>OX243911.1:27808080-30215411 GCA_945859665.1 Anorthoa munda | reverse complement strand
CTAACCTAACCTAACCTAACCTAACCTAACCTAACCTAACCTAACCTAACCTAACCTAACCTAACCTAACCTAACCTAACCTAACCTAACCTAACCTAACCTAACCTAACCTAACCTAACCTAACCTAACCTAACCTAACCTAACCTAACCTAACCTAACCTAACCTAACCTAACCTAACCTAACCTAACCTAACCTAACCTAACCTAACCTAACCTAACCTAACCTAACCTAACCTAACCTAACCTAACCTAACCTAACCTAACCTAACCTAACCTAACCTAACCTAACCTAACCTAACCTAACCTAACCTAACCTAACCTAACCTAACCTAACCTAACCTAACCTAACCTAACCTAACCTAACCTAACCTAACCTAACCTAACCTAACCTAACCTAACCTAACCTAACCTAACCTAACCTAACCTAACCTAACCTAACCTAACCTAACCTAACCTAACCTAACCTAACCTAACCTAACCTAACCTAACCTAACCTAACCTAACCTAACCTAACCTAACCTAACCTAACCTAACCTAACCTAACCTAACCTAACCTAACCTAACCTAACCTAACCTAACCTAACCTAACCTAACCTAACCTAACCTAACCTAACCTAACCTAACCTAACCTAACCTAACCTAACCTAACCTAACCTAACCTAACCTAACCTAACCTAACCTAACCTAACCTAACCTAACCTAACCTAACCTAACCTAACCTAACCTAACCTAACCTAACCTAACCTAACCTAACCTAACCTAACCTAACCTAACCTAACCTAACCTAACCTAACCTAACCTAACCTAACCTAACCTAACCTAACCTAACCTAACCTAACCTAACCTAACCTAACCTAACCTAACCTAACCTAACCTAACCTAACCTAACCTAACCTAACCTAACCTAACCTAACCTAACCTAACCTAACCTAACCTAACCTAACCTAACCTAACCTAACCTAACCTAACCTAACCTAACCTAACCTAACCTAACCTAACCTAACCTAACCTAACCTAACCTAACCTAACCTAACCTAACCTAACCTAACCTAACCTAACCTAACCTAACCTAACCTAACCTAACCTAACCTAACCTAACCTAACCTAACCTAACCTAACCTAACCTAACCTAACCTAACCTAACCTAACCTAACCTAACCTAACCTAACCTAACCTAACCTAACCTAACCTAACCTAACCTAACCTAACCTAACCTAACCTAACCTAACCTAACCTAACCTAACCTAACCTAACCTAACCTAACCTAACCTAACCTAACCTAACCTAACCTAACCTAACCTAACCTAACCTAACCTAACCTAACCTAACCTAACCTAACCTAACCTAACCTAACCTAACCTAACCTAACCTAACCTAACCTAACCTAACCTAACCTAACCTAACCTAACCTAACCTAACCTAACCTAACCTAACCTAACCTAACCTAACCTAACCTAACCTAACCTAACCTAACCTAACCTAACCTAACCTAACCTAACCTAACCTAACCTAACCTAACCTAACCTAACCTAACCTAACCTAACCTAACCTAACCTAACCTAACCTAACCTAACCTAACCTAACCTAACCTAACCTAACCTAACCTAACCTAACCTAACCTAACCTAACCTAACCTAACCTAACCTAACCTAACCTAACCTAACCTAACCTAACCTAACCTAACCTAACCTAACCTAACCTAACCTAACCTAACCTAACCTAACCTAACCTAACCTAACCTAACCTAACCTAACCTAACCTAACCTAACCTAACCTAACCTAACCTAACCTAACCTAACCTAACCTAACCTAACCTAACCTAACCTAACCTAACCTAACCTAACCTAACCTAACCTAACCTAACCTAACCTAACCTAACCTAACCTAACCTAACCTAACCTAACCTAACCTAACCTAACCTAACCTAACCTAACCTAACCTAACCTAACCTAACCTAACCTAACCTAACCTAACCTAACCTAACCTAACCTAACCTAACCTAACCAGTTCCCCCGCAGCCCTCGTGGTGGTCGGATCGTTTTCTGAGTCGCTCCGCACATAAAAATTGTTTTGACCGGTATTTTTTGGTGATATAGAGCAGTGCCATACACCAAACGACGCGTATTAGTGCCGTGCATGTGATATTGAAGTTTTCTTGAACCGGAAAACTCCGGAAAAAGTGCTGTGAGAGAAAAACTGAAAAAAGCAGGGACTTTGGCACCTTCGGAGCCTTATATCTCCGCAAAGCGATCTTTAAGCCCAAGTTTTTATCACACCAATTTGCGGGGCTCAACGAGGCGCATCTGATGACACCAAGCGTATAATTTTCCGACCACGCATTGTTGAGAAAATTGAGGAAAACTGGGAACATAACCCCAAAATTTGACCACGTGGTACACAAACCGCTTACCACAAGGCGCCAATTTTTTGGTAGCTGAAAAAAGGTGCAGAGACCAGTAGAACGACGCTCTAAGCGGATTTTTATCCCCACCACAACCAGAAGAAAAAAATATAGAAGATTCAAACTTCGGACTAACTTTCTGAAAAATCTACAGTGAGTACCCCCTGTTTTTCAAGCGGATCCTGTTGCGCGCTCATCTGTAGAGAAGGTCTAGCCGAAGACTATATTTTTTAAGGTTATATTTTGGCTAATAACTCATATTTTGTTACTTTTTCAGTTTTTTGTAAAATTTTGTAACGAAAATCAAACAAAATTTAAAAATTTATTTTCTTAACGTGAAGAGTATTATTTAACATTAATTTAGGCATTTTTTTCATAATTTTTGGTTTTATGGTTAAAAAGATACTGAATTTTTAGTGTTTTTTCCTTTTTAAATTAAAACAAATAGATATAAAATTATTTTGACAGCAGGAATAGCTTTTTATGACCTATTGCACCTAGTTTAAGCCCAAATTTGCCCCCAATGGCTCCAGGAACGAGGAAATAGACTTTTTCGGCCATCTTGGTTTTTTAGGTTGGCCAACTTAAACTTAATTATCTCCGGAGCCATTGGGCGCAGAAGACCCGGATTTCCACCTTTCTTGGCGGGAATACACGCGGGGAACATTTGTATATGTTTTCAGGCGTTTTCAGGACCTGAAAATTTTCAGCCCTGAAACCGTTTCTGGCGGACGGGGGGAAGCTGTGCCAAGCACCGTATTTCAGACCGCGTTCTTCTCTGTGACAAACGGTTGCGGAGTTATAGCCACCCAAAGTCGGGATTTGACAGTTACCCCCACTTTTTGGGAAACTTTGGCACGGCATAGCTCCGGAGCCGGGGGTCGTAGAGACTCGCCGTTTTCGCGGCGGTGTTTGGGGGGGTGACCTCTGCCCGATCCACTTGGTTTCAGGCGTTTTGGAGCTGAGAATTTTCAGGAGCCTGAAAACCAGTTTACGCGTCGGAGCGGGACGAGCCAGGCCGAACGAGTCCAAGCTCGGGTGCTCTGCGATCGCTGGGAGGAAAGTTATACCGGGTTGAAAATTGACTTTGACAGCTCTTGGACTGTCAAACCAATTTTCGAGCTCGGATAACTCCCGAGTCGGGGGTCGTAGAGAGCTCGGGTTTTCTTTGGGGACGTAGGCTGGGTCCTCCCTACCCGATTAGCTTATTTTCAGCGGCTTTCAGGACCCAAGATTTTTCAGGCCTGAAAACTGCCCCACGGGGTAGATCACTTCGAGCCGATTCAGGAAAGCCCAAGCACGGTGGTATTCGGCCGGACGGTCCCGGAGAAAACCACCGGCAACCAGATTCTGGACGCTGACCTTGGTCGGCAACCGGAATTTCAAACCGGGTTATCTCCGGAGCCCTTTGGAGTGGGTCGGCCGTGTTTGGGTTCATTGGATTGGGCTCGGCGAGCTCTATCCAGAGATAGCAACAGGGAGACTCTACATAGAGCTGCTCTATAAATTTTCTTTTTGAATCCGGTTTTTACGACCGGAATTGACTGTGAGGCCTATGTGGAGCCCCCTGAGCACTGTTTGAGGTCTCTAGACCTGATCAAAGTCTTTTAAAGACGGTTTTTACAATTAATTATCTTAATTTTAAGACTTCTCAGCGGTTTTGTTCTTTTGAACAACAGCTATTAATTTTACTATATTTATTTATTTTTATTCTCGTCCCTATTGACGACTCTATATTATTATTTGACGCATACCCACCAACATGTTTGTCTCTAGAACCCCATCCCAAGCGACCGACGGAGAAAAGTCACCGTCAAGACTTGGGGCAGTTGCCCCCCTAAACGTAAGACGTAGCATTGGGGAGTGGGAAGCCACTAAGACAAGCCCCACAAAAAAAAATAACACCTTCACAATTGATAAGACGTTGCAGGCCGGCCCTGCGAACACTAAGACTAAGACTGCCTCGGCTCAGGAGAGCAAGGCGACGACTGCGTCTTCACTAAGGAAGTCGGTCGAAAGAGTCTCTCCACCAAAGGTCAGATACGTGGACCGGACCTCGGAGGCTAAGGCCTGCCTGACCAAAACCAAACTGAATCTGAGCAGCTCTAGGAATACCAAGACGGAGTTAAAAACAGCCATCTCCGAAGCTGCTGAGAGACTGTTCCAATTGGTTAGGGAGGCTGAAGCCGAACTAAAGGTCGTCAAACAAAAATTGACTAAAGAAGGGCCGATGACGACTGAACTTGGACCACCTCCCATAAGCTCATCTTCTCCGGAAGAGAAGGATGCGAGCAGTGTGTTGCTCAAAACTCTGGAGCAACACACGAAGCTCCTCGCGGAGAGTAACACACGCATTGAGGAGCTTAAGGAGAGGATGGACCTTCAAAGAGAAATACTTGAGAAGGCCAGCTACGCGAGCGTTGCCGCAACCGGAGCTGTAAAGTCACTGTCAGGGCGCAGTACCTTGCACTCGGTTGTGGTGGCCTCAAAAGACGAGACTGAGTCGGGCGAGGAAGTCCTTGAAAGAATAAGGAAAGTAGTGAATCCCAAGGAGGGCTGGGTAAAGGTGGAGAAAGTAAGAAAAGCCAGGGATCGCAAGATAATAATGGGTTTCGAAACGAAAGAGGAAAGAACAAAAATGAAGACCCGACTCCAAAAGGAGGGAGTGGACCTCACCGTCGAGGAAGTCAAAAACAGGGACCCGCTTCTGGTTCTCAGGAACGTCTTGGTTGTAGACACCGATGACGACATAATTAAGGCCCTGAGAAACCAGAACAAGGGTGTTTTTGAGGGCCTCGACGATGAGGAAAACAGAGTCGAGGTTAAGTTTAGGAGAAGGACGCGCAACCCACACGTTGGTCACGCCATCATCTGCGTCTCGCCCACCATCTGGCGAAGAGCTCTGGAGGGTGGTCCGCTGCGCATAGGTTTTCAGCGCATTAAAGTCGAAGACCAATCTCCGTTGGTGCAGTGCACCCGCTGTCTCGGCTTCGGGCACGGCAAGCGGTTCTGCAAGGAGCCTGCGGACCTCTGCAGCCATTGTGGAGGCCCGCACATGAGATCGGAGTGTCCGGATTGGCTTGCAGGCTCACCACCCGCTTGTCGTAACTGTGCAAAATCTAAGCTTGCGCATGGCACGCATAATGCGTTTAGCCACGACTGCCCAGTGCGCATAAAATGGGATGACGTGGCCAGGTCGACTGTGGCATATTGTTAAGGGCACCCCACGAGTAAACACCCCCTATGGAGTATTGCAGGCCAACCTCCAACGAAAAAAGCTTGCCACCAATGAGCTTTTTATTGAAGCTACGAAGCGTGGAGTAGCTGTGGCGCTTCTGCAGGAACCGTACGTGGCCGGGGCTGGAGTTATGAAGAGTCACAGGGGCGTTAGAATCTTCCAGAACACTGGCATAGGAGGTGGGACTGTGAAAGCAGCAATAGCTGTCTTTAACAGCGACCTTGTAGTCAAGCAGTACCCGAAACTCACCACCAACAACATCTCGGTGGTGGGAATCCTGACCAGTGCCTGGGAGATCACGTTTGTCTCTTTTTACTGTGAGCCAGACCAGCCTATCGAGCCCTACCTAGAACATCTAAGGCAAATAGGGCTCGTCGTCGGTTCCGGGAAGCTGATCGTTGGAGGGGACGCCAACGCAAAAAACATATGGTGGGGCAGCCCGAAGAATGACCACAGAGGAGAGGAAATGGTGGGAACTCTCGGCGAGCTTGGTCTAAATATACTCAACCGAGGGGAAATTCCGACCTTCGATACCATCCGGGGAGGGAAGCGGTACAGCAGTTACGTGGATGTTACTGCCTGCTCCAACAACATCCTGGACCAGGTAGATGACTGGAGGATTGATGAGGGTCTCACGAGCTCGGACCACAACGGCATTGCGTTTAATATTCTCTTGGAGAAATCCAAGGGAATCAAAATCGAAAGAACCACGCGTAAATTTAATACCAAGAAAGCCAATTGGTCCGAATTCCATTTGAAATTCGGACAATTGAAAATAGATTATAATATTACAGTTGATGAAATTATCAAAATCAAAAATAAACACGAAATAGACATTATCACCAATAACCTCAATAAAGCAATAGACGAAGCTTGTACCTTTGCAATACCAAACAAAAAAGTTAGAGAAGAACTCACCTTGCCGTGGTGGTCCGAGAGACTCGCTGGGATGAAGAGGACAGTCACTACCATGAGGCGCAGGATCCGCTGTGCCGCCCCTGTCCGGAGGCAGAAGGTCGTTGATCAGTACCTGAAACAGAAAGAAGAATATGAGTTGGAAGTGGCCAAAGCTCAGACCGAGAGTTGGAAGGAGTTCTGCGGGAAGCAGGATAGGGAGGGGGTCTGGGAGGGGATTTATAGGGTAATAGGGAGAACACAGCGCAGGGAAGAGGACCTGCCATTGGAATGGAACGGTGACGTGTTAGACGCGAAGGGCTCGGTGAAGCTGCTAGCTGAAACTTTTTATCCGGACGACTCCCCGGAGAGCGACAATCTTCATCACCGTTCCATCCGGTCGAAAGCCGAAAACGTGAACCTTGGGGAACAACATGATTGCTGCGACCCACCGTTTACAATGGCTGAGCTAAGGAAGTCGGTAGAGTCCTTCAATCCAAAGAAGGCGCCGGGCTCCGATGGCTTTACGGCCGACATTTGCCGTGAAGTTGTAGGTAACGACCCGATTTTATTTCTGGGGTTCCTGAACAAATGTTTTGAACTTCAGTGTTTCCCCGCGTCTTGGAAGGAGGCAACGGTAGTTATATTGAGGAAACCAGGAAAAGATAACTACTCCACTCCCAAGTCGTATAGGCCGATTGGGCTATTGCCTATACTGGGGAAGATCTACGAGAAGATGCTGGTGGCCCGCCTAAAATTCCATCTCTTACCGAGGATGAGTACCCGCCAGTACGGATTCATGCCCCAGAGGAGCACCGAGGACTCCCTCTATGCCCTTATGCAGCACGTCCACCAAAAGCTAGCACAAAAGAAAATCATTACACTTGTATCTTTAGACATAGAGGGAGCCTTCGACAACGCCTGGTGGCCAGCAGTTCGTGTCCGTCTGGCAGAGGAAAAGTGTCCGGTAAATCTTAGGCGGGTCATCGACGGCTACCTCAGTGACCGAAAGGTCTCGATCAGGTACGGCGGGGAAATTTATACCAAGGGCACCAGCAAGGGCTGTGTCCAGGGTTCGATTGGGGGCCCTATTTTGTGGAACTTGCTCCTAGACCCCCTCCTTAAAGCGCTGCAGAGTGGCGGGATATATATACAGGCGTTCGCGGACGATGTCCTCCTAGTTTTTGACGGGGAGACTGCGTTGGAGGTGGAGGTATCCGCCAACGCCGCTCTCGCCCGTGTTCTGGCGTGGGGTGTCGAAAATAAGCTTGCATTTGCACCTCATAAGACCACTGCGATGGTGATAACAAGAAAACTGAAGTTCGACACACCACGCCTGAGCATGGGGGGGACAGACATCGCCTTAGCGAAGGAGATGAAGATTCTGGGTGTTACTATAGATAGTGGGTTGACATTCAACACTCACGTCTCGCTCGTGTGCAGGAGGGCGATTGAAATTTATAAGCGGCTGTGCAGAGCCGCAAAGGTCAGCTGGGGGCTACATCCCGATATTGTCCGCATAATCTATGTGGCGACAATTGAGCCCATAATTCTTTATGCCGCTAGCGTCTGGGCTCCAGCAGCAGAAAAGCTGGGTATTAAAAAACAGCTTCGGATAGTCCAGCGCGGGATTGCCCAGAAAATGTGCAGGGCATATCGCACGGTCTCCCTGAACTCTGCTCTGGTACTGACTGGGATGCTCCCACTCGATCTTCGTGTCCGCGAAGCAGCGGCACTTTACGGAGCCAAGAGGGGAGTACCCCAGCCCGTACTGGGCGGCAGGGAGGTGGAGCGGATGGCACCCGCGCTGGAAGCCCCGCACCCAGCGGAGCAAATGTGTCTGGAGTTCGGAAGCCTGGTAGACGAGGATCAGTACAACAACCACAGCAACTATGCTGTGCGTATCTTCACCGACGGCAGCAAAATTGAGGGCAAAGTCGGGGCCGCGCTATCCTTGTGGAATGGCGCCGTCGAGGCGAAGGCCCTCAAGTTTGCTTTGCCGTCATATTGCACCGTCTACCAGGCTGAACTTCTGGCCCTACAAAGAGCGGTAGGTGAGGTGCTCAAGCACAGTGAAACCACGTTCGGCATCTTCAGCGACTCTATGGCGGCCCTTCAGTCGGTGACCAACTCAAGTTCCCCCCACCCCTTGGCTGTGGAAACCAGAGACGCCCTGCGCCGCTGTAAACTCCAGAACAAGTGCGTCTCACTGTTCTGGATAAAGGCCCACGCAGGGTTGGAGGGAAACGAGAGAGCCGACCAGCTTGCGAAGGAGGCCGCCCTAGGGTCGAAGAAGAGGCCGGACTATGATCAGTGTCCCGTTTCATTCGTCAAGCGAGTAATCCGATTGGAGACGCTTGGCGAATGGAACGGGAGATATAGATCGGGTGACACAGCTTCGGGCACTAAAATCTTCTTCCCGGACGCAGTAGCGGCGTACGGAGTGGTTCGCAAAATGACCCACGACAGCTTGACTACGCAGATCCTGACGGGGCACGGTGGGTTCTCCGCATACTTGAAACGCTTCAAGTGTAAGGAGGACCCATCGTGCGCCTGCGAACCTGGAGTTGAGGAGACGGTTCTGCACATATTATTCAATTGCCCAATAACTGTAAGGATGCGATATGAGACTGAGCAACAACTGGGTGTGGAACTGAATGTTCAACAGGTACCGCATCTAATGACGGGGAAGAATAGAGAAATGTTTTTAAATTACTGTAGTCAAATAGCATCCATAGTTGTAAAAAGAAACAAAACCGTATGAGTAAATATGTTGTCGTAATATACTGTGCTATATTAAGGAACAGCATAAAGTTAGAAGTTATATAATAGTTTAAGTAAAATATAATAAAATGTATAATATTTTAAGCTAGTGTTAATACAAAACAACTGCTCCCGTCCCTAAAGGACCTAGAAAACAATTGTAGTGCAATAAGTTTTTAGTAGTGTAAATATAAGAGATGCTCCCCCTACTCTGTAGGACCTGTATAAATAAGATATATATAAAAATAAGTAATTAGTAATAAGCGCGGAATGTTAATTCCTCTTTGAATGAACCACTCCTAAGTAAGATCTGTAATAAATAGAATAACAATAGTAAACTAATAACAATAGTATGTAATAATGTTCAATAAAGTTAGAAATAATAATAGCATAAAACTAGATATAAGAATCCGTATAATCATGTAAGAATAAAAATAAGAACCTAGCTATGTAAAATTAGAGATAAGAACCTGTCAAATAGACTAAGTTACACTAAGTATATATATAAGAAATGTAAAAATAAAAGTTTGAACCCTGGTTTTTCAATAAAATAAAGAAAAGAAAGATAGATAGCTAGAGTTGATAGTTGGGAATCCCACCCAAAAAGGACACAAATGAGGATGTATGAAAGAAAGATCAAGTATGAAGAATGAAAGTGCGAGAGGAATAAATGCGAGAACTGGAATGAATGTAATAGCTCAGAATAGACTCCGACACATTTGGGGGTAAAAGTATTAAAAAAAAAAAAAAAAAAAAAAAAAAAAAAAAAAAAAAAAAAAAAAAAAACCTAACCTAACCTAACCTTTTTTTTTTTTTTTTTTTTTTTTTTTTTTTTTTTTTTTGTTTCGCTGGGAAAAAATGCATTACGCATACCCGCCCATCGGGGGATGGGGGGCTATGTGGGACTCCCCGGGCAAGCCCGGTATACCCACTAAAATAACCCAGCGGCACTCCCGCATCGTCTGAGTGGAGGGGGACTGGGAAACCGGCACAGCCTTTACTTCCAGTCCCCCGCCGACGACCGCCCGCCTTTACGGCAGGCCCTTCACGCCCCTCCCTTAGTGGAGGGGCCCGGGAACGACCGTGTGTGAGTGCTCGACCGTTCCCGCCCAACGAGGGTGGTGACTAGTGCAATGCGGGCGAAAGGCGCCCCCGCGCCCGTCGCCCGCTAGTCACCACCAGGAGGTGGGAGAAGGCGATCGTATAACCGTCTCCTCCCACCCCCTCTCCGCCTGCGGAGCGGCGGCGCGAGAGGATCGTCCTCCCGCGCACGCTCCGCCGCCTCCTTTTGCGACATCACATCCTCGCAAAAGGAGGCAACCGCCGCCCAGGCCTCCTCACTCCCCAGCATGGAGTTGACCACGCCGGGAAGTGAGAGGTCCCGCCCAACAACTTGGTTCAAGGCACGGCGCAGCTCAGCCCAGGCTGGGCACACCTCGAGGGTGTGCTGCGCCGTGTCTTCCGCCGCGCCGCAGTCGTGGCACGCCGGGGTTTCCTCCCTCCGGATCCGGTGCAGGTGCGTTCCGAAACAACCATGTCCGGACAACACCTGCACCAAACGGAATGAGAGGAAACCGTGGGGCCGCTCGAGCCAGTCCTGCAAGACTGGACCGAGCGCGTCCAACGTCCGGCGGCCAAAGGTGGCGGTGGCGAGGTCCTCCGTCCAATGATGGACGATTGCGTCCCTCGCCTCCCGCCGCACGGCCTCCCGCTCCTCACCGGCGGGGCGCTCCCCGAGCGCCTTCCGCCGCGCCGTCCACTCGTACACTCTGGCGAGCACCCATGCCTCCAACTCCCAGGGAGGGGTGCCAGCCAGAGCGCACGCCGCCGAGAAACCCACTGAGCGGTAGGACCTCGCCACCCGCTGTGCAATGGCCCTTTGTGGCCTGCGGATGGCGGTCGCATTCTCCCTCCTGTGGAGGGAGTCCGCCCAGATGGGTGCTCCATAAAGAGCCATGCTCTTCAAGATGCCGGCATAGAGGCGCCGGCATCTGTCCTTGGGCCCTCCCAGGTTTGGGAGGAGCCATGAGAGGGCGTCCGCGGCTTTCAGCAGGCGCGTCGACAGTCCGCTGAAGTGCGGGCCGAAGCGCCACCTGCTGTCTAGCACGAGGCCCAGATACTTCATCTGGGCCCCGACCTCTATCCGGACGCCCTCCACGACGATGTGGGCGTCTGGAGGGCGGCGCTGCCGAGGCCCGTGAAAGAACACGGCCTCGGTCTTGTTCAGCGCCACCCTCAATCCTAGCCGGCGGATCCTCCCTGCGACCAAGGATCCGCCAGCCGAGGCCAAACAGGCCGCCTCCCCAAAGTTCCCCCCCCGGGCAACGAGGAGAGTGTCATCCGCGTAACAGATGACACTCGTGCCCGGGAGGAGGGCTCCCCGCAGGAGCCAGTCGAATCCGATGTTCCACAAGGGGGGCCCTAGCACCGACCCCTGTGGAACACCGGACTCCGCGCCATAGCGCCTGATCCTGGCCGTCTTGTCCACGAGGAGGACCTCTCGGTCCTCCAGGTAGCTGGCCAGGATCGCCCGCAGATATTGGGGCACTCCGTGGTATCGGAGTGCCTCCAATATCGTAGAGTGGGGGACGGAGTTGAAGGCGTTGGCTATGTCAAACGACACCGCCAACACTCCGCCCCCCGACTCCACCGCCTCCTGCACTTGGCCCCTGAGTAGGGCCAACGCGTCGACCGTCGAACGCCCCCGTCGAAAACCGAACTGGGCGTCCGACAGGTCTGGCCCCACCTCCCGCAACAGGCTATTTAGCCGGGTGGCGATGATCCCCTCGAACAATTTACCGACCTCATCGAGCAGAACGATGGGCCGGTATGCCGAGGGGGAATCCACCGGGCGTCCCTCTTTCCGGAGGAGGCATAACTGCCCCTCCTTCCAGAGCCTCGGGAACCTCCCAGCCGTCAGGCACGCGCTGAAGAGGTCCCGAAACCTCTCCTCCATGAGGGACGCTGCGATGGCCACCACCCGTGCGGGGACGCCATCCGGTCCAGGGGCCGTCTTCTTCGCGCGGAGGCACAGAACCCCCGCGCGAAGTTCCTCCGCCGATACCGGAGGGACCTCCTCCTCCGGCGAAGCCACCACCCCCTGTGGGGGGTTCATCGTTGGTGGGGTGAAGTCGGCCCTGCGCGGAAACAGGGACCGGACCACCCCATCCAGCAACGCCGGCTCCAGGGTCTCCGTTAGTGGGGGACCATTGGGGCGCAGTTGATTCCGCGCCGCCTTATATGGCCTCCCAAACGGATCCCTGTCGAGGCCCTCCAGCATCTCGGCCCTCGCCGAGTCCTTGGCGGCGCACATCGCCGACTTGAGGACCGTCTTTGCCTCTAGGTAAGAGGCGTAGAGGCGGTCCTCCCCGGCCTGAGTTCGGGTAGTGCGCCGCCGACTCCGCGTGTAGGCCCTCCTGGCCTCCACGCACGTGGCCCGCAGCCCCGCCAGCTCCTCCGACCACCAATACACGGCGCGACGGGGAGGCGGACGGCGTGACCGAGGCATGCTGGCGTTGCACACCTCGGTCAGGGACCCTCTGAGCCGGACCGCTGCGGCATCCACGTCCAGGACAGGCTCGACAGGGGGCGAGAGCCAGTCCTGGAAAAAGGCCGCCTCCTTGGCTGCCTCCCGGTCCAGACGGGTGAGAGCCCACCGCGGGAAGGGAGATTGGCCTGAACGGGCCGTCCCTCCCCGGGGGCCGGTGGAGATGTCGAACCGCACATATCGGTGGTCCGACAAAGTCTCCACCGTCTCCACCCGCCAGTTCACGACGCGGGCGGCCAGGGCGGGGGTGGCAAACGAGACGTCTACCACCGATCCTCCCCGTTGCCGCACACACGTGTGGACCGCCCCCCTGTTGAGGAGGGACACGCCGCACGAGGCCGCCCAAAATTCGGCGGCGCGTCCCCGGACGTTGCAGGAGGCAGCCGGGTTTCCCCAAGCCTCCGACTTGGCGTTGAGGTCGCCTATCACGGCGACCTGGCGTGGTGCCGCCCTCCCGGCGACTGCCGTTAGGATTTCGAGAAAATCCTCGAAATCCCTTAGAGGGCGGTTTGGGGAGAAATAGACTCCCACCAGGGCCATATCTCCCCCCCACGCGGCGGCCACGTATCCCGGTCCCCTCTCTAAAAGCGAGAGGGGAGGGGAGTCCGCGGAGGGCCGCGCCACCAACGCCACCAAGCCGTCCCGGTCGCCCAGCCAGGTACTGGGGACCGAGTAAGGCTCGGCGACCACCGCCACGTCCACCAACCACTCGGCCATGATCTGCATCAGCAGATCCTGGGCCGCCCCGCAGTGGTTGGTGTTCGCCTGGAGGATGCGATGTTCGGCCCTATCCATCGGACATCGCACCCCCCTCCTCCTCAGCCAGGCCAGCGGTGGCCGAAACCCCAACCTCAGCCGGGCCAGCAGCAGCCGATACCCCAACCCCAGGGACGGCGGCGGTAGCGGCAGGCTGACTCGGCGCCTGAGCTTTTCCCCTCTTTGGGGGAGGATTGCACATCCTCCCCTTCATTATGTGGCCTGCCGGGCGGCCACTGGCGGCACACACAGCGCAGTGTGGCGCGGCGGCCTTACAGTCGGCGGATTTGTGGCCCTCTTTGCCGCAGCGGTAGCAGCTCTCTGTCCGGTCCACCGTGGACGGACAGAGGGCCCGGGTGTGGCCAACTCCACAGCACCTGTAGCACCGTAAGGGCTGTGCTTCTAGTGCCCGGACCGCACCCGAGCTGAAGCCGACATTTAGCCGCCCTTTATCAAGGACGGCTTTGGCAGCGGCGACTGGGCACTCCATGCGAATGGTGCCCATGCCGCCGCGCCCGGACCTGATGTCCCGGCTTCGCACCGCTGCGACGCCACAGCCCCCCAATGCTGCGACCGCCGCCACGACCTCCTCCTTGGTGACGGTGTCATCGAGGTCGGACACCTCGATGGCCACCGTCTTCACTGGCCTGGCCACCTTGGCCGCGTCCGCGATGACCTCCTGCAACTTTGTTGCGAAGAGGTCCGCGTTGGCGCTGCCCTCTGCCCCCGGGAACTCGAAGATTCGAGCCCCGGCTTGGGTCCGCCGGCAAGAGACCTTGCCGATCCCCAGTTGGGTGGGATCGGCATTGGCACGCGCCCGCAGCAATACGGACGCGTACGTCTCTCCACGCGCCGCAGCCTCCGCGGTGAGCGTCACCACGACGGCTGCGGTCTTAGGAGGAACGAGGTTCCTCCTGGTGCCGGCGGTTCTGGCTGTGGGAGCAGCGCTGGCGGCCTTGGGGGGTGGCCTTTTCCCCTTTCCCTGCCCTTTGCCGGCCGTCTGCGACTGGCTGGGAGGGGTGGCGGCGGCGGGGACGGCAGGGACGACCGCCGTCACACCCTTGCCCTTGCCCTTTCCCTTCCCCTTGCCAGTCGACTGCGACTGGCTGGGAGAGGTGGCGGTGGCGGGGACGTTAGGGACGGCCGCTGATGCCCCTTTGCCCTTGCCCTTCCCCTTGCCGACGACCTTCGTCCAACCGGCAGGGTTGGCAGGGGTGGCGGCAGGCAGAAGGGGGTCCTCCTCCCTCTGCGAGGTCGGCCCCGGCTGTCCCTTCTTCCTGTCCGCGGCAAGCGGCAGCCGGTAGCTCCTCTCCGGCAGGAGCCTGTCCTCAATGCCTGCTAGGCAGGCTCTGACGAAGTCCCTCTCCTCCAACATGACCTTGCGGATGGCGTCCTCAAGGTCGAAGGAGGAGGCCGGGACCTCTGCCGCAGGTCTCGGTTCGCCTTGACTTGGCCAGGCCGTGGCATCAGCCAGCTTCTGGTGCAGCTGGCTGACCTCCGACTGCAGGCGATCGACCCTCGCCTGCAGTTGCCGCGTTTCTTCGGAAGCCTTCCGCTGCACCAGCTCCCCTACGATGCTGCGCATGCTCACGGCCCGGCATTTGAGGGACTTTTGAAAGGTCCCTTTCAAATGCGAGGACTTAGAGGCGACCTCCACAATCCCCTCCTCGTCCTCCAAAGCCATCCGTTCCAGTTCGGCCAAGGAGTAGTCCGCGTACAAGACGCGGGACGCGCCGTACCCGGACTTGCTACGAGCAACGCGCGCCCGTTCCTCCTTGGCTGCAACATGCTCCTCCAACTCCTGTTGGAGCTGCGTCCGCCGAGCCAGGTTTAGCTGGCGTTGGGCGTCAGCGAGGCCCACGTCGTGGGTTTCCGCCTCTGCCACCGGCTTTTTGGCCTTGGCCTTCTTCTTCGGCTCCTTTGCCGAACCCGAGGCCGAAGACCCATCCGACCCCTCCTTGAGGAAGGCCCGCTTCCGCGACTGCGAACGAGAACCCTCCTCAACCTCCATCGAACTAGCGATCGAAACAACGGACTCGCTGTCGGAGTCCGACTCGTCCGCCACTCCCTCGTAAAAGGCTCTGCCTTCTTCCGACGCCGACGCTGAAGCGTCGCGGTGGCCCTGAGAAGGGCCTTTTGGGTGGCCCTGAGAAGGGCCTTTGGGTTGGCCCTGAGAAGGGCCTTTGGTTTGGCCCTGAGAAGGGCCTTTTGGGTGGCCCTTAGAAGGGCCTTTTTTGACAAAATGCCCGAGGGCGTCCCGCGCAGGGGTAGGCATGGCTCAAATCAATATCGTCACTTTCCGCAAGATAAAATTGCAACGATCGCACAGCGCACTTTAGCCGTACCCAGTCTGCCACTCCGTTACGGTGGTCAGAACTGGGACGTTACCAGGGAACACGATCGAGGACGTATGCGCTGTGGGGGGTTCCCCAACCTAACCTAACCTTTTTTTTTTTTTTTTTTTTTTTTTTTTTTTTTTTTTTTTTTTTTTTTTTTTTTTTTTGTTTCGCTGGGAAAAAATGCATTACGCATACCCGCCCATCGGGGGATGGGGGGCTATGTGGGACTCCCCGGGCAAGCCCGGTATACCCACTAAAATAACCCAGCGGCACTCCCGCATCGTCTGAGTGGAGGGGGACTGGGAAACCGGCACAGCCTTTACTTCCAGTCCCCCGCCGACGACCGCCCGCCTTTACGGCAGGCCCCTCACGCCCCTCCCTTAGTGGAGGGGCCCGGGAACGACCGTGAATGAGTGCTCGACCGTTCCCGCCCGACGAGGGTGGTGACTCGTGCAATGCGGGCGAAAGGCGCCCCCGCGCCCGTCGCCCGCTAGTCACCACCAGGAGGTGGGAGGAGGCGATCGTATAACCGTCTCCTCCCACCCCCTCTCCGCCTGCGGAGCGGCGGCGCGAGAGGATCGTCCTCCCGCGCACGCTCCGCCGCCTCCTTTTGCGACATCACGTCCTCGCAAAAGGAGGCAACCGCCGCCCAGGCCTCCTCACTCCCCAGCATGGAGTCTATCACGCTGGGAAGTGAGAGGTCCTGCCCGACAACTCCTGTCAGGGCACGGCGCAGCTCAGCCCAGGCTGGGCACACCTCGAGGGTGTGCTGCGCCGTGTCCTCTACCGCGCCACAGTCGTGGCACGCCGGGGTTTCCTCCCTCCGGATCCGGTGCAGGTGCGTTCCGAAACAACCATGTCCGGACAACACCTGCACTAGACGGAACGAGAGGAAACCATGTGGCCGCTCGAGCCAGCCCTGCAGGACTGGACCGAGCGCGTCCAGCGTCCGGCGGCCAAAGGCGGCGGAGGCGAGGTCCTCCGTCCAATGGAGGACGATGGCGGCCCTCGCCTCCCGCCGCACGGCCTCCCGCTCTTCCGCGGCGGGGCGCTCGCCTAGGGCTTTCCGCCGCGCCGTCCACTCGTACACTCTGGCGAGCACCCAAGCCTCCAACTCCCAGGGAGGGGTGCCCGCCAGAGCGCACGCCGCCGCAAAGCCCACCGAGCGGTAGGCCCTCGCCACCCGCTGTGCAATGGCCCTTTGGGGCCTGCGGATGGCGGTCGCATTCTCCCTCCTCTGGAGGGAGTCCGCCCATATGGGGGCCCCGTAAAGGGCCATACTTTTGAGGATGCCGGCATATAGGCGCCGGCATCGCTCCTTCGGCCCCCCCAGGTTGGGGAGCAGCCACGATAGGGCATCGGCGGCCTTCAGCAGGCGCGTCGACAGCCCGCTGAAGTGCGGGCCGAAGCGCCACCTGCTGTCCAGCGTAAGGCCCAGATACTTCATCTGGGCCTTCACCTCGATCCTGACGCCCTCCACGACAATGTGGGCGTCAGGCGGGCAGCGCTGCCGAGGCCCGTGGAAGTACACGGCCTCGGTCTTGTGCAGCGCCACCTTCAATCCCAGCCGGCGGATCCTCCCGGCGACCAAGGATCCGCCAGCCGAGGCCAGACAGGCCGCCGCCCTAAAGTCCCTCCCCCGGGCAACGAGCAGGGTGTCATCCGCGTAGCAGATGACGCTCGTGCCCTGGAGGAGGGTTCCCCGCAGGAGCCAGTCGAAACCGATGTTCCACAGGGGGGGGCCTAGAACCGACCCCTGCGGAACACCGGACTCCGCGCCATACCTCCTGACCGTCGCCGTCTTGTCCACGAGGAGGACCTCTCGGTCCTCCAGGTAGCTGGCCAGGAGGTTCCGCAGGTATTGGGGCACTCCGTGGTACCGGAGCGCCTCCAATATCGTCGCGTGGGGCACGGAGTTGAATGCGTTGGCGATGTCGAACGACACCGCCAGCACCCCCTCCCCCGACTCGACCGCCTCCTGCACCTGGGCCTTCAGCAGGGCCAAGGCGTCGACCGTCGAACGCCCCTGTCGAAAGCCGAACTGGGCGCCCGACAGGTCTGGCCCCACCCCCCGCAGCAGGCCATTCAGCCGGTCGGCGACTATCCCCTCGAACATCTTACCGACCTCATCGAGCAGAACGATGGGCCGGTAAGCCGAGGGGGAGTCCACCGGACGTCCCTCTTTACGGAGGAGGCACAACTGCCCCTCCCGCCACAGTTTCGGGAACCTCCCAGCCGCAAAGCACGCGCTGAAGAGTTCCCGAAACCTGTCCTGCATCTGAGAGGCAGCTATTGCCACCACCCGTGCGGGGACGCCGTCCGGCCCAGGGGCCGTCTTCTTCGCGCGGAGGCGGAGAATCCCCTCCCGGATTTCATCCGCAGTCACCGGGGGAACCTAACCTAACCTTTTTTTTTTTTTTTTTTTTTTTTTTTTTTGGTTTCGCTGGGAAAAAATGCATTACGCATACCCACCCATTGGGGGAATGGGGGGCTATGTGGGACTCCCCGGGCAAGCCCGGTATACCCACTAAAATAACCCAGCGGCACTCCCGCATCGTCTGAGTGGAGGAGGACTGGGAAACCGGCACAGCCTTTACGTCCAGTCCTCCGCCGACGACTGCCCACCTTTATGGCGGGCCCTTCTCGCCCCTCCCTTAGTGGAGGGGCCCGGGAACGCCCGACGAGGGTGGTCATTGTGCAATGCAGACGACAGGCGCCCCCACGCCTGTCGCCCGCTAATCACCACCAAGAGGTGGGAGGAGGCGATCGTACAACCGCCCACCCCCACCCCTTCTCCGCCGCCTCCTTCCGCGACATGGCGTCGTCGCAAAAGGAGGCAACCACCGCCCAGGCCCTCCCGCTCCCCAGCATGCTACCACACCGGGAAGCAAGAGGACCTGTCAGGGCACGGCGCAACTACGCCCCCGCTGGGCACACCTAGACGGTGTGCTGCGCCGTGCCCTCCACCGCGCTGGACCCTTATGTGGACGTCGGACACCTCGGTCCTCCGCCCACGGTCCCCTACGTTGCGGCATCTGGCCCGCGAAAGGTCAGACGCCGCCCTCCGCGTCTGCGGCATCCGGCCCGCGAAGGCCAGACGCCGCCCACCGCGTCTGCGGCGGCGCGTCGAGACCGACGCTCCGCCGCCTCCTCCTTCCACCGACTTGTCCCCGCCGACCATCCCACGCCAAAGGAGGGTCGGCGACGACAAGTCATAACCTAACCTAACCTTTTTTTTTTTTTTTTTTTTTTGGTTTCGCTGGGAAAAAATGCATTACGCATACCCACCCATTGGGGGAATGGGGGGCTATGTGGGACTCCCCGGGCAAGCCCGGTATACCCACTAAAATAACCCAGCGGCACTCCCGCATCGTCTGAGTGGAGGAGGACTGGGAAACCGGCACAGCCTTTACGTCCAGTCCTCCGCCGACGACTGCCCACCTTTATGGCGGGCCCTTCTCGCCCCTCCCAAGGAGGGGCCCGGGAACGCACGACGAGGGTGGTGATTGTGCAATGCAGACGAGAGGCGCCCCCACGCCTGTCGCCCGCTAATCACCACCAAGAGGTGGGAGGAGGCGATCGTACAACCGCCCACCCCCACCCCTTCTCCGCCGCCTCCTTCCGCGACATGGCGTCGTCGCAAAAGGAGGCAACCACCGCCCAGGCCCTCCCACTCCCCAGCATGCTACCACACCGGGAAGCAAGAGGACCTGTCAGGGCACGGCGCAACTACGCCCCCGCTGGGCACACCTAGACGGTGTGCTGCGCCGTGCCCTCCACCGCGCTGGACCCTTATGTGGACGTCAGACACCTCGGTCCTCCGCCCACGGTCCCCTACGTTGCGGCATCTGGCCCGCGAAAGGCCAGACGCCGCCCTCCGCGTCTGCGGCATCCGGCCCGCGAAGGCCAGACGCCGCCCACCGTGTCTGCGGCGGCGCGTCGAGACCGACGCTCCGCCGCCTCCTCCTTCCACCGACTTGTCCCCGCCGACCATCCCACGCCAAAGGAGGGTCGGCGACGACAAGTCATCACCGCCCGCCGCACATCCGCGGCACACCTTCGAGGGCTCCCTTCCCGCCCCCGGGCGGCGGCCGCCCCCACCCGCAGGAGAGAGCCGGGCGCAGAGCCAGGTGCAGAGCGGGCTAAGCCAGTTGCAGAGCGGGCAGAGCCGGATGCAGAGCCGGGCAGAGCAGGGTGCAGAGCTGGTCAAAGCAGGGTGCAGAGCTGGTCAGTGCACTCGGGTAACCAACCGCAGGAGAGCCGAGTACAGAGCCAGGTGCAGAGCGGGCTGAGCCAGGTGCAGAGCGGGCAGAGCCGGATGCAGAGCCGGGCAGTGCAGGGTGCAGAGCTGGGCAGAGCAGGGTGCAGAGCTGGTCAGTGCACCCGGGCAACCCCCCCCGCAGGGGAAGGCGGCCCGCCCAGAGGCCCGGAAGCGAGCCCCACCTCCCACCTACCTAACCTAACCTACCCCTTCCTACCTACCCAGACTAGCCCAACCCCATGTCGCATCTGGTGTGTCCTCTGCTAATCAGAGGAACACCCAGAACGACATCCCCCCCCCCTGTCAGGTTATTCGCCACCGCCAACAAGAACCCACGAATGGGAAGTTATTGACGGTGCCCAGAGTGCACCAGCCCAGCGGGTTGCTCTTCCCCCCGGACGTATCCGAAAGAGACCAGCAACCAACTAGGCCAACGTGGAGGTTACCTGACCCGCACCCCAACCTAACCTAACCTAACCTTTTTTTTTTTTTTTTTTTTTTTTTTTTTGTTTCGCTGGGAAAAAATGCATTACGCATACCCGCCCATCGGGGGATGGGGGGCTATGTGGGACTCCCCGGGCTGACTGACCCGGTATACCCACTAAAATAACCCAGCGGCACTCCCGCATCGTCTGAGTGGAGGAGGACTGGGAAACCGGCACAGCCTTTACTTCCAGTCCTCCGCCGACGACCGCCCGCCTTTACGGCAGGCCCCTCACGCCCCTCCCTTAGTGGAGGGGCCCGGGAACGACCGTGAATGAGTGCTCGACCGTTCCCGCCCAACGAGGGTGGTGATTGGTGCAATGCGGACGAAGGTGCCCCCGCACCATTCGTCCGCTAATCACCACCAGGAGGAGGGAGGAGACGATTATACAACCGCCTTCTCCCTCCCCTTCTCCGCCTGCGGAGCGGCGGCGCGAGAGGATCGTCCTCCCGCGCACGCTCCGCCGCCTCCTTTTGCGACATCACGTCCTCGCAAAAGGAGGCAACCGCCGCCCAGGCCTCCTCACTCCCCAGCATGGAGTTGACCACGCCGGGGAGCGAGAGGTCCTGCCCGATTTCACTTGTTAGGGCACGGCGCAGCTCAGCCCAGGCTGGGCACACCTCGAGGGTGTGCTGCGCCGTGTCCTCTAACGCGCCGCAGTCGTGGCACGCCGGGGTTTCCTCCCTCCGGATCCGGTGCAGGTGCGTTCCGAAACAACCATGTCCGGACAACACCTGCACCAAACGGAACGAGAGGAAACCATGTGGCCGCTCGAGCCAGCCCTTCAGGACTGGACCGAGCGCGTCCAGCGTCCGGCGGCCAAAAGTGGCGGAGGCGAGGTCCTCCGTCCAATGGAGGACGATGGCGTCCCTCGCCTCTCGCCGCACGGCCTCCCGCTCTTCCGCGGCGGGACGCTCACCCAGCGCCTTCCGCCGCGCCGTCCACTCGTACACTCTGGCGAGCACCCATGCCTCCAACTCCCAGGGAGGGGTGCCCGCCAGAGCGCACGCCGCCGAGTAGCCCACTGAGCGGTAGGCTCTCGCCACCCGCTGTGCAATGGCCCTTTGAGGCCTGCGGATGGCGGTTGCATTCTCCCTCCTTTGGAGGGAGTCCGCCCAGATGGGTGCCCCGTAGAGCGCCATACTCTTCAAGACGCCGGCATAGAGGCGCCGGCATCTGTCCTTGGGCCCTCCCAGGTTTGGGAGGAGCCATGAGAGGGCGTCCGCGGCTTTCAGCAGGCGCGTCGACAGCCCGCTGAAGTGCGGGCCAAAGCGCCACCTGCTGTCTAGCACGAGGCCCAGATACTTCATCTGGGCCCCGACCTCTATCCGGACGCCCTCCACGACGATGTGGGCGTCTGGAGGGCGGCGCTGCCGAGGCCCGTGGAAGAACACAGCCTCGGTCTTGTTCAGCGCCACCCTCAATCCTAGCCGGCGGATCCTCTCTGCCACCAACGATCCGCCAGCCGAGGCCAAACAGGCCGCCTCCCCAAAGTTCCCCCCCCGGGCAACGAGGAGAGTGTCATCCGCGTAACAGATGACACTCGTGCCCGGGAGGAGGGCTCCCCGCAGGAGCCAGTCGAATCCGATGTTCCACAAGGGAGGCCCTAGCACCGACCCCTGTGGAACACCGGACTCCGCGCCGTAACGCCTGATCCTGGCCGTCTTGTCCACGAGGAGGACCTCACGGTCCTCCAGGTAGCTGGCCAGGATCGCCCGCAGATATTGGGGCACTCCGTGGTACCGGAGTGCCTCCAATATCGTAGAGTGGGGCACGTAACCTTTTTTTTTTTTTTTTTTTTTTTTTTTGTTTCGCTGGGAAAAAATGCATTACGCATACCCGCCCATCGGGGGATGGGGGGCTATGTGGGACTCCCCGGGTTGACTGGCCCGGTATACCCACTAAAATAACCCAGCGGCACTCCCGCATCGTCTGAGTGGAGGAGGACTGGGAAACCGGCACAGCCTTTACTTCCAGTCCTCCGCCGACGACCGCCCGCCTTTACAGCGGGGCCTTCACGCCCCTCCCTTAGTGGAGGGGCCCGGGAACGACCGCGAGTGCCCGGCCGTTCCCGCCCAACGAGGGTGGTGATTGGTGCAATGCGGACGAAGGTGCCCCCGCACCATTCGTCCGCTAATCACCACCAGGAGGAGGGAGGAGACGATTATACAACCGCCTTCTCCCTCCCCTTCTCCGCCTGCGGAGCGGCGGCGCGAGAGGATCGTCCTCCCGCGCACGCTCCGCCGCCTCCTTTTGCGACATCACGTCCTCGCAAAAGGAGGCAACCGCCGCCCAGGCCTCCTCACTCCCCAGCATGGAGTTGACCACGCCGGGGAGCGAGAGGTCCTGCCCGATTTCACTTGTTAGGGCACGGCGCAGCTCAGCCCAGGCTGGGCACACCTCGAGGGTGTGCTGCGCCGTGTCCTCTAACGCGCCGCAGTCGTGGCACGCCGGGGTTTCCTCCCTCCGGATCCGGTGCAGGTGCGTTCCGAAACAACCATGTCCGGACAACACCCGCACCAAACGGAACGAGAGGAAACCATGTGGCCGCTCGAGCCAGCCCTTCAGGACTGGACCGAGCGCGTCCAGCGTCCGGCGGCCAAAAGTGGCGGAGGCGAGGTCCTCCGTCCAATGGAGGACGATGGCGTCCCTCGCCTCTCGCCGCACGGCCTCCCGCTCTTCCGCGGCGGGACGCTCACCCAGCGCCTTCCGCCGCGCCGTCCACTCGTACACTCTGGCGAGCACCCATGCCTCCAACTCCCAGGGAGGGGTGCCCGCCAGAGCGCACGCCGCCGAGTAGCCCACTGAGCGGTAGGCTCTCGCCACCCGCTGTGCAATGGCCCTTTGAGGCCTGCGGATGGCGGTTGCATTCTCCCTCCTTTGGAGGGAGTCCGCCCAGATGGGTGCCCCGTAGAGCGCCATACTCTTCAAGACGCCGGCATAGAGGCGCCGGCATCTGTCCTTGGGCCCTCCCAGGTTTGGGAGGAGCCATGAGAGGGCGTCCGCGGCTTTCAGCAGGCGCGTCGACAGCCCGCTGAAGTGCGGGCCAAAGCGCCACCTGCTGTCTAGCACGAGGCCCAGATACTTCATCTGGGCCCCGACCTCTATCCGGACGCCCTCCACGACGATGTGGGCGTCTGGAGGGCGGCGCTGCCGAGGCCCGTGGAAGAACACAGCCTCGGTCTTGTTCAGCGCCACCCTCAATCCTAGCCGGCGGATCCTCTCTGCCACCAACGATCCGCCAGCCGAGGCCAAACAGGCCGCCTCCCCAAAGTTCCCCCCCCGGGCAACGAGGAGAGTGTCATCCGCGTAACAGATGACACTCGTGCCCGGGAGGAGGGCTCCCCGCAGGAGCCAGTCGAATCCGATGTTCCACAAGGGAGGCCCTAGCACCGACCCCTGTGGAACACCGGACTCCGCGCCGTAACGCCTGATCCTGGCCGTCTTGTCCACGAGGAGGACCTCACGGTCCTCCAGGTAGCTGGCCAGGATCGCCCGCAGATATTGGGGCACTCCGTGGTACCGGAGTGCCTCCAATATCGTAGAGTGGGGCACGTAACCTAACCTAACCTTTTTTTTTTTTTTTTTTTTTGGTTTCGCTGGGAAAAAATGCATTACGCATACCCGCCCATCGGGGGATGGGGGGCTATGTGGGACTCCCCGGGCTAGCCCGGTATACCCACTAAAATAACCCAGCGGCACTCCCGCATCGTCTGAGTGGAGGGGGACTGGGAAACCGGCACAGCCTTTACTTCCAGTCCCCCGCCGACGACCGCCCGCCTTTACAGGCAGGCCCCTCACGCCCCTCCTTTAGTGGAGGGGCCCGGGAACGACCGTGAATGAGTGCTCGACCGTTCCCGCCCGACAAGGGTGGTGACTAGTGCAATGCGGGCGAAAGGCGCCCCCGCACCCGTCGCCCGCTAGTCACCACCAGGAGGTGGGAGGAGGCGATCGTACAACCGCCCACCCCCACCCCTTCTCCGCCGCCTCCTTCCGCGACGTGGCGTCCTCGCAAAAGGAGGCAACCACCGCCCAGGCCTCCCCGCTCCCCAGCATGGAATTTACCACATCGGGAAGCGAGAGGACCTGTCAGGGCACGGTGCAACTACGCCCCCGCTGGGCACACCTAGACGGTGTGCTGCGCCGTGCCCTCCATCGCGCTGGACCCTGTGGACGTTGGACACCCCGGTCCTCCGCCCACGGTCCCCTACGTTGCGGCATCTGGCCCGCGAGAGGCCAGACGCCGCCCTCCGCGTCTGCGGCATCCGGCCCGCGAAGGCCAGACGCCGCCCACCGCGCCTGCGGCGGCGCGTCGTGACCGACGCTCCGCCGCCTCCTCCGTCCACCGACTTGTCCCCGCCGACCATCCCACGCCAAGGGAGGGCCGGCAACGACAAGTCACCTACCTAACCTAACCTACCCCTACCTACCTACCCAGACTAGCCCAACCCCCATGTCGCATCTGGTGTGTCCTCTGCTAATCAGAGGAACACCCAGAGCGACATCCCCCCCCTGTCAGGTTATTCGCCACCGCCAACAAGAACCCACGAATGGGAAGTTATTGACGGTGCCCAGAGTGCACCAGCCCAGCGGGTTGCTCTTCCCCCCGGACGTATCCGAAAGAGACCAACAACCAACCAGGCCCACGTGGAGGTTACCTGACCCGCACCCCAACCTAACCTTTTTTTTTTTTTTTTTTTTTTTTTTTTTTTTGTTTCGCTGGGAAAAAATGCATTACGCATACCCGCCCATCGGGGGATGGGGGGCTATGTGGGACTCCCCGGGTTGACTGGCCCGGTATACCCACTAAAATAACCCAGCGGCACTCCCGCATCGTCTGAGTGGAGGAGGACTGGGAAACCGGCACAGCCTTTACTTCCAGTCCTCCGCCGACGACCGCCCGCCTTTACAGCGGGGCCTTCACGCCCCTCCCTTAGTGGAGGGGCCCGGGAACGACCGCGAGTGCCCGGCCGTTCCCACCCAACGAGGGTGGTGATTGGTGCAATGCGGACGAAGGTGCCCCCGCACCATTCGTCCGCTAATCACCACCAGGAGGAGGGAGGAGACGATTATACAACCGCCTTCTCCCTCCCCTTCTCCGCCTGCGGAGCGGCGGCGCGAGAGGATCGTCCTCCCGCGCACGCTCCGCCGCCTCCTTTTGCGACATCACGTCCTCGCAAAAGGAGGCAACCGCCGCCCAGGCCTCCTCACTCCCCAGCATGGAGTTGACCACGCCGGGGAGCGAGAGGTCCTGCCCGATTTCACTTGTTAGGGCACGGCGCAGCTCAGCCCAGGCTGGGCACACCTCGAGGGTGTGCTGCGCCGTGTCCTCTAACGCGCCGCAGTCGTGGCACGCCGGGGTTTCCTCCCTCCGGATCCGGTGCAGGTGCGTTCCGAAACAACCATGTCCGGACAACACCTGCACCAAACGGAACGAGAGGAAACCATGTGGCCGCTCGAGCCAGCCCTTCAGGACTGGACCGAGCGCGTCCAGCGTCCGGCGGCCAAAAGTGGCGGAGGCGAGGTCCTCCGTCCAATGGAGGACGATGGCGTCCCTCGCCTCTCGCCGCACGGCCTCCCGCTCTTCCGCGGCGGGACGCTCACCCAGCGCCTTCCGCCGCGCCGTCCACTCGTACACT
This sequence comes from Anorthoa munda, assembly GCA_945859665.1. Lineage (NCBI taxonomy): Eukaryota > Metazoa > Arthropoda > Insecta > Lepidoptera > Noctuidae > Anorthoa > Anorthoa munda. Next base: position 30,189,088 of record OX243911.1, on the reverse strand, counting down.
CTGGCGAGCACCCATGCCTCCAACTCCCAGGGAGGGGTGCCCGCCAGAGCGCACGCCGCCGAGTAGCCCACTGAGCGGTAGGCTCTCGCCACCCGCTGTGCAATGGCCCTTTGAGGCCTGCGGATGGCGGTTGCATTCTCCCTCCTTTGGAGGGAGTCCGCCCAGATGGGTGCCCCGTAGAGCGCCATACTCTTCAAGATGCCGGCATAGAGGCGCCGGCATCTGTCCTTGGGCCCTCCCAGGTTTGGGAGGAGCCATGAGAGGGCGTTCGCGGCTTTCAGCAGGCGCGTCGACAGCCCGCTGAAGTGCGGGCCAAAGCGCCACCTGCTGTCTAGCACGAGGCCCAGATACTTCATCTGGGCCCCGACCTCTATCCGGACGCCCTCCACGACGATGTGGGCGTCTGGAGGGCGGCGCTGCCGAGGCCCGTGGAAGAACACGGCCTCGGTCTTGTTCAGCGCCACCCTCAATCCTAGCCGGCGGATCCTCCCTGCGACCAAGGATCCGCCAGCCGAGGCCAAACAGGCCGCCTCCCCATAATTCCTCCCCCGGGCAACGAGGAGAGTGTCATCCGCGTAGCAGATGACACTCGTGCCCGGGAGGAGGGCTCCACGCAGGAGCCAGTCGAATCCGATGTTCCACAAGGGAGGCCCTAGCACCGACCCCTGTGGAACACCGGACTCCGCGCCGTAACGCCTGATCCTGGCCGTCTTGTCCACGAGGAGGACCTCACGGTCCTCCAGGTAGCTAGCCAGGATCGCCCGCAGATATTGGGGCACTCCGTGGTACCGGAGTGCCTCCAATATCGTAGAGTGGGGCACGGAGTTGAAGGCGTTGGCTATGTCAAACGACACAGCCAACACTCCGCCCCCCGACTCCACCGCCTCCTGCACTTGGCCCCTGAGTAGGGCCAACGCGTCGACCGTCGAACGCCCCCGTCGAAAACCGAACTGGGCGTCCGACAGGTCTGGCCCTACCTCCCGCAACAGGCTGTTTAGCCGGGTGGCGATGATCCCCTCGAACAATTTACCGACCTCATCGAGCAGAACGATGGGTCGGTATGCCGAGGGGGAGTCCACCGGGCGTCCCTCCTTCCGGAGGAGGCATAACTGCCCCTCCTTCCAGAGTTTCGGGAACCTCCCAGCCGTTAGGCACGCGCTGAAGAGGTCCCGAAACCTTTCCTCCATGAGGGACGCTGCGATGGCCACCACCCGTGCGGGGACGCCATCCGGTCCAGGGGCCGTCTTCTTCGCGCGGAGGCACAGAACCCCCGCGCGAAGTTCCTCCGCCGATACCGGAGGGACCTCCTCCTCCGGCGAAGCCACCACCCCCTGTGGGGGGTTCATCGTTGGTGGGGTGAAGTCGGCCCTGCGCGGAAACAGGGACCGGACCACCCCATCCAGCAACGCCGGCTCCAGGGTCTCCGTTAGTGGGGGACCATTGGGGCGCAGTTGATTCCGCGCCGCCTTATATGGCCTCCCAAACGGATCCCTGTCGAGGCCCTCCAGCATCTCAGCCCTCGCCGAGTCCTTGGCGGCGCACATCGCCGACTTGAGGACCGTCTTTGCCTCTAGGTAAGAGGCGTAGAGGCGGTCCTCCCCGGCCTGAGATCGGGTAGTGCGCCGCCGACTCCGCGTGTAGGCCCTCCTGGCCTCCACGCACGTGGCCCGCAGCCCCGCCAGCTCCTCCGACCACCAATACACGGCGCGACGGGGAGGCGGACGGCGTGACCGAGGCATGCTGGCGTTGCACACCTCGGTCAGGGACCCTCTGAGCTGGACTGCTGCGGCGTCCACGTCCAGGACAGGCTCGACAGGGGGCGAGAGCCAGTCCTGGAGAAAGGCTGCCTCCTTGGCTGCCTCCCGGTCCAGACGGGTGAGAGCCCACCGCGGGAAGGGAGATTGGCCTGAGCGGGCCGTCCCTCCCCGGGGGCCGGTGGAGATGTCGAACCGCACATATCGGTGGTCCGACAAAGTCTCCACCGTCTCCACCCGCCAGTTCACAACGCGGGCGGCCAGGGCGGGGGTGGCAAACGAGACGTCTACCACCGACCCTCCCCGTTGCCGCACACACGTGTGGACCGTCCCTCTGTTGAGGAGGGACACACCGCACGAGGCCGCCCAGAATTCGGCGGCGCGTCCCCGGACGTTGCAGGAGGCAGCCGGGTTGCCCCAAGCCTCCGACTTGGCGTTGAGGTCGCCTATCACGGCGACCTGACGTGGTGCCGCCCTCCCGGCGACTGCCGTAAGGATTTCGAGGAAATCCTCGAAATCCCTTAGAGGGCGGTTTGGGGAGAAATAGACCCCCACCAGGGCCATATCTCCCCCCCACGCGGCGGCCACGTATCCCGGTCCCCTCTCTAAAAGCGAGAGGGGAGGGGAGTCCGTGGAGGACCGCGCCACTAACGCCACCAAGCCGTCCCGGTCGCCCAGCCAGGTACTGGGGACCGAGTAAGGCTCGGCGACCACCGCCACGTCCACCAACCACTCGGCCATGATCTGCATCAGTAGATCCTGGGCCGCCCTGCAGTGGTTGATGTTCGCCTGGAGGATGCGATGTTCGGCTCTATCCATCGGACATCGCACCCCCCTCCTCCACAGCCAGGCCAGCAGCAGCCGAAAGCCCAATTTCAGGCACAGCGGCAGAAGCGGCAGGCTTGCTCGGCGCCTGCAACTTTCCCTTCTTAGGGGGAGGATTACACATCCTCCCCTTCATAATGTGGCCTGCGGGGCGGCCACTGGCGGCACAAACAGAGCAGTGCGGCGCGGCGGCCTCGCACTCGGCGGACTTGTGGCCCTCCTTGCCGCAGCGGTAGCAGCTCTCCGTCCGGTCCACCGTGGACGGACAGAGGGCCCGGGTGTGTCCGATTCCGCAGCACCTGTAGCACCGCAGGGGCTGTGCCACAAGTGCGCGGACTGCACCCGAGCTGAAGCCGACATTAAGCCGTCCCTTATCAAGGACGGCTTTGGCAGCGGCGACTGGGCACTCCATGCGAATGGTGCCCATGCCGCCGCGGCCGGACCTGATGTCCCGGCTTCGCACCGCTGCGACGCCACAGCCCCCCAATGCTGCGACCGCCGCCACCACCTCCTCCTTGGTGACGGTGTCATCGAGGTCGGACACCTCGATGGCCACCGTCTTCACGGGTCTGGCCACCTTGGCCGCGTCCGCGATGACCTCTTGCAGCTTTGCTGCGAAGAGGTCTGCGTTTTTTGCGCCCTCCGCCCCCGGGAACTCGAATAAACGAGCCCCGGCTTGTGTCCGCCGGCAAGAGACCTTGCCGATCCCCAGTTTTGTGGGATCGGCATTAGCACGCGCCCGCAGCAATATGGACGCGTACGTTTCCCCCCGCTCCGCAGCCTCCGCGGTGAGCGTCACCACGACGGCTGCGGTCTTGGGAGGAACTAGTTTCCTCCTGGTGCCGGCGGTTTTGGCTGTGGGAGCAGCGCTGGCGGCCTTGGGGGACGGCCCTTTCCCCTTTCTCTTCCCTTTGCCGGTCGTCTGCGACTGGCTGGGAGGGGTGGTGGTAGTGGGGACGGCAGGGACGACCGCTGTCGCCGCCTTGTTCTTGCCCTTTCCCTTCCCCTTGCCAGTCGACTGCGACTGACAGGGAGGGGTGGCGGTGGCGGGGACGTTAGGGACGACCGTCGCCCCTTTGCCCTTGCCCTTCCCCTTTCCTTTGCCGACGACCTTGGTCCAACCAGCAGGGTTGGCAGGGGTGGCGGCAGGCAGAAGAGGGTCCTCCTCCCTGTGTGAGGTCGGCTCCTTCTCCCTATGTGAGGTTGGCTCCGGCTCTCCCTTCCGCTTGTCCGCGGCAAGCGGCAGCCGGTAGCTTCTCTCCGGCAGGAGCCGGTCCTCTATGCCTGCCAGACAGGCTCGGACGAAGTCCCTCTCCTCCATCACAACCTTGCGGAGGATATCCTCTAGGTTGGTGGAGGAGGCGGGGACCTCTGCCGCAGGTCTCGGCTCAGCCTGGGTTGGCCGGGCCGTAGCTTCAGCCAGCTTTCGGTGCAGCTGGCTGACCTCCGACTGCAGGCGATCAATCCTCGCCTGCAGTTGCCGCGTCTCGTCGGTCGCCTGCCTCTGCACCAGCTCCGCAGTGATGCTTCGCATGCTGGCGGCCCTGCATTTAAGGGACTTCTGGAAAGTCCCTTTCAGGTGGGAGGACTTGGAGGCGACCACCACTATCTCCTCCTCGTCCTCCGCCGCCATCCGCTCCAGCTCGGCCAGGGAGTGATCCGAGTACAATACGCGGGACGCGCCGTACCCGGACTTGGCACGAGCAACGCGCGTCCGTTCCTCCCTGGCCGCAACCTGCTCCTCAAGCTCCTGCTGGAGCTGCGTCCGCTGAGCCAGGTTCAGCTGGCGTTGGGCATCAGCGAGACCCACGTCGTGGGTGTCCGCCACTGTCACCGGCTTTTTGGCTTTGGCCTTTTTCTTCGGCTCCTTCGACGATCCCGACCCCGAGGAGCCATCCGATCCTTCCTTTAGGAAGGCCCGCTTCCGCGACTGAGATCGGGAACCTTCCTCAATCTCCATGGAACTGGCCACCGACACAACGGACTCGTTGTCGGACTCCTCGTCCGCCCTTCCTCCATAAAAGGTCCGCCCTTCCTCCGCTGACGCTGAAGCGTCGCGGAGGCCCTGAGAAGGGCCTTTTGGTTGGCCCTGAGAAGGGCCTTTGGGTTGGCCCTGAGAAGGGCCTTTGGGTGGGCCCTGAGAAGGGCCTTTTATAAACCGCCCGCAGGCGTCCCGCGAGGGTTTCGACATGGTCTCCACAGATTTCGTAACACTCAAGGCAATTAAAAGTTTACGAATGCACAGCGCACTTTGGCCGTACCCAGTCTGCCACTCCGTTACGGTGGTCAGAACTGGGACGTTTCCAGGGAACACGAACGAGGACGTATGCGCTGTGGGGGGTTCCCCACCCCAACCTAACCTAACCTAACCTAACCCAGTTGCGCGGCAGCCCTAGCCGCGAGCAGATCATTCTAAAGCTGCTCCACGCTCGAAAAATCGCGAAAATAGTACAAAGTGCAAAAGTTAAGGTGAAAGTTATACCAAAGTGTGTGTTTTCGTGCCCTGTGTGGATGGATCATAGTGTCTCGGTGAGAAACTTGCTAGTTTTTCCGGGAAACCCCAAAAACAAAATTTTTGGAGGTTAAATGCAGAAAAACACGCTGCCGAAAACAAACTTTTGCGTGCGGCGCCGAAACCATCGGCGCAAGCCCCTATTTTGAAATTGCTATCAGGAGGGGAAAACTTTGCTGCACATCTTGGCAAAGTTTCAGATTTTTCCCGCCGTCCCCCGCGGAGCTACAGGAGGAAAACTGTAAACCGCGTGCAACCTGACCTCGTAACCAGTGCAGCCAGGACTACAATTACCATCACATCCCGAAGAGGACAAAGTAAGAAAGCCAGTACCGTTTTCCGATTGCTGAAAAGACAACCGGGAGCGAAGCTGGAATTTTTTGAAAAATCGCCTAACTTCGGATGAAGCCAGCTCCTGGGAACGATCTTTTACCCCCCTTTTTTAATTTAGTTTTAGATAGCTTTAGTCCTTAGTAATACGCTTGCCAAATTTTAGATTTTTCCCATTTGTACTTTTTTAGTTATAAGATTTTAAAAATACCTACAGGAATACCTAAAGTTTTACCAAAACTTTTCTACGGCCCTGACCGAAGGGTGAGTTACCCCATTCGACGTGTAATTGAACCCCCAGTCTAAATAAAAATTTTCAATACCGTCAGAGGTCGTTTTCCCCGGAAAAACTGGAGAAAACTGTTTTTTTGCGGTTTTTGGTAATCGTTTCCCGTTTTTTAAAGTAGTTTTTCACCGAAATTATCTATTATAACCTTATTAAATTTTAGCATATAATTTTAGCGTGGTTAACTGAGAACCTACATAAATTTTTTTCCAATTTTTTGGGTGGACATTTATTAAATAGTAAATTTATTAGTGGGACGCGGACTTGCCGACCAACCGCACGGTAACTGTGTTTCCATTTTCCGGGAAAACTAAGGGTCCTAGACCAATTTTGACATTTTTTCCCGGGTCCCCTCCCCCGGACCCCCTCCCACACTTTCTACCGGAGAGAAAGTCTTGAGCCCCCTCCGGTCATTTTGGCAAAATTCCAACCCCCTACCCCTAAATTCGTTCATTGACTTAGCCGTTTGGGGGTGAGAGTACTATCACAGTAAATTATTAATAACTCAGAAACCAATTGCCCGAATCGAAAGCGGTTTTCCGTAATCTTTGAAGCAGGAGTTGGTGTCTCCTCGGAGAGGTGAGGGTGTCTCTTGCTAGAGTCACTGGGGCCTTAAAATCGTTTTTTGAGACAAAAAACCCATGTTCCTGGGGTTTAATTAACAAATTTTTAAAAATAATTTTATTCTATAGTTGCTAGACACACGGACTCTACATAGAGCAAATTTCAGATTTTAACCATCAATATTAGTTACTTTTATAAAATTTCTTAAAGTTTTAAATATAAAATTTTCTTTTTAACAAGGCGAGCATTACAGATAAGTTAGGCTAAGGACTGAGACTCTACATAGAGCCCAATTAAAACGTGGTATTAAATTTTTTGTAAAATTGATAGAGTAAGATAGAGAGACTCACTTCTCTACATAGAGAAGTTAGTAGGACTCTACATAAATTTAGTTTTAAAAATTAGATATAAGGACGTATAGTATCACTTTTGTGTACTATATTTTAGGTTAAATTAGACTTAGGACTTTTGTTAAAACTTTTATTGTTTTAATTTCGTTCCTGTAGGTATCGTAATTTGTGATTGTAACGTGACCACATTCTTGCAGGAACGCATGGTAAGGACAGGATTCCTTGGAATTTTAATTTTATTTTTTTTTTTTACATTGTTTTTAAATTTTAGATTTTGACCTTAACCTATATATACAAATTTACATAACTGGGGTACCTTATACAATACCCCATTGACGCAGTACTAATCCCTGACAAATCCCATTTTAAACCGCTAAAATGAGCGGAGTAGGTATACGTACCCCACCTATCCAGAGGAAGGCGACAATTAACCCGAAAGACAAAAGCCCACAGACGGCGCCGGAGGAGGCAGGGCCTTCCACCCAAAGCGTAAGGAAGAGTGTGGGAGAGTGGGAAGCGGGTAAAACCGACAAAAAGGGACCTTCCCCCACAAAGACTGTTAAGACAACACCAATGATAGCAAAAGGATCTGTGTCCTTCGAGATCGGGAGCCCGCCAGCGCAGAAATGCAGAGTAGCCGAGGCCAGAATATGCCTTAACAAAATCAAAACCCTCATGACCACCTCGAGGAATACTAAAAATGAGATTAAAACGGATGTTAAGGCTCAAGCGGACCGGCTTTACTCTATGATTAAAGAATATGAGCAGGAAAAAGGGCGAGAAACACTCACGAAAAAGACTTATGCTACCAAGGGCATACAAGTCCAGGAAAAGCTGAGGGCTGAGGAAGCCCCTCCCCCTTCTCCAGAGGCTATCAGAGAGGTTGAGGTAGACTCCCTCAGAAAGGCCCTGGAGGAGCATTCTCGAAACCTGGCCGTAAATAATGAGAATATGGAAAGGTTGAAAGAGGCGCTACTAGCTGGCCAGGAACACATGGGAAAGCTCTCATATGCCAGCGTAGTGGCAAGTCAGCCTTCCAAGCATGCTCCTACATACCAAACACTGCATTCCATCGTAGTAACGGCCAAGGACGAATCGAAAACGGGAGATCAAGTACTGGATAGTATACGCAAGGCAGTAAATGCAAAGGAAGGAGGAATATGTGTGGAAAGGATTAGAAAGGCGAAGGATCGCAGGGTAATTTTAGGTTGTCGCACCGAGGAAGATAGGAAAAAGATAAGAGATAAAATAGGGGAAGCACCAGAGCTGAGCGTGCAAGATATTATAAATAAAAACCCGCAGGTGGTGCTAAAGGGTGTATTTAATTATAATAATAATGAAGAGATACTGAGAGCCCTTAGGAACCAAAACGGTAACGTTTTTAGGGACCTTAACGATGAGCAGAGCAAAATCGAGGTGTTATACAGGAAGCGTACAAGAAATCCGCACCAAGATCACATAGTGTTGAGGGTCGCCACAGAAGTCTGGAAGCGCATGCTCGATGTCGGAGCGTTGCACGTCGAAATGCAGCGAGTTATGGTTGAGGACCAATCACCGCTGGTACAATGCTCGCTCTGCCTAGGCTACGGCCACAGTAGACGGCTTTGTACGGAGACTGTGGCGAAGTGTGGACACTGTGGCGGGCCTCACATGCGGGCGGACTGTATGGATCGGAACGCAGGCCTTCCGCCGTCTTGTTGCAACTGTACGCGTGCAAACATCGATAATGCAAACCACCACGCGTTCAGCACTGAGTGCACAATAAGAAGAAAATGGGAAGCAATATCACGCTCAACAATAGCATATTGCTAAGGGCACCCCGGAGACTCCTGTCCAACAACATGCAAGACCATACCGCGTGGCCCAAGCGAATGTACAACGAAAGGAACTGGCTACCACCGAACTCTTTTTAGAGGCCAGTGATCGCAAGATCTCGTGGGCACTGATCCAGGAGCCGTATGTGGGTGGAGCACGAAGTATGAAGAGCTACCGTGGGGCGAGAATCTACCAGTGCGAGGTTGATGGAAGTGGGAGGGTAAAGGCGGCGATCGCCGTCTTTGATCATGACCTGGACGTCATACCCTACCCGAAACTCACCACAAACAATATCGTTGTGGTGGGGATCCGGACCAAAGCCTGGGAAATCGCAGTAGTCTCCTATTACTTCGAGCCAGACCAGCCCATAGGGCCATACCTGGACCAGTTGACCCGGATCAAAACGGAAGTGGCCACCGGTAGATTGCTGATTGGCGGCGACGCGAACGCGAAGAGTTCATGGTGGGGCAGCATCAGAGAGGACCCTAGGGGGGACGAAATGTCCGGCACCCTGGAGGAGTTAGAGCTACAGGTACTCAACACTGGCGACACCCCCACCTTTGATACCGTCAGAGGCGGTAAGGTGTATCAAAGCCATGTGGATATCACGGCCTGTTCGCTCGACCTTTTTGACCTGGTGGACGGCTGGCGGGTCGATACAGGAGCAACATCCTCGGACCACAACACTATATTTTTTAATATTAAAATAAAAAGAGATAAGGGGATAAGAATTCTTAGGACTACTAGAAAATATAATACCAAAAAAGCAGATTGGGCAACATTTGAAAATAAACTGGGGGAATTAAAAATTGCAAATGAAATAAATTTGGAAAATATTAAGAAACTAGACAGTAAGCAAAAATTAGAGGATGTAATTATTAAATATAGTAACATAATATTAGAAGCATGTAATAAGGCCATTCCCAAGGCAAATAGCAACGTGAAACTTACCTGTCCGTGGTGGTCCGAGGAGCTCTCTGTGAAGAAGAAGGAGGTTACCAGGTTCAGGAACCGCATCCGCAACGCCGCGCCGGTCCGGCGAGCGATGGTCGTCAATGAGTACCTGAAAGCCAAAGCGGAGTATGAGATGCAAGTGAAGAATGCCCAAGTCGCCAGTTGGAAGGAGTTCTGCCGGAAGCAGGATCGGGAAGGGGTCTGGGAGGGAATCTACAGGATCATCGGTAGGACTGCCAGACGGCAGGAAGAACTGACCCTATGCTGCGATGGTACATTCCTTAGTCCAAGTGAATCGGCCGCCCTACTAGCAGATACGTTCTACCCCAAAGACAGAGTAGACCAGGACAACGCTGACCACAGGCGAATAAGAGAAGCGGCCAGCAGAGTAAATGAATGGGTTCATGATGAATATCATGATCCATCGTTTACGACGCTGGAGCTGAAGACCGCCGTGGCAGGTTTCAATCCCAAAAAGGCACCAGGAGGGGATGGACTGACGTCTGACATCTGCAGTCGAGCGATCCACCAGGACCCGGAATTGTTCCTTGCCCTTTACAACAAGTGCCTCGGCCTAGCACACTTTCCAGAGATCTGGAAGGAGGCTACTGTCGTGGTCCTTAGGAAGCCGGGCAAGGACAACTATCTGACCCCCAAGGCATACCGACCAATCGGTCTGTTGCCTGTTCTGGGGAAGGTCCTGGAGAGGATGGTCGTAGCACGTCTAAAGTGGCAGCTTGTACCGCGGTTTAGTACCCGCCAGTTTGGCTTTATGCCCCAGAGGAGCACCGAGGACGCCCTCTGTACGCTAATGGAGCACGTACAGGACAAGTTGAGGCTGAAGAAGCTAATTGTCCTGGTGTCATTGGATATAGAGGGGGCCTTCGACAGCGCTTGGTGGCCAGCTATAAAAGTCAGGCTGGCTGAGGAAAAGTGCCCGGTCAACATCAGGCGACTGCTTGACAGCTATCTCGACAGTAGGAAGGTTAAGATTCGTTATGCCGGGGAGGAATGTACTCGAGAGACTGACAAGGGCTGTGTTCAGGGTTCTATCGGTGGTCCAATACTGTGGAACCTCCTTCTGGACCCACTCCTAAAGGACCTGGAACGACGGGGTATCTTTGTGCAGGCGTTCGCGGATGACATCGTCTTGGTCGTGGATGGGGACTCAGCGACCGAAGTTTCGACATCTGCCAATGCAGCCCTCGCCCATGTTCAGAGTTGGGGTGTCAGAAATAAGTTGAGGTTCGCACCGCACAAAACCTGTGCGATGGTGGTAACCAACAAACTTAAGTACGACACCCCAAGGCTGAGCATGGCCGGGGTCGACATTGGTATGGTCAAGAAGATGAAGTTGCTGGGTCTGACCATTGACGAGAAGCTCACTTTTAGTGAGCATACCGCGAACGTCTGCAGGAGGGTAACGGATATTTATAAGCAGCTGTCTCGCGCTGCTAAAGTTAGTTGGGGTTTAAACGCCGAAATAATCCGTATTATATATACAGCAACAATCGAGCCCATAATCACGTACGCGGCCGCTGCCTGGGCTCCTGCTACGAAAAAGCAAGGTATACGTAAGAAGCTAGGCTCGGTCCAACGAGGATTCGTCCAGAAGCTCTGTAAGTCCTACCGTACTGCCTCTCTTAACTCGGCACTGGTACTATCCGGGATACTACCTCTCGATCTGCGCATACAAGAGGCAGCCGCCCTGTATAAAGCAAGAAGAGGGTCGTCTCGGTTCGTGCCAGGAGACCGGGAGATTGAGCGTGCGGTGGGATTTGCGGAGACTCCTCACCCTGCCAAACAAATGGCTCTGGAATTCATGTGCCTGGCAGACCAACAGCTTGTGGACAGTCGGAATGAGCAGGCAGTGCGAATATTCACTGACGGCAGCAAGATTGAGGGGAAGGTCGGAGCCGCATTATCCATTTGGGATAATGATGGCGAAGTCCGGAACCTCAAGCTTAGTCTCGCCGCGTACTGCACCGTCTACCAGGCTGAATTACTAGCTATTTGCAAAGCGACAGACGTAATCCTCGCGCGGCAAGAGGCGAGCTATGGTTTGTACAGCGACTCAATGTCCGCATTGCAGACGCTGACAAACCATGGCTCTCTCCATCCCCTGGCGGTTCGCGCGCGCGCCAACTTGGTTCAAGCTCTGGGCCAGAGCAAAGTTGTATCTTTGTTCTGGGTCAAGGCCCACGCGGGCCTGCCGGGGAATGAGCGAGCGGACGAGTTGGCAAAGGAGGCAGCATTGTCGTCGCGGAGGAAGCCGGACTATGACAAGTTCCCGATTTCATTTATCAAGCGACAGATCCGTTTGGAATCGCTTGATGAGTGGAATCGGAGATATGTGACTGGCGAGACTGCCTCTGTGACGAAAATGTTCCTTCCCGATGCCATAGCAGCTTACCGTATTGTACAACAGGTGCGGCCTACAGGCTTACTCACACAAGTTTTGACAGGGCACGGTGGGTTCTCTGAGTACTTGAATCGCTTCAAGTGCAAGGAGAGCCCATCGTGCGCCTGCGATCCCGACATGTCAGAGAGTGTCCAGCACATACTTATAGATTGCCCGATTTTTACCAGGGAACGCTATCAACTTCAATGTGAGCTGGACATGAGACTGTCGAGTGAGAGTCTACACGAGTTTATGGGTAAGAAATATAGGGAAAAGTTCCTAGCATACTGCGAGAATGTGGCCACCACGGTAATTGCACGAAACAAAAGCTGAAGCTTATTCTGTGCTTCATTAATATTGTAATAATATCTATTTGTAAGCATAGAAAGTAGCACAAAACTGCAATTAAGTAGTATATTAAGAGATAGTACCTAAGTAACCTGTGTATAGAGCAAGCATATATTATAAGTAGATACTAAGAAACTGTAATAATAAATTGAATTGCGACATTTTGTTATTTCCCCAAAGTTGTTGAAATAAAGATTGCCCTTAGCATAGCGTTAATCAAAGTGGGCGTCCTACCCACTAGAATGAAAGGTGATGTATGATAGAAAGATATAGGATGTGGAATACAAGTACGAGAAGCACAAAAGCGAGAACTTGTATGAATGAAGTTGAGCACAAAATAGGCGCCAACAAAGTAATGTGTTGGTGGGATTAGTACTAAGATAAAAAAAAAAAAAAAAAAAAAAAAAAAAAAAAAAAAAAAAAAAAAACCTTTTTTTTTTTTTTTTTTTTTTTTTTTTTTGGTTTCGCTGGGAAAAAATGCATTACGCATACCCACCCATTGGGGGAATGGGGGGCTATGTGGGACTCCCCGGGCAAGCCCGGTATACCCACTAAAATAACCCAGCGGCACTCCCGCATCGTCTGAGTGGAGGAGGACTGGGAAACCGGCACAGCCTTTACGTCCAGTCCTCCACCGACGACTGCCCACCTTTATGGCGGGCCCTTCTCGCCCCTCCATTAGTGGAGGGGCCCGGGAACGCCCAACGAGGGTGGTGATTGTGCAATGCAGACGAGAGGCGCCCCCACGCCTGTCGCCCGCTAATCACCACCAAGAGGTGGGAGGAGGCGATCGTACAACCACCCACCCCCACCCCTTCTCCGCCGCCTCCTTCCGCGACATGGCGTCGTCGCAAAAGGAGGCAACCGCCGCCCAGGCCCTCCCGCTCCCCAGCATGGAATTTACCACACCGGGAAGCGAGAGGACCTGTCAGGGCACGGTGCAACTACGCCCCCGCTGGGCACACCTAGACGGTGTGCTGCGCCGTGCCCTCCACCGCGCTGGACCCTGTGGACATTGGACACCCCGGTCCTCCGCCCACGGTCCCCTACGTTGCGGCATCTGGCCCGCGAAGGCCAGACGCCGCCCACCGCGTCTGCGGCGGCGCGTCGTGACCGACGCTCCACCGCCTCCTCCTTCCACAGACTTGTCCCTGCCGACCATCCCACGCCAAAGGAGGGCCGGCAATGACAAGTCACCTACCTAACCTAACCTACCCCTACCTACCTACCCCAGTCTAGCCCAACCCCCATGTCGCATCTGGTGTGTCCTCTGCTAATCAGAGGAACACCCAGAGCGACATCCCCCCCTGTCAGGTTATTCGCCACCGCCAACAAGAACCCACGAATGGGAAGTTATTGACGGTGCCCGGAGTGCACCAGCCCAGCGGGTTGCTCTTCCGCCCGGACGTATCCGAAAGAGACCAGCAACCAACTAGGCCAACGTGGAGGTTACCTGACCCGCACCCCACCCCAACCTTTTTTTTTTTTTTTTTTGCGTGGAGAAATGCTCATGCATACTGCACTACCACGGGGAGATAGTGCAGTTATGTGGGACTCTAACCCACTAAAACTCCACGGTGTCCTCCTGTGCCGCTTATGGCGGGAACACGGGCACGCGTTAGCACTCACCGCGAACCCGCCGCGGCTGTCCGTCACCGGACCCTCCTCGGGGGATTACCCCCCATCACCGGCGCACCAGAACACACTGTGCGCCGTGACCACCCCAGGGACCAATCAGCACATGGGCGCCAGACGACCCCGTTTATGGCGCCCTTGGTCCCCCTGTGACGGGTCAAGGTCAATGGCCCCGCCACCTACCATTGTTCGGCCGCAGGGGATAGGGAGAGCGGCTAACGCAATACCGTCACTCCTCCTCCCCTGCGGCCCCACCGCGTCCGCCATCAGACGGTGGCGACCCCGTCCGGGCCGCGGAAGGTAGGGAGAGCGGCGTACCGCAATACTGGCACTCCTCTCCCGCCGCGGCCTCCAACCTTCAGCCGTGATATCGTATGGGTTTGGGAGACCCCATTCGACATCACGGCCCGCCTCAGTTGCGATGTTGCCCAGGCAGCACCGCAACCTACATGTTGGCCGCTACGTCGTCGGCTTATCGGCAAAAGCCCTGACGAGCGGCCCCTCCTCGGGTTCCTCTTCGCTTCACCGTGGGTGACCAAGCCACGGTTACTGAGCCCCCCCGCCCCAACCTAACCTAACCTAACCTAACCTAACCTTTTTTTTTTTTTTTTTTTTTTTTTTTTTTTTTTTTTTTTTTTTTTTTTTTTTTTTTTTTGGTTTCGCTGGGAAAAAATGCATTACGCATACCCACCCATTGGGGGAATGGGGGGCTATGTGGGACTCCCCGGGCAAGCCCGGTATACCCACTAAAATAACCCAGCGGCACTCCCGCATCGTCTGAGTGGAGGAGGACTGGGAAACCGGCACAGCCTTTACGTCCAGTCCTCCGCCGACGACTGCCCACCTTTATGGCGGGCCCTTCTCGCCCCTCCCTTAGTGGAGGGGCCCGGGAACGCCCGACGAGGGTGGTGATTGTGCAATGCAGACGAGAGGCGCCCCCACGCCTGTCGCCCGCTAATCACCACCAAGAGGTGGGAGGAGGCGATCGTACAACCGCCCACCCCCACCCCTTCTCCGCCACCTCCTTCCGCGTCATGGCGTCGTCGCAAAAGGAGGCAACCACCGCCCAGGCCCTCCCGCTCCCCAGCATGGAATTTACCACACCGGGAAGCGAGAGGACCTGTCAGGGCACGGCGCAACTACGCCCCCGCTGGGCACACCTAGACGGTGTGCTGCGCCGTGCCCTCCACCGCGCTGGACCCTTATGTGGACGTAGGACACTCCGGTCCTCCGCCCACGGTCCCCTACGTTGCGGCATCTGGCCCGTGAAAGGCCAGACGCCGCCCTCCGCGTCTGCGGCATCCGGCCCGCGAAGGCCAGACGCCGCCCACCGCGTCTGCGGCGGCGCGTCGAGACCGACGCTCCGCCGCCTCCTCCTTCCACCGACTTGTCCCCGCCGACCATCCCACGCCAAAGGAGGGTCGGCGACGACAAGTCATCACCGCCCGCCGCACATCCGCGGCACACCTTCGAGGGCTCCCCTCCCGCCCCCGGGCGGCGGCCGCCCCCACCCGCAGGAGAGAGAGCCGGGCGCAGAGCCAGGTGCAGAGCGGGCTAAGCCAGTTGCAGAGCGGGCAGAGCCGGATGCAGAGCCGGGCAGAGCAGGGTGCAGAGCTGGTCAAAGCAGGGTGCAGAGCTGGTCAGTGCACTCGGGTAACCAACCGCAGGAGAGCCGAGTGCAGAGCCAGGTGCAGAGCGGGCTGAGCCAGGTGCAGAGCGGGCAGAGCCGGATGCAGAGCCGGGCAGTGCAGGGTGCAGAGCTGGGCAGAGCAGGGTGCAGAGCTGGTCAGTGCACCCGGGCAACCCCCCCGCAGGGGAAGGCGGCCCGCCCAGAGGCCCGGAAGCGAGCCCCACCTCCCACCTACCTAACCTAACCTACCCCTACCTACCTACCCAGACTAACCCAACCCCATGTCGCATCTGGTGTGTCCTCTGCTAATCAGAGGAACACCCAGAGCGACATCCCCCCCCTGTCAGGTTATTCGCCACCGCCAACAAGAACCCACGAATGGGAAGTTATTGACGGTGCCCAGAGTGCACCAGCCCAGCGGGTTGCTCTTCCCCCCGGACGTATCCGAAAGAGACCAGCAACCAACCAGGCCAACGTGGAGGTTACCTGACCCGCACCCCAACCTAACCTTTTTTTTTTTTTTTTTTTTTTGGTTTCGCTGGGAAAAAATGCATTACGCATACCCGCCCATCGGGGGATGGGGGGCTATGTGGGACTCCCCGGGCAAGCCCGGTATACCCACTAAAATAACCCAGCGGCACTCCCGCATCGTCTGAGTGGAGGGGGACTGGGAAACCGGCACAGCCTTTACTTCCAGTCCCCCACCGACGACCGCCCGCCTTTACGGCAGGCCCTTCACGCCCCTCCCTTAGTGGAGGGGCCCGGGAACGACCGTGTGTGAGTGCTCGACCGTTCCCGCCCAACGAGGGTGGTGACTAGTGCAATGCGGGCGAAAGGCGCCCCCGCGCCCGTCGCCCGCTAGTCACCACCAGGAGGTGGGAGGAGGCGATCGTATAACCGTCTCCTCCCACCCCCTCTCCGCCTGCGGAGCGGCGGAGAGCCTGTCCAGCGTCCGGCGGCCAAAGGCGGCGGAGGCGAGGTCCTCCGTCCAATGGAGGACGATGGCGGCCCTCGCCTCCCGCCGCACGGCCTCCCGCTCTTCCGCGGCGGGGCGCTCCCCTAGGGCTTTCCGCCGCGCCGTCCACTCGTACACTCTGGCGAGCACCCAAGCCTCCAACTCCCAGGGAGGGGTGCCCGCCAGAGCGCACGCCGCCGCGAAGCCCACCGAGCGGTAGGCCCTCGCCACCCGCAGTGCAATGGCCCTTTGGGGCCTGCGGATGGCGGTCGCATTCTCCCTCCTCTGGAGGGAGTCCGCCCATATAGGGGCCCCGTATAGGGCCATACTTTTTAGGATGCCGGCATAGAGGCGCCGGCATCGCTCCTTCGGCCCCCCCAGGTTGGGGAGCAGCCACGATAGGGCATCGGCGGCCTTCAGCAGGCGCGTCGACAGCCCGCTGAAGTGCGGGCCGAAGCGCCACCCGGCAGCGCTGCCGAGGCCCGTGGAAGTACACGGCCTCGGTCTTGTGCAGCGCCACCTTCAATCCCAGGCCAGACAGGCCGCCGCCCTAAAGTCCCTCCCCCGGGCAACGAGCAGAGTGTCATCCGCGTAGCAGATGACGCTCGTGCCCTGGAGGAGGGTTCCCCGCAGGAGCCAGTCGAAACAGAAACCTGTCCTGCATCTGAGAGGCAGCTATTGCCACCACTCGTGCGGGGACGCCGTCCGGCCCAGGGGCCGTTTTCTTCGCGCGGAGGCGGAGAATCCCCTCCCGGATTTCATCCGCAGTCACCGGGGGGATCTCCTCCTCCGACGGGGCCGCCTGCCGCGGGGGGTCCATCACTGGTGGGGCGAAGTCGGTCCTGCGCGGAAACAAGGACCGTACCACCCCATCCAGTAACGCCGGCTCGAGGGTCTCCGATAGCGGGGGACCATAGGGCCGCAGCTGGTTCCGCGCTACCTTGTACGGCCTCCCGTATGGATCCCGGTCGAGACCCTCGAGCATCTCGGCCCTCGCCGAGTCCTTCGCAGCGCACATTGCCGTTTTGAGGACCGTCCTCGCCTCTCCGTAATAAGCGTAGAGGCGGTCCTCGTCGGCCTGGCTTCGTGCGCTGCGCCGCCGGCTCCGCGTGTAGGCCCTCCTGGCCGCCACGCAGGCGGCCCGGAGCCCCGCCAGCTCCTCCGTCCACCAATAGACGGCCCGACGGGGGGGCGGCCGGCGAGACCGAGGCATGCTGGAGTTGCACACCTCGGTCAAGGACTCCCGGAGCTGGACCGCTGCGGCGTCAACGTCCGGGGCCTCCACAGGGGGCGAGAGCCAGTCCTGGAGGAACGCCGCCTCCTGGGCTGCCTCTCGGTCCAGGCGGGTGAGAGCCCACCGCGGGAAGGGAGATTGGCCCGAGCGGGCCGTTCCCCCCCGCGGGCCCTGGGTGGAGGCGATGTCGAACCGCACGTAACGGTGGTCCGACATGGTCTCCACCATCTCCACCCGCCAGTTCACGACGCGGGCGGCCAGCACGGGGGTGGCGAACGAAACGTCAACCACCGATCCACCCCGCTGCCGCACACACGTGTGAACATCCCCCCTGTTTAGGAGGGACACACCGCACGAAGCCGCCCAAAATTCGGCGGCGCGTCCCCGGACGTTACAAGAGGCGGCCGGGTTGCCCCAGGCCGCTGACTTGGCGTTAAGGTCGCCCAACACGGCGACCTGGCGTGGCGCCGCCCTCCCGACGACTGCCGTCAGGACCTCGAGGAATTCCTCGAAGTCCCTTAGAGGGCGGTTTGGGGAGAAATAGACCCCGACCAGGGCCACTTCTCCCCACGCGGCGGCCACGTATCCCGGTCCCCTCTCTAAAAGCGAGAGGGGAGGGGAGTCCGTGGCGGGCCGCGACACCAACGCCACCAAGCCGTCCCGATCACCCAGCCAACGGCCAGGTATCGAGTACGGCTCGGCGACCACCGCCAGGTCCACCAACCACTCGGCCATGGTCTGCATCAGCAGATCCTGGGCCGCTCTGCAGTGGTTGGTGTTCGCCTGGAGGATGCGATGTTCGACTCTATGCATTAGTCGGACATCGCACCCCCCTCCTCAGCCAGGCCAGCAGCCGTCGTGGTCCCAGTTTCTGGGACGGCGGCGGCAGTAGCGGCAGGCCGGATCGACGCCTGCGCTTTGCCCCTCTTGGGGGGAGGACTACAGTTCCTCCCCTTGGTGACGTGGCCCGCCGGGCGGCCACTGGCGGCACACACCGCGCAGTGCGGCGTGGCGGCCTTGCAGGAGGCGGCCTTATGGCCCTCCTTGCCGCAGCGGTAACAGCTGTCCGTCCTGTCGACGCTGGACGGACAGAGAGCCCGGGTGTGTCCGATGCCGAAGCACCTGTAACACCTCAGTGGCTGAGCCACGAGGGCCCGGACTACACCCGAGCTAAAACCTACGGCAAGCCGTTCCTTGGCTAGGACGGCTTTGGCAGCGGCGACTGGGCACTCCAGGCGGATTGTGCCCATGCCGCCGCGGCCGGGCCTGATGCCCCGGCCCTGCACCGCTGCGACGCTGCAACCCCCCGCTTCTGCTATCGCCGCCACCACCTCCTCTTTGGTGACCGAGTCGTCGAGGTCGGTCACCTCTAATGCCGCCGACTTGGTTGGCCTAGCCACCTTCGCCGCGTCCGCAATTACCTCTTGCAATTTTTCCGCGAAGAGGTCCGCGTTCTTGCCGCCCTCCGCCCCCGGGAACTCGAATATACGAGCCCCGGCTTGCGTTCGGCGGCATGATACTTTGCCGATCCCAAGTTTAGTGGGATCGGCATTGGCACGCGCTCGCGACATCACGGACGCGTACGTTTCGCCCCGCTCCGCAGCCTCCGCGGTGAGTGTCACCACGACGGCTGCGGTCTTGGGGACAACTAAGTTCTTGGCACCGGCTGGGGGGGAGCTTTTCCCCTTCCCTTTGCCCTTTCCCTTGCCAGCCGACTGCGGCTGGCTGGCAGGCGGGGTGGTGGCGGGGACGGCAGGGACGGCCGCTGCCGTCTTTTTGCCCTTCCCCTTCCCCTTGACGACCTTCGTCCAGCCCTGCTGGTTGGTCGGGGTGGTGGAAGGGAGAAGGGCGTCCTCCTTTTGGGAGGTCGGCTCCAGCTCGCTCCGCCTCTTGTCCGCCGCGAGCGGCGGTCGGAGGCTTTGCTCCGGTAGGAGCCGGTCCTCAATGCCTGCGATGCAGGCTCGGACAAAGTCCCTCTCCTCCCTCACAACCGTGCGGATGATATCCTCAAGGTTGTGATGGAGGACAGGGGCTTCTGCCGCAGGCTTGGCTTGGGTTGGCCGGGCCGTGGCTTCAGCCAGCTTCTGATGCAGCTGGCTTACCTCCGACTGCAGGCGATCAATTTTCGCCTGCATCTGGCGCGTCTCTTCAGTCGCCTGGCGCTGCACCAGCGCCCCGACGATGCCACGCATGCTCACGGCCCGGCATTTGAGGGCCTTTTGAAAGGTCCCCTTGAGGTGGGAGGACTTCGTGGCGACCTCCACGATCCCCTCCTCATCCTCTTGAGCCATCCGCTCAAGCTCCGCCAACGTGTGGTCTTCGTACACGACGCGAGACGCGCCGTAACCAGACTTGGCCCGGGCGACGCGCGCCTGCTGCTCCTTGGCAGCAACGTGCTCCTCAAGCTCTTGTTGGAGCTGCGTCCTCCGGGCCAAGCTCAGCTCGCGTTGGGCGTCCGCAAGACCCACGTCGTGGGTGTCCGCTACAACGACCGGCTTTTTGGCCTTCGCCTTCCTTTTGCGCTCCTTCGCCGAGCCCGACGAGCCGTCCGACCCTTCCTTCAGGAAGGCACGCTTCCGCGATCGAGTCTCGACCTCCATCGAGCTCGCGTCCGACTCAAACACAATGGACTCAGTGTCTGAGTCCGCCGTGTCAAAGAAGCTAGCCGCAGACGGCGCGCGGCTAGCCTCTGACGCCGAAGCGTCGGGTTGGCCCTGAAAAGGGCCTTTGGGTTGGCCCTGAGAAGGGCCTTTTGGTTGGCCCTGAGAAGGGCCTTTTGGTTGGCCCTGAAAAGGGCCTTTTGGTTGGCCCTGAGAAGGGCCTTTTGGTTGGCCCTGAGAAGGGCCTTTTTTCACAAAATGCCCGAGGGCATCCCGCGCAGGGGTAGGCATAGCCTCAACACAAGATCGTCACAAACCGCAGATAAAATTAAAATTGCAACAATCGCACAGCTCACTTTGGCCGTACCCAGTCTGCCACTCCGTTACGGTGGTCAGAACTGGGCCGTTTCCAGGGGATACGACGTGGACGTAAGAGCTGTGAGGGGATCCCCCAACCTAACCTTTTTTTTTTTTTTTTTTTTGGTTTCGCTGGGAAAAAATGCATTACGCATACCCGCCCATCGGGGGATGGGGGGGCTATGTGGGACTCCCCGGGCAAGCCCGGTATACCCACTAAAATAACCCAGCGGCACTCCCGCATCGTCTGAGTGGAGGGGGACTGGGAAACCGGCACAGCCTTTACTTCCAGTCCCCCGCCGACGACCGCCCGCCTTTACGGCAGGCCCTTCACGCCCCTCCCTTAGTGGAGGGGCCCGGGAACGACCGTGTGTGAGTGCTCGACCGTTCCCGCCCAACGAGGGTGGTGACTAGTGCAATGCGGGCGAAAGGCGCCCCCGCGCCCGTCGCCCGCTAGTCACCACCAGGAGGTGGGAGGAGGCGATCGTATAACCGTCTCCTCCCACCCCCTCTCCGCCTGCGGAGCGGCGGCGCGAGAGGATCGTCCTCCCGCGCACGCTCCGCCGCCTCCTTTTGCGACATCACATCCTCGCAAAAGGAGGCAACCGCCACCCAGGCCTCCTCACTCCCCAGCATGGAGTTGACCACGCCGGGAAGCGAGAGGTCCTGCCCAACAACATGGATCAAGGCACGGCGCAGCTCAGCCCAAGCTGGGCACACCTCGAGGGTGTGCTGCGCCGTGTCTTCCGCCGCGCCGCAGTCGTGGCACGCCGGGGTTTCCTCCCTCCGGATCCGGTGCAGGTGCGTTCCGAAACAACCATGTCCGGACAACACCTGCACCAAACGGAATGAGAGGAAACCGTGGGGCCGCTCGAGCCAGTCCTGCAAGACTGGACCGAGCGCGTCCAACGTCCGGCGGCCAAAGGTGGCGGTGGCGAGGTCCTCCGTCCAATGATGGACGATTGCGTCCCTCGCCTCCCGCCGCACGGCCTCCCGCTCCTCACCGGCGGGGCGCTCCCCGAGCGCCTTCCGCCGCGCCGTCCACTCGTATACTCTGGCTAGCACCCATGCCTCCAACTCCCAGGGAGGGGTGCCAGCCAGAGCGCACGCCGCCGAGAAACCCACTGAGCGGTAGGCCCTCGCCACCCGCAGTGCAATGGCCCTTTGGGGCCTGCGGATGGCGGTCGCATTCTCCCTCCTCTGGAGGGAGTCCGCCCATATAGGGGCCCCGTAAAGGGCCATACTTTTCAGGATGCCGGCATATAGGTGCCGGCATCTCTCCTTCGGCCCCCCCAGGTTGGGGAGCAGCCACGATAGGGCATCGGCGGCCTTCAGCAGGCGCGTCGACAGCCCGCTGAAGTGCGGGCCAAAGCGCCACCTGCTGTCCAGCGTAAGGCCCAGATACTTCATCTGGGCCTTCACCTCGATCCTGACGCCCTCCACGATAATGTGGGCGTCAGGTGGGCAGCGCTGCCGAGGACCGTGGAAGTACACGGCCTCGGTCTTGTGCAGCGCCACCTTCAATCCCAGCCGGCGGATCCTCCCGGCGACCAAGGATCCGCCAGCCGAGGCCAGACAGGCCGCCGCCCTAAAGTCCCTCCCCCGGGCAACGAGCAGGGTGTCATCCGCGTAGCAGATGACGCTCGTGCCCTGGAGGAGGGTTCCCCGCAGGAGCCAGTCGAAACCGATGTTCCACAGGGGGGGGCCTAGAACCGACCCCTGTGGAACACCGGACTCCGCGCCGTACCTCCTGACCGTCGCCGTCTTGTCCACGAGGAGGACCTGTCGGTCCTCCAAGTAGCTGGCCAGGAGGTTCCGCAGGTATTGGGGCACTCCGTGGTACCGGAGCGCCTCCAATATCGTCGCGTGGGGCACGGAGTTGAAGGCGTTAGCGATGTCGAATGACACCGCCAACAGCCCCTCCCCCGACTCGACCGCCTCCTGCACCTGGGCCTTCAGCAGGGCCAAGGCGTCGACCGTCGAACGCCCTTGTCGAAAGCCGAACTGGGCGTCCGACAGGTCTGGCCCCACCCCCCGCAGCAGGCCATTCAGCCGGTCGGCGACTATCCCCTCGAACATCTTACCGACCTCATCGAGCAGAACGATGGGCCGGTAAGCCGAGGGGGAGTCCACCGGGCGTCCCTCTTTACGGAGGAGGCACAGCTGCCCCTCCCGCCACAGTTTCGGGAACCTCCCAGCCGTAAAGCACGCGCTGAAGAGTTCCCGAAACCTGTCCCGCATCTGAGAGGCAGCTATTGCCACCACCCGTGCGGGGACGCCGTCCGGCCCAGGGGCCGTCTTCTTCGCGCGGAGGCGGAGAATCCCCTCCCGGATTTCGTCCGCAGTCACCGGGGGGATCTCCTCCTCCGGCGGGGCCGCCTGCCGCGGGGGGTCCATCACTGGTGGGGTGAAGTCGGTCCTGCGCGGAAACAAGGACCGTACCACCCCATCCAGTAACGCCGGCTCGAGGGTCTCCGACAGCGGGGGACCATAGGGCCGCAGCTGGTTCCGCGCTACCTTGTACGGCCTCCCGTATGGATCCCGGTCGAGACCCTCGAGCATCTCGGCCCTCGCCGAGTCCTTCGCAGCGCACATTGCCGTTTTGAGGACCGTCCTCGCCTCTCCGTAATAAGCGTAGAGGCGGTCCTCGTCGGCCTGGCTTCGTGCGCTGCGCCGCCGGCTCCGCGTGTATGCCCTCCTGGCCGCCACGCAGGCGGCCCGGAGCCCCGCCAGCTCCTCCGTCCACCAATAGACGGCCCGACGGGGGGGCGGCCGGCGAGACCGAGGCATGCTGGAGTTGCACACCTCGGTCAAGGACTCCCGGAGCTGGACCGCTGCGGCGTCAACGTCCGGGGCCTCCACAGGGGGCGAGAGCCAGTCCTGGAGGAACGCCGCCTCCTGGGCTGCCTCCCGGTCCAGGCGGGTGAGAGCCCACCGCGGGAAGGGAGATTGGCCCGAGCGGGCCGTTCCCCCCCGCGGGCCCTGGGTGGAGGCGATGTCGAACCGCACGTAACGGTGGTCCGACATGGTCTCCACCATCTCCACCCGCCAGTTCACGACGCGGGCGGCTAGCACGGGGGTGGCGAACGAAACGTCAACCACCGATCCACCCCGCTGCCGCACACACGTGTGAACATCCCCCCTGTTTAGGAGGGACACACCGCACGAAGCCGCCCAAAATTCGGCGGCGCGTCCCCGGACGTTACAAGAGGCGGCCGGGTTGCCCCAGGCCGCTGACTTGGCGTTAAGGTCGCCCAACACGGCGACCTGGCGTGGCGCCGCCCTCCCGACGACTGCCGTCAGGACCTCGAGGAATTCCTCGAAGTCCCTTAGAGGGCGGTTTGGGGAGAAATAGACCCCGACCAGGGCCATTTCTCCCCACGCGGCGGTCTCTAAAAGCGAGAGGGGAGGGGAGTCCGTGGCGGGCCGCGACACCAACGCCACCAAGCCGTCCCGATCACCCAGCCAACGGCCAGGTATCGAGTACGGCTCGGCGACCACCGCCAGGTCCACCAACCACTCGGCCATGGTCTGCATCAGCAGATCCTGGGCCGCTCTGCAGTGGTTGGTGTTCGCCTGGAGGATGCGATGTTCGACTCTATGCATTAGTCGGACATCGCACCCCCCTCCTCAGCCAGGCCAGCAGCCGTCGTGGTCCCAGTTTCTGGGACGGCGGCGGCAGTAGCGGCAGGCCGGATCGACGCCTGCGCTTTGCCCCTCTTGGGGGGAGGACTACAGTTCCTCCCCTTGGTAACGTGGCCCGCCGGGCGGCCACTGGCGGCACACACCGCGCAGTGTGGCGTGGCGGCCTTGCAGGAGGCGGCCTTATGACCCTCCTTGCCGCAGCGGTAGCAACTGTCCGTCCTGTCAATGCTGGACGGACAGAGAGCCCGGGTGTGTCCGATGCCGAAGCACCTGTAACACCTCAGTGGCTGAGCCACAAGTGCCCGGACTACACCCGAGCTGAATCCGACGGCAAGCCGTCCCTTGGCTAGGACGGCTTTGGCAGCGGCGACTGGGCACTCCAGGCGGATGGTGCCCATGCCGCCGCGGCCGGGCCTGATGCCCCGGCCCTGCACCGCTGCGACGCTGCAACCCCCTGTCTCTGCGATTGCAGCTACCACCTCCTCTTTGGTGACCGAATCGTCAAGATTGGTCACCTCTAAGGCCGCCGATTTGATTGGCCTGGCCACCTTCGCCGCGTCCGCAATGACCTCTTGCAGCTTAGCCGCAAAGAGGTCTGCGTTCTTACCGCCGTCCGCCCCCGGGAACTCGAATAAACGAGCCCCGGCTTGCGTCCGACGGCATGAGACTTTGCCGATCCCCAAAATGGTGGGATCGGCATTGGTACGCGCGCCCGCATCATGACGGACGCGTAAGTCTCGCCCCGCTCCGCAGCCTCCGCGGTGAGTGTCACCACGACGGCTGCGGTCTTGGGAACCACCAAGTTCTTCTTGGTGCCGGCTGGGGGGGAGGAGCTTTTCCCCTTCCCTCTCCCCTTTCCCTTGCCAGCCGACTGCGGCTGGCTGGCAGGCGGGGTGGTGGCGGGGACGGCAGGGACGGCCGCTGCCGTCTTCTTGCCCTTCCCCTTCCCCTTGACGACCTTCGTCCAGCCCTGCTGGTTGGTCGGGGTGGTGGAAGGGAGAAGGGCGTCCTCCTTTTGGGATGTCGGCTCCGGCTCGCTCCGCCTCTTGTCCGCCGCGAGCGGCGGTCGGAGGCTTTGCTCCGGTAGGAGCCGGTCCTCAATGCCTGCGATGCAGGCTCGAACAAAGCCCCTCTCCTCCCTCACAACCGTGCGGATGATATCCTCAAGGTTGTGATGGAGGACGGGGGCTTCTGCCGCAGGCTTGGCTTGTGATGGCCGGGCCGTGGCTTCAGCCAGCTTCTGATGAAGCTGGCTTACTTCAGACTGCAGGCGATCAATTTTCGCCTGCATCTGGCGCGTCTCGTCGGTTGACTGGCGCTGCACCAGCGCCCCGACGATGCCGCGCATGCTCACGGCCCGGCATTTGAGGGCCTTCTGGAAGGTCCCCTTGAGGTGCGAGGACTTCGTGGCGACCTCCACGATCCCCTCCTCATCCTCTTGAGCCATCCGCTCAAGCTCGGCCAAAGAGTGGTCGTCGTACACGACGCGGGACGCGCCGTAACCGGACTTGGCCCGGGCGACGCGCGCCTGCTGCTCCTTGGCAGCAACGTGCTCCTCCAGCTCTTGTTGGAGCTGCGTCCGCCGGGCCAAGCCCAACTCGCGTTGGGCGTCCACAAGACCCACGTCGTGGGTGTCCGCTGCAACGACCGGCTTTTTGGCCTTCGCCTTCCGCTTTCTTTCCTTCGCCGAGGAGGAGGAGCCGTCGGACCCTTCCTTCAGGAAGGCCCGCTTCCGAGAACGAGTGTCGACCTCCATCGAACTCGCGTCCGACTCAAACACAATGGACTCAGTGTCTGAGTCCGCCGTGTCAAAGAAGCTAGCCGCAGACGGCGCGCGGCTAGCCTCTGACGCCGAAGCGTCGGGTTGGCCCTGAAAAGGGCCTTTGGGTTGGCCCTGAGAAGGGCCTTTTGGTTGGCCCTGAGAAGGGCCTTTTGGTTGGCCCTGAAAAGGGCCTTTTGGTTGGCCCTGAGAAGGGCCTTTTGGTTGGCCCTGAGAAGGGCCTTTTTTCACAAAATGCCCGAGGGCATCCCGCGCAGGGGTAGGCATAGCCTCAACTCTGGATCGTCACAAACCGCAAGATAAAATTTTAAATAGCAACGAATGCACAGCGCACTTTGGCCGTACCCAGTCTGCCACTCCGTTACGGTGGTCAGAACTGGGCCGTTTCCGGGGAACACGACGAGGACGTATGCGCTGTGGGGGGTTCCCCAACCTTTTTTTTTTTTTTTTTTTTTCCGGGGTGGAAAATCCTCATTGGATGTCCTCCGCCCTGGGGGGGGCGGAGGGGTCTGTCAGACTCCTACTGACTAAAAACCACCCCGGTGTTCCATCTCACACCTACGCCGGGGGTCGCGGGAACAACGATACTTCCGCAACCCCCGGCTAGTGCCGGCCCGCTTCCGGGCCTCGATCTCGGGTTTGGGGGGAGTGAGGTGTTTGACTCCCCCGCAACGTCTAAGAGGGGCGCGCGTGGAACACTACGCGCCACCACCTCGGGTCCAGATGTGTGGAGGGCAACGGATGTCCCCGAGTCCGTCGCCCCTGGACCCATTTAGGGGGGCCGGAAGAGGGCGCTGTCCGCCCTCCGCCGACGCCCGGCGCGTCTGCTGCGGATTGGGTGATTGGATGAAATCTCCCTCTCCCTCTCCGCAGCCTCCTTCTGCGAGACGACTGTTTCGCAGAAGGATACCACCGCGTCCCAGGACTCCTCGCTGCCGACCATAGACTCTACTACGGCCGGCAGCGACAGGTCACTGCCTACTTCAGAGATGAGGGCACGGCGTGGCTCCTCCCAAGCGGCACATTCTGCCAGCGTATGCCGCGCCGTGTCCTCCCGGCAGTCGACGCAGTGGTGACACCGGGCGTCCGGCTCCCTTTTTATGCGACACAGGTACTTCCCGAAGCAACCATGCCCCGAGAGCACCTGCGTCACCCGAAACGACAGGGAGCCGTGCCTCCTCCCGAGCCAGCGCTCGAGCACTGGCCGGACCGCCTCGATGGTAATGAGGCCGGCGGTAGGGCGTGAAAGCCTGTCCCGCCATTCCGCCACCAGGACCTCACGAAGCTGAGACTGACGCAACTCTATATGTCGCTGCATCAGCCCTTCGCCCCGCGCCCGCGCTTCCTCGCGCCACCGATATAGTGACGCGAGTACTTTCGCCTCCAGGTCCCAGGGCGGGGATCCAGCCAGTGCACAAGCCGCCTCGTAGGAGATCGTGCGATACCCCCTGATGACTCTGACGGCCATCGCTCTCTGCGGCCTTCGCAGAACAGCGATGCTGCCGGCCGTCAGGTCAGCCGCCCAGATCGGGGCCCCATACAGGGCCATTGATCGCACGATCCCCACGTAGAGCCGCCTACAGGCAGCGCTCGGGCCCCCCAGATTGGGAAGCAGCGTTGACAGCGCCCCAGCCGCGCCCAATAACTTAGGCGCCAGCCGCCGGAAGTGGGGGCCGAAATCCCACCGGCTGTCGAGCACCAATCCCAGGTACTTCATGGTTGACTCGACAGCAACCCAACCTAACCTTTTTTTCAGTCGAGACCGACGCTCCGCCGCCTCCTCCTTCCACCGACTTGTCCCCGCCGACCATCCCACGCCAAAGGAGGGTCGGCGACGACAAGTCATCACCGCCCGCCGCACATCCGCGGCACACCAGCGGCCAGGTATCGAGTACGGCTCGGCGACCACCGCCAGGTCCACCAACCACTCGGCCATGGTCTGCATCAGCAGATCCTGGGCCGCTCTGCAGTGGTTGGTGTTCGCCTGGAGGATGCGATGTTCGACTCTATGCATTAGTCGGACATCGCACCCCCCTCCTCAGCCAGGCCAGCGGCCGTCGTAGTCCCAGTTTCTGGGACGGCGGCGGCAGCAGCGGCAGGCCGGATCGACGCCTGCGCTTTGCCCCTCTTGGGGGGAGGACTGCAATTCCTCCCCTTGGTGACGTGACGTGGCCCGCCGGGCGGCCACTGGCGGCACACACCGCGCAGTGCGGCGTGGCGGCCTTGCAGGAGGCGGCCTTATGGCCCTCCTTGCCGCAGCGGTAGCAACTGTCCGTCCTGTCAATGCTGGACGGACAGAGAGCCCGGGTGTGTCCGATGCCGAAGCACCTGTAACACCTAAGTGGCTGAGCCACAAGTGCCCGGACTACACCCGAGCTAAAACCGATGGCAAGCCGTCCCTTGGCTAGGACGGCTTTGGCAGCGGCGACTGGGCACTCCAGGCGGATGGTGCCCATGCCGCCGCGGCCGGGCCTGATGCCCCGGCCCTGCACCGCTGCGACGCTGCAACCCCCTGTTTCTGCGATTGCCGCTACCACCTCCTCTTTGGTGACCGAATCATCAAGATTGGTCACCTCTAAGGCCGCCGATTTAATTGGCCTGGCCACCTTCGCCGCGTCCGCAATGACCTCTTGCAGCTTAGCCGCGAAGAGGTCTGCGTTCTTACCGCCGTCCGCCCCCGGGAACTCGAATAAACGAGGCCCGGGTTGCGTCCGACGGCATGAGACTTTACCGATCCCCAAAATGGTGGGATCGGCATTGGTACGCGCCCGCATCATGACGGACGCGTAAGTCTCGCCCCGCTCCGCAGCCTCCGCGGTGAGTGTCACCACGACGGCACCCGCACCCCAACCTAACCTTTTTTTTTTTTTTTTTTTTTTGGTTTCGCTTGGAAAAAATGCATTACGCATACCCGCCCATCGGGGGATGGGGGGCTATGTGGGACTCCCCGGGCAAGCCCGGTATACCCACTAAAATAACCCAGCGGCACTCCCGCATCGTCTGAGTGGAGGGGGACTGGGAAACCGGCACAGCCTTTACTTCCAGTCCCCCGCCGACGACCGCCCGCCTTTACGGCAGGCCCTTCACGCCCCTCCCTTAGTGGAGGGGCCCGGGAACGACCGTTTGTGAGTGCTCGACCGTTCCCGCCCAACGAGGGTGGTGACTAGTGCAATGCGGGCGAAAGGCGCCCCCGCGCTCGTCGCCCGCTAGTCACCACCAGGAGGTGGGAGGAGGCGATCGTATAACCGTCTCCTCCCACCCCCTCTCCGCCTGCGGAGCGGCGGCGCGAGAGGATCGTCCTCCCGCGCACGCTCCGCCGCCTCCTTTTGCGACATCACGTCCTCGCAAAAGGAGGCAACCGCCGCCCAGGCCTCCTCACTCCCCAGCATGGAGTCTACCACGCCAGGAAGTGAGAGGTCCTGCCCGACAACATCTGTCAGGGCACGGCGCAGCTCAGCCCAGGCTGGGCACACCTCGAGGGTGTGCTGCGCC
Organism: Anorthoa munda; assembly: GCA_945859665.1. NCBI lineage: Eukaryota > Metazoa > Arthropoda > Insecta > Lepidoptera > Noctuidae > Anorthoa > Anorthoa munda. Next base: position 30,159,621 of record OX243911.1, on the reverse strand, counting down.
GTGTCCTCTTCCGCGCCACAGTCGTGGCACGCCGGGGTTTCCTCCCTCCGGATCCGGTGCAGGTGCGTTCCGAAACAACCATGTCCGGACAACACCTGCACTAGACGGAACGAGAGGAAACCATGTGGCCGCTCGAGCCAGCCCTGCAGGACTGGACCGAGCGCGTCCAGCGTCCGGCGGCCAAAGGCGGCGGAGGCGAGGTCCTCCGTCCAATGGAGGACGATGGCGGCCCTCGCCTCCCGCCGCACGGCCTCTCGCTCTTCCGCGGCGGGGCGCTCGCCTAAAGCTTTCCGCCGCGCCGTCCACTCGTACACTCTGGCGAGCACCCAAGCCTCCAACTCCCAGGGAGGGGTGCCCGCCAGAGCGCACGCCGCCGCGAAGCCCACCGAGCGGTAGGCCCTCGCCACCCGCAGTGCAATGGCCCTTTGGGGCCTGCGGATGGCGGTCGCATTCTCCCTCCTCTGGAGGGAGTCCGCCCATATAGGGGCCCCGTAAAGGGCCATACTTTTCAGGATGCCGGCATATAGGCGCCGGCATCTCTCCTTCGGCCCCCCCAGCCCCCAGCATGCCTCTTGAGGCGCCAGCCCAAGGCGCACCAGTCCAGGACGTCACCGCCCAAGGTGACGCAGTCCAGGACGTCACGGCCCAAGGTGACGCAGTTCAGGACGTCGAAGCCCAAGGCATATCAGTCCAGGACGTCGCAGCCCAAGGCGCAGCAGTCCAGGACATCACAACAAGAAGCTACTACAGCAGCAGCCTGGATGTTCATAGCTAAGTGATCGTTAATCTTTTACCGACTCTACTACTTAATCTTTTACCGAGGTCACTTGAAGTATTACTCAGAACGATGATATGTTTTTTGCTCCCCAATTTTTAAATAGAACAAGTCGTATAAAGTGGACTTTATCACTTTTCCCAGCCATCCGGTAGAAAGTCTGAAGCAGCTAACTTCAATCGTTGCAAAACTTCATCGTCTGAAGGTTCGTCGTGGAGTTCACGCAGCGTCTTAAACGTTACTGAAGCTGCCATCTGCAGAACAAAAGCAAGTGTAAGTCGAGTTGACAACTGAGACTTAACCTTTAAGATACTGCCAAACAACTGGATTAATACGATTATGTATCTAAGAGCCATCAGGGTTCATCATTCACATCCCATAAGATCGGCTTTGAAGCCGCTGAGACTAGAATTCCAAGCGTCATTTTTTGGGCTGTGACGGACCGCAAATCGAGCCTCAAAGGCTCGAAGATCAAGCCGCGAAGGCTGCACCATCGAGCCGCGAAGGCTCGATATATGAGCCGCAAAGGCTCAAAATACGAGCCGCGAAGGCTTGATTTACGAGCCGCGAAGGCTCGACGTACGAGCCGAGAATGCTCATTATGTGCCGTAAGGTCACAAAATTTATGCATCAAGGTTCAAGTTGTGACCTGGAAGATCGACAGCTTCACCAGTGTTGGACACAAGTGGCAGAACTCTTAGTACAGCAACAAATTAATTATGCCTTTGCGACTGAGGTACATGGACGCTCGAGCCGGTAGGTATAACACAAAATTAAACTAAAAGGAAGGTTACATAAAAATAAAAACACAGTACTAGTTCGATTAAATCTTTGTGGTACGTACCTGTAAATCTTTTTCCATTGCACTTTATAAACGTAAAACAGAATTGGTACTTAATAATGCTGAAAGCGGAGCGGGAGCTTGACGCACTCTCGTTGCGTGTGACAACAAAAGCGTACTGAGCGATCTAGCCGGCGCGGGCGGGCAGCGGGTGGTGTGAGTGCGAGCGAGACAGCTGCATAAGCATCACCGCACGCTGAAGGGAGCTGATAGCACGTCGGATGTTGTGTGGTAGACAGAAGGTAATCTCGTAAGGGTCAAGCGAAGGCACAGACACAAAATAAGACATTTAAAACCAATTTAATAAAATCGTAATCAAAAGCACTTGATTTCGTAATAGGCGTGTACATCCCGCTTCTGAAATGTAATAGATCACTAGATAGACAACAGATCTAGTACAAAGCGGTAGGTCAGTAGGATAGAAAAATACTCAAGAATAGATAATACTTACGTGTAGTTGGTAATTCAGCAATAACACACAGTTTGGACTTTGAACTATTATTTATTTACCATTTCACACTAAGTTACCATCAACTTCCTACAATATATCCACTTAGGTCAACAGTACAATCTTTCCAGCCCGCCCAGACTACACTGACGAACTGACTCAACGCGCCTCGTGTCCGAACAATCCCCCTCCAATCGACAACTGTCATTAGATGTGACGACATTTGACATTTGAATATTTTCTAGGATAATCAATTTAACAACTTTTAATTACACATCACATCATCAGCCTATTAATGTTCCCACTGCTGGGACACAGGCCTCCTCTCTGTAAGAGGGAATGGGCCGTAATCCACCACGCGGGCCCAATGCGGGTTGGTGGATGTCACATGTCTTCGAATTTTTGGTTCTAGGACATGCCGGTTTCCTCACGATGTTTTCCTTCACCGTTTTGAGAGCAGTGGTGATGAAATAATTTACACAAAGTAAAGCGCCTGCCTGGGCTCGAACCCATGACCTACAACTTGTAAGTCGCGGCCGATACCACTGGGCCACCACTGCTCTCTTAATACTGCTCTTTTAATTACTATTTGATGTTAAATATAAATAATTTAATTCTCAACAAATAAAAGATGTATTTATCAAAGAAAAACCTAACAGTGTGTATAAGATATTGTATGAATATATAGTATAGATATATATTTTATCTATTAATTTAGGATAGTCAACATCATCATCATCATCATATCAGCCGAAAGTCAACATATATTATAATAAATAACGATGAAAATATGTAGGTAGGTGAATAATTATGTTTTAAAAGTATTGGTGTGTAAAATTGTTGCAAAATTAGTGCTATAAGACAGGTTTTATACAGAGAAACAGTAAATACTTCCATGCACTGTTGTATAGCAAAACAATATTTATCAAAACCGGCTTTGCCGCGAGATTTAAAACAATATACAGGTAGTCGAAAAAAAGCGCTCAAAGTATATGACGAAAACATTAGTCATTGTGATTTTAGCTTGGCAAAGAGGAAGAGGAAGCTCTCGTGAGATCAGTGTAGACGGGTCACCTTCTTTTTGGCGAATATAAACCCTTCCATAAGAGGTCCAACAACTTGCGCTCTTATGACTTTTAACATATTGACGAGCCAGATAGTAAAGGTTCCGTCCGCAGGAGGTGAGAGATTCCGCTATGAAGATAGGTCTAGGTTCGCCGATTATTTTTAGGTGGGTAGAGTTGAGTTTTTCTTTGGTCTTGTCCTTGTTGCGCCTTTTGGATGACCTGAGTATATTTTCTTTCAGTGCGTCAATACGTCAGCAACATTTTTCACCAAGCTGATTAGTGTTGACCTGTCTTCCGATTTGGATTCTGGTACCTCCCTTAATTCCAGTGTTGACGACTTTGAGTTACGCTCAAGAAACTCAATTTTTTGTTACAGCATTTTAATTTGATTTTTGGAAGCAGTATTTTCAGTTTTAGTTAGCTGAAGTTGGCATAAAATTTCGTCGTATTTGTCCGACATGAATTGAATTGACTCAGTCATTTTGGTGTTTAGCTGAGTTAGTTTTTGCATTTCTGTGTCAAATTTCAGCGCTTGCGTCTTCTGCAGAAGCTGCACATCAGCCACCATATCCCGTAGCTCGGCCAGCGCAGCATCATCATATTTACGTTTATTACGTCGCGTGATGTTTTGTTGACTTCCACAGTCAGCTTCCGAACCCATGCAATCTGAAGCAGTATCAGATTCCTGAGTACTAGGAGGTTTCAAACAATTATGGGTTGTTTTTCCGGGTGGAGTTTTCTGAGTTTTGCTCATGTTTTAAGTAATATTCAATCGCCTTGTACAAAATAGAGGAGCAAAAAGAAATAATTTATACATCTTAATCATAATGACAGTACATATGTAGTAGAAGATACAAACAGTAGCACTTCAGATGAGTTCTATGATTTATACCTGCAAAGGAACTCAAGAGTATTAATCAGAATGTAGAAATGAAGACAGAAGTAAGAAAAAGAAAGAAGCCTGACAGATTTGGTTCCAGCAATATGTGCGTTGAACAGGATAGCAACCTGTATGGAGACCAGATAACTCAGGAAGAGGCTTTAAATGGACCAGAATCACAAGAATGGGTCAAAGCAATGAAAGATGAACTGAATTCATTTAAAGAAAATAACGCTTGGGAAGTATGTGACAAACCAGATCAAGCTACAGTAGTAAAGTGCAAGTGGGTCTATAAAAAAAAATACAGTGATAAAAATGTGAGGTATCGTGCCTGTTTAGTCGCAAAAGGTTTTACGCAGAAAGCTGGAATAGACTATAAAGAAACTTTTTCACCAGTGCCTCGATATTCAACCTTAAGACTATTATTTGCACTCAGTGTTAATTATAACCTAGATATTACCCACCTTGATGTTACCACTGCATTCCTATTATAAATGGATATTTAGATGAAACTGTTTACATGTCTTTACCTGAACATTTTGCGTGTCCTGATAGAGAAAACAAAGTCTTAAAATTAAAAAGAGCAATTTATGCACTTAAACAGTCAGCTAGAGCTTGGTATAAGCGAGTAGATGACTGTTTACAAGCCATAGGTTATAAAAGTCACTATATGAGCCTTGCTTATTTGCTTGCTTTGTCATTTACCTTAACAAATAAGCAAGGCACATATATAGCTCTATTTGTGGACGATTTAAGTGTCATTTGAAGAACCACAAATTAGTGACGGAAACTGTCTATTGCTAAAATTAAATTCGGATACCTGTATCCTTGGGATATACCGTCCTCCAGGCCAGCATAACACTAGCAATTTTACTAACGCAATTGATATACTTCTCACTTCCTTAAGTAGCTACAAAAACATAATACTTTGCGGTGACATTAACATTGATATAGTTATGAACAGCCCAGATAAACGCTCTCACGAATACCTTAATGCCCTGGCTGGTCACTGCATGCTGCCAGGTCATGTTCTCCCAACCCACGGCAAAACGTGCCTGGATCACATTATGGTTAAGACCAGGCTTAAGGCTACCTGCATTGTGGTGGAATCTTCAATCACAGATCACGAGAGTGTGGCCATTAGCCTTGATCTTGCACACAAGTCTCAGTTAGAATATTCTAACAAAATAAGTCACCGTATTGATTATGATAACCTAGACATAGCCCTGCGTAAGACAGACTTTCAAACTATCTTAAATTGTAATGATGTAAATGAAGCAACAGACTTGTTAGTAAGCTATCTGTCAAGAGCTGTAAAAGAGAACTCCAAAGTAGTAAAAATACCCAGAAGGAAACTAATAGGTAAGCCGTGGATTACAAAAGGGCTTTTAAAGTGCATGCGTAACAGGGACAATCTGTATAAAAAGCTGAAGGGGAACCCTAGTAATGAAATACTCCAGACATCATACAAGCGCTACAGAAACTTCTGTTCTTCGCTTCTGAAGAAAGCTAAAAGAAACCACGAAAAACAAGAGATTGAGAACGCAAGAGGCAACAAAAAGAAACTATGGGATGTAATCAAACAGATTAGGGGCTCAAACAGGGCTATAGATCACTCCTCCTGTCTCATCTCAAATGTGAACCCGGATGGGAGCATCAATGAGGTCAATCGTTTCTTTGCTAATATAGGACGCAACCTGGCGGAGCAGATCAGTTCTCATTCATTCACTCTCAGAGATGAGTCTGATAACCTTGCGAACACCGCTTCTCTTCATTCTTTGGTCATGCTTCCTACGGACGATCTTGAGGTACGAGATCTCATTGAAGGATTAAGGGATAATTGTGCTGTTGGGGTTGATCAGATCTCGGGCCGGTTGCTGAAGAGATATGCTCTCGTTCTCGCCCCTGCTATTACTCACATCTGTAACCTCGCCATATCTACGGGGAAATTTCCTCAGGCATTCAAAGCCGCAGTAATAAAACCCATACATAAAGGTGGTGGCAGGGACTGTGTCGACAACTTTAGACCTATTTCTATTTTGCCAACGCTCTCAAAAATTCTGGAGCGCCTAATGAATAACCGGTTGATCAGGTTCCTCGAGGCTAACAGCCTTCTTTCACCTTCCCAGTTTGGGTTTCGGCAAGGCAAATCTACCAATGACGCGGTACACGAATTGGTTAGCTCGGTCATAAACTCATTGGATAGGAGAACAAAATGTCTCGCAGTGTTTCTGGATTTGGCAAAGGCCTTTGACACGGTTTCTGTCCCACACTTATTGGACAAATTGGAAAAAATGGGAGTACGAGGTCTTCCCTTGAAATTATTTCAGGATTACCTATCAAATCGGAAACAGCAAGTCAGAGTTGATGGTAGGGTGAGTGACGAACTACCAGTGACTTTTGGAGTGCCTCAGGGCAGTATTCTTGGCCCGACCCTCTTCTTGATCTATATCAATGACCTCTGTCAACTCCACCTCAGTAATGGCCAAATTTTTACATTTGCTGATGACACAGCCCTCTTTTTTAGTGGTGATAGCTGGAAGGAGGTCTTTGATGTGGCTCAACGGGGGCTCAACAGGGTTGTTGATTGGTTACAGAGTAATGTGCTAACTCTCAATGTCACAAAAACCAAATATATAGCATTTGCACATCGATCGAACGCGCTACCCCCACATTCACTTTCTATAACGGCCCACACATGCTGGTCAACATACCAACCATGTGCATGTCCTTCTCTCCAAAGAACCGATCACATTAAATATCTTGGAGTTATATTGGACCAATTCCTCAGCTTCAAACCGCATATAAACGTCCTGGTAACGAGACTGCGCAAACTCATTTACATCTTTAAGAGTCTAAAACATGTAGCCGACCTTGTTGTCACTTGGTGTCAAGTTCACTTTTGTTTTGCACACAGTTCTCAAAAAGCACTCGCAGCTGGTCTATGATTCGAATTTATTGAAAGACAAACGAAGAAAGGGTACTGTGTGCAGAACAGAATCTTTCCGTTCGAGTCTGGCCCGCAAGTTTTTCGGTTACCTGGGGGATTATCTTATCTTTATAATATTATTAACAGCAGTCAAAATATTTATTCTTTACCTAAGCACAGTTGTAAGCAAAAAGTGACTGAATACTTGAAAACTCTTTCCTATGATGACACGGAGAAACTGTTTCACATAATTAAATAAATGCCGTCACCGTTCTGCGTCCTTTTTGCGAAATTCGGCATTGTATGCTCTTATGGTTCCATAATTCCTGATTTAAATTTTTTAAGCGCATTTGCCACTACACCTAAACCACAATACACCACTCATTCGCCACAATTCAGCTACACGTTTACCACCTTCCACTTGCACATTCACCACCATTCACCCACATATTCACCATAATTCACCTACAAATTTACCACAATTCACATACACATTCACCAACATTCACCTCACACCTTTTGACTGCTTTTATTGTTTACTTTTATTTTCCTTTTCAATTATTAATTTTTTTTTTTTTTTTTTTTTTTTTTTTTTTGTGGATTTACATGTTGCCTGCCTGTTAATTTGCATGAAGCCACTAAGTGGGGCCTGGTGACATGTAACACAGGTTTTAACTAAACCTACATCAGGCACCAGCTCTCACAATGTGAATTTATGCATTTGTAAACAGATTAGTGCTAAAACCATTGTGAGAGAAAATAAATGAACTTATTATTATATTATTATTATTATTATTATTTCTTTATTTTTTCTGGTAGTAAAGAGGAAACTGAATGTCTTAAGACTGAATTAAAATCAAAATTTAAATTGAAAGACTTGGGAAAGATAAGTCAGTGTTTAGGTATGAGAGTTAGAAAAGAAAAAATGTACTCTTTGTAGACCAAGAACTATTTGTAGATCAGTTGTTAACTAAATTTAATATGCAAAACTGTAACCCAGTTAGTACACCGATGGAAGTGAATTTAAAACTTAAAAAGGAAGAAAATTGTTCTTATCAATATCCTTATCAACAGTAGATAGGAAGTTTGCTTTATTTGTCAATATTGACTCGTCCTGATATTTCATATGCTGTTTGTTACTTAAGTAAACATAATAATAATTTTAATGAAACCTATTGGAAACATATAAAACGCATTTTAAAATATCTAAAACAACAAAACATTTTGGTTTGAAATATGTAAAAGACAATTTAGATTTAATGGGATATGTAGATGCTGATTGGGCATCAGATGATTCAAAAAGAAAATCTTATACAGGATATATGTTTAAAATATCTGGCATTGTAATTTCCTATGAATGTAAAAAACAATTAACAATAGCCTTATCTAGTACAGAGGCAGAGAATATGGCGATATGTGAGGCAAGCAAGGAGGCCATTTATTTGAAAATCTATTGTTCGAACTGGGATGTACAAATTAATTACCTGTATGTTTGTATAGTGACAACCAAAGCGCTCTGAAGTTAACCAAAAACTGTGTAATGCCACAGTAATGCATAAAAGAAGTAAACACATTGATGTACGGTTTCATTTTGTTAGAACTGCTGTTGAAAATAAGAATGTAAAAATAGATTATTTAAATACTAATGACATGCCAGCTGACATTTTAACTAAAAGTTTGAGCTGCCAAAAACATTAAAAGTTTGTAGAATTTTTTGGTATGATATGATGTTTCTTTTAATTTTGTTGTTGATAGTTTATAAACTTACTATTACGTACTATATAGAGGAGCTCGTGGCTAAATAATAACAGCCGCACGGGTCGATCTTCAAGGTTAAGCAACACTTGACGAGGTCGGTCCGTGGTCGGTCCACACACCGAGACAGACATACCGAGTTTCCTCCGTGCCTCGGAAAGCACGTTAAGCCGTTGGTCCCAGCTGTCATTTGAAGATCTTTGACAGTCGTTACGGGAAGTCAGAAGCCTGAGATCTGACACCAGCCTTGCCAAGGGGTATCGTGTTACCCAGTTACTGGGTTGTGGAGGTCTGATAGGCAGTCGCTCCATGTAAAACACTGGTACTCAGCTGAATCCGGTAAGACTGGAAGCCGACCCCAACAATAACTGGGAAAAAGGCTAGGCAGATGATGATAGTTTATATACTTGGGTTATTTCATCAAGGGAGTGTGTTAAAATATAATGATGAATAACTTGAATGTACAGTAGCGACACCTAGTATAAGATATGTCAAACTGTCAACGTTTCTTACCACCGTTCTTTTTAAATAAAGTTAGTCTGTGAATTACATCCGAGTGTTTCATTACTATCGATATGAAATTTATGCCTAAAGATGATTCTGACTTACAAAATTATGAGTTTGAATGTATGATAAATGAGTGTATGCCAAAAGATTTTCTGCGAAATGATGTTTATGCAAAATAATATTATGACATAAAATATTCAGCTATAAAAGGTAGACCCATTCTGGAGTGCTACTAGATGGCTCTCAGCAAATCTGTCCTTACTTTTTTAGGGTTCCGAAGTGAACAAGGAACCCTTATAGTTTCGCTCTGTCCGTCTGTCCGTCCGCAGCTTAGCTCAGAGAATCTAAGTACTAGAAAGCTATAATTTGGCATGGATATATATAATAATAATTCCGACAAAGTAGTAAAATAAAATATTTTATTAAAGTAATAAAATATTATTACCTTAATATCATTTTGGGTTTGTTAAAACCATTTTTCAATTCAGAGATCCGTTTGCGTAATGTTTATCTTTAAATTTCAAATTTATGTTTGATTCGAGTGTCCCCCCCCTACCAGTGAAATAGTTGCTCTTGGCTATGTGAAAAAAATCACGGCAGTAGTAAATATAACGAAATTAAAAGGAAAATTATCACGGGTAAGTAGGCTTCACAAATTTAAGAGTAATAGTTGACCAACTTATTAAATGTACTTGGAATGGTAAAAATTTTGTACGAATGCCATAGAAAAATTACTTAAATAACGTTGTTAGCTATGTAAAACAGATAGTAAATATATGCTTATGAACCATGTAAAAATATACAAAAATAAAATCATAACATCCCTTATAATAAGGATTTCTAAATTAATAATGTTTAAGCTCGAATAACGCATTGAAGTGGCCGGAGTCATTGGCAGTACCGGTCCGCAGTTCATGCGGCGCATACGCGTGGGGGAATCTATTTTATCTTAGTGCAGAAGTATTATTGACGTTTTTTAATCAAAACGTAAAAGTAAAGTTAAACTAGATTCGATTGCCAAGCAAATAACTTATTTTCTTTTGTCGATATCCATAAAGTAATATTCGACCCGACTACATCACTAATTGAGTAGCGTAAAACTTTCCAGAACGAAATAGTGAATACCGCAGATTAGAGGTGAATACATACGATATTTTTCAAATTCCGAAAGAGAAATAAACAAGGAGCATGCGCGCAAGGATCCAGGAACGAACCATACCATGATAATCCCCGTGTCTAGCGCGCGCTCGTATTGGCTCCTTACACAATGGTACCTGCAGTGGTACTCAAATAGATAATATTTTTCTAACTTCAGTTGCGAAGTAGGATTTTGTAACTGCTTCTTCAGTTACCAGTTAGTCCTTCTTTTGTCTAAGTCATGAGTTACTTCTAGGCAAGCGTGCTTCACCGTAGACCACATCATCGCTGACCATCAGGCGAGATAGTGGTCAAACGCGAGCAAATAGATTAAAAAAAACATCATCCTATGTGGGCCCGTTATTAGACGTCTTGTGCCGCTGAAAGCGTTTTAATGTTCATGTAACAACAATACAAATGATATTCTTCTCCCTTTAGTAAATAGTAGGTATTCTGTGCAGTGAAGGCTTGACCTAGGTAGGTAGAAAGGTAAATAAGGTAGGTAGGTCTAGGTAAGTAGGGTAGGATAGGTAGTTAACGGGAGCGAAGCCGCGGGCACAGCTAGTATCAATATAAATGAAATTTGGATATACTAGGAGGGATCAAAAAGTAGTGAGAACGACATACTCCTTGGTAAGAATTAAAAATATACTGGCAGGCATAGCTCAGATACATATTTGTAATATTAATAAAGAAAAAAATCTTCGAATCTCTTTTGTTTTTTTCTGAATGTAGTCATTTGTTTGCTTCGTGTCGGAACGTGTTCTCGAAAATAGAGAAAAACGAAGTGCGAGCCGTTATTAAATACCTCTGTTTAAAAAAGTTAACGACGCAAGAGATTCATTGCGATTTGGAGGCAAGGTGGGCTTCTCAATTTCGAGTAGGGGAGAACGAGCACGGAAGACGAACATCGTTGCAGCCGTCCATCGACGTCAGTCACCCAAGAAAATGTTGCGAATTGCGAAAATCGAGAAAATTATATTGAGCGATCGAAGAGTTTCATCCGATACTTAATTCAAGAAACGGGCATTTCATATGGAAGTATTCAATCCATATTGAAACAATCTTTGAATATAAGAAAAGTCTCCGCAAGATGGGTGCCGAGAATGTTAACCGACAGTCAGAAACAAAATCAACTTGACATTTCGAAGATATTGTTGGACAAGTTTCAAGAAGATTCTGAAAACGTTTTGTCTCGTTTCGTAACAATGGACGAAACATGGGTCAATCATTTTGATCCCGAGACAAAACAGCAATCTTCGCAATGGAAACGGCCATCATCACCGACCCCGAAGAGGTTTCGTGTCGTGGCATCGGCTGGCACGGTTATGGCCTCAATATTTTGGGACTCAGAAGGGATATTGTTGATTGATTACCTGGAGCGTGGAACCACTATTACAGGCCAATATTATGCATTAATTCTCAAGTTGAGGAATGCCACCAAAGAGAAAAGGAGAGGGAAACTTCGAAGGGGCGTGCTGTTTCATCACGACAACGCACTCGCGCACAGGTTGGCAGTTGCAATGGCTGCCATTCAGCAAGCTGGCTTCGAATTGGTTGACCACCTCCTTATTCACCAGATCTGGCGGCTAGCGATTTTTATCTGTTCCCCAAATTGAAAAAATACTTAAAGGGAAACAGGTACGAAGACGATAACGAGGTGATGGATGCCGTGGAGCGCTTTTTGCAGGATCAAGACAAAACGTTTTTTCTGAAAGGGATCAAAGCCTTGGAAAAGCGCTAGACACTGTGTGTAGAGAGACTCGGAAACTATGTAGAAAATTAAGTTATCAATAGTCATTATATTCTATCTCATTCTCACTACTTTTTGATCCGTCCTCGTATATATTCGTCACGTCGTATATATTCGGGAAAGCAATGGTGGCTCAGTGGTACCGGCCGCGACTTACAAGTTGTAGGTCGTGGTTCGAACACAGACAGGCGCTTTACTTTGTGTAAATTATTTCATCACCACTGCTCTCAAAACGGTGAAGGAAAACATCGTGAGGATACCATCATGTCCTAGAACCAAATATTCGAAGACATGTGACATCCACCAACCCGCACTGGGCCCGCGTAATGGATAACGGCCAATTCCCTCTCACAGAGAGGAGGCCTGTGTCCTAGCAGTGGGAATGTTAATAGGCTGATGATGATGATTCGTCACTATTAAAAGCATCTCTTATTTAATTTTCTCATTGAGATGGATTAAAAGCAGAGTGTGCCACGCGGTTCCAAAATTTTACCTCGAGCCACGTTCTTTGATTCCCTCGCTACGCTTAGGATTCTACTCTAGAATCCTTCGCTTCACTCTGGATTCAAATAATCGCTCTCGCCCTCAATACATTACTTTGGTCCCTTGTAACACAATATACTATTTTAAACAGCCATATACTGCGCGTGGCCTGAAACACACTTAGCCGATTTTCAAGTAGATGATCTATCATTTAGTAAAAAATAAAATATGAAACGTCAGCTATTTATTACTTTTGAGTCTACACTATCATTCAGAAACACTCAAAGTAGAGGGGAATGCCCACCGGCCATAGACACTTTGGCCCGGGGTGCCCACAAATAAAAGCATACGGAAATGATAATAATGCAATCTAATGAATGAAATGGTAAAGGAATTGGTTCAGAAAAAAGTCCGAATTGTTAAGATATTAAATTTATTTTTTTTACAAATACAGTTTTTTAACAATCATTTTACTGTAATACAAACCTACAATAACATAGTTGTCGGAGTCCATTTAGAAAGCTTATTCGTTGGTGAGATAACAAATCCGCAAGAAAACAAACAAAACAATACAAATGCAAACAAAGTCGAATTTTGACAGCCGCCATGCTGTCATAATATCAGATTCGATGTTGCCACTTATCAGACATAAAAATCGATATCGATGTTTGTTCGAATTATAATTCAACACGAATTAATTAACGAACGAATTAATTAAAGCGCCTCAAAGATGACTATTTTGTTTCTTTTAGTTTTTCGAATTATATTTTTAATGTATTTTAAAGAACAGATAAGAATGGCAGTTAAATTGTGTAGTAACTTTTTTGTTATGATCTAAAGAATTTATGGTAAATCAACTAGGAATTCGCTTGTTTTATTATCATAAAATCATAAATTAACAAAAAAACCGGCCAAGTGCGAGTCGGACTCGCACACGAAGGGTTCCGTACCATTATCGCAAAACACTGCATAAAAATCACGTTTGTTGTATGGGAGCCCCCCTTAATTTATTTTATTTAAATTTATTAATTATTATTTTTTGAAGTAAATATACAACTAAACATTCTGTGAATATTTCAAGCGTCTACCTGTTGCCGTTATTAATATAGAGCAAAAAACGGCAAAAATATCACGTTTGTTGTATGGGAGCCCCCCTTTAATATTTACTTTATACTGTTTTTAGTATTTGTTGTTATAGCGGCAACAGAAATACATCATCTGTGAAAATTTCAACTGTCTAGCTATCACGGTTCATGAGATACAGCCTGGAGACAGACGGACAGACAGACAGACAGACAGACAGACAGACAGACAGACAGACGGATCGCGAAGTCTTAGTAATAGGGTCCCGTTTTTACCCTTTGGGTACGGAACCCTAAAAACGAATAATATTGGCATTATAATAATTATTACATAATAAAAAATCGATTGGAGAAAAGAGAATCGATTATATTTTGAACGAAATTATTAATTGGCAATACTTTTTATTTTATCCACAAACCAATGGATTCCGGATTAACTAATTTCATTTTATCTTTTCGGTACTTTTTATTTTTTGCAAAAATGTTGCAATCTAGTTTGGATAAATAAATACTGCGATTAATAAACATAAAATAAGATGTTTTTTTTGTTAACAAAAGCAAATTGTTGGATGTTTCATGGCCGAAAATGGGCATTTTCCTTTACAATGTATAGTGATACAAGTCATTCCAAGCTGTCTGCAAGCGGCAGCGCGTCGGGCAGTGCATCGGGCAGTGCGTGTTCGTGGTGCAGCAGCACGATCAGCACATCCGTGGTATCCGCGCCCGTCGTGCGTACAACTCGCGCGCACGCGCCCGCTGCCAAACAACGCGCCGCCGCCGAGCGCGGCGTCTGGCAGCCTGCGTCGCGCCGCGCCACGCCCTCCTCCGCGTGCCCGCCCGCCTCTCTCCCCGGCCGGTACTTGCCCACGTGGCAGCGGATGGAGGTGGCCGTGAGGAAGTGCGCGCGTGTGTTGCGCGCTGGGCGGCACGCGCACACCCACACGCGTGGGCCCAGCGACAGCGCCACGCACGCACCCGCCGACAGCGACACGCATGCGCACAGCGTGGCCGTGCGCGCCGCGCTTACCGCGTACAGGGGGAAGAAAGCCACCCAGATCACGCACGTAGCGTACGCCGCCGCACCCACAAACCGCGTCTCGTTGAAGTTGTGCGGGAGCCGCCGAGTGCGCACTGCCAGAACCACGCATGAGGCCAGCAGCACCAGCGCCGGCACCAGCGGTGCCAGCTGCGCCGGGGCGTGCTCACCGCCACACGCCAGCACGGATCGCGCGCGCCCAGGGTGCTGCAGACGCGGCGCGGCTGGCCAGCGCGCCGCACTCCACGCCGCCACACACGCGCCCGGCGCGCTCAGCGCCAGCCACATGCACACTTGGGCGCGCGATGATAAAAGGCGCGGGCGCACGGCCGGCCGGTGCTCGCTGGCCGCCACTAGGCGCGCCACGCGCACCGTGCGAGCAAGTACGGCTGCGTACACACCACCCAGCGCAGGCGCTGCTAGCCGCACGGTCGCGCATGGCGCGGCGCCCGGACGCGCCACGGCTGCCAGCGCCGCGCCATGCGCCACAGCCGCCGCGCACAGCAGCAGCGCGCACAGCTCGCGCGAGGCGGACTTGACGACAGGCGTGTCGCGGTGCCGCCAGAAGGTGGCGGCGCACGTGAGCACGGCGAGCAAGCCGCCCGCGCCAGCCGCTCCCGCCACTACACGCGCACCGCGCCCCTCGCTACCCCACTCCACCGGCGACGGCACACATGCTATCAATTTGTCTGTTTCAATATCAGGAGATCGTAATCATTACCTATGCACTTATAAATTGAAGACAAGTAAAATTCCAAAATTTAAAAAAACCCCGACATATTTTTATTTCATGCTAGGTACAAGATTAACCCCCGACGGAAAAAGAGGGGTGTTATACGTTTGACGTGTGTTGCTGTGTATCTCTGCATCTGTGTGTCTGTCTGTGGTATCATAGCGCCTAAAAGAATTTAAAAAATACGAAGATTATGATTTAGTTTTTTAATTTGGAAGTCGGTAATATTTTTTTGTAAAAAAGCTTTTTATTGTTCACTTTTTAGTTGTACCTAATAGGCAAGTTGTTTAGTAAGGTACCTATAACGCCAGAATAGATAACCCGAATGTCAAGAAACTTGAACATAACCGGTGAAATTAGTGATCTGCGTACCCCTTAAGAGCGTACTGGCGTGATATGTTATGAAATGGTGTACGGTGTACATTTCAATTCATTATAATTAGTTAGTTCGGGTTGGGCTATCAAGACAGCCAGGCGTCCTCATAACAGCCAACAAGGGCCGCGTCACTCACTTCATTCTTCACACATTCTTTTTGGTCCTTCAACGGAAATCATAGCACGCTACATAGTCCAATTCGCGCGCGTGGACAGTGTAGCAGGCAGCTATCCAGTGACTCAAAGTGTGTGCAGTGTTGAGTGACTATAAAACTTTGGGACTAACAAGTGTCTCAGGGATCAACAAGGATCCGTAAACTATCAGGAGTTCAGTGCAGGACTTTGGGACTAACAAGTGTCTCAGGGATCAACAAGGATCCATAAACTATCAGGAGTTTAGTGCAGGACTTTGGGACTAACAAGTGTCTCAGGGATTAACAAGGATCCGTAAACTATCAGGAGTTCAGTGCAGGACTTTGGGACTAACAAGTGTCTCAGGGATCACCAAGGATCCGTAAGGAGTTATCAAGAACATTCAAGTAAGATCTTTCCATTTATTTCTTACTTCAGTAAGTCCTCATCATGGAGGCCATACATGCTAATCAAGACGAACTTCACACAGCCATCTTAAAGTTGGCCACCAATATCAAAAAGGACTCAGCGGATCGTAAGACTGCTGACTATGAAAAGAGACGTTTAGATAACTTAAATCAGTATTGGACTGAATACCAATACAATCACGACCGTCCTCTTAAGGAAGAAAGCAAGGCTCATCCTTATTTCAGTGGTCGTGAATACGAACGAACAGAAGAGCTATACAACTCGACCAAGGCACTCATGGAGGTTCCACTCAGGGCGTACAAGGTCCTGCATGGTCTGAGCATGAAGATCCGTTGGGACGCCAATCGCCGCCCGTCGAGGTATGCTCCAGAGGTTCATCTAACAAGCTTGATGAACTGTTGAAAAAACAAGCAAGTAATTTCAGGGCGCTGCAGCGCACTGTAGCAGGGATAAATTTGGATTTTATGTCCGAAAAGTGGGAGTTGAAGGATGCCTTACGTACTCTAGTCTCGATGGTCTATTATAGATTCCTTACATAGGGAATTAGACAGCGAATTGGAGGGCACGAATCAAGAATATGAGGTGTCTTATACCAAGCAAGAAACTATTTACAATGAATAAAAAAATGCAATGAACAGAAAACTGGGGTCCGTAGTTCACAAGGAGAATTGGACACCAAAAATTGATATTCCGTTCTTTAATGGCAATTATCAAAACTGGGTGTCTTTCAAGGACTTATTTGTAGAAGCTATCCACAGTAACATCTCCTTATCAAACACACAAGATGCAGTTTCTTAAAAGCAAGGTGCGGGGAGAAGCTGAATGTTTGATACAGCATTTACAAATCAGTTCAGTCAACTACACTGTTTGCTGGGAGATATTGAACAACAGGTACAACAACACATGGTTGATTTTTACATCTCACATAGATCTCCTATTAAATCTTCTAGTAGTTCAACAAGCGAACGTCCCTCAGATCAAGCAAATTCACGATACTACACTAGAGTGTTTAAACTCAATAAGGAACCTAGACGTTAATATATAGATAGCTAGGATCCATTCATCGTGCGTATTTTATTGCTAAAATTAGATGCGGACACTCATGATCATTATTTGGAATCTCTGTAAAAACCCAGAGAACTGCCAAAATTGTCAGAATTTCTAAACTTCTTAGAGAGCAGATTCACCGCATTGGAATCTTCGCGCAAGAAAAACGAAAATTCCAAACCACCAATAAGCAAGCAAAATAAATCATCATCATCAAATATCAAGAATAAATATTCAGCAAGTAAGACTTCGGTAAATAATATCGAATTAACATGCCCGTTGTGTAACGAGTCACACGGAATATACTATTGCAGTAAGTTTTTAAATATGACACCAAGTGCAAAGCGACAAGCTATAACACGATTGCATTTTTGCATAAATTGTCTTTATTCGCATGGGGATAACGAATATTTTTTTTTTTTGGGACAAACCCACCGCACTATTCCCAAACCACTGCAACTCCTGAAAGCCAGAATCAACAGTGGCGACCACCAGAAAAGCGCCGAGGCAATGAAGCTCGACGAATTTAACTGTCTTGGATCCCGCAACGAAATTAATCAGAAAAGAATAACGGAGGAGTAGGAAAAAACATAAATTTCCACTTCCCTCCATATCAAGCAGGAGACAGAACAAACAAGGCCACTAGGCACAAAGGGTCGTTTACAACTGGGATAAGCCCAGTTGCCTAGCACCACGGATAAAAATAAGAATGAATAATTAATGGGTCCTAACATTGTGAGCTGCTATGTTTGATTCCAATAATAGGTATGGCAAAAACGCTTGAACGCACGGAAATTTGTTCTAGTTTCCACAAGGTCCGTATAGTAAACAACTCCTGAGGTAGCCTCTACATTATTCAACATAATATTACGTTCATTCTGCCAAAGAATACACTCCCATAAGATATGATGTGCAGATTGTACATATTCGCAGTCAGATGTAGAACACTGACATAAAGGCGAGGCAACGAGCTTGAAGGAAAACAATTTACTTTTAAAGTTACCATGCCCTGTGAGAAATTGGGCAACACAGTGATCCACCTCCAGCCACGTCCTGGCCAGCCGAACGCGAACGGATGGAAAGAATTGGTGGAGATGTCGGCCCTTGATGGAATTATCCCACCTACATTGCCATTCGGATAAAAGTTCCTCCCAGACGTCAATAGGTGGTTTAAATAATCTAGAGATTTTCTCACGGTCACTCCGCGTTAAAAAGTTCGCGTCCGTGGTCTCTCGTGCGGAATAGTACATTGCAGCACGTCGCTGCACTTCAAGGTCGACCGGAAGTACGCCAGGAAGTACCGGTAAGGCCTCAGTACTAACCGTCCTGTACGCTTTGCATAAGAATATCAAAGCCAAACGCTGACTCTGAAGCAACTTACGTCGCACCGCCCCTATGGTGGCCCTATCAGCCCAAACTGGCGCCCCGTAGCAAATACAACCCAAGTAAGTAGCCCCATAAATAGTTTTTAAAGTTAAAAAAGACAGACCCCACGTAGATTTAGATATTCTTGTTAAGGCATAGAAATTTTTTTTTGCTTTTTCACCGACTATTTTAATATGATCTATAAATGCAAAATTCCTCTCTAACACGAGACCAAGATAGCACACGGACTGCTTCCTTTTTATGGGAACGTTATTAAATTTAATAGTAGGACACGATTTAAGATTACCCTTCAAAATGAGTTGATAAGTTTTGTGCGGAGCAAAGGTCAGGCGGTTTCGATCGCCCCACTGAGATACCAATCGTAGGCAAGTGTCAGCCAAGTTCTCGAGTCCAGCTCGAGTACTTGATTGAATGAGCAGAAAAACGTCGTCCGCGTAACCGGTTAATGAACAGCCGCTTGGAAGAGGAATCGCGAGGAAATCATCAAAGCCTAAATTCCATAAAGGCGGACCAATAACCGAACCCTGAGGACATCCCATGGTGAGAGACTTCGACATGGAATGATGGCCGAGTTTGAGTTTCGCGGAACCATTTAAAAAGTAAGAGTAAACTAGATTATATATATTTCTATAGCAGCCCCGAATTTTCATTTTAAGTAGTAGCATTGGCCACCATGCGTTATCAAAAGCCCCAGAAATATCTAGAAAAATCCCAATTACCAACATTAGTATTACAACACCAACAAAGTTGGTGCCACAATCTGTAATGATTGTATCACACATTCCGCGACGGGAAACGAATCTATCCAGAGCCGCGAGGAATGCTTCTGAACTCAACTCAGTGACGGCCTCCAAATGGACGGCTTTCGAACTCAAGCACACAAAAAGAGATATGTATGCTTTATAGGTTTTTGCTCCACGTCGACGACTTTCCTTTATAATAAATGGGCCACCGAAGTCAATTCCTGTGGTTTGAAAGCATCGAGAGGGCTGAAGACGAGCGGCAGGAAGTTTGCCCATCATGGGTTGATTGCACAATGGTTTTACTTTGAAGCAACGCACACACTTTGAGAGTGCGGTACGAATAAGTAGTCTCAACCCAATTATCCAGAACCTTCTATGAATTAGGGACTGTAAAGTCCGAGGGCCGCAATGCAGATATTTTAAATGGAAATGTTCGACAATCAGCCTCGACAAAGGACTCAATTTAGGTAGGAGAAGAGGATGTAACGCAGATGGCGATAGATTAGCCTCATCGATGCGTCCCCCCACTCGCAATAAACCATCTTCGTCCAAGAAAGGAGACAGTTTTTGAATCGACTTGTCGCATTGTTCATGATTTTTCACTTGACTGACGTGAGACGACATATAATGGTCTTGAGTAAACTTGACTAGCATGTTCATAGATTTATCGAGTTCCGAACTGCTAAGGGCGGAGAAATTTCTATTTGAAGAAACAACCTTTGCATTTGAAATGAAACGGAAACACCATGCTAAAGTACGTTGAATCTTTGTCAGAGAAGAAAGATTAGAAGTTAACGTCAGAAACGGGTTATCAATTTCAGTAGTGTGTAGGCTGCTTGGAACGGAAGTTTTTAATTCCGGCAGTTCTGCATTTACGAGCAACGTACGTTTGCAAGGCCATTTATTAGGCGACATTTGCAACCAAGAAGGCCCTGCCCACCAGAGTGGGTGATGAATTAATTCTGAACAGAGAACACCGCGACTACAACAGTCGGCCGGGTTATCCTCAGTAGACACGTGAAACCAATATTCAGGACCAATTAAATCGGTTGCTTGCACGACTCGATTTGCTACATACATTTTTAGCAAATGAGGTGCCGTGTTGAGCCAAGAAAGGGTGGTGGTACTGTCCGAGTAGGCTTTCATAGAATTTATGTGAATTTTATCTTTAAGTAAGTTGTGCATGTGTGACATAACTTGCGCTAAAAGCACAGCTGCGCTTAGTTCAAGCCTATTTATCGTTGTCGGTTTTAACGGAGCCACTCGGGATTTACCTATTAACAGGTTAGTGACCGTAGTAACTTCATTCACAACAACACAAAGATATACCCTTTGAGTGAACCATCACAAAACCCTACCAAATGCACTTCGGCAGGACTAGAGGGCATAATCAGTCTCGGTAGTGAAATATTCTGTAAATCAGATAAGTTCGCTGCTATTAAATGCCACACCTTAGCTAAATGTGGTGGGATAGCTTCGTCCCAACCTAAGTTTAAGCGCCACATTTCTTGTAAAAGCGACTTTGCAGAAAACACTACCGGGCTGATCCAACCGAGCGGGTCGAAAATGCGGGCCACTATAGAGAGGATAGATCTCTTAGTAAATTTAACGTCAAACGAGTCTGAAAACTTGTAGGAGAAATTGTCGTACGATGGATTCCACCGTATCCCTAAAATCTTGACAAACTCATTTCCAGCATCATCGAAGGATTTAGAAGTCTGAAGATGGTCAGGAGGAACATCAGACAAAAGATTTGGAGTATTCGTACTCCATTTACGAAGTTCAAAATGACCCTTTGACAATAACGAGGTAACATCCTCTTTTAATTTTTTCGCTTCATCAAGAGATGAGCATTCCGTAGTGATGTCGTCCATGAAAGTATCTTCACAAAGAACTTGAGCGGCGCGGCTTGAGTATTCAGAACCGTGATCCTCGGCAAGTTGACGCAGAGTGCGAATAGCTAAGTATGGGGAGCTGCTGACTCCATAAGTCACGGTATTAAGCTCATACTCATTCAGAGCCTCGTTAGGCTCGTCACGCCAAAAAACGTGTTGATAACACCGGTCCTCAGGACGTATCAATATCTGGCGGTACATTTTACAAATGTCCGCAGTGAAGACAATATTATGAAGTCGGAATTTCGTAACTAAATCGACAATATCAATTTGAAGTTTCGGTCCAACATGAACAACATCATTCAGAGAAAGATTATTTGTAGTCCGACTGCTAGCGTCGAAGACTACCCGGAGTCGTGTCGTAGAGCTATCGCACGACGCAATGATGTGGAATTATATAACGATCAGTAGTCGAAGAATCTGCAGGCTGCATATGTCCTAGTTCTTCGTACTGGTGCATAAATTCCTTATAATCAGCTTTCAGCTCGGTCTGATTAATAAGACGCCTTTCTAAGCTGAGAAAGCGATTAAAAGCTTGGCGAGACGAATCGCCTAAAGAAGGCGCATCCTTTTTTAACATTATAGGTACCACGTAACGACCTTCACGTGTACGGTAAGTATCCTGTTTATACATTTGTTCACAGAGATCATCTTCAGGACCGGAAATTTTACATTTCGGCGGTTCTTCAGAATCCCAGAACCGTTGAACGATATCTTCGAGCGTGCAAGAGGACGCGAGGAGTGACGTAACGGATTCACTGAGAATATTGTTAGGTGGTGTGTTATGAAAATATTGACCGCTTATCACCCAGCCGAATACACTAGACAAGGCGCAAGGTAATCCGGGACCGGGAGTGAAACGTGAGCCAGTGTATATTTGATCAAAACACTCGACACCTAACAGTAGATCGATCGGACCGGATCTATCGAAGTCGCGGTCGGCGAGATCAAGATGTTTGAAATGATCCTTGACGTGCAACGGTAACGTTGACGAAGGCAGCATGGAAGTAATTTTATGTAAAACTACTAAAGGTAAGTCGAACTTAGGGGACTCACAAGAATGAGGTATTATTGAAGCGAAAGTATAACCTTTTATGTCACAAACATTACTCTGTCCAAGACCGCTAACGTTTAAGTTGCATTTTCTTATACGTAAACCTAGGCGGCGCACGCATGCGCTGGTGATGAAAGAATCCATCGAACCGCTGTCAATAATGGCGCGTGCACACTGGAGCGAGCCGTCCGCGTGACGTAAACGCACCACTGCCGAGCCAAGAATCTTCGTACTACAATTTGAACTCGAAGTTTGTGACGTAATACAAGTGAGTGTGCTAGTAACTTTAGCGGAACTTTCGTTATTCTCGTTAGAATTAACAGAAGACGTTAATAAACTTTTATTTCCCACATGCAATAACGTATTATGTTTTGCGTTACAAACAAAACATGTGGTTTTAGATTTACAATTATTTGTATCGTGGCCGGGCCTTAGGCAATTGGCACACAAGTTCAATTTCTGAACAAAATGTTGACGCTGGTCAAGTGTAATACAATGTAACTTGCCGCATCGGTAAATAGAATGGTTTTTATTACAACATAAACAAGCTAATGAGCCCGATGCATTATTATTACTGCTTTGGTTCGTAGATGCTACAAATGATGATGTCCTTTGCTGACCTTTACTACGAAACTGTTTATTGTTATTAGAAGAGTTCGAAGGAATAGTCGAAACCGTTACAGGTTGACTAACTTCCAGAATCTTTATATAATTTTGTAAATAAACAATTAAGTCATTGAACTTAGGAATCTCGTGAGTATTTTGTAACTCGAAACGTTTCCTAGTTTCAAGGTCAAGTGATCGCGAAGCAATGTGAAATAAAATAAACTCACTTAGCTCATCAATTCGCAAAGCACGCAACGCATTTACGCTTTCATATAACGCATTGGTCAGTTCGGATAAATTTTCAAGTGACGGCTTTGTAACAGACGTTAATTTAAATATTTTTTCTAGATAAGTATTTGCTAATATGCGCTTGTTGTCATAACGATCTAATAAAAGATTAAAAACCACGGAATAATTCGACGCTGTTATAGGTACGCCCCTGGCCAAGGTCAGTGCACACCCAGACAAACACGACAACAAATAGTGAAACCTTTCCGTGTCCGAAAGTGAACCATTGTCATGAATAAGCGGGATGTAACTATCCTTGAAGGTCTGCCAGTTTTCTATTTTACCATCGAAATGCGGAATTTGTAATTTAGGTAATTTTACTTGAACAATAGAACCATTTTGACGACAATGCGCGGACGGATCGGCGGCCGCGGGAGCGTGGGGCGCAAGCGGCGTAGTCGCGAGCAAAGATTCGGCAACTTCGATAGACGCATAATACAAATCATCAAATGACAACATCGCACTCCAATCTATTTCTGACTTGGCTTTTAATTTTAACTGTAATTTATTAACATTTTCGCTAGACTCCATAAAGGCAGCTCTAATCTGATCAATCTTCTTGTATCTTGCCTTGAAAGTGGATAGCTTAGAACTATCTTGCAAAACATCTTTAGACAAATCATAGATAATCTGCATACACTTGAAATCATATTCGCGTCTTTTAAGGGACGCCTGTAATTCAACTTCATCAGACATATTTGTTAACTTACGTATTTACGATTTATAAATAAGATAAGAAGGTAGGTAGATAAGTACCTATCCGAACTGCAAGCGGAATATACTTTAGGCACTATTATGCGTAATTATTTTTGCAAGTAATACAAGTTATGAATTTAAATATGTAGGTATAAATACCTATTACGATTTAGACACTTATAAGTTATCACTTTTATTCGTAATAAAATGTACGTAGGTAGGTAATTTCTCGAGCACAACTATTCGACCATGAAACATTCCCATTAGCTTTATACCAACATCAGTTATTGCAAGAAATAGTCATACAAGAAATACCTATTTAATTCAAGGTTTCAATTCAGACCTTAAATACGATTCAATTTTCTGAATTAATAATAATGATCAATGAGGGTAGGTTAGGTACAATCGTGGTCCGCTGGCCAGCTTGGCACGTTGTACGGGAACCCGACTTTATTACCTACCTTTTGCGTTGTTTATAGAAATTATGAAATGAATTTATTTAACTCGTGATTCTTACTTGTTACTTATTAAATTAATAAGAATACACGATATTACAACGCAATATGTACTCATTAAACGAGATTTTATGATTAATAAGAGAATGTGAGGGTAAGTAGACTCCTCACAGGAGGCACCAAAAACGAATGATTGGACTTCGTCTGCAGAAACAATTGCATTTCCCTGATGATAGTATGTCGCAACCCTGAGATTCCTTGCGTTGAAAAAAAGTATAAACACTCACCTGGATAGGCAGGGATTGAAGGTATCAGCTACACTCGAGACTACTAGGCCGGCCGGCGTGGTGGATATTCAATATGCACTACAAGTTCACGTTTTGCTTTATTTCACTTCACAAGGAGAGTTACGAGAACCAATCAGTCAATCAATTTCTAGCGAAGCCTTTTGGGTAATTTTTAACCCTGTTTTTTAAACGGACACAACGCGGGAGCAGTTATCTGCTTTTCGCCATTTTTTCAAGTCCCAGTTCGCACTCTCACCGCAGTGAGGCGCTATCGTGGCGCCAGTGGAATGGCGCCAATTTTAAATTAGGAAGGGAAACATTTTGGATAGGATATTTAGAAGGATAGGCTTAATGTTTATCCAGTAACTATAAATTAAAACTAAGAAAAGGATATATATGACAAATTAAGGTCCGGCTTCGCACGACGTGGGCAACTAGGAAGGTCCGGCTTCTCACGTCGTGGGTAGTTATCCAGGCAGTAGATCGGGCAGGAAGTCGTGTAATGCCCGAGGTTGATAGGTGAGCAGTCTGCACAACGGAGAACCAGGCGAACGGATAGGTAGGCTGTAGAGTAGGCAACAGGACGGATAGGCAGGCACACAGGCAAGGCAGCTGAACTAATAGTCAGACCATAGATATAGTATGTACAAGATAAACAGAGTCAGATGAAAAGCGAAACCAAAAATATAAAATCTATGTGTTAGGGTATTGTCCATGTGTTAGTTAAAAAAGTGTTGTCAAAAAGTTCATGTTCAGTATCGATATCGATACTTGGTGAACACAATATAAAACACGATTAAAGTGTTATTGGTTATATTTAACTATAATAATAGCTGGGCAAAATACATGCTTTGCTAAAGAAAACAAATTACAAAATACTATATCGCGTGTATTTAAAATAAGAAATACAAAATATTTGAATGTCGTGTATTTGAAATATAAAATACAAAATACAGTTTTTTATTCGAAATACAAATTACTTAATACAGTCGATCATCCATCGTGACATTCGTACTAATAAACTTAATCAATACACAAAAGTTTCGTAAAAATTAACCGTTTGAAATGAAAATGACAATTTACAAGGTACTTGACAATTTGACGTACGCGGTCGCCATTTTGCTTATGAAAGCTATCCAACGCTATTTCCTGCAGAACGCACCTATTAATAAAATCGCTAACTATAAAAGTCAATTAAAAAAATCAAAAAACCCGACTGCTTAAAAGCAAACTAAAAAGACGTAAACAAGAAGAAAATCATGCTGTGCAGTCGGAGGATACTTATTCGCGAGCTGGCGGACCAAAACCAGATGTATCCTCCGACTGCACAGCATGATTTTCTTCTTGTTTACGTCTTTTTAGTTTGCTTTTAAGCAGTCGGGTTTTTTGATTTTTTTAATTAACTTTTTTTATTTACAACTTTTTAGTTATTTTTTTTTAGAATTAGGTACATTTAAACATATAAGTGTTATATATTTTTGAAATCGTCTTTTAAAACCCTTTATTTTGATACCCCATACGATGGGTTTGGAAGAAAAAAAATTTTTTTTTCCCACAAAATTGCGCCCAAAATCCGCCATTTTTGTTTATTCCAATTTTAATGTAGCGAGTGAAACTTGCAGGATTAAGACGAATCGATTGACGTAAGAATCATCAAAATCGGTCAACGCGTTTGGTCTCTGGAACGCCACATAGGAACAAACATACATACATACCTACATACATACATACATACATATATACATACATACATACATAGACTGATAAACACATTACCCTCCTTCGGCAGTCGGGTAAAAATACCGCAGCGTCAGGTATTTGAAATTGACGACACGGTTGGCTTAGTGGTTGAGCGATCGGCGTAGTGCTGCGCTGCGTCTCGCAGGATCGATACCCACAAGGAACAATTATTTGTATGCTACAGATAGTAAATGCGATTATTTTGGAGAATCTCCAACACAATTTTGCAAAAATGAGGTCGATCATTCTTTTCCTTTTCATGTTTTGTATAAAAAGTTTCTCAGCACTACAGCATAATTCGACAACATCATTAGCTGGATATATTAGCCTTCGTCTGTTTTAGAATAGTCCCTCTTAACAATTAAGAAATTATGACAGAGAGCTGTTGGGTTTGATAATAAACTATGTACACAGTCCTCACATTTAACTCTTTTTATAATATTTTTACTAAATACCCAGACACATACGTAACGATCATCATAGATAGTTACGACAAACTAGCAGAACATGCCAAAATTTATTCAAAGTAACAAAACATCAAAACTCGCCGAAACATTTTGAAAAATAAACGCTAATATAATAAAAATGCAACTTAAAGTACAGTTTAGATAAACACATCTTCTCAATCCTAACTTAAATCAATTTTAACCAAACTTCACTAAATAAGTTTGTATTCATGTCATGATGTCACTAAAAACGATTAAGTTTTTATCGATACTCATGACGTCACCGCTTTGTCAAGCCCTAGCGTAAAGAAACAATTTACTCTTTTACATAATATTTCTGCAAATACTGTT
Source organism: Anorthoa munda (assembly GCA_945859665.1). Lineage (NCBI taxonomy): Eukaryota > Metazoa > Arthropoda > Insecta > Lepidoptera > Noctuidae > Anorthoa > Anorthoa munda. The sequence continues at coordinate 30,132,265 of OX243911.1, read as the reverse complement.
AGAATATACGAAATATACTTATATAAAACAATGTAAATCAATATGCTATTGTAAAAATATTTTTCTGAGCCGATTACTAGCAGAAATTTGACAAAATTTGATTCGAAACAAACCAAGGACAAAATTGTATTTACCTATGAAACGTGTATTTATTGGGGTTATTTCGTCTTGTAACGTCACATTCACTCACAGAACAAGCTACCATAGCTGCGTATTTAATATTATTATTTAAATGCAAGAAATTCACCGCGGCGTAAAATAGATGGGACGCTATGGACTCTTTCTCGCGAAAAAAATGACATGACCGGACTTTATTCGCTCTCTCTTTTTCTCTTGGGCGGTTTGTACTTGATTAGGATTTCTCGCTCGCACGCTTCGTGTATCTATTGGCGTAGCAAAAAAAATCTAAATCTATGAGTCAGAAGCAAAAAAAATCTAAATCTATGAGTCTGGAAAAACAATACATCTATTGTTGAAGCAGAGAACAACATCATCAAAAGAATAGAAAATGCGATGGATCACAAGGTGTTTAAATCAGCACCTCATCAATTTAGAGAAGGCATTTAACACAATTCAGGCAGGAGTTCAAGAATCACTACTGTCTAATAGCTTTAGTGTATCATCTATCATTGCCAACAGTGTCCTGATGAACTTAAAAACCATCCAAGAAACCATCGTGGATACAATTATGAACCTACACCACACAGGGTTCAATTCCCACCTTTTAACACCTAAACAGCTAACGGATGAACTTAATGTCATAATAGGACAGTTAGCAAAAGAATTGACTCTTCCATTAGATAATATTCAATCTGATTTATCTAAACTGTATCATTTATTGAAGACTAAAGCCAGAGTCATGCAGCAGTTTATTATCTTCGAAATTAAAATCCCATTAGTGAGTAGGGACAGCTACGACATCTACAGAATCATAACAATTCTGCAGCAGACTGGAAGTAACATGATCAGCATAATATTCTCGCAACCGCATTCTCGCCTCCCATCGCAGATATTCTCGCAATGAATATACAAAAAGACGCTTACATTTCAATGACGGAAAACGTTATTGAAAGCTGTATGTTTTTCGACAAAGAAACATACATCTGCCCCTTGAAGGACCCGTTCATCAAATGAGATCGGATGAAAATCTCTGCATCAGAGATCAACATTGAAATCGTTGCAGCACCGCATCTACAATCTGCACAAACCGTTGGACAGAGCTTAATAACTTAAACACATATTTATATGTTTGTTGCGGACCGTGCTCCATACGAATCATATGCGAGTATCAAGTTACGGCCGAACAATTAACCAAGGCTGGCGTTATCATGCTCGGCGATGGATGCGTCATCAAAGGCGATACCTACACAGTTTACTCACATAAGAAGCTGTCCAACATTCTGGAGACCACGACAGACGTTCTGAGGATTGACATTCCACCTATTAACAACATAATCAATTTATCGATACCTATCGGTGCAATCGACGAACAGTCTGACCATACCCACATCGAGACTCAAGGTCTGGTAAAGGAAGTCCATGATAAGTTGAATCAGATGACAGATGAACCGAACATTGATGAAGATTTGGACGACGGGTTCTCATATCACGACGTGCATCACTACACGGTGATATACTTATAGTGGTGTTCGCCCTGTGCGAGGCAGGAGCCGTGCACGTGTGGCGGAGCCTTCGGCGCGTGCGCAGCGTGGCTCTGCCCGCTCGCTCGACTCATCAGCAGCTTCAGAGTGCTAGTGTAATCAGTGTTCCACGAATCAGTGTAAATGAGCAATCGGGACCTAGTGAAATTGAGCTCAATACAATTTCGGGTGTAATCAGTGCGCGTAAACAAAACAAGGCTACGTCGCCTATGTTCCGCGAATCTATTTTCAGTGAAAATGAGTAAGACTTTTTAGAGACTCTAAACATATATATCGGAGGAAGGTAAATGATTCGCTTGAAATCGCTTGTAAAATTATTACTTCAGGTTTGTTTAATTGGCAACATTTAGCTTCTGATCAATTCTCAATTCGATTTTATTCGATTGACAACACTTTTTCAAATGTCAAAATACTCGATTTGGATTGGATAATACAAGCAGTACCTACTTTGCCGGATGTGTTCTTGAACCAATGAAAAGCGAGGAAAGTCTATACGGATTTTCTAGAGTGGGTTTCTCCCGCCATATTGTGTCGTGAAGTTAGAAAAGATACGCGCGGACGCGCTGTTTTGAAGTTGAAAAAGAGTTGTGAGAAAAAGGAGTTGAGAAATAGCCTAAAGTGGCGTGTGTGAACTTGAACAAGTGTGTTTAAGTTGGGAAAAAGCGAAACGATTGGTGGCCGAATCCGCTGCTTTGATAAAATTGGAACAAGAACTATCTCTAAAACGGCTTAAGTTACCTGCTTTGTGCATCGCATACCCACGATATGCCCACAGCCCGAGGGTATTATTGAAGATAGCCCTCCTATCTCCGCTATCAGAAGTGTAAACAATGCAAGCACAAGGCGATGATGAACCAAATGAGACGAGTAATGGCTGGCGCGCTCTCTTTGGTGCGCGAAAATTAGCATGGAAGTACCTACCTACCTAATGGAGATGTTTTGCAACTTGCCGGCTACTAGAGACAGGAATATCATGTTGCCCGAGTTCAACCGTGTGGCCTATCCTAGACAACATGCGAAGTCGGGTTGCAGATAATGATGACATTGATGTCCAATCCTGACTAGATACTTGGGAAACGCAACTGTGGTGGTGATGTTCAGGGAAGTATAAACTTAAGTATTCCGACAATAATAAGTACCAATCTAATGCCTTGTAAAGTTTAGCCACAATATTGTTTTTATAGTGGCTAAAATTTTAAATAAATTGTTATTTTCGTTATGACGCTAAATGAAACTCAGCCAGATTCATACTGTCAGCGGAATTCGCAAGAGATTAAGACCACTTGTGCAAATACAGTGCAAGAGAGCAAACATCCTAAGCGACAACTTGATTCAATAAAACATTATGTTTGTAGAAAACTTGCTCATAGACATGAATTTTTCAGCCATTCACACAATATGCAACAAATAGCACGGACGTCTGAGCCCTTCAACATGGCTATGGATACCACAAGACCTGTTGTGACCGGCTACGTGTAGTGCTACAAGATAAGTGTGGAGCTCAGGTTCCATTTCAAGAGGCAACATACCACCTGCAGTCTACAGCTCTATGAAAGAGGAAATTTAGTGGTTTTATACATGCCGCTGCGGTGATCAATCAATTTAATATTTTCTGATAGCACCTAGGAGTCTGGACATGTGCATGGTCGGCACTGCTGCCTGACATTTCCGGGAGTACAGGCTTAAAGGTATGTTACTTTGATCTGCATTCAACTATCTGTGCATCGGCATACATTTGTGGCAGCCGAAGTATGTATTGGGTTTGGAAGTACCTAAGTTTTATAATTAATTGTTGCATTAATTGCAATTTATAACTATTGTATTATGTTGTTTAATGGAAATGTTTAATGTAAGTTACATGAAAAGAGTAGAAAAATCAATATAGAATAACAAAACAGCGCCATCTATGTAATGGTATTGATACTGTATGTTTCTTTTAATAATCATCGAAATTGGATTCGGGACCCCATTATGCCGTGATTTATTGCTTGGGGGAGCTTATTGAATACGACAATGTTTTATTTTTGTGATCTATTTAAAAACAAACAAATCATTTTTGCATAGACAGAATGAGAAGTAAATGTCATGACATCTATTTAAATCTTTATTGGGTTCGAGCTTTGAAATATTTTGTTTCAAGTATTTAATCGTTTTTATTCACCAACAAAATAAACAATGAAACGATTTTCGCAATTTCATCTTTTTAATGTACTTGGAGCAATCGAATGTGAGGACAAAACAGAAATAAATTCGATTTCATTACATTATTTTATGTTGCATGATGTTAGAACAATATACGGTTTTGTGACCACTAGTGCTGTCACAAGAGTACACACATTAATGAATAGGTTGTTAGTTTACTCACTACTGATAATCGAGAAGTAAAGATACTAGGCATTTTAGCCACGCATTCTTTATTAATAGGTGTCACTTGTAGCGTTACGTGTAGTTCAGATGGGCTGAGCTACACGTAAGCCTCGTTAATAAAAGTAAAGGTAACTATAAATTAAAATTAATTAAAAGGATATTGAGTATAAAACTATGTGGGCAGGTTTTTCATAGCAGGCAGGAAGGCTGGGCAGCTGGACGGGCAGGCTAGGCAGCTGGACGGGCACGAAGGCGTGGAATGCCCGAGGTAGGCAGATGAGCACGCAGATGGTCAAGGCTTGAACCAATTGTCAGGATAACAGGCAGGTAGCAGTAGCAGTAGCACTGGTGCAGGAACAGGCAGCTAGGAGTGTGGAGGTCAGGCTGTGGCTTAATATGCTGATCAATCAAGCCCTTTTGATATGAAGCGGTGACCGTCGAAGTTAAAGAACCAGTAACACACTCAATAAATAATATTTATTGCATTAAACAGAATTGGTAGATTCACAGGCCTTATATATAATAGTTTTTAAAGAGAAATTTTAAATACAATTGTATACTTCATAGTATCAAACAGAAAAATGGACTACTAGCGTTCAGTCCAGTTTCAAGACTGCCAAGCCCTCGGCCTTTCCGTCTTTTATATCCACCGCTTGACAGAATCAGAACCAGAATTTAAGTTAGTGACATCTTGTTGTCATAAAAAAAGTGCAACCTGCCAGTATTCAAAACAGCCAGTAATATTCAATCCAAAACCTTTTCGATGAATTCTGAGAGAGTGTAAATTAATTTTCAATTTATAAAATACAATATTTGAGCTAACCATATTGATAAAAAGAATTTAAATTATATAAATCAAAAGTAATCTTCATAGACTAAGCTAGTAAGAAGCTCTATGACAGAAAATTTAAAAGGAAAAGTATTAACAGCTTGACAACCTGACGTAGGTGTCATAACATTGAAAAATATGATTATTTTATAAGAAAACGAATCGTTTTAGACCGATTCGCAGAATAATAATGTAAACGTATAAAGGATGCGAAGTATAAGTATATGATGTAAAATGTATTGGCATGGAATAATATGAAGTAAGTATTAAGAGACCTAAGTGTGAATTAGGTGAGAACACCAGCTCACTCAGTGAAATAACTAAAATATGTGGTTTAAAATAGCGAAATACCACATTTCCCCAACAACCCCGGAAAATTTTCAACTTCATTGAAAATTTTGAAGGTTAAAATAAGTCCTTGCTCCAACACACAACATCTTTCATACTTTCGTCAAACACTCTCATTCATTCACACGTAGGGGATATGGTTCACATTCAATGACGCATACTCCAACAAAGAAATATTTATATTGTAATTACGAAGGCTTTTTTTTTAATTAGGTGTCGTAACCCGCACCTGTTTGAAAACCCAATTTAGAAGAGAGCATTAGGGCTTATTTAACGAGTTTCTTATCCGCTCAAGAGCATTAGGGCTTATTTAACGAGTTGCTTATCCGCTCGAAAAGTTTAAAGTTTAAGAAAAACCCCAAGTTTAAGAGACACTCGAGTTTAAGAGAGCCCAAGAGGAACTTGAGTTTAAGAGAGCTCAAGAGTAACTTGAGTTTAAGAGAGCTCAAGAGTAACTTGAGTTTAAGAGAGCTCAAGAGTAACTTGAGTTTAAGAGAGCTCAAGAGTAACTTGAGTTTAAGAGAGCTCAAGAGTAACTTGAGTTTAAGGTTTAGAGGGTTTTAAGAATACCTCTAAGAAAAGATAATGCATTAGGGGCTTATTTAATGAGTTGCTACCGCTCAAAAAAAAAGGAATAATGCATTATAGCCAAATGAGGGTGAGGGTGAGGGTTAATGAGTGCTAAAGGCGACTCAAGAGAGTAGAGTTGAGGTCAAGAGTTACAGAAAACTCAAGTTTAAGAGGACTTTAAGAGGTGAGTGTAGGGTAGTGAAGTATTAGAGAGTTATGTGTTATGGAACGTTATGGTAACGACTATAGGATATTCTCCTACAGTACGTCGTAGAGTAAACCAAACCCCAGCTTGTGAGTGACCACGAATGGTTTTAAAAACACTTCCAAGTGAAGAATGGGTGCCAATTACCAGAGGGTAAAAGGGATGTGTGTGGGGTGTAGTGTAAGTAGGTAGGGTGAGGGTTAATGAGTGCTAAAGGCGACTCAAGAGAGTAGAGTTGAGGTCAAGAGTTACAGAAAACTCAAGTTTAAGAGGACTTTAAGAGGTGAGTGTAGGGTAGTGAAGTATTAGAGAGTTATGTGTTATGGAACGTTATGGTAACGACTATAGGATATTCTCCTACAGTACGTCGTAGAGTAAACCAAACCCCAGCTTGTAAGTGACCACGAATGGTTTTAAAAACACTTCCAAGTGAAGAATGGGTGCCAATTACCAGAGGGTAAAAGGGATGTGTGTGGGGTGTAGTGTAAGTAGGTATGAATATGTGTTGAGTAGAAGAAAGAAGAAGAGAAAAAGTGAATAAGGTAAATAAATAAATAAATGAATATGAGTAGACTAAGCCAAATAAGAGTCCAAAAGAAAGTACTAGTGGTAGTTTTTTTAGAATTTTGAAAAAGATAACGCTGATTTTACGTTGGGCGCCAAACTGTAGCGTTACGTGTAGTTCAGATGGGCTGAGCTACACGTAAGCCTCGTTAATAAAAGTAAAGGTAACTATAAATTAAAATTAATTAAAAGGATATTGAGTATAAAACTATGGGCCGGCTTCGCACGACGTGGGCAGGTTTTTCATAGCAGGCAGGAAGGCTGGGCAGCTGGACGGGCAGGCTAGGCAGCTGGACGGGCACGAAGGCGTGGAATGCCCGAGGTAGGCAGATGAGCACGCAGATGGTCAAGGCTTGAACCAATTGTCAGGATAACAGGCAGGTAGCAGTAGCAGTAGCACTGGTGCAGGAACAGGCAGCTAGGAGTGTGGAGGTCAGGCTGTGGCTTAATATGCTGATCAATCAAGCCCTTTTGATATGAAGCGGTGACCGTCGAAGTTAAAGAACCAGTAACACACTCAATAAATAATATTTATTGCATTAAACAGAATTGGTAGATTCACAGGCCTTATATATAATAGTTTTTAAAGAGAAATTTTAAATACAATTGTATACTTCATAGTATCAAACAGAAAAATGGACTACTAGCGTTCAGTCCAGTTTCAAGACTGCCAAGCCCTCGGCCTTTCCGTCTTTTATATCCACCGCTTGACAGAATCAGAACCAGAATTTAAGTTAGTGACATCTTGTTGTCATAAAAAAGTGCAACCTGCCAGTATTCAAAACAGCCAGTAATATTCAATCCAAAACCTTTTCGATGAATTCTGAGAGCGTGTAAATTAATTTTCAATTTATAAAATACAATATTTGAGCTAACCATATTGATAAAAAGAATTTAAATTATATAAATCAAAAGTAATCTTCATAGACTAAGCTAGTAAGAAGCTCTATGACAGAAAATTTAAAAGGAAAAGTATTGACAGCTTGACAACCTGACGTAGGTGTCATAACATTGAAAAATATGATTATTTTATAAGAAAACGAATCGTTTTAGACCGATTCGCAGAATAATAATGTAAACGTATAAAGGATGCGAAGTATAAGTATATGATGTAAAATGTATTGGCATGGAATAATATGAAGTAAGTATTAAGAGACCTAAGTGTGAATTAGGTGAGAACACCAGCTCACTCAGTGAAATAACTAAAATATGTGGTTTAAAATAGCGAAATACCACACACTTCAGATTGCCCGTAAATATTATTACCACTGAGTTTGTTGTTGATTTGATCTTCAAGGGAATTTGTGAATATGCTTTTCTTTGAAAATAACGTACATTCTAACTATTCGCGTTGGTATTTTTAATGCAAGTGTGAATCCAGTTATGGAAAGCAAAAAGAAAAATTGTAATAATAGTCGATCTTTTAATATCTTTGGTTGATTGGGATTGTTTTTACAACTAAATTAAAGTATCAGGTAAAAGGGAAAGAAATTTATTTTGTTAACGTTGAATTCACATATTGATAAGATTAATAAAAAAATATCCAGTGCCTGCTACGCATTGTCAGTTCTGGCAGAAACTACAAATCGAATTGTTACTAGAAATGCTTATTTTGGAAATGTTTACCCACTGTTAACTTATGGTGTCATTTATTGGGGAAACTCGACAAACGTACAATCCACATTTATTCTTCAGAAGAAATGTCTTAAAACAATATATAACATGTATAGTACGGAATCATTAAGAGATGTCTTCAGAACGGAGGGTTTTCTGACACTGACTGGTATTTATATACTGGAATTATGTTTATTTGTTAAAAATAATATGCAATATTTTAATTTCAAATCAAATTCAAAAAGAAACATTAGAAAACAATATAAATACGACATTAATTTACCGTCTATTAACAATATGATGTATTATAAAAGTACCTATGTTACTGCCATTCGTGTGTACAATAAGTTACCGCCAGCAATCAAGCAATTAAATGGAAATATGTTTAAAACTAAATTGAAAAAAATGTTAATTGATAATGTATTTTATAATCTGCATGAGTTTTTTGATAAAAAATAATATTTGTAAGTACCTACTTAATTTCTAAATACTATTGCATATCCGACTTGGATAGACTGTTGAATCTAAAAATGTAATGTTTATTAATAAGAACTTAATGTACACAGTTATGCAATAAATATATCTTTATCTTTATCTTTATCTTTATCTTCACATGTCTTTGTACATTCGACTATTTTTAAATAATATTTTGGTTCATATCAAAACAGAAAAATCAAATCTCGATATTCTAGGGCGAAATATCGATTCGCTGGATCGATTCAGTACTGGATATCGATTGAAAAATTGTTTATTTATCTTTTGTCTTTGAAATCGATTCGTCGATTAATCGATAACAGATCGCCATCCCTTACTCATCTCTATTAGACAGTGACATGTAAGTGTCAACATTCGAAAAAGTTCGAAAAAAGTCGGACAATACAAAACATAAACAAATAACTTTTAACTGTGATATGATTTTTAACTTATAAATTACTGGATAAAAACTAGATTATTAATAAGTCGTTACAAGGTGAGAGTCACTGTGAGGATTAGACTTTTAACTTTTGCTTTGTTGCAAAAACATGCAATAACTTTCAGTTAAGAGTTATGTGATCAAGATTATTTTCAAACCGGTGTTAAAGTTTAGTTAAATAGTTTGTTGGTCGACTCGATTTGCAATCTTACAAACTGCAATATCACGAGGATTAAAGTTACTATAGCCTAGACAGTTGGCGTTTAGTTTTGTTGCTACCAACGGTTGAATAAAGATAAAGTTAATGTCTGTAGTTAATATAAATCACTATGTAGAGAACTGATAACATGTAATTCTAACGATACCTACAAATAAAAACGATTTAAATTGACTATGGCAAATAAAAAGTGCAACTAGACATTAAGATGGTGTCTAGAAGACGTATTCAGGTATTATGGTTTGCCCGAGGGATTGGCCCTCTCGAGGAACTGTTGAAGTTGTGGCTGAAGATGAGATAGATGTTCAATTGGCAACATTTTAATTTACATAGAACAGTTTCTCAGTTTCGTGGGTCAGAGAGATGACGGAGTCAAGAGTTGATTCGGCATTTAAGTTGAAAGTGCATTCTGTGTAGCGAATGTATTTGCTAAGTTATTGTTGATTGTGGACCATGAATGGGACACTTGGGTTCTATTTGATTTACTTGGTACAGGAGCTTTTATTTTTGGTGGAAACTAGGAATGGTTTCCTTGTTCTGTGTTGTTCAACGATGCTTGGCCTCGGTAATCTTGAACATTATTCAGAAGTTTTAATAATTGTAACATCTCTTTAAAGAAAGGTGTGAATTTGTGAATTGTGTGATTGTGTGGTGTCATGTAGGCTAGTACCTACCTTTTTTTTTTTATTCAAATCAATTGATAAAGGTACATAGAATTTGATACAATTTTAATGATCTTAAGCTAACCAAAACTCCACAAGACGTCTGAGTCTGAACTAGATAACTTAATATCTGTATCTCAGACAACAGTGCTCTTCCATTATACATTTAAAAGCTTGCAAGTTCAATCCTGCTTTTATACATTATATTAAATTATACATAAACTAGGAGCAGATAAGAAATAAATAAAAATAAATTAAAGAACAATAAAAGTAACGTGTAGTGTAGACCTCCTTTTGGGTAGAGTGTAGATGAGTGAGTGTATGTAGGAGGAAGAGTATGTGACCTTAATGTGGTACAATTATGAGGTTTTCGGTTTCGTCATAGGTCAGTTTATGAATGTACTCAAACACTTTATTCTTACAACTTCTGTTATTCAAAGCAAGTATGTCGATAAATTTATCAATCCTGTCATAAAGGTACGGACCTAAGAAACAGAAATATTTATTAACGAACGGGTGTTTAAACATGGATCTGTCAGTGGTATCTATAGGTTTTCGTCGCCTGGATGCTGTGATTGGTTTTTTGTAGGTCGTTTTCTTATGTTGCATCAAGACAGTGTATAGAATGAACAATTGACGGATAGAGAGGACCTCACAAGTTTGGTACAGCTGATAAGTTGGAAACAAATATGGCCGGAAAGTGCTTACCTTGAGAATAGCCCTCTGGGCCACCTCAAGTGGTTTAAGTATGGTTTTTGGTGCACCACCCCAGACAGAAATACAGTATGACAGAATGGATTGACCAAGCGCCAGATATACTTGCTTCATCAACCTGGGACTAGCCATATGTCTCAGATTTTTGAAAACGTATATCAGTTTTCTTAGTCTAGCAGTTACTAACTCAATATGCGGTTTAAAAGAGAGGTTGTTATCTATTGTTATTCCTAAATATTTTATGCTGTTAGTCTTGAACAATGTTGGACATAGACAGATTCCACTGTTACAGCAGTTGTGTGCAGTTAAAGAGAGTGATGTAGGAGGTGAGTTAGAGTTGCGCATTGAAAACGTTTAGTACTGTGTTTTGTCAGCATTCAGTGTCAACATGTTACTCCCCAACCAGTGGCACACGATATCCAAACCACGTTGAGCATCCTCATAGACCCGTTCCCACGTATCAGCCGAGAACAGAAGAACAGTGTCATCTGCATAAGAAATTATTTTTCCACCTACAGAGGTAAGTCCACAGAGTCCATTCAAGTACACAAGGAAGAGACTGGGTCCCAAAATACTACCCTGTGGCACACCAAAAGTGACCGGTAAGTCACTGCTAACGAGCTTATCAATTTTAACACATTGATAGCGACCCGAGAGATAGTCCTCAAACAATTTTAGTTGTTTACCTCTTACGCCCAACCCCTCCAACTTACTGAGGAGCAGTGGCACAGAGACCGTGTCAAAGGCCTTTGCCAGGTCCAAGAATATGCCAACAGTTTTTTTACCAGAATCAATATTCCTAACCACGTAATCTACAAGCTCGTGGACAGCATCACAAGTTGACTTGCCTGCTCTGAAACCATACTGATTATTTGAAAGAAAGTTGTTTGTTTCCATGTACTTTACTAATCTACTGTTGATGATGCGTTCCAAGAGCTTGGAGACCGCTGGGAGGATAGAGATGGGCCTGTAGTTGGTGACACGGTCTCTATCACCGGATTTATGGATTGGATGAACAACTGACTTTTTCAAAACAGAGGGGAATGTTCCTTCATCCAAACACATGTTAAAAATATGGGTCAGAGCAGGGATAAACACATTTCTGTTTTCTTTAAGGAGGTTATTTGGTATAGAGTCCCACCCAGTGCAACAGACATTTTTAAGATCCAAAATCAGGCGTTCCACTTCTGTCTCGTCTGTATCGAGTATAACAAAAGAGTTTAATGAACTATTAGATTTTGGATGGAACGCAACGGAGTGTAGAGGATTTTGGCAACTGAAAGTCTTGTCAGCTAAATATTTGCCCACCGAGGCAAAGAATTCGTTCACACCTTCAATCGATTGTGTTGGACAAGGAGTGTCTATTAGTTCTAAAGCGTCATTTTTTACTTTAGTCGAATTCGTGATATTTTTTATTGCCTCCCATATCTTTTTATTATTTTTACCCGCCTGTTCCAACAATTTTTTATTATAAGCTATTCTAACTTTTCTCAACAAAGCATTACAGAAATTTCTATATCTACTATACGTCAACTTAAGAGAATCATTTTCTGGTGACTGTTTCACTTTTTTGTGGAGCGCGTCCCTATGTCTCATACATCGCACTAGTCCTGGTGTTATCCACGGTTTGATAATTTTATTTCGTTTTGATAACTTTATCATGGCAGAGTTACAAATTATAGCATGCTGGATGGAATTGGTGATGTATTCCATGGCATAATTAGCGTCATTTGAGACATAAATTGGTTCCCAGTCAATGCTGGCTAAGTCATTTTTTAATCCGCTCATATTAAACTTAATAACGCTGGCATGAGCAAACGTTCTTTTTGGTTTATTATTGAGACACAGCAGAACTGCCTCGTGATCCGTTATCGTAGAATGCAATACCAAAGTAAGAGCTGGAAATTTCGATTTTAGTATCACGTGATCAAGACATGCCTTGCCATGTCTTGTAGGCAACGTATGTGCTGGTAAAAGGCCATGATATGAACACAAATTTAGGTACTCCATATGAAGTCTAGAATTTTGACTGGGGCAGATGTTTATGTTAATATCGCCCATAATAGATACATTTTTGAAAGAAGACAGTCCAGCTAAGATATTATCTAGTGAGTGGAGGAAATTCTCTAGGTTTTTGTGTGATGGAGATCTGTAAATAGCCAGAATTGCCATTTCAGTGCCAATCTTTATGATAAGACAATTACAGTCCAGACAAGGCGGTTCGTCAATAACAACACTAAGAGTGGTTTTAACGTACACAGTTACCCCGTCATTTTGGTTACCCAATTTTTTCGATGTATATGAGCAATAACCGTTTAACCTTGGCACCGTAGGGCAGCACGATAACCAGCACTCCGTCAGAACAACTATATCACACTCAAAACCAAGCCTACCCAGCATTATAACGAAATTATCAAAATTTCGAGACAAACTACGTATATTTTGAGTTATGACAGTGATACATTCAACGGGACGCGCTATAAGTTGCTTGCAATCCTCAACATCACAAGACCGAGATTCTGAAACAGATATTTTATCTATTTCTGTAGCTAAATCATCCATTTGCGAATACGAGTAATAGCATATGACCAACTATAATAGAACAGGTATTATTTTTACATGAGAGGAACGCGATATAGGTGTTGTAGGTGTCACTCAGTGTGGTACAGTTAACAACATAAATCCTTACATAAAAGTTGCAATATAGATTCCTAGAAATTTTTCTCTGCTTATGATTTGCTGATGGTATAGTAGGTGTGATAAGTTTGTGCTCGAATGATACAATTAAAAACGAAAACCTCAGAAAGATTTTTGAGTAGTGTAGAATATGTAAGTAAAATACACAGTTAAAAAAATATAAATTAACAATATCAATCACGATTAAAACAGCATGCAACATAAAAAGACAAATTGAGTGTCCTTGAAGAAAAATAACGTTATAAGGAGTTGGTTTAAAATTACATACTAGTATAATTAACAATAGTCATATTGTGCTGGCCTTCAGCTTAGTGAGATCGGCCTCCTCTTCAATGCGGACGTGTGCCATTCTTTCCCTTTTTCTTAAATAAATTTTACCATAAGATGTCCAGCAATACTTGTAGTCATTCGAACTAGAAAAATCTCTCGCAAGGAAGAAATCAAATCTCTTCGCCGCCTTCCCTTAGGAGTAAGACATTCCGAAATGTAAATTGGTTTGTGTGTGTTTTCATTGTTTTCTTGATGTACCTTGAATGATAAATGTGGAATTTAAAGTATACTGTCAGTAATGGTTGTGGTGTTCTAACTTGTTGAATGTTCTGTGCTGGTCATTGTGAACATACCTTACGTAATTTTGTTTTATTTGCTATCTGAGCAAGTTGGTTAAGATAATGTTAATGCAGATGTAAACTTGGTGACATGCGGTGCATGATTTCATTTTCATTTTTAGTTTGCAAAATTGGTAATGTTTGATGTTGGTAGTTATTATACCTATCACACTGAGGGTTTGGTATGAAATCATGAACATAAAATGGAGTTCTTGAATATGCTTTTGGCAGGGTAAGAAATCCTGAATGTGAAGTTGCCGTTGTATTCAGTACTGAGAATGAAGATTGAAATAACAAATTTGATTTTGATTTAAAGGTGCTGTTTATGGTTATTGGAGTTCTGAATGGAGGCAGCTATGTGTTGAATTAAAGGCATTGTTTGGTTCATGATGAGTTAGAGGAAAGGTGAAAGATCAAGTACCCATAGACGTACTATGTTAAAGACTGATTCAAATCAATCTAGCAATGGTGAGGTCGTGTGTATGGTCAAAGGACTGACTGTACGGTGATGAGTAGTCACTGCGGTGACTGCTGTAGCCAAGGTGGGCTACGAGGTGTGAGTGGTCAAAGATGACTGCTGTAACCGAGTTGGGTTACGAGGTGAGTGGTCAAAGATGACTGCTGTAACCGAGGTGGGTTACGAGGTGAGTGGTCAAAGATGACTGCTGTAACCGAGGTGGGTTACGAGGTGAGTGGTCAAAGATGACTGCTGTAACCGAGTTGGGTTACGAGGTGAATGGTCAGTAAGATGACTGCTGTAACCGAGGTGGGTAACGAGGCCTGGTCAGGATGACTATGGTTGCAGGATGGTCACTGGGTTGACCATCAGGAGCCACAGCGATTGCTGTGGGACCAAGAAACATTGCTGGATTTGTCTGGGGGGAACCTGGTCCCTCTGGGGCTTTGGAGTCCTGTTATCTGTCTGGGGAAGCCTGGTCCCTCTGGGGCTTTGGTGACCTGTTGTTTTGTGTATGTGGCATGGGTATCTGGCAGTCTTGTTGCTTCGAGAGGACCGGTTGTCTGGGGGAGCCTGGTCCCTCTGGGGCTTCGGTGACCTGTTGTCTGGGGGGAGCCTAGTCCCTCTGGGGCTTCGGTGACCTGTTGTATATCTGGGGGAGCCTGGTCCCTCTGGGGCCTCAGTGACCTGTTGTTTGGTGTATGTGGCATGGTATGTTGTGTTGGGCGTTTGGGTGGTTTCTGGCACACTTAGTGCTTCGAGACCGACTTGACGTTTGTTGGGAACCTGGTACCTCTGGTGCTTCGGTAAACATTTAGAATGTGTTAATATGGTTGTCTAAATGGTGTGGTGGCTGGTTCGATAGTACGACGATGGTTGTTTACGGTGTATGGTGTGGAGACCTAGATTTACATGGAGAAAACAAATGAACAGTGTGAAAGCTATGGGAATTCAGTTTTCATGAGTAAAGATGTACTTGAGTTTTGTTGTAGGCTGGTTATATAAGGTGTTGTTGGTTTCACGTGGAAGATGTCACGACCACGTTATTTTTTTTATTTGGTCAGGAGCGGCCGAACTTAACCTATTACTTATTTTTTTATCTCTTTTTTTGTGTTTTTGTGTTTTTTGTCTTGCAATTGAGTAACGATGTTGCTCGTCGCTTTACATCAAACGTGGGACCGTTTGAATGTCAAGATGGCCGTATCGGAAGAAGGTAAATGATTCGCTTGAAATCGCTTGTAAACTTATTACTTCAGGTTTGTTTAATTGGCAACATTTAGCTTCTGATCAATTCTCAGTTCGATTTTATTCGATTGACAACACTTTTTCTTATGTCAAAATACTCGATTTGGATTGGATAATACAAGCAGTACCTACTTTGCCGGATGTGTTCTTGAACCAATGAAAAGCGAGGAAAGTCTATACGGATTTTCTAGAGTGGGTTTCTCCCGCCATATTGTGTCGTGAAGTTAGAAAAGATACGCGCGGACGCGCTGTTTTGAACTTGAAAAAGAGTTGTGAGAAAAAAGGAGTTGAGAAGTAGCCTAAAGTGGCGTGTGTGAACTTGAACAAGTGTGTTTAAGTTGGGAAAAAGCGAAACGATAGGTGGCCAAATCCGCTGCTTTGATAAAATTGGAACAAGAACTATCTCTAAAACGGCTTAAGTTACCTGCTTTGTGCATCGCATACCCACGATATGCCCACAGCCCGAGGGTATTATTGAAGATAGCCCTCCTATCTCCGATATATATAATAAGGACCAATTGGAATCACCTTGTCAATCATCTAGTATAAGGACCAATTGGCATCACCTTGTTACTCATCATTTCATGTTCATCTCACATTCATCTTCCCGCTCGGGAGTATGTACGGTGCAACCGCAAATTCTTCAATTCAGCAGTTTACGCCACGCATTCATTTCAATTAATTATAATTATTTAGTTCGCGTTGGGCTATCAAGACAGCCAGGAGTCCTCATAACAGCCAACAAGGGCCGCGTCACTCACTTCATTCTTCACACATCAGTTCATTAAGCTCATTTTATCCTTCAACCTTTCAGACAATACATCAGTGTTTAAATACTTCAATTCTTTTATTTCATGCATCCATTCATCTAAAAGTAATGTATGGCCTAACAAGGGACCATACAAATGGTATAATCAATAAACAAACATGCGATTGCAGCAATCCCGAGAGATTTACCGTTATTTATTGAAGAGTTCTGATGTAAAGGGTCTTTCAACAAGGACGGGTCGATGTTAAAATTGAATAAAACAAGATGTGTGTGAGATATTAATGAAATTTATTTTTTATTTAAAAGGCCCATTTATGCCATTAAGGATGGAATATGACATCGTTCAAATGTCCGCCGCGGCTTCATATGGTGGCACGAATCCGAGAGGTTTAATTTTTAATGACTCTGCTGCATAGATCCGGCTGAATCCGAGCGATGGCAGCAGAGTCAATAAAATATAAAATTTCGTTAATATCTCACACACATCTTGTTTTATTCAATTTTAACATTGACCCGTCCTTGTTGAAAGACACTTTATATCTCTGAAGTTCGTGTCTCAGAACTTTCAATAATTCTCAAACAAATAATGCATTTCACTCAAGCCATCGGCCTGTCTCACCGCATACTTACGAGATCATCAAATATAATTTAATTCTTTTTCCTAACGAATGTTCTCGAGCTGATCATTGGACTGTCTCACAACATTCAATAATTCACTGATTTCGTTCAATTCTTTGGAATTGCATAACTCGGTTATTAACCAGAAGTAAAACAATGGTTTGTAATCATTCCAGGCGAAGTCCTAGACGACGACGCCACAAATGAAATGGAAACAATTGAAGTCGAATACGACCAACAAAATAACAATTCCAGCCCGGGCAACACACAGACTTTCTCAAAATTATTGGGGTTGACCCAACATTGAACACGGAGTATGGTGATGGGGCCGAACTCCACAAGAAAGTGGCCAGCTGTCTGGAACATCTTGCAACATGAGGCCTGTCTCCCTAGAGACCACAGGCAGGTATTTCCTCTACAGCTCCTTCCGCAGGGAAAATAACCGCTGACATTGAATGTGACAAAACTTGGGGCTCTTATGCTACGAGTATACAGCAAAATGCCCAAAACATTGATAAACAAAACAAAGACTACTCAGCACCATCTCCTGCCTAGGAGCAACATTATCCAAACTACTGGATACAAAAGAAAATGATACAGATCTACTAACACTAAGATAAATAATGGATGCAACTCGCAACTTATTTGAAGTTCAACATTGTGAGTTGTGACTCAATGACTAGATGGAAATTTAGCTGCAGCTGAATTAAAAAAAAGTTAATAAAAAAAGTCAAAAAACCCGACTGCTTAAAAAGCGAACTAAAAAGATGTAAACATGAAGAAAGTCATGCTGTGCAGTCGGAGGGTACATTTTCGCGAGCTGGCTGACCAAAACCAGATGTATCCTCCGACTGCACAGCATGATTTTCTTCTTGTTTACATCTTTTTAGTTCGCTTTTTAAGCAGTTGGGATTTTTGATTCTTTTTATTAACTTTTTTTATTTATAACTTTTTAGTTATCTTTTTTTAGAATTAGGTACATTTTAACATATAAGTGTTGTATATTTTTGAAATCAGCTCTTAAAGCCTCTAAAAGTCTTTATTTTGATAAAATAATTTTGGGGCCCCACAATATGGCGCCCAAAAACCGCCATTTTTCTATTTTCCAATTTTAATGTAGCCAGTGACACTCGCATGGTTAAGACGAATCGATTGAAGTAAGAACCATCAAAATTGGCCAACGCGTTTGGTCTCTAGAACGCCACATAGGAACAAACATAAATAAATAAAATAAAATATAAAAAGGTTTTTTGCAGAAACTTGTACACTTTTACAGTAAATCTTGCATAGGGGTCCCTATGTAAGCTGTCCTGTCCCTTTGTAAGTAAAAGATATACCTGTGCTAGGAGGACCCGCTCTTCAATGACAATTTATGAAATGGTAAAAGTGATGTACAAAAGGAAAACAGAATCGAATTTAAAAAAAAAATTACAAGCAAAATCTCAAATTAAACAAGATGAGACTTGAACTATAACTAAAAAATACAAAGAAACTTAGACACTATATCCTAAAGTAATGTGTGTGAGTGTGAGTATGCGCGTGAGTGCGTGTGTACGTGTGAGTGTATGTATGAGTGTGTGCGTGTGTGTGTTTTTATTTTCCAACTCATATTGACGATGCCGAACATACATACATACATACAAACATACATACATACTGTGGTGTTCATTCCACATGTCTTAGTTTACTTACGTTTTATAATATATTTTACAAATTTCATCACCGTTACTTTTGAAATTGTATCATCTCATGTTTTCCATTTTTATGTATTATTTACATTGGTTTAAACCTGAAAATCATAAGATTTATATCCAAAACTATTATATTATTTTTAACTCTTGACATTTTTATTTGACGTGACATCTGTCCACAGACCACATACGGTCTGTAGAGAGACTTCCATATCAGTCCACAGACCATATGTGGTATGTTCGCCCGTACAATTTCTAAGTCATCTGATACTGTGGACGTAAGGAGAAAGTCTCGTATTTAATGCGGACTTGGCAGGACACTGACTTTAAATAAAAACATAACTGGACTTATGGACCATTCCTACTCTGGAGCCTGGACAGTGAACCTGTTAAACCATAGACATAAGATACCATACTCTAAAGCTTTTGTTAAGCTCGTTGTACATTATAATTTTCATTATAAGGGCAGCGGCAGACTGCCCCTCTGTAAACCGTTTTTATTCGTTCATGATTTTTTAATTGATATTCGAATTTTAAATTTAGAAAACATATCGGAACGAAGAAAAACGGGTGTCACTTTTTTAGTCTTGAATCTGCACTGAACTCTGAAAGTCGTTTGACTACTTAGTACTACGTGTTGTACTATTGAATCTGAAAATCTCTTTAAAACTATTATATATAAGGCCTGTGAATCTACCAATTCTGTGAAAAACAATAAATATAATTTATTGAGTGTTGAACTTAAATGTGTGCATTTTACTGGTTCATAAACTACGTCGGTCACCGCTTCATAGTAAAGGGCTTGATTGATCGGCATATTAAGCCACAGCCCGACCTCCACACTTCTATCTGCCAGTGCCAGCCTATTCTACTGCCTAACTGACTGCCTGACTATTAGTTCAGCAGCCTTGACCATCTAACTGTGAGCCAGCCCATTCGTCCTGCTGGCTACCCTACTGCCTATCTAAGCGATTCATCTGCGAGCTCATCTGCCTACCTCGGGCATTCCACGCCTTCGTGTCCGTCCAGCTGCCTAGCCTGCCTGCCTGCCTGCTAAGAAATTTCTGCCCACGTCGTGTCAAGCCGGATCTTCCTAGCTGCCCACGTCGTGCGAAGCCGGACCTTAATTTGTTATTTATATCCTTTTATTAGTTTTAATTTATATTTACCTTTAATTTTATTAACGTGGCTTACGTATAGTTCATTTGAACTATACGTGATCACGTTTCTGAATTTCGTACTAAGCTCAAATGGCTTCCGATTCGCCTTCGCCGGAATGCCCACATACTTTCTATGCTTTATAACGTGCTATTTAATCCATTAACTCCTTTTTATCTCAAAGAACGTTTTCAGTTCCTCTGTGACACCCATTCTAGGTCCTTGAGATCATCGGAAAATCTAAAATTAAATATTCGTATGCATTCCACTTCCTTTTTTGACAAATCTTTCACGATTCAAGCGGCTCGGTTGTGGAATGTATTGCCAATTGAAATAAGACGTGCTCAAACACTGCCAACTTTTAAGAAAATGGTAAAAGAGCATTACCTGTCACTGTAATTTTTATTCTTCTCCTTTCTCTGTTTGATATGTATTAGTATATTATATAATATTGTAGGTATGTATTGTATGTTATTATGTCTAAGTAATATTATTTAAGTATGTAGTTTTGTACACTGACAGCCCTAAATTCTTCTCCTATCGAACAGTCCATCCAAAGGTTGTCTGTAAGAGATTGCCCTGTGCGATAAGACCGCCCATTGTACACTTGTTTTTGTGAATGTTTGTCCTGTACATATTTTTGTGGTGTACAATAAAGTATATAATAAATAAATAAATAAATATAACGCTACAATACATAGACTGATAAACACATTACCCTCCTTCGGCAGTCGGGTAAAAAGGATCTTAAGGACCAAGCTCAAAACACAAAGATAGAAAAATATTTGTTCGGGTAAACACTTGCTGAAACTCTTCGAGCTGATAAAGCGGCTTCTAAATCAGGTGTTGCAATAGCATCCAAAGCCAAGAAAAACCCAAGACATTCCAAGCAAAATATTGGGCAGCTACTCAAGGATGACAGGAGAACAGGGAGCCTGTCTATAGCCTGAGTCAGCGTTACAATGCCCTTTAAGCGGTTGTTACATCTCAACCTCGATGCCGCTAAACTCAGTAAGGTACGCTGGTTGCTTATATTTTTTTATAAACAGTGGTAACTTATCACTTACGATAAGACCATGTTATCAGGGATTGAGGGTTTCACGGGTACCCACAACACTCAAGATAGCCCATCTGAAATAACACTATAAGGAGACAATCAACTAATTGATCTCCATTGGTGCAATATCTGGGCAAGGCTGGCACTTGAAAAGGGAAATTTGTCTCAAGTGTTTCTTAAGACAAAAACCCAATGACAATAAAGCCTTAATAAGTTCATTGATGCAAGCCGTTTCAAACTTGAAGACTTGTGCACAGAATTAAAGATGATATCAAATGTTAGTTCCATGACCATTCTTTACATAACATACATTAAAGATGCATAGTTTCTAATAAAATATCACAAAAATTCCAGCAAATATCTAGAATTCCCTCTTGGAAAATTGTATGAGTTCAGTCTACTGCCATTTGGGTAAAACACTGCACCTTACATTTCCACTAAATTCATGAAATCTGCCAACAAATTAGTAAGATCATGTGGCTATTGATCTTTAACTGAAAACATTCAAAACACTAAGAAGTTAATCACAAGTTAGTAAATACCAAACTTACACCCACTAACACTGGTACATTTTTGAGATATATTATTGACAAAAGACTTATAACTGTCATGTAACGCTACCTACAGATAAGAAAAAACTTATCAATTATGAAATCATATAATTTACATGTTTTATAGAACTAAGTACTGCCCTCAGCGTACCTACTATTGAATATGGATGGCTTTATACAGCTGACAGTTATATATACCAAAAAACTAGAATGTTGTAAAATCCTAAACCTAAAAGGCGAAGTAAATTATGAAATAAACATAGATATCCCTACAATAATTTGCTGAATGGAGGCCATATGCCATAACACATTTAGTAAATAAAATCAAACCTAATTATGTAACCGAAATCTTTTCTGACGCCTCAACCAAGGGGGGGGGGGGAGACTGCCTATGGGGATTAGATTGCTAGGGGCCAGTGGTCAGACAAAGAATGTGAATATCAAATGAATTTTAATTGGATTTATTAGCATCATTCTTCGTCTCTTAAATAAACGTAAACTTTTCAATAATTGAGAAATATGGTTATGTATAGAAAATTAAACAGCAATATAGGCTGCATTAATCGAATGGGTGAAATTCAAAAACCCTCATCTCTTCAACTTAGTCAGCGGCATTGGTGTGAAAACCATTAGGTTGACTGAAAATCAAGTAGCTGATACTGTATTGCAGAAATCACATCCCGATGAAGAATGGGAACTAAAAGAAAATGCATATGACCAATTATTGAAAGATAAATTTGGAATTCTGAAATTTACCTATTTGCGAGTCACATTAACAAAAAATATGACAAATACATAACAACCCAAATGCCTTTACAATTGAGCCATTTACAGTATACTGGTAACCAATATTCTTTTATGCATTTCCACCATTCTCAATCATATTAAAAGATCTACGTAAAATAGATGATGGTCACAATGGCCAACTCTGCCCTGATTCCGAACTACTCATAATTCAGAGATGATCATACTCAAACATAAAGAAAATATTATAGTATCTCACAGCAAGGGAAAAAGCCATACCAACCTTACTCTGGCTGTCGGAGTCTAGTGTGTAGGTAGTGAAGTCTACTGTGACAAAGCATACTACCATCATCAATAGAAATTATGATAACATCTCTATCAGAAAACTTATTCAAACAATTGACACATGTTTAATAAACTGTTTTAACTTTTAGTAAAATCTTGAAAACCAACGGTAATATAATTTCTTAACTTTCTAATTCTAGTAAAAATTTAACAAATGCTTATTTGCCACACATCGGCATTATCATTATTATACATTAGAAAGTCCTGCGTGTTCAGACTACGACCACCTGCCCAACAATACAATGTCACCTGTGGAATGGGAAACATCCCAGATACTGGAAGTATTAGAAATTTGGTACCCAAATAAGATGTTGTCTATAGAAAAACTGTCAAGAATAAAATCAAAGTATAGAAATACAATCAATGCTTAAACCATCGAAACTTCAGACCTCAAAAAATCTCTTATATACGAACTAAATAATCAATCAATACTTCAGACAAAGAACAGAAATATATCCAGTTTCAGCTGGATATATTTCTTCCCTTGTAGCCTACTTTAATAAAACCATTAACCACCATAAACATAAAATAATTATTTTAGGCACCAAGAAACCATACCACATATGTGTCCAAAAAGACTATCAGTCGTTGGATTAAGTGTACTTTAAAGACTAGCAGTATTGATGTACACGTATATTTAGCTCACAGCACACGCCACGCTGCTGCTGCTAAAGCCAGGAGTGACAATTTATCACATACTAAAAACAGCAGCCTTCAGGCAGTTACAATTCAAGTACATTTGGTAAACTTTATAACAGACCTTTAGTGTAAAGGATCAAAATGATTTAGCAAGATAAATCTTTAGCTGTGATTAAATATATCTTATTTAACTTACATGTACTAACTAATACAACAACCAGCAACTTTAATTTATAAGGAAAGAGTATAAGTATAAATGTATTGTTAAGGAAAAGTTAAAACAGATATATTTATAATATTATCTTTGGTTAATTAAGAACTTTAGTTTTCCTACCTATATTGTATATACCTATGATTGTTATTCTTTAAACAAACTTTAATATTGATATTAAGTGGGCAATAAATATTCTGTTATAAAGATAATTAAGAATATATATAAACATTTTGGTTAAGAACCTTTATTACATAAAAGCAACTGTGATTATTAGTCAATAAAAAACTTTAGTACTTTATGACAATAGCCCCCCCCGCCGCGACGCTGTTTGCGAACACACGTACTTACGCGCACCTCCGTGTTTATAATTCCTAAACCGTGTAAATAGTCCATACTTTTTAATATAACCTCACAGTGTTGACTTATAAGTGCCAGTGATTGTTGTGTGCAAAACTTTTAGTGAACTGTTAACTCTAGCCACTAAGACGACAAGTATTTTTTCTAAATTACAACAAAATTTCCGAAGTCTTTGGACTTCCAACTTAATTCGCATACCTACATAGGCGCATTGTTAAAAAAAAATCTTCAAGGCGACCATAAGGAGCTCGCTAATTTCACTTCAACACACTAGCGTCAGCTTGGCTCGGTAGGATAGCGCTATCAGTACTGCGTCCATCGCCAGTGGTCCTGAGTTCGAATCTCGCTTGTTTGCGGACGCAAATTACTTCTTTTTGCTCCTCTATTTTGTACAAGGCGATTTAATATTACTTAAAACATGAGCAAAACTCAGAAAACTCCCCCCGGAAAAACAACCCAAAATTGTTTGAAACCTCCTAGTACACAGGAATCTGATACAGCTTCAGATTACATGGGTTCGGAAACTGACTGTGGAAGTCAACAAAACATCACGCGACGTTATAAACATAAATATGATGATGCTGCGCTGGCCGAGCTACGGGATATGGTGGCTGATGTGCAGCTTCTGCAGAAGACGCAAGCGCTAAAATTTGACACAGAAATGCAAAAACTAACTCAGCTAAACACCAAAATGACTGAGTCAATTCAATTCATGTCGGACAAATACGACGAAATTTTATGCCAACTTCAGCTAACTAAAACTGAAAATACTGCTTCCAAAAATCAAATTAAAATGCTGGAACAAAAAATTGAGTTTCTTGAGCGTAACTCAAAGTCGTCAACACTGGAATTGAGAGAGGTACCAGAATCCAAATCGGAAGACAGGTCAACACTAATCAGCTTGGTAAAAAATGTTGCTGACGTATTGGATGTAAAGATAGTCGACACAGACATAAGAAATATATATAGGCCTAAAAAATCACAAAACAAGTCGGCTCCCATAATAGTGGAATTTTCTACTACTTCACTGAAAGAAAAAATCGTCAGGTCTTCCAAAAGGCGCAACAAGGATAAGACCAAAAGAAAATCTCAACTCAACCCACCTAAAGATAATCGACGAACCTAGACCTATCTTCATAGCGGAATCTCTCACCACCTGCGGACGGAACCTTTACTATCTGGCTCGTCAATATGTTAAAAGTCATAAGAGCGCAAGTTGCTGGACCTCTTATGGAAGGGTTTATTCGCCAAAAAGAAGGTGACCCGTCTACACTGATCTCACGAGAGGAAGACTTTGCCAAGCTAAAATCAGCAATCGTGACTTGTGTCTATCTTTTTGTCTACTGACATGAAGCAACCGTTGAAGGAACGCTTCTTTGGCCGCCTGAAGAAAGTATTCAATAGCTTTCTTTCGGGCGGAAACAAGGTGCGCGCTTTCAACGGTTGGGTCATGCCGGTATTGATGTACTCTTTCGGCATACTCAAATGGACTCAAACCGAACTCGACGCCCTGGATAGGCGGGTCCGAACATTGCTGACTGCATATCGAATGCATCACCCACGATCGTCGGTCATGAGATTGTATATCCCGCGGAAGTGTGGAGGCCGAGGCTTTTTAAATGCCAAAAACCTCCACAACCGCGAGATATGCAATCTCAGAGAATATTTTCTACACGCCGACGTGGGTATGCATCGAGATGTAGTGGCAGTGGACAAGGGACTCACCCCGCTCTCCTTGGCAAATGAGAACTGGCGCAAGCCTGTAGTGCTTGATACTAACGACCGCAGGGAGGTATGGCAGAGTAAGGAGCTCCACGGACGCTTTTTCCGGGCCCTACATGGGTCCGATGTAGATCAGTCAGCGTCCGTAGCCTGGCTGCGTTTCGGTGACCTCTTTGGGGAAACCGAAGGTTTTGTCTGTGCAATTATGGACGAAGTTATCATGACGAGTAACTACCGGAGATTTATTGTGAAGGATGGCACGGTTGACATCTGTCGGGCATGTCACCGCCCGAGTGAATCGATCCGCCACATTATCTCTAATTGTTCTCGGCTAGCTAACGAAGAGTACTTGCATAGGCACAACCTTGTAGCCAGGATTATCCATCAGCAACTCGCTCTGAAATACACTCTTGTGGCATCGGAGGTACCGTACTACAGGTATGTGCCCGACCCAGTTCTCGAAAATGGCAATATCACATTGTACTGGGATCGGTCCATCATCACTGACAGGACTATTGTAGCCAATAAGCCTGATATTGTGGTGGTGGACCGAATCGAGAGGCGTACAATGATTGTTGACATTACCGTCCCGCATGACGGGAACCTCGTGAAAGCCGAGAAAGATAAGCAAATCAAGTATCTTGACTTGGCTCGTGAGGTTGTCGACATGTGGGATGTGGACACAGCGATCATTGTACCGATAGTCGTGTCGGCCAATGGCTTAATAGCCACGAGCCTCGACCAACACCTTAGGAGGCTCTCGTTAGGCGGCTCTCGTTAGGCGGCTGGGTCAAGGGCCTGATCCAGAAAGCAGTACTGCTGGACACGGCTCGCATTGTTAGGAGGTTCCTCTCTCTGGAGCCCTGACCGCCGGTAGCTTGGACCCTGTTCCCGATACCGGTGGGCCTCTATGTTATCTTGTCTTTTTCTGACTAATGTTTTCGTCATATACTTTGAGCGCTTTTTTTCGACTACCTGTATGTTGTTTTAAATCTCGCGGCAAAGCCGGTTTTGATAAATATTTTTTTGTTATACAACAGTGCATGGCAGTATTTGCTGTTTCTCTGTATAGAATCTGCCTTATAGCACTAATTTTGCAACAATTTTACACACCAATACTTTTAAAACATAATTATTCACCTACCCACATATTTTCATCGTTATTTATTATAATATATGTTGACTATCCTAAATTAATAGAAAAAATATATATCTATACTATATATTCATACAATATCTTAAACACACTCATAAAATACAATTATTCACCTACCTACATTTCTATACTATTCACTTACTGTTCTAAAATATACAATAAAACATATATCTACACAATAAATATATATAATATATTGTTCACATTTGTAAAATACACTTTTACTTTACCTAAACCCAAAATCCATGATACCAACCACATTTTCATTATATCTTTCCATATATTGCAAAATAGACTACACTTGCCTTATTTAATGTCATTCACGCCTAAATTATCTTCACTTCTACCAACGAACCTCCACATTCAATAAAACAAGTAACCTAATGAGGGAAATTGACCATTTTGACATATCGGTACCAATTACCCATTCGAGTGGTTATCGATGGCTGCTCGTCGGACCGCTTGGATATTAATGCCGGGGTCCCTCAGGGGTCGGTGCTCTCAGCAACTTTGTTCTTGCTGCACATTAACGATCTGCTAAAACCCGGCACCTTTGGGTATGCAGACGACAGCACAGTTGCTGAGAGATACGTGTCCAACGCTCGTGCTACCGGGCCTCAGATCCA
The DNA here is from genome assembly GCA_945859665.1 of Anorthoa munda. Lineage (NCBI taxonomy): Eukaryota > Metazoa > Arthropoda > Insecta > Lepidoptera > Noctuidae > Anorthoa > Anorthoa munda. The sequence goes on along the minus strand of OX243911.1, from coordinate 30,104,947 downwards.
GTCTCTGCGGGAGGCCATGGTAGAGCGCTTGAACCTGTCCTTGCAGGCAGTCTCCGAATGGGGCGATGCCAATCTGGTCAGGTTTAATGCTGCTAAAACTCAGGCGTGTCTTTTTTCCGCTAAAAAGAGCCAATTTCACCCGGCTCCAACTTTCCGAGATGTAACGGTGCCAATAACTGACCATCTTGAGCTTCTTGGCGTTACGTTGACATCGACGCTCAATTTTGGCCCATACATTGAGGCAAAGGCTCAACTGGCTGCCAAAAAGTTGGGGGTCCTTGCAAAGGTGAGAAGGTACTTCACGCCAGAACAGCTGCTCAGTTTGTATCAAGCGCAAGTTCGATCATGCATGGAGTACTGTTCTCATCTCTGGGAAGGATCTGCCAAATACCAGCTTGATGCTCTAGAGTCGATCGAAAAGCGGGCCAAGAGGCTCATCGGCGATGAGGCACTGGTTAATTCAAAGCTCCAGAGCCTTGAACATCGTCGCCGAGTTGCCAGCTTGTCGGTTTTTTATCGGTTACATTTCGGGGAGTGTGCGACGGAATTGCATGATCTAATTCCGCCCAGCCCGTTTCATCATCGGACTACCAGACGTACGGCGATGCGCCATCGGTACATGGTGGACATCCCACCCATACGCACTAAACGTTTTGAGAATACTTTTATTATGCGTACAGCTAAGGAGTGGAATTCCCTGCCGGAGTCTGTGTTTCCCGATAGCTACAATCTAGGGGTCTTTAAGTCAAGAGTGAATAGGTTACTACTAGGCAAGTGTGCTCCATCGTGGACCACATCTTCGCTTACCATCAGGTGAGATAGTGGTCAAGCGCGAGCCTATAATAGATAAAAAAAAAAAAAAAAAAAAACCTGTGATCCAGAACAATGCAACTCATAATATAAGTTTTTAAACTGTCATGGTCACTAACACTAACATTAACATTAGAAACGAAATATCGGAAACTCGAAACAAACAGTAAACATGGTAAATATCCCGTTTCTAATGTTAATGTTAATGCAACTCATATCTATTAAACGCTACACATTACTTAAAGGTTCTACAACAAAATATACGTAGCCTAAACTGTAACTTTCAAGAGTTACACGTACTGCTCAATAGACTGGCTCTATCATGTGATATTATTGTGCTTTCTGAGTGCTGGTTGTCTCATGTTGTTAATTTACTGTCACTCCAAGGATATAATTCATACAAAACTAATGATAATTTCAACCAAAACGACGGAGTAGTTGTCTACACAAACAATAATCTGCAATGCATTGTGGAGGAACCTACCCTATCAGAGGCAAATTGTTTGACGATCAAAATAAAAAATGATACAATATTAATTGCAATTTATAGACCCCCTTGTTTTAAATCACCCGATGCCTTCCTAAATTCATTGAACAATTTACTAGCGAGTGTATCCTCGTTTAAAAATATCATCATGGTCGGTGATATAAATATTGACCTCATCGGGACCAGTCCTGCGACCACCTCGTACCTGGATACCATTGCCTTCCATGGACTTCTGCCTGCCATTAAGGATACCACCCGAGGTAAGACATGCTTGGACCATGTAATACTGAAAACAAAACTAAATGCGTTCACGTTTTCATTGGGTACTAGTATTACCGACCATGAAGCAGTCTTATTCTGTCTAAAAATCGATGTAATCAAAACAAAACACATAAAGATGAAAACAAATAATAAAATTGACATGGAAAAATTAAAATCTGAATGTAATAACCTACATTTTGACAAATTGTATCAGGAATTAAATTTAAATAACGCTATGAACAATTTCATTAATATTATACAATTACTAATTACAAATAATTCGATAAAAAGACAAATCTCTAGAAATAAAGTTATAATTAAACCTTGGATCACTCCCGGTATGTTGCGCTGCATCCGGACCAGAGATAAAATGCACCAGAAGTTAAAAACAAACGACAACGACACCATATTAAAAATATCGTACTTGCGATATCGAAATTATTGTAACAACCTTCTAAAAAAACCTAAAAAACAATACGAGAGAGATCAACTGATAATGTCAAAAAACAACTCTAAAAAGCTCTGGTCTACCATTAAAACAATAACTAACAACTTTAATAAAAAACAACTACCACTTCAACTACTAACTATAGATAAAACCCCTAAACAATCAATAAATAAAACAAATGAATACTTCTCCAATATCGGTAAAAGACTATCTAACATGATTCCCTCACATATTCCTAGTCTTAAGAAAGTCTCTAAGCCACCGCTAAACTTTTCGTAAAGAACAATTCAACGGTTAAAAACTGACTGCTCGCCTGGCTGGGATCAGATTAGTGCAAATGTACTGAAGCAAATATCTTTTTCTATAACACCTGTTCTCACTGATTTAATAAATCGCTGTTTTGTTTCTGGAGTATTTCCTCAGGCATTAAAAAGAGCTGTGGTACACCCGATACATAAGGCGGGTGATAGGAACAAGGTCGGCAACTATAGGCCAATTGCAATCTTAACGACGTTGTCGAAGATATTTGAACGCATAATTAATAACAGGCTAACAAAATAGTTAGAAGAATATAACTTATTTTCTGATGCTCAATATGGATTTAGAGCTGGCCCTTCAACTGACAACGCAGTACTCGATCTTGTTAACTTTTTAGTTAACAAACAAGATAACAAAAATAAATGCTTGACTATATTTCTTGACCTAGCAAAAGCATTCGACACTGTCTCTGTTCCCCGGCTTGTACAAAAACTTGAAGATCTTGGAATTAGAGGCGTTCCACTGGCGTTACTATCGGATTATTTAAAAAATAGAACCCAGTCGGTAAAAATTGGAGAACACATTAGTGACGAATTTCCAGTGGATTTTGGAGTACCACAAGGCAGTATATTGGGCCCTACTCTTTTTCTCTGCTACATAAATGAACTCTGCACTCTCACTATCAAAAATTGTCGCACCTCCGCGTATGCAGATGACACTGCGTTAACCTTCTTCGCAGACTCCTGGAATGAGCTTTTTAATCTCACACAGGATGGTTTTAACACTGTGTGTCACTGGCTATTATCAAATTCTCTTACTTTAAATGAAGATAAAACCAAATACATTTTATTCTCTATTCGTAATGAAAAAGAAATTGCTAATCTTACCAATTGTAATATCTATGCACATAATTGTAACTTTCCTCCAACTCCAAACTGTATTTGTCCTAATATTAGCCCTTCTAAGTGTCTAAAATATCTCGGCATCCAAATAGATGCAAATTTAACCTTTGAAAGCCACATTGATATTTTATCCAAAAGAATAAGAAAGCTCACATATATTTTTAAGGAACTTCGTGGTGTAGCAGATAAACAAACGATGAGGATGGTATACGAGGCTCTGGTTCAATCAATAATTGGATACTGCATCACGACATGGGGTGGTGCATGCAAATCTAAACTGATAACTGTTGAGAGAGCCCAAAGATTGATTCTAAAAGTTAGCTTATGCAAACCGCGTCTTTTCTTCACCACAACACTTTATGAGGAAGCGCAAGTGCTAACGGTACGCCAGCTGTACGTACTGCTTACTACAATGCTCCAACGTTCCAACTTATCCGAAGAAAGGAGGAAACGCATAGCCCTCTCTAGAAGAAACTACACAATATGTGAGACGACTGCGGTAAATACTTCCTTCGCCCAAAGATTCTTTCCATTCCGTGCAGGCGAATTGTTTAATAAATTCAATAAAATTTTAAAGATAGCAAACTGTCATAAAGTTGAATGTAAAAGTAAAATTATAAAATGGTTACTTAAACTCAATTATATGGAAACAGAAAAATTACTCGATGTAGCAAAATAGCAGGATGTGTCAATTATAGGTATTCTTACTTTTTTCTAACATATGTACGTTCTATTGTAATGTTCTATATATATTTATATAATATTTAAATTTACAGTAATTTATTAATTATTATGCATTATACGCTAACACACATACATACAAACACACCGCACATTCATGCACTCACAAACTCACACACACGTACGCACCATCCACATACACCATTTCCCATTAGTTCCATGTTGACAATCTCTATGTATTACAATGTAATGGGGGTCCTGGAGTTCTGAAATACAGGCCTAGGCTTAGTTTAGACTCCAGATCTCTCACAAATTACGATTTTATTTTTGTCTAAATATTCTGTCAATGTAACGGCTGCGATAAGTATGTAATTTGTGGAGATAAATAAACAATTTTATTATTATTATTATTATATTATTATTATTAAATAGATAAAAAATATTTTGTTAATAAAGATAATTAAGATAAGAATAATAATTAAAAAAATTACTGAATATGAACCATTGTTACCTAATGACAACTGTGATTGTTAATCTATAAACATTATAACAATGAGAATAAGAAAGTCAATAATAAATTTGTCAAAACAGATAATTAAGAACATATCTTAATCAACTCATTAAAAACCTATGGGTGAAACCTATGGACAACCATGATGGTTAGTCTATAAAAATGTTATTAAGAATTTTAAATAAAGAAAGCTTTTACACATACACAAATTCACAAATTCATCATAGTTTATGTCATAATTGCAGAACTTAACTCTCAAAGTATACAATATGTAAATAATAACCATTAATTACAGGCACTAATCTTGAGAACGAGGCCCGAAGTATAATTTATGATTAAACGAACTTACCCAAGTGAAGTTCTATCGAAATTATACGAAGTACCTCGTCCGAAGAGATTAGTAACACCCTCCCAACCCCAAGGTATAACCCAGAAGCGTTCTGGAAATATCTATAAAACATCACACACATCACATCACATTATCCACGCGGGCCCAGTGCGGGTTGGTGGATGTCACATGTCTTCGAATTTTTGGTTCTAGGACATGCCGGTTTCCTCACGATGTTTTCCTTCACCGTTTTGAGAGCAGTGGTGATGAAATAATTTACACAAAGTAAAGCGCCTGCCTGGGCTCGAACCCACGACCTACAACTTGTAAGTCACGGCCGATACCACTGGGCTACCACTGCTATAAAACATCAGTAACTCTAAACTAAATGACAAGTTGACAGCCGACACAGAACTGCCAGAAAAAAAAAAACTCTATTAACTAGTGATTTGTGCGGCCGCCAGTAGTTGCTACTACAATATGTAAATATTATTATCTCCTTTATTTTTATTATCTTTCGTATTATCTACATTTTTAAATATTTTTATAAAATAAATTAAAAAACAAAAACATTTAAAAATATAAAAAATAGAGGCCCACCGGTATCGGGAACAGGGTCCAAGCTACCGGCGGTCAGGGCTCCAGAGAGAGGAACCTCCTAACAATGCGAGCCGTGTTCAGCAGTACTGCTTTCTGGATCAGGCCCTTGACCCAGCCGCCTAACGAGAGCCTCCTAAGGTGTTGGTCGAGGCTCGTGGCTATTAAGCCATTGGCCGACACGACTATCGGTACAATGATCGCTGTGTCCACATCCCACATGTCGACAACCTCGCGAGCCAAGTCAAGATACTTGATTTGCTTATCTTTCTCGGCTTTCACGAGGTTCCCGTCATGCGGGACGGTAATGTCAACAATCATTGTACGCCTCTCGATTCGGTCCACCACCACAATATCAGGCTTATTGGCTACAATAAATGGGCGCACGGTTGGCGCAGTGGTTGAGCGATTGACTGCTGCGCTGCGTGTCGCGGGTTCGATTCCCGCACGGAACAAATATTTGTATGACCTACAGATAGTTGTTTCGGCTCTGGGTGTTTGTGTATGTGAGTTTATATGTTTGTAAACGCACCCACGATACAGGAAGAAATTCCTAGTGTGGGGCAACGTTTTTTTTTTAAAAAGAAAAAAAAAAAAAAAAAGAAAGAAAAGAAATAGTCCTGTCAGTGATGATGGACCGATCCCAGTACAATGTGATATTGCCATTTTCGAGAACTGGGTCGGGCACATACCTGTAGTACGGTACCTCCGATGCCACAAGAGTGTATTTCAGAGCGAGTTGCTGATGGATTATCCTGGCTACAAGGTTGTGCCTATGCAAGTACTCTTCGTTAGCTAGCCGAGAACAACCAGAGATAATGTGGCGGATCGATTCACCCGGGCGGTGACATGCCCGACAGATGTCAACCGTGCCTTCCTTCACAATAAATCTCCGGTAGTTATTCGTCATGATAACTTCGTCCATAATTGCACAGACAAAACCGGTTGTGGAGATTTTTGGCATTTAAAAAGCCTCGGCCTCCACACTTCCGCGGGATATACAATCTCATAACCGACGATCGTGGGTGATGCATTCGATATGCAGTCAGCAATGTTCGGACCCGCCTATCCAGGGCATCGAGTTCGGTTTGAGTCCATTTGAGTATGCCGAAAGAGTACATCAATACCGGCATGACCCAACCGTTGAAGGCGCGCACCTTGTTTCCGCCCGAAAGAAGGCTATTGAATACTTTCTTCAGGCGGCCAAAGAAGCGTTCCTTCAACGATTGCTTCATGTCAGTAGTGCTGATACCTAACGCTTCCGACATACCCAAATACTTATAGGTTTCGTTTGGAGAGAGGGATCTCAGGTTTATGGAATCCGCGAGTTGAATTCCCACGGATTCCACAATCTCACTGCAGGGCAAAGGCCTCCCTTTCGTCTTTCCATTTTTCCCTGTCTCTTGCTACATCTGGCCAATCCCTCAGATAGACGTCTAATTCGTCACGCCATCTCTTTCTGGGCCTACCGCGTCGCCGGTTCCTGTTATTCGGAATCCAGTCAGTGATTACTTTTGCCCAATTCTGTGGCGACATGCGGAAGATGTGGCCTGCCCAATTCCACTTTAGTTTGGCGGCTGTTTTGCCTACGTCAGCAATTTGTGTTTTGGAACGAAGTATACTGTTCCGAATTCGATCTATGATTTTGACTCCGAGAATACTTCGTTCCATCGCTCGCTGGCAGACCCCGAGCGCGGACTTTTGACGCTTCGTTAACGACCACGTTTGCGCTCCATAGGTGAGGGTAGGAAGGATGCACATATCCATGAGTCTTCTTTTTAGGGAAAGTGGAAGTGATCCTTTCATAAGGTGTTTCATCGACCAATAGCTCTTCCATGCGTTTTCGGTGCGTCGAGCAAATTCTTTATCTTGCCTCGCCTGGAAAGAGACTATTTGGCTGAGGTATGTGTACTCATGGACATATTCAACCACTACACCCCCAATGTCTACTTTGCGTTTCGTGCTGTTCGTCATTAATTTCGTTTTCGTCATATTCATTTTGAGTCCGACTTCGAGGCTGGCGTGGCTCAGTTGTTCCAGCATAAGGCTTAACTCAGCCGCCGAAGACGAGAAAATTACAATGTCGTCGGCGAAGCGTAGATTTGTTAATATTCTGTCTCCAACGACAATGCCCTTGTCCCGCCAGTGTACATCTAAATTTTGGAAAACTTCCTCAAGCGGTGCTGTGAAGAGTTTTGGTGACAGCGGATCCCCTTGTTTGACACCTTTTCGGATTGGAAAGGATGGGCCAGTGATATCTTAGCGTATGGCAGCTGTACTATTATCATAAATTCGTTCCAGTAATTTTACATAAGTGGGTTCTATTTCCTGTTTGTAGAGTGTCGTAAAAATGGCTTTACGTGCTAGACTATCAAATGCTTTGGAATAATCCACGAATGCAAGGTACAACGGTAAGTTAAATTCTTCCTGCTTTTCTATCATCTGGTTCAAAGAATGTAGGTGGTCGGTAGTGGACAAGCCGCGGCGGAAACCAGCTTGTTCAGGGAGTTGGTGGAGGTCTAGTTGGTCGGCGGCGGTTGCCTCCTTTTGCGAGGTCGTGATGTCGCAAAAGGAGGCGGCGGAGCGTGCGCGGGAGGACGATCCTCTCGCGCCGCCGCTCCGCAGGCGGAGAAGGGGAGGGAGAAGGCGGTTGTATAATCGTCTCCTCCCCCCTCCTGGTGGTGATTAGCGGACGAATGGTGGGGGGGCGCCTTCGTCCGCATTGCACCAATCACCACCCTCGTCGGGTGGGAACGGCCGGGCACTCGCGGTCGTTCCCGGGCCCCTCCACTAAGGGAGGGGCGTGAAGGGCCTGCCGTAAAGGCGGGCGGTCGTCGGCGGGGGACTGGAAGTAAAGGCTGTGCCGGTTTCCCAGTCCTCCTCCACTCAGACGATGCGGGAGTGCCGCTGGGTTATTTTAGTGGGTATACCGGGTCAGTCAGCCCGGGGAGTCCCACATAGCCCCCCATCCCCCGATGGGCGGGTATGCGTAATGCATTTTTTCCCAGCGAAACAAAAAAAAAAAAAAAAAAGGTCTAGTTGGTCGGAAATGCGTTTTTCGAGGACCTTGATTAAAGCTTTGTACAGATGTGAGACAAGGCTAATAGGACGGTAATTGCTTATATCGGATTTATCTCCCTTTTTACCCGACTGCCGAAGGAGGGTAATGTGTTTATCAGTCTATGTATGTATGTATGTAAGTATGTATGTATGTATGTAAGTATGTATGTATGTATGTATGTATGTATGTATGTATGTTTGTTCCTATATGGCGTTCTAGAGACCAAACGCGTGGGCCGATTTTGATGGTTCTTACGTCAATCGATTCGTCTTAACCCCGCGAGTGTCACTGGCTACATTAAAATTGTAAAATAGGAAAATGGCGGTTCTTAGGCGCCATATTGTGGGGGCCCATATATTTTTTTTTTTCCAAACCTATCGTGTGGGGTATCAAAATGAAGGGTTTTGAGAGGTGATTTCAATAATATATAACACTTATATGTTTAAATGTACCTAATTCGAAAAAAAATAACTTAAAAGTTAAAAATAAAAAAAGTTAATTAAAAATATCAAAAAACCCGACTGCTTGAAAAGCGAACTAAAAAGACGTAAACAAGAAGAAAATCATGCTGTGCAGTCGGAGGATATATCTGGTTATGGTCAGCCAGCTCGCGAATATGTATCCTCCGACTGCACAGCATGATTTTCTTCTTGTTTACGTCTTTTTAGTTCGCTTTTCAAGCAGTCGGGTTTTTTGATATTTTTAATTAACTTTTTTTTTATGAAGCAGAATTATGTTGGAATGACAGAAATTACCTGGTAATATAACTGTTTTTAAAATTGAGTTAAATAGATTACAAATGTGTGGTAATAAAAATTTCTCTCCAACTCGCAGTGCGTCTGTGGTAATGCCATCTTCTCCTGGGCTTTTATTGTACTTCATGCTACTGAGAGCCTTACGGACTTCAAAGCCAGTTATCATTGGGACATCATCAGAGCATAAGTAGACTTCATCTGCAAGCTGGAAGGTTGTGTCGTCATCTGAGTATAATGATTTTGCACTCAATTTGTAAAATTGAGTGCAAATTTGGATTAATTTTGTCCTGTCGCCCTGTCTCACACCATTACTGTCCTTCAAGTGTGTTATAGAGGACCTCCCCTCATCTATCCCACGCATGGCTGACCTCAAAGAGCGGTTATTCATTAAAGCGGAGTGAACGAGTTCGGTGTTGTAAAGTCTTATATCTTTTCGGATGCTTCGCTTTACTTTTCGGTCCATCTCTCTGTATTCGGAAGACTGATATGGTAGATTCTGTCTCTCCTCTATAAGGAGAACTGTTTGGTCAGTAAGCTTTTTCTGTTTGTTCTTAAGGCACTTTATGTTTTGACTAGCTGTTGTGATGACATGTTTGATGTTATTATACTGTGTTTGTATATCTTCTGAATTTTTAGATTCAAGTATGCTGAAACTATTTTTGATTTGTATGTTAAATTTGTCCTTATTTGCAATCAATGTCGTTTTATCAATCCGTTTTATTGTTTTTCTAATCATTTTGTTACGATGAATCTTCATGTTGAAACTAACTACAACTCTAAGTGGACGATGGTCTGAACTAAATTTTAGACTGTTTAGCACTTAAACATTTTGTATTATTTGCTTGTTCGAGGAGAGACAAAAATCAATTTCATTCTTCGTGTGACCGTCTGGAGAAAACCAGGTCCAACGACGTTGCGGCTTTTTGGGGAAAAAGCTGTTACTTACACTTAAGTTCTGCCCAAAAGCAAATTCTAGCAGGCGTTGACCACGTTCATTCCTATCACCCAGACCGTACGGTCCTAGAACGTTCGTGCTATCGGGAGGTCTTCTTGGACCAATTTTGGCATTGTAATCGCCCATAATCAGTGTCCAAGTCCCTCTATGTTCATCGCATGCTCTGTTGAGTAGATCATAGAACTCTTCTGCCTCGTCGTTACTATGCGAAGATGTTGGAGCATATACCTGGATTACTGTAAGTATATTTCCCTTTGCCACACAAAACTTGAGCAGTGCGAATATGTAAATAATAACCATTAATTACAGGAACTAATGTCTTCGGACGAGGCACTTCGTATAATTTTGATAGAACTTCACATATGGTAAGTTCGTTTAATCATAAATTATGTAGCATGAAATAAAATTTTGTCGGGGGTTTTTTAAATTTTGAATTTTTACTTGTTTATATAGCGGTTCCCCGATGCGAGTACGAGGCTTATATTTTGCTTTTTAGATGTTTTTATGTCGGAGGACTTTTAAATTTAAATTTAATTTCATGATTTTTAAACTATACATAAAGGGTCTTTCAAATAGAGCTTCAACGACACGCTTCAATCGACAATCTATCGAAACACGTAATTAATATGACATGATTTCGAAAACAAAAAAAAAAACTAAATCAAAATCGGTTCATCCGTTTATGAGCTATGATGCGACAGACATACACACAGATACACAGCAACACACATCAAACTTATAACACCCCTCTTCTTCCGTCAGGGTTTAAAAAGGGCGACCTTTGGCTCATCTCTGCGGGGACAGTACAAATTTCGTGAAATTTACCAATGCGATCCGGATCGGGGCGATGTCCTGGCGGACAGAGGCGGCAGCCCGGTGCCGGCGGTGGCACGGTGACGGCCAGCGGCGCGCACCACTCGCACGACCAGCAGCAGCGTGCGCGTCCCGCGCCTACGCGCGCCCACTGCCCCGCCTCGCACGGCGCCCCACACGCCGCCTGCACGCCCCGCGCTCGCCTGCACACGCGTCCACGTATAGACCAAGTGACATGTGTAGCTACTAGTTGGTGGCGGGCGGTGGCTGCTCGCGAGCTCAGCTCCGTACCGGTGCGCGGCAGTGGCGCCCCCGCGCAGCAGCAGCGCTCCGCGCCGCCAGCGACCAACGCGCTCGTAGCGCCACGCGCCGCCGCGTCGTTCGAAACTCATCACGTCGTACTCGCTCAGCCTAGGGTTTGAACAAAGAACATGATGAGATATTTTAAGTGCTACCTGCTAGCCTTTCAAACACCTGACTGTATTTTAGAAGGGCAGGATTTTCAATAGATAGCGGTGTCAGCTTGTGAGAGTGATGTTGTTACTAACTCGGGCGGCGGGTCGCCGTTGTCGTCGAAAGCCACAAGGCCGCCGTCGGGCGCGCGGAAGCGCACTCGCGCCAGGTGCTGCCGGTAGTGCGACACGTTGAAGGGCAGCATGGCGGCGCACAGCCCTCCCTCCCGCTCCCAGACGCGGGCGCCGCACAGATCGCGTGCGTGCGCGTGCAGCGCGTGCGCCAACGCGTACACGCCACGCACCACCAGCGCCAGCTTGGGCTCCTGCGTGTAGTTGGCCACCAGCGACTCCGAACCTTCCACCAAACGTACAAAACAATACTTATACCAATAAGTATTACAACTGGTATTACAATGTTTATTAGCGTATTGCGTGCTATATATAATAGGTCAAGAACTATGAAATTGCCGTTTTGCAGTACTAGCCATTTCAAATCCAATTTTTTTTTTATTTTACTAAGAATTCTAATTTCAAATTAATTTTATTTTAAATAATTTATTCATTTTTTTAAATCAAGCTTTTTTCGTATTCTTCTCGGCAAACCCTTTAATTTGATACCCATATCAAGGCAGTGCACAAAAAATAACTAGTCCACCATCTTAAGCCGTCCGCCATATTGGATTTAGAATGACGTCACTTATCTATGCATAGTCATCCAAACTAAACATGTATGCAAAATGTCATCTTAATCGGCGGAGGATAACTGCTTTAAAATTCAGTTGACCCGAACACACTTACATAATAAATAAGATAAAATAAAAATAAAAAAGTTAATTAAAGAAATCAAAATCCCGACTGCTTAAGTGTCTTATCTATGTCTTATGGCATTCTGCTGTGGGGATCAGCAGCAGACGTTGACTCAATTTTCATCTTACAAAAGAGGGCAATCCGCGCAATCTATAAAATGAGTCCACGAGAGTCCCTCAGAGAAAAATTTAAAGAGATCGATATACTGACTCTACCTTCTCTTTATATATTGGAATGTATTTTGTATGTCCGCAAAAATCGAGGGCTTTTCAAAACTAGAAGCGATTTCCATAATTTAAATACACGCAGTAAGCATGAAATTGTAATACCCAAATTCAGATTAACGAAAACTAGCAAGTCTTTTCTTATAAACAGTATACGCTTTTATAACAAGTTGCCAAAGCCAGTTATAGAATTGACCGATGGAAAGTTCAAAAACTACATCAAACGTGTCCTTATTAAAAAATAACTCATAAACGGCACAAATAAGTGGATGTCTCTAACTATTCTCAATCTCATTTTTACTTTTTTTCTTTCTTTTAATTAGACTTTTTACAATGATTTCAATAATCTTTATAGCCCTTTGCTATGAATAGTTACAGCACTGATAACAACATTTGTGCCACATGTTAAATTTATTATTGTTATATATTTTTATTTATTTTTTCCTTTGTATAGATTATTTTACTGATAGTTTTGTGAATGTGTGAACATTGTAGGCCTTCTAGATTTCTATACGCTTGTTAACATTTGTTAACTCTCTCGTTTATACAATTTATTTTTTTAGTTTCTTACGTCTTATTGCCGGGCCTACGTTGTCCCCCCATATCTAAGCACTAATACTGTAACATGGAAATATTGTAAAAACAAACCAATTTTTTTAAAAGAGTAACCGTGGATTTTCTTGCCGGTTCTTCTCCACAGGAAATGACTAACCCGAACCGTGCACATTTTGTCGACGTTTTATAAGTGCCCATGTAGGCCTATGTGAAATAAAAACATTTGATTTTGATTGATTTTGATTTTTTAAAAGCACAACATATTCGCGAGCTGGCGGACCAAAACCAGATGTATCCTCCGACTGCTCAGCATGATTTTCTTCTTGTTTACGTCTTTTTAGTTTGCTTTTTAAGCAGTCAGGTTTTTTGATTTTTTTAATAAACTTTTTTTATTTACAACTTTTTAGTTATTTTTTTTTAGAATTAGGTACATTTAAACATATAAGTATTATATATTTTTGAAATCGCCTCTTAGAATCCTTTATTTTAATACCCCACATTTCTGATAAGCTTTCCCTGTACTTCGAAATTTCTTCTTCGTGTTTTAGTTGGATTGTACGTTCATTAGTGTATTTAACTCTACTTTTCTTATGGTTGGTTAGAATCACTTTAGCTCTGAGTATCCCATGATCTGACGGGTAATTTAAGTTCATAGTTCCAATATCTTAAAATATTTTTGGTTGGTTCGTTAATATATAGTCTATTTCGTTTTTGTTTTTTACCATCAGGAGATCTCCATGTCCATCTTTTGGTTGGCTTCTTTTTAAAACACGCATTTATTATAGTTAGTGTACGGTCCCTTGTTAGGCCATACATTACTTTTAGATGAATGGATGCATGGAATAAAAGAATTGAAGTATTTAAACACTGATGTATTTTCTGAAAGGTTTTAAGAATAAAATGAGCTTAAAGAACTGAGATGTGTGAAGAATGAAGTGAGTGACGCGGCCCTTGTTGGCTGTTATGAGGACGCCTGGCTGTCTTGATAGCCCAACCCGAACTAACTAATTATAATGAATTGAAATGAATGCGTGGCGTAAACTGCTGAATTGAAGAATGTGCGGTTGCACCGTACATGCTCCCGAGCGGGAAGATGAATGTGAGATGAACATGAAATGATGAGTAACAAGTTGATGCCAATTGGTCCTTATACTAGGTGATTGACAAGGTGATTCCAATTGGTCCTTATTTTATATGTTTAGAGTCTCTAAAAAGTATTTTCATTTTCACTGAAAATAGATTTGCGGAACATAGGCGACGTAGCCTTGTTTTGTTTACGCGCACTGATTACACCCGAAATTGTATTGAGCTCCATTTCACTAGGTCCCGATTGCTCATTTACACTGATTCGTGGAACACTGATTACACTAGCACTCTGAAACTGCTGATGAGTCGAGCGAGCGGGCAGAGCCACGCTGCGCAAGCGCCGAAGGCGCCGCCACACGTGCACGGCGACTTCTTTTACCAGACCTTGAGTCTCGATGTGGGTATAAATTGATTATGTTGTTGATAGGTGGAATGTTAATCCTCAGAACGTCTGCCGTGGTCTTCAGAATGTTGGAAAGCTTCTTATGTGAGTATACTGTGTAAGAATCGCCTTTGATGACGCATCCATCGCCGAGCATGATAACGCCAGCCTTGGTTAATTGTTCGCATGTGATTCGTATGGAGCACGGTCCGCAACAAAAATATAAATATGTGTTTAAGTTATTAAGCTCTGTCCAACGGTTTGTGCAGATTGTAGATGCGGTGCTGCAACGATTTGAATGTTGATCTCTGATGCAGAGATTTTCATCCGATCTCATTTGATGAATCGGACCCTTCAAGGGGCAGATGTATGTTTCTTTGTCGAAAAACATACAGCTTTCAATAACGTTTTCCGTCATTGAAATGTAAGCGTCTTTTTGTATATTCATTGCGAGAATATCTGCGATGGGAATTATGCTGATCATATTACTACCAGTCTGCTGCGGAATTGTTATGATTCTGTAGATGTCGTAGCTGTCCCTACTCACTAATGGGATTTTAATTTTGAAGATAATAAACTGCTGCATGACTCTGGCTTTAGTCTTCAATAAATGATACAGTTTAGATAAATCAGATTGAATATTATCTAATGGAAGAGTCAATTCTTTTGCTAACTGTCCTATTATGACATTAAGTCATCATCGGTCAGCTGTTTAGGTGTTAAAAGGTGGGAATTGAACCCTGTGTGGTGTAGGTTCATAATTGTATCCACGATGGTTTCTTGGATGGTTTTTAAGTTTATCAGGACACTGTTGGCATTGATAGATGATACACTAAAGCTATTAGACAGTAGTGATTCTTGAACTCCTGCCTGAATTGTGTTAAATCCCTTCTCTAAATTGATGAGGTGCTGATTTAACACCTTGTGATGTCTAACCATCGCATTTTCTATTCTTTTGATGATGTTGTTCTCTGCTTCAACAATAGATGTATTGTTTTTCCATAAGAAAGCCAAACGCTTTTGATTACGTCTGATTTGTTGAATTTCCTTGGCATAATTTTGAGCAAAATCGTCGTCTAAAACACCAAACAAACTGCGTGCTATGCTTCCTATAGGATTTATAAGACCGCGCTTATGTCGCACGTTCCCCGTGTGCTGCTAACCAAGCAGCATGCTATTGTAATAGTCAAGTTCATTGCTACCGTGACGTAATTGCATAAGGATTGCGTCACACTGTGATATCTTTGTTGTATTAGAACATATGTTGCCCAGATGATCGACGTATTTTATAAGCAGATCTAATCCTTGCCAATAGGGCTCCATATCATAATACACAATCAACTTCCACTAGTCTCGTTCGAGACGCATATTGGAGATCTTGTCGAAATAAATGCTCCGATTGCTATTCAAAGGTTCTGTTTTGTAATCACAACTAGATGTGGTCAAAATGCTCATGAAAATCAAAAGTAACAGTACCAGCGATGAGAAGATGTAGTTTACTTTTTTGTTTTGATATAGCTTGCCATCTTTCCCTTCCGTAGAACGCGCCTCTTGTTTATCGGTCCTATCATTTACAGGGAGAATAGACAGCTTGAGAATTGGCCTCTTGATAAGCCCATTCTTTGTTTTCAATGTGACCACCCTGATGTGGCCATCGGTTTCGGGATGCAGCTTGACGACGCGGCCAACTGCCCACTTCCCAGGAGGTAAGTTTGCATCGTTAATTGTAACAGTGTCATTTAGTTGAATGTCTGGTTGAGAATGTCTCCACTTGCTTCTTGCTGTCAGCTGAGTGAGATATACTGTATGTCAACGATATGCATTGAAAACTACGCGAAATGCTGTCGTAGTGGAATCATTTCGCAATACACAATGGTGCGGTAAGTAATAATCCGGTTGCCTTTTACCGGACGCTGGTATCATATGCCCTAAAATTTTATATTCTTGAATAAACAATTTGTATTGTTTTGTTTTATACTTCTTCATTATTGGAAAATTTCCTTTCCAACTGTTGAAATTGTGCCATAGCTTTATTTTTAGACATTCCCAACTGTGTCTCAAAGTTTTCTTGAAAAGGCAATCTTACTTTATATATGCCATTTTCATGTCTTGTTGTGGTGCTCTTGTAAAACTCCATGCATTGTAGATCTTCTGCGGATAGTTTGGATGATTCTGTGACGTCTTCAATCTCCCAAAATCTTTGTACTTCGTCCACTTGATTCAGGACTACGTTACAGTAAAAAGTCTTCAAATTGCCGCATAAGATCCATCCCAGTTGTGTCTGTTGCGCGACCGGTAATGATAGATCAGCCCTGATAATGCTTTCTAAAATGATTTGGGAATACACATCGGCTCCCAATAGGATGTTGATAGGACGGCTGACATTGTATTCTGGATCGGCTAGTGGCATGCCGGCTAGGTGTGCCCATGTTGGCTTGGCAAATGTACATCTTGGTAACTGAGTAATCAGCGTGTCCATGATTACCACATCTGTTTTAAATGTGAAATCATCAAAATTTGAACGACATGTTATGTTGGTAACGCCCTTGCTACTGCTCTCCTTCTCTCCTATCCCGCAGATGACGGCTCTGCAATACTTTCTTGATAATGCTAGCTGTTGTGCCGCT
Source organism: Anorthoa munda (assembly GCA_945859665.1). NCBI lineage: Eukaryota > Metazoa > Arthropoda > Insecta > Lepidoptera > Noctuidae > Anorthoa > Anorthoa munda. The sequence continues at coordinate 30,087,944 of OX243911.1, read as the reverse complement.
CTGGCTGAGATAAGGGAGGCGTGAGAACCTTGATCTATTAGCGCACGCATTTTGTGGTATGATCCGTCACTTGCTTGAACTTTGATCACTGCAGTGGCTAATAATGTTTCGATCACGTTGTTGCCCTGTTGCGAAACGTGATTTTCTTGTGACTCTTGATTTTGCGTTCTAGTTGCAAGAACTGCTGGTGTGTCATTTGCCGTAATTGGGATACACGAAGGCTTCTTGTTAAACACTTCATGTAACAGTGTTTTATGTTTGCCACGACATTCGCGGCAGCGTCTTTCTGACGTACATTCGTTATCCCCATGCGAATAAAGACAATTTATGCAAAAATGCAATCGTGTTATAGCTTGTCGCTTTGCACTTGGTGTCATATTTAAAAACTTACTGCAATAGTAAATTCCGTGTGACTCGTTACACAATGGGCATGTTAATTCGATATTATTTACCGAAGTCTTACTTGCTGAATATTTATTCTTGAAATTTGACGATAATGATTTATTTAGCTTGCTTATTGGTGGTTTGGAATTTTCGTTTTTCTTGCGCGAAGATTCCAATGCGCTGAATCTGCTCTCCAAGAAGCTTAGAAACTCCGACAATGATTATTCATTATTTGGAATCTCTGAAAAAACCCAGAGAACTGCCAAAATTGTCGGAGTTTCTATTACCCATAAGGGTGTCCGCATCTAATTTTAGCAATAAAATACGGACGATGAATGGATCCCAGCTATCTATATTAACGCCTAGGTTCCTTATTGAGTTTAAACACTCTAGTGTAGTATCGTGAATTTGCTTGATCTGAGGGACGTTCGCTTGTTGAACTACTGGAAGATTTAATAGGATATCTATGTGAGATGTAAAAATCAACCATGTGTTGTTGTACCTGTTGTTCAATATCTCCCAGCAAACAGTGTAGTTGACTTAACTGATTTGTAAATGCTGTATCAAACGTTCAGCTTCTCCCCGCACCTTGCTTTTAAAAAACTGCATCTTGTGGGCGTTTGATAAGGAGATGTTACTGTGGATAGCTTCAACAAATAACTCCTTGAAAAATACCCAGTTTTGATAATTGCCATTGAAGAACGGGATGTCAATTTTTGGTGTCCAATTCTCCTTGTGAACTACGGACCCCAGTTTTCTGTTCATTGCATTTTTTTATTCATTGTAAATAGTTTCTTGCTTGGTATAAGACACCTCATATTCTTGATTCGTGCCCTCCAATTCGCTGTCTAATTCCCTATGTAAGGAATCTATAATAGACCATCGAGACTAGAGTACGTAAGGCATCCTTCAACTCCCACTTTTCGGACATAAAATCCAAATTTATCCCTGCTACAGTGCGCTGCAGCGCCCTGAAATTACTTGCTTGTTTTTTCAACAGTTCATCAAGCTTGTTAGATGAACCTCTGGAGCATACCTCGACGGGCGGCGATTGGCGTCCCAACGGATCTTCATGCTCAGACCATGCAGGACCTTGTACGCCCTGAGTGGAACCTCCATGAGTGCCTTGGTCGAGTTGTATAGCTCTTCTGTTCGTTCGTATTCACGATCACTGAAATAAGGATGAGCCTTGCTTTCTTCCTTAAGAAGACGGTCGTGATTGTATTGGTATTCAGTCCAATACTGATTTAAGTTATCTAAACGTCTCTTGAAATAGTCAGCAGTCTTACGATCCGCTGAGTCCTTTTTGATTTTGGTGGCCAACTTTAAGATGGCTGTGTGAAGTTCGTCTTGATTAGCATGTATGGCCTCCATGATGAGGACTTACTGAAGTAAGAAATAAATGGAAAGATCTTACTTGAATGTTCTTGATAACTCCTTACGGATCCTTGGTGATCCCTGAGACACTTGTTAGTCCCAAAGTCCTGCACTGAACTCCTGATAGTTTACGGATCCTTGTTGATCCCTGAGACACTTGTTAGTCCCAAAGTCCTGCGCTTAACTTCTGATGGTTTACGGATCCTTGTTGAACCCTGAGACACTTGTTAGTCCCAAAGTTTTATAGTCACTCAACACTGCACCCACTTTGTGTCACTGGATAGCTGCCCGCTACACTGTCCACGCGCGCGAAATGGACTATGTAGCGTGCTATGAAATCGGGCTCGAAGGACCAAAAAGAATGTACGGTCCCTTGTTAGGCCATACATTACTTTTAGATGAATGGATGCATGGAATAAAAGAATTGAAGTATTTAAACACTGATGTATTGTCTGAAAGGTTTTAAGAATAAAATAAGCTTAAAGAACTGATGTGTGAAGAATGAAGTGAGTGACGCGGCCCTTGTTGGCTGTTATGAGGACGCCTGGCTGTCTTGATAGCCCAACGCAAACTAATTATAATGAATTGAAATGAATGCGTAGCGTAAACTGCTGAATTGAAGAATGTGCGGTTGCACCGTACAGTTAGTTTATGCTCTAATGCGAAGTCTACTAATTTATGGCCTCTTTCATTTCTTATTCCGTATCCGAAACGTTTTGTCACTAAATGTTCATCTTTCATAGAGATTCCGATTATTGCATTGAAGTCACCCATTAATATAATATTCTTGTGTGCGGTATCTAGAGCTTTGTCGACCGTTATGTAGAATTCGTCTATTTTAGCTTCACTTGCCGCTTCTGTTGGTGCGTATACTTGTATGACAGAGACTAGGAATCCTTGAATATTCACATTTAGAACAGCAATTCGTTTAGACATCTCAAAAAAAAGCTAAGTTTCTTGGATTGCTTCCTCTAACTCTCATAAGCGTTCGTATGACGACAGGGTTCTGACATTGTACGTTGCTATGTAAATTTGTTGGATTTTATTATTGTTCTTGTTTTGTTTTACTGTGGATATTTGCTTTGGAGGGTTGTGGCCGTACTCTTCCACGGTGACCGGCCGGGTTGGAAGATCATTTATGTTTCTTGTTTTTATTTGTGTGTTTGTTTGCTCTATGTCGGAAGAGGAGGCGCTTAGTGGCTATGCTTGTTTGTTCTGAGTATTATTCCTATTCGTTGTATTTTTGACTACATAATTTAGTAAACCCTGTCTTATGAGTCCTTCTAAAAAACTGCTAGACCTCTTGACCGAATCACCTGCTTGTTGTATTTTGTTCTTTTTATTTTTTGTGTGTCCTTCTCTATAGTGGTTACTGCGGCATTTTCGGGTGAGGTAGGCAACTTTCGTTTAGTGTTGTTTTTCGAAATTATAAGTTTGTCGTATATAATTTTGGCTGTATTTCCCTTTTCTCGTTCCAATTGTAGTTGTTCTTATAGTTCCTATCTCTTCTCCAGTACATATTTTGGGTAGTCTTCTTTAAAATCTTGTAAAATATGGAATTATTTTTCAAAGTTAGTCATTTATTTTATTTATTAACACGCTTTTATTAGCTTGGTATGTATGTATCTATATAAATATGTATCAATAGTTTGTCCCATTATCCTTACCAGGATCTTCAGGATTAGCGACTTTTTAGTTCAATTTACCAGTAAAGCATGTTTTTTAGTTTTTTGAACTACAATTTATTATTATCGTTATGTTTTCATCGCATTTAAATCTTTTTCGTCATCATGGATACGTTAGAAATTCGAGTAATTATGGAATATGAGTACCGTCGTGGCAGTAACGCGGCACAAGCGGCACGCAACATCAACGACGTTTACGGAGCTAACACTACAAACGAACGCACCACCTGTTATTGGATTGCCCGCTTCCGTTCTAGAAATTTCGACCTGAAAAATGAATCCTTTGGTTGTCCGAAAACTTTGGTCAACAATGACGTATTAAAGGCTATACTCAATCTACGACTGAATTAGGGGCAAGTTTCGAAGTTAGCATCAAAACAATATTGGTCCATTTGCGTCAAATTGGCAAGTTAAATAGGCACCTATTTGTCAAGCTTTTTTAACTTGCAACCACGAACTCAATGATCGCCAGTGCAAAGTTCGCGTCGAGACGTGCCTTGCACTGCTCAACAAGCATTGTTTGTTAACTGCGATGAAAAATTGATTCTGTTTAACAAACGCAAGCGCTCGGCAAGTTGGTTGGATGATGTTTCAGTACCTAAACAATGCTCTAAATGAAAACTTACCCCTGGAAATGTGTGTTTGGTGGTCTAGGGCCGGTGTGATTCGTCACAGCTACTTACCCAACGGGATGAGCATTACTGCAGATGTGTGCTATGAAGAACTGAACACAATGCTGGAGAAGCTCGCACATCTCTAACCAGCTTTGGTCAATCGGTGTACTCCTATTGTCCCCGTAGGCCATGTCCGCGTTAATGGGGACAAAGGGAATTTAATAAAATAATTAAAATTGACCTTTGCCCAGCAGTGGGCCAGTATAGGTTCTATTTAAACTGTCCGTTGTCCCTGTTTCTCGTATGTACTATCACGGTCTAAAGTGCAGTCATAACTTCACGAATCCATATTATAGCCTATCAGTCCCACTTACGAACTCCTTCTATTGACACATCACACTCATACACACACCTGTATATCGATCGCTTTCATAATGAATCATTGAGTACGCGACATGGCCACAACGTCAGTCTATTTATTAAAATCATGTGGGTGGTGGCGTTTCAAATCCATCCTTATCTTTAGATATTATAATATAAAACAAACTTTTACCTAAACGCATAACATTGTGAGTAGGTTTCAAACACAATACGCACACGTTTTGTCGCCAACATCGATCGCACTTACTCCCGTATATTGCTATTCATCAAGAATCCTAGAGAGCGCGGTATATAATCGTTTGATTAGAATGAGTGTTCGGAACCAATAAAGGTTTCGTTCTTTTAAGCTATTGCATAGCTTTTATCGCGGGCTTTGAGCGCGGCGACCGATTGAGCGCGGCGACTGAATCAAGAAATTCCGTAACGAAAATAATCCTGACACCCCGAGCTGCTCCGAAATCGACCTTATACCCCTAAGAATACGGATCACTTTTGCGTGGCAATTAAAAGTAGCCTTATGGTTATGGTAAGGGTCACTCAGAATTTGGTAAACCTGTCACCCCGAGCTGCTCCGAAATCGACCTTATACCCCTAAGAATACGGATCACTTTTGCGTGGCAATTAAAAGTAGCCGACGGCGACGGATTCCGAGTGTGTGAGCGGGCGAGGGGTGACAGGAGGGGTTTGTAGCGTGATTTTATAGAAGTTTCATTTTGATATTTTTAGACTGAAGTAAAAAAATATTTGCGGGTGTAAAGATAAAGAGTTAACGGGGGGGGGGGGATATGCTATCTTGTTCTCCGGCTTGAAGTGACAGATGGCAGGGGGGCAAAATTTTTCTTAGAATTGACCTAGCTCCAGCCGTTTCCAAGATATGGGACTTTTTAGTTTTTATGATTTGGTCGCCGGTTCTTGGTGGTGGCTGGAGGTCGGTTCTAGAAAAGTGTCGGCTCGGGTCGTCCTGTGATGGAGGATTTTGTACATCTGGCGTTTAATAATATTGGTATTCAAAGAAAACGACCTTATGCCCCTAAGAATACGGGTCACATTTGCGTGGCAATTAAAAGCCTTATGCCAGTGGTAATAAGGGTCACTTAGAGTTTGGTGCCACGTTTTCCAATTCGGAGATTCGGTTTCACTTGACAAAGAAGTTTTTTATTCTTGCTAAAGAAGTTTTTACAACTGATGGATGAAAATTTTTTAATTGAGTTTAGCAAAAATAATTATAATTGCATAAGTTGATAAAAAATGCTATGCAATAGCTTTACCGCGGCAGTCCCCGAGTGCCACACGTCTTTTTTTATTGTTATATTGTTGCAACACTGTGTCAACTCGCTGTCATCGAGATTTATTTTTTTATTTATTTTTTATTATCTATTATGGGCTCGCGCTTGACCACTATCTCACCTGATGGTAAGCGAAGATGTGGTCTACGATGGAGCACGCTTGCCTAGTAGTAACCTATTCACTCTTGACTTAAAGACCCCTAGATTGTAGCTATCGGGAAACACAGACTCCGGCAGGGAATTCCACTCCTTAGCTGAGCAGATTTTACAGTTTTGGTTGAGTTGACGTTGACAGGACTTGTAAAAATGTGATTGACATCAAGAGACGTGATGCGTGGGTCTTGCCTTGATTTTGTGTAATTGCGATATAATCAACCCATCGCTACTCGAAATTACGTTCGCAATTCGCGAGTGGTATTGTGAGTCGCCCGTGCATGTGTTTTTGTATATATTTCACGCGCAACGAAGTATTTTTGTCGGGAACGTGTATAGTGTATGTCCAGATCACGTCGGTTATCCCAAATTTATTAAACATATTCTCCTCCTATAACACTCGACCGGATACGGGATTGGACACGGGACCAGGAGACCACCACGGGAACAAATGTGAGTAGTAGTTGTAAGTTGTGCATGCTTGTATCACTTTCCACCTATACGAGAATCGGTATCCCAAAGAACAAACCCCTAGTTTACCGCTGCTGCGTATCGCGGTTTCGCGCGTAAACCTTGTAGGATTCAAGAGTCGCAGCATTGCTCATGGGCCCCAGTGGTGCCTCTTGGCTGTGATCCGCAGGCCTGTATTAAACAATGAGATATTTAATTTCAAAGAGAAACATAAGAGTCCATCTAGCCTAGCGGTTACTACTGCTAGATAAACAACTATAAGACTCGTTCAAATTCCGTAACACATAAAAATAAATTTAAATTATTTTTCTTCATTTATTTTGCTATACGCATTTTATACATTTTTAAATATTATTTTTAACTTAAAAAATAATCAACGTATTATTATGATAATTAAATACACTTAATTTATGAATATGAATATTTGTTTCTTCATTTAAATTGAATGCAGAAATATTAATAAAGATTTAAATCTTTTTAATGTATAAATTTTTAAACTGACATGGTTCCAATCATTATTATAATTGATTTGTTTCGGGATATTTACCATGTATATTTTGTAGTACGGTCTCCAATGTACTTGCATTGCCACACAGTTCAAAGATTAATAAAAAAAGTTAATTAAAAAATCAAAAAACCCGACTGCTTGAAAAGCAAAGTAAAAAGACATAAACAAGAAGAAAATCATGCTGTGCAGTCGGAGGATACATATTCGCGAGCTGGCGGACCAAAACCAGATGTATCCTCCGACTGCACTGCATGATTGACGAAAAAAAAATTTTTTTTCCCCACAAAATGGCCCCCAAAATCCGCCATTTTTTGTGTTTTTTCAAATTTTAATGTATCCAGTGACACTCGCAAGATTAAGGCGAATCGATTGACGTAAGAATCATCAAAATCGGCCAACGCGTTTGGTCTCTAGAACGCCACATAAGAACAAACATACATACATACATACATATATACATACATACATAGACTGATAAACACATTACCCTCCTTCGGCAGTCGGGTAAAAAAAAGCAATGTTCCTTTGATAGTCTATGGCAGAGCCATAGTTTATGTCATCTGTCGCGTCATGCATTTTAGAGTTCATCCCTTCCCACAATCTTTCAGGGTAAATGTACAGCATAGGTATATAATACACTAACTTTTGCCCGCGGCTTCGCACGCGTAGACTACATGCTTCTCCATATCATATTTTAACAGTATAATTTGTTAATTTGAAAATACCAAGTACTATTGTTATCTGAGTGTTGCGTTGAAGTATAGTGTATAAAATACTACTTTTAAATAAAGGGGCACAACAGATGTTTACAACTAAGACTACGAAATAACATTTAAATAATACAAGTGCAGTGAAAATATCATTAAATATTAGTTATCATCACCATCATCAGCATTTTCCGAGTGCCCACTGCTGCGACAAAGGCCTAAAATATATGTGAAAAAACAAATTATTTTCAAAATATAGTGTGTTTGTGAGAATTGAATCAAACTGACGGTTGCGGTAAAATTATCTACATATTCAAATGTGACGATCGTTAATTTATAGACACGACTAAAATCAGACCATTTATTTCAACACTCTTTTGTAACTGCATATTGGCGCAGTGGTTATGACGGCGACTTTGTGCGCTTGATAGCTCGAGTTCCGTCCTAGCTTTTTGTGTTTTAGAAATTTCTCGTCACACAATTCTCCGCATTCGCTTCCATTAAAACACAAAATATTGTTGGGTGTTTACATAACACAATAATTATTATTATAATGGATACTAATGAGCAGCAGAATGTAACGTTCCGACGCATGAGGCAATCCATATCACTCCACGAAATATCTAATACAACGATATTTGACTCAACAATGCTAAGTTTGCCGGACATCTCTAATAATACGCACAAATCCTGTTGTGAAGACTTGGGATATAAGGTTAAGACATTAACAAACAATCTTGAAACTGTGACCAATGAAATAGATAACCTACATGAGGAAATTACCAACCTAAAAACCGAATTAGCTAAGTATTTGAAAGTAATAGAAGTATATAAAAAAAATTATTGCTCTGATTTATCGAAAACCCAATCAAATAAAAAAAAAGATTCCATCGCGAGTCGCAGCGCAGTGCGGTCGTGTATAGTGACTGTGTTCCCCAGTGACTCATTGACTTTGTGTATCCTCATCTTATTGGTTGTTGATTGGAATTTTTAATTCCCTTTTACACCTTGGGTGATCTTATGGACAGACTCCGCCTAATGGGCGGTCTTAGAGTGAGACAAATGGATTAAAATCGTGTCATCCAAAATTGTGACGCTTTGGTTTGCTTCCTGGTGGCGGTGGATTTGAACCGGCGTCTGTGGCATTGGCAGTCGCGTGATATCGTCCCGTGCCATCCTAACTAGTCATCGAGCGTCGAAATTGCGGTCCCCGTGTGTAAGCAGTGCTACGCGCTGACGTCATCGTGAGTGCTACAACGTGCCGCGTGACTGCTACGAGCCTGCGCATCGACTACGCGGTGTGCCGCTACGGGAGTATCTAAGATTGCCGCTTATTAAATATATATTATATTGCTTGCTGCTTATTTTCTTCTGCACTAAGGTCGGATTCAGGTTGGCACGTCGCGCGTCGTAATGTCTCGCTTGAAGCGAACTTCGCCGGCTACTCCCGCGTCTATCAGTAGCATGGCTCAGTCAGTGTCTGATTCCGACATCCCTCAGGCAGCTGCGAACAGTCCTTATGAAGGTGTCAATATCACCTCGCGCTATAAGCGTCCGAGACAAGTTTTTTCGCCTGGCAGCGAATTGCAGGACTTCAAGCGGGAAATTTTGGATATGCTCAATACATGGAAGGCGGAAGAACAAGCAAATTTCTTAAAGTTTTCCCAAGAACAAAGCTCATCCCTTGCTAAATTAGTTTCGGAGGTAGCCGAGCTTAAATCGCAAAACTTAGCCATTCAAAAAGCTAACATTGAAATGGAGAAGACGGTAATTTTCATCAATAAACAGTACGAAGACTTGATGAAACAAATAGATTTACTACAAAAAGAAAAACAATTATACAGGGATTGTATACGAAATTCTGAAATGAAAATCGAAGACTTGCAACAATTATCACGTTCTTCTTGTGTTGAGATTCGCAATGTACCACTCAAAGAAAATGAGTCTGCGAAGGATTTGTCTGCGGTTGTTGCCCGGGTGAGTGCTGCCGTCGACGTGCCTCTGAAACATGATGATATCCGCGATGTTTACCGACTACCTGGCAAACCAGGTGCCGCCCGGCCGGTTGTTGCCGAATTTGCCACGGTGGAAGCGAAGAACATGTTACTAAGCTCGGTACGCTGCTTCAACAACAAGCAACCGAAAGAGTCTCGTCTCAGTACTAAGAACATAGGTGTTCTCAGCGACCAGCGACCGTTGTATGTCAGTGAGTACCTCCCAGCCAGCTCTAGAAAACTATTTTTTGCTGCACGAGAATTTGCAAAGCTTAAGGAGTATAAGTTTTGTTGGACGGCCAATGGTAACATTCTGTTGCGGAAAGAGGAGGGAGCCAAACCAATACTGGTCAAATCCGAGCAAACGCTACGGGATTTAGCACAAACTAACCAATGACTATTTAACTACCACTTATCATTGTTTTTTTATATAGGTATCATATTAACTTACCTTATTATGAGTTGTCACTTCATGTCTAAGATTTTTAACACCATATGTTTTGCTTATGTATTAAAAACTATCCACCACTACAATCATCATTCACATACACAATACCCTTGCAACACTCACTCTCCATCCATAAACCACTGTACATTCACTCTCTCGACCGTCACATACATATCCACGCCGAAAACACCATACCTAACATTATATAATCACCCCTACATCATGATTTTTAAAACTGACACTTATACTTTCTCCTTTTTCGTTGACACTGAACTCTTCTATACAATACCTGCTTCAGTTACTGTTGCCTCATCTTCTCATATATGGTTAAATTTGTGCACCCCTTTATTTTGGAAATTATTATTACCTTTCAATGACTAACCACATTAATGCCCTTGAAATAGAATTGGATGCCTACCAAGTATCAAAATCATATAAATTACCGTTAGGCGAATGTATATCAAAAATACCGAAGACACAAAGACACTTATCCATACTTCAACTCAACATTCGCAGTTTAAACAAAAATTTTGACAATTTTATAGCTTTCCTACATCTCCTTAGAATTGAATGTGATATCATCATACTGACAGAGTGCTGGCTAAGATCTGCTGTAATTCCCAATATGAATGGTTATAATGTACATTTCACAAAAAATACAAAAAACCAGAATGATGGGGTGGTTATGTATTCTAAATCTTCATTGCACTGCAGTGTCTCTGAACCTGTTATTAAAGACGCAAACTGTCTTCTTTGCAAAGTAGACAATAATGTTGGCATCTTAGCCATATACAGATCACCTTCGTACAACCACATTGATAGTTTTTTAAACAGTCTGGATTCCATTTTAAAACCCCTAACAAAATTTCAACATGTTGCCTTAGTCGGTGATATTAACATTGATATCAAACCTAACAACAATGACAGACATTCGCACGAATACCTCACTTTTACTGCATCCCATGGTTTATTACCGGCGCACTTATATCCTACTAGAATAAATAACTGTTTAGATCATATTCTCCTTAAAACCAAACAACCAGGAACTTCTATTGTGATAGACTCACCTATTACCGACCATTTACCTGTATTATTGAGTGTCAACCTGGATGCTCCTAAACCCAAACCCACCTGCACTGCTAAAGTTGTTGACATTTCAAACATCCAAAAGGCTATTGAGAGTGCTGATTTCACCCCAATCCTTTGTTCTAATGACGCTAATGAAGCAGCGCATACTTTAACAACTTTACTGACTCACATTATTGACAAACACACCCGCTTTTCCAAAGTCTCACGAAAAAACCGTAACATCAAGCCCTGGATCACTCCTGGCTTACTACGCTGTATTAGAAACAGGGATAAAATGCATCTAACTCTAAAAGCACAACCAGACAACCCTATCCTTAAACTAACGTACTCTCGCTATCGCAACTTTTGTAACTCTTTACTACGGAGATTGAAAATAAATTACGAGAAGACTGAATTTATGAAAAGGAAAAACAATTCCAAAGCAACATGGGATCTCATTAAATCCATAACCCATTCAAAAACTACTCCCTCACCACCGAAGGAACTGCTGCACCTCGAACCTGACTCACTTGCATCAGCAAACAGAGTCAACAACTACTTTGTTAATTTAGGCAAAGACTTAGCCACAAATATACAGCAGAGTCAGAATGTGCCACCTCACTCTTCAAGTTCAGACTCAACCTCTAACTCAATGTGTGTCCTAGAAACCGACAACTCGGAAGTAGAGCAAATTATAATTAACTTGAAATCAAGTTCTGTAGCTGGAATTGACGGTATTTCTGGACACATATTGAAGTTAACGCGCAATATTTTAATTCCCTATATCACCCATATCTGCAATCTTGCTATATCTACCGGTGTTTTCCCAGACACTTTCAAAATTGCTCTAGTCCACCCTATTCATAAGGGAGGGGACAGAGGCAGTGTCAAAAATTATAGACCCATATCTATTTTACCAACCATCTCGAAGATTCTGGAGAAGATATTAAACAACCGTTTGCTTAAATACCTGAATGCTTATAAACTTCTCTCCAAAAACCAATATGGTTTCAGAGCCGGAATTGCAACAGAGGATGCGGTTATTGCATTCTCTGAAAAAGTGACTCAGCTCATGGACAAGAAGCAGCGGTGTCTGGGTATATTTCTAGATATTGCGAAAGCTTTTGACACTGTCTCTGCGCCCATACTTCTATCAAAACTGGAACGCATGGGAATTCGTGGTCCTGCACTTCACATTTTTTCTAGTTATCTAGAAAATCGTTTCCAACATGTTAAATTGGATGAGGTAATAAGCGATAAAGCTAGAATAGAATACGGCGTCCCACAAGGAAGTATTCTAGGCCCAACCTTGTTCCTCATCTACATTAATGATCTGTGTTCCCTTCCATTAACAAATTGTTCCATATTTACCTACGCTGATGATACAGCCCTTCTCTTTCATGGCAAGGATTGGAGTGAAACAGAAAAATATGCTCAGATGTCGCTGGACATTGTCATGAATTGGTTTAACAAAAATTTGTTAACCTTAAATGCGGAAAAAACCAAACTTGTTTCATTTTCTTTAAGTAAAAAGACTCAGCCAAATATAACGCCTACTATTAAAGCTCATACCTGTTCTCAAAAATCCTGCTGTTCCTGTCCCTCTCTGACAGCCACATCTTGTATAAAATACTTGGGCGTGCAAATTGACAAGAATCTGAACTGGTATAGTCATCTGGACAATCTAGTCACCCGAACGCGCAAACTCATTTCCATCTTTAAGAAACTCCGTGGTTCGGCGGACTCAGAAACACTTATGATGGTCTATTACTCACTCTGTCAGTCTCTTCTCCTGTATTGTTTGCCAGCTTGGGGTGGCGCCTGTAAAACATACTTTCTGAAATTAGAGAGAGCTCAGAGAGCTGTTCTCAAAGTTATGTTATGTAAGCCCTATAGATACTCTACATTGGAACTTTTTAGGGAATGCAGGGTTCTGTCTGTGAGAGGGTTGTTTGTGTTGCAATGTGTATTGAGGAAACATCGACTGCCTTTCACAGTAAGTACTAAACGTCGCGTAGATATTGTCCTTCCACCAGTTAGTCTCAAAACTACCTTCGCTCAACACCAATTCACCTACCTCAGCTATATTTTATATAATAAAACCAATAAGTTTCTCCATATCCATAGCTTAAATTATCACCAATGCAAAAATTCAGTTAAAGAATGGCTGCTTGAGAAATCGTATGACGAAACCGAAAAATTGCTCTTACCATATGCCTAAGACAGATCTCCCCTCATTTATAGTATATAACTCACACACACACTCATACATACTCCCCACTTTCACATTTACTCACACGCACTACACATACTACACCTACCACAACACATTCACTCTCACTCTAACACAATTTTTATTTTTAATTATTTTTTCTGTATTATTAATAGTCATTATTTCCTTATAGTCATTATATTGTTATGTTAGATATGTTACTGGTGAATACAGATTTTTGACCTTCTATGTACCCCCTTATGGAATCACTGGTCCCCAAGTCACAGGCTATAAACCTAGTTTGGGAGCCAGGAGATAATACCTTACGCACATTATGTTGTGTTATATTACTGTACCTGTAACCTTTGTAAAGTAATTATTGGAAATAAACATTTTATTATTATTATTATTATCTCCTTTATTCAGTACATTTCTTATTATTTACATTTTTAAATATTTTTATAACATAAATTACAAAAAAGAAAAAACATTTAAAAATATAAAAAATAGAGGCCCACCGGTATCGGGAACAGGGTCCAAGCTACCGGCGGTCAGGGCTCCAGAGAGAGGAACCTCCTAACAATGCGAGCCGTGTCCAGCAGTACTGCTTTCTGGATCAGGCCCTTGACCCAGCTGCCTAACGAGAGCCTCCTAAGGTGTTGGTCGAGGCTCGTGGCTATTAAGCCATTGGCCGACACGACTATCGGTACAATGATCGCTGTGTCCACATCCCACATGTCGACAACCTCGCGAGCCAAGTCAAGATACTTGATTTGCTTATCTTTCTCGGCTTTCACGAGGTTCCCGTCATGCGGGACGGTAATGTCAACAATCATTGTACGCCTCTCGATTCGGTCCACCACCACAATATCAGGCTTATTGGCTACAATAGTCCTGTCAGTGATGATGGACCGATCCCAGTACAATGTGATATTGCCATTTTCGAGAACTGGGTCGGGCACATACCTGTAGTACGGTACCTCCGATGCCACAAGAGTGTATTTCAGAGCGAGTTGCTGATGGATAATCCTGGCTACAAGGTTGTGCCTATGCAAGTACTCTTCGTTAGCTAGCCGAGAACAACCAGAGATAATGTGGCGGATCGATTCACCCGGGCGGTGACATGCCCGACAGATGTCAACCGTGCCATCCTTCACAATAAATCTCCGGTAGTTATTCGTCATGATAACTTCGTCCATAATTGCACAGACAAAACCTTCGGTTTCCCCAAAGAGGTCACCGAAACGCAGCCAGGCTACGGACGCTGACTGATCTACATCGGACCCATGTAGGGCCCGGAAAAAGCGTCCGTGGAGCTCCTTACTCTGCCATACCTCCCTGCGGTCGTTAGTCTCAAGCACTACAGGCTTGCGCCAGTTCTCATTTGCCAAGGAGAGCGGGGTGAGTCCCTTGTCCACTGCCACTACATCTCGATGCATACCCACGTCGGCGTGTAGAAAATATTCTCTGAGATTGCATATCTCGCGGTTGTGGAGGTTTTTGGCATTTAAAAAGCCTCGGCCTCCACACTTCCGCGGGATATACAATCTCATGACCGACGATCGTGGGTGATGCATTCGATATGCAGTTAGCAATGTTCGGACCCGCCTATCCAGGGCGTCGAGTTCGGTTTGAGTCCATTTGAGTATGCCGAAAGAGTACATCAATACCGGCATGACCCAACCGTTGAAGGCGCGCACCTTGTTTCCGCCCGAAAGAAGGCTATTGAATACTTTCTTCAGGCGGCCAAAGAAGCGTTCCCTCAACGATTGCTTCATGTCAGTAGTACTGATACCTAATGCTTCCGACATACCCAAATACTTATAGGTTTCGTTTGGAGAGAGGGATCTCAGGTTTATGGAATCCGCGAGTTGAATTCCCACGGATTCCACAATCTCCCCTCGCTTTACATGCATGACCGCACATTTGTCCACACCAAACTCCATCCTGATGGCGCTACTAAAAGTTTCAGTTACCTTCAGTAGCTCCATCAGCTGAAGATTGCTGGGGGCAAAGAGCTTCAGGTCATCCATATAAAGGAGGTGAGATATAACCTGACCACCTCTCCTCAACCGATAGCCAAGCCCTGAATTCTCCAGCATCATGCTTAGAGGATTCAAGGCTAGACAAAACCAAAGTGGACTCAAACTATCGCCCTGGAATATACCTCGCTCGATCCTTACAGGTTCGCTATTCCTCTGGATATTTCGACATCCTGGATAGCGAAGGACTGTGCTCCATTGCCCCATACACGATTTCAGGAAGGTGCGTAGAGTTGTATCTATTTTATACAATTCTAGCACCCTCATGAGCCATGTATGAGGCACCGAGTCATAGGCCTTCTTATAATCTATCCAACATGTCGACAGATCCTTTCGGGAACGCCGAACCTGTTGGCTAATGGCCATATCAATAAGGAGTAGCTCCTTAGTACCGCGGGACCCGTTCCTACATCCATTCTGAGAGGCCGACATGATGGAGTTATCGTCGACGTGTTTATTAATTTTAACTCTCAAAATGGATGTAAGAACCTTATAGACCGTCGGTAAACATGTAATAGGTCTATAATTTTTGGGTTCCGTAGTGCTACCAGCCTTGTGGAGCAGGTGGGTAATTCCTGTTGTAAGGAACTTGGGTAGCGAACCAGACTCTAAGGCTGCCTGGTACTGAGATGCCAAACGAGCGTGCGACCTCTGTAGCCATTTTATCCAGAAGTTGTGCAGCCCGTCCGGCCCTGGAGATTTCCAGTTCGGCAACGGACGGACTGCACGGGCTACATCTTGGGGGCTGATCGTGATAGCCCCCATTTCTTCTATTGGATCGCACGCTCGTTCGACCTCCCGAGTCCATTCACCTTCGGTGTGACTGACAGGCACCGACCAGATGCTGCGCCAGAATGAACACATAGCGTCATCATCCGGCAGAAGCGTATCAGTCACACCTTGGTCGGGTCGCTCCCAAGCCCGATAAACCCACCTTTCATTACTTTGGAATGTGCGATTCTGGGTGTATCGCTCCACTCTCCGCCTGTACCTACGAATACGGTTTGCCCATGCAAACACTTTTTGTTTCAGGAAGTCGATGCGCTCTGTGACATGGGATATATAGTCTCGGGGGCTGACATCAGTCCCCGAAAACGCCCGTCTCACAAAGCGCATCACTCTTGGGCGATTATTGCCCTCCCTGAAACAAATTAGTTTGCCGATGAGTGCTCTGGCCCCACCAATACGACGTTCGATCCTGCACTGCCAAGCCGGTACGGCTGGTTTCGGTCGTGTAGCTCTGTCATCTGAAAATTTGACGTGGGCTACACGACATGCCGCTACAGCCGCGCAGTACATGATCGAATGTATATCAGTGAGGTCTTCGCAGTCATCAAAATAGTTTGACAACTGCGAATCCAGAGCAGCCACCAGCGCCCTATTTTTGTTATGCATGGGCAAGCGAGGTAATCGTGGCCTAAGTTCGGGTTGCATGTAGCGATATTCCCGAATAGCACACTCCAAAGCACTCCTCAATTCATCATTGTACTGGGTACTTACGTTTGTAACCCTGTCACTACTCTCCACGTCAGCGTGGTTGGACTGTGGTGGCACCACAGCCTGCGACGAGGGTGCAGTGACACGGTTACTCATTTCAGTTCGGAGGCGATCAAGTACAGTATCATCCAACATACGATTACGCTGGATGACCCGCACCTGATCCGAAAGTCGCTGGGCCGAAACGTTGACGGCTGGCTCAAGCACCTGAAACAAAGAGAGCATACGGACACGGTACGCGGTCAGGTTGTTTCCTCCCTCTGTAGCCCCAAAGTATGCGCGCATGACATTTTCATTGATGGATAGTGTCCATCTCATGCGCTGCACACTACCGCCGGGTGCTGGGACCCTATCAGAGACCGGTAAGCCTCGAGGTCCTAAGCGGTCCGGCGGCCGGCGTACTCCCCGTCGACGCGCAGGTGGTGGTGTCGTCGGCGGAGAGAAGTACTCGTCGCTCGAGCTCGACGCAACTGCCACGGCCGGTGACACAGCACTCACGGTGGGGCTGGTTTCCGGCGGCGGCGAGGCGGAGCTGGGCGACGAGGCCGGAGGTGGTAGGCGTGCTTGTCTTGCGGCGGCAGCTCTCGTCAACATGACGTCGTCTTCATTTTTCTCAAATCTTCTTAAATGTGTAAATCGGTCATAATTTTGATAATGTTGTTGGTTTATGTTTTTTTTTCCTTGGTTTCATTGTATTCTGTACAATTTAGATGGTTAAAATTTTATATTTTGTAATAAATTTGGAAGAGAAAAAATTTTGGCATCCGTCTGTCAAGTCGAGCCACAGATATTATTATTATTATAAATAGAAAGAAGAAAAGGATATCCATGCATGACAAGAACAGAGCAACTCTAATATCCTTGTCCCCTACACAAAACGTTGCAGTATCCCCAGTAACAGACAAATGTGATTTGGATACTCCTGTTAATGAGTCTCCTGCTAGTAATAATAATATGCTGACAGAAAGCACTGCAGCATCAGCAGCTATATTGACCCCAGGATCTGTAATTAATATGAACTCAAGCGCGAGTGCTCTTACACAGTAATGTATATCCACTATAAGGACGACGTCAACCCACAAGACCATACCTGTGCAACAGAAGAAGGTCATTGTTTTAGGTGATGACCAAGGGCGAAATATTCGAGACACCTTGCAAGCCCTTCTGGGCACTGAATTTCAAGTATTATGCTTCAGGAAACCTGGTGCAAAAACAACAGATGTCTTAATCAATTCTTATAACTTTAATTCTCTAACGAAAAATGACTATGTTGTTATATTGTCAGGCACTAATGATACCAATCCTCTGGATTTTCAAATTGACCTCGGTGTTTTATTTAGAAGTATTAAACATGCCAACATTATTGTATCAGAAGTCCCTTACAATAATCATATAAATGAACGGAGCTTAAATAGTTCGCTACGCCACGTATGTAATAAATATAATGGTCTATTTGTGAATATGGGATATAGTCAATTTGTACCACGAAGACAGCGCCATCTTACTGTTAATATTTGTAGATACTTACTGAAAGAAATATTACATATTGATTTCAAAACTAAATTTGTGACATATATTAAGCAAAATCGAATTCTCACTAAGCTAAAACCTGACCAATCAACTTAAACTTGTAACATACCTGGCGATGTTGTTATTACTGCCTGTGACAAATCCACTCAAACTTGTGACATTCGTGATGACAAAATTACTAACTGCAACTTGTCTATGTGTATGGACAAAGTGCCAAAAGCTGGTAGTAGCAATTGTTTTCGTGTATAAATACTTAAATATCTTTTATCAAAATGTTAATGGCTTGATTGGTAAGTCGGACCTACTTACTCTCCATTTAGAAGAATTATGGGACAAGGGACAAAACATTGACTTATTATGTATAACTGAACACAATATGATGAATGGAGATCAGTTCCATCTATTTGTCCCTAACTACGAATTAGCTACGTTTTCAATGCGGAATACTAGGCGTGGTGGTTCATGCATCCTTATAAATCGTATGCATAAGTACAAAAACATTGATTTAAGTAAATTCTACATAGCTAACGTCCTTGAATGCTGCGCAATAAAATTAATAATACATAATTTAATAGAGATTTTCATCTACAGACCACCCAAAATTAAGAATGACTGTTTAGAATTATTTTTCGCAAACTTGGATGGTATTTTACGATTGTTTGTACGGTTATTTGTGGTGATTTTAATATAGACACTTTGACACAATCAAAACCATTTAGCAATTTTCAAACTCTTCTTTTAAACTATGACTTAAAAATTGGCATTCACCAGCCTACACGATTAGCTAGTGGAAAATGCATAGACAATATCATTCATAACATCCGAGGTAGTAAGTGTGCAGTATCTTGCGCTGTCTGATCATACTGCCCAAGTGATCAAATGCCCTGTGAAAAAAATTTGTTCCATTAAGCATTAGTATGCTCTGAAGCGCGACTATTGCCAAGAAAACTTAACTAAATTCTTTGACTCTCTTCATAATCTTGGTTTTGGAGAAGTATATCGACACGACAATCCTGAGGAAGCATTTAACTGTTTTTATGAGATATTTATGCTTTTTTATGACCTCTGTTTCCCTTCAAGGAAAATAAAAATCACTCAGCTTAAAAAATCAAACTGGATTTCCAAGGGAATTAGGCTCAGTAGTAAGCGTAAAAGAGACATGTTATGGCAATACAGGCGAGCCTTTTCTTCTAAAAATATACATTTATTAAAGCAATATACTGCTCGTTTAAAGAAAATCATATCATTGACCCAAAAATCTCAGAATGACTTTTATATAAATTCGGCCATGAATAAATCTAAAGCGACTTGGAGCATTATCAATAAAAATAAGATTAACTATCCTAGAAAAAATATACCTGAATACGTAACAATAAATAACAATAAACCTCGACTAATTGCACAAGCCTTTAATGACTATTTATAGACGAAATTCAACCTATTCTACTCCTTCCTATGCAAATATTGATACTAACTGTCACTCCATATTTATTCCTCCTACAGTACCAGCAGACATAGTGGCTATAATTCGCTCTTTAATTAATACCAATAGCCATGGATATGACGGCATTATTACAAAAGTGGTCAAACATTTAGCGCCATTAATAGGACCTTCTATGAGTTATATCATCAATCTTTGCATTGAACATGGCCATTTTCCGGACAAATTAAAAATTACTGTAATTAAACCTATTCATAATAAAGATGATAAAAGTATCATGGGTAATTATAGACCCATAGCACTTATTCCTATTTTTTCCGAAATAATAGAAAAGGTAATATACAATAGCCTTTCGTCGTTTTTTGAAAAGTATGATCTCATAGTCAGAGAGCAATTTGGATTTAGTAAAGGTAAATCCATTAATATGGCGATCTATGACGTTATTATTATTATGAGCCTGTTATGTCCCACTGCAGGGCAAAGGCCTCCCTTCCGTCTTTCCATTTTTCCCTGTCTCTTGCTATATCTGGCCAATCCCTCAGATAGACGTCTAATTCGTCACGCCATCTCTTTCTGGGCCTACCGCGTCGCCGGTTCCTATTATTCGGAATCCAGTCAGTGATTACTTTTGCCCAATTCTGTGGCGACATGCGGCAGATGTGGCCTGCCCAATTCCACTTTAGTTTGGCGGCTGTTTTGCCTACGTCAGCGATTTGTGTTTTGGAACGAAGTATACTGTTCCGAATTCGATCTATGATTTTGACTCCGAGAATACTTCGTTCCATCGCTCGCTGGCAGACCCCGAGTGCGGACTTTTGTCGCTTCGTTAACGACCACGTTTGCGCTCTATAGGTGAGGGTAGGAAGGATGCACATATCCATGAGTCTCCTTTTTAGGGAAAGTGGAAGTGATCCTTTCATAAGGTGTTTCATCAACCAATAGCTCTTCCATGCGTTTTCGGTGCGTCGAGCAACTTCTTTATCTTGCATCGCCTGGAAAGAGACTAAATAGTCTCTTTCCAAATGGCCAAATGGCCGAAGTATGTGTACTCATGGACATATTCAACCTCCACACCCACAATGTCTACTTTGCGTTTCGTGCTGTTCGTCATTAATTTCGTTTTCGTCATATTCATTTTGAGTCCGACCTCGAGGCTGGCGTGGCTCAGTTGTTCCAGCATAAGGCTTAACTCAGCTGCCGAAGACGAGAAAATTACAATGTCGTCGGCGAAGCGTGTAATCGAGATTTTTTTTTCTAATGTTGATGCTAGAATTCTAGTAGCGGCCTTGTTCATGGATATGTCTAAAGCATTCGACCATGTAGATCATGGTATACTACTGAACAAATTAGAGCGATATGGGATTAGAGGAACTGCATTAAAACTGTTATCTCTCTAGTCGCACTCAAATTACAGCGCTCGATAAGCTTTGTGCGAGCTCGAAAGTTGAAAGAACATATAAGTCACGTCCTAGAAAAACTACTTTTGTTGTTGTTGTTCCCCAAGGTAGCATTCTTGGCCCTCCATTATTTAACATTTACATAAATGATATGCCTAAGGTCAGTAAACATCAGATGGTCTTATTTGCTGACGACAGCACTTTTTTATTCTCTAGTAATGACATTAATATTCTTGAAAATGAAATAAATGACGATCTTAAAAATATAATAAGTTAATAATAATCTGAAAATAAATCTTAACAAAACTAAAATAATGACATTTAATCAAAGAACAAATAAACCGAAACGGTGTCGGCGATGCTTTCCGAAGTATAAATTGTCCAATTTCTTAATCCTTCATATTCTTATTTTTCCGAATTCTTATTTTTACATATTCCAAATTTTTAATATTCAGTTATTTACACTTTGTCATTATTACATGTTCCATTTTATTCCACATTCTGTATTTTCCACATTTAAGTACAATCACAATAAAAACTTTGTAACAGATTTTGTTCCACACACAATTCATCTCGTGGATGACTAAAATCTGCTTTGATTTGTGGAGTTGTTCTAGTGAACGCCATAGAAAAAGAGGACGATTGAGAGGCTTGACACTTCCGTTTAAATAAAAAGGTAGGCAGAAGTAATTTATTTATTCTTTTTCATACATTTTCTGAAAAAAGAGGCATCATATTTTTTTTATTAGCCTATATTGTCCCACTGCTGGGCAAATATTATGAAAAGATAATTAAAAATTGCCAAATACTTACGGAGCAAAGCCATTGATGATTTATTAAAAAGCGCAATATAGCCTGAAGAATGTTTAAAGAAATTATATTATAACACGTTGGTTCAAGTAACAGTATTGATACGTGAACCACAGAACTTTTTATAAAAAAACAGGTTCCTTTTTATTTCAGAATATGTTCGAAATGGAATGAATGGTTTCACCCATCTTTTTATACATGTACATCGTAGTATATAGTTCTTTTTTTTCCTCCTCATTTTACTCTAGACCTCTTTCTTTTACTTTCTTTGATTTACTGGCTGAAATAAGTGGTTTTGATTTTAAGTTTTTTTAACTTATGACAATCGCGTTTATTTTCCTTTTTATATCGAACTGAACTCATTCGGAAAATTTGGTGTTAGGACAAAAAACAATTAGGAAACCTAGGAATTCGGAAATATAAGAATTTGAAAAAATAATAATTAGGAAAAATAATCTTACGTAATTTAAAGAATTCGTAAAATAAATAATATGGGAAATCGCGAATTTGGATTTTGGCGCTGACACCGATAATCGTCTAACTTGGAAACAACATATCGACGCTTTGTCAAAGAAGCTTAGCCAATTTGCGTATGCTCTGTACCAACTTTCAAAAACGGTTAACCGCATTACAGTACTAATAGCTTATAATGCTTATGTGGCTTCTGGCATTAGGTACGGAATAATTTTTTGGGGCAACTCCACTGACAGAGACATTGCTTTTAAAGCTCAAAAGAAATGCTTGCGATCGTTTACCAAATTGCAATCGATTGATAGTTGTAAACCATTGTTTAAGGAACTTAGTTTGTTCACTCTACCGTCACTTTTCGGTCGTGGCAACACTGGCGACAGGTCGTCAAAAAACGGCCTCGTAACTAATTTATTTTAAAATTATTGTTTTATTGTTTAGATTGTTAAAAATCCTTTATTTATATTAGAATCAACGTATAAAGTGACATACGTAGTGTTTGTGACCAGTTTTTAATGGAATAACTCAATATCAATCGATATTTCAATAAGTCATGTACCGGCTGTCAACGTTTGAACTGTGGATTTGAATTCTTCGAACCGGGGGAGTATTTTGTTTTGAATTACGTATTTATTGCAGTATTATTTACATACTATACACCACTCATACACTGCTCAGGGCTCTGAGCGTCGTCCAGTACACACCGGCTACGTTTATGTCTCATTTTGTTTGACAAATCGTGGAAACAAAATCGATGACGAAAACACTTGCCTCAGACAAACATTCACTGCAAACCCTACTTCACACAAGATATATTAATATCTTTAATTTAGTTTAGTTTAGTTTTATAGGTAAACCCCATACTTCATAAGCATTGTAAATATACTTTGTGCCCACTAAAACTAATGTTCTTATCAAATCCCTAATCAAAAATTTAATCTAACAATAAATACCAATGTTTACTAAAGCCTTTCCTTAAACTATTACCAGTAATTAAGTCTGAGAATATTAAATCAAATAGCTCTTCTTTGTTCTAAGTTTTTTTTTCTTCTTTTTCTCTTGATACCTCCATATATTTTTATAATTTTATTTTCTTTTCATACATTTTACTTCTTTTTTTAATTTTAAAATCCCTCCCACTTTGTCAAGTCTTCAACTAACATTTTATCCTCTTCACATACTCAGCTTTTTCCTGTCACATTGCAGGTGTTGCTTAAGGAAAGCCGTCAATATGATGACCCGGGCAGCTACCATTCGTGAAATGAGTGACAAACTGAAAGTAGCGCTGAGGGAGCTGGAGTTATCTAGAAATGAGTGCAGCAAGCTACTGCGAGAACGAGAAGAGAGTGAAGTTGAAATTGAATTAATAGTAAACAAAAACACTCAACTCAAGAACCAGCTTGCAGAACTACACTCCCAGCATATGGATATACTGGACCAGCATCACCATCTCCGTCAACTAGTGTCAGATTTTCAACAGTGCCATGACACTCATGACCAGGCACTGAAGCGTATATCTGTACTTGAAGCTGAATTGTGCAAGGCTCATAACACCTTTACCTCCATAGACTCGCTGAAAGTCAGCGAAGAGGTTTCTAACACCAGTAACCTGTACAATGAGCTGTTGGCTAATGCATCTGAACTGGAGTGTGAGCGGCCCACCATTACCATAGACCTTACAGGGGATGATACCATTGCTAAATGTCCAATTCTAAGTAGTCACAATAAAATTAAGAAATATATTAAAATAAATAAAAGTATTAAGAAATATAGGAAACTTTTAAAAACTCAAAGTGTTTACAAATATAATGTTAAACTTAGAAGAGATTTCAGAAACTTAGAAAACCAATTAAATTTATGTAATAGTAAATTAGAAACTAGTACACAAATGTATGATGTTGACATTAAAAACCTTCAAAGGGAATTATTGAGTAGGGAAAATACACTAAGGGAAATATTTTGTAAATATGAATGTAGTCAACAGATGTTGAGTGAGCGCATGCAGGAGGCCTGTGAGTTGGTGGACCTGGTTAAGTATAATGCAGAGAGGTATGAGTCACTGACTAACAACCTCACCTGTAGTTGTGCTGCCGCTCCGCCACCTCTCATGTCACAGCATGTTGCTCCTACAACTTTACCCATTGATCTCACTACAAAAACTTTGAACCCTACCAAAAGTAATATCTTAGTATATTCTGATAAATTAGGAACAGGTTTTGGATCTTTGTTAAATAACCGTTCTAAACATACAATAGTGAACCATTGTTTTCATGAAATGCATTTTAATGAGCTTGTTCATAAAATTCAACAGACACAATTGAATGAGCAATCTACTGTAGTTCTTCTTTTTGGAAATAGCCTTAATGTAACAAAAAGGGACATAGTTAATGGTATCGACACCCTACTTAAGTTAAAATTAAGCAAATTAATATTATGTGCATTGCCCTATTCTGACAAGTTACTTGATCAGGAAAATGAATACATTTCTAGTTTAAATAACTTGATGCATATTTTATCTTGTCGTCATAGTGACCGTTTATTGTTTTTTGACACCAACAATTTTGTTAGTGATTTTGTTTTGATTGGGAACCATATGTTTCTTCCCAAAAATAGTCGACATTTATTAGCTACATTGTTAGCTTTTAATATACACGCAGTTATTGATGATTTAACTGAGACTAGGTTTAGTGATTTAACAGTATTATCTAGTTTTTCTGATAATACTACTGTAGATTCTTTAAACTATTAGAGCCGACAAAAGAGAAGACGAATAGTATTATTTTACTATATCATCAAAATATAAATCGCTTCTCCGGCAAAATTTTAGACGTGGAATTGTTAGTAGATAAATACCACATGGATATCTTATGTTTTTGTGAAACCTGGTTAAAATCAGATATGATGTTGTTTAATGTAAATAATTTTTCAGTTGCCAGCGCGTACAACAGATCCACAGTGGGTGGTGGTACCCTGATACTTTGTAATAGTCATCTTAAATATAAGGAAAGAAAGGATATCACTGCTTACTCTGTTGATCGCTTATGTGAGGTAGCATGTGCAGAGGTCGAGGGGCATACTATCTTGTGTGTTTACAGACCACCAGCATCAAACTTGTCATTGTTTTTAATTACAATGGAAGAATTATTAAGTAAACTTTTCAGAGATAGTAAATTAGTTTTTGTTTGTGGTGACTTAAATATAGATATGTTAGTCAATTCACCTGAAAAATGTAAGCTCATTTCATTGTTTAAATCATTTAACTTAAAATATTTATTTAATGAACCGACAAGAATAACTGCAACTTCAGCTACGTGCATAGATAATGTATTCACTAATTGTAAAGTTAAAGATTCGTTTTTAATTAGTGGCGTTAGGTCAGACCATACTGGTCAACTAGTATCTTTTGAGTCAGATAAAAAAATTAACCTAGCTAAATCAATTCGGTTAAGACGTCTCACTAAAAATAAATTAAATTCTTTTAATAATAATGTTTTTAGCAACCTTTGTAATGCCAGTTTTAATTCAAAAGACCCCAATATAAATTACGGCACGTTGTTTTCTACAGTTTGCCAAGAATTCAATAAAACGTGTCCTTTAAAAACAGTTAAAGTCAACAATTCCAAATCGAAATTTAGTGAATGGGCCACTGTGGGCATAAGAAAAAGCCGAGATATCTTATATAATTTATATTACGAAAAATCTTTGACATCCGATCAAGTTTTTCATACTTATGTTAGAAACTATTCCAAAATATTCAAAAGAGTCTGCGCTCAAGCAAAATCTCAAATAATAATTAACAAAATTGGTGTTTCTAATAATAAAATAAAAACTGTGTGGCAAATAATTAATAGAGAAACTGGAAAGACACAACAAAGCGATCAGAATGAGTTGTCTTTGAAAATATCTAATCAAACCATTTCTGGTAAGCAAGAAGTCGCTGAGACATTAGAAAATTTCTTTACCAACATTCCGTTAGAGGTTACGAAGTCTCTTCCCTCCTCATCTAAATTAGCTGAAGCTCTTCTTAAAGAAAACTTTACTAAAGACATACCAACCTTTAAATTTAAATCAATATGTATTGATACAATTAAAAACGCGTTCAAAAGTCTCAACGTAAAAAATACTGAAGACTTGTGGGGGATATCCGTTAGGGTTCTTGGAGATATTATTGACTCAATTGCTCCTGTCCTAACAGGCATATTCAATCAATGTTTGGACAGCGGCACTTTTCCTGACTTAATGAAACACAGTAAAGTAGTACCAATTTTCAAATCAGGCTGTAAGAGTGATCCCTCAAATTATAGGCCTATATCCGTGCTTCCAGCATTGAGTAAAATCTATGAAAAAATCATGCTGGAACAGATGTTGTCTCACTTCAATTCAAATAAGATCCTGCATAGTCAACAGTTTGGTTTCACGAAAGGTAGGTCGACAACGGACGCGGGAGTAAAACTCATCAGCCACATCTTGGAATCTTGGGAGAAGTCCCAGGATGCCATTGGCATTTTCTGTGATCTCTCGAAAGCGTTCGACTGCGTCGACCACAACACACTGATCTGTAAATTACACCACTACGGAATTCGAGGAAAATCTGCTGATCTTGTGCTTTCCTATTTATCAAACAGACAGCAAAAAGTAATGTTAATGGGGCGACGTCCTCCGGGTCTCTAGTCAAGATGGGCGTGCCCCAAGGTTCAATTCTCGGCCCTTTCCTTTTTCTTGTTTACATTAATGATCTCCCTTTTATGATGGCCAAATTATCGGATATAATTCTATTTGCTGATGATACTTCGCTAATTTTTAAAATAGATAGGAAAGATACGGATGTCTTACATGTCAACGAAAGTCTGATTGTTCTCTCGAAATGGTTCGCAGCTAACAATCTTTTACTAAATGCGAAAAAAACAAAATGTCTGAAGTTTTCCTTACCAAATGTACCACAACGTGACCTAAATTTAAATCTTGACGGCAAAAATCTTGAAGTTATAAAGGAAACTGTATTCTTAGGGATTACTATCGATTCAAAATTGCAGTGGGGCGCGCACATTAGAACTCTTTCGGGTCGGTTAAGTTCGGCTGCATATGCAGTAAGGAAAATAAGGCAGTTAACCGATGTAGCCACAGCAAGGTTAGTATACTATGCTTATTTCCACAGTATTATGTCTTATGGCATTCTGCTGTGGGGATCAGCTGCAGACGTTGACTCAATTTTCATCTTACAAAAGAGGGCAGTCCGCGCAATCTATAAAATGAGTCCACGAGAGTCCCTCAGAGAAAAATTTAAAGAGATCGATATACTGACTCTACCTTCTCTTTATATATTGGAATGTATTTTGTATGTCCGCAAAAATCGAGGGCTTTTCAAAACTAGAAGCGATTTCCATAATTTAAATACACGCAGTAAGCATGAAATTGTAATACCCAAATTCAGATTAACGAAAACTAGCAAGTCTTTTCTTATAAACAGTATACGCTTTTATAATAAGTTGCCAAAGCCAGTTATAGAATTGACCGATGGAAAGTTCAAAAACTACATCAAACGTGTCCTTATTAAAAAAGCATATTACAAAATCAAGGACTACGTTGAAGATAAAAATTTTAGCTCCTTCTGCGCATGCGGCTTCCCTGGTAACTCATAAACGGCACAAATATGTGGATGTCTCTAACTATTCTCAATCTCATTTTTTACTTTTTTTCTTTCTTTTAATTAGACTTTTTACAATGATTTCAATGATCTTTATAGCCCTTTGCTATGAATAGTTACAGCACTGATAACAACATTTGTGCCACATGTTAAATTTAGTCTTGTTATATATTTTTATTTATTTTTTCCTTTGTATAGATTCTTTTACTGATTGTTTTGTGAATGTGTGAACATTGTAGGCCTTCTAGATTTCTAGACGCTTGTTAACATTTGTTAACTCTCTCGTTTATACAATTTTTTTTTAGTTTCTTACGACTTATTGTCGGGCCTACGTTGTCCCCCCATATCTAAGCACTAATACTGTAACGTGGAAATATTGTAAAAACAAACCATTTTTTTTAAAAGAGTAACCGTGGAGTTTCTTGCCGGTTCTTCTCCACAGGAAACGACTAACCCGAACCGTGCACCTTTTGTCGACGTTTTATAAGTGCCCATGTAGGCCTATGTGAAATAAAAAACATTTGATTTGATTTGATTTGATTTGTCTATGTACATATATGAAATGGGCGTGTTTATTCGCTGTAACCTGCATTTATTTGAGAAACTGCGCTCTCGCCGTTATCAGACTACCATTCATGTTACCTCTAATAAAACCGCATTTTTCGGCAAAAGTGTGCTAGGTATGGCCCCAATAATATATAACAGTATACCAGCAGCTATTAAAAATAAAGAGTGTCTGGGATCTTTTAAGAGGTCTTTGTTTAAATTCCTTGTAGATAGATGTTACTACTTCGTCACTGAGTTTACTACTGATAAACAGAGGTATGACGATTCCGACTTGCCAATTGGACATTTATGATTTGATTTATTGATAAAAAAAAAAAAATAATAATAATTTATGATTTGATTTATTGATAAAAAAAAAAAAAAATAATAATTTATGATTTGATTTATTGATAAAGTATAATTGTGTTTATTAATCTATAATTGTAATGACCTGTTTACCTATTGACATATTTTAAATTGATTTATTTTTAATGTAATCTGACATGTAAATTGACATGCTACCTTAATTGTATTATTTTGTTTATTATTTATTGTTGCTTGCTAATTTTAATTTGCATGCTATTGTCAATTTTGTACGCCAGATATTGGCAAAATATAGTGCACATATTATAACAATACTATCTGTAACTATACCTATGTTTTACAAAATAAATGATTGATTGAGTATATAGAGAAAAGTAAAAAAAAATGTAATGCGAAAGTGTTTCTTAGGACAGACTTATATTTACTTACCTACTTTATCATCAATACGCTCTATCCTTGTCCTGTTCCGTATGCCTTTTCCCGTCCCTATTTAATTCCTATATTTATGCGTTGAGCCATTTTATAGTTATAGTTATATTTAATAATTTTTGCTTTGTAAAAGAAGAACTTTTGTACACAACATTTCATCCCCCATGATCCGCCCCCCAAGGATGGAATTCCCAAAAAACCTTAATTTGTGTTAGATTTTAATCTTCAGCCCAAATCCAATATTCGAAGATCCTAACTTCAAAACTGGCCGACTTTCATACAAACTGTTATCCCCTATTTCACCCCCTTAGGAGTGGAATTCACAAAAATTCTTTCTTAATGGATGCCTGAACAGTATAAAGTATCTATTTGCAAAATTTCAAGTCTCTAGACGATTTCACCCTCATGGGGGTGGAATCTTCAAAATCACTGAGACACGTGTAAGTTATTTTTTAATCTTCAGCCTAAACCCAAAATATGAAGATCCTGACTTTATAACTGACGGATTTTCATACAAACTTTCATCCCCTATTTCATGCCCTTAGGGGTGGAATTTCCAAAAATCCTTTCTTAGTGCTCACCTACACTACCAAAGGAACCTACGTGCCCAGTTTCATGATTGAAACTTCAGCCGTTTGGCCTGTGCGTTGATGGTAAGTGAGTGAGTGAGTCAGTCAGTCAGTCACTTTCTTCTTTTATATGTTTAGACTAGCTTTTGCCTGCGGCTTCGCACGCGTAGACTACATGCTTTTCCTTATCATATTATAACAGTATGTAGAGAAAATTAAAAAAATAATCTAATGCGAAAGTGTTTCTTTGGACAGACTTATACTTACCTACTTTATCATCAATACGCTCTATCCTTGTGCCGTCCCTATCCCTTCACTATTTCTGTGTTTATCCATGACTAATAATAAGTAATCATAAGCATAAGTAGGTAATTAAATTAAAGTATTTCCTTATAAACAACATTTTAAACCATTTTGGATGTTGACGCTAATATCACCAGATTATTTGATGAGCTATCACGTGAACACGCTACATAGAACTGTCCATGGAAAAAGCAATTCTCCCTCAAATCTACACCAGCATACTTCAAAGTTTGTCCTTGAGCCTTATTAATTATCATGGCGAAGCAGATTTTCCCGTCTCTATTAAATTCCTATATTTATGTGTTGAGCCATTTTATAGTTACCAACAGACTTTAAAGTATTGAAAGTATTTTTAATAATTTTTCCTTTGTAAAAGAAGGATTTGTACACAACATTTCATCCCCTATGATCCGCCCCCCCAAGGACAGAATTCCCAAAAGACCTTAATTTGCGTTAGATTTTAATCATCAGCCCAAACCCAAAATTCGAAGATCCTAACTTCAAAACTGACCGACTTTCATACCCTATTTCACCCCCTTAGGGGTGGAATTCACAAAAATCCTTTCTTAGTGGATACCTGCACAGTATAAAGTATCTATGTGCAAAATTTCAAGTCTAGACGATTTCATTATTCCCATGACTTTATCCCCCTTTTCCCCCCTAATGGGATCTTTAAAATCGCTGAGTCACTTGTAAATAATTTTTAACCTTCAGCCTAAACCCAAAATATGAAGATCCTGTCTTTAAAACTGACGGATTTTCATACAAACTTTCATCCCCTATTTCACGCTCTTAGGCGTGGAATTCCAATCCAGAACTTTTTAGAAATCCTCCAGCGCAGCAGTGAACAGTTTCGGCGAAATGACGTCTCCCTGTCTCATTAGGCGCTGGAGAAGGATTGGTTTCGAGGTCTGATCCTGAAGACGGACTGACATGGTGGCGTTTTTGTACAAACACTTCAACACCTCAATGTACCGGTAGTCAATCTGGCACCGTTGGAGAGACTACAATGCAAGAGCTTAAGTCTCGATCGAATCGAAGGCTTTCTCGTAGTACACAAACGCTAAACAGAGAGGCAGGTTATACTCTTCGATCTTCTGTATGACCTGCCGCAGCGTATGTATGTGGTCTATATGGTGCTAAAGCCTTTTCGGAATCCGGGTTGTTCGGGAGGCTGGAAATTGTCTAACCTGCGCGCGAGACGATTCTTGATGACTCTTGAAAACAACTTGTAGACATGGCTAAGAAGTGAGATGGGCCTATAGTTCTTCAGCCGGGCATTGTCGCTTGGCATCAACGTTAATGGCGAGTACATCACTAACCTTCGAATTGCCGATGACATAGTGGTCATGGCTGAGACCATGGAGAGCCTCAGTAAAATGCTCGATGACCTCAGTAGAGCTTCCGAAAGAGTGGGTCTTAAAATGAACATGGACAATACCAAGGTCATGATGAATGCCTATGTAACACTCACTCCTATCAAGATCGGAGACTCTATACTCGAAGTTGTAGATGATTATGTCTACCTGGGACAAACGGTCCAGTTGGGTAGGTCCAACTTCGAGAAAGAGGTCAACCGTCGAATCCGACTCGGCTGGGCGGCGTATCTTCTCGTCCAATTTACCACAATGTCTCAAGACAAAAGTCTATGACCAGTGTGTGTTGCCAGTGATCACCTGTGGGACCGAGACGTGGTCGCTCACAATGGGCCTTATCAGAAAGCTTAAAGTCACCCAAAGGGCAATGGAGAGAGCTATGCTCGAAATTTCTTTCCGTGATCACGTCAGAAATGATGATATCCGCAGGAGAACCAAAGTTACCGACATAACCCGAAGAATTGCCAAACTTAAGTGGCAGTGGACAGGGCACATTGCTCGCAGAACGGATGGCCGATGTGCCGAAATGTTCTGGAGTGGCGACCGCGAACCGGAAGACTATACGATGGAAGGCCTCCCACTACGTGGACCGATGACCTGGTTAAGGTTGCAGGAAGGCGCTGGATGCGAGACGCACGGGATTGGTCAATGTGGCGACGCCTGGGGGAGGCCTATGTCCAGCAGTGGACGTCTTTCGGCTGAAATGATGATGATGATGAGGGGTGGAATTTCCAAAAATCCTTTCTTAGTGTTCAGTTTCTAGTAGATAGATAAAGATAGAAGATTATAGTTATCAACAGACTTAAAAGACGTTAAAAGTATTTTTAATAATTTTTCCTTTGTAAAAGAAGGACGGAATTCCCAAAAAAACATAATTTGCGTTAGATTTTAATCTTCAGCCCAGATCCAAAATTCGAAGATCCTAACTTCAAAATTGGCCGACTTTCACACAGACTTTCATCCCCTATTTCACCCCTTAGGGGTGGAATTCACAAAAAAACCTTTCTTAGTGGATGCCTGCACAGTATAAAGTATCTATTTGCAAAATTTCAAGTCTCTAGACGATTTCACCCTCGTGGGGGTGAAATCTTCAAAATCGCTGAGATACGTGTAAATTATTTTTTAATCTTCAGCCTAAACCCAAAATATGAAGATCCTGACTTTATAACTGACGGATTATCATACAAACTTTCATCCCCTATTTCAAGCCCTTAGGAGTGGAATTTCCAAAAATCCTTTCTTAGTGCTCACCTACACTACCAAAGGAACCTACGTGCCAAGTTTCATGATTGAAGCTTCAGCCGTTTAGCCTGTGCGTTTATGGTAAGTGAGTGAGTGAGTGAGTCAGTCAGTCAGTCACTTTCTTCTTTTATATGTTTAGACTAGCTTTTGCCCGCGGCTTCGCACGCGTAGACTACATGCTTTTCCTTATCATATTTTAACAGTATGTAGAGAAAAATAAAAAATATTATGTAATGTGAAAGTGTTTCTTAGGACAGACTTATACTTACCATCTTACTTTATCATCAATACGCTCTATCCTTATGCCGTCCCTATCCCTTCACTATTTCTGTGTTTATCCATGACTAATAATAAGTAATCATAAGCATAAGTAGGTAATTAAATTAAAGTATTTCCTTATAAACAACATTTTAAACCATTTTGGATGTTGACGCTAATA
Source organism: Anorthoa munda (assembly GCA_945859665.1). NCBI lineage: Eukaryota > Metazoa > Arthropoda > Insecta > Lepidoptera > Noctuidae > Anorthoa > Anorthoa munda. The sequence continues at coordinate 30,054,599 of OX243911.1, read as the reverse complement.
TCACCAGATTATTTGATGAGCTATCACGTGAACACGCTACATAGAACTGTCCATGGAAAAAGCAATTCTCCCTCAAATCTACACCAGCATACTTCAAAGTTTGTCCTTGAGCCTTATTAATTATCATGGCGAAGCAGATTTTCCCGTCTCTATTTAATTCCTATATTTATGTGTTGAGCCATTTTATAGTTACCAACAGACTTTAAAGTATTAAAAGTATTTTTAATAATTTTTCCTTTGTAAAAGAAGGATTTGTACACAACATTTCATCCCCTATGATCCGCCCCCCCAAGGACGGAATTCCCAAAAGACCTTAATTTGCGTTAGATTTTAATCATCAGCCCAAACCCAAAATTCGAAGATTCTAACTTCAAAACTGACCGACTTTCATACAAAATTTCATCCCCTATTTCACCCCCTTAGCGGTGGACTTCACAAAAATCCTTTCTTAGTGGATACCTGCACAGTATAAAGTATCTATGTGCAAAATTTCAAGTCTAGACGATTTCATTATTCCTATGACTTTATCCCCCTTTTCCCCCCTAATGGGATCTTTAAAATCGCTGTGACACGTGTAAATTATTTTTTAACCTTCAGCCTAAACCCAAAATATGAAGACCCTGACTTTAAAACTGACGGATTTTCATACAAACTTTCATCCCCTATTTCACGCCCTTAGAGGTGGAATTCCAATCCAGAAGGCAGGTTATACTCTTCGGTCTTCTGTATGACCTGCCGCAGCGTATGTATGTGGTCTACGGTGCTAAAGCCTTTTCGGAATCCGCCTTGTTCGGGAGGCTGGAAACCGTCTAACCTGCGCGCGAGACGATTCGTGATGACTCTTGAAAACAACTTGTAGACATGGCTAAGAAGTGAGATGGGCCTATAGTTCTTCAGCCGGGCATTGTTGCTTTGCATCAACGTTAATGGCGAGTACATCACTCACCTTCGATTTGCCGATGACATAGTGGTCATGGCTGAGACCATGGAGAGCCTTAGTAAAATGCTCGATGACCTCAGTAGAGCTTCCGAAAGAGTGGGTCTTAAAATGAACATGGACAATACCAAGGTCATGATGAATGCCTATGTAACACCCACTTCTATCAAGATCGGAGACTCTATACTCGAAGTTGTAGATGATTATGTCTACCTGGGACAAACGGTCCAGTTGGGTAGGTCCATCTTCGAGAAAGAGGTCAACCGTCGAATCCAACTTGGCTGGGCGGCGTATCTTCTCGTCGAATTTACCACAATGTCTCAAGACAAAAGTCTATGAACAGTGTGTGTTGCCAGTGATCACCTGTGGGACCGAGACGTGGTCGCTCACGATGGGCCTTATCAGAAAGCTTAAAGTCACCCAAAGGGCAATGGAGAGGACTATGCTCGGAATTTCTTTGCGTGATCACGTCAGAAATGATGATATCCGCAGGAGAACCAAAGTTACCGACATAACCCGAAGAATTGCCAAACTTAAGTGGCAGTGGGCAGGCCCGTATACGCTTTTAACACTGACTTAGATTTTTCTAACAGCACGTTATTAAAATATTCTTCATAAGTATTCAATGGGATGGCAGTAGCACAGGACCCACTATCTACTTCAAATGATAACAGTTGGCCATTTACGTCGACAGACAGCGTCATTGGCTCGCCGCGGAAACTACGTAAATTGCAAACGAGAGTATGCTTACCATCGTCATCATTTTCGTCATTCGACGTTTGTAGACAGTTCACTTTTCCAGTTTTACGGCTACACATTCGTTTTAAATGTCCTTTCACTCCGCATTTTTTACACTTATACGATGAGAACCGGCACTTGTCCGTTGTATGATTGTTATAGCCGCACACATTGCACGACGATTTTGACGGCTCTGCCCCTGCTGTTATCTTGTATACCTCCGTGCTGGTTGCTGCTGATATTGCAGCCCCTGACGACTGTCGCGCTGCTCGTTTTGCACTATTTACGGCCCCTGCAATTTCTAACGCCTTGGCCATTGTTGTAGATGCTTTTTCGTCCATGAACAACTTGTCCCGTTCCGGTCCCGGTAGCATACCAATGATGAAACGGTCCCGCAACATTTCGTCCATGGCTGTTCCGAACTTGCAGTCCACCGCCAGTTGTCGAACACGTGCCGCCCACTGCGCCAATTCCTCGCCTGCGCCCTGCGTCGCCGAATGGAATTTAAATCGTTCTGCCAAAACTGATTTCTTCGGCACGAAGTGTTTGTCGATTTCCGTAATTAATTCACTGTACTTTACGGTTTCGATCAGTTTTGGCGCAATCAACTCGCGTAACAATTTATACGCCTCGCTGTTGAGGGAATTCAGTAGTACCGCCTTTTTTTGGTCATCTTCCAGCCCTTCCGTTTTAATCAACAGCGTATTTGCCGTCAACCACTGATTGAGCCTTTCTTTAAAGATGATCCAGTCCTGGCCGAGCTCAAATGTTGGAACTGAACCGATGAACCCTGACATCTTGTCGCGTTTAGGTACTTAACTCGTCGCCACTGTTAAATAAAAGACACGGCCGTTCGGTATCAAGCTGTTTATTCCACTGACTTACTCACGCGTCAACCCGCGACTCGCAGGTCGCACATCTATAACTATAACTACTTACTAACCTAACAGATGTCCACCATATACCGATGACGCATCGCCGTACGTCCGATGATGGAACGGGCTAGGAGGAATTAGTTCATGCAATTCCATCGCACACTCCCCGAAATGTAACCGATAAAAAACCGACAGACTGGCAACTTGGTGCCGATGTTCAAGGCTCTGGAGCCTAGACTTGACCAGTATCTCATTGCCGATGAGCCTCTTGGCCCGTTTTTCGATCGACTCTAGTGCATCCAGCTGGTACTTGGCAGATCCGTCCCAGAGATGAGAGCAGTACTCCATGCATGACCGAACTTGCGCTTGATACAAGTTGAGCAACTGTTCTGGCGTGAAGTACCGTCTCACCTTCGCAAGAATCCCCAACTTTTTGGCAGCCAGTTGAGCTTTTGCCTCAATGAATGGACCAAAATTGAGGGTCGATGTCAACGTAACGCCAAGAAGCTCAAGATGGTCCGTTATCGGCACGGTCACACCACGGAAAGAAGGAGCCAGGTGGAATTGGCTCCATTTAGCGGAAAAAAGACACGCCTGGGTCTTAGTAGCATTGGACCTGACCAGATTGGCATCACCCCACTCGGAGACTGCCTTCAAGGACAGATTCAAGCGCCCAACCATGGCCTCCCGGAGAGACCGGATCTGAGGCCCAGTAGCGCGCGCGTCGGATAAGTATCTCTCAGCAACAGTGCTGTCGTCTGCATACCCAAAGGTGCCGGGTTTTAGCAGATCATTTATGTGCAGCAAGAACAATGTTGCTGAGAGTACCGATCCCTGAGGGACCCCGGCATTGATATCCAGTTGGTCAGATGAGCGGTCATCAATAACCACTCGTATAGACCGGTCCCTCAGGAAGTCTGCGATCCATTCGCACAGTCCACTGGGCAGACCGAATGAAGGAAGCTTAGCAATAAGGCTCTCGTGCCAGACCCTATCGAAAGCCTTCGAGATGTCGAGGGAGACGGCAAGCGCTTCCCCGTGTCTCTCGATGGCCTCACTCCAAATGTGAATGGCATACGCTAGAAGATCCCCAGTTGACCGATTTTGGCGGAAGCCATATTGGCGGTCACAGAGGATGTCGTTAGCTTCTAGGTATGCCAGGAGCTTGGAGTTGAGCACCCGCTCCATACTCTTGCAGAGGATGGACGTAACTGAAATGGGTCTGTAGTTGGCCGGGTCAGCCCGACTGCACTTCTTGGGCACAGGCTGAACGTTAGCTTGCTTCCATGCATTCGGCACTTTTCCAGTCTCATATGAAAGGCGAAACAGGCGGGTCAGGATCGGAGACAGTTCAGGCGCACAAGTTCTCAGAACAATTGCCGGTATACCGTCTGGGCCACTAGCTTTGTTCACGTCAAGGTTGCGCAGCACCCTAAGGACGTCCTTTTGATGGATGCGAATGTCCGACATACTCGTCTCGCATCCATCAGGAGAAGAAGGGGGCTGCACGTCACCGTCACCAGAATCCAGGCATGAGGATTCCGCAAAAAGAGAGGCAAACAAGTTTGATTTCTCCTCAGCGGAGTGGGCCAGTGTTCCGTCGGGTTTCAGCAGTGGTGGTAGTGAGGGACGGCAGAAATTCGATTCAACCGACTTAGCCAGGGACCAGAACGCTTTACTACCAGCTGGGTAGGAAGCAAGTTTGGTACCAATACGGCTTATGTGGTCAAACCGAGCCCTTCGCAATACCCTCTTGCAGGACTTGGCACCCCAATTAAAGGCTCTCTTCCGCTGGCTCACGTCGCTAGTCTTGCATGACCGAGCGTCGACCCATGCCAGTGCATCTTCGAGACTTAATACACATTGTAGATGTTTAGAGTATATTAATTGTGGAATGGAAAAGCCGGCTGTTCAGGTTCACAAGTAAAAAATTTGGTATTAGTTTTAAAATAAAACAAGGTCTGTCTGGCCGGTTACCAAGAAGAAGGTATTAAAGATAGGTAGCTACAAAGATACATTTGGTAACAATAAACTACCGAAGAATCAATAAACAGACCATTTTAAACTAACTTATTTAATAAGTTATATATTACGCCAGCAGCAAGATCGGCCTTGTTCAGAATGGATATTTTGTTGTAAAATATGCACATTTATCAATATTAATAGTTGACTCGCCAACGCACCACCGCACAGGCCGACAGTCCGATAACGACTCATCGCCCCACCACTTGGACCGGTATTTATAACCGAGTGGCGTGTGCGCACGAGGCAGCTTTACAATACTGTTATCGCCTTGTAGCGCGATCTATTGATATCTACATACACTACATCCCTTTCTTGTTTTAAACAGTTGGATGTAACCAGAATTATTAATAAGACATTTAGCATATTCTGATTTTTATTATTGGCATCTCTGGCATAATCAAATGACAGCACAATAATTAAACAATCATTTACTGTGTACGGATGGGTGATATTAGGAGTAAGTGATACAACGAATGCTGATGCTATACTGCCCTTTATTATAAAAGAACACAAGTTTATATGGTTACATTGACATCTCCCTCTCATCTCCTCCCTAAAACTAAAATAAAATAAAAGTTTAATTTTATTTTATTGCATGGATACAATATAAGCACAAATTAAACATTGATACTCTTAGGCTAACACGTATAAAATATAGTTATAACATAATCGTAGTACATATGTTCTTTATGTTTGGTATACAAAGTTATACAATAATAAGTAGTTACATACTTATAATAACAATCAATTCCTAAGTACCTATGAGCGCACAGCTGGCGCTTATTATTCGTCTCCGTTTTCTGCTGACCTGTATAATAGCTATTGTTAAGTGCTTATAACATTGGTAATTAATTGTCTTATTGTTTTTATCTTAAACATGATACGGTTTCGTTCTGTTTTTGTGAATAATGTCGGGTTTTCCCTTATAATTGACCTCAACATTTGGTGACAAATCTCTAATCACCTTGTAAGGTCCAGAATATAATTGTTGAAGTTTATTGCCAGTTTCATTTTTAATTAAAACTTGATCGTTTGGCTTATAGCGTATTGGATTTACATGCTGGTCGTATCTACTTTTTCTGCCTATTTTATTGGCTATCAAATTTTCCCGCGCTTCGGTTTGAGAAACCTGTAGGCGGTACTTAAGTTCAAGCGGGTAACTGTCGTAATTATATAGAGGCTCTACACACTTTTCCAAATTATTGGGCAAGTTACACTTTCTACCGTATACGAGTTCGAATGGTGTAAATTTTGTTGACGAGTGAACTGTCGTATTATAAGCAAAGCACCAGAATGGTAACCAAGTACTCCATAATTCGGGTTTTCCTTCTGCTTGGATTCGCAAAAATGCACCTAGATTTTTATGCGAGTTCTCTAGCGCTCCGATGCTTTGGTGATGATACGCAGTTGAGTTTAACTTTTTAATATGTAGTAATTCACAAACCTGTGTCACGGTCTCGGACATGAACTCTGTGCCTCTGTCGGTAGCTATGTCCCTCGGGATGCCATGTTGAAGTATGAAGTTATCCACGAAGGTGCGTGCTACTTCTGTAGAGGTTTTAGTGACGAGGGGATACGCACATACATACTTGGACAGCTCGCATTGCAATGTCAATATATAAGAAAAATTGTTGCTGTCTTTGTCTAATGGTCCTACCAAGTCTAAGAAGATTTTATCGAAAGCCGAATGAGCAGTTGTGGTGATTGCCATTGGCTCTTTCACCTGAACTGTATACTTATGCTTCTGACATTGAACACATTTTTTGACATAATTTTTGACATCACTTTCTAAGCCTGGCCAAAAATAGTATTTTTTTATATTAGTCAGCATTCTTCTCATGCCCGCGTGCCCACTAGTGGGCAAAAGATGAAAGTCGTTGAGTATCACTTTCCTATCATCTTTGTCCTCTATTCTTTCGACATCTTTTAATATACATAATCTGGGCCCTTTCCAGTTGCTTTGTTTTCTTATCTCACTAGTTAATTTCTCTACAAAAATTTTATTATTCGAATTTTTAATGAAGTATACTTCATCTATATTTAGCTTGTCACAAAAATCACTCAGCTCTCTCGCAAACTCGGCTCGCGTAGTTTGTGATTGAGATGCCGAGTTTATGAATATAGTTTTCATTTGGGCATTATACAATAATATTTTGTGTGTTTGTAACACTACTGAGCTATCGCTCTTTAACTTCTTAAGACTGCTACTGAGTGCAAATCTTAACTCTACTGCGCCTCTTGGTTTGATATGAGTTTCCACTACATGTGGTTGAACTGGCAAGTTGTCGGTGGGCAACTCATCTTCCGGGGCGACAGCATCTAATTTTCGTTTTTGAGCGCGAGTCATTACTGCACACAGACACTCATTCATTTCTTTAAGTTCTTTTGACGTAATTTTTATTCTAGATAATGCATCTGCAACGCAGTTCTCACTCCCTTTTACGTATTCTATTACGTAATTGTATTCTTCTAGAGCTAGTCTAAATTTAAAGAGCCTGCTAGATGGGTCTTTTAAATTAAATAAGTATACAAGGGGTTTGTGGTCGGTTAGTATTTTAAATGTACGACCGTATAAATAGGGTCTGAAATATTTGACAGCCCAAACTACAGCTAAGAGTTCTTTCTCTATAGTGGGATAGTTCTTTTCCGCTTTGTTAAGGCTCCTACTAGCGTAAGCTATTGGTCTGCCATTTGAATTTGATAGAACTGCCCCAATTGCGTACCCAGATGCATCGGTTTGTACTATGAATTGATTTTGTTCTGAGAAATCTGGGTACTGTAGGATTGGCGGTGACATCATACTCTGTTTTAGAGTTTCAAATGACGTTTGACAGTTGCTATCCCAGTTGAATTTAGTGTTTTTCTTACTTAAATGTTTTAAATGATAGGCTTTGTCGGCAAAGTGGTCTATAAATTTTCTATAGTAGTTTGCAAAAGCAACGAAGCGTTTCACTTCGTCCGTACTTTTAGGAACTGGATACTCTTTAATTATTTTAATCTTATCTGGGTCCGGCAATATACCATTGCCTGTCACCACGTGGCCTAAATAAAGCATCTCTTTCTTAAGGAAATCGCATTTAGTGGGATTTAATTTTAAGTTGGCACTGCGCAACTTTTCGAATACTTCTATTAAATTTTTGTTATGGTCAGTTAAGTTCCGTCCCATACAAATAAGATCGTCTAGGTACACTAAGCACTTGTCGTAGGATAGCCCGGTCATTGCCATGGTCATCATACGCGAAAATGAGCTGGGACTAGTTTTGAGTCCCATAGGCATTCTTGTCATTTGATACTGACCACCGTCTGCACTAAATGAAGTATATTTCCTACTGTGTTTGTTTAACGCTACGTTAAAAAATCCTTGGTTTAAATCTAAATGTGTGAAATAAATACATCCACACAAGGAATCTAGTATATCCGTGATGTTTGGCAGTGGAAACTTATCATCCTGAATACAAGTGTTGAGCTTACGGTAATCTATAACTAACCGCCATTTTTTTTCCCCGTTTGCGTCTGATTTTTTAGGCACTAGGAGTACTGGGCTGGACCACTCACTGGAACAAGGTTCAATAATTTCTTGTTCCAATAAGTTGTCCACTTGTTTCTTTAATTCGGCTTTCTGTGAATGCGGCATTCTGTAGGGCTTAACGTACACTGGTGCCACGTTTGGTTTCAATGTTATTGAGTGTTCATATAATTTAGTTGTTCCTAATTTATCACCCGGTAGGAAGAAAATGTCTGCATATTTTGCGCAAATGGACTCTATGGACAATTGCTCCTCTTTATTTAAATGTTTCAGCGATAGCGAAGCGAATACCTTTCTGACACGATCAGCATTATTATTGGTTTCTTGAAATGAACATACATCATACTCGCTTGCTTTGTAAAGTGTTGGACTAATTGTTGTCAAGACTAAATCTGTCTCCGTGGTGTTTAAAATCCTAATTGGTATTTTCCCATTCGTGGGCTTAACTAAAGTATTTGCAACAAAGATCCCCTTTCGCAGTTCTGTTCCATTAACTACACATTCCTCTATCTCACATGTTCGAATAAAGTGAATAGACTCTGATCTTGCCGGTATATTAAAATGATTGTTTGTCATTGTTAATGGTAATGATACCTTTGAGTTGTGATTCCATAGTAACAAAGTTTGGTTACCGTAATTTAATACTGATTTATACTTGCTTAAAAAGTCTTGTCCCAGTATGCCACTACCTTTACAAGGCAATGTTTTAAAAACATAGAACTTATGTTGTAGGGTCTGATTTCCAATAACTAGGCGCAAATAAGCATATCCTATAGCCTGTACTTTGCCCCCGATGCCGTTTACAAGTGTCTTCTCGATATGGATTGGAATGTTTTGGTCGAGAATTTGTTTATACTTTATGACAGATATGGATGCACCGGTGTCAACTAATAATTGGTATGAATAATGGTTATGCGATTTTATATTTACGTAGCCTACGTTATTGCATGATAAAATTATATTTTTAGTCCCGAAAAAACTGGTCCTCATTCCGCTGTTCTGTTTCTGTGTTTTCCTGCGTTTCTGAGTCATCCAATGTATGTATGTGTTGATCCCTGGAGGTGCTATAATTGGACCTACCTCTGTTTCCATGAAATGGTCGGGTGGACCGGCGCCAGCTTGCCTGCGATCCTCTCCGAACCTGATCCTGCTGTTCGTCTTGGTTTTGGATAACCTGTTGATTGCCACGTGCGCGTCCTCTACCCGCGTATGAGAAGCGGCCTCTCCGCTGTGACCAGTTATAAGACGATCTCCCTCTATAATTCATCGTTAAAATATCGGAAGATGTTGATGGACTTGTTATATCTTCATCGATGGCCGCCTGTACAGCATCTTTCAATGATGTAAAATTTCTGGCTGAAATTATTGTGCTAAGTCGTCGATTTCTCAATCCATCTGAGAAACATTTGATAGCTTGCTTCTCATTAATTGGCTTTAAAACTTTCAAACTGGCCTCGTTGGCCCCCGATTGAGAGATCGTCAAATCTACAAACAATTCCGTAATTTTTTTGCCGAAATCATCGATTGATAAATCGTTTTGCCTAAGACTTTGCAGCTTTCGTTGAATTGCTGTAGCCGATTTTTTAGGCAATAACTGAATCTTCAAGTCAGCTATAAAGTCGTCAATATTGACATATGAAGTCGCTAATTTCAATTTTGCGGTCTGAGAGAGTCTATTTTTTAATACAAAATTTAACAGTTTTCCTTGTGAATTTTCGTCTAACTCTGTTTTGTAATACTCTATGCCATCTATAAGTTGCTTTACGCTAGCCTCATCGTCTGTACAAACTGGTAATAAACTTAAAGCAATTTTTAAATCAAATTTACAAGTAGTTGCCATTTTATCTGCCGTACTAGGTTTCTGTGAGCACAAATCTAATATTTGTTCATATAAATGATCAAAATTTGCGCAAAGCTCGTGAATATGCGAACATTCACTCTCACATACGGTGCTTTTCGATTTTGAATAATATTCTAAAAATAAGTTGTACTCTTTTACTAAGTTATCTGCCTCTGCTAATTTTACGACTATAATGTTACCTTTTCTTCTATCTGGACCTATCTTTATCAAATATTTTCTGATTTCAAATAACTTGTCGTACAATGTTTTTAAGTTTTCTGCCATTTAACATAAATACTTATTTCTATTTTCTTAGTAGGTACTGAATTACATACCATTATTTTATACTGCATACACTCCAGCGTTCATTTTATTTTCATTTGTCACTTATTTTAGTCCACTAAAATAATGTCATGTATATTTTATGCTATTACACGTTTACTACGAATAGAGAATAGACAACACCTTATATATAACCACGCACTGACACATAACGAATACAACTTTCGCGCACTTTTCTTCGTAAACCCTGGGTTTTTAACTCTTCAGATGATGTCCTCAGTGTCCTTCTTGTAGCCTCTGGCATTCGTCCGCATTTCCTCTGCGTCAGCTCTACGTCTCCATATAGAACATCGTAGTCTGTCCTTCCTGATCTCATTACCCATCCATTTCTGATGGCAATTCTTGTAGATTCTGAAGATACCATACAAAAACGCCAACGATGCTATAAGAAGTAACACGATTAAAATGATGTTGGTTGTGCTGGCATGTATCGTCAGCTGCGTGATGTTAGCGCTGTTACTTCCACCTGCTGCGTTTTGTGGAACTATAACTTCTTCCTTCGTATTAGTTGTACCCATTTTGTGATTGTCGTGGTAAATATTCACAAAATAGAATAGTGACCACGCTAAGTCCCAGTACGAGATTAGTCTCGTTACAATACATTGCGACACCCGTTTTGGTCAAAGAAATGTAAACATACGCTGCTAGCGTTTACGCTGTCACGGTCGCCATGTACGGATGGGTGATATTAGGAGTAAGTGATACAACGAATGCTGATGCTATACTGCCCTTTATTATAAAAGAACACAAGTTTATATGGTTACATTGACATCTCCCTCTCAACTGGTTTAATTTAGTGTTTCCTTTTACCCTTCCTCTTCTTCTATTCCATTTTCTATTCCATATTCCGATTCCCATCTCGGGCCTACTGATGAAGGTTCCCCCTCTCCATCCAATTTCTCTAACGTTAGTTGAGAACTCATGTTATTAATTAGTTACCTGGAACCAATAAATTAATACACGAATCGTCTCGCGCGCAAGCCCTACGACTTTGACCCTCCCGAACAAGCCGGCCTCTGAACAGGCTCCAGCACCGTAAGCGAACCTGCCTTTCCGCTCAGCGTCTGTGGACCACGTGAAAGTCCTCAACTTGATCGAGACTTGGGCTGCACTGCAGTCCCTCCAACGGCGCCAAATCGACCACCGGTACATCGAGGTAACGAAGCGCGGGCACATAAACACCACTTCGCTAGTCCGGCCTTGCGACCTGGCTCCAGAATCCATCCCTCCGCAGCGAGGTGTGGGACAGGGAGACGCCACCTCCGAAACCGTCCACCACTGCACTGGAGGACGCCTTCAAGGCTCCGTTCCGGAGAGGGCCAGGCATCGAAGTCAACGGCGAGCACATCGCTCACCTTCGGTTCGCCGATGATATAGCTGTCATGGCTGAGACCATGGAGGTCCCCAGTACAACGCTCGATTACCTCAGTAGAGCTTCCGAAAGAGTGGGTCCAAAAATTAATATGAATAAACCAAAGTGATGTTAAACGCCCATGTCGCGCCCACTCCCATCAAGATCGGAGACTACACATCCGCAGCCGTGGACAACCATGCCTACCTGGGACGAATAGTCCAGCTAGGCAGGTCCAACCTCAAGAGAAGTCAAACGTCGAATCTCACTCGGCCAGGCAGTATCCAGGAAGCTGCGCGGCATCCTCTCGTCCAGGTTGGACGGGGACGGCCACGCTTTCTTTTGCCCTGGGGATTCCAATCCAGCGCTTGCTTTGGTATGTGATCAGAATCCCTTCGCAGCTTGTGGCCAATCGAACTCCATTTGCGACGCTTGATCTGGCGGTCGATCGGGCTCTCGTGGCATTGCTCTAACAGCTCTACGTTGGTGATGGTCTCGGGCCAGTAAATGAAGAGTATGTATGACAGCGGTTTACGATGACTTAGATCTGGCGAGAGATGTCTTTTGTGACCTTCCACGTTTCGCACCCGTAAAGCAGCACGGATTTGAGTTGAGAAGATTTGAGTTTAATCCTTCGGGTCAATTTCCGCGATTGCCAAACAGGTCTCAGCTGCGCGAAGGTAGCTGATCGTGCTTTAGTGATCCTTGATGCGATGTCCTCATCACTACCTCCAGTTTCCGACACGACGCTCCCGAGGTAAGTGAATTTGTGGACGCGTTCCACTGCCTCTGTGCCAATCAGCAACGGTGAAGAATTCTTCACACCAGATCTCATCTCTTGAGTCTTCCGGGTGTGAACAGTATGTACATAAAAAGTACTATTACTGCTGACTTCTTTTTTTTTTTCTTTGATAACTGTCAATTAAATGACCAGTAGGCATAATCTACTGTTATTTCTGTCATTCTCTGATGACTGTCAATTTAATGACCAGTAGTTATAATCTACTGCTATTTCTGTCATTCTCTGATGACTGTCAATTTAATGACCAGTAGGTATAATCTACTGCTATTACTGTCATTCTCTGATGACTGTCAATTTAATGACCAGTATTTATAATAATTATACTACCTGTCAATTTAATGACCAGTAGTTATAATCTACTGCTATTTCCGTCATTCTCGGATGACTGTCAATTTAATGACCAGTAGGTATAATCTACTGCTATTACTGTCATTATCTGATGACTGTCAATTTAATGACCAGTATTTATAATAATTATACTACCTGTCAATTTAATGACCAGTATTTATAATAATTATACTACCTGTCAATTTAATGACCAGTAGTTATAATCTACTGCCTGTCAATTTAATGACCAGTAGTTATAAAATACTGCCTGTCAATTTAATGACCAGTAGGTATATTCTACTGCATTTGTGTGCTCTTGATTTATTAATTTAGAGCTAATCATGTAGCACAAATCAAATAACTAATCATGAGGTCAAGGGTTCGACTCCCAGGTCGAGCAGTGTCACTCGGTTTCTCCATCAGGAACCTCCCAATAATACACCACATGCGTGATGTTATGTTATGCCAGTGTTTGCCACCTAGGCTCACAGTTGCCACAATGGCCAACTAGGCTACTCTTAACCAAACTAGATTATTGGGTTCGTGAAAATAGGGAAATTTTAGAATTCTAGCTTTATTCCAACCAAATCTTAAGTTTTAACTAGCTTTAACCACAATCTTACCAAAGAAACTTTAAAACTCTACTGCAGTAAAAATGCCAAGCCAACAGGAACCCTCGAGTAAAGCCTCTAACGCCTCGGCTCTCTAGCCGACCAGCAATCGCATTGCCCTCACACAACGGTCTATCTAGACCCAGACCTCCAACAGAGCTAAATGCAATATTGCGCACCTACGGACTACTTGTTTCGCCTCAAAATATACAGATTTACGGCCACGCCTACGCTTAACCGAACGGTGGTACGGTCGAACACACACTACGGCCGATAGACTGAATTACCTAACCTTCTACAGCTTGCTCATCAATCATTATTATCGAAATCAACATCGACGGGAACGTGAGTACCCACTATCATCTTCCTAAACCTATCGTGTGTATATTTCTAAGTTCTAAGCGTACCTATTTAAAGCTTTCAGTGTATAACGATTACCAATAGCGAAAGGTTCCTCTAAGCCTTAGTAGTAATTGATCAGAAACCGTATCAGCTTAGATAATATACGACGCTCATGGCACGACTGCCGCAGCAGCAAGTTAAACTCATGCCACCCATATCGTCATTACCTCAAGTGATCGACCAACACGATGTGTGTCACTTCACATAGAGTCTACGACTTCTAGGTTATTACAAAACCAATACAACGATAGTCTCCTTTGAGACCCATGTCCCGGCTAGATCACCAGCTGCCCATCGCCCCCTGAACAACTCACAAGTGAATTGCAGGTAAGACTACAGACAAGTGCGTACAGTGCGACCTAATAGCCACGGTATGTGTTCTCTTGCTTGGTGGAGGAACTCTGCTCACTGTTTTCTACGTTTAACTCGTTAGGAGCACTACTTAGAGGCATCCTTTGTATGCCTCGTGAGCGTACTTATTCGTTCTATTACTATTTAAAGATTTGAAAGGATAGCGATCGCGTGATCTAATACTATCATAATGTTACTTTGAAACTAAGTGAATTAAGATCTGAGGATGAAAATCGGTCGATCGATCGATCGAGATTGTTGTAAATCCTCCCGAGACATAAGATCTGTTCTGAATACATGTACTTGACCAATGGCCAGTATTGGTTAAAGCAGCTACAATACTAACTCGCTCAAACACTTAAAATGACAGTTGTGCAGTCCTTCACAAGGGATATCTCATCCTTACTGAACAAAATTTTGAAACTATTACCGTCAATAATAAATTCATTATGTACTGGCTTTGTACTAGATATGTCTCAATTACCTAGTGATAGTGCTAGGTATAAATACAACCAATTCAATATCATTTTATTTGGAATTATCATTTTTCTTGAATGAAGTACGGTATTGTTACTATTTCGCTCTAACGTCCAAACAAAAATAATCAGCTAAGGCTAGCTAATGGCCTACAGTGATATTCTTCAACAACACTAAAACTTGACCAGTGATAGCCAATATGGATTATGACCTGACATGACCCATACTGTATACAAAACCAGAAGTTTGAACAATAAACACTTGTCCTGAGCCATAACAAAATGAAAAAGACACACCAGATTGGCATAAAGATTCGTGTGTATGGATCCACACATCCACACGCTCCTCCTTGACCTGTCCAGCTCCTTGGTTGTTGCTCCGCTCCGGACTGGTTTTACATTATTCGAGATTCTGAGGGTAGTCGCAGAAAACTCGACGACTTCTTAAATTAGTCCCACATTGTCTGCCATGTAGACGCGAAGCTGAAGGACTTACTTCTACTGCATTCAGTTTTGGTGGGACCATAACAATACGACGCCGACGGTGTAGTGTACCACCAGTGTGCACAGTGTGTGTTTTATGAGGTTAAATTCCACAGCACTACTCAGCAAGTGCAATACTTATCGTATACATTTGATGCACTTCAAAAACGAACCGCCACTGATTTTAACTGTCACCGTCATACCACACTTTCCTTTTTCTTGTATTTTTTTTATGATATTATAACAAAGTCTTCATGTTCCTTTTAGTGAAAAACAGCTTTATTTATTACTTTATTTTAATTACTTTATTCACTCTACGGTTTTCTCCTCGTCGCCAATGTAAAATATGCATATTTATCAATATTAATAGTTGACTCACCAACGCACCACCGCACAGGCCGACAGTCCGATAACGACTCATCGCCCCACCACTTGGACCGGTATTTATAACCGAGTGGCGTGTGCGCACGAGGCAGCTTTACAATACTGTTATCGCCTTGTAGCGCGATCTATTGATATCTACATACACTACAGTTGTAAAATATTTGCAATAAATATATATTGATTTACCAGTCTAGCCAGCAATATTTTTGATTCTGTCAATTGAGACGCCAGGGCGAACCATAAGGTCTTAGAGCAAAGGTATTTCGAGTGTGCGTAAGGAACAGATGTATATGGCTTGCATCATCATCACATCTGTCCTTTTTTCCCAGTGGCACCATGACAGTTTTGATACGTCATGGTACGGAAGCAGATCTAGACGACATTGACGTGGATGCGTGTCTAGTGCTGGAGGCAGTGAACGTCTTCACATCCGCACTACTATCACTAAGAATTTGTTTGATCCAGCGTCTGATGGACTCAACTGGTAGGAACAAGTTGTGTATGGGCTTAAAGGAAGAAAACTCTTAGCTCTGAAAAATCAATTCAAAAATCTTATCAGAGTTAAGTGTGTTTCTAAATAGGCAAAATTTTCTATTTAAGAATTGTTGGAAATATTGATTGTTAATGTTTACCATTATATAAAGGTAAAATAAAGCAAAGATTTTTACTGATCGTTGCAGAAGTTTTAATTATATCATTTCTCTTCTACAAGAAGATAAAAAAAACACATTTACGTTAATTGTAATATTGTTCCTGTTTTTATTACTTGAACATCATCAATATTGACCAATGACAACGTTTCCATCCTTTGTCCCGTGGACAACACGAGCAAAATTGGGTGTTTTTTGGTAACATAAATTAGATGGGGAAGGACCCATCTAATTTATGTTTCCAAAAAACACCTTTAGATTATGGTGCCAAATAATATACTTAGAGAAAATAGGCTTAATTTTAAAAACACCCGCAACGTATCTACAAATGCAACAATTTTCCATTTCAATATTTGGTGAGATTAATACACAGTGAGAAGAATTTAGTGTCCCATAACACCTGCTTGCACCTTTGTTAAATACCTCAATATAAATATTTGGATAAATGAAATTGAGATACATATTTAAGTGATCTACATTATTAGTTAAACAAAATGAAGAACAAAGATACATTTTTGCTCTTTGTACGATTCCCTGACAATATAGCCCAAGCCAGGGTAAGGTTTTCCACGTAAGATGTGGTTCCCTAAATAATAGAGATAATAAAATATTCCCACTAGGTTTGAAAAACATTATCTCAGAAACAAAGAATTTTTAACTAAGGGAATTATGGTTAACTAGGCCAATAATATAGTGGATGACTATGTCTACCTGGGACAAACGATCCAGTTAGGTAGGGCCAACTTCGAGAAAGAGCTCAACCGTCGAATCCGACTCGGCTGGGCAGCGTTCGGGAAGTTGCGCGGTGTCTTCTCGTCCAACTTACCACAGTGTCTCAAGACGAAAGTCTATGACCAGTGTGTGTTGCCAATGATGACATATAGCTCTGAGACGTGGTCGCTTACAATGGGCCTCATCAGAAAGATTACAGTCACTCAAAGGGCAATGGAGAGGGCTATGCTCGGCGTTTCCTTGCGTGATCGAATCAGAAATGTAGAGATCCGTAAGAGAACCAGGGTAACCGACTTAGCCCGAAGAATTTCCAAACTTAAGTGGCAGTGGGCACATTGCTCGCAGAACGGATGGCCGATGGGTTAGAAAGGTTCTGGAGTGGCGACCGCGAACCAGAAGACGTTGCCTTGGAAGGCCGCCCACCAAGTGGACCGATGACCTGGTGAAGGTTGCGGGGATCCGCTGGTTGCGGGACGCACGGGATCGGTCAAAGTGGCGACGCTTGGGGGAGGCCTATGTCCAGCAGTAGACGTCTTTCGGCTGATATCATGATGAGGCCAATAAAGGAATAATTATGCCAGTTGCTTTGTCGTAGATCTATAGGATAAGAGCAAAACGTGGAAAACCATTAAAACAATATAGTTATTCGACGGTATTGTGAAGGCGTGTATATCATAGGCGTCTGAGTCACATTTCTAAGATAAATATTCTGCATATTTTTTTGCTAGGGTACGATGTAAACAAATCTATTAAAGTTTATCCGAAATTTGTGTTAATAAATCTAAATCATCGAGAATCATATCATTCAATATTAACATTATTATCTGTATCGGTGTCATCTTTAGCATTTACACATTTATATGTGTAAATATATAATGACGCGACCATTGATAGATGACAAAGACTATGGCTCTGCCATAGACTATCAAACGAACATTTCTTTTTTAGGGTTCCGTACCCAAAGGGTAAAAACGGGACCCTATTACTAAGACTTCGCGATCCGTCTGTCTGTCTGTCTGTCTGTCTGTCTGTCTGTCTGTCCGTCTGTCTCCAGGCTGTATCTCATGAACCGTGATAGCTAGACAGTTGAAATTTTCACAGATGTTGTATTTCTGTTGCCACTATAACAACAAATACTAAAAACAGTATAAAGTAAATATTAAAGGGGGGCTCCCATACAACAAACGTGATATTTTTGCCGTTTTTTGCTCGATATTAATAACGGCAACAGGTAGACGCCTGAAATATTCACAGAATGTTTAGTGTAATATTTACTTCAAAAAATAATAATTAATAAATTAAAATAAAATAAATTAAGGGGGGCTCCCATACAACAAACGTGATTTTTATGCAGTGTTTTGCGATAATGGTACGGAACCCTTTGTGTGCGAGTCCGACTCGCACTTGGCCGGTTTTTTTAGTCTTTCAACTATGTGGTAATGCAAGTATATTGGTGACCGTACTACAATGTGTATTAAATCTCGAGGATGCACCATTGAAGTATAATTAGATTTCGGTTGAGAGCTCGATTGCTCTTTTTTAATGTTATTTCATAAATGATAGAAAAATATTAAATACCGTGGTATAATAATTATATTATCCTTTTAATAATATTATTTTCATCGTTGCATTAATTACTTTATATTATGACCTAATGTATTCAGTTGTTAGGAAGATTTGCGTTTAAGTGTTTAGTTAATTGGATCATAAGCATTGCATTAAATGAGGGTAGAACTTTTTATTTTATTCGGTAAAATCACCGATCAGATGAGGGTATATTGAAACAATACGAATTGCTTGAAGAAATACTTAGTACGACTTAGTTATGCAACCTGAACCGCAGCGAGTGATCACTGTGAGAGCATGAAATGCACGATTGCAGTTTAGGGTGGCCCTTCCAGAAAGTTCCATGCATTTCTGTTAATTTACCATTTTAAGTAGCAGTAAGTCGTAACATGTAACCGATAGGATTAGATTCAATACTCTAGAGCATCCGCTTCTGCTCACACGTATTCGTATTCCTTTATTTTAACTTTTAACGCTCCCAAAAACTTGACTGGCGCAGCCGGTAGGATCGCCGAAAATAAGCTGCGCCGTCCTTCGCGTTTATCGGAATAAAACTTTTTCGTGATAAGCGCTCGGGTGGCCTTGAAGGTAGCTGTGGTGATTCTACGAACCAAACAAATTTGTCAAGGCGGAGCTGAAAATGAGAAAGGCGAGCTGGTGAGTCCAAATTTTCACCTTCCTTTCCCATTTCCTTTTTGTTATCTCGCGATTAGAGGTCTCGCGTTATAACGTTATCTGGTTTCGCATAAAATCTGTAAGACTAGTTTAGTAATAGGTCAAAGTTATTTAAAGTGATATTACAAACGAAATATTGTTAATGAATTAAAAAAATATATTTTATTCAAATAAATTGTTTAAAGTTCTATCTGATTAAAGATTTCTATTTTATACATAAGAATTAATTTTTGTTAGGAAGTGTTTAAATACTTTTTGCTTTTGTACTTTATATTATTTTTGTGTGTTAATTAATATTGTTAAAAATGGAAGATCAAGTAAAAATTTTTATGATTCCAAATGAAATGATTAAAATAAATCCGCTTTTTGACGGCGGTAAGCGCCATTTAAATCTTTTTATACGTAAAAGTGAATATATTATAAGTAAATACAGGGGAAGTGACGAGCAAAACTTGTATGTAATGCATACCATAACGAGTAGATTAGCGGGGAATGCAGCCGCGCTTATCAGTGAGCGCGAGGATATTGTTACATGGGAAGAGTTTAAGGAGTTATTAATACAACATTTTGGAGACCCACGAAGTGAAGAATGTTTAGCTATTGAATTGGAAACTATGCGTATAAAAAATGGTGAATCATTTTTGGATTTTTGCAACCGTATTCAATCAGTGCGTAGTATTTTAATATCAAAAGTTAATAGATTATCGAGTAGTATGCGTGAAAGTAAAATAACTATTTATAATAATACGTCATTAAACGTGTTCCTTTATAATCTACCGGAAAATATGGTGCGTATTGTGAGATTAAAATCGCCCTCCACTTTGGAACAGGCTTTATCTTTCGTGTTAGAAGAGGTAAACTTCCATGACCAATATAATGCCCGAAATAAAACACTGCTGACGTCCTCCAGTAAACATGCTATTCCAAATAATACACAAACGTTTAAATTCGGCACAAATAATTATAATAAGCCTATTAATAATGATACACCTATTTTTACACAACCCAAATTATATTTAGTTAACCCCCAAGGTCAACAATTTGGGACGCGTACTCCACAATTTGGATTTCAAGGCCAAACATTTGGTTATCGCCCACAACAATTTGTGATGCGTCCGCAACAATTTGGGATGCGCCCCCAACAGTTTGGGATGAGCCCTCAACAATTTGGAAATCAACAGCAATTAAATAATAAATCCTTACAGCCATTTGGCAACCAGAACCAATCGTTCAATAAACCTTCACAGTCGTTCGGTATTCAGCAACCTAAACTTCAATCTAGTGACGTCAAAATGCGTACGGCGCCTCCGGCCTAGGTCTATATAAAAGGATTTAAATTAAATGAGCTTGACCTTGATCATTGATCACCTATGGGACCGAGACGTGGTCGCTCACAATGGGCCTTATCAGAAAGCTTAAAGTCACCCAAAGGGCAATGGAGAGGGCTATGCTCGGAATTTCCTTGCGTGATCACGTCAGAAATGATGATATCCGCAGGAGAACCAAAGTTACCGACATAGCCCGAAGAATTGCCAAACTTAAGTGGCAGTGGGCAGGGCACATTGCTCGCAGAACGGATGGCCGTTGGGGCCGAAAAGTTCTGGAATGGCGACCGCGAACAGGAAGACGATATGTTGGAAGGCCTCCCACTAGGTGGACCGATGACCTGGTTAAGGTTGCGGGAAGGCGCTGGATGCGAGACGCACAGGATCGGTCAATGTGGCGACGCCTGGGGGAGGCCTATGTCCAGCAGTGGACGTCTTTCGGCTGAAATGAATGATGAATGAATGAATGACCTTGATCATTACGATGATAGTCAGTTTCCCTGCGATTACCAATGCAACGATGAATATTATCACGATTATTACCCTTTTACTGAAAATGAAGATGATAATTATATGGAAGAAGTTAACAAAAAGGTTTCAACGGAAAATAATGAGGATTTTCCATCAATAGCCTCGGAAAACATAAGGAAATGATACAATTAAATTGCGGTACATGCCTTAAATTGCCATACATATATGTCGGAGTTCGTTATCAATTAAAATTGCGGGTAGTCAACAGAATTTGTAATAATTTGTTTTCTTATTACTAATTTAAGTGATTTTACTATCAATTATTGCCTAATAAATCAAATCGTAATTTATTAAGTACTCTGTGTACGCACCAATAGATTTTGGCAACTTATTTAGACAGTTGTAATCGATGGTAAAGTTCAAAACAATTGTTGACATGTTAATTTGATTATTCTTTGTGTTATCACCATTATTTGCTTACGACAATTATTCTTTTATTACTTGATGATTTTAGAATCGAAGTTTAATTTGATTTAGCACATTTTACTATTTTGTATCAAGTAAACACGTGACGTACTTCCGTATGTCATCGGACAGAGTTGTTGTGGAGGGATAGCAAGGTATAAGAGAGCTTGCAACGGTATGCAAGTCGGTCTATCTTCGGATTAGACTCGATAAAGAGCTCACCTGCTCCCGACAAAACTGTCGGTTTATTTGGTACAGCACTGCTGTATATTCACATAGCTGTATTGGCTTGCTGATGGCGAACGATACACTTTGTACTTGGGTGGCTTAGGCTGCTGTACGAACTGTAACCTTAAGGGTTTGTTCGTTTAACTGTATTGTTACTATACCCTTTTAACCTACTTTATCTTGTTACCATTAGTATTGTTTTATTAGTGAAACTAGTACTGTAATTAACAACCTTGTTATTGGTTGTACAGTTTTTGTTTATCCAACAAAAATGGGAATGCCCAAATCCTGATCGTATATACCCCTCGGCCCTCTTGATCCTACATATATATACCCAAAATTGACGCCAAATTTATGATAGATACGGGCAGTACTAAATCATTTATAAACCCGGAAAAGGCATATGACTATTTTTACGATTATATTTATTATGATCCATTTGAAGTTAGAATTACTCACGGTACAACCCAACATGAAGAAGTACTTGCCATGCCAGCATTGCCGATTTTTAATGTTAATGATACTCACAAATTTCATATCTATGAAGTCGACCCTAGCTTCGATGGTTTACTAGGTAATGATATTTTACATAGTATAGATGCACTAATAGATTTGAAAAACGAGGTCTTGAAAACTAAAACTACGGTGATACCAATTATGCGCGACAAGAATAAACATATAATAGAGTTGGCACCTCTAAATGCAAGGACGGTTACTTTACTACCATAATTCAAAATACCCTTGACTAACCAATTAAATTAGCCGTTACTAAACCATTCGAAGTAGAACCGTATGAAAATAATATAAAAGATTGTGATGTTAATAATTTTAACGAAACTGAAAATATTGAAATAGAAAAATTATTAACAGATAACTTACAAAAGCTTCGTTTGAATCACATGTCAGCCGAAGAAAGTAAAGCCATTAGTACATTATGTTTAGAATATAAAGATATATTCTATTGTGATGGCATTCCATTAAGTTTCACGAACCAAGTCAAACATTATACAATGTCAAAGGACTGAAGAAGAATTATAAAAGAACAAAAAATTAAGATCCTATTTACGTCAAACCATACAGACAACCCCCTAGTCAGTCGCAAGAAATAAGAAATCAAATCGAGAAGTTACTTACAGAAAATGTAATTCAGGAATCTCATTCACCTTGGTCAGCCCCAGTTCATTTAGTTCCAAAAAAGAAATATGCATCAGGAGAAATAAAATATAGAATGGTAATTGACTACAGACGGTTAAACGAGATAACGGTTGACGATAGATAACCACTTCCCAATATCACTGATCTGTTTGATAAATTAGGTAAAAGCACATACTTTACGACATTAGATCTAGCAAGCGGTTACCATCAAATTGAGATTAACGAACATGATAGAGAGAAAACAG
This sequence comes from Anorthoa munda, assembly GCA_945859665.1. Classification (NCBI taxonomy): domain Eukaryota; kingdom Metazoa; phylum Arthropoda; class Insecta; order Lepidoptera; family Noctuidae; genus Anorthoa; species Anorthoa munda. The sequence continues at coordinate 30,031,617 of OX243911.1, read as the reverse complement.
CATTCAGCACTGAAAACGGACACTTTGAATTCTTAAGAATGCCATTTGGTCTAAAAACCGCTCCAGCGACCTTCCATGGTTGCATGGAATCCATTGCCTGGTATATTTGGATGACATTATAATCTTTTCAAATTCACTTGCAGAACATATCCAGAAGTTAAGAGCAGTTTTTAATCGTTTGAAGTCAAATAACCTTAAAATTCATTCATCATCATCATATCAGCCGAAAGACGTCCACTGCTGGACATAGGCCTCCCCCAAGCGTCGCCACATTGACCGGTCCCGTGCGTCTCGCAACCAGCGGATCCCCGCAACCTTCACCAGGTCATCGGTCCACCTAGTGGGAGGCCTTCCAACGCAACGTCTTCCGGTTCGCGGTCGCCACTCCAGAACCTTTCTGCCCCATCGGCCATCCGTTCTGCGAGCAATGTGCCCTGCCCACTGCCACTTGAGTTTGGCAATTCTTCGGGCTATGTCGGTAACCCTGGTTCTCTTGCGGATCTCTACATTTCTGATTCGATCACGCAAGGAAACTCCGAGCATAGCCCTCTCCATTGCCCTTTGAGTGACTGTAAGCTTTCTGATGAGGCCCATTGTAAGCGAGCACGTCTCAGAGCCATATGTCATCACTGGCAACACACACTGGTCATAGACTTTCGTCTTGAGACACTGTGGTAAGTTGGACGAGAAGATACCGCGCAACTTCCCGAACGCTGCCCAGCCGAGTCGGATTCGACGGTTAACCTCTTTCTCGAAGTTGGCCCTACCCAATTGGATCGTTTGTCCAAGGTAGACATAGTCGCCCACAACTTCGAGTGTAGAGTCTCCGACCTTGATAGGAGTGGGTGTAACATGGGCATTCAACATCACCTTGGTTTTGTCCATGTTCATCCTAAGACCCACTCTTTCGGAAGCTCTAATGAGATCATCGATCATTGTACTGAGGTCCTCCATGGTCTCAGCCATAACCACTATATCGTCGGCAAACCGAAGGTGAGTGATGTACTCGCCATTGACGTTGATGCCTAGCCCTCTCCAGTCCAGAACCTTGAAGACATCCTCCAGTGCAGCAGTAAACAGTTTCGGAGATATGACGTCTCCTTGTCTCACACCTCGCTGCAGAAGGACTGGTTCCGAAGTCTGATCCTGAAGTCGAACTGACATGGTGGCGTTTTTGTATAAACACTTCAACACTTCGATGTACCGGTAGTCAATTTGGCACCGTTGGAGAGACTGCAATACAGCCCAAGTCTCGATCGAATCGAAGGCTTTCTCGTAGTCCACAAACGCTAAGCAGAGAGGCAGGTTGTACTCTTCGGTCTTCTGTATAACCTGGCGCAGCGTATGTATGTGGTCTACGGTGCTGAAGCCCTTACGGAATCCGGCTTGTTCGGGAGGCTGGAAATCGTCAAACCTGCGCGCAAGACGATTCGTGATTACTCTTGAAAACAGCTTGTAGACATGGCTAAGAAGTGTGATGGGCCTATAGTTCTTCAGCCGGGCATTGTCGCCCTTCTTGAAGAAGAGTACCACCACACCCCTGCACCATGCCTGTGGCGTTTTGCCCTCGAATATGACGGAATCAAACAGCTTCTGAAGGGTCTTAAGAACCGGTTTTCCACCCGCCTTCAGGAGTTCAGCCGTGATTCCGTCGTCACCCGGTGCCTTGTTGTTCTTAAGCTGTTTCAGAGCCATCCTAATCTCATACAGGCTGACGTCCGGAATGTCTTCGGTATAGTGTCGGGTCAATCTAGCTCTAGGGTCATTCGCTAGATTCGCGACGGGTTTACTGGTTGACGTGTACAGCTGCCCATAGAATCTCTGGATCTCCCTCAGAAGCTCTGGTTTGGCGGAAACGATCCTGCCATCATCGGTCTTCAGTTTCGTGAGCTGGCTCTGCCCAATAGACAGATCTCTTGCAAAGACCTTGGAGCCCTTATTCCGCTCAATCGCCTCTTCAATACGCTCAGTATTAAAGCGGCGGAGGTCGCTTTTCAAGGATTTTGAGATCCGTCTATTTAGCTGCCGGTATTTCAACGCATCGTCTGAAGACTGCAGGATCATCTCACGCCTCTCCTTCATTAGCTTGAGAGTAGGATCAGAGAGCTTTTTGTTCCTATTTGTACGGCGGGTCTTAAAAAACTTAGACCCGACCGTATGGACAGCTTCCACGAACCCGTCATTGTATTCGTCCACTGAGCTCCCTAGGCACTCGAAACGATTCTAGAGTTCGAGCTGAAAGCTCTCGGGGTTTTGGACCTGGATCTGTGCTGGACGGAGCGTGGACTTCATCAGTCGAGACCTTTCAAGCTTGACATGAATGTCCAATGTGCCTCTTACCATGCGGTGATCGCTCCCGGTTTTCACCGAATTGATCACAGAGACATCATTGAACATTTGCTTCTTGGTTGACATGATGAAGTCGATCTCGTTTTTAGTTGCACCATCGGGGCTTTGCCAGGTCCACTTCCTGTGCTCACGCTTTTTGAAGAAGGAGTTCATCATGTAGAGGCTCTCCTTCTCCATAAAACTGGCCAGTAGGTGACCCCGGTGGTTCCGACGTCCAACTCCAAATTGCCCCACTTGCAGCTCATCCTCGTCTCGTTTGCCCAGTTTCGCGTTGAAGTCCCCCATGACAACGGTGAAGTGAGTTTTGAAACCATGCATGGCTGTAGAGATATCCTCATACATGGCCTCTACCTCGTCATCGGAGTGTGCCGAGGTTGGGGCGTAGACCTGTATGACCTTCAGCAAATATCTTGCGGATATTCTGAGTATAAGGTACGCCACCCTGGTCGACACACTCTCGATCTTCACCACGTTGTTCACAAGGGACTTGTGGACGATAAACCCGACACCACCTTGGGACTGCCGGTCACCCTCTCGGAAATAGAGCAGGTTACCGGATTTGAGGATTATCGAGTCCTCTCCCTCTCTTCGGACTTCAGATAACCCTATAATACTCTATCGTAACCTGCTCAATTCCGCCTCGAGTTCGGTTATCTTCTCGTCGGTCCGGAGTGTTCACGTGTTATAAGTTGCCAGGTCCAGTCGTCGGTTTTTATTGGGGTAGCCGGGTCCACTCCGGGGATTCTTCGCACCCCTTGCCACGCCATCGCCTCGACCGCTACCGTAGCCGAGGGTAGACGGGCTGCCGGGCACTCGGGGCCGTTTTTTGTGTGTGCTATTCATTTGGTTTGGGGGGGGTTTGCCATAATCGCCACGCTTGGCAGGCGGGTTGGCGATCGCAGTTAGTTGTTAAAGTGCACAGAGAACGCTGCTGCCCATTCTCTGGTGTGAAAAATTCAACTTGATAAGTCCGAATTTCTCCGGAAAGAAGTCCTATACTTAGGTCATGTTATAACTGAGGATGGCCTTAAACCCAACGATGATAAGATTAAAGCAGTTCTTAACTATCCACTACCAAAAACCGTGACAGAAATTAAAAGTTTTTTGGGCTTGATAGGCTATTACAGACGTTTTATTAAGGATTTTGCGAAAGTAACACAACCATTAACTAATTGCTTAAAGAAAAAGAACAAAATTATTATAAATCAAGCGTACATAGATTCTTTCCAAAAATGTAAAGAGCTTCTTACTAACGCACCTTTACTTCAATATTCCGATCCCGATAAGCCTTATATCCTAACCACAGATGCTTCGTCAAATGCCTTAGGGGCAGTACTATCGCAAGGCGTCGTAGGGTCTGATAAACCAATAGCTTACGCCAGTAGAACGTTAAGTGATACAGAGACCAGATACAGTACTATAGAACGTGAACTTTTAGATATCATTTGGGCGGTAAAACCCTTTCGGCCCTACCTTTAAGGTAATAAATTCATCATTTATACAGACCATAGGCCCTTAGCCTGGCTCTATTCCCTTAAAGAGCCGAATAGCAAGCTCACCCGTTGGCGACTTCGTCTTCAAGAATATGATTTTGAAATCAAATATAAAGATAGCAAGCAGAATACAAACGCTGATGCCCTGTCTCCTATTAAATTAAATGCATTAGGTTCCGATTAGGACGGATTATCTATGAAAGTTAATGTAGATGAAAAAGAACAAAATCGAAAAATTAATTGATTACGATAGTGATGACTCTAGAACAATTTCCATCTCGGATTTGTCTGCTACTCTAACAGCCAGTTCTGAATGTGATACAAATGAACCAATTCCACTTGACCCTGTGATAGATAAAACATTTACAGTACATTCAGCCAAAGACATGGAATCAATTGGTATTCCAATATTACAAGAAGCAATAGACACTAAACCTAACCAGATATTAGTTTTTACATGGCACAAAAACGATATCCAAGTTACAGATCTTTCCCGTGAAAAACAAAAAATACTTGAAGTATTTTTACCAATAAATAATGAAGAATTAATCAAACAGTTTTTAAAAGAATATGTTAAATATAAAATTAAATACTTTATATATTTTGAAAGCGTAGAGCATAGGAAACAGTTTAACAAAGTTATTATACAGTTATTTAAAAAGGGAATGGTAGAATTCGTGGAATATTCAGAGCGTGTAGTTTTTGTTGAAGATGAAAACGAACAAAAAGAAATCATCTTACAACATCATGAAGGAAAAACGTGTCATAGAGGTATAAAAGAGACTATGTCCAGGATAAGAAGAAATAATTTTTGGAATAACATGCAAGAGACGATATCAGCCGTAATAAATAATTGTGAAGCATGCCGTAAAACCAAGTATGACACAAAACCCATAAAGCCTTTTCTACAATTAACGCAAACACAAAATGCACCATTTCAGGAGATTTTCATAGATATTTTTGCTATAGAATCTGTATATTATCTTACATTAGTCGACGCATTCAGTAAATTGGGACAAGCAATTGAAATATCAAATAGATCTACACCCGAAGTAATACGTGCACTTATTAAATATTTTTCCATTTACGGCACCCCCAAAAAAATTTGTTGCGATCCGGGGAGTGAATTTAATAATGAATTATTGAAGGAATTAATGACAATGTACAATATACAATTACACATCAGTACACCTAATAACCCTTATTCAACAGGCATAGTAGAGCGTTTCCATTCGACTATCATTGAAATATACCGTTTAGCTAAATATGATCGAAAATGCACTGATGCAGCTTCCGTTATGACCTATTCAATAATGGCTTATAATCATACCATACATACAACGACAGGTTTGACACCATTTGAAGTTGTTTTCGGTCATACTGATTCAAATTCTATATTAAATGCAAATTTCGAGAAAAACTATACACAACAATTATTAAAAGATCATGCAAAGCGTTCTAGACGACTCTATAGTTACATATCTGATCAGATGATAGAAACAAAGCAAAAGATTAGAAATAGCAAGGGTGGTGAGATAAGCAAAAAGTTTGAAATAGGCGAAACAATTTATGCAAAAGAAGTTAATACCAGATTAAGTAAAGACAAGCCACGCTATAGGAAGGCAAATGTCAGCGGTGATGTAGAATATAATGTAATCCCTGTTACAATTGGAACTAGAAACACAAAAGTCCCAATTAAAAATATTAAACGTCCTCCGCAAGTGGTGCCTCACGCTATTGGCAGTAGCGCAAGTAACATGGGCTCTTCAACTTTAAAAGGTTGAGAAAAACCCCGGTATCCTTCCCGTGAAACAAGGGCAGGCGTTTAAACAAGTAGATAAGTGGTTAATTATAAAACTTTTAAATTTAGATAGCTTAGGTAATGATCTAGTATTAAGTTTAATTAAATATAATGAATTCAGTAAATTAGTAGATGTTAATAAACCGTACAGCCATGAGTTTTTAGGTATTCGTACTCAAACGGATTATCTAAAGGATAGGACTATCGAAAAATTTCAGCAACTTGTACCAGCTAAAAGATTTAAGCGAGGATTAATTGATCCACTTGGATCCATGATAAAAATCGTTACAGGTAATTTAGATCATAATGACGCAATTCGATATGATTCTCTCATCTCTCAGTTGAAAAGCAACCAATTAATAGTAGATAGTAAAGTAACTTTGGTCTCCAAAATGTTAGTTTGTTTTGTTAACAGTACAGAAATCTTACATAACAATACATTAATTTTAGATGAACGTTTAAAAAGGATTGAGAGATTAGTTAAAAATATGATTACAAAAGAAGAAAATTCTATTTACATTATATTCTTATATATCTATTTACATTTATAAAATTCTACTACTTATTCGAACAATTAATATAATTTTAAGTAAGATTGAAACGGCCTTAGCCTTTAGTAAGGTATCTGTACTGCATCGAGCGATTGTTAATTCTACTGAATTATTGCACATGTTACAATCTATAGCCAAGACTGAAAATCTGTTATATCCTGTGAATGAAAATAATTTAGTCAAATATGAAGATTGTTTCACTGTTAAAGCTTTTATTTAACAGAACCAGATCACGTTCATAATAGAGATCCCACTTATTGAAAACAGTACTTATAGTTATTTTAAAGTTTACTCTTTACCTATTTTTAACACAGATTTAAACGAAACTGTAATAGTGGTTCCTAAATATCCCTACCTTTTGGTGAAAGACTCAGATTACTTACCAGTCGTGAGAGCCTGTATACAGATTGCGATAGATGACAAATTCTTATGTACCGATGACGATGTGATGACCCATCTAGAGCCATTATGCGAAGAACAGTTGATGAAGTTCAACTCTAATACTACTGCATGCGAGCAGCATACAGTCGACATTGAAGATTTGAAAGTTCAACGAATTGGCCGCGGAAGTTGGATTCTATATACAAAAAATAACATTATAGCAAGTAGAAAATGCTATGATGACGTCGTGAGCCACGATTTTCTACAAGGAACATACATAGTTAGCCTGGACGATGCTTGTAAGGTTAACGTTGGGCACATACATCTACAAAATTACAAATTTTCTCTTACACACCTGAATTATCCAATAACTCCAATCATTACCCTACCAGAGATAAAGTCTGAAAAACGTACTAATAGTGTCAGTGCAGTGAATATGAAAGGTATAAATCTAGATGAGCTGAAAGAATTAGCTCAAGTGGTGAAAATGAGCAAAGTGAAATACTGTGAAAATTATAGTGCGGTTGACTCGAAAAACATTAGTTTAGGTACGGTAATTCTATATGTAATTCTGCCTTTAGGATTTATGATCTTTCTTATTTCTAGATGTAAAATCATATTGTTAAACTGTCTGCGAAATCATCAGAATCCTAACAATACTGATAATTTCGTTCTTGAGGAGGGAGGAGTTATGCAACCTGAACCGCAGCGAGTGATCACTGTGAGAGCATGAAATGCACGATTGCAGTTTAGGGTGGCCCTTCCAGAAAGTTCCATGCATTTCTGTTAATTTAGCATTTTAAGTAGCAGTAAGTCGTAACATGTAACCGATAGGATTAGATTCAATACACTAGAGCATCCGCTTCTGCTCACACGTATTCGTATTCTTTTATTTTAACTTATAACGCTCCCAAAAACTTGACTACTTTGTTGGTTGGCGACGTTCGAGGTATTATAATAGCGGTGTTTATTTGAATATTATAATGCAAGCAATATAAGCTTAGAAAGTAGGGCACACATTGTTGCCTTGATAAGCTAGAGTAGGCTAAATACAATCACCAATTTCTGATCAAACCGGATTAAGACTGTAAGTTATATTAAAATAATTATGTGATGATTTTTTAAATATGGTGCATGATATTTTTGTGTCAATTATGTAAAGAAATCGCTTTTTTTAATGTTTAGTAAGTGTTTTTATTTTTTAGAGAAGAACTGTGATTCTTTGGATAACGAGGTTTGAGGAAGAAGGAAGTCTCAAGAGTCGTGCATGAAGTGGCAGACCAACGCTTATAAGTCAGTCTCAATGAAGTTTTATGGTGAATGAATATGAAAATAATGGTTTTATACCAACTAGGCGTTTTGCTAGTGAATTCGATACACCTACGTCATTGCGCATTGTTCGCCGCGCACTTCATGACGAAGGAAAGAAGCGACCTTATTTAGTATTTTTTTAAACAAATTATTTATCATATAATAATATGGATTCATAATTTGTTTTTGTTTTGATTGTTTTACAATTTTATTTTTGTAGAGACACTACATTGAATTTCTTTATTTTATTCCATGGTGCTTACAAACCCTTTATTCGCATAATATCAGATTCGCATAATATCAGATTCTCAAAATAGCAGACTCTCAAAATATTAGGCTCGCTAAATATTATATTCTAAAATAGCCAAAGTACAATCATGCACTCAAAATAAATAAAGCCAAGACCTTGTTTTGTTTTTTTTAGGGTTCCGAAGTCAACAAGGAACCCTTATAGTTTCGCTCTGTCCGTCTGTCCGTCCGCAGCTTACCTCAAAGAATCTAAGTACTAGAAAGCTATAATTTGGCATGTATATACATATTAATAATTCCGACAAAGTGGTAACATAAAATCATGAAAAATCATTTTTTTTCGGGTACCTCCCATAGACGTAAAGTGGGGATGTATTTTTTTTTCTCATCTATCCCATGGTGTGGGGTATCGATGGATAGGCCTTTCAAAAATATTATGGGTTTGTTTAAACCATTTTTCGATTCAGAGATTCGTTTGCGTAAAATTAAGCTTTAAGTTGCAAATTTATGTTAGAGTCAAGTGTCCCCCCCCCCCTGCCAGCGAAATGGTTGCTCTTGGCTATGTGAAAAAATTCACGGCAGTAGTAAATATAACGAAATTAAAAGGAAAATTATAACGGATAACAAGGCTTTACAAGTTTACGAGTAATAGTCGACCAACTTATAAAATGTACTTGGAACAGTAAAAATTTTGTACAAATTCCATTAAAAAATTACTTAAATAAAGTTGATAGCTGTGTAAAGTAGATTAAATATAAAGCTTACAAACCATGTAAAAATATACAAAAATGAAATCATAACAGGCTTTACAGATGACTTATCACCCAAATACTATGTATTTGACCCCAACTAATGACACCAATGTATATAAAATAATAAACTCTTTAAAATCGACCAACTCTACAGGCTATGATGACATTAACACAAAAATCCTTAAATTATGCTCCACATTTTTATCAACTCATATTAGCCACATTATTAATTTGTCATTTATGCAAGGTTTATTCCCTTCACGGTTAAAATTCTCAATTGTTAAACCAATCCATAAGAAAGGTGATAGAAGTGATATGAATAATTACCGCCCCATAACACTTATTCCAATATTATCGAAGATCTTTGAAAAGGTCATGCATGAAAAACTCTCCGGTTTTTTATCAAAATACAAAATTCTAAGTGAAGATCAATTTGGTTTCAGAAAAAATAAATCGACCACAACAGCTTGTTTTGCTCTATTAAAATTAATAACTAAAAGCCTCAATGATAAACTACCAATTGTCTCCATTTTTCTAGACATGTCCAAGGCTTTTGATTTCGTAAACCATAAACTGTTAATTTATAAATTAGACCGATATGGTATAAGAGGAAACGCGTTGAAATGGCTCGAAAGCTACCTTACACATCGACAGCAATGTGTTGAGATTTCGGGACAATCAGGAAATCAAAAGCTCGCATATAGGTCTCATTATCGCGAAAATAACTGCGGTGTTCCTCAAGGGACCATACTGGGGCCAACTTTATTCTTGCTATATGTTAATGACTTGCCTGGTATAACTGCCCACAATTGCATACTATACGCTGACGATACGACCCTCAGTATTATAAAAGAAAATGATGATATTATTGAGTACCAAAATGAAATAAACATGACATTAAATAAAATTATTACATGGCTTGAACACAATAATCTTCATATTAATATTAAGAAAACAAAAATGATACAATTCCAGACATATAACAGTACGCGTCCACGACTTAAAATACAATATGGAAATGAGACAATAGAAGAGGTTGAATACGCAAAATTCTTGGGGATAATAATTGACAAAAACTGTAACTGGAAATCTCATATTGATGATCTATGTAAGAAGATTGATAGATTTGTTTTCGTTTTATATAGATTAACACGTGTGGCTAGTGTTAATGCGGCACTGTGTGCATACCATGGCTATGTCTCATCAGTTTTGCGTTACGGCATTATAATATGGGGTAATTCTGTTGACCTTAATAGTGTTTCGTGCTCAGAAAAAATGTATACGCTCAATTTGTGGAGCGCACCCACTGGACAGTTGTGTACCACTATTTAAAAAACTCAAAATACTGCCACTTCCGGCTCTATATATTTTTGAAATATGTATATTTGTACACCAAAACAGAAATGAATATGACTTGCATAACGATGTTGTATCCAGACCCAGCCGCAAAGTGCATATGCTTAATGTTCCTAGGCGTAGAATTAAGTTTTTTTCTAATGGTGTATACTGCATGTCTATTACTGTTTATAACAAATTACCTGATGGCTTTAAAACTCTCAGCCTCAGAACATTTAAGTTTAAATTATTTAACTTTCTTTTAAGCAAATGTTATTACTCAACTGAAGACTTTATGAATGAAAAATTTACCTTAAATATTTGAATTTAAATCATATTTTATCTCCTTGACTTCATTGAATTTTGACTTATATAATTAATCTCTTTTACAACTATATTATTGTTCAATTTATTTAAATTATTTGTAATTCTAATGACTTAATTTTAATGTAATGATGCCCCATAATTTTACAAACTATATTTGTACGCCGGAAACGGCAGAATATTATGATCGTAATATATAATTCTCATAACAGCTTTGTACAATATTCTGACAAATAAATGCATTCTATTCTATTCTATTCTACAAGTTTACGAGTAATAGTCGACCAACTTATAAAATGTACTTGGTACAGTAAAATTTTAGTACAAATACCATTGAAAAATTACTTAAATAACGTTGTTAGCTGTGTAAAACAGATAGCAAATATATGCTTATGAACCATGTAAAAACATACAAAAATAAAATCATAACATCCTTAGTAAAATGATTTCTAAATTAATAATGTTTAAGCTCGAAAAACGCATTGGTGTGGCCTGAGTCGTTGGCAGTACCAGTCCGTAGTTCATACGGCGCATGCGTGCGGTGGAGTCTATTTTGTGTTAGTGCAGAAGTATTTTCGACGTTTTGTAATTAAAACGTAAAAGTAAAGTCAAATTAGATTCGATTGCCAAGCAAATTACTTATTTTCTTTTGTCGATATCCTACTATAAAGTCAATATTCGACCCGTCCCACTGAGTAGCGTAAAACTTTCCAGAATGAAATAGTGAATACCGCAGATTAGAGGATTCACCTCTAATCTAAGTATTAGAGGAGATTAGAGGTGAATACATACGATTTTTTTCTAATACCAAACGAGAAATAAACAAGAAGCGTGCACTCAAGGATCCAGGGACAAACTATACCATTCCCAGTGGCTCTAACGCGCGCTCGTATCGGCTCCTTTCGCAATTCGCACACGCGGTGGTACTTAAATAGATAATATTTTTCTAACTTCAGTTGTGAAGTTGGATTTTGTCCTTCAGTTACCAGTTAGTCCATATTTAGTTTAAGTCAAGAGTGAATAGATGACATCTAGGCAAGCGTGCTTCACCGTGGACCACATCATCGCTTACCATCAGGCGAGATAGTGGTCAAACGTGAGAACATAGATTTAAAAAAAAAACATCATGCTATGTGGGCCCGTTTTTAGACTTTGTGAGCCGCTGAAACCGTTCTAATTTTCATAACAACAACAAAACCCTCTTTTTAGTCCGCATTATTATGCAACTTCGGAACCCTATTACTGCGCGTGGCCCGACACGCACTTGGCCGGTTTTTTATTATTTATTTTAAAATATTTACATAAAAAGGCAATCTTCCTATCTTTTTCAACATATTGCTTTGCTCTTTTTTACCATGTCAATGATATGCATTTCTCTCTAATTTTATATTTTGTGTCTGGGCTTCTGTTTTTAATTAAAAAAAACTAAACAAAAAAAAAACTTAAACAGTGTTGGTTTAGCAGGAATTTTAGAATTTTTCTTCGGTGCCAACCTACGACTGCATTCGTAGTTCGATGTTTTTCACCGTGGCAGCTGGATATATACTTTGTATTTTTTTTGTAATCATTGGGTGTTAAAATAATCCAAATAAAAATTGAGATAATTCCGTCTCAGGTGCAATTTCACGAATAGTCAGATATGCTTCTGGGCGTAGGAGGTAGCAAAGCCAAAAGCGTGCAAATATGCGTTATTTTGCGACCGTCCTTAGTTTCATTGTAAGCCATTTTTTGCTCATTCTGATCACCGCATTGAAATAATGGTAATAGCAACCTTTGATGCTAATATTCGGAGACATTTCTTTCATTGCTTGAATTGCTGCGATTTCATAGTCACATTTAAACGTGCTGATATTCATATCAAATTGATCTTTCAGTATACGGAATAATCACCTGTATGTATTTGTATTCTTATTAGGTAGTAAAGCGTACATAATAGGTACAAAACCAATCGTATCATCATCTCGAGCAATATCAATATGCAAGGTATATAATTGATAAAAAGGAGTATTTTCAGTTTGTCACAACTATTTATGGTGATGGCACTTTACACAGAATTATAATATTTTCAACATAACCAGTTCGGTAATGTTGAAAATATTATAATTCTGTCATCTGATTCGATGTCGTAGTCGTTAAACAAAAAAAATCTTTAGCTAGTTGATGCGGCAATCTTACATTTTTTGACTTTGTCCACTTTGAATTGCCAACGATTAAAAATTTGTTTTGAGTTCTATAGAGTGCATCTTTTACCCATGTAAATGGCGGAAGGGTGTGTTCTCTACCACGGAATGAAATATTTCTATCAATTAAAAAAGAAACAAACATTTTTGGTATGGATTCATAGTTTTCACATACCTCACGTTTGCATTGATCCATTATTGAATCTAACGAATTGCGTTCATCATCGGGAGTACAGATATGTTTTCCTACGCGTATTATCTCATTTTTAGTGTTGCGCGTTATTGATTTTCGGCAATCTTGTTGGTTGCAACAACGCCAGTAACTTATACCTTGCCAGAATTAGGTACTCATAGCAAAGAGATTTTATGTGATTACTCATAGCCGAGTCATGATAAGTTGACCGGATATTTTATGGAACGAATCACATAAAGTTCATTAAGTAAATAATTATAAATATAAAAGGCACTTCTCGAGTCAAATTTACAAATTCAGCTATTTTGGGAACATTATATTTATCGAATCTAATATTTAGACAATCTGCTATTTTGTGAATCTGATATTATGTGAATAAAGGCTTACAAACTAAAATCAGTGTTTGAAATCTTTTAACTTGGACCACTGCCTTATCTCGGGAATGTGTTGAATTCGTTTCTTATCTAGTCGACAACTAATCATTTGATTTTTTTATACCCTCACTGGGATAATACTTCTACAAGTAAAATTTCAAAATTTAGAAAACCCCCGAAACATTTTTATTTCATGCTACATAATTTATCTAGTACATAGTAGACACACTTCGATCGGCAATCTATTCAACACGTAATTATTACACGGTATCTTGTGAAAACACTCCGATTCAAATAGTAAAACACCCATAACTTATGAACGGCTGAACCGATTTTATTCAAACATAGCTAAGAACACTCTCGACAAAATTACCTTTCAAACTAAAAATCTAATTAAAAATCGGTTCACCCGTTTGGACGCTATGATGCCACAGACAGACACACAGACACACAGCAACACACCTCAAACTTATAACACCCCTCTTTTTCCGTCGGGGGTTAAAAATGTATATGCAAACATTTTTCAAACTTCGTGCAGCCGCGATTTGAACTCATTTCTACTAGGATCCTGCTCTGGAGTGGCACTCTCTCACGAGTCTGCCACGTGTAACGATAACTATTATAACGAATTTTAGACTTAGTTTTAAACCGGCTCGACACGGACTTTTGTAGTTATATCTAAGTGAAACAAGACAGAATATATTTTTATCTGTGTGTGACATTGACCACGCCCACCACCTTGTAGTTAGACTGTATGATGTCTTATTGTTGTATGACCAGAATACAGAACAGTACAAGTGACCATAAACATTACGATATGACTGCACTTTAGACCCCTTACTGTACATAAGTGGGACAACGGTACGGCAATTTGACGTTCTGTAGTCTCCGTGACGGACACAGATTACGGGGACAATGGGAATACACCGGTCAAGGTCAATTGCTCGTCTCCGCTGCTCCTGCACGACAACGTGCGGCCTCATACGGCACAACAGACAGTCGCCATGTTATAAGAGCTGGGGTTGGAAGCTCTCCGTCACCCGCCATATCCACCAGACCTTGCACTACAAGATTCTACTCTTTCTTCTTCCAGGAACTTCTTAGCGGGAAAAAAATTCAATACCCGAGAGGTCGTACAAAATGCCTTTGAAGAATTTGTTCCCTCCCGTCCCGCTGAATTCTTCAAGAAGGGCATCACTAATCTGCCATGCGTTGGCAAAGATGCATCGATTGCATGGGTGATTACTTTGATTAAATAAATACGTTAACTTATTTAATAAATAATTTATTAATTAAAAAATATTTTTAACAAGCTTTTCTCGTATTCTTTCATTTTATACCCATATCATGGCAGTGCACAAATATCAACTAGTCCGCCAACTTCGGCCGTCCGCCATATTGGATTTAGAATGACGTCACTTAGCTAACCATGCATTGCCATCCAAACTAAACTTGTATGAAAAATTTCATCTTAATCGATGGAGAATAACTGCTTTAAAATTCAGTTGCAAGATTTGACTCGAACACACTTACATACATACATTGCAAGTTAAATGAAAGCTTGTAATAATTTATTCATTAAAAATATTTTTTAAGAACAAGCTTTTTTCGTATACTTCTCAGCGAACCCTTTCATTCGATACCCATATCATGGCAGTGCACAAAAAATAACTAGTCCACCGTCTTTGGACGTCCGCCATATTGGATTTAGAATGACGTCACATATCTAACCATGCATTGTCATCCAAACTAAACGTGTATGCAAAATTTCATCTTAATCGATGGAGAATAACTACTTTAAAATTCAGTTGCAAGATTTGACCCAAACACACTTACATACATACAAACATACATACATTGCAAGTTAATGAAAAGCTTGTAAAAACTGCAATTTCATAGATAAATACCTAATATAATGATTCACAAACGTAGGGAACTTTATACATACATACATAAACTCACGCCGTTTTCCTATGGGGGTAGGCAGAAACTACAGAACGCCACCTACTAAGATACTTACATACTTCTTTTGCTTCACTCACATTCATACATCTAGTCATACACACACGCCGGTTATGAATACTGCGCACCTGACCTTTCTGAAGAACATCCCTAATAAAGTCTATGTATGTATTTCTAGGGCATCCCCTCCCGGCGTATCCATTCTAGTCTGCCTTGTAAATACCTTTCGTTAGTCGCCTTTCATTCATCCTCTCAGCATGACCAATCCATATTAACATACTCTTTTCAATTTTAGTCATTACATCTTCTTTTAAACCACAACGTTGTCTTATTACATCATCGTTTTGATGATCGATTAGTTGTCAGGATAGAGTTATCCTGACAACTAAATAAACTTTCAAAATATCTCTTCCAGCGTTCCAAGACCTTGCATTCTTCGCTCAGTCAAGCACCCAAGCTCGCCAAGCACCCATCTTCTGCTCTTATTACATTCATGCTCGATGTGTTTGTCACTCCGCGAGCCAATCTTGCCTGTTTCCAGAACATCTTAACATTGGCCCTGAAGTTATCGGAGAACTTCCTGTTATATTTTTCGTCCTTTTCATCCTTCTTCATTTGTACCACCTTTTTGACTTTCGCTTTTATTTGATTGTACGTTACTTTCACTCTTTCCAGATCATCCGTCACGTTTGTTGCCTAATTCATTCTATTTTGGGCCATACAGGCTAACCCATTAAGCCAAGCCTCTTTCTTCTGCTTCACCACCTCTTTTACTTCATCATCTACCCAAGTATAATTCGTTCTATTCACATTTCCTCTTCCCTATACCACATTTTTTTTTGGAGGTGCTGGAAGCGCTACGGCTGCGCGCGCTGGACGGGTGCGTGGGCGCGTGCCGCCGCCCCTCTGTATTAGACGTGCCATTGGCTAGGACTAACCTCCCCAAGCTTGCCCCTATCTCACGAGCCGTGCGTATTATTAATGTTATTACAGTATCGGAAGACATATTTGGGCAGAGCCTGCGGAGATTTCTCCAAAAGGCTTAAATAATTATTGAAAGAGGCCTAGAATTATAGACTTTGGCATGGTTAATTTAATTTATACCACTCGCCCTCTAAAAAGCTTATTTTATTCACTGAAAACAGTGAATAAAAAGCTTATTTTATTAAGGTAACGCTTATTTTAATTATACTTATATATACTAAACTTATTTTAATTGTGTAACGTAACGGAGGTGGTCACTGGCCCCTGAAACACAGGTGCTGTTACCTAGCTCAGGGGTCAGGGTTTCACAATTTATGCAAATTTTGAAGGTTATATACTATTTATTTATTACTCTTAATATTCCTTGTGCTTTTTGCTTAAATCTTTCTTTTTCTCGTAGTCATGGTATAAAATATAGTATGCAACTCTTGAATAAAACGGATTTATATCGAGGGCCATGAATCACTCGCGTCGCTCATGATTTTAACACTTGCATCACTCGCTATGCTCGTGATTCATCTATGGCCCTCGCTTTAAATCCATCCTTTATTCACTAGTTGCATAATATACTATTCTTATGGATCTTTCTATAATCAAACATAGTGTTCATTACACACAGGCCCTTCTCTACACATACTTCTAGTAAATTCATCCCATTCTCATTCACTCTTTTGTCTCCGAATGCCCCTAATACTTTTTCGAACACATTCCTCTTCACACCAACCCAACTATTAAAGTCGCCGAGCATAACAATCTTCTCGTTAGACCTACATTCGTTCAATATATTTCCTAAACTGCCCCAGAATTCCTCTCTCTCAGAAGGAGAGCATCCCATCATCCGCTCCGAGAGGATAATCCCCACCCTCTGACAGACCCTCTGTGTCTCTTGAACACCAGACCAGATAGCGGTCAGGGACTCGTGTTTAGAAATATCCACTCCCTTTCTTTTGGTCTCATTCACGCATAACACATCTATCCTTTTGTCCTTCACTGAACATTCAGCGTAGCTAAGCGACACTCCACAGCTCGCTTTTTGCCCCATGAGAACAATTGACGTTGTGTGTGGCGAGCATCACCGCCGACTTATATACAAGCACCGGTAAGCATGCAGGTGTTGTTATGACTGCAGCCACTTAGTGAGACAAAGATGATTGTTTTGTTACAAGAAATATAAAAGTTAAACCTGAACAACGGCGCACTCCCGCCAGCGGACGCTCAGACAGCGAGCAACTAAACTTCTGTTCCCAGAATTCCTGTGAATTATAAACGAAATGTCATGTATTTAATAATGACTATCTAAACAAAAAACTAGAAACAAAAAACTAGAAACATAATTTCGTAAGACGCTGCCACAGCTACTACAGATAGAAACTTGAATTTTGGACAGAATCATAGTTTAACAAGAAAGGCTTATGGGAAATTCAAACTTTAATCCCCCCCCCCTCCCCCTCCTTTAAAGGTTAATTTTCTCAAAATACCAATAAAAAATAAAATAAAAACATAAAAAAGCCTCTTTATTCCTTATTAATTTAAATAACAATTGGTTTTCTTAATATTAACATGCATAATAATTATTTATGATTAACATGCATCAACACTTTGTAAATTGTTTATTAATATTAGCTAATAAGCATCTCTCAACGAGTAAAGGCCTTCTCCATTTTTCTCCACACGGTTCTGTCCTTCGGTTTTTCCATCCAGTTTATTCCTGCAGTCCTCTGTATCTCACCGAGCCATCTATCTGCTGGTCTACCTCTTGACCTCTTGCCTGTTGGGCCGTTCCATGCTTTTACTCGTTTTGTCTATTTATCATCACTCATGCGTGCAATATGGCCTGCCCATTTCAATTTGAGTATTTTGCAGTGTTCTAGAGCGTCAATTGCTTTGGTTGTCTCCCTTATGTCTTTAAATATCATATTTAGTATGCTGCGCTCCATAGATCTTTGAGTTGTTAGTATTGGTTACGCCTACTAATTTATGGTTCTTATATTTTTTTACATCACCATGAGAGGCATTGGTTTAATAGTTTCAATTTATTAAATAAGTGTCACATATCGTTGGTTTTGGTGATATCCCGCGCGGTGGCGCCACCGTCAACACGCCGCCGCCTGACGACCGGCCGCCGGCCATCTTCGTCGTCTCGTTTTAATCTCGCCCAAACCTCTTAATCGAACCTACATGAAAGTGTTATCTGTATTACCTAGACCTACTGTGTTGTGTACCGCTGGCCAGCATAGTGTATCGAGTGTGTGAGCTGAACTTCCCGAACGTGACATCCATCTGCATCTGCATGGGAATCGCTGTTTCTAAGGTATGTGGCATAATAAGTAAATTGAACTTTATCCATTGCCTTTCGTCTCATCTGCGTATTATTATCCTTCAAGTTAGCACTGCTGAATCAGCAATTATAGCCAAGATTACTCTAATAATTTAGGTTCAAGCGCGATTTTACTAGTAATCTTCTAAAAGGTTATACGCACCATTTTGGTCCTTCGAGCTGGATAAATAAAATTTGGGCCTATTTACAGCCTATTTTTAAGTTCTAAAAGTCGAATTATAAGCAATTTTTTTTGGAAATTACCATATTAATTGCAGATCATCATACATACTCTATTGCGTTGGAAATAAGGCTAATTGCATAATTTTCTTCTTGTTCGCGTCTTTTTAGTTTGCTTTTTAAGCAGTCGGGTTTTTTAAGCTATTGCATAGCTTTTATCATGGGCTTTGAGCGCGGCGATCGAATCTAGAAATGCCGTAACGAAAATAAACCTGACATCCAGAAAACCTGACACCTCGAGCTGCTCCGAAATCGGACGAGGAATTCCGAGTGTGTGAGTGGGTGAGGGGGTAGAGGCAGGAGGGGTTTGTTGCGCGATTTTGTAGAAGTTTCATTTTGATATTTTTAGACTGAAGTAAAAAAAATTTGCGGGGGGAAAGTTACCAATTTAGGGAGGGGGGGGGGTTAATGCTATCTTGTTCTCCGGCCTGAAGTGACGGACCATCCCTACCACACTCACCGGATGTGCGCCCCGTAAGTATACATGTAAGTATATATGTATACATAGGTGTACCTATGTACAACAGTGAATAGCAGTTGCTGGTGAATAGCTGTACGCGTAAAATTTGTGTATAAAGTGTTTTAAATATGAATAAAAAGTGCATTTGTTAATGAAGAAAGTGATGAAAAAAGAGTGAAAGAAAATGAGTGAGTACTTTTATATTCTGACATTTTCCTGTGTCTTGACATCTGTTTGTCTAATTTATTTTCTTGTAGGCCATAGAGTGCCATAGACATAATATACGATGGACTAGATCTCCTTTAAGCTCGTTCTACATTATAATTTTCATTCCGAAGAAACTTATTAAATAAGTAAATAAGAAACTGCATAAATAAGAAAAAAATAAACAATTATAATTGCATAAGTTGATAAAAATGCTATGCAATAGCTTTACCGCGGCAGTTCCCGAGTGCCACACGTCGTTAAACTATTGCATAGCTTTTATCGCGGGCTTTGAGCGCGGCGACCGATTGAGCGCGGCGACCGAATCAAGAAATTCCGTAACGAAAATAAACCTTGACACCCCGAGCTGCTCTGAAATCGGACGATGGATTTCGAGTGTGCGAGCGGGTGAGGGGTGAGGGGGGAGGAGCAGGAGGGGTTTGTTGCGCGATTTTATAGAAGTTTCGTTTTGATATTTTTAGACTGAAGTAAAAAAAATTTGCGTGGGGGAAGGTAACGAGATTAGGGGGGGGGGTTACGCTATCTTGTTCTCCGGGCTGAAGTGACGGACCATCCCTACCACACTCACCGCATTTGCGCCCCCTAAGTATGCATGTAGGTATATATATATACATAGGTGTACCTATGTACAACAGTGAATAGCAGTTGCTGGTGAATAGCTGTAAGCGTAAAATTTGTGTATAAAGTGTTTTAAATATGAATAAACAAAGTGCATTTTTTAATGAAGAAAGTGATGATAAAAAATTTAAAGAAAATGAGTGAGTACTTTTATATTCTGACATTTTCATCTGACTTGACATCTGTCTGTCTAATTTATTTTCTTATAGGCCATAGACATAATATACCATGGACTAAATCTGCTTTAAAAACCGTTTCCGGTACTATAACCGCTAAGACGTGCTGTCAAATCGCTCCTAGATTTTAAGTAATAAAAGTGATTCAAACAAGTGCATTAGTGCTAAAAACGTATCAATTGTGTTCTAAAAACTTTTGCAACAAATTGTCGCTAAAAATCTACGTGGAAAGGGGAAAATTAAGTGAAATACGATATGCAAAATTGAACGAAATTAACTTTGAAGTTATCCAAAATCAGTTGTCAAAGACAATAGACTACCCAAGCGAGTCTATTAGTGTACCAACATTGACATATCGACGCTTCGACGTACATTGTTCGCTGGGTTTCGCAGTACACTACGTGTCTGCGCGTGTTGTTCCATTTTAAGCGCGTGCGCCTAAATACATTGGTGAACGACACGTTCCTCTGTTGTCCTCTCCCACCTAATCAGTGGTTGCCACCATGAGTACTCAACTGTCAGGTGAAATGTCATTGCTCTTTGACAAGATGAAGGAAGAACTAAACAAACAAACATTACAAATAAATGAAAATGTTACAACAACAGTACTTAAAATAGTGGATACAACCAATTATAGCAAAAAACGAAAGACTTTCACGTGAAGTTGAAACACTGAACAAAAAGCTCCAGTCTTTGGATATAATCGCTAGGAAAAACAACATTATCCTACATGGAATCGTAGAACCCAGCACCGAAAAATACGATGATTTAAACGCCTCGGTAATAAAAACGATCACGGATTTGGATGTGCCACTCGAAAATTGCGAAATAAATAAAGCCCAACGTCTTGGTAAAAAAAGAGGAAAATGGAAAAATAAGACCTATCCTGATTACATTAACAACTTTACAGAAAAAAAAAAAAAAAAATATGAAAGAAAACACATACATTATCAATGACTATTCCAAGGCCACCAGGGAAAATCGCAAAGCAAGAGCAAGTAACTTTCGTGAAAATGAAAAGGAAATAAAAAAAAGAACCCCAGACACACCAAGTCCAAAAGAAACAACCAACAACACAAGTAATAAAGTCCAGAGAACGGATGCTTTTCAACGGATGCGTGCGTGAGCCTACTCCTTGTCCACGAAAAATACTTACCTCATCTAGAAACCGGAAACGAAATATCACACAGCCAAATATAAATAAAACAAACAACAGCAGAAAAACTCACATTCCCCAACCCGGTTGGTCCCCGTGGGGAATTAGACCAAAACCCTCCAATAACATACCAACAACAACAAAATGAAGAAAACAACATCAAACCAACTGTTAAGCATGTTATGGTGTATCAGAGCGTATAGCATTGCTAAGTTTAAAACTACCAGATTACAAAGACCCATGGACCATTATCCAGATATACTCACCCACAGAATAAGAAGGAAACAATTAGCCAGTTTTACCAGGATTTGAACAAAACAATACATACACATGCTCGCAAAAATATTATTGTGATGGGTGACTTTAACAGCCAAATCGGTGAACGTCAATGGATGAAGATGCAATTATAGGACCCTATGCATACAGGTCAAATCCTAGAAGCAGGAATGGAAAAATGCTCATGGACTTTGCAATTGAAAATAATCTGATCATATTAAACACCATATTCAAGAAAAAGAAAAAAAGAATGTGGGCATGCTTGTCACTCGATGGTAAATCAAAAAACCAAATTGACTTTATAATGACCAATAAACCTAAATTCTACCCAAACATAAATGTCATCAATAACCTAAATTTCAACACCAACCACCGCATGGTCAGGGCTGAATTGGATTCATCCCAACCCAAGAACCCCAGACTAAAAATAAATCCAGGAAATAATAAACTAAACAAGCACCTAATAGGAGAAATAGCCAACTTACTAAACTTAAAGATTACAAAAAGGAAACAAAAGATGATGATATACAGGGAAAATACACTTGACTTGACACAAAAATTACTAAAGAGCAGAGCAACAGGAAAGAAAATTGAAACATTTGGATGACGGACAAAACTACTAAACTTCTTGACCAAAGAGCAGTTCTAATAAGTGCGAAAAGTACAGATAAAAATAGGAAAGAAATAGCGAAAACATAAGAAAAGACAGGAGACAACGACGGATGGAAACAATAGAGAGACATATTAGACAGTCTGGAGGAATAAAAAAGGCGTACAAAGAATTAACTATCAAAAAGGAATGGATTGTGAAGATGGAAAATAACAGTGGGGTGGAGAAGATAGGTAGACAGGAAATACTCAAGATCGCCACAGACTACTACACCGAACTATATAAATACAACACACAGGAAAGAGAAATAGACTTACCAGAGATTGAAATGGTACCTTATACCATGCAGGAAGAAACGGAAAAAGCTATTGACTCACAGAAAAACGATAAAGCTCCAGGGCCAGACGGCATAAGCAATGAATTACTAAAGCAAACGAAAGCAGCACTGGCACCTATACTCACAGATTTTTTTAACAGGGTGATCAACACAGAAATAATCCCAAAACAGTGGAATAAATCCACAATAATCCTTCTATTCAAGAAAGGGAATCACTGCGATATTGGAAACTATCGGTCCATCAGTCTAATGTCTAATATTTATAAGATCTTTGCAAAGATCATTTTGAAAAGAATAGGAAGGAAACTAGACGAGCAACAACCAATAGAACAGGCAGGATTCCGCAAGGACTTCTCGGTATTAGACCATATCCATACAGTAAAACAAATTATTGAAAAGTATGCCGAATACCAGCTTACATACTACATAGCTTTTATTGACTACAGCAAAGCTTTCGATTCTCTGATACACTCCAAAATCTGGGAAGCCTTAAAGGAAATGGGTATAGACCGCAAATATATAAGAATTATAAAAAATATTTATAGACACAGTTCGGCTTGTATCCGTCTAGAAAAGGAAGGGAATGTGTTTCAAATAGAAAAAGGCGTGAGACAGGGTGACCCCCTTTCACCAACACTTTTTCTGGCTGTACTGGAGATGATATTCAGGAATCTGGATTCGACGGACATGGGCATAACTATCAATGACCGCACGTTAATACACCTACGATTTGCAGATGACATTGTACTATTTGCAAAAACACCAGAGGATCTAAGCAAGATGATAAATGAACTAGCATCAGAAAGTGCTAAGGCCGGATTGAAGTTAAACCCAGACAAAACTAAAATCATGACTAATGGCAACAAAGATCCTATAACAGTGGAACAGTCTCAAATCTCCTATGCCGACGAATACATTTACCTCGGTCAACTGATGTCTCCAAAAGACAATGAGAACAAAGAAGTTGAAAGAAGAGTTGTGAATAGCTGGAAAAAATACTGGTGTCTAAAAGAAATCATGAAAGACAAGAGTTTACACATATCAACGAAAAGCAAACTTTTCAACACATGCGTCCTGCCTGTATTGGCATATGGGAGCGAAACATGGGCTTTATCTAAAAACGTAACAAACAAACTCTCCATATGCCAACATGCCATGGAAAGGAGTATGACAGGGATCAAAAGGAAAGAAAAAGTAAGGAATAGCATCATCAGAAGCAAGACTAAGGTCCAGGACATAACTCTGAAAATACGGAGACAAAAGTGGAAATGGGCGGACCACATGATCAGAGGAAAGGGTAAATGGAGTAAAATAACCACACAGTGGTACCCAAGGGATGGAAAACGAAAGAGAGGTAGACAACAGAAAAGGTGGGATGACGACATCAAACAAGTCGCTGGAACAACATGGAGTAGAGTGGCCATAGAAAGGCCGGAATGGAAAAGATTGGAGGAGGCCTTTGCCACCTGGCAAACGGACACACCAAAATTAAAACAAAAATGTATCTATGATCAACAAAGGAAAAAAAGTCGTGTCTGGATGAAGGCTTATATATAGATCTCCTTTAAGCTCGTTCTACATTATAATTTTCATTCCCTTTGTAAACCGTTTTTATTCGTTCTGGTCTTTATTTTTAACCGACTTACCAAAAAGGAGAAGGTTCTATGTTCGACATTATGTATGTTTTTTTTTATGTATGTTCACCGATATCTCCGCCAATTGTGGACCGATTTTGAAAATTCTTTTTTTGTATGAAAGAGTAAAAACAATAAACAGTGCAGTGCAGAGCAGTGGTGGCCCAGTGGTATCGGCCGTGACTTACAAGTTGTAGGTCGTGGGTTCGAGCCCAGGCAGGCGCTTTACTTTGTGTAAATTATTTCATCACCACTGCTCTCAAAACAGTGAAGGAAAACATCGTGAGGAAACCGGCATGTCCTAGAACCAAAAATTCGAAGACATGTGACATCCACCAACCCGCACTGGGCCCTCGTGGTGGATAACGGCCCATTCCCTCTCACAGAGAGGAGGCCTAAGCTGTGTCCCAGCAGTGGGAACATTAATAGGCTGATGATGTGTGATGTAATGTGATGAAAGAGTTTTTTTCGAAATTGGTCCCATTTTAGCTTGGTGAAGATCTGATGAAGAACTTCGGAGATATACAATAGACCTCTTCAATAAATAACGGCAAATCTCTCGGAATTGCTGCAATCGCATGTCTGTTTATTGTTTATACGATTTCATGACATAACATCACGCCAGTACGCTCCAAAGGGGTACGCAGATCTCTCATTTCACCGGTTATGTTCAAGTTTCATGTTATTCGGGTAATCTATTCTGGCGTTATAGGTACTTACTAAACGACTTGCCTATTAGGTAGGTAAAACTAAAAAGGGAAAAATAAAAAACTTTATTGCAAAAAAATACTACCGACTTTCAAAAGAAAAACTACAAAGTGAAAAGAACTTTATTTTGGAAGTCGGTGTCGATATCGCAAGGAATTGGTACCTAGGAAAGACACCGACTTCCAAAAATAAAGTTATTTTTCACTTTGTCATTTTTTATTTGGAAGTCGGTAGTATTTTTTTGCAAAAAAGTTTTTTATTTAATTAAGATTTAGCATAAATAAAAAATAAATAAATAATTATAATTGCATAAGTTGATAAAAAATGCTATGCAATAGCTTTACCGCGGCAGTCCCCGAGTGCCACACGTCTTTTTTTTTACCCGACTGCCGAAGGAGGGTAATGTGTTTATCAGTCTATGTATGTATGTATGTTAGTATGTATGTATGGATGTATGTATGTATGTATGTATGTATGTTTGTTCCTATGTGGCGTTCTAGAGATCAAACGCGTGGGCCGATTTTGATGGTTCTTACGTCAATCGATTCGTCTTAACCCCGCGAGTGTCACTGGCTACATGAAAATTGGAAAATAGGAAAATGGCGGTTCTTGGGCGCCATATTGTGGGGGCCCAATATTTTTTTTTCTTCTAAACCTATCGTGTGGGGTATCAAAATAAAGGATTTTAAGATTTTAAGGTGGTTTCAAAAATATATAACACTTATATGTTTAAATGTACCTAATTCGAAAAAAAATTAACTAAAAAGTTATAAATAAAAAAAGTTAATTAAAAAAATCAAAAAACCCGACTGCTTGTAAAGCGAACTAAAAAGACGTAAACAAGGAGAAAATCATGCTGTGCAGTCGGAGGATACGTCTGGTTTTGGTCAGCCAGCTCGCGAAGATGTAAACCCGTTTTGATTTTTTTAATTAACTTTTTTTTTCTCTTTTTAGTTGGCAAGTAGTTAAGTAAGGTACCTATAATGCCAGATTAGATTAGCCGAATATCATGAAACTGAGCATAACCGGTGAAATGAGAGTGTATTAAGGTGAACTGTACACTTCTGCGTACCCCTTTAGAGCGTACTGGCGTGATGTTATGTTATGAAATGGTATAATCAATAAACAGACATGCGATTGCTGCAATCCCGAGAGGTTTGCCGTTATTTATTGAAGAGTTCTGTGGTATATCTCCGAAGTTCTTTATCAGATCGTCACCAAATTAAAATGGGACCAATTTCGGAACATATTCTTTCAGCCCAAAAAAATAATTTTCAAAATCGGTCCACAATTGACGGAGATATCGGTGTATTACATTAAAAAATAAATAAAAAAACATACATGAAGTCGAACATAGAACCTCCTCCTTTTGGTAAGTCGGTTAAAACTGTTGTTTCGGTTTGGTGACAAGTAAAATTTCAAAATTTTAAAAACCCCCTTCATATTTTTAAATACGCTTCGATCGGCAATCTATTGAACACATAATTATGACACGATATCTTGCGAAAACACCCCGATACAAACAGTAAAACGCCCATAACTTTTGAACGGCTGAACCGATTTTTACCAAACATAGCTAAGAACACTCTCGACAAAGTCACCTTTCAAACAAATTTAAATCAATATTGGCTTATCCGTTTAGGCGCTATGATGCCACAGACAGACACACAGATACACATATACACAGATACACAGCAACACACCTCTTTTTCCGTCGGGGGTTAAAAATGAAATTCGACCAAAAAATATTCGGAAAAGTGATCGGTTTCCCATAATTACGTGTTCGATAGATTGTTGATCGAAGCGTGTCTACTACTAGATATATTATGTAGATTAAAAAATACGAGAAAAAAAAAATTCTGGGGATTTTGGAAATTTTAATTTTTACTTATTTTTATTTTTATTTTTGGAAGTCGCTAGTATTTTTTTGCAATAAAGTTTTTTTGTTTATTAGAAAGTCGGTAAACATAAATTCAATCATAGAACCTCCTCCTTTTTGGTTAGTACGTTAAAAACAAAACAAAATCATTATTTTGGAAATCACTTCACATATTCAGTGGGAGGGTGACCAGTTAGGTTGCGAAACCTACAGAGTAGTATGGAGCCTTAATACTTAATGTAGGAAAACGAAAATTTTATAAGCCTAGGGTAATGGGACGGGGTGTTGAATTTTGCAGAGATAAGTACGAATTCCACGCGGACAAAATTGCCGGCTAAATACTAGTTAGTTGTAAGTTTATGTTTATTGTAAGTTTTATTTGGTACTTTCAGTTCAATAGAAGCTTATTTCTAAAGTATTTTCACTCATATTTTTAAACAGAAAGAGCACCTGGAACCAGGGATTCCTCGAGTTGTTAAGGGGATCAAGTGCGAGGTAGTGTGCGTCGAACTGCTTTAGGTAGGGCGAGCGTATACGCAGCGTGAGCGCTCGATGAGCGGCGCGCTCCACGCCCTCCACCACGTCACGCCGGTCCGCCCAGCCATCGCTGGCCACCAGCCGCAGAGCAGGCGTGCCCGGCTCCGCCCGCGCCATCCCCGCCAGCAGCGCGCGCGCCGTGCGGCCCTCGCACCAGCACACGGCGACGCGTGGGCCGGCCGCCAGCCGCGCCAGCGCCGCGTCCACCTGCACTGGTGCTGGCGCTGCGCGCAGTGCCTCCTCGCGCGCCACGCACACGCCTCCGCGCGCCGCCTCTGAGCGGAACGCCGCCATGCCGCTCTGCCCGTAGCTCTCTGCGCAGCGAGTAGTCACACTCAGGAGCAAACGAGACAAGGGGACAGGGGGCTCACCGTTACTCTTACACTCACCGTCCGTGTGCAGCGCGTGCACGTATGTCCAATTGTGCGCACGCAGCAGCGCCACCAGCAGGCGCGCTGCGTGGCGGTCCGACGGTACTACGCGGAAGAACGTGGAGAAGCGTGCGCGGTCCGACAGCTCGCGCGACGTGGCCGAGTACGATACCTGCGCAAGAGCTCACGTCACAGCGACGTTCTGGTGAACTTGGTGGACGTAATGGTTAGGGTTACCCACCTGCGGGATAGAGAACAGCTGCAGCAAGTTCTGCACCTGCACGGCTGCGGAGCTGGCGCCGGGGCCCAGCACGCCAACCAGCGGTGCCGAGGCCGCGCGCGCCGGCTCGCCTGCCTGCAACACACGCTCTGTTATATGCTCTCGTCGCACTCTCTATCACGGAATTTAAACAAAAGCAACTTTTTCACCTGAACCAGCTATAAGTAGAGCCAAGTGCAAACTCAAAGTAATTGTATGACAGAGTGTTGTTCCGGAGCCCGTGATGAGGCTGAGTGCCCTCGCCGTCCTCTCCATCACGCAGAGAGTACTCCGTGACTCCACACCCTCTATCCCACGCTCGGTATTTCAACACTTTTTAACGATCTTTGAAAGGAGTTTTCACAATATATATAACTAGCTGTTCCCCGCGGCTTCGCTCCCGTGGGCCACCCCACAGGACCCGTTTTCGGGATAAAAAAAAAGTTAATTAAAAAAATCAAAATACCCGACTGCTTAAAAAGCGAACTAAAAAGACGTAAACAAGAAAAAAATCATGCTGAGCAGTCGAAGGATACATATTCGCGAGCTGGCTGACCAAAACCAGATGTATCCTCCGACTGCACAGCATGATTTTTTTCTTGTTTACGTCTTTTTAGTTCGCTTTTCAAGCAGTCGGGTATTTTGATTTTTTTAATTAACTTTTTTATTTATAACTTTTTAGTTAACATTTTTATCGAATTAGGTACATTTAAATATATAAGTGTTATATATTTTTGAAATCACCTCTTGAAACCCTTTATTTTAATACCCCACACGATGGGTTTGGAAGAAAAAATTAAATTGGCCCCCCACAATTTGGCGCCCAAAAGCCGCCATTTTTCTATTTTCCAATTTTAATGTAGCCTATGACATTCGCAAGGTTAAGACAAATCGATTGACGTATGAATCATCAAAATCGGTCAACGCGTTTGGTCTCTGGAACGCCACATAGGAACAAACATACATACATACATACATACATACATACATACATACATACATACATACATACATACATAGACTGATAAACACATTACCCTCCTTCGGCAGTCGGGTAAAAATAGCCTGTGTCACTCAAGAATAATGTAGCTTTCTATTGGTGAAAGAATCTTTTAAATCGGTCAAGTAGTTTTGGAGCCTATTCGATACAAACAAACAAACAAACAAAAAAATCTTTCCTCTTTTTTTTTAATATTTATATCTATCTATATGTCGCATCAAGGCTGGCCGATAGATGTAAACCATCGGGAAGTCAGGATGTATTCCCTTAGGTTAAGACATCGTGTGTGGGCAGGTCGTTGGGTACAATCGTGAAAATGAAATCACATAAATTATTCGATACACTGAGTATATTCAAATAGACACAAGTTACATTCTTGCTTACGATTACGGATCGACACTGATTCTACGACGTGTTAGCTCTACGGCTGTCAGTACTCAACTGCCAGTACATTTTAGCTCAACTGCAATATTCTATTATCCCCACCACGCAAGTGGTTAGAGAAAGCGCGCCAAAGCGTAGTCGTTCTTGCTTTGCCGCCAGATGGCGTGCTTGCGATTTGTTTTGACGTCCGTACTATTGACTAAACCCGACACGGCCATCCTGCGAGACAGGCGTCCTCGTCTGTTCCTCATTGTCAGGTTTTAACAGTGTATCGAATCATGTGGAAATCCTCAATGGATGTCCTCAGCCCTTGGGGGAAACTGAGGGGTCTGTCAGACTCCTACTGACTAAAACCACATGGTGTTCTCTAGGCCGTAATTACTCTTGAGAGGCGAGCGTGGAACACACACGTCGCCTTCTCGGGCCTCTCTCAGGTGACAGATCCCCAAATCTATCACCCGCAGGCTACATCATCTTGTCCTCGCTCCATGCCACCTCATGTCGTGTTGCGCCACACGTCCTCTTAGTCTACTCCGACCCGCCAGTCTCCCATCATACCAGGGATGTTTTTCTGAAACACAAAATTTCCAAACAGTATTCACTCGTCCAATCCTGACGCATACTCTAGGTGAGTGAGAAAACATTTTGAATCAATCAAACATGATCACTTAAATGTCTCCTTTCACCTTTGCAAGGAAAGAGTAATTCTATTTCCAATTTAAAGAAAATAGTAACTCAATCATCGATTTGGTACCTAAAAGCAACCAATCATAGTGATTACAAAGTCCAAGTACCACTGATAGTCATTAATTTCAAATTAAATCCAGCAAAAGAAACCACCAGGTATCTTATTCACGATATTTAGCTATCTCATAGCTCTCTTAGCAATCACAATTGCTCCACTCGAACATCTCCACGATGTCGAGTCAACTCAACTCTTTGAACTCAGAACCTATTCACACAGAGATTTAGTCTGTCCTATGTTACGTCAATTCATTATCTACTTCATCTACTCTCTCAATTGGTACTTGAGCTTTGCGTGTCTTACTAACACAATCTACGCAAAGTAATCAAAATTAGAAAATCAAAATTATTAAAATTTTCGTAATGAGGGCTTGACGATTCGAACGTCATCAAAATTATCATGGTGACCTCACCAAACGCATGACAACGAGTTTACTTTCTTTTAACCTCATGACTCAATAGGAACTTTCTGTAAGGTTCCCAACACAAACATGA
This sequence comes from Anorthoa munda, assembly GCA_945859665.1. Classification (NCBI taxonomy): domain Eukaryota; kingdom Metazoa; phylum Arthropoda; class Insecta; order Lepidoptera; family Noctuidae; genus Anorthoa; species Anorthoa munda. The sequence goes on along the minus strand of OX243911.1, from coordinate 30,000,952 downwards.
ATGTTCACACCGGACATAGTGTCATAAGACTTACAGGTGCCATACAGGCCTACCGTTGCCACACAGGCCAACAGTTGCCACACAACGCTCGGCTACTCCTGACCAAACTAAATTATTGGGTTCGTGAAAATAGGGAAATTTTAGAACTCTACTCTTTAACTAAATCATTACCCTGGGCCATGTACCGCTAGTCGTTCCAAACAAACTTTAAAACTCAACTGCAGCAAAAACTGCCAAGCTTACAGAAACCTTCAAGTAAAACCTCTAACGCCACGGCTCTCTAGCCAACCAGCAATTGTATTGCTCTCACAACGGTCTCTAGACTCTGACCTCCTGGATTCTGGTATCCACTGGTATGGTCAAACATAATACGTTCGATAGACTGAATTACTCGACACCTTAAGCTTGCTCATCATCAAAACCCTTTTGACATCAAGATCGACTGGTACATAACCCGCTGGTATCTTCCCTGACCTACCATGTGCATACTTGTAGGTTCTAAGCGTACCTATTTATAGCTTTCGGTGTATAACGATCACCATCCTGTCATAATCACCTATCGCGGATTTAATACAGGGCCTATTTAGTTTTCGTACTAGAGATTCCCACACAACACTATTCATTAGAAAAAAAAGTGTCCTACGATCAACAAGTTCAACAACTAAAAGTAATAGTAACAATGCTGTTACAGTTTGTTATAATTCAAAGGCAATGCATACTCAACTCATGAAACCTCTTCAAAAACCCATCGCCACATGTTACGCATGAGGTGCGGTCCAGAATTTGTCTCATAAGCAGACATGTTAATCAGATTTGGTTTCACTACCACTGTCATCAACTATGATGTCCAATTCTCAAAGAACTTGGTGATCGGGGACCCTTCTCACAAGATTCGCACTTTTTACCCAAAGATCTTGGAACATACAGACTGTTAATATGAGGGGACCAATTAAGCCTGATAATGTCCAATGAAGCCGTGTGAAGGAGCTTCACGAATTAACTCTGATCAAATCTTTAAAATCAAATACCAACAGCAACTATTTACTATCGCTCACTAACTCAGTTTTCATGTAAGTAAAACCATTGCGAGATCTAGTGCTATCATAATATTACTTTGAAAGTAAGTGAATTCAGATCTGAAGACGGCTGTGCAAGTCGTAACGCAACAAGATCCTTTCTGAGTACAGGTAAATGACTAGTACCGTTACTAACTCGATACAATTTCGATGCCACTACGACATTACTAACTCGCTTTGCCACTGAAAATCATCAGTCCTGCAGTCATTTTGGAAATATCATTTCCTTCTTATGGGATATCTCATTCTAAGGTTCGTACTAAACCTAAAATTGAAACTAGGAAAGTACTAACTAGCCAATAGGAAACTCATTAGCTACTTGCCTTTTACTAAGTGTGTCTCAATTACCTAGTGATAGTGCTAGATATAACCACGACCAATACAATGGTCAAACATGAAAACTTAAAACTCGAACTAGCATCTCTTCACCAGAGAACCTTCGACCTCACTATCGAAATAACATGGAAGCGACTCACCGAGTAATCCATTCCAAATTTGCGCGCGCTCCCGACCTTACAGTTGTGGTCATAGCGTTCGACTACCACCTGCGAACTGCTAGGCTGCCATCGGTCTTAACCTCTCAGACGTTGACACGTCAACCTTCGCGCTCAGCATCTGAATCGCTAGCCTGCAGCAGAGGCTTCAGGCTGCGACACAATATGGTATCTGAAACATGAAAAACATTACGAGAGTATATGTTCACACGGATATCTTAACCATACACAGCTTTGATGGAAATTAATCGATGCACCGGTGTACTCGTAGTAACCTAAATTAATGAATCCAACTAGCCTTTTCCCAACTACACTGGTGTCGGCTTCCAGTCCTACCGGAGTCAGCTGAGTACCAGTGCTTTACATGGAGTGACTGCCTATCTGACCTCCACAACCCAGTAACTGGGTAACACGGTACCCCTTGTCAAGACTGGTGTCAGATCTCAGGCTTCTGACTACCCGTAACGACTGTCAAAGATATTCAAATGACAGCCGGGACCAACGGCTTAACGTGCTCTCCGAGGCACGGAGGAAACCCGGTATGTTGAAATGGTCACCCATTCACGGACCGACCTCGTCAAGCGTTGCTTAACCTTGATGATCGACCAGTGCGGCTGTTATTATTTAGCCACGAGCTTCTAGTAGTAGTAGTTACCTAAACCGGCATGGCCAAATAGGTTATTATGGACACCGAATTTGAGTGCAGAGTTCCTGTCCAAAACATGAACCTACTGTAATATGTGGTTGCCCCACTTTGCCTAGGTGTAGTTTAGCCCTCTGATTCGAAAAGAAGAATATTAGGCCTCTTCTCAAAATTAATCAACTCTCACCTCGCACTAGACAAAACTATCGCACTACAATTCTAATCAAAGTATTTCATTTGGAATTATCATAATTTACAGACTGAAATGTAAGGTAGGTACGTCGCTGTCACCATATCGTTCCAACCTCCAAACAATAATAGTCAGCCAAGGCCAGTCAAGGGTTATTGTCAGTGATAGTAAAATAAGAACTCTTTCAACAACACCAAAACTTGACCATCGATAACTAACATGAAATTATGAACTGACACGGGCTACCCCAACGATCCACTGACCGCCATACCGTACACAAAACACAGAATTTTGAATAATGAAAACTCTTGGCCATAGTCATAACAAATTGAAAACGACTCACCAGATTGGCATAAAGATCAGTGTGTATGGATCTTTCCACAAGTCCACACGCGTCTCCTTGACCTCTCCAGCTCCTTGGTTGTAGCTAGCTTCCTTGCTTCTCCGCTCCGTTATTGATTATTCAAGACTGAGGGTAGTCGCAACTGACTCCGCGAATTTTTTGCAAGAATGTAACCGCCACTTTCACAAGCTTTGTTTTTACGTGTGATCTCATTAGCACGACCGAATCCCAATTCTGATGTCGCATCAAGGCTGGCCGATAGACAGGGGCGGCTTTACCTATAGTGCAGGGTGTGCGAAGCACACGGGCGCAGCGCCCTAGGGGGCGCCGAGCGGCAATCGCGCGCCCTCCGGCCGCTGGACTTTCGATGACCCACGTAAAAAGAGCACCGGTTTGCTTACATTTTGTATGGCATCTGGAGCTCTTCTTATATATATCGAATTACAGCAAAGCAAGGCGCGCCACGAGCGGCTTTTAAAATAGTAACTTTTATTTCAACATGAAATAAACCTAAAGACATATAATTACAGATTATATTGGTTTAGTTTGGTAGTGAGTCAGCGCATCACTACCAAAGGCGCGTTCCGGCACCTTTTTACCCGACTGCCGAAGGAGGGTAAAAAGTAAGTTTATCAGTCTATGTATGTATGTATGTATGTTTGTTCCTATGTGGCGTTCTAGAGACCAAACGCGTGGGCCGATTTTGATGGTTCTTACGTCAATCGATTCGTCTTAACCCCGCGAGTGTCATTGGCTACATTGAAATTGTAAAATAGGAAAATGGCGGTTCTTGGGCGCCATATTGTGGGGGCCCAAATTTTTTTTCTTCCGAAACTATCGTGTGGGGTATCAAAATAAAGGGTTTTAAGAGGTGATTTCAAAAATGTATAACACTTATATGTTTAAATGTACCTAATTCGAAAAAAAATAACTAAAAAGTTATAAATAAAAAAAGTTAGTTACAAATATCAAAAAACCCGACTGCTTTAAAAGCAAACTAAAAAGACGTAAACAAGGAGAAAATCATGCTGTGCAGTCGGAGGATACATCTGGTTTTGGTCAGCCAGCTCGCGAATATGTATCCTCCGACTGCACAGCTTGATTTTCTCCTTGTTTACGTCTTTTTAGTTTGCTTTTAAAGCAGTCGGGTTTTTTGATATTTTTAATTAACTTTTTTTTTAATTCGTTTGAAAACACTCCAACAACTATGTACGATTTCCACTAAACGGGCGGCGACGGGGCGCGCCGGAGCGCATTTCACACTGTGCTAAAGGAAATTGAGGCTTCTATACAATAGTTAAGTTTCATGTTTGCATGGTATTTACACTGCTTGGAACTCGGTTAGAACTGCGCGTATGCCGCGTCAGCCAGTCGGCTGCGCTCGGACGCCTCGGTAGCCGATCGGCTACTCTCGTACGTGGACGGCGGCGTTCGGATGCCGTCGTGTCCGGTCGGCTCCGGTCGGCTCCGGTGGGCAACACACGCGCGCGCTTCTGTTTTGTCGCCAGCCAGCATATTGAATCATTAAAGTTATGCTTTGAACTGTAGACTGACGTGATTTATTTATTTGTTTATTGTTTTTCGTACAAAATGAATATGGATGCAGATGAAAAACTAACTACCTGTTTATTTGAAACAAACTGTCTGCGACGCGAAAGCATCACTAGTCGCTGAGAGCATGCTAGCGGATACTCGAGCACGCGCGCTTGCGCCCGGGTTCTAGCAGATTGTAGGCGTCGGGCGGATGCGGTTACTGGCTTGTGCGCGCATCCGCTGCGAAGCGCTGCGCTGCGCCCCCGCGCGCCGCCCGGTCTTTGGAAATCGTACATCATATTGCGAATCCTGAATGGACGAACGTCACGCGCGCGGCATTTCTCAAAAGCGTGTGTACGCGTGGCGCGTACCACACTTTGTGTTCTACCGCTACACGTAATTTTGCTAAGTAAGCCTTGACGTAACGGATTAAGTATTATATTTGAGTAAACATGTAAATAAGAAGTAAATCGTCTTTTCTTTTGATTAAAATACCTATTATGTAAAATTTGTTATTAGCAGCCACAAGTTGCGACTTTCACCGGGGTCAGAGCTTTTAAATAACCACAAAGTTGTATTTTGGTATGCTTGTCACCACTTCCCACGGAACATTTTCTGTTCCGTGCTCCTTCCTACCTTAAAATACATCGATACCCGTTTTTACCCGTGTACCTACAGTGGGTCTCGCATTAAGTTTCCCAAATCTGTCAAATGTTCCCAATTGATATTGAACTCTGTACGTAAGACATGAGGTCGTAATTAGGGTTCTGTCAGACAGAGAGCTGTCACACGGTCAAGCGTTCAAGAGGTCAGTTTTGCGTTCGAGCGTGCAGTTGCTCACGAACGTCGCGCTGTTGGACGGTCTACGCGGTACCTATTGTCACCATGTTTTCTGACGACAGTTCTTCTCTTGTGGTAATGTGTTGTTATTTGTACCTATTCCATTTAGACCGCGCGCTTACTAGAGGGCGCTAGGGTAATGATTGCACACGGGCGCTACATAGGCTAGAGACGCCTCTGCCGATAGATGTAAACCATCGGGAAGTCAGGATGTAATCCCTTAGGTTAAGACATCGTGTGTGGGCAGGTCGTTGGGTACAATCGTGAAAATGAAATCACATAAATTATTCGATACACTGAGTATATTCAAATACACACAAGTTACATTCTTGCTTACGATTACGGATCGACACTGATTCTACGACGTGTTAGCTCTACGGCTGTCAGTACTCAACTGCCAGTACATTTTAGCTCAACTGCAATATTCTATTATCCCCACCACGCAAGTGGTTAGAGAAAGCGCGCCAAAGCGTAGTCGTTCTTGCTTTGCCGCCAGATGGCGTGCTTGCGATTTGTTTTGACGTCCGTACTATTGACTAAACCCGACATACATATATATATATATATATATTATATATATAAAAGAAGAAACTGACTGACTGATCGATCAACGCACAGCGAAAACGGCTAAGCCTAGAAGCATGAAATTTAGCAGAAAGGTTCCTCAAGTGACGTAAGTGAGCACTAAGAAAGGATTTTTGGAAATTCTACCCCTAAGGGGGTAAAAAGGGGGTTGAAAGTTTGTATGAAAAATCTAATTCCTTCGGCCAAAATTCATAAAACTTAGTACAAATAGTATTCTAAGTAAATGATAAAGATAGACACTATTCGTTTTTCGAAACTACCCCCAGATGATGATTTAGGGGGTGTTGAAGTTTGTATGGAAAAATCTGATTTCATGGGTCAATAAACCTGAAACTTGCCCCAAAAACTAACCTAAATGAATAATAAGGGTTGTTATTATTATTTTATGTAACTACTCCCGAAAGATGATTTAAGGGATGTCATTTTTTTTGAGGAATCTCACTAGGCAATATGACTAAAATAAACGAAAAATAAGAAAGAGAAGAAAAGAGTGAATAGCATATTTGTTCAAAACTAAACCCCCAACGGATCAAAAAGTGGTTGATAAGTTTTTAGGGGAGGATTTTACTTTGTGACGGTAACCTAAAATTTATTATTCTTTAAGTCAAATAACGAATCGTCCCAATCCGTATATCTGTATCAGTATATCTACGATACCCAATTTTTTTTATTTTAATAATAGCTTATTTTTGTTCGCCATCACTAACTGCATATAAGAAAAAAACATTTATAGGATAAACGAAATCACGCGAACGAAGTCGCGGGCGGAGTGCTAGTATTATATATAATACTAGCTACTAGCTCGCGTGGAATTTGGTCTGCCACATAAAGTTTCGTGACAAACCATTTTTTTACCGACTAACCAAAAAGGAGGAGGTTCTATGTTCGATATTATGTTTTTTTTTTTTATTTATTTTCACCGATATCTCCGTTAAATGTGGACCGACTTTGAAAATTTCTTTTTTATTTGAAAGAATATGTTTCGAAATTGGTCCCATTTTAATTTGGTGAAGATCTGATGAAGAATTTCGGAGATATACAACAGAACTCTTCAATAAATAACGGCAAATCCCTCGGGATTGCTGCAATACATGTCTGATTATTGTTTGGTGTCCATAACGCAAAATATTGGTTACTACCAAAGACACCGACTTCCAAAAACAAAGTTATTTTTCACTTTGTAGTTTTTTAATTTGGAAGTCGGTAGTATAATTTTGCAAAAAAAAAAAATTTTTTTTATTTTTTTACTGTATTTTGTATTCGTATCCGAAATTTCAGATATCTAACTTCAAAACTGATGGATTCCATACAATCTTTGAACCCACCAACCCACCAATAAGGGCGCAACCCTTGGAGGTGGAATTATCGAAATTCCTTTCTTTCTCATTTAAGCTCATTGGTTTCGGTTGTGCGTCGACCGCTGGGTGTGATAGGTAATCAAGTTAACAGTTTTATTATAAACTTCGCCTGTGTGGTGTATAGGCTTTAGATTATCCATATCGAATTTCATCACAAACAGATCAGCACAGCCATGAAACATACAAAGACACTGATTAACAAACGAGACCAACAAAGGTTACTTTCTTTTACTGTTCGTGTCAGTCAAGGATTAGTATGTGATGTGAATAAAACTTTACTTTGCGAGGGTCCGTATATTGGTGAGTAGTAAATAATATAGCACTATAATCGGTGTATATAGCGTATATTTCTACTGCACATATCAAAGACTCACGCAAAACAAAAAAAAAACAATCTTAATTAGGCAAATGCCGGTAACAAAACGAAAGCGAGATCTAACTCGACGCCAACACCATCTATCGAGCAATGGGTCAATTTTTTCGATATATTGTTGATCTCGCCATGATTTCGATACCTATCCGAACATACCGCCCACCAAGGACATATTGGCAAAATGTCCTTCTATACCACTCACAGTACTTAATACAAATTCAGTGGGAAAGAAAATTAAAAACAATTAATAACAACTTAAATTCTAGGTCTAAAATTTTAACAAAGTCACTTGACAAACTTACCCTAAGACATACTACACTGTTCGAATACAAAAAATAAATCTTAAAACTAACTTCCTACAGGTAATGCACACAGTTTAGACGTTGGCCTCTTTATAGTAGACGATTGGGTGCGTAATGTAACCACCCGAGTAATACCGTCGGGCCCAGGATGTTTTTGTTCGATCCTGCCTAATAACCACTTGCCAGGAGGCAAATCGTCCTCTTTTACTAATACTACTTCCCCAACAGATGGCTCTGGACTTCTATGGTTCCACTTATGCCGCTTTTAGAATTGGTGAAGGTAATCGTGCGACCACCGACGCCAAAAGTCTTGCATCATCCTTTGATGAAGCTGCCATCGTTTCAGACTATTAACGTTAGCCCTTTCATAATTGTGATCAGGCGGTAGCACTAATGGCTCCCCCACCAGGAAATGACCCGGCGTTAAGATCACCAATTTATCCTGATCTTCCACATAAGACAATGGCCTCGAGTTGAGGCATGCTTCAATTTGAGCTAACACCGTGATGATCTCCTCAAATGTCAGCGTAGAGTTCCTAATAACCCGCTTGAGGTGATACTTGGTTGACTTTATACCTGCCTCCCAAAGACCCCCAAAGTTTGGTGCGTGCGGTGGTATAAAGTGCCACTGCGTGCCATTGTTCGCGAGTTCCTCAGCCAATTCTGTATTACAGCCTGATTTCTCCTCATTAAATAAGTAGAGCAGTTCTCGTGCAGCACCCACAAAGTTGGTCCCATTGTCGCTATGAATTTCTGCACATCGACCACGCCTAGCCACAAACCGTTTGAAAGCAGTTAGAAACCCTTTAGTACTTAACTCGCTTACTGCTTCCAAATGCACTGCTCTGGTGGCCATGCATATAAATAGGGCGATGTAGCCTTTGTATGATTTGTTACCGCGACCTTTAGATACTCTTATGTTAATGGGACCAGCGTAATCTACTCCAGTACACAAAAAAGGTTTGTTTGGCATTACACGAGAATGGGGTAACTGCCCCATAAGTTGTGTCCTTGCCTTTGCGGTATATCTGATACACCTCACGCAGCCCCTTACATACTTTTTTGCCAGCAACTTAGCGCCCATGATCCAATACCTTGACCGCAAGTAAGTAATCATCAGTTGCGGACCCCCATGCATGGTTTTATCATGTGCGTCTGCTATCAAAAGATTAGTTAAAAAAGAGTTATTCGGTACCAGTATAGGATGTACTCTTTCATAACCTAGTTGCGACATTTCAAGCCTACCTCCAACTCTAATTATTCCTTTAGAATCCAGAAATATGTTCAATGATTTTAACCTTTTATTATTTTCTACTTGATTATTTTTCAGTTCTTCCAACTCAGTTGTAAATCCTTCTTCTTGACATTTCTTTATACATATTTCTGTTGACTCTTCTAGCTCTTGTTTAGCTAAATGTCGTGACCCTGTATTAGTCCTAGTTCCTTTTCTTAAATTCAAGAACCTACGGCAATAAGCTATAACTCGAATCAACCTTGAAACCGATGAAAATTTATTCCAGAAGGTGATGTCAAATGTTATGGTATGTACTTTCACTTCTTCTAAGTTTGTAACGAGATGTTTCAGCCTTTTATACTCCACCACTTGATGTCTTAAATAATCTGGACCATTCCACCATATAGCAGTGGATTCAAGATCAGCCGGGGAAACACCGCACGAAGCACAATCTGCTGGATTCTGTTTAGACGACACGTGAGACCAGTATTGTGTGTCTAATATATTCAAAATATCTGAAACACGATTGGCTACAAAGGTTTTCCAGCGGCTCGGGTGGCCATTGGACCAAGCTAGCACCACTTCACTGTCTGTCCATGCATGCCAATTGATCTTTGGTATATTCAGCACTTCACCAACCTCCACCATCAATTTGGCCAGGAGAACTGCACCACAAAGTTCTAATCGTGGAATAGAAACTTGGCGAATCGGTGCCACTTTCGTTTTTGAAGTAACCAAATGAATATGAATCTTTCCTTCCTGATCAACAATCCTAATGTAAATGACTGCCGAATACGCCATTTTAGAAGCATCGGAGAACCCGTCGTTGTTTGATTCTTGGTGTAACCATCGTGGTATTTTAATACTTACCAAAAAAACTAAATCCCGGTGGTAAGTACCCCATTCTTGTATTAAGTTGTTTGGAATTTCTTGATCCCATTCTAACCCTGCTAGCCACAATTTCTGGATAAATATTTTCGCTAAGATAATACTAGGTGCTAACCAACCCAACGGATCAAATAGCCTTGAAATCTCGGAAATAATTTTTCTTTTTGTTACTGGTGTCGTCAGCGACTGAAGTTTCACTGAGTACTGAAAGAAATCCTCGCTCAAGTTCCAGGTAAGTCCCAGTATCTTCGTAACACTATCCATTTTTATTTTTAACTTTTCATCCGTAGTTTCTTTCTCATCCCTTATCTTATTTAGTAATTCTTGACTATTACTTCTCCATTTTTGTAATGGAAAACCCCCTCTGGCTAATACTTTAGTTAACTTTGTGTATATATTAAAACAGGTTTCTAAATTTTCAGCCCCCGTCATTACGTCATCAATAAAAATCATTTAAGATGATCCTCGCTATTAACAGGCTGATCTAGGCACTCATCGTGTGCTAACTGTTGTAGCGACCGTACAGCTAAATATGGTGCCGACGCCGTACCGAAAGTAACTTCTAAGTTTCCAATTCATATTCTTTTATTTCACTTTCAGGTCTGTCTCTCCAGAGAATACGTTGTAATATAACATCCTTCCTATTTACCAAGACTTGCCGGTACATCTTAATTATGTCCGCTACGAGACATATCCGATGTGATCTGCATCGCATAATAGTTTGCCGGAGTTCCAACTGCAAGGTAGGACCGACTAACAAATTGTCATTGAGTGACATCCCATTCGTTCCCTTGCAGGAAGCATCAAAGACGACGCGGACTTTCGAAGTTTCCTTATCCTCCCGGATAACAGCGTGGTGAGGTAAGTAGATCGATTAGATTATTCCTTTCATCTTCTGCTACCTTCCTCATATGTCTCAGCTCTAAATATTATTCGAGGACCTTTGAATATTCTTCCTTGAATTTGCTGTTTTTTTCTGAATTTATCTTCTAATGCTCGCAATCTCTTTTCAGCGATGCCTCTGGATTCACCAACGTTGCTGACTGGGTCTACATCCCGCAATGGTAGCCTTACTACATATCGACCACTCTTGTCACGTTCTGTAGAAGCTACGAATAAATATTAGCATTTATTTTCCTCCTGCGTTAGCATTTTTTTTCCCGATGGTTCCGCTTCTAGCTCCCAAAACTTTTTGAGCAAATCCTCAGCCTCAATACTTGAATGCATTACGGTAATATATGAGTAATTGCTAACCTGTTCCACTTCAAAGGAACCTGACAATATCCATCCTAATGTTGTGGCTTGCGCTAAAAGGGATCCACCAGCGTTCCTTTTAATGCCCTCCTGGATGACTTGGCTGTAAACCTCAGCACCTAATAAAACGTCTATTTTATTAGGCCTATAGTAATTCGGATCAGCCAAATCATCATCAGTCAAATCTACCCATTCTACTCTAGTTACTTTCGTAGCTGGCAGAAGGGCAGTGACTGACTTTAGAACGAAAGCGTTCACATTAATTTAGACTGTTGGATCTCTTCTAGACCTCAATTTAAGCACGACGGTTGATTTGGCCGTCGCACTTTTGTTTCCGCCTACGCCTATCACAGTTTGCCTGGATAGCGTCTTGTTTAATCCCAAGTATTGAACCGTGGATTCCGTAACGAATGAATCCTGCGATCCTTGGTCAAGCAAAGCCCTAACTACTCGATAGGTCCCGTCTTTCGACTCTGCCTTAATTAAGGCGGTAGCTAATAAAACGGTTTTTCGGCCCCGTCCCGTCGAGAAGCATGAGACTAGTGGCTTGTTTGACCCCTCCGCTTGCGCGGCTACTTTAGCGTTACTATTTCTAATTTCCTCCTTCATCACCTGTATAACGGCTGATGAGGTTTCCTCGTGAGCCCCACGACTATCTTCACCAATAACAGACCCAGAAACACCTGTTGACACCTGTGCAACAACGAATGGTGGCGGCGTTGACACACCTGACACCTGAGAGTGTTTTTACACTGTTTGGCAGAGTGGTTATTATAGGCTTATGTTTAACAAACCACCAAATCTAGTAATATACTGACAAAAATAGTAAATGATCACCAAAATTAAATTTAGAATCGCAACAGAGTCGACGGAGCCCCGCTGGGCGGGGCTCCTATTTCTGAATACAGGGTCTAAAGTAAACTAACACGAAGGTGATGACGGGAGCTGAGTTCGCTCGCTTTGCTCGCTCACTTCAGCTCCCGTCATCTCCTTCGAACCTAACCTGTCCGTGTCGGGGTGCCCTTAGCTCCCGAGCTCGCTTCGCTCGCTCTTGGACTGATTCATTGACCAAATCACTAGATTTGATATCTTACGGTTTTAGCACTTATGAAATTTGGTGATCAATTTACTAAATTTGGTTTAGGTTTATTTTTTTTGCTGATTAGTATATATTTTAGGTGATAGGGGTTATCGTCACAAAGTTTTTTTTGGTGGTCATTATATTTATTCCCGTTATTATATAGGCAAACGAAACACAAGTTATGTTCTTGGACGAAATTACGCCTAGCTTCATTTGACTCTTTACAAAACTTTGGACAGGATGTAATCTTATGATCGGCTGAGCAAAATGCACATGATGCTAACTTTTTATCTTTCAGGACATGAAACGATTGAGTTCCCTTTGGGTGTGGAGGCCTATCCTTGTTATCTGTCTTGTCTAAATTTCCCAAACCTCTAAATCGACTAATTAATAACTTTGAAAACTCTTCAAATGTAGGGAACTCCTCACATGAATCCGAAGCCACTTTGAGTTCCCAACCTTTCCTGGTCTCTTTATCTAACTTACCACTAAACATGTGTATAACTATCAGACCCCAAGACGTGACATCCACCCCCAAATTACCAATTGACTCCAGACATTCTGAAGTTGTATTTATAAGCTTTTTAATATCACTAGCCGATTCATACGACAAAGTCTTTTGACTGAGTAATCTTTTTACTATGCCATTAGCTATAAACTTTTTATTTTCGCGCAGCAGAACCTATCACTGCGCCGCGTCATGAATGCTCCTCGCTATGTGAGGAACGAAGTCATCCAGCGCGACACCGGGATTGAGAGCCTGGACGAATTCGTAGGACGCCTCGCGACGTCTATGTTCGCGTGGGCCGACGCTTCTACCTGGCTTCTGCCATATCATATCATATCATATGTCAAAGATATCGCGCCATGGCACGCGCGCCCGCCGGACAAACGTCGCCTACCACGGGACCTCCTCACTGCAGACTGTGCAACCCCATCCACCTCCCGGACATGACGACTGAGTAAGCAGTATCAGTCTACACGCTGCTTACTCAAACAATAACACTGTCCACCCCACACGACATCCACGGCGTGAAGTTTTGAGGCGATGATAGCTCAGTGGTAGTGACGTCGGATACCGAGACGAAGGTCGCGGGTTCGAATCCTACAATGAGCTTGAGCTTTCGGTGAAGGAAAACATCGTGAGGAAACCATAGCACGGTGGTAGGGTACTTTGTAGTACCCGCCTGGCTGGCAACCACCCTCAAGTTGAAAATCTGTCGCCAAGCACCTTCCGGTGTGTTCCGACAGCAGCACTTGAGAGCCAGTTCCCTTCTAGGCTTTGTGTGCTTACCACCATCGGCCACATCATCACTGACCACGGTGAGATTGTGGTCAAACACAGGCCTATACATAGTAAAAAAAAAAAAAAAAAAAAAGTTAATATAGACGCACTTCACGTCGAAAACAGACAATCATTACTATACACTCGCCAGTACACTTGCGCCGAATAGCGTCGCGAGTTCATCGCACGCTATTGGTTCATGGGCTGTGTAACTCGGACATTGCCGCTCCTACATTCATATACGGTGGCGCTAGTAGTCACTTACATTTTTAAACTGTAGGTTCGTCCAAGCCGGCACACCTGCCACTGGTTACCTTCGCTGGGCCTCCCAGAGTACGCTCTGGGTTTCACCTGGTGGGGGTGGACCGCCAGGGTGCCGAGAAAAAGCGGCGAGACGTTCAGAAGCGCTCGCCGCCGAGGCGTGCCTACAGTCACATACAACAAAGTAAACATAGCGAGCGAGAATTTTTAGCAATTTTCGCTCGCACGAAGCTGGGTCCAATGGACCACCCAGCGACGGGTTCGTAGCTGCGAACCACGGTGCTGCATCCGCGGCCAGGGAGCTACGCTCCGTGACCGCTCGCCTCGCCCCCTCACGGGGGCGATGCGACTTCCACACGAGTTCATGTCAATCTTTTTCGTGATAACTTTTAAACTATGCGTTCAAATTGCTTAGTGTAAAAGACAAAGTTTATCTACATTAAATAATCAAAGCGGCAAATGTGTTGATTTTGATAAAAGTTTGATAAATATTCTAAAATGTGCATTGTAAAAAAATATACAATTTAATTGTATTTAAGGTTTACTATTTTGGTCATAGTGGCTTCCACATAAAAGGTTGTCGGCTGTCGCGTTTATTTAGAACTATTTAAGACAAACAATCCTACCCTACATTATATTTGTGTATCTCCAATGATTTAGGCAGCGCACGCGAAGATAGCGCTCAGAGGGCGGAATTTTTTCCGACTTACTTGATATATATCGTTATATTATGACCAAATTGCAAAAAATCATTATAAATTGTAGCCTATGTGTTATTTTCTGATGTATAAACTATATTACTGTAAAGTTTCATTTTAATCCATTTAGTTGTTTTTGCGTGAAAGAGTAACAAACATACATCCTCACTGTACAGTGCAAAGCACGCACAAATTTGACATCATTGTGTCAGCACTTTACTCGCTACGCGCGGTCTATACTTTAGTACACAATTATCACTCAAATCGCGTGCACTCATTATCATTCAATTAAAGTTCTATTATTATATGAAATCACAATCACAACACTCGTACTTCTGATGTTTATTTGCTCAGGAACGTGCGAACACAAAATTTCCAAAGTTGCAGAAAATAAACATCAGAAGTACGAGTGTTGTAATTATGAAGTTGCACAATTTTGATGAGGTTGGCTTGGAATATTTATTGTTTGTTGCTTGACCTTCTTTGTTTTCCTTTTCTGTATCGTGGCTTTGATTAAAGTTAAAGTTCTATTATTACGTACTCTTGCGTATTAATCAAACTACCATCATTAAAAGGTGTAAAGACCCTACATCTTTTTGGTCCTTCGAGCCTCCGTATATGCGGGACTATTTCGCGTTCATAACAGTGTGATTAAACTGTGAGCACGGAAGTACAGCTCCTGTGACTACGACCGGTGGATAGAGTAACATCCGTCTGCTGCAACTCAACGACTGAAAATCTATCATACAACAACAATCATGAGCGCCAGCATGGAAAACATTTTGGCCAATCAAGATCGAATCGTTCAAGCCATGGAGCAGCAACTGCGGAATTTCAAGAAGGATTCTGCGGACCGCAAAACTCCGGCTAACATCAAAAAACGTTTGCAAATCCTGGATTCATACTGGAGGGAGTTTCAAGAAAATCATGCTCAATTGTGTGAGTTTGAAGATCGTGGTTATACCTACTTTTCGGAAAACATGTACGAAAAAGCAAGAATTTTCTACAATGAAGCTCAGGAAATCATTCAAAATTACAAACCGTCTACTAGTACGGGTCAAGGGGATAAGTTGCCTAGCGCTTCATCAATGCGTATATCAGATACTCGCAATCAAGAAGCTGCGGATGAGCAACAGCAAACGGACATGTTGTCAGTTGATCCAGATCAACCAAATATCAAGCCAACTGGCACCCCATCCACATCATTGTTCAAGAAGATTGTCTCTCGAGGTAATGCCAGTAAATTAGAAGAAATGCTCCGCAAGCAGAAGAGTAACTTCAAGGCTTTATCACGAGCAATCAGGAGCGTGGATATAGAGAGCCTCACCGAAAAATGGGAATTCGAAGATGTGCTCAGAACCATTCAAGCAAAATGGTCAACCATAGATTCCCTGCACTGGGAAATTGATAGTGAGATGTACTCAGAAGATGAGGAGTATGAACAGGAATATAGCAACTACGAAAAACGGTACGTTGACATCAAAAAGTTGGTCAATAGCAAAATGTATTCCGTTTCATATCGGGAAAATTTTACACCGAAAATAGATATTCCTACCTTCTCAGGGAACTATCACAAATGGATATCATTCAAGGACTTATTCCAAGAGGCTGTCCATAACAACAAAAGCATCCCAAGCGCCCAGAAGATGCAGTTATTAAAAGGTAAGCTGAAAGGCGAAGCAGAAAGGATCATTCAACATCTCAACATCAGTTCCGAAAATTACCAAATCTGCTGGGACATATTGAATCACAGGTATAACAATGACAGGCTAATTTTCACCTCACACATGAACATACTCCTGTCATTACCTACAATGCAAAACCAAGTCGACACACAGATCAAGAACATGTTCGACACTATCAATGAATGCATGAACGCCTTGAAAAATCTTGGTATAGATGTAGCCGCCATGGGACCAATGGTTGTGCATTTACTAACACTGAAGCTGGATACTCAGACGCTTAGTGAACACACTCAATCATTAGAAAATCCAAGAGCCTTGCCTGTTCTAGCAGACTTTCTGAAATTTTTAGAGAACAAATATACTGCTCTCGAGTCAACACGGCGAAAACATTATTCATCCAAATCAACCTCGTCGTCATCTCCGAGTAGAAGCAAGGATTCAGGACATCAATTCAGCAAAAATAATCAATCAAAATCGAATAATTTAAACAACAAAAACGATTCTAACAAATCGTTTTTGCGTAGTACAGCTATAAAAAGTTGTGCAACGAAAACACAATATTGCCCACTATGCAAAGACGACAGCCACGGACTTTTCTACTGCAAGCCATTTTTAGAATCGGGGTCAGCAGAAAAGAGAAACACATTGCAAAGGTTCAACTTGTGTAAAAATTGCCTGGTTGATCACAAAAATAAATCATGCCGTTCTGAATCAAGATGCAGGGTGTGTAATGGAACTCATAACACCGTACTACACGATGCCCTACAGACAAACGCAGTGTCCAGCAACATGGATATGTCACCGTCTACGTTATGTGAAGACTACACACAAAGCAATGTGACACATGTTTCCAAGGAATCTGTTGTTGAAATTCTGCTAGCCACAGCACTTGTCCGTGTACAAGGAGCTAATGGGGAATATCACACAATGAGGGCTCTCATAGATCAAGGCTCTCAAGCCTCCCTCATCACTGAGAACGCAGCTCAAATACTGAAGCTGCCGCGCCGAGCATGCAAAGGCGTCATAGTTGGAGTCAGTGCCAATCAAACCAACTGTAAGGGAGTTATCAGTCTTGTAGCGTCATCAGTACACTCGAATTATATATTCCAAACAGAAGTTGTTATTATGAAGAAATTAATTAACAACTTGCCAAACCACAGTTTTGCAAAACCATCTTGGGAATATCTTCAAAACATTCAACTAGCAGATCCAGATTTCAACGTTTGTCGTCCTATCGATTTATTGTTGGGAGCAGAAGTTTACTCGGAAATCATCATGTCTGGCATAATCAAGGAAAACACATCTCTGCCAATAGCACAACAGACTCAACTTGGCTGGATTTTGAGCGGCAATGTCAAGTCCTATCAATGCAACGTTATCATGAACAATATACAAGACATACAAAGGTTTTGGAGCATTGAAGATGTCACCGAACCCGATACTAATATGTCCTCTGAGGATCATCAATGCCTTCAACAATATCAATCGGAAACAGTAAGACGAGATGATGGTAGATACGTGGTTAGACTGCCACTGAAGCCAGATATCAAAGAAAAATTGGGAGAATCAAAACAAAGAGCCGTAGCACAATTTTATCAACTGGAAAGAAAGTTTTCAAGTAATAAAAATATTTCCGAAGATTACAAAACATTCATCAACGAATATATCAAATTGGGTCACATGCGCAAGTGCGCACAGAAAATTCTGCCGGATTGCATTTTACCTCACCTATGCGTTTTACGCCCGGACTCGGCAACAACATCGCTGCGAGTTGTATTTAACGCATCAGCGAAAACTTCGACGGGCTACAGTCTCAATGATTTAATGTACAGCGGTCCTAATTTACAACAGGATTTGTTTACATTGATTCTGAGTTGGAGACAGTATGAATATGCAATCACAGCCGACATCGAGAAAATGTTCCGACAGATCTTATGTAATGAAAAGGACCTTCAGTATCAGAAAATCGTCTGGCGTGACTCACCTACCCAATTGCTTAGAGAATATGAGTTGACTACAGTCACCTATGGCACCAAAGCAGCTCCATTCCTGGCCATGATGACGTTGAAACGGTTAGCAGAAGACGAACGTTCAAGATACCCTACAGCATCAGCGGTACTTGAACAATGCTTCTACATGGATGATCTTCTGGCAGGACACCACAGTATAGAGGAAGCCAAACAACTCAAGGATGACCTAATTAATTTACTGAAGTCTGGTGGATTTAATTTGCGAAAATGGTCATCAAATAACATTAACATACAAGAATCAATATCAGACAAGGAACAAGCATTCGAATTCAGGCATCAAGAATCAACCAAAACTTTGGGACTGCGCTGGCACCCCCGGGACGATCAATTCAAGTTCCAGATTAAGATAGATACATCATCATTGACACCATCCACCAAAATATCATTATTATCTGACATTTCAAAGATATTTGATCCGCTCGGCTGGCTGTCTCCAGTATCCACCAAACTGAAACTTTTGTTCCAAAAAGTTTGGTCGTTGAATCTTCAATGGGATGACGCAGTACCTACAAACATCAATGAAGAATGGCTTAAAATAAAAAAGGAGTTACCACAAATCGAACATATTAATGTGCCAAGATGGCTTCAAACTACAAAAAATGCAAACATAGAGTTGCATGGGTTTTGTGACTCATCAGAAAAGGCATATGCATGCGTAATTTATGGCAGAATTATCAATCAGGAAAAGGCGGAGTGTCAACCCCCTGTGGTCATAGTAGCAGGGAAATCAAAGCTCGTGCCTGTCAACAAATCAGTATCTCTGCCTAGATTGGAGCTTTGCGCTGCGCACTTGTTGTCAAAACTGATGAAAGTTGTCCAGAACTGTTTATCAACCCATAACCTACGAATATACGGTTGGTCCGATTCGACAGCAGTACTAGGTTGGCTCAATGGTGAACCGAATCGCTGGAAACCATTCGTGGCTAACAGAGTAGCACAAATAACGGAGATAATACCAACAAAAAGCTGGCGATATGTGAAATCGGCCGAAAATCCAGCTGATTGCGCGAGCCGAGGATTATCAGCGAATCAACTACATCATCATCCTCTTTGGTGGCACGGACCAACCTGGCTATCAACATTCAAAGTAAACCACAATCAAGACATACCAACTTACATTACATATGAAGAAATCAGGAAGTCAATAAAAAGTAATGTAGTTCAACAAAATGAAGATATTATTTTAAAATTATTGAGCAGATTCAGCAACTTCGACCGAGCAGCGCGTGTTCTTGCTTGGACTTTGCGCGCCATATCTCGCAATCAACACAAACCGAAGTATCTGACTGTCAGCGAAATAAAAATCGCTAAACATCTGTTTATCAAACAAGTACAGCTGACGGTATTTAAGGAAGAGGTATTTAGTCTCCGAGATCAGAAGCAAATAGACGCGAAGAGCAAATTGCTAAAGCTGAACCCGTTTTTGGATCAAGACGGCCTACTGAGAGTCGGTGGCAGATTGAACAACGCGAAAATGAGTCAGAACATGAAGCATCCTCTCATCGTTCCCAACAACACACACCTCAGTGACTTATTGATCGAACAAGGACATCAGATGACACTCCATGGGGGAGCGAGAGTTACTCAAGCATGGCTGCGTCAACAATATTGGATTCTGGGAGGAAACCGAGCTGTCAAGAAGCGCTTACGAAACTGCGTCAAGTGCCGATAACACGACCCAATCAAACACGAACAACTCATGGGCAACCTTCCTTTTGCACGCAGCAATCCAACACGACCATTTTATCATACAGGGGTTGATTTTACTGGGTTTGTCGACGTCAAAGCAAGCAAGGGCCGAGGTATCAAAACCACAAAAGGGTACATCGCCGTGTTCGTTTGTATGGCCACCAAGGCTGTACACATCGAGCTAGTATCGGACCTGACCTCATCATCGTTCTTAGCAGCTTTGCGGAGGATGGCAGCTCGGAGAGGCACCCCGGGCCATGTCTATAGTGACAATGGCACGAACTTTGTTGGAGCGAGTAGAATACTCAACGAAGAGTTCGTGAATATCAAAAACACTTTGGATGACAGTTTTTTCGAGGCTATTACCAGTATGGAGATTAACTGGCATTTTAATGCCCCTTCCTGGCCTAGTGCCGGAGGCCTCTGGGAAGCCGCCGTCAAGAGTTTGAAGTACCATCTCAAGCGGGTCATAGGAGATCAGAAGTTGACGTTTGAAGAATATTCGACGTTACTCGCTCAAATAGAAGCATGTTTGAATAGCCGACCATTGTGCGCACTCAGCGAAGATCCCGAGGATTTAGACTGTCTCACACCGTCTCACTTTTTGGCAAGTGGTCCGACACTAACTATCATCGAGACAGAGAGAGACTTGCGAACAAGATGGCAGCTCACACAAAAAATATTTGATGATCTGTGGAAGAGATGGCGAGCTGAGTACCTGTGCCAACTATCAGCTCGCAGTAAGTGGCACAAACCTCATCAGAATTTGAAGATCAATGACATCGTCATCATTCACGACATTAATCTTCCCCCGGGAAAATGGCCCATGGGCAGAGTTATTGAACTTCATCCAGGGAAAGACGGATACGTCAGAGTAGTGACTCTACGGACGAAAAATGGTTCACTCAAGAGACCAATTACGAAATTATCCGTCTTGCCGATCAACGACAATAATCAAAGCCACGATACAGAAAAGGAAAACAAAGAAGGTCAAGCAACAAACAATAAATATTCCAAGCCAACCTCATCAAAATTGTGCAACTTCATAATTACAACACTCGTACTTCTGATGTTTATTTGCTCAGGAACGTGCGAACACAAAATTTCCAAAGATGCAGAAAATAAAAACATATTTTTTGATAAACTCGCAAATATGAAATTGGAACGTGAAGAATGGAAACTCGTCGTTTATTGCGACATGGCTCCGTATTGGCAAGGAATTAACCTTCTGGACAAGTTTATCACTCATCTGGACAACATATGTTCAAGGGATCAAATACCACAATGCAACGTAGTCCGATTACAACTGCTTCACGGGTACAACGAACTTGAACACTACAACAATGTTTTACTTGGTCAGCAAGGTCAAGTTCGCCGACGTCGCGGGCTTATCAACGGCATCGGCTACATCGCACATAGTTTGTTTGGAGTTTTGGATGAAACTTTCGCCGAACAATATCAGAAGGATATTGCCTTAATCAGAAGCAATCAAAAACATCTCAGTAATCTGTGGAAAAACCAAACTTCAGTAGTGGAGGCTGAACTAAATGTCATCAAAAGGATTGAAAATACCCTGGACAAGCAGCACAAAATAATCAACCAACACATTACCAATTGCAACGCGGCCATAAGCAAACTGAAAGAAGAAATCCAACACACTGACAACAAAGCGGAATTCACATTATCAACGTTCATAGCCAATAACATCATGACCAATCTTAAAGAAATCCAGGAGACACTAGTTGACACAGTGGCTAACATTTTCTATGAAAAGTTCAACTTTCACTTGCTGACGCCGGCACAGTTGAAAAACGAACTGAATGTTATAACCGGACAAATCTCAAAGGACTTAGCCTTACCGATTAATAATATTCAGACTGACTTGGCGAAGATCTATCACCTGTTGAAAGTGAAAGCAAGAGCTACCAGAAAGTTCCTGATTTTCGAAGTAAGAATTCCTCTTGTGAGCAGGGAAGATTATGAGCTTTACAACCTCATACAGATTCCACAACAAGTCAACGCAAGCATGGTCAATATAGTGCCTGTAGCAAAATACCTGGCTATCAATACACATAAAGACTCTTACATACCAGTGTCTACAAGCGACTTACAAAGATGTATTCCTTACGACACCGACGAGTACATTTGCCCACTGAAAAGGCCAGTCTATCAAATGACGTCAGACAACAACTTATGTCTGAAACATCAAGCATCTAATCAATGTCAAACTGAAACAAGAGAATGTCGCGATACCTGGATTGACTTGAACTTAATTAATTCATATCTTTACTTTTGTTGCGGACAATGCAGTGTGCGAGTCATATGCGATGACGATTTTACGATCGAGCAACTCAGCAAAACAGGTGTCATTACACTGGGAGACAGCTGCGTCATCAAAGACAGAATGTTTACGATTTATGCACACAGAGCATTATCAAACACAATTAAAACGAAGATCGATGTCATGAACATAGAAATTCCACCAATAAACCACATAATTAATCTGTCTATACCTCTCATCGCTCCACTGAATGAGACAGACGATATCACCGAACAACGGGAAGACACAAAGGCGATTGAAAAAGCACTCAAAGAAATGAAATCCAATCAGGAACTGGCAGATCAAGTGACATTCCATGACATTCATCATTACGTCGCCATCTACATCTTGGGTGGAGTCGTCGTGGTTTGCATCATCTTGTACACATGGCAACGCGTACGAGCGCGCCAGCCGCATCCAGCGCCCGCACCTCCGACAGCTAAGCGAGCAGAGGCCACAACGGAGCAGGCAGAGGCTAGCGTGAGCTATGTAGCTCCCGTTGCCACCTCTGCGGGTCGCCCTACCATCGCCACAACGAGCAGAGGGTCTTCGCCATCCGCTCGGACTCAATTCAATGAAATACCTTAAGCTTAGTTTATTTAAGTTTGTAAGCAAAATTGTTAATTATCATCTTGTAAATCATTATCCTTCATCTCATTCACATCTTCTCGGGCCCCGGAGCATGTACAGTGCAAAGCACGCACAAATTTGACATCATTGTGTCAGCACTTTACTCGCTACGCGCGGTCTATACTTTAGTACACAATTATCACTCAAATCGCGTGCACTCATTATCATTCAATTAAAGTTCTATTATTACGTACTCTTGCGTATTAATCAAACTACCATCATTAAAAGGTGTAAAGACCCTACACTCACAAACTTTCGAATTTATAATATTAGTAGGATTAATATAATATATTAATCCTACTAATATTATAAATTCGAAAGTATTATATATATTATTATAATATATATAATATATTATTATTATTATTATAATATAATATATAATATTATAAAGAGGAAAGATTTTTTTGTTTGTTTGTTTGTACCGAATAGGCTCCGAAACTACTGGTCCGATTTGAAAAATTCTTTCACTAATAGAAAGCTACATTATTCCTGAGTGACATAGGCTATTTTTTTATCCCTAAAACGGGTCCTGTGGGGTGGCCCACGAGAGCGATGCCGCGGGGAACATCTAGTATACTATATTTAAAGTAGGAAGTAGGGTCATAAGCTTACTTCAAAACCTCATTGAAATTAGAGCAGTGTCATGGAGTTCATAACGCTGCAGGTCGTGATTGTGATCTATGACTATATCTTGAATCATCAATAGAGGGGGGTGTAAATAACGAAGTAATGACTGACCGCAGAGCAATCATCGTGCGGGGGACTCGGGGGCCGCAGTGGGCGCGGGCGGCTGGCGTGCGGCGGGGCGATGGCGTCGCGCACCAGGTCTATAGTCTGGCGCAGCGCCGTCGGGGGAGCCCAGCATGAGTCGCGCAGCTCGGCGCCCAGGCGCAGACGCGGTAGCAGCGTAGCATCCGCGTTGATGTTGTCCAGCGCTAGCAGCGTGGCCTCCACGCGCTGGATGCCGTAGTGCTCGCGTACGGCGCCGCACGCCGCGCCCGCGCTCGCTTCCGCCGGCGCGCCGTGAACCGCGAAAAGCGCGCCGAAACGCACGGCGCCCGCCACAATCGCGCGCTCCGCCGTGCATGCGCGCACCATCGCATACACGATGCTCACAGCGCACCACAGCGCGCACATCACGCGACTGTAGCTCACAACGGCGCCTCACAGAATGCCGCACAGGAACGCCGTTTCCAGCGATTCTTAAGTTGCACTTGCGCACTGACTTCGCTACAAATAGACTTGCGGTGTTGCTCTCATAGGTACTCATAAATTGCATGGGCGCATACAAAGCCTGAACGAGCCAAGTTGCGACAGGCGTAAATAGTAATACAAAAAAAACTTTTTCTGCGATTAAGAATGGCAATACGATAAAACCGCAAAGTAAGTTAAGAAAACTTAATCCGAGACTTAGAATCGGCCAATACTCAGATGAGGAAAACGTAGCACGCTTACAACGTTGTCTTTATGGTCCAGCCTGGGAAGCGGTAGCCGCCAGACTCATTACCGTCACCTCTTCCGACGAGATTATCAAAACCTTGGAAATGCGATTTGGTAGACCTGACTTCGTGCTACACCGACTTATACCGGCACGCACGGACCCAGTATCACTAGCAACGAAAGTGGACAATTGCGTTTAATATGTATTTGAGGTACAAGGAAACGACCGTCTTACTCAATAGCTAGTTTATTACTGGTTTACCCACTATAGAACGCTACATATATTACATCCCTCCAACATTAATTTGGAAACCTGTAACAATGGACAATAATAGGTATAATATATGCACAATAACAAAACATTTAACAAAGCGATCTTATAATTAACTTAGAAATATTGCTTATAGTTAACAGGTTTACGCGATCTCTGGGTGCGTCCAATCGAAGGAACTTTCGCAGAACTAGAGCTAGGTTCAACATTGGGACTAACGACAACCTCAGCTGGTTCCAAACCAAATCATTGCTGACACTTTCGCATGCCTCCGCCCACTCCTCATTGTCATCATCTCTCTGTGGCATTAACCCATTATCATCTGTTGCCGACACCAACATTTCCTCACTATTTGTCAAGACCGGCACCCCTTCCCCGCCCACGTCAGTGGCCAAAACAGAAGGCGGTGAATTAGATACCGGCGTTGGCGTCGCGTTGGCTCTGACTGAGAGGAGAGGGTGGATTCTGCAGCGGTGGCGCTGGTGAAACGCTCGGTCCGAGCAACAATGAGCTACCTATTCCGTCCGTTTTCCCAGCGTCACTATTATTCATACCATCTTTACTTATTAACTTTCTCATTTGATCGATATGTCTGTAACAGTAACAATCATAATCTTTAAAATAAATTTCAAACATTCTTGATCCTATTATTTTTTTTACAATTGCTGCGCTCCAAATGCTTTTCCTTGCTATAAACCACTTCGCCCAAACTGTGTCACCTATTTTAAAACATCGATTACGTGGTAATGACGCTGCTTCGTTTTTTTTTATTAGAGGTCATTTTTTTTTGTGGTAGGACGAGGTCCAACCTGCACCTCAAATTACGGCCTAACATCAACATAGCCGGTGTCGAACTGGTAGCACAATGAACTGTATTCCTATATTGAAATAGAAAACCTTGCAATTGATCTACAGTACTCTTTTGGCACAATTGTTTATCTGAAAGTATACATTTTATCATTTTTTTACAAGATTTTACGGAGTTTTCTGCTTATAGATATTTTATTTATTATAGATAGGTGACGTCAGATATTCAATACCATTCATACGACAAAATTTTATAAACTCTGCAGATTTTATTTTCACATCGTTATCAGATACTATAACATTAGGCAAGCCAAAGCGAGAAAACAATTCTTTTAACTTTAATTATTTTAAAGTTAAAAGAATTGTTTTCTCGTTTGCGCACTGGTTGAAGTACTACGATCCATATAGATGCATTCCAGCCATTTTGAGTACGCATCTACTACAATTAGGTAACAGCCTGACCTATAGACATGTAGTCAATACGAATGCGGTGCCATGGCGTTGCCGGGCGCGGCCAGGGCGCGGGGGAGGCCGCGGGCGGCGCGCAGCGCACGGCGGAGCACGCGCCGCACGCGCCCAGCCGCCCACCCATCGTTCTATGTCACGGTCAATCCCGGGCCACCACATCCTACTACGAGCCGCGCTCTTTCTCTAAAATGCATTCTTTCTCTAAACACAGCCGGAATTACTATTCTGTGTCCGCGAAACAAACAACCATTGATCACTTCTAAATCCCCCTTGCAGTGTAGAATTTTATTGCATTTAATTTTTCTAGGCCAGCCACAGTTCATGTACTTAATTACTGTCTTCACTACTTTATCAGAAACGATTGCATTTTTAAATCATTAAATAAAACCGTTTCTACACTCTCCTCCATAAACAGAAAATACTTAGAACTAGCATCGGGTTTATCTTCGCTGGCTGACATTGATAACGGTGCGCGGGAGAAAATATAATCTGCCACATCGTTACTTTTACCATCTATATATTTAGGTATATAGTTATAAGCGGATAAAATTATGGCATATCTTTGCAGACGTAACGCGGCGGTTACCCCCTTGTTTTTGTCGAAAATCGATAACAACGGCCTATGGTCTGTTTTTAGTATAAACGGTTCCTTACGGCCGTACACGTATTGGTGGAAATGCTTTACACCAAATATAATAGCAGTCGCTTCCTTTTGGATTTGACTGTAGTTCTTCTCGCTTGTTGATAAGGAACGCGAGGCGAAAGCTATCGGTCGCTCGCGGCCGTCCGCGTCTCGGTGCGCGAGAACAGCGCCGAGGCCGGCGGACCCGGCGTCTACAGTCAACATCAGCGGCGCCTCTGGATCAAAGTGCGCTAGTACGCGATCACTACTCAACTCCCTTTTTACGCTCTTGAACGCAGTCTGCTGGCGCTCTCCCCACTGCCATTCTGCACCCTTACGAAGTAAGTAGTAGTAAGTATTTCTTTCATACCAATATTATGCACATTTGACATTTTAACCGTACACAATTTTTTCAAATGCCCTTTTTGTCCACATACTAAGCACTTGTAGTTCTTAAATCTACACTTTGCCGCAACGTGGTTCTTCATACCACACACTGTACAACGCGCTTGGTTTCCACCGTTGCCATCCACCGCGGCGGCCGTGCCGGCGGAGCCCGCTTGACGTGACGCAGCCCTTGCGGCGCCAGCTCACGCCCGCACGTAAAACACTGGTTCCTCGGATAAAATTTACATTATGGGCCGCTGATTTGGAAGTTCATATTTTTTGTATAGGTAGTACTCATAAAAAGAAAGCTTTTTACAAATTTTCAAGACTCGGAAATTTTATGTTTTTTTGTATGTTTTTCGTGGAGAAAAAAAATGAGAATTAGTCCAAGAGCGAGCGAAGCGAGCTCGGGAGCTTAGGGCACCCCGACACGGACAGGTTCCTCTTCTTCGTGTTAGGTTACTTTAGACCCTCCAGACAGAAATAGGACATTGTTGACATTGTTGTTAAAAAGTAATTGTAAACATTTTAACCATGGATATCTCCATAACCATGGGGCTCCGAGTAGTAGGGATGGTACAGGGGGCCATCCCCTACTCCCCCCTGCCCTCCCCCCCCATTGCCGTGCCATTAATCAGCGGCCCATAATGTAAATTTGGCGTCGGCAGGCTGTCGCAGAGTGGAGTTGGCTGGCTACGCAACGGTTCAGGAGACAGGCTTTCTGACCCTTCCGTTTTATTATTAATTTTTATTTTTTGTTCTTCCACCCTCAACTATAAATTAGTTGGGAAATATTTTGCTACGAGGAAAAGTTGACCAGCCAAGTGCAACCAGCGACCCTTTTAAATTTATTTACTTTGGTAACGTGTTCAAGGGTTACATTTAATAAACATCGTTCTCAGTATATGGTGCTTTATTGTTCCCAAGAAAAAATCCCGTTACATTTGCCTGCGCATGACGCCTTCTGCGCGACCTCCAATGCACTTGCGAATGTTAGGGTCTTGGAGTCACATTCAAAAAGTTTGTCACGCTCATGTCCTGTTTTAAAGCCCAGCACGAACCGGTCTCTCAGTACGGTTTCCAGTTTTGTGCCAAAATCACAGTATACGGCCAGCCCTCGCAGCCGTGCTGCCCACTCCTCGATGCTTTCACCGTCGGATCTTGTTGCTTCATAAAATTTTGCCCTATCAGCAAATGTCGACCTTTTTGGCGTGAAATGTTTGTTGAGTACTAGAACTAGCTCGTTGTAGGTAACGTCTTCGAGTTTCTTCGGATGAAGCAGGTTCCGAAGCAGACGGTACGAATCGTCTGACAGATGCGTCAACAAAACCGCACTTTGATTTGCATCTTTAATTTCGTTCAACTTGATAAATTGCGTCAATTTACCATAAAACAGTTCCCACTCTTGTGTTTTATAGTCAAAAACGCCTAAATTGCCGAGAAAACTTGGCATTTTTGTTTTTATTTGATCTCGCGGGTACTTTTTTTTCGTCGCCAGATAATATGTATTCGAGGTACAAGGAAACGACCGTCTTACTCAATAGCTAGTTTATTACTGGTTTAACCACTATAGAACGCTACATATATTACAGCGTTGCAGTTATAGCATCCATGGATCACATCGGATACCTATACAGTCCAGACCTGATCGACAAAATGACGGAGCCAATATTCTTCCGCTGGTTAGATTACAGCAAGGGTCTCATCACTCGTGACCCACAGCTGCCAGCATTGGCCAAGTACCTGATGAAAGAAGATCATGAAGTCTGCTTAAGAGGAGCTTTGGAGTCAGCACAGACTAAGACCACCGGCACCAAGCGTTTAATATTATTGAAAAATGTGGGAGAGGAGGAAAGCCACCCCGAATCTGACAAGGAATCAACAAACGTCGTGGTACCTAAAACAACATGCGTGGCACCCACAGATAATGTACGGGGTGGACGTGATCGCTGGTGGTAGATAGGGATTCTGGAGGTTGTAAGGCTCCTGCACCAGCGCGTTGACACCCTTGCACCCTGGCCCACACCGCTGAGGAAAAGGCAAATTTATTTGCCTCTCTTTTTGCGGAATCTTCGCGTCTTAATCCTGGTGATTCGCGGCCCCCTCCTCCTCCTGAAGGTTGTGAGATGAGTATGTCGGACATTCGCATCCATTGGAAGGACGTCCTTAGGGTGCTGCGCAACCTCGACGTGAACAAGGCTAGCGGCCCTGACGGCATACCAGCTATAGTTATAAGAACCTGTGCGCCTGAACTGTCTCTGATCTTGACACACCTATTCCACCTTTCATATGAGACTGGAAAAGTGCCAAATGCTTGGAAGCAAGCCAACGTACAGCCCGTGCCCAAGAAGGGCAGTCGAGCTGACCCGTCCAAGTACAGACCCATCTCGGTAACGTCCATACTCTGTAAGAGTATGGAGCGTGTATTTAACACTAAGCTCCTGGCATACCTAGAAACTAACGATATCCTTAGCGACCGATTTCGGCGGAAGGCGTATTGGCGTACGGCTTCCGCCGAAATCGGTCAACTGGGGATCTTCTAGCGTATGCCATTCCGATCCGGTCTCTCCGTGAGGACATGGTGGAGCGTTTGAACTTGTCCTTGCAAGCAGTCTCCGAATGGGGCGATGCCAATCTTGTCAAGTATAATGCTGCTAAAACCCAGGCGTGTCTTTTTTCCGCTAAAAAGAGCCACTTTCAACCGGCCCAAACTTTCCGTGATGTAACGGTGCCAATAACGGACCATCTTGAGCTTCTTGGCGTTACGTTGACATCGACTCTCAATTTTGGGCCATACATAGAGGCAAAGGCTCAGCTGGCTGCCAAAACAGTTGGGGATCCTTGCGAAGGTGAGGAGGTACTTCACGTCGGAACAGCTATTCAACTTGTAACAAGCGCAAGTTCGATCGTGCATGGAGTACTGTTCTCATCTCTGGGACGGATCTGCCAAATACCAGCTTGATGCACTAGAGTCGATTGAAAAGCGGGCCAAGAGACTCATCGGCAGTGAGGCGCTGGTCAAATCAAAGCTCCAGAGTCTTGAGCATCGTCGCCAAGTTGCCAGCTTGTCAGTTTTTTATCGGTTGCATTTCGGGGAATGTGCGATGGAATTGCATGATTTAATTCCACCCAGCTCGTTCCATCATCGGACTACCAGACGTACGGCGATGCGTCATCGATACATGGTGGACATGGTGAACATCCCACCTATACGCACAAAACGTTTTGGGGACACTTTTATTATGCGTACGGCTAAGGAGTGGAATTCCCTGCCGGAGTCTGTGTTTCCCGATAGCTACAATCTAGGGGTCTTTAAGTCAAGAGTGAATGGGTTTTTTCTAGGCAAGTGTGCTTCACCGTCGACCACATCATCGCTTACCATCAGGTGAGATAGTGGTCAAGCGCAAGCCTATAGAAAATAAAAATAAAAAATAAAAAAACATAAACCGCTCACTTATACTGACGCTGCTGAAATCTTTAGACCTCAGTAAATCAGGTGGACCTGACCTTATACCCCTTGTTGCTTGTGCTGATAGTCTTGTTGAACACATTTATATTCTATTCAAGCGTTGTCTTTCCGAGGGTAAAGTGCCGAAGATTTGGAAGTCTGCTTTCGTCACTCCCGTCTTTAAAAAGGGCGATAAGGCTAATATTGAAAACTATCGGCCCATATCAAAAATTTACCTTTTTTCAAAAAATTTTGAACTCGTAGTTTATACCGATGTCTACGCGGCCTTCAAGTCAATTCTTGGTAAGGAACAGCACGGTTTTGTTAGGAACCGCTCGACCACATCTAACTTACTTCTGTCACAAGAGTTCATTACGTACGTCACGAGAGTTTTTACTGTACATTAATGACTTGCCACGACACATTTAACATCCTATGGTCCTTTTCGCTGACGATAGCACTGCCTTAAATGCTTTGACAGAAATACATATGAAGAGAACATAAATAATACGTTAACGGATATTATACACTGGCTTGACCAAAATAATTTATTGATTAATATTCCAAAAACGAATGTTATGCATTTTTATCTACGAATTGAACCAGAAATCTTGCATCTATTTCATAATGGACAAAAAGTTGACCAAGTAACAGTTGCTAAGTTCTTAGGTATAATGATAGATAGCCAACTAACTTGGAAGCCACAAGCAGAAGAAGTATGCAAAAAACTAAGTGTAGCTGCATATGTGCTTTTTAACCTGTCTAAAAAAGTGAGCATGGCCACAAGGTTAGTTGCATACCATGGGTTAGTTGCGTCGATTTTGAGATTCGGCTTAATATTTTGGGGCAATTGTAGCCTGAGAGAACAGGTGTTCAAGGCTCAAAAACGATGTTTGAGGGCTGTAGGGTGCAAATGCAAATACACCTTTAACATTAACTATTGTCAATGCAATGCAAATGTCAATGTAATGTAAAATGTCAATGAGTGCCAACGGGCTGGAATCAAGAAATAAAAATGCAAGTTGTCCGACTCAAACCACGTCTAATTGAACACTAAAATTAATATTGAAACAATGCATCATCACTGCTCTGCTCGCTGCTGCTGCTGCGTGATTATCATAATATCTAATGTAGGTCGCACGTGTAAGTGCAAAGGTGTGAGCCTACTTATTGCACAACTCTTACTTAGTAAACAATTTTAAACTCATGTACGTGCACCGTACATATTGCCACCACAAGACTGCTAACAGCTACTGAACTAAAAATTAATCAAATAAAATTAAGACAAGAACGACTGTAGAAACTAATGCAGAGCACTGATGTAGTAGGTACTAGGTATAATATGTAATGTAAAATATTTGTATGACTAATGTAGATATTATGTAACTGTACACTTAAAATCCATAAATATAATTGTCAAGCTCCCTAATCACACACGTCACTATGTTTTTCAGTGTCAAATTTCACTTCACTTAAGGCGCGATCAACACTTATCACTTCGTTCACTTTTGACACCCGTTTGTTGATTTTGCTACACCCGCCCTCGATGTCATCTTCTTCTTCTCGTCCTCTTCTGCTTATCGCATCTCGCGAACCCTCCCCCTGTCTTTTGGTGCTCGTCTTTCTCCAAAAGTACACGTACGATGTTACAGACAGAGCAATACTAATCGTTATTACGACATAGATTGCGGTGTAGTGGTGAATGTCATGGGGGGATAACGTTTCCAGGTTTGATTGCTCTTTAATCGAGCGCAGTTGTGTGTCAATCTTCTGGAACATTTCTTCATGCGTTTCGATAGGCAATGACGAGTTGCGGATCGACGTATTGATGATGTTGTTGATGGGAGAGATCGTGGGTATGATCATGGCGAATGGTTCGTTGACTATGACGTCACTTTTATGTTCTATGTATGCGTGCAACATGAATGAGTCACCCTGCAAGTTACATCCTCGTTTAAGTGTAATCAGACCCGAGTGATGTAACGACTCCGATGTCATTTGAGCACCGCAAACTAATTGCACTTCGCACGTGCCACAACAATAATAAAACCATGTGTTTTGCTGGTGTAGTTTTACCCACTTGTCAGCGCATTCCCTTGTTTCCGTGTGACAGTACACACTGTGTTCTTCATTGTCTCGGATCAGCTGTACATCGCAAATTGACTTGCGTCGGTCACCGGTGCGATAGATAGGGTGGTTTAATTTGCACATCAATGTTTTGTCCTGGATCTTTTGGCATTCTTGAACGTCAGATTGCTCGAGAGGTATGAATGAGTATTGGTTGGCGTTAAATGCTATTAGTTCCGAATTTGGGATGACGTACATCACCCGATTTATGCCAATACGTTGAGGTATGCTTATAAGTTTATTCAGCTCGTATAGAGCATCATTCAGAATGGGTATTTTTACTTCCATCAGTAAATATTGCTGTGTAATGCGTGCATGTATTCTGAACATTCTGTAGATGTCTCGTACATCATTCTGGACTTCTGGCAGCGTGGCATCGCGGGGTAGTTGTCTAGCTACTCTATCTAATTCGGTTTGCATTTGAGTTGGTGATAGTAAGTGTACGTCCATATGACCCTGGTACATGTTTGTCAGCGTATTGATGAGGGTTTGTTGGATTTCCTTTAGATTTTGGGCCATTTTTTCTGCAGCTAGTGCCGATGTAATGATGTAGAATGCATTAGCGGTGTCATGTTTATTCGTTTCTGTTTTAT
The DNA here is from genome assembly GCA_945859665.1 of Anorthoa munda. Lineage (NCBI taxonomy): Eukaryota > Metazoa > Arthropoda > Insecta > Lepidoptera > Noctuidae > Anorthoa > Anorthoa munda. Next base: position 29,967,994 of record OX243911.1, on the reverse strand, counting down.
TTTTCCAGGTTGGTAAGGTGGTCATTCATCAAGGTAAACTGCTTTACCATTGTCGCTTCGTTGCGTTGTACGATGTTATGCTCGGTTTCCAAAATACTTGTCTGATTTTTGAGAAGGTGTAATAAGTGGTTGTCATTGTGTTGAATGGAATTGATGTCGTGTTCGTACTTTTCTGCGAAATGCTGATCTAGTACTCCAAATAGTGAGTTGGCAACATATCCCACTCCGTCGATTAATCCTCTTTTGAATCTGTGTTGAATTAATCGTTGGGACTTCAGCAGATTATTGTAATAGTCCAGTTCGTTCATGCTCTGTTCGAGTTGGTTGATTAAAATGTGGAATTGCATCATCCAGTCCTCGCAACGATATCCTTTTATATGAGACACGAATTTTTGCAGAGTGTCAACGTTTCGCCAGTAGTTTGTCATGTTGTAGTAGAATACTAATTTCCATTCATCTCGTATTTCTTGTAAGTCTGCAATCTTGTCAAAGTAAATCGTTTGATTTTTTGTCAGTGGGGTAAGCTTCATGTCTTGTTGAACAGTGGGCGTTATAAATGCCATGGTCAGCATCAATGTGTAGCATATCAAGCTGTGCCAGGTAAGCTTTTTCGGTCGGCTCCGTCTGTTTTTTGTAGATGTGATGGTATCGCCAAGTCTTTCTTCTTCAACCTCAACTAGTGGTACGAGTTTTGTGATCGGCCGTTTAACTTCTCCTTTTGCAGTTTGTAATGTGACAACTCTCGTGTGGCCGTCTTTTCCTGTATGTAGCTCTGCTACACGACCCAGAGCCCATTTGCCTGCCGGTAGTCTTTCATCCTTGATGCAAACAATATCATTTTCTCGAGGATCGGTAGTTTGTCGTTTCCATTTTAGCCTTGTTTGGAGTTGTTGAAGGTATTCTTGCGACCATCTTTTCCAGAAATCCTTACTGAGCTGCTGTACAATTTGCCATCTCTTGCCTAAATTATACGTATTGTCAATGTCCGGTTCTGGAATAGTCATTAGCGATGTGCCGGTTAGAAAATGTCCAGGCGTTAAGCAGTTGATTTCTTCGGCGTTCTCTGTTACGGTGCAAAGTGGTCGTGAATTCAGGCAAGCTTCAATCTGGCATAGTAGAGTGGTAAATTCTTCGTACGTCAGGCGCTGATCTCCAATGACCCGTTTTAGATGATACTTCATGCTCTTCACGGCAGCTTCCCATAGTCCGCCTGCGCTTGGCCATACTGGGGCATTGAAGTGCCATTTAATTCCCATCTCTGATATTTTTCCCAAGAAAAGGTTGTCAATGGTGTCTACAATGCATTTATATTGTTGCAGTAAAATCCGGTTAGCACCCACAAAATTCGTGCCGTTATCGCTGTACATGTCACGTGGCGTACCTCGACGGGCGCAGAAGCGCTTGAAGGCTGATAAAAATGCTATACTGGACAGCTCTGACACAAGTTCCAGATGTATAGCCTTTGTTGCCAGACAAACAAATACGGCAACGTACGCCAGCAATGTTTTGACGCCTCGGCCTTTATTTGCCTTGATCTCAATGTGGCCAGTAAAGTCAACCCCTGTATGTGTAAAAGGGCGAGAAACTGTCACTCTCGGCTCTGGTAGATCTGCCATAATCTGGTTTGAGGTTTTTGCATGAAATCGGCGACATGGTACGCATTTGTGTAACACCTTCTTAACGGCGCGATATCCTCCTACTATCCATACTCTTTGGCGTAGATGTGTTAGGGTTAGCTTCGGACCTCCGTGTAATGTTGTACTGTGTGCTTGCCAAATTAATAACTCTGTCAATTTGTGGTCATGTGGTAGCAGAATTGGATGTTTCGTGTCTTCATTTAGGTTCGAGTTATGCAACCTTCCCCCTACTCGCAAAATGTCATGTTTGTCGAGGAATGGGTTCAAATTCAAAAGGTTGCTTTTGTTGCTTAAACCCTTATTTGCCTTCAGTCTCATAATCTCGTCTTTGAAGGTATGTAATTGAATCTGTTTTAGTATAAGATTTTCAGCGTTTTGTAGTTCTGTTGATGTTAAATATGCAGTTGTATTTGTGTTGGATTTCGAACAGTTGTTCATGAATCGTTTTATCCACGCTGTGACCCTTGTAATGTGAGCCATGTCGCTGTGTCGATCTAATAACTCAATTACAATTGAGGACGGCTCGAATTTCACAACATACGCTTTCATTTTTTTTTGTTTTGATTCGCATGTTGTCGGTATGATTTCAACTTTATCAGCTGTTTTGTCATTGTAATTTTTCACCCATTCTGGTCCTTGCCACCACAAAGGATGTTACAATAGCTGGGAGCAACTGATGCCGCGTGATGCACAGTCTGCTGCGTTTTCTTCTGATTTGACTTACCTCCAGTGTTGTTTCGGGATGACTTCATGCACTTGTTGCACTCTGTTGCTCACGAACGACTTCCATTTTGTGACGTCACCATGCAGCCAGCCTAGTACAATCATGGAGTCCGTCCAGGCGTATATGTTGTTGTCGATGTTGTCCCACTTGCATGCTTTCCGGACCTTTTTCATTAATCGGGAAAGTAATAAGGCTCCGCATAGTTCAAGCCGTGGTAATGTCAATTTGTTATTGATTGGAGATAGTCTAGATTTTGCTGCTATTAATCGACTTAAGGGCTTGTTTTTGCTGTCTAATGTCAGTAGATATATAGTGCATGCATAGGCCTTTTCTGAGGCATCGCAGAATCCATGTACTTGGAAGGGTTTAGTTGTATCGCCCAACCATCTCGGTATCTCGTATCGCGTTATGTTGTGCAAGTCGCTTGTAAACCGCTTCCATTCTTCTTGTACGCCTGTAGGTAAGGTTTCATCCCAGTTGCATCCTGACAGCCAAACGCTTTGGAACATCAGTTTTGCTTTCAATGTCAGAGGTGTCAGCCAGCCCAGTGGGTCGAAGATTTTTGATATCTCGGACAGTAGTTTCCGTTTTGTCAATGGTTTATTGTTGTCAAAGTTTGTTTTGTTAGTGAATGCAAAAGTGTCAGATGTAGGGTTCCACTGTACACCCAGGGCTTTTGTAGTTCCATCGTTTGTAAAGTGCATTGTGGTTTGGTTTAGGTCTGATGATGATAAACCTTTAATCAAGGTCGGCTCGTTGCTTGACCACTTCCGTAGCGTTAGTCCTGCTCCGCTCAGCATGTTGATGAGTTGGTACTGCATTTCTTGTGCTCGCTCGATGGAGTTGTTACCACTTAGTACATCATCGACATACATTTCGTTGTTAATGACGTCAGCTGCTAACGGGTATTTCTCTGCATCATCGTTTGCTAATTGCTTTAGCGTCCGAAGTGCTAGAAATGGTGCCGCCTTGGTTCCATATGTCACTGTGCATAGCTTGTACTCCTTAAGGGGACCTTGGTTAGTTTCCCTCCATACTATCTTCTGCAATTCTTGATCTTCTTCATGCACTAAGATCATGCGATACATTTTCTCACAGTCTGCTGTAAAGACATACTTGTATCGCCGCCATCCCATGAGTAGTGTCAGTAGATCTTGATGAAGCTTCGGGCCACACTCCATCAAGTCGTTCAGGCTGTAACCTGTGTCAGTCTTCTGTGAGGCGTTGAAAACAACCCTTAATTTGGTTGTCAATGAGTCCTGTTTAAGGACTCCGTGGTGAGGTAAGTAACATGACGGGTTGCAGTCGGGCTTACTCTCTTTCATGTGTCCCATTTCCAAGTACTCTTGCATGAATTTGACATAGTTTTCTGACAGTTTGTCATCTCTGCATAATCGCCTTTCTAATTGCATAAATTGTGCCACTGCACGTGGCTTTGATTTTCCTAATAGCTGATCGTAATTAGGCTTCATTGGCAAACGAACTGCATATTTGCCATTTTTCAGACGTTTTGTTGTTGCAGTGAAGAACTCTTCGCAGTATCTCTCCGCTGACGTCATTGAACTGCATGCATCCCCACTGATGTCTTCCATTTCCCAGTATTTTGTCAAGTCATCCACTTGGTTTATCACCACGTTGCAATTGAATGTCTTGCTGACGTTGCCTGACAGAATCCACCCTAAGCGAGTCTGTTGAGCTATGGGTTCATTAGTCTCTCCCTTAATCAGTCCATTCATTAGGATTTCAGAGAATACCTGTGCATCTAGAAGTATGTCAATGGGCCTTGATATGTTGTACTCTGGATCGGCTAATGTGATGTTTGTTACGTGAGTCCAAGTTCTTTTTGTAAAGGTGGCGTTAGGTAGATTGTTTACCACCCGTGGCATGACTAATGCTTCCGTGGTGAACTGGAAGTCGTTGTGTACGGACCGACAAAGTAGGTTCACCTTTCCTTTGCTCCTGTTGGATAGTGTGCCGATCCCACTTATGCTCGCGTTTAGCTGTTGACGCTTTACTCCCAGTCTTTGAGCTGCATTCTCAGTGATCAGGGTTATTTGTGAGCCTTGATCAACTAACGCCCGTAGTGTGATGTAATCGCCATCAGCTGTTTCTACTTGCAATAATGCAGTGGCCAATAGTATTTCGTCATCATTATTCGATGCGAAGTTATTTTGCATACTTTTAGGTGACCTAGTTGCAGTTGACTTCGACGGTTTATCCATCGTTTGTGTTGCTGAGGGCATTTGCGCTGACTGGACGATGTCGTTGTGCAATAGCGTGTTGTGTGGGTCGCTGCACTCTCTGCATCTTTTTTGTGACGCACAATAGCCCTTGCTATGCACATACAGACAGTTTCTGCAAATATTGTTTGATTTTATGAATTCTAGTTTCGCCGAGCTTGCCATGTCAGTGAATTTCGAACACTGGAACAATGCATGATTGGTGTTGCATAATGCACAAATGATCTTATTAAATTTACCAGCGTTGTATGCATGGAAGTTTCGAGAGTTTGCTGGTTTGGGGGTTTTGCTGAATGGATGAAATGCGTTGGATTGTGGTTTTGCAGGAGGCTTGCTACTGTTTTCTGGCTTCTTTCTATGCAAAGGTTCTAATGCCATGAATTTGTTCTCAATGAAATCCATAAACTGGTTGAACGTAGGTATCTCTCGCGGATCCGCCCTAGACTGCATGTATTCCGCGTACGTTTCGGAGTCTAGTTTCTCGCATAACACGTAGACTAGAATAGGATCCCATGAACCTGTATCTACCCCCAAATTGTGTATCGCATTTATGGTTTCATTGCTCGTGTCATATAACCGCTTAAGGTCGAATGCAGATTGTTTTTGCAGATGTGGCTGACGCATGAAACTCTGGAAATTCTTAGTGAACAACATAAACTTGTTGTTGTACCTATGGTTCAAGATTTCCCAACACGTGTCGTAATTTTCGGGTGAGATGTGTAGATGCTGGACGAGTTTCTCCGCTTCCCCGCGCAATCTCCCTTTTAAGTGCTGCATTTTTTGTGCTTTTGCAATTGCAGGGTTATTGTGTATTGCTTCTACGAACAGATCCATGAAAGTAGGCCATAACGAATAGTTCCCGTTGAAAATGGGAATGTCTATTTTGGGCACGGATTGTTGTTGGTGCACGGAGGCGTTCAGTTTTACGTTCAGCGCCCGCTTTGTTTTTACAAATGCCCGTTCGTGGCGACAAAACTCGTCATAGTACTCATTAGGCGCCCCGTCTAACAAACCATCGATTCGCAGATGCATATTGTCAATCGCTGACCACCGAGACCCTAACGTCTTCAAAGCGTCTTCTATCTCCCATCTTTCGATGACCTCTTCAATGATCTTACTCGTCACTAACCTGTCGAACGCACGGAAGTTCGCGTTCTGCAGCTGCTGTAGCTCGAGTAGCTTGTCCTCTGCTCCCGAGGAGCTCCCGAACAAGGTCCTGTCAAACTCCACGTGTACCTTGCTAGAGCCGGGTCCACTCTGCACCTTGGTCCCGCATGCTGTAAGCTCCTGCCGCACACCGTGGTACCAATCCCTTAATACTTCGTGAATATTGTTGGTGAAGTACTCATGCGTTTTGTCTTCTACCGCACTCAGCTCCTGATGTTTCTCTTTACATTCCGCCCAAAGCTGATCTAACCGCTCAAGCCTTTGCTGAATGTACTCGGGGGTCTTCCTGCTCGCTGAATCCTTCTTGAAGTTGGTATGGACCCTCTTCATCTCCTCCAGGATCTCAGCCTGACGCGCGATTAAACCCTCCATTGTTAACGAAGTAAGCAAAAAATGAACGATCTTACTTGAAACTCAGGAACTTTCCCTTTACGCTGATGTAACGCGTCGCTCTGGAACCTGGATCGCTGCGACTGCTTCTGCACGGCAACACACGACCAAGACACAAGTCACACGCGACGTTTTACTGACCGACAAATCGGACTGTACGGTACTTGCAATAATTTCGAAGGACCAAAAAACAATGTAGGGTGCAAATGCAAATACACCTTTAACATTAACTATTGTCAATGCAATGCAAATGTCAATGTAATGTAAAATGTCAATGAGTGCCAACGGGCTGGAATCAAGAAATAAAAATGCAAGTTGTCCGACTCAAACCACGTCTAATTGAACACTAAAATTAATATTGAAACAATGCATCATCACTGCTCTGCTCGCTGCTGCTGCTGCGTGATTATCATAATATCTAATGTAGGTCGCACGTGTAAGTGCAAAGGTGTGAGCCTACTTATTGCACAACTCTTACTTAGTAAACAATTTTAAACTCATGTACGTGCACCGTACAAGGGCAATGTGTAATTTAACGGTAACAGATAGCTGCGTACCTATGTTTAAGTCCCTGAAATTATTAACATTACCATGTCTTTATATCTTCGAAATTGCTGTCTTTGTTAATTCAAATATGTATCTTTTTATTAAAGTATCTGATAATAGAAACAGGCCAATAATTAAAGAATGCTAATAAATAAAGAAGGCTTATTAAAGAAAAGTGTTTTATGTATGGGCCCGATCATATTTAATAAAATACCTGATAACATAAAAACACAGGCTATTCCAGTCTTTAAAAAGAAATTGACAGATTTGTTGACTAAGAAATGTTATTACTCGAGTTGCGAATTTTTAAACGATGAATACTTAGATTAATCCTGACATCTGTACCAATTCCTATGTATTAATTCAATAATGACAGACTAATTAACCAAACTAAGATATTGACTGACTAGAATAATAATGATATGGCTATCAACTGGAATTCTTCCTAAAAATTTATCATTAATAATGTATATTTATAAATTTAATTTCAAATTATTTTGACATTGTGCTTGTACTATGCTTGTGTTATGCCTGTATTGTTTTAATTAAGTTTGATTTGTTTTATAAAACTGTTTTGCATGCCTAAGTTAAGGTAGAAAGTATAAGGGTCACTTAATATTATAATAACATCTGTATCTTGTACCTACTTTCTGAGCAAATAAATCATTATTCTATTCTCTATTCTATTCTATTCTATTCTACGGGCGGCATGGCACAGCGACAGGTTGACGTGATTTATACCGATTATAGTGTGTTTCGTTTCGACCGTATTGATCATTGTATGCTGCTAAAAAAGCTGTTTCTCGCTGGTATACACGGTGATCTGCACCGGTGGTTCTCCTCCTATATAGAGAACAGAACACAGGCTGTTGTGCTTTAGGACTACACCTCTGCTTGGAGTTCTGTTCCTTCAGGCGTACCTCAAGGGTCCATTTTGGGTCCTCTGTTATTTATATTGTTCATTGCAGATATCAAACAATGCTTTCGTCATTCTTATATTTTACTTTATGCTGATGACATGAAGATTCATAAAGTTGTGCGAGACATGTCTGATGCAAGTCAATGCAATATGACCATCATAGGTTTGAAACATATTGTACCCGTAACAAACTCCAATTAAATGTATCTAAATGCTTCCGCCTAACATTCTGACGTTGTACTTCTTTGATAAACTATAATTACACGCTGAACGGTCAGCTCATTGGCAGGTTAAATAACATAAGAGATTTGGAGGTAATTATAGACAACAAGTTTCTGTTTGATCAACATGTAAATAGCATAGTTGCAAAGGCTTCCAAAGCTCTGGCATTTATACTACGCACCACGGTCTGTTTCCGATCTCATAAACCGGTTAAGATCTTGTATTGTTCTTTCGTGCGCAGCCATTTAGAAAACGCGTCTCAGGTTTGGAACCCGCAGTATGAGACTTATAAGTCCCGTATTGAAGGCGTCCAAAGAAAATTCCTACGTTATCTGGATTATAGGGCTCAGCAATACTCAGTTGACTATGAGCACCGCTGCAAACGGTACCACTTCCTTCCTCTCGAGATGAGACGTTATATTGGGGACATGAGTCTACTTTTGGGTATACCAAATGGCCACATTGACTATCTTGCAATCGTTGCTAATCTGTCATTACGCACAAACCTGATGGGATTACGACAGCGGCCAATATTAAGTAATAAATAATAATAATAAACGTTTATTTGGAACCATTTAGGAATTACACAAAGTACAATGGAACGATGATAGCTACAGAAGTACAAACTGTGGCGCAGCTATCAGCGCCCGAAAACAAGACAGAGTAAAATACAATTTGTTCCAGACTACTTTTGTTACTAGCCAGAAAAATAATATTTAATGAACTTATATAATAAAAAATCAAAATCAAGGGAAGTGTATGTTGAAATGTAGGGACGTGTTGAGAGTGTATGTGTGTGTGGGTGTGTGTAGGTGTATGAGTTGTTAGTTGTTATGTTTAGTTACGTTACCACAAGTTGTTCAGTTGCATCTTAGGATATGGATTTTAACCACTCTGTCAAATTCTTCTTTAATAAATTTTCAGTCATAGGGTAGATTTTTAATATGCTATTTATTTTATTATAAAGTTTGGGGCTGATGTAATCGAAGTGACGACTTACCACCGCTAGTCTGCTGAACTTAGTCTTGCAGATTATGTCAGAGCGTCGCTTCTTAGCAAGGTACTGTGGATCGTAGTATAGGAGCTTGTGTTTCTTAAGAACAGTCTGAAGTAAGAACAGTTGTCTTACTGTGAGAACCCTACAGAGTAGATATAGTTAAGAGGTTGGGAATCTGATTGGTTTCTTAGCTAGTACTTTTAGGACTGCTCTCTGGGCCCTCTCTAACCTCAACATGGATGTCTTGTGGGTTCCCCCCACGTAGTTACGCAGTAACTGACAACTGACTGTGCGAGAGCAAAGTAAGCCATTATCAGACACGAGAAATCAGCGGCTGCTCTAAGTTTCTTAAACACATAAATCAATCTTCTAACCCGAACCACAATAGAGTAGAGGCTCTTTTGGCTCAAGGCCCATGTGGGAACTGCCGGGAATGAGAAAGCGGATGAGCTTGCCAAGGAGGCAGCCCTAACAAAACTCACATCAGACTACAGCAAGGTCCCCGTTTCATACGTGAGGAGGAAGATACGGGAGGGGACTATAAGGAAGTGGCAAGCCCGGTACGACTCCTCGAGTACAGGATCGGTCACGAAAGTGTTCTTTCCAGACGTCCTAGCGGCGAAAAGGACACTCAGAGACGCAGTGCTCACACCGGTCCACTTACAAGTCCTTACAGGACACGGCGGATTTTCAGCATATCTCCACCGTTTCCATCTCATAGATAGTCCCTCGTGCGTCTGTGACCCGAGTTGCGAAGAGACAGTCTGGCACTTGCTCTTCGAATGCCCAAGGTTCAGCCAAGACAGAATGGAGCTCGAAGTAAAATTCGAAACCCAGCTTAGCCAGTCCACACTCCACACCATCATGGGGAGACCGGCTACTAGGATTCCATTCTTGGCATTCGCGAGCAAAGTCGCCACAATCGCAGCAAGGGCCAACAAATCGGACGTAACCTTGCGAAGTCGACCACACATTCGAACACACACAACCACAACAACAACCACAACCACAAACACACAAACAACAACCACAACTACACAAGCAACAACAAGCACACAATTGACTGATACACAAGTTACACACACACATTCTAACCAACGGCCATTATCAACGGTAGCAGCAGCGGTAGCAGCAACAGCCAGCCTATAACCAGCCCCTAGCATGACTACCACACAATTCCTGGCATGCGGAGAAGACGGAGTCCCTGGTATCAGACTGCGAGGCGTCGCTCTGTTCATGAACAGGGAACAGGAAAAGTTAGGCATAGGCTTCTGCATAGGCTCAAGTCGAGCTATGGCTCGAATACACCTTTCACCGGGCCTTGCCGCCTTGATTAACGGAAGCACCACCAAAACGAGCATAAAAGGCAGCAAGTATGCACTACCTCATGTGGAAGTGGCCACTCACCGATGCCGTCTAATGCGATTTAAAGGGAAAACAATCGCATTACTCGAGTGGGGAGAGGCTACTCCATTTGCTCAGGCAAGCTTGCATTGCTTCAGAAGATCGGGGAGGCAGGAGACGACACGTCAGCCGCGGCCCGAACCATAAGTGTGGACGCAATGGTGGTGGGAGGAGAAAGAGGAGACGTCGCAGACCGCTTTGGCTGTCTAAAGGCCTCAGAACATCATGAGGTCGTTGTCTACGAGGATAGAGGTGAAACCCTAAGTTTCCTCAAAGCCCCCAGACAGCCAACAGCCAGCGCGACGAGCTCCACAAAAAGCCCCACCACTCAAAGCGGATCGGAAAGGGCCCAGCAGAAGGCAGCAGCCGAAAAAGCCGCTAAGAAGCAGTGCAACACCATAAACCCGGAGGACCGGGCCCGGTCGAGGAGTCGCCTGAAAGCGTTTGGCATTTTCCTCAGTGCACTGCTCCCAAGCACCAGCCATGCATCACCATCTCACAAGCAGGATACAGCACTGGAGAGGTTCCTCAGAAAAACACCAAAGGAACCAACCCAGCAAAAGCCTAAGCCAACACGAGCCGACAAAGGGCAAGTCAGCCCGCCGACCCTCGCAGTAAAGTCGGGTACCACGGACCACGTAAAAAGCGCGTTCCTCGAGTATGTAGCAATCGTAAGAGCGACCAGAGATGTCAATCTTACGACATGCAGGAAGATCCTGCAGACCTTCCAAAGAGACACAGAGGGTCTGTTAAGGATACTGCTCGAGGAAGCAGGGGCAGCGGTTAACGACAACGTCACATCCCAAGTCATCAAAGGGGAAATGACGGGGTCGTACATGGCAGCCTACAGCGCCAGGAGTGGTTTTGTGGCCCTGGACAAGGAGGAGACGGAGCGCTCAGGCAAACTCAAGTTCAGTGTGCCAAATGACGACCCGATAGTGGTTACCGCCAAATGTACTAAGATCATGCCGGATGATAAGATCCTGGAAATGGCACAGTTCATTTCGGGGACCCCAGGTATCCCGGCATCGCAGGAAAGTTGGGCGGTACCCAATATCAGGTGGATTAACGGAGTTCCGGGTTGTGGTAAGACAACCTGGCTGGTAAAGCACTTCGACGAGGACAGGGACGTGATAGCTACCACGACAACAAAAGCTGCCAAAGACCTTAGGGAAAAGCTTGTGCGCCGCTTAGGAGACCGAGCAAAGACCAAGGTGCGCACTATGGCCTCAATCCTAGCAAACGGTTTCTAGAGTTAAGACAAATGCTACCGTCTTACGGTAGACGAGGCTCTTATCGACAACGAACAACGAGCCGAATAACGAGTTGGCAATATAACCCACGCCGTCCACTAGGCCTCTCTTTAGCCTCTTTGGACTTTGATATTTAAGTAACATATCATAATGTTCAATGTCACTTATTTCGTGCTCTAATTGATGAATGATACTCTGATATTGTTTATTTGCCTGAGTTATGCATAATGACTTGATATGATTGACGTAACTCTTGATCTCGGCTAACCCTTTCCAGTATGTCGTCATATTGTAGTAGACAACTAGACGCCATTCGTCCTGGATGTACTGAAGATTGGATATTCTATCGAAGTAAATAGCTTGATTCTGATCTAATGACGTCAGATTATACGATTCTTGATTGGGTATATTTTCCGCTGAAGTCGATGATAATAACATGAAAAATAGTAATATGAAGCTAGTGAATAGATTCTTCAATGAAACGTTGTTGCGAGGAAGTCGCTTTCTCTTGCTTCGCTCATCTGATTTGTTTTGATGGTTGACTTTTTCATCCTGACTTGTATCCTCGTTTACTGGTAACAACACAAGTCTGGTGACTGGACGTTGAATGTTATTATTTTTGGTTTTTAAGCTGACTACCCTTACATAGCCATCTCTCCCAGGATGAACTGCTTGAATACGTCCTAGCGCCCACTTGCCGGGTGGCAAGTTTTCGTCCTTGATAAGAACGACATCGTCCACTTCGAAGTTCCTACTTGGCTTACGCCATTTTGATCTAGCCTGCAGTTGCTGTAAATATTCGCTTGACCACCTTTTCCAAAGGTGTTTGTTCATTGATTGAATGAGTTGCCACCTAGTTGACTGGTTTATGTGATCTGGATCAGTCTGTGGTCTAGATAGAAGCGGGCCGCCGATCAAGAAATGACCTGGCGTAAGAACGTCGTCTTCAGGGCTCTCTGTCAACTGACAGAGGGGCCTTGAGTTCAGACATGCCTCGATTTGAAATAGAAGTGTAGTAAATTCCTCGTAAGTGAGTTTCTGATCTCCGATGATGCGTTTCAGATGATATTTGAGGCTTTTCACCGCAGCCTCCCAAAGACCGCCTGCACTTGGCCATGCAGGAGCGTTGAAGTGCCACTTTATGTTCATGTCATTGATGTTATTGAAGAAATCGGTGTTGATTGTGGCTATGATGTCTTGATATTCCTTCTTTATGATACGGTTGGCACCTACGAAATTTGTGCCATTATCACTGTAAACGTGACTTGGTGTTCCACGACGGGCCGAAAACCTACGAAAGGCTGCTAGAAATGATGGAGTACTGAGATCAGAAACTAGCTCCAGATGAACAGCCTTGGTAGACAAACAAACAAACACAGCAATATAGCCCTTAACGGTTTTGATTCCACGTCCCTTATTAGCCTTCAGCTCGACGTGTCCGGTAAAATCGACACCGGTGTGAGAGAAAGGTCGTGACGGGGTGACTCGTGGTTGTGGAAGATCGGCCATGATTTGATGATATTGCGTTTGAGTAAAGCGCTGACACTTAACGCATGATCTCAACTTCCTTTTGACGGTACGGATTCCACTGATGATCCAATACCTGTCTCTGATGTATGAAAGTGTCAGTCGCGGGCCTCCGTGCAATGTGGTAATATGAGCCTGATCAATGATTAAATCTGTGAGACGACTGTGGCTTGATAATATGATAGGGTGCTTTGATGAGTCGTTGATGCGTGCGTTTTTCAGTCGTCCACCTACTCTAAGGAGACCGTGTTCATCTATGAATGGATTAAGACATGATATTTTGCTTCTTGGATGCACATGCCCCTTTTGATTGATAAACAATATATCTTCATGAAATTGTTTTAGTTGGTCATCTTTGATAATGATATTCAATGCATTGTTCATTTCTGATGACGTTAAAACATCTGATTTTGATGTGCGTTTACCTCGTGATTGCGTTATGAAACGCGAGACCCAAGCGACGATTCTCAGAATGCGAGTTAAGGAACTGTAGTTCTGTAGTAACTCGTGTATCAATGAAATATGATTTTGATATAAAGCCGTGTTTACACTAGGCTTCTTGGTTTCCAAATCTGGTGATTGATATGAGGTGGTAGGGAGGGTGCTTTGTTCGAAATTGGTTATCCATTTCGGACCCTGCCACCACAGCGGATGGCTTGAAAGCTTCCGTGACGTCAGACCCCGAGTAGCGCAATCTGCTGCATTCTCTTCGGACCTCACATGATGCCAACTTGAGGGTGGAATGATAATAGTGATTTTGTTGATTCTGTTAGCTACGAATTGTTTCCATTTCTTCACGTCGCCTTGAATCCACCCTAGAACTATCATCGAGTCTGTCCAGGCGTAAATCTCCACATCTTGATTTGATAATGATTCCATGACTTTCTTGTTAAGTTGAGATAGTAGTAGCGCACCACATAACTCTAGTCGTGGTAATGATACCTTTTTTGCCAGTGGTGCTAACTTTGTTTTTGCTACAGCGAGCGTTGATGTGCGATCACCCTTATTGTCCTTAGCTACTACATACACAACACATGCGTATGCTTTGTCGGATGCGTCACAAAATCCATGGATTTGATATGATTGGTTTGTGTTGCCGAGATAACGTGGAATGATAAATTGATCTATGGTGTTGAAATCATTCTTGATCTGAATCCAGTCATCTTGAATCGGTTGCGGTACTTCTTCGTCCCATGATAAATGTGATGACCATGCATTTTGAAAAAGCAGTTTTGCTCTGATTGATAATGGTGACAGCCAGCCTAAGGGGTCAAATATCTTTGAAATTTCCGAAAGTAGCTGTCTCTTTGTGACGCGTTTATCGTGATAATCCAATTGATTTTGTAAGGTGAAGCTATCCGTTGATGAGTTCCATCTTAATCCAAGTGTTTTTCTTGTTTCCGAGCACTTGAAGTCTAATGGGTTGTTGAGTTGATCTGGTGATAGATCTACCAGGAGGTCCGGTACGTTACTGGACCATTTCCGGAGGTTCATACCAGCTCCCTTCAGCGTCTCAATGAGTTGATGCTGAAGCTCCTTCGCTTGTTGAATGGTATTTGCTCCACTAAATAGATCGTCCATATAAAATGATTGACTCAGGGCTGACGAAGCTAGAGGATACTTGTCGGCATCGTCTATTGCCAGCTGTTTTAACGTTCGCATCGCTAAGTATGGAGCGGCCTTAGTACCGTATGTTACGGTAGTAAGATGATATTCGTTAAGTATTTCTTGAGATGATTGCCGCCAAATGATTGATTGAAGATGACGATCGGATTGCCTGATAATGATTTGGCGAAACATTTTCTCTATGTCTGCCGTGATAACGTAACTGTACGTTCTCCAGGTTGAGATGAGTGTCATGAGGTCTTTTTGTAGATTTGGTCCGCAGCACATGAGGTCATTTAGGCTTTTTCCTGATGTTGATTTCGCTGACGCATTGAAAACGACTCTAAGTTTTGTTGTTGTTGAGTCTAATTTCATTACGCCATGATGTGGTAAGAAGTAGGCACGTTTTGATTCATCGACATTATTAGCCGTACACATGTGACCCAGTTGTTGATATTCCGACATAAACGTTTTATAATTTTCTGCAAATGATTCGTTATTGCACATTTTTCTTTCCAACTGTTTGAATTGTGCGATAGCCTTAGATTTTGATGATCCAAGCTGATTTTCATATTCGGGTTTCATGGGTATGCCAACCTCGTATCTACCAGTATCCAAACGACGAGTAGCTTGCTGATAAAACTCTTCACAGTACTGCTCCTCACGGGTAAGGGGTGATGATGATGTTTCTACGTCCTCTATCTCCCAATATTTTGATAGTTCTGATAAGTCATTCGTTGCGATATGACAGTTAAATGTGCGAACATTGCCAGACAGGATCCAACCGAGTGCGGTCTGTTGCGCAATCGGAGCCTGCGCTGGTCCTTTGATGAGACCGTCCATGATGATTTGAGAATAGATACTCACATCCAAGAGAATATCTATTGGCTTAGACACGTTGTATTCTGGATCTGCTAATTGAAGATGCTGAATGTGAGGCCATGATTGTTTTTTGAATGGTGCACCAGGCAAGCAGTTAGCGACTTTAGGCAGAACCAGTGCTTCTGTAGTAAAATGATAGTCGCCGTAGATAGATTGACAGTCGATTGATACCCGTCCTTTGCTTTGTCTAGTACCAGCACCTATCCCTGATACTGATGCGTTGTATCGTTGACGCTGCAACCCTAATCGCTGAACAGCGTTTTCCGATATTAATGATATTTGTGATCCCTGGTCTAGAAGTGCCCTAAGGAACACGTAGCTGCCGTCGGAACACTTGACTTTGATTGACAGCGTGGTCAACAATAACTCTTCGTCCTCCTCTGCGACATGATTAACGTTAGGGTGGTTATTTGACGATTTTGATGATGAGACACAACACGCTTCATGGAGTATTGTGTGATGATCTCCTTGACAGGTTTTGCAACGTTTCGTTGAAGTGCATTGATTTCCGTCGTGACTGAATAAACAATTTCGACATATATTTGATTTCGTCACCAATTTCAATTGTACATCTGATGTCATTTTCATAAATTTTTGGCACGATAGCAAATTGCGAGCATGATTTGAATTGCATACAGTGCATTTCGATGTTTGCGTAATGATGGCCTGATAATTTTTGTTAGCGAAACCTTTATTATAGTTTTGCTTATTATGCGATTGATTTGGGTTCCTTTTGCTTGATGATGAGGGTTCCTTAGTAGTTTTAATGGGTTCAAGAGCAGTAAATTTACTCTCGAGATAAGACATTAATTCCTCCAGCTTTGGTAGGTCACGAGGATTCCTGCGTGCTTCTTTGTACCCAGCATATGTTTCTGGGTCCAGTTTTTTGCAGAGCAAGTGAACCAACAACGGATCCCATGTATTCGTATCAGCACCGAGATTGTGTATCGCGTGAATACATTCGGTTGAGGTATCGTATAAACCTTTGATGTCTAATGATGTTTGCCTTTGGATGTTGGGTTGATTAAGGAAGATTTCGATGTGATTGGTAAAAAGGAGTTGAGTATTATTGTACCGATGTAGTAAGATATCCCACGCTGCATCGTAGTTATCTGATGATATATGGAGATGATGAATAATACGCTCTGCCTCCCCCTTAAGTTTTCCCTTAAGATGCTGCATCTTCTGAGCTTTCGTGATCGAATTGTTGTTATGAATTGTCTCGGTGAACAAGTCATAAAATGTTGGCCATTGTGTGTAGTTCCCGCTAAATGACGGTATATCAATGTGCGGGGTTGATCTCTCTAAATGAGATGTTGAGGAGATTTTCTTATTCAGCTCTCTTTTGATGTTTTTATAGACCAATTCATGATTGTTGAACTCCTCGTCGTATGATAAGTCACCTCCAGCTAGGATATGATCGATTTGCAAATGTTGCGTATCTATTATTGTCCACTTTACTTGGATGTTTTTGAGCTCATCCTCAAGTTCCCATTTGTCCGATATCTGATCAATCTTGATACCTTTGACCAGCCGAGTAAATGCCCTAAAGTTCGTGCGTTGCAGCGATATTAGTTCGTCTAACTTGCCATCAGGTTGAGTTGATTTGTTTGATTTGCCGTAAGACGAAATGAGATTCCGTACAAATTGATAATGATCTTTGCCCTTTTGATACGTGTTGTCGAGGAAATAGTCGACCGCCGCATCTTTATGCTCCGATATTTGCTTATGATTTTGTTCGAACTCTCCCCAGAGGTCGTCTATCGCGTCTAAACGTTTCCTGAGGTATTCCGTAGTTTTGCGAGAATCCGAGTCCTTGCTAAAGTTGACCTTGATGGTAGTAAAATTGGCGATGATTTCCGATTGACGGGCAATAAGATCTTCCATGATGTAGGTAGGTAAAAGGAACAGTCTTACTTGGAAATATGATGATCCACGTGATGACGATGCTGATTGCGGACGCTGAACCCTTGCGCCACCCGATGATGTGCTCCAGGGAGCCTGATGATGATGATGGTGATATCACGCCGTGATTTCCTTACCACGACCGTGCTGTTAACCTAAGCTCAAGTCAAGTGTAACTCAAGTATAGGATGAGAGAGTGAAAAAAAGAGTTTCTCACTGGTTTGATCCCAGAACCACGTTCGCGAGAGATTGCCACTGAGCTGTGCGCGCGCTAGCTCAAAGTACCGCGACGAGGTCCTGATGCTATCCGGCTCGAAGGACCAAAATAAATGTAGGGGATCCCTGCACTTAGTGATGATACCGGGGCGATTCTATGGGGATGATGATGAAATAAAACCGACCACCGCGAATGTCCGTTGAACACTGATTTATTGATTTAATGTACTTACACAAATTAGCTTAGTGATAGGTACGAAATGCTGAGTGCACAGAATGCACGGCGCGTGAGTATGAAAAATAATGTGCGGTTCCGTACATTGGGGCAATAGTCATAGCAATAAAGTTGTCTGGAGCAAGCGAGCTTGTCCTCGTCGGAGACGATAACCAGCTCCCATTTTTGGACAAAGAGAACCTTTTCGAGCTTAGGCACACCCGTCCAGACCTGGTGGCTGGCATCAACCAGGAGTTTCTCTGCACACACCGCAATCCAATGGACGTGGCGTTTGCACTGAGTGAGATATACCCCGGTATATACTCCTCCAAGTCGTCGCTGTCGCGGGTCCACTCCCTGAAGGTGAAAGGTTACACAGGGGCGCAAATACCGAGCACTGCCCAAAACACCCTGTTCCTGGTTCATACGCAGGGGGAGAAAGCCTATCTTGCGAGCAAGGGACGGAAGGCAATTTATCAACGACATATTTAAATCTTATTTTATTTTGACATTGTTTTATTTTGGTTTAATTTTAATTTCAATTTATGTAATTCTATTTGATTCTAATTTTATTTTATGTCCTTAGATTTTACTTTATGTTTGTTAAAATTTTTATTTTATTTTATGTGACTTACCTACTATAACAATGATGTGCATGCCTGTAAGTGACTTGCTTACACAGGATCTATTCTGAATGTTGGTTTTCTGATATTTATTTGTCAATGAGTCGTTGGTGTGCCTTGAAAAAAAATATTTAACGATCTAGCTACGACATAATTATCCGCTAAACAAAGCTAACGGGAATTTTAAACTACAAATTAAGGATGTAAACAACAATAAATGAAAATACTCATTTAATGAATAGTTTAACATTTATTTATTCATTATACACATGGAATTGAAAGTGTCGGCACCGTGTGGGCGGCGGTGGCCGCGCGTGTCTCACCGACACCACTGACCAGAGACTAGAGTAACCAGAGAGTAGAGAGTGACCAGAGACACGCGCCGCACCGGACCCGTGAGCTCCCGCTACAGACTGTGCAAAAATATATAACTGGTGCAGGCGCGGGCCGATCCCCACGATACATCTTTACAACAAACATTATGTATACATATAGCTATCGTAATAAGAATATCTATCTATTACATTGTCAACAAAATAATACGTCAGAAGTGAGGCGCGTCCGCCCGTCCGCCTGTCTGCTACTGCGCCTGACGCCTCCCCACTCCTGCTTCCACTACATCACACCATGATATGACATCGCGTTCCACGTCCATCTATACTTACAATATGTGAACAAAATACTTTAAGTTTTATACACTCTGACTTATCTAGTTTATAGCAACAGTCAACATCGCCGATGGTGTTATACAGCTACGAACACGCGACAATACGCCGCGAGCCGCCGCGCGACCGCGCCGCGCGCCGCGACTCTCGCGCGGCGGCGGTGTGCGCAACACGATGTCTAACTCACGATTCACGAGACATGCTTACTTAGGCATTAACTATTATCGAGTAACATTGACGAAGTAACAAAAGCAACGATTATCGCGATACAGTCGTTCAAGTTTCGCAGACGCTCTCGCACTCGACAAAGATCTACGAATCTGTTAATTCCTCCACACATACTTACATATACAGTAGCATATCATATAATATATTAACTCGGTTACGTATTGCGACATCGTAATTCCGACGAAGTAATCTGATCATTCACGGATATTAATGAATATTACTGCATAGATAATACTTGACTTTGTCGCCTACTCTTGAAATATTTTGTACATAAGACATGGTGAGTCCGTGATCCGGAGAGAGGGTCAAGTCGTTGTGTCCGAATAGTTTATCTGTAGGCGGGCGCGGCCGGCGCAGTCTCCGCCAGGAACGGGTTGGAGGGCCGCGGCGCCGGCGCCTGTCCCGGCACGCTCAGCGACTCCGCGCCGCTGTAGCTCTGCAGACAAACGAGGCGAGTGAGTGAGCTGCTGTCTGCGGTGGAGCGAGCTGACGAGAGAGCTCTCGGCGAGGGGAGAGGGCGTACCTGCGTGGCGCCGTACGAGTCGTGCTGCGCCAGGTCGGCGAGGCGCGTGGAGCTCAGCGCACGCGGCAGCGGGTTGGACGGCACGCCGTGAGGCGCCAGCACGCCCGCCTCAGCAACGGCGCGCGCCTCGTCGTCCACCACGCCGGCCGACGCGTCCGGCTCGCCGCGGAAGTTGATGAAGGCGAAGACGGCCAGCACCACGGTGCACAGCAACCCGTAGCCCGCGAACGTGCGCGTGGTGCCCCACTTAGCCACGGCGATGCCGCCCAGCACAGCGCCGCAGCCGCGCCCCAGCCCGTGGTGCAGGCCCTGCAGCACGCCCTGCGCCGACGACCGAAGGCGTGGCGGTGCGCCGTGTGCGATGTATGAGCAGCACGCGGCCCACACGGCGGCGTGCGTCACGCCCTGCACGAACTCGAAGGGCAGCACCCACCAGGGGTCGCTCAGCCACGCGATGTACAGGAAGCGCAGCACGTTGCCCGCCAGCCCCAGGCACAGCACCTGTTGAACTCGGTAGCTTAATTCAGTGGAGCTCAATGAGCCGACTGCAATAGAGTCGTTAGTGAAAATGGTGTTGGTTTCATACCTTTACGTGCCCCATCTGCGTAATCAGCTTAAAGCTGAAGAAGTAGGCGAATATCTCCGAGATGTGATTGATGACAGACGCCACTCCGAACAGTGTCGGGGAGCCACCGATATCCTGGGAGAGTGTACGTAGATAATGTTTAGTGATTGTTAAACAGGTAGATCAGATGCGTGTGAAGAACGCGGCGACGGTGGGGAGACGGGTGTATACCTGCAGGTGCCAGAAGAGGAAGGTGAAGATGAGGCCGATGCCGAAGCCCATGAACCACGCGACAAATAGGAACGAGGCCGCCTTCACGTTTTGAAACTGGCGTAGCACCGTGACCCACTCGGGCATCTCGCGCGTGGTCTGCGCGAACACCTTGGCTTGCTCCAGCACGGGCGCGCGTGGCGCCGGCGCGCTGGTGTCCAGCCCCGGCAGCTGCAGCTGCTCCGCCAGCTGCTGCTGCAGCTTCTCTTCGTGCGTGGGCTCGGCAGGCGTGGCCGGCGCCGCCTCCACGGGAGCGAACTCGTACTTGAACCGGATCTGTTGCCCACACACCACATTACTTTATTATGTTTCACGTCGTAGATAATACAAACAATGCTTATCCATACTAAATAAATACGAAAGTAACTCTGTCTGTCGATGTTCGTCAATGTTAGCGCTTGAGTCAAGCGAAAATTGTGTTGCGCTATCGTTCGTCGATCAAAAGTTTCGTCGTCCCAACGTTTGTCGTGAAAACAATCAGTTGCACTAACGTACATCGAGCTGATGTGCTGTTGCGCCAGTGATTGTCGACATATCGTGCTGTCAACAACGCGTAACATTTGTCGCAACTTTGATGCCGAGTCCATTTCACGCCGAAACTGTTGAACCAATTTAGATGAAATTTTATTTTAAATGGAGATAGTTTGATAACTTAGGCAGGACATAGGATAGTTTTTATCCCAAATTTCCTCCATAAGGGGTGGAAGTTTGTATGGTGAACTAATAATTTCTCAAGTAAGGCAGCCTACACACCTACAATATTATTGCGTGATATAAAAAGATGGCCTGCTGCAGGATAGCTTAGTTTTTTTTTTTTTTTATTTATTTTCACCGATATCTCCGACATTTGGAGACCGATTCTGAAAATTATTTTTTTGTTTGAAAGAGTATGTTCCCAAATTGGACCCATTTTAATTTGGTGAAGATTTGATTAAGGACTTCGAAGATATACAACAGTACTCTTCAATAAATAACGGCAAACCTCTCGGGATTGCTGCAATCGCATGTCTGTTCATTGTTTATACCATTTCATAACATAATATCACGCCAGTACGTTCTTACGGGGTACGCAGATCTCTCATTTCACCGGTTATGTTCAAGTTTCATTATATTTGGGTAATCTATTATGGCGTTATACCTTACTAAACAACTTGCCTATTAGGTAGGTACAACTAAAAAGTGAAAAATAAAAAAACTTTTTTGCAAAAAAATACAAATAAATAGACGGTGTCCATAACGCAAAAAATTGGTACCTTCCAAAGACACCGACTTCCAAAAATAAAGTTATTTTTAACTTTGTAGTTTTTCATTTGGAAGTCGGCAGTATTTTTGTACAAAAATGTTTTTTTTATTTTTTAATATTTTTGTTTGATTATGTTTCGAAATTGGTCCCATTTTAATCTGGTGAAGATCTGATGAAGAACTTCGAAGATATACAACAGAACTCTTTAATAAATAACGGAAAATCTCTCGGGACTGCTGCCATCGCATGTCTGTTTATTGTTTATACCATATCATAATATAACATCACGCAGCATGCTCTTAAGGGGTACGCAGATCTCTCATCTGACCAGTTAAGTTCAAGTTTCTTGATATTAGGGTAATCTATTCTGGTGTTATAAACTTACTAAACAACTTGCCTATTAGGTAGGTACAACTAAAAGTGAAAAATTACTTTATTTTTGGAAGTCAGTGTCCGTAACGCAAAAAAAAAATGGTACTTACGAAAGACACCGACTTCCAAAAATAAAGTTTTTTTTACCCGGCTGCAAGGAAAGGGTTATGTTTTTCGTGCGCATCTTGTATGTAAGTATGTTTGTATGTATGTTTGTATGTATGTAATATTTTTTATTACCTCATATCTTTCTAACCGCTAGACGGATTCATATAATTAGGATATCGTTAGATAGGTCTTGACCGCCCAAGTGTTCTTAGACAGGTGAAGTTACAAAAAATAATAAATATGGTGGATTTTGCTATCTTATGCTTTTGTGAAACTTAGTTAAAACCAGATAGGATGTTGTTTAATGTAAATAATTGTTCAGTTGGCAGCGCGTACAACAGATCCACAGTGGGTGGTGGTACCCTGATACTTTGTAATAGTCATCTCAAATATAAGGAAAGAAAGGATTGTTGTCGCCGCGACATATATTTTTGTTACTGGAACTAATTATTTTAAGAAATGAGTTGTTTGTTAATTGATTTATGATGTAGGTAGCGGTTGATTTGTTTGATATGTAACGTACTTTTGCATTTAAATTCAAATTAGTTATTTATTTACGTTGGCAATACTGGTGCCGCGCTGTTATCGTTTCGTGGAGAATTTCCGGAGCGATGGTGGATTGGCACGTCTATATTAGCTGTCAGTGCTCGGTGATCGGCCCTTCAATGGGTACGCAATTAGGGCGTGACCCATTCCCTTTCAATTAGTATTTACGCAATTAGAGCGTAAGATTTAAATTCTTTCTTTTTTCCAACTCAGGCTTACTCTCTGATCAACCATGACCTCTCTACACTGCTTCCAGTGAGCCATAAGGTGTAGATACACAATAGATAACAAACCGATTCGTTCCGCCCTCGCCGCCGAGGCCCGTCGCGTGTTCTTTCAATAAAATCTTGCCAGCCCGCGTCTAGCTGAGCATTAGTTAAATTATTAGATACAAAAGGAGTTTCTTATCCGTTCTTCTCCACCTAGGTAGTTTACGAACGGAAAGTAAATTTATTAATCTAGATCCAGTCATAGCTGTCCCCCAGCGACGCCCTGAGCCGAGGTTCGACCCCAACTGGGGTAGCCCTCAGCGTGCAGCAGAGTCATTAAAAATTGGACCTCTCAGATTCGTGCCACCATACGAAGCCGCGGCGGACATTTGAACGATGTCATATTCCATCCATAATGGCATAAATGGGCCTTTAAATAAAAAAATAATTTCGTTAATATCTCACACACATCTTGTTTTATTCAATTTTAACATCGACCCGTCCTTGTTGAAAAACCCTTTACAAGCAGCTTGTCTGCAAGCTCTAGCTCGCCTTCTTCGAGCAGCTCCGATGGACACAGGCTGTTACGGACGTCGTAGCTATGTAGTATGTAAGTTTGATATTATGTATAGTATGATTATGATGTAAATAAATAACCCAGATAGACTTAAGTAAATAGATAATTCAGATAAGGTATGATTTCATGTTTGTTTAAGGTTTAGAGTTAGGCATTAAATAAAGACAGATTTAAGTAGGGCTTTATATGTAAATAATTAGATTAGGTTTGTATTACTCCCTTAGATGGAAGTACAATTCGGACAAAGGGATGAGAACACGGACAAAACACTAGGCTTGCTTTGGCAAACAGGCTCAGATAAGCTAGGCTTCAACACTGGACTAAGTCGACTGTCCCCAGAAGTAAAAACTAAGAAACAACAAGCCTGGAGTTTTACTCAACAACAACAAATATACAGTCCACCTCGACAGCTGGTCCTTCAAGCCACGGATATTAAGAAGAATTCGCGCCGACATCTAGTCAATCGAGCAACGGATATATAGAAAAATCCGCGCTTGATATCTACATCGAAGAAAGAAGATCGCCGATTGAAGATTTATTCAAGACTACATCGAAGACAGAAGATCACCGATTGAAGATTGAATCAAGACCAACTTCAATACAGAAGATCGTCGATTTTAATTAAGAATAAACTTCAAGATCAAGCATGAAGACTAGAAGCGTTGCAGCCAAGGAAACCGAATCGGAATCGGGCTACGATAGTCGACGCCCCCGCACATTTGAAGAATCGTCTAGGTCGCCGTCGACCGTCGCGTCCGCGCTCCAGCGCACCCCGAGCGGTGCGCCCGCGGCTGGGTCCGTCCCCGCCGCCCCCGCGCTCGCGTCCGCACCCCCCGCCTCCGCCGCGGCGGCGAGGGTTGCGTCGACGACGAACAATGGCGCACCCGCCGCGCCGGCTCCTTGCCTACCTGCGAGTAGAGCCATCGCGACCGCGTTCGACTATAGCGAATCGCTCGCCACGCCATCCGCGTCGTGTTATCCGTTGACGCTCTCTGCACTACGAACCCAGGACTCGGCAAGAACTATGACAGCTGCATACGATACTTCTGTGAGGAATACAGCAAGTACGATACGTTCCAGAAGATCGTATGGTAGTGACGTGGCAAGAGTGAAGAAGGCAGAATACGAGGCACAGAAGAGGATCGCTGAAATAAGGAACGAGCAACTTGAACTTGAAAAGGCGCTCGTCAGTAAGCGACTCGAATACGAAGTGTCGGCGATTGAGGCAGAGGCAGAGGCCCGTGAAGAGGGCTCCGTGTGTATGAGTGAAGGCAGGGTGGACGAGTGGCTTCAAAATAATGACCGAAGCCGCCCTCCAGTCGCGGATCGGCTGCAGACAGAGCAGCCGCCGCAGCCCGCCACCACGTGCACCGCCCCAGAGAATGCCACCTACGTCGAACCTGCCACGTATATTGATGCCACCGCACCTGCCAGGAATGACCGAGGAAGACAACGATCGGCCTCGCGTTCACCTACCAGAGGAGAACGTCGACTTGGAAGAGGAATCGATCAGTTGGCCGACACGTTGGAGAAAATGATACGCGTACGCCCGCCGCCTCGACAAGTGACCGAACTCCCTGCATTTACGGGAGCGGCCACTGAATGGTTGCCATTTAAGGCGGCGTACGATGACTCATCGAGTCTATGTAAGTTCACCGCGTTCGAGAATTTGGCGAGATTGCGCAACTGCATTAAGGGTAAAGCGAGGGAAGCAGTGTCAGCGCTTCTGTACTCCGCGTCCGACCCGCAAGTGATCATGAAGACACTGGAACAGTACTACGGGAGGCCGGAGATACTAATGGATCGAGTAATGACGGACTTAAAGAAGTTACCTCGACTCACGGGAGCGGCCAATGAATTAAATTCGTTCGCGGTGAAATTCCAGAACATTGTGTGCGTGCTATCCAAGATGGACAACCGTGGATACGTATGGAATCCAATGTTAGTTCGCGAAGTTGTGGAGAAGCTGAGCCCGCATATTAGATCAAGATGGTGTGACTACGCTTCGGAAACCATGGAATCGTCGCGTGAACCTGAAGTGATAGTACTATCCAGGTTCCTGATGCGGGAGGCCGACCGAGCTATGAGGTACGCCTTCACAAATACGACGCCCGCACCCGCCCCAAGGAAGGAAACGAGAAGTGTGTCGCAACTCAACACACGGAAGAGGTCGGGCCGAGAAGCAGTCTACACAACGACGTCGGGCAAGGAAGACTGCAAACAAGAGTGTCCGTGTTGTGGCGGCGACCATGAAGTACCCAAATGCGCTAAGTTCCTGAGGATGAGCATTGATGAAAGATGGGAATGGGTACGTACCGCCAAGCGGTGCTTCAAGTGCGTAACAAGTCGCCATCGACGCGAGCATTGCCGAGCCAAGCGGTGCGGCAAAGGGACATGCAGCCGCCCACATCACGCGTTGCTGCACAAAGAGCGAGAGGCGCCGCCAAGTGAAAAGCCAGACAAGGCAACCGACGTCGAGAACCCGCACACACAGGAAGCAGTGATGACCGTATCCGCGCCAAGCAATGCATCGCAGCGCGTGTTACTAAAAATGTGCCCAGTGATATTAAAAGGGCCCGGCGGGCAAATATCGACGTTCGCCCTATTGGACGAAGGCTCGACAATATCGCTCGTCGACGAACAATTGATACGTCGTCTACACGTAAGCGGGCCAGTCTCCACTCTACGCATTCAAAGCGTGACTTCGCAACAACGTGAAGAATGTAGCCAAGAGGTCAAGCTACAGATACGCGGCCAGGGCGGTGAATTCCAAGAACTACGCGCACGGACAGTGAAAAACCTGCGACTTCATGGTCAGACAGTGGATAGGTCGACACTAAGTAACTATCCACACCTGCGGGACATACAAAGAGACGCGTACTACGGGGAAGCCACACCGATGGTACTAATAGGTGCTGACAACTGGCACCTGATAGTCACACGTGAACTACGCATGGGTAAGAAGAATGAACCTGCAGCTTCTTACACTCAGTTGGGATGGGTGATCCACGGGACCGCACCGCGCGCCACGCTGAAGAAACAAGAGGGACAAGTTGTGTTACATCTATACGACGTGTCTGTAGCAAGACAGACAGATGACGTACGTCGTGTAGAAGAGCTGATAAAGTCGCACTTCAAGATTGACGCCCTAGGAGTTTCTTTGGCCCAGAAGGTCAAACCTGACGACCAGAAGGCAATTGACATGGTCCAGGGCACTATGAGAAAAGTCGGTGATCACTTTGAGGTTGGGTTACCATGGCGTGACGAAAATGCCTCGATGCCCAACAACTACAACTGTGCACTACGACGATTGAAGACGATAGAAAGGAAGATGGATTCGTCGCCGCAATTCGCAGCACAGTACAGCACCCTGGTCAAGAACCTACTTGACAAAGGATACGCCCAGGAGTGCAATGAAACAGAAGACGCAAGCAACAAAGTGTGGTACCTGCCGCACTTCCCGGTCGTGAACCCAAATAAGCCGGGTAAGATGCGCCTAGTGTTCGACGCCGCGCACCGATATAGTGGAGTGTGCCTCAACGATTACCTACTGGAAGGACCCGATCTCTTGAAATCGCTGCCAGGGATCCTGTTCCGATTCAGAGAGCGTCCAGTAGCCGTCACTGCAGACATACAGGAAATGTTTCTGCAAGTGAAGATAAGGGACCGAGACCAAGCTGCGCAGATGTTTCTCTGGCGAGGTGAAGAACGTTCTAAGCCACCGAAGAAGTATAAGATGACATCAATGATCTTCGGCGCTTCGTGTTCACCCTTCATCGCGCACCCAGAAGAAGACGCGCAGCACTTCGAGGAATGGATACAAAGTTTGAACGAAGTGACAAAGCTTCGCATCCCGAGGTGCTACGACAAGGGTCCGGACGACATCATGGATCTACATGTTTTCTGTGACGCCAGCGAGCAAGCGTACGCAGCGACAGCCTACTGGAGAATCCAGAAGTCAGATGGAAGAGTGGACATAAGGCTGGTCGCGGCGAAGGCACGAGTAGCTCCCCTGAAGCCAGTTACCATTCCGCGACTAGAGCTACAGGCAGCGGTGATTGGCGCACGGCTGGCAGACATGGTAATAACGGAGCACCGAGACAAGCCCAGAAGAGTGACTTACTGGACGGACTCACAAACAGTACTGCGATGGATCGAGAAGGACGCCGTGAAGTACACTCCATTCGTGGCGCATCGCCTAGGTGAGATTGCGGAGTTAACCGACGCCAGCCAGTGGAGATGGGTGCCTACCGACCATAACGTGGCAGACGACGTTACACGCCCCAACTACACCGTGCAAATGAAACCTGAGGACAGATGGTTCACTGGTCCCGCGTTTCTATATGAAGAAGAAGAGTCCTGGCCTAAGGAGAAGGCCAAGAAAGACACAGCCGAAGACGAAGTGACGTACGTGACAACGGAAGAAGATAGCGTACGAGAACGCCCTTCTCACCTGCCCGACATAAGCAGATTCTCTTCGTACGAGAAGTTGTTACGAGTGACGGCCACGCTTTTCCTTTTCAAGGAAAAGTGCAAGGACAGGACCAGCCAGATGACCGTCGACTTAATAGAAAAGGCCGAGAAATTATGGCTGAAACGAGCACAGCTCGAAAACTACGCTGAAGAAATACGGATACTACAGAAAGGAAAGCCGGTGCCCAAGTCCAGCGGCCTGTATAAACTGGACCCTTACCTTGAAGGTAACATCCTTAAGGTTAGAGGAAGGATTGGACACGCGGCAGTTATGGACACCAAAAAGACGCCAGTAATTCTACACGGCAAAAACCCGTTCACGCGGCTATTGGTGGAAGACGCGCATCGCAGAGCTGGTCACGCTAATAACGAACGCGTGATCAACGAATTGAGACAGCGATACTGGGTGGTCAACCTACGCCCGACGGTGCGAGCCATCGCACAGCGATGTCAGCTCTGCCGCATTAGGAAGGCTATGCCCGTGAAACCAACTACAGGGGACTTACCAATAGAGCGAATCACGAAGACACAGCGACCCTTCACCCACTGCGGGACCGATTATTTTGGACCAATGACCGTAGTCATAGGCAGAAGACACGAAAAGCGATGGGGGGCCCTGTTTACCTGCCTAACCACGAGGGCAGTACACCTGGAGTTGGTATCGAGTCTGTCTACCGACTCGGCGCTAATGGCCATACGAAGAATGGCAGCGCGAAGAGGTTGGCCCAGAGTAATGTACTCGGGGTGCAAGTTGAAAGCCTCCACGCGGCGCACCCTGGGCAACGTCGGCTCCAACTGCCCACCTGCGTTGGGTGGACAGTTGGGGCGGGCGGCTAATTTCAACACACGAGGAAAGGTCACGGTTCCAAACACAGATCATCATCCATGATGGTCTGTGAAGGGAACCGGGCTAGAGGCGGGACGGGTAGTCCGTTGCTGCGGTGGCCATCTAACGCCTACTCCCCCCTCTGCTGTCAGAGGGTAGGTCGAGTGGGCGTGTAGTAGAGATGGAACCCAATCCCAAGGTCTAGCGTACCGAGGGGATGAATGGCCGGAGGGTTTGTATCCGGTCCATAGCGCAGAGAGAGGGACCAATAGTCTCGCGGGCCGGCAGACCACCGCCGACCTGCACCAAGAGAGCCACGAGCGACAAAAGGAGCTCCCGACTGACCTGGAGCAACTGGACGCACCGCTTGCCGTCGCCGACGGCAACAAGGGCCGAGGAGGCCCAAGTCCTGCGGACAATTTGTCCGACCAGGACTCGCGCGGGTGCACCTCCAAAGTTTGGAGGAAGCGTCCGCGCAGCAAAGAATCGGGGTCGCTAGGACTCTCCTCAAGCGAGGAGAACCTGTCGGCCCAAAGGTGTCAACGGGGCGGAGAGGGCGGGGTCGCGCCGTTGCCACCGCTCGTGTGCCGGAACGCGACGTGCGGGGTCGCTTCGTGCCTCGGCCCGACACGCCTGCCCCTGCAGAGAGCGTGCAGAGCGACCCTGGGCACATGAGTGCGGACCAAAGCGATGGCTCCACCACGTCCTTGCTAGGGTCAAATAAGGCGGAAGCGAATGCCGCAAAACGGGCGCAGCGACGGGCTGTCGCAGCCGATGAGGTCGGTGAGTTGGCCCGACAGGCCAGAGAGCGGCGCTCGGCTCGGACGGCGGATGCATCGGCGGTGGCGCTAAGTCGCCAAGTGATGGACGGCCTGGATGTCGTCCTGAAGGTTGCCACCAAATCCGGCAACCTGAAGGGCACGTTCACGCGTGCTTTGAAGGACGCGGTGGACAGCATCAAGGAGGCGGTTGAGGTCCTCAGTAGCCGCACAACTACGGAAGAGACTGCGAAGTTGTGGGAGGAGAACAGCCGCCTTCGATCAGAGTTGGAGGACCTCAAGCGGCAGTTTGCCACCCAGAAGGCAGCCACCGTTGTCACGAGCCCACCGCTGGCACCATCATCGGCTCCATCTCCGACCCCGTCGTCGGCTCCATCTCCGGCCCCATCATCGGGCCCAGCACTTGCAGATGCAGATATTGAGAAGATCGCGCGCATCTGCATGATGCAGTGCGGTCAAATGGTGGGTGCCCGGTTGGAGGCCATAGAGGCGAGACTGCCGGCCGAAACCCTCCGCCCACCACTCGCTGGAGACAAGCGGAGAAAGGAAGCGCCCGCAAAACCGGGCCCGGCGGCAGCAGCGGTTGAGCCAAGAAGAGCCGGCCAGGAGGCTGGCAAGCCCGCGGAGGATAGGTCCACGCCCACCTCCCAGTCAGTGGCTGCGACATCGGCTTCACCACCTGCCCCCTCTACGGAGGCCTGGACGAGGGTGGTCAAGAGGGGCCGCCGTCGTAAGAAGAAGACAGCGCCGCAGGCACCCTCTGGAGCACTGGAACCGGTACCAAATAAGGCCGCGGGACCGCCGAGGGTCAGAGCCCCACGCTCCGCGGCTGTAGTAATCACGCTGCAGCCCGGAGCCGTCGAAAGGGGCGTTTCCTACAAGGCGGTCCTGACAGAGGCGAGGGCCAAAGTCGCGTTTCCCGACCTCGGTACACCGTCCGGCTTCAAAATGAGGCCGGCGATTACGGGCGCGCGGCTGCTCGAGGTGTCGGGTACCTCAAGCGCCGAAAAGGCGGACATTTTGGCCGCCAAGCTGCGGGAGGTCCTCAATCCGGAGGACGTCCGAGTGTCCAGGCCGATGAAGACGGCTGAGCTACGTATCGACGGTCTGGACGACTCGACAACCCCAGTAGAGGTCACAGCGGCCATCGCCCGAGCCGGCGGATGTCCATCCGAGGATGTGCGGACGGGTGAAATTCGCGCCGACGCTACCGGGCTCGGCATGATTTGGGTGCGGTGCCCGGTGGCGGCAGCGAACAAGGTCGCTAACGGTGGGCGACTGTTGGTGGGGTGGGTTTCAGCACGGGTGAAGCTGCTGCAACCCAGGGCATTGCGGTGCTATCGTTGCCTGGACATTGGACATGTCAGAGCACGATGCACCGCCGAAACAGACCGCAGCGAGCAATGCTATCGCTGCGGTCAGCCTGAACACAAGGCGGCCCAGTGCTCTGCGGCGCCAAACTGCAGCCTCTGTACAGCTGCAGGGAGGCCCGCTGGGCACAGAGCGGGTGGAAAGGCCTGTGGCGCACCCGCGCAGCAGAAGAGGAGAAGGAGGGCCAAGGTTGCCGGGGGCTCTTTACCCCCCCGTCAATCTGGCTGCTCTTCGGCCGACTCCCGGCCTAGGAATGGAGTGGAGGGAATGGATTGCGCATAATGGCGCTCTACCATTTCCTCCAGGGCAATATCAACCACTCTGCCAGAGCTCAGGATGTCTTGCTCCAGAGCATGGCAGAGTGGTCGATTCACGTGGCTGTGGTCGCCGAGCCGTATTTCGTCCCACCCAGGGATAACTGGGTTGGAGACCTCGACGGTTTGGTGGCCATCATTGGCGGGGCTCTAGTCAGCCCGTCCCGAGGTCACGGCTGGGTGGCCGCCCTCGCGGACGGCGTTGGCATAGTTGGCACGTATTTTTCGCCCAACAAGAGTCTCGCCGACTTCGAGAGTTTCCTTGTCGAGTTGGGCGCCGTCGTAGGCCGACTGCACCCTCGCCCTGTGCTGTTGCTAGGGGATCTCAACGCCAAGTCTTCGGCGTGGGGATCTCCGGTAACCGATGCTAGGGGCGAGGTGCTGGAAGAGTGGGCAGTCACCACTGGTCTGGTCGTCCTAAACCGGGGCTCGGTCCACACATGCGTGCGACAGCGGGGCGGTTCAATAGTGGACGTATCGTTCGCAACCCCTGCTGTCGCGAGCCGTGTCCGTGACTGGCGTGTCGCCGTGGAGGTGGAGACGTTATCGGATCACAGATATATCCGTTTCGACGTCTCCACCCAGACCGCCGGCGGCCGCGGTGCGCTGGCCCCGCGAACGGACGGTCCGCGCTGGGCGCGCAAGCGCATCGACAGGGAACTTCTCGAGGAGGCCACCATTGTCCAGGCCTGGATCCGGGAGTCGGCAACAACCGGACCCGTCGACGTCGAACAGGAGGCGCTGTGGTTTCGCGGGGCGATGACGCAAATCAGCGACGCGTCTATGCCCCGGGTCCACGCACAGTCAGCGAGGCGCCAGGTGTACTGGTGGTCCGCTGAGATCGCACAGATGCGTGTCACGTGCGTAGCGGCCAGACGCCAGTACACCCGATACCGGAGGAGACGTCGTCGGGTCCCTGACGAAGAGGCCGCGCTGTATGAGGTGTACCGCGCGGCGACGGAGACTCTGCGGCTGGCCATCGGCGAGGCGAAGAAGCGAGCCAGGGAGGAGATGTTGGAGACTCTAGACAGGGATCCTTGGGGGCGCCCTTATCGAGCGGTTCGTGGGAAGCTTCGAGCCGCCGCGCCTCCACTTACGGAGAGTCTCCAACCCGAGCTGCTGGAGGAGGTAGTCGCAGCCCTCTTCCCGGCGAGAGCGGAGCATATCCCGCCGCCAATGGCTTTGCCCACGGCCGCAGAGTCTACGGAGGAGGATGCCATCAACGTCCCAGAGGTGACACTGGCAGAGATGGGGGCGGCCGTGATGCGGCTCCGGGCCAAGAACGTGGCTCCGGGGCCCGACGGAATCCACGGCCACGTGTTAGCCCTCGCTCTGAAGGAGCTAGAGCCCTGGCTGAGAGGACTCTTCACAGCGTGCCTTGAGCGTGGCCAGTTTCCCACTCTGTGGAAATCTGGTCGTCTGGTCCTGCTCAGGAAGGCGGGGCGCCCTGCGGACTCGCCGTCCGCGTACCGGCCCATAGTGCTGCTAGACGAGGTGGGTAAGCTGTTCGAGCGGATAATCGCTGCCCGCCTCGTCAGCCACTTGTACAGAGAGGGGCCGGACCTGGACGAAAGCCAGTTTGGTTTTCGGCATGGGCGCTCCACCATCCACGCGATATCGCACGTGAGAGTCCTGGCGGAGGAAGCGGTGTCCCGGGGTGGGGTGATGTTGGCGGTGTCCTTGGACATTTCCAACGCCTTCAACACCCTGCCCTGGAGTTGTGTTCGGGAGGCACTGCGGTATCATCGAGTGCCTCCCTACCTCCGCCGCATCGTCGGGGCCTATTTGGCGGAGAGGTGTATCACCTACGTGGGACGTGATGGCGTCGAAAACCAGCACCGCATGTCGTGCGGTGTTCCACAGGGCTCGGTCTTGGGCCCGCCCCTGTGGAACATCGGGTACGACTGGGTGCTGAGGGGCGAACTCCAACCGGGCGTAGACCTGACGTGTTACGCGGACGATACGCTGGTCACCGCCCGGGGGAGTTCGTACAAGGAGGCAGCGTTGCTGGCGACGGCTGCGGTCTCACAGGTGGTGAGCCGCATACGGCGCCTTGGCCTGGAGGTGGCCCTCAATAAGTCGGAGGCCATGGTCTTTCATGGCCCCCGGCGGGCGCCACCACCCGATGCCCACATCGTCGTCGGGGTGCTCGAATCGCTGTCGAGTCAACCATGAAGTACCTGGGATTGGTGCTCGACAGCCGGTGGAATTTCGGCCCCCACTTCCGGCGGCTGGCGCCCAAGTTGTTGGGTGCGGCTGGGGCGCTGTCAACGCTGCTTCCTAATCTGGGGGGCCCGAGCGCTGCCTGTAGGCAGCTCTACGTGGGGATCGTGCGATCAATGGCCTTGTACGGGGCCCCGATCTGGGCGACTGACCTGACGGCCGGCAGCATCGCTGTCCTGCGAAAGCCGCAGAGAGCGATGGCCGTCAGAGTCATCAGGGGGTATCGCACGATCTCCTACGAGGCGGCTTGTGCACTGGCCGGATCCCCGCCCTGGGACCTGGAGGCGAAGGTACTCGCGTCACTGTATCGGTGGCGCGAAGAAGCGTGGGCGCGGGGTGAAGGGCTGATGCAGCGACATATGGAGTTGCGTCAGTCTCAGCTTCGCGAGGTCCTGGTGGCGGAATGGCGGGACAGGCTTTCACGCCCTACCGCCGGCCTCATTACCATTGAGGCGGTCCGGCCAGTGCTCGAGCGCTGGCTCGGGAGGAGACACGGCTCCCTGTCGTTTAGGGTGACGCAGGTGCTCTCGGGGCATGGTTGCTTCGGGAAGTACCTGTGTCGCATAAACAGGGAGCCGGACGCCCGGTGTCACCACTGCGTCGACTGCCGGGAGGACACGGCGCGGCATACGTTGGCAGAGTGTGCCGCTTGGGAGGAGCCACGCCGTGTCCTCATCTCTGAAGTTGGCAGTGACCTGTCGCTGCCGGCCGTAGTCGAGTCTATGGTCGGCAGTGAGGAGTCCTGGGACGCGGTGGTATCCTTCTGCGAAACAGTAGTTTCGCAGAAGGAGGCTGCGGAGAGGGAGAGGGAGATCTCATCTGCTAACCCGATCCGCAGCAGACGCGCCGGGCGTCGGCGGAGGGCGGACAACGCCCTCTTCCAGCCCCCCTAAATGGGTCCAGGGGCGACGGACTCGGGGACGTCCATCGCCCCCCAAACATCAGGACCCGAGGTGGTGGCGCGTAGTGTTCCACGCGCGCCGCTCTTAGACGTCGCGGGGGGAGTCCAACACCTCACTCCCCCCCCAACCCGAGGTCGTGGCCCGCAAAAGCGGGCCGGCACTAGCCGGGGGTTGTGGAAGTATCGTTGTTCCCGCGACCCCCAGCGTAGGTGTGAGATGGAACACCGGGGTGGTTTTTAGTCAGTACGAGTCTGACAGACCCCTCCGCCGTCCCCAGGGCGGAGGACATCCAATGAGGATATTCCACCCCGCAAAAAAAAAAAAAAAAAAAAAAAAAAAAAAAAAAAAAAAAAAAAAAAAAAAGAGTAATGTACTCGGACAACGGTACCAACTTCAGAGGAGCGGACGCCGAACTAAGAATGGCGTACAAAGAATGGACGAAGGACTTCGCGCGACTCGGGCTGGAACATCGCATGAAGTGGAAGTTCATCCCACCAGGAGCGCCGCATATGGGGGGAGCCTGGGAGCGACTGGTGCGTTCTGTTAAAGCGGCGCTAGGAGCGACGCTGCATCAGAGGGCGTTGAAAGAAGAAGTGCTGTTGACGCTGCTGACAGAGGCCGAGCACTCGATAAATTCTCGGCCTCTGACCCATGTCTCTGTCGATCCCAAGGATCCGGAGGCCCTCACGCCCAACCACTTCCTCATCGGAACCTCCTCAGGCCTTCCCCGCACTGGGCCTTGTGATGAGGCCAGCCGCAAGCAATGGAGAGCTGCCCAGGCGCTCGCCGACCACTTCTGGCAGCGCTGGGTAGACGAGTACCTGCCCACGCTGGTGCCCCGCGGGGTGTCAGACGACCAACGACGGCCGCTGCAAGTTGGCGACCTGGTCATCGTCATCGACTCCTCACTACCAAGAGGAACGTGGCCTCGAGGCGTCGTGGAAGCAGTCTACAATGGTCCTGACGGCAAGGTGCGATCAGCAGACGTCAGAACTACAGCTGGCATCCTACGGCGTCCAGTTACGAAGCTCGCCGTCCTCTGCGTTGAAGATTAGGCTACGGTAGCCCTGCGCCGGGGGGAGGATGTTACGGACGTCGTAGCTATGTAGTATGTAAGTTTGATATTATGTATAGTATGATTATGATGTAAATAAATAACCCAGATAGACTTAAGTAAATAGATAATTCAGATAAGGTATGATTTCATGTTTGTTTAAGGTTTAGAGTTAGGCATTAAATAAAGACAGATTTAAGTAGGGCTTTATATGTAAATAATTAGATTAGGTTTGTATTACTCCCTTAGATGTAAGTATATGAGTAAGCATAATTGTAAGGTGGCATAGAGCGCAGTGTAAACACCACGTGCGGATATCGGACAAGTCGAATCTTGTCCCGAGCACATGCGCAGACTACGGGCGGGGGCGCGCGAGGCACGCTCCGGTTGGCCGAGCGAAAATTACCTGCGCTCTACGCCACCCGTTTACCTGCACTAAGCAAAATTGTATAAAGGATGGGTGGCTTGCCGCACATTTGTCATTCAACATTTCGCCACTCAACCATCAGCAGCAAGCCACCCCTGGGAACAAGAATAAGAAATAAACTAAGAAACAACAAGCCTGGAGTTTTACTCAACAACAACAAATATACAGTCCACCTCGACACAGGCATAAGAAAAAGAGACGCACCGCGTCTCCCGCAGTAAGCCAAAATGTTATTTTATCTTCTGTGATTCCCGAGTTCGACCCATTAATGGACGATATTCAAATGTGGGTAAATGTTGTAAAGCCAATGCTCGTGTTTTTCGTTGGTCTGATCGTGTCTTACAATTTCAAGCTTTGCAAAAATTACGCAATACTGCTAAAACATGGTACGACTCGCTACAAAAAAATAAAACGCGATGGATGACCTGGAAATGGAAAGATTGGCGAAGTACACTGTTAGATACATTTGAAATAAAACGTAACATGTATAGTTTACTAACAGATTTAGTTCAAACGAAACCTATGGATGGTCAGTCACTACATGAATTCTATTTTGTTCAAAAAGGAAAAATTGATAAGATGAGGTTGTCCTTTTCTGAACAGGACATTATTTCGGTGGGTTATTGGACGACTCGCCCGAATTTAACTCGCCCGAATCGGGCGAATTGTCCACTATTAAAAATATTCATTTTTCTGTGTCGATTCGCCCGAAGTTTATTTAACGACGTGCGACGGGCGAATTGACCACTCCAAAATTATTTAGTGGACGATTCGCCCGAATTTGATTTTAGAGAACAAACATTATAAAAGTACAGTCGTGCTCACCCGTCTCGGTAATAATATGCAGAATTAATCGAAGTTAATAGATATTGTACTAGAAACTAGAAAAGCAATTCAAACTACCAGGAGGCCAGAATCATGAAGAAGTATTTGCAGAGCTAGAATCATTAGCAAATATTGCTGTCTCCCTCTTATTGTTTGAAAAAACAATAAGAGGGAGACAACAATATTCATTACAAAAAAAATGAAAGAGACAGCTCTATATA
Organism: Anorthoa munda; assembly: GCA_945859665.1. Taxonomy (NCBI): domain Eukaryota; kingdom Metazoa; phylum Arthropoda; class Insecta; order Lepidoptera; family Noctuidae; genus Anorthoa; species Anorthoa munda. Next base: position 29,930,802 of record OX243911.1, on the reverse strand, counting down.
CGCTATCAGGTCATTTCGGTGCCGGTAAAGACTAACTTAAGTACCAGGAGGAATTTTCTTTTTTTAGAAACCAGAAGCAGGGACATTTAAAAAAAATACAATGCGATACACAACTAAAATCATACAACTCTTTATTTTTAATTAGGAACAAAATAACAATCACTGATAACTAACCTTAGTTACCACAAATGATAACTTTAAACAATTAGCACATAAATATCAAAAAGGTAACCAATAGGTACACAGAATAGAAAAATATAAGTCTCACGGTCCTTGAATGATGTTTTCGCCACGAGCGACGTCGGTCGAATGAACCGACACCGAGTAATGGCGCGCACGCCGCTTTTATAGACTATTTAAAGCTATAAATCCTTCACTCCTAATAAATTAATCATGAGGAAGCTAGGCTGGAATCATGAGCGGTAAAAAGTGTACCGGGCGATTTTCGATTCTGAAGCCCTAGTACTCCGTTAGTCTCTACCGCTAATGATTCTAGCTATGCAAATACTTCTTCATGATTCTGGCCTCCTGGTAGTTTGAATTGGTTTCAATATCTATTAACTTCGATTAATTCTGCATATTATTACCGAGACGGGTGAGCACGACTGTACTTTTATAATGTTTGTTCTCTAAAATCAAATTCGTGCGAATCGTCCACTAAATAATTTTGGAGTGGTCAATTCGCCCGTCGCGCGTCGATAAATAAACTTCGGGCGAATCGACACAGAAAAATGAATATTTTTAATAGTGGACAATTCGCCCGATTCGGGCGAGTTAAATTCGGGCGAGTCGTCCAATAACCCTTTCGGTTATTGTAGGATCTATTGGTGATAAAAATATAAGCACTGCGGCAGATGCTGGGAACTTTAAATACTGTGATGAACTGGCTTCATTTTTGCTCGGGAAGATTCATGTTGTCCCGGAACAAAAATCCTTACAGAAGCATAGTAACTTTCTCAATAAAAATTCAACTCGCCTACCTTACAGTAATGTAGAAAAAAAAGTAGAAAGTACTTTGAACTCCAATGGAATACCAATGCATTATTCTGTTTCTAATGGTGGTATAACATGTTTTCGCTGTGGTGAACCTGGTCATAAAAAATCCAGCTGCAGTCAAAAAGATAACGTGCAATGTAATAGGTGTAATCGATTTGGTCATTTGGAACTTGCTTGTAGATCTAAGCCTAAAATAAAAACTGAAAAGGGTAGTAAAGTAAAGCTAATTGTTGAGCCCCCTCCTAAGGATAAATTTTATAAGGATATTCTATTTAATGGATGTAAACGACAAGCTTTTATTGATATGGGTAGTAGTTGTTCTCTAATAACATCTTCTTTGGCACACGATTTGAAACTCACAATCTTTCAGTTAAATAAACCAGTTGTTTTAACAGGATTTAAAACGGATTCTTGTTCCAAGGTCACTCATGGAGTACAGGTTGATATTATGGTCGATAAAGCGGAGGTTAACGTAATCCTGTATATTTGTGATGAGTTAGCTGGCTGTCCAATTTTAGTTGGTAGGAATTTTACGGAGGACAAAATAATTATGTATGTTTGTGTAGGCCTTTCCTTTTGCCCTATAAGTAACAACCAAGTAGCTTTAATAGATTCGTCGAAGTTCAAATCTAATTCTGTTGACCACATCTCAGTCTTAAATGAAATATTTGCTAGATACCCTCGAGTTATTTCAAAAGATTTGCAATCGTTAGGACAAACTTCTTGTGTCGAGTTAGAAATTGAATGCATAACGAATAAACCCGTATATCAAAGACCCTATCGTATGTCTGAATCCGAGAAGGTAGCAACTAGGGAAATTATTGATGACCTTTTAATAAATGGCATAATTCGTGAAAGTAATTCCGCATATGCCAGTCCCGTTTTGTTAGTCGATAAACCTTCAGGCGAAAAACGTTTGTGCATTGATTACAGGTCCCTAAATAAAATTACGGTAAAAGAAAAATATCCAATGCCCATTGTAGAAGACCTTATAGATAAACTTCGAGGATGTAAATGCTACACATCTATTGATTTAAAGAGTGGTGTATAAAAACTGGAGGAACTTCTTAGGAATTTAGGGAATTAAAAAAACTCAGGATGTAGCATGCAGTGATCCACCTTATATATTTGACTACAACTGACATTACATGAATCCTAGGACCGTAGGATTAACGCCTGATAAAAAACTTATAGCTGAATGTCTTAATATCTACATATTGCGCCGTGTTGACTGCTGCTTTAACATGCCCCCGGCCGTTGAAAGCTCGCCTTTCAACAGTTATCTTCCAGTAACGGACAAATCTTGGAAAATGCCCGTCTGATAATCCCATTTTAAGTCTTTATGTCGACAACTCTGCTTATGCCGTCGGTGCCAGGATGAAGACCAACAACGTGGCCCAACTTCCACTTCAACGGTGGCTGGTTATCCTCCTTTATGACGACGAGGGAGTCTAGGTTCAGGCTGTCATTGCTGGTACGCCACTTTACTCGCTGTTGAAGCTCGGAGACATATTCCTTGCTCCATCTTGACCAGAAATGCTGCCGCAACTGCTCAATACGTTGATGGCGCGTCAAGTGGTGAGTGGAATAGTCCCGGATATCCTTTACAGGAAGAGACGTGAGAGGTCGTCCAATTAAAAAATGACCTGGAGTGAGAGGCAACAAGTCTTCTGGATTTGAAGATAACGGTGTGAGCGGCCGAGAATTTAAAATGCTTTCAATTTGAACCAAAACGGAGTTAAGCTCCTCGTATGTTAGATGGCAATTGCCCAACACTCGTAACAAATGAAATTTGGTCGATTTGACACCCGCCTCCCAAAGACCACCAAAATGTGGAGCGTAAGCAGGAATAAAATGGAATTTAATACCATCTTGAGCCGCACTATCAGTTATGGAGTCACAATTGCGTTTCAAGAAATCAGCTATCTCATTGTAGGCTCCTACAAACGACGTTCCGTTATCGGAGTAGATGTTAAGAGGTTTTCCTCTTCGAGACATAAACCGACGTAACGCCTGTAAATAATTACTGCTCGTCAAGTCACCTACCAACTCTAAATGAATGGCCTTTGTAGTGAAGCACACGAAAATAACGATGTATACCTTAACCAATCTAAATCCACGACCTTGACGACTAGACTATGACTATGAAGTTTAACGAATTTTGTAATTCTTGAACATTTAAATAGGACGTATTTGCTGTAGGTATGCCTTTTACATGCATTTATAAAACGAAACATGTAACAAATAGAACGCTGTAATCTAGTTAAATTGGAAAAACGATTAAACTCGATTAATGATTTAAATAAATCTGCGTTAGTATGATCATGGGCAAAATTAATCAAAATGTTAGATTTAATGTCTGGTAAGATGCCTGGATTCATTACAGGATGTGGCCATGTAGCACTGTTATACTTTAAGAAACTTGGACCGAACCACCACAAATCCAGTACAAAGAAGAAGAAGAAGAAGTATGATCATGGGCAAAATTAATCAAAATGTTAGATTTAATGTCTGGTAAGATGCCTGGATTCATTACAGGATGTGGCCATGTAGCACTGTCATACTTTAAGAAACTTGGACCGAACCACCACAAATCCAGTGTTTGCATAGCGGTAGGTGCCGCCCCGCGGGTTATTAAATCAGCTGGATTGTCGTGTGTCGACACATGTCTCCATGTACCCGACATGGTTAATTCTAATACGTCGGCAACCCGATTGCGAACAAAAGTATTTAATTTAATAGGTAGCATTTTTAACCAACCCAGAACTATCATGGAGTCAGTCCAAAAAACTACACTAAATGGTTTAATGCGAAGGGAACTAGCAACCTTTTGATATAAACGTGCACCAAGCAATGCAGCACAGAGCTCAAGTCGCGGTATTGTTACTGGTTTAATAGGAGTTACACGACTTTTAGCTGTTAATAATCGCACGTCGACGTCACCCTGCTCATTGATAGTGCTTATATACAAACAAGCGCCGTAAGCTCGCTCCGAAGCGTCAGTAAAAATATGAAATTCTACCTGTTTGTATGCGTCACAGACTACACGACGTGAAACACGTAACTTTTGAAGGCAAGGCAAGGCTTTAATTATGTTCACCCATATTGTTCCAACCTCAGGTGATAACTGGTCATCCCACTTTAACCCTTCCAGCCAAAGTTTCTGAAGCAACATCTTCATGCTCACGACACACGGTGCTAACAACCCTAAAGGATCAAATATTCGCGCGATTACTGCTAACATGCCACGCTTAGTATTTTCTATGCATTCAGGAACATTGATAGGAAAACACAGATCGTCTGTGTTAGTTTGCCAACTAAGACCAAGTGTTTTATTGACAACATAACTTTCCTTGTGGAAATCAAAATTAGACTCACCAGATGGTTCTGAAATTAAACTGGGTTCGTTAGATTTCCACTTCCTTAAAGGCATGCAAGCAGAAGCAAGAGCATCGATCACCCTATGACGCAACATTTGAGCCTCCTCAAACGAGTCTGTACCGGTCAAAAGGTCATCGACGTAAAAATCATGAAGGATAACTTCTACGACCTTTTGATCCTGACATTCAATACCGACCTGTTTGAGGCACCTAGTAGCGAGAAACGCTGCACTAGCCGTACCGTAAGTTACTGTATGCAATTGGTAGGTTTTAAGAGGACTAGAAGCATCATCACGCCAAACAATTTGCTGCAGGTGCCTGTGTGAAGGATGTACAGACATCTGCCTGTACATTTTCTCGACGTCAGCAGAGAGGACGTACTTATGCATTCTAAATCTAAGAAGGATTGCGGTCAGATCGTCCTGGACGGTAGGCCCCACCATCTGTATTGTATTTAAAGAAAGACCAGAGGTGGTGGGTGCACTAGCATTAAAAACTACCCTTAATTTGGTTGTACTACTACTCTCGCGCAGTACTCCGTGATGAGGAATGAAATATGACCGCTGATCTTCACGAATAGTACACTCGGACATATGGTCTAAAGAAATGTACTCAGTCATAAAATCTTTGTACATTTTATCGAGTGAGGGTTGGCTGAGATTTCTGCGCTCCAATGACAGAAAACAACGCTTTGCACGATGATATGATTCGCCTAAACTATTCGAAGATTCCTTCAACGGTATCTTAACACTAAAGCGGCCATCTGCCAAGCGCGTTGTGTTTTTTATAAAGTGTTCTTCACACATCTTCTCCTCAGCTGAATAAGTCGATGACTCATGAAAAACTTCCTAAAAAAAATGATGACCTAAGGTAATGAAATTTATTAATCTCGTCTATATCGTCATTGCCGTGAATGAGACTTGCGAAGGTATCGCGAAATTCGAGCCAGTTGTCATATGATCCTGTGAATTTGGGTAATTGGATTGTAGGCAACTTGACGTACTGACGCTTAACGTTAGTACTGCAATTTGATTTTATTTCGTCTTGTTCAGATGTTGAAACGTTACCTAACATGATTTTAGCTTGAGCTACCAACCCATAATATTGAGATTCAATTGTAGTTCTTTCGAGTGTCTCAGTGTCAACGTTATCACACAAGCATTCTAATTTCAATTGAACCTCGTTAAATTCATTAAAAAGATCATCTAATTTGGTGACTCGCAACTGCAACTCCATTACCGAATGGCGAGTGTCGTAGACCTGTAATTATACAATAATAATGTTAATGAAACTGTAACAACAAATACCTATCGTAGAAACTAATGAGACTGTCAGCTAAAACTAGCCCAAGTATGTTAATTGTACAAGTTTAACTGTTAAGTTGTATCACTGCAAATATTAATAATAGCTACTGTAGGAAGGTATGGAAGGTTTACTATTTCTAAGAAATAATGTAACAAACAAATTAATCATCTGCCTGTTAAAAGATTTACAAAGCAACAATGAATTTTAAAGGTTTAAATTAGAAAATAATAGTTGTATATTGAAAAATAAATAACTAACTAATGTAGGTTAATAAATAACACTACTGTACTGTATTTTAAGCACTCGTTAATTATATTATACAACTGTGATTTAACCTAATGCTCTGTATATAATTCCTTGTAAATAATGTATACACAAAAGAAAGTAAATATATAACTTTGTGAATGTAATACAAAAATATTTTACTAACCTTATTATCAATACTTAATTCCTATATTTTATATTACCTCATTTAATATTAATGAGTGTTGGGTGAATTTAATTAATATTATAATGCTTAAAAGCTTCCTGTTTTATTTCACTTAAAGTCCGATACACTTTTCTTCCGAACACGTGTTCGTTACCTCGTCACTCCGGTACTCATTTAATATCCAATTTCCAGAATATCCAATTCCAGCTTATTCCACTTTGCTAGTATGAGATATTAATTCGGCTCGTATGGACCATGTATAAAAACTGGAGGAACTTCTTAGGAATTTAGGGAATTAAAAAAACTCAGGATGTAGCATGCAGTGATCCACCTTATATATTTGACCACAACAGACATTACATGAATCCTAGGACCGTAGGATTAACGCCTGATAAAAAACTTATAGCTGAATGTCTTAATATCTACATATTGCGCCGTGTTGACTGCTGCTTTAACAAGTGGTTATTATCAAATTAAAGTAAATGAAAGTTCAATTTATAAAACTGCGTTCATCACCCCCGATGGTCATTTTGAGTTTATGAGGATGCCGTTCGGGTTATGCAATGCACCGTCTGTATTCCAACGGTTAATGAACACGGTCTTGGGTAAACTTCGCTTTGATAAAGTTATTTGTTATATGGATGATCTATTATTAGCTACAGAATCAGTAGATGAAAATGCTAAACTAATAGATGAAGTATTAAAAATATTGCAAAATAACGGTTTGACAATAAATTTTGAGAAATGTCACTTTTTTCAGAGCTCTGTTAACTTTCTAGGGTACGATATTTCTGAAAATGGTATACGTCCGGGTAAAAAGAAATTAAAGGCTGTAGAGAATTATCCTGAACCGAAAAATGTGCATCAAGTTAGGCAATATTTAGGCCTTATTAATTACTTTAGAAAGAGGAACACTTGGTAACTAAACAATTCGGCTACGGAAAAAGAAACCAAAGAGGTCAGAGATTGGTGGACTTTGCGCTTGAACATAACCTTACTATAATAAAGACGTGATGTTTCAAAAAGAAGTTAAACAAAAAATGGACATGGAGATCACCTAATGGAAAGAACAAAAACGAAATAGATTATATACTATCAAACCGACCAAAAATATTCCAAGATATTGGAACTATAAATTTAAACTACCCCTCAGATCATAGAATAATCAGAGCAACAGTAGAGCTTAATAACCCAAAGAAAAGTAGAGTAAAATTCACTAATCAACAGACATGCCAACTAAAATCCCAAGAAGAAATTTCAAAATACAGCGAAACCTTGTCATCAAAGATAACCGATCTCCCTCGGTTACAGGAGGACATCTCAGTACAAAATTATTATAACAAAATCACAGATGCTATCACCAAGAGCTTAAACTCCGCCAGAATATGCGAAAAAGATCATAACCATCACAAAATACTTTCAGCACGAACAACTACTCTTTTACAAAGAAGAAAAGTATTACAAAAAACGAAGAACAAAACTCGACCGATGAAAATGGAACTGGCTGCACTGTACAAGTTAGTTAATAAATATATAAGAAATGACTATGCTAAACACAGACAGGATACTTTAGAAAAACATTTAAACCTCATCGGCAGCACGAAGAGGGCCTACAAAGAACTCGGAGCCAGTAAAACTTGTATAGAAGGATTGAAGAAGTCCGATAAAGACCTGAACAAAAGAAAGGATATAGTTACTGCAGCAACAGACTTTTATAGAAATCTATACAGCGAAAAATCCCAGACACCTTTAAATCTAAGCGTCAATATGAACACAGCCGAGAATGCACCAGCTAATTCCACGGGCCAAGATAGCGAAGAGACTGTCAAAACAATAAGTAAAACTGAAATTATAGAAGCAATTAAAGGGCTAAAAACTGAAAAGTCCCCCGGATCAGACAACATTACCAATGAAGCTATAAAAACAGCACACCATATACTGGCTGCACCTCTCACTGATTTATTCAATCGAATACTGCAAACATCCGAAACACCGACACAATGGTCAGAATCCAATATAATTTTAATATACAAGAAAGGTGACCCAAAAGATATAGGTAACTATAGACCTATAAGTCTACTACCGAGTTTATATAAGCTGTTCTCCACCATAATAAATTCGAGAATTAGCCCTGTGATAGAAGCTAGTCAACCTGTGGAGCAGGCAGACTTCAGGAAGGGCTTCTCTACAGTAGACCACATACACGCAATAGAGTTAATCATTGAAAAGTACAGAGAACAACGAAGACCACTTTACCTAGCTTTCATTGATTACCAAAAGGCGTTCGACACGGTAACTCACGATAGCGTGTGGCGGAGCTTGAAAGAACAGGGAGTAAACGAAGAGTACATAAATGTCATCAGGAGCATATACAGCAATAATAAAGGCAAAATAAAGCTAGAGACACTGGGCCCAAGCTTCCCGATAAAAAGAGGCGTGAGACAGGGTGACCCGCTATCCCCAAAAATATTTATTGCAATTCTAGAAGCCATCATCCGCAAGCTAAATTGGGGCAAACTAGGAATATATATACAGGGAACCTACCTGAGTCATTTGAGATTCGCCGACGACATAGTAATACTATCCGAGTCAAGCTCACAATTGCAACTCATGGTTGTAGCACTACAGACAGCTAGCTCCAGAGTAGGACTGGAAATAAATATCAGTAAGACCAAAATTATGTCAAACAGCTTTAAAAAACAAATAAATATAAATAGGAACCCACTAGAATATACAGAAAATTACATATATTTGGGAAAAACCATCAGTTTTGATAAAGCAAGTAACGACATAGAAATCGAAAGAAGGATACAGCAAACTTGGAACAAATACTGGAGTTTAAAGGAAATATTTAAAAGTAACATGTCAACAAGTTTAAAAACCAAGGTAATGAACTCCAGCCTCTTATCGTGCTTGACATACGGATGCCAGACTTGGAAATTCACTGCAAAAGCCAAGCACAAAATCACCACCTGCCAGAGAGGTATGGAGAGAAGCATACTTAAGATTAAGAAAATAGACACGATAAGACACACCAGGATAAGAGCAATAACAAAAGCCACAAATGCCTTGAACTATGCCCAGAAGCTCAAGTGGAAATGGGCAGGACACGTAGCGAGGCTCATGGACCAGAGATGGACCCTCAAAACTACCTTGTGGGGAGGCCCATAGGGAAAAAAAAGTTAATTAAAAAATACAAAAAACCCGACTGCTTAAAAAGCGTTTGCGAACTAAAAAGAGGTAAACAAGAAGAAAATCAAGTTGTGCAGTCGGAGGATACATCTGGTTTTGGTCAGACAGCTCGCGATTATATATCCTCCATACTGACTCAAATCACTGACAAAGGGGAAAAACCAATCCATTTCTATAGTCGACAGACTTCTAATGAGGAAAAAAATATCACTCTTTTGAATTAGAGTTTTTAGCTGTAGTTATTGTGCTCCAAAAATTCCGTCACTATTTATTAGGATCCTCTTTCAAAATGTATACAGATTGCAATGCTGTTAAACATGCAATTAATAAACAAGAAATTAATTCTCGAATTGGTAGATGGGTGGTACTCACTCAAGAATTTACGTTCGAAATAATACACAAACCAGGGACTCAAATGCAACATGTTGACGCCTTGAGCCGGAATCCCGTTGATACAAATTTCGCTCCCATATGCAATGAAAGTGTGTCGGTTATTACTGAAGCAGACTGGTTATTATCAGTTCAATTACAAGATCCAAGTATTTGTGCAATTAGGGAAATATTAGAGTCAGGTCAAGCCGAGCGTAATAAGAAAGTGTATAAAGAATATGTGTTGTTAAGTAGTAAGGTATACCGCCGGACCGACTATGGTAGACGGTGGGTTGTCCCTAAACAATGTATTTGGCAGATCATTAGAGCTAATCATGACGATCTTGGTCAATTTGCTGTCAATAAAACAATTGAGAGAATAAAATCATGTTATTGGTTTCCAAAGATTAAGAAAGTTGTATCTAAATACGTTAAAAATTGCATCAACTGTATTTACTATAAAAATATACAAGGCAAAAAGGAAGGAAAATTGTACCCTATACCTAAGTACGCAAAGCCCTTTCACACACTGCATATAGACCATCTGGGTCCATTTGTAAAGACCACGCGTAAAAATACTTATCTCTTACCCGTAGTAACTGTCGATTCATTTACAAAATTCGTATTTATATCACCTGTTCGTAATACTAAAAGTCAAGTTGTTATTAGTGAATTTGATAAAACATTTAAAGTTTTTGGTAACCCCAAGCGTCTTATATGTGATGCTGGAAGTTCTTTCACGTCTAAGTTATTCGTCAAGTACTGTCAGGCCAAAAATATTCGGCAACATGTGATAGCTACGGCTGTCCCACGCTCTAACGGTTAGGTGGAACGTTTCAATCGCACCATCCTAGACGCGTTGAGAAGTATGGGTGCTAACACTAGTTATGATAAATGGGATACACATATCACAAGTATACAGCAAGGGATCAACAGTACCGTCAATAAAACCACTTCAGCCATTTCCAGTGAAGTATTCTTTGGATACCGACTTCAAACTGATACTGACATGTTGACACAGGAGGATGAATCTGTTGACGTCGCGTCATTAAGGGATAACGTCAACAGTCTCATCCAGGCCAGTGCAGATAAACAAAAACAAATTTTTGATTCCGAGAGAAAAGAAGCTCATAGTTATAATGTCAATGATTTGGTAGTTATAAAAATCCCCAGTCAATCGAATGACGGGCAAAGTACTAATTTATTGCAAAGGACCTTTTCAAGTCACTGATATACTAGGACATGACCGCTATAAAGTAAAGGATATGCGCGGCGCAGAAAGGACAAGTGCTACGAGGGGACCACATGTGCCGAAAATATGAAGCCTTGGGTCAAGTTAGCAGACCTAGATCAGGAAAGTTTGGAAATGGCCTAAGATGTTGTCAGGTATTAATTGAACCCTATTAATGATTTAACTCGTACACATTATCTGCCCTGTATATTATTTACTACATTACTATGTGGGATAAGCTGTCTAGTGCATTTACTTCAAACATGTTTTGGTATTTGGATTATTTTAAGTAACAGTATTTATCCTTGTAAAATAAATCTGTTGCTAATGGATTTGGAGTTTGTAGTTATATGTAACTAGGGTTGGCCAAAGGCATCGCCTAGGGTAAACTGCAAACTCTAAACTCTTCAATAACTGACCGCTGATGGAACAGTTGTAGATACATTTAAATACCAATATATGTCATGTTAATGTCTTTTAATTTGGGGTCTTTATTCTGCTGGCCGTTGATGGAATAGTAGAGTAGACGCCCGGTTCAATGGACTAATTAGTAATTACCCAATATGTCAGGTTAAGAATTGGTCTTTTGCGTTGGGGTCTTTTACCTGTTGGGCGTTGATGGAATAACAGAGTAGACGCCCGATTCAAATGAGTAATTAGTCATGAGTTGCACTTTACGAAACATTGTGACTTAATATTTATATTTTGTTCTCAGTAACTGCACCAGACTGGGACGCTATCCGGGGACGGATGCGTGAGCAGGACGGCCGGATGTTGTCGCCGCGAGGATGGACATATATTTTTGTGGATGGAACTAATCATTTTAAGAAATGAGTTGATTGTTAATTGATTTATGATGTAGGTAGCGGTTGATTTGTTTGATATGTAACGCACTTTTGCATTTAAATTCAAATTAGTTATTTATTTACGTTGGCAATACTAGTGCTGCGCTGTCATCGTTTCGTGGAGAATTTCCGGAGCGATGGTGGGGTAGCAAGTCTATATTAGCTGTCAGTGCTCGGTGATCGGCCCTTTTTGCTGGCGAACACCGAGCAGGTATCATCTCCGCAGTTTTATTTTAGTTATTCAATTTTGCTTAACGACTAATTGTTCTGTTAATGGTATTGTGTATTATTTGATTAAACACATATTGGCAAGCATTCCGTGTTTATCTTCAAGAACCACTAACAGGATATCACTGCTTACTCTGTTGATCGCTTATGTGAGGTAGCATGTGCAGAGGTCGAGGGGCATACTATCTTATGTGTTTACAGACCACCAGCATCAAACTTGTCATTGTTTTTAATTACAATGGGATAATTATTAAGTAATCTTTTCAGTGATAATAAATTAGTTTTTGTTTGTGGTGACTTAAATATAGATCTGTTAGTCAATTCACCTGAAAAATGTAGGTAAGCTCATTTCATTGTTTAAATCATTTAACTTAAAATGTTTATTTAATGAACCGAAAAGAATAACTGCAACTTCAGCTACGTGCATAGATAATGTATTCACTAATTGTAAAGTTAAAGATTCGTTTTTAATTAGTGGCGTTAGGTCAGACCATACTGGTCTACTAGTATCTTTTGAGTCAGATAAAAAATGTAATCTAGCTAAATCAATTCAAATAAAGACCTCTTACTAAAAGTAAATTAAATTCTTTTGATCATAATGTTTTTAGTAACCTTTTTAACGCCAGATTTGATTCAAAAGACCTCAATATAAATTACGGCACGTTGTTTTCTACAGTTTGCCAAGAATTCAATAAAACGTGTCCTGTAAAGACAGTTAAAGTTAATAATTCCAAATCGAAATTTAATGAATGGGCCACTGTGGGCATAAGGAAAAGCCGCGATATCTTATATAATTTATATTAAGAAAAATCTTTGACTTCCGATCAAGTTTTCCACACTTGTGTTAGAAACTATTCCAAAATATTTAAAAGAGTCTGCGCTCAAGCATAATCTCAAATAATAATTAACAAAATTAGTGTTTCTAATAATAAAATAAAAACCGTGTGGCAAGTAATTAATAGGGAAACTGGCAAGACCAAACAACGCGATCAGAATGATTTGTCTTTGAAAATATCTAATTAAACCATTTCTGATAAGCAAGAAGTCGCTGAGACATTAGAAAATTTCTTAACCAACATTCCGTTAGAGGTTACGAAGTCTCTTCCCTCCTCATCTAAATTAGCTGAAGCTCTTCTTAAAGAAAACTTTAGTAAAGACGTACCATCCTTTAAATTTAAACCAATATGTATTGATACAATTAAAAACGCGTTCAAAAGTCTCAATATAAAAAAAATACTGAAGACTTATGGGGGATTTCCGTTAGGGTTCTTGGAGATATTATTGACTCATTTGCTCCTGTCCTAACAGGCATATTCAATCAATGTTTGGACAGCGGCACTTTTCCTGACTTAATGAAACACAGTAAAGTAGTACCAATTTTCAAATCAGGCTGTATGAGTGATCCCTCTAACTATAGACCTATATCCGTGCTTCCAGCGTTGAGTAAAATCTATGAAAAAATCATGCTGGACCAGATGTTGTCTCACTTTAATTTAAATGGGCTCCTGCATAGTCAGCAGTTTGGTTTCACGAAAGGTAGTTCGACAACGGACGCGGGAGTAAAACTCATCAGCCACATCTTGGAATCTTGGGAGAAGTGCCAGGATGCAATTGGCATTTTCTGTGATCTCTCAAAAGTGTTCGACTGCGTCGACCACAACACACTGATCGGTAAATTACAACACTACGGAATTCGAGGACAAGCTCTGATCTTGTGCTTTCATATTTATCAAACAGACTGCAAAAAGTAAATGTTAATAGGGCGACGTCCGCCGGGTCTCTAGTCAAGATGGGCGTGCCCCAAGGTTCAATTCTCGGCCCTTTCCTTTTTCTTGTTTACATTAATGATCTCCCTTTTATGATGGCCAAATTATATTAATATAATATTATATATAATTTTATTTGCTGATGATACTGCGCTAATTTTAAAAATAGATAGGAAAGATACAGATGTCTTACATGTCAACGAAAGTCTAATTGTTCTCTCAAAATGGTACGCGGCTAACAATCTCTTACTGAATGTGAAAAAAACAAATTGTCTAAAGTTCTCCTTACCAAATGTACCTCAACGTGACCTAAATTTAAATCTTGACGGCAAAAATCTTGAAATTATAACGGAAACTATATTCTTGGCGATTACAATCGATTCAAAATCGCAGTGGGGCGCACACATTAGAACTCTTTCGGGTAGGTTAAGTTCGGCTGCATATGCAGTAAGGAAGATAAGGCAGTTGACCGATGTAGCTACAGCTAGGCTAGTATACTATGATTACTTCCACAGTATTATGTCTTATGGCATTCTGCTGTGGGGATCAGCAGCGGACGTTGACTCAATTTTCGTCTTACAAAAGAGGGCAATCCGTGCGATCTATAAAATGGGTCCTCGCGAGTCCCTCAGAGAAAAATTTTAAGAGATCGATATACTGATTCTACCTTCACTTTATATTTTGGAATGTATTATGTACGTGCGCAAAAATCGAGAGCTTTTCAAAACTAGAAGCAACTTCCATAATTTAAATACACGCAGTAAGCACGAAATTGTAATACCCAAAATCAGATTAACGAAAACTAGCAAGTCTTTTCTTATAAACAGTATACGCTTCTATAACAAGTTGCCAAAGTCAGTAATAGAACTGACCGATGGAAAGTTCAAAAACTTCATCAAACGTATCCTTATTAAAAAAGCATATTATAAAATCAAGGACTACGTTGAAGATAAAATTTTTAGCTCCTTCTGCGCATGCGGCTTCCCTGGTAACTCATAAACGGTACAAATATGTGGATGTCTCTAACTATACTCAATCTCATTTTTTATTTTTTTTCTCTTCTTTTTATTGGACTTTTTACAATAGTTTTCAATCATCTTTATAACCCTTTGCTAAGAATAGTTACAGCACTGATAACTACATTTGTGCCACATTTAAATTTAGTCTTGTTATACATTTTTTTTTATTTTTTTTACCTTTGTATAGATGCTTTTACCGATTGTTTTGTGAATGTGTGAACATTGTAGACCTTCTAGATTTCTAGATGCTTGATAACATTTGATAAATTTTTATCTCGTTTTACTTTTATTTTTAGTTTCTAACGTCTTATTGTCGGGCCTACGTTGTTCCCCCATATCTAAGTAATGCTGTAACATGGAAATATTGTAAAAACAAACCATATTTTTAAAAGAGTAACCATGGAGTTTCTTGCCGGTTCTTCTCCATAGGACACGACCAACCCGAACCGTGCGCCTTTTGTCGACGTTTTATTTGCCCATGTAGGCCTATGTAAAATAAAAAAAAATGATTTTGATTTTTGAGCGCCATATTGTCAAACAAGCTTTTTAGCTTAACATGCATTGTCATGCAAACCAAACGTGTATGCAAAATTTCATCTTAATCGGTGGAGGATAACTGCTTTAAAATTAAGTTGCAAGATTTGACCCGAACACACTTACATACATACATACATACATTGCAAGTTAATAAAAAGCTTGTAAAATAGCGCCAGACGACAGACGAAAACAAATCGAAGCGAGATTGTAGACTGAACTGTACCTACACTCGTTGTGTCAAGGATCCGGTGTAAAAGCATTTCATCCTCGATATTCCTCTTCAACTGTGTGATGGTTGTCAGAGAATTCTGATCTACTCTACTTTTAAGATACATTAAAAAAACCGACCAAGTGCGAGTCGGACTCGCGCACCGAGGGTTCCGTACAAACAGCTACATTCACCAACATAATTAGGTAACTAGGTCAATCGGACTACACATATAGGTTGTCGACCCAAAACCTATAGGGTACTTCCGGTTGACTAGAATTGTCAATTTTGTTTAAAAGCAAGGTCTTACAGCACAAGTAAAATGAAAAATCCGAAAAATTTAAAAGGTATTAGTAATTATTAAGGTAAAATTTGGTACTTACAAGTTTTCGGGAAAATCTAAATTTGCTTATATCTTTTTATCGTGTTGACTCAAGACCTTGATTTATACAACTAATAGGGACTATAGATCTCAGTATCTGGTAAGAATTTCAACTTGCTAGGTCCACCCGTTCCTGAAAAAATCGGTGGTGACACATGGACAGACGGACAAGAAAGTGATCTTATAAAGGTTAAAACTGATAAGAAACACGACAACAATTCAGACCTGCGTGGCGGTGATGAGCGCAGCGCCCATCAGCACAGAGAAGGTGGCGAAGCAGATGGTGTAGTTCTTCTCGAAGCGCTGCGGGCCACCGCATGGGTGCGAGCTGAACGCCGTGCTGTGATCCAGTGCGATGCCCACGAAGAACATGGCCAGCCCCCAGCCTAGCGAGCCGAACATGCGCTGGTGCCCGTACCTGCGGTGAGCACACGAGCTTTACTAACGAGCACCGGACTATTGAGATCCGTGACGGCGGAGGCAGGGCGTAGCACTCACCTGTCGGCGTCCTCGCCAAGCAGCGTGATGACGGCCGAGTCGGCCAGCGTGATGGCGGGTGCGCTAAAGAACTCGCCAATCACCACCAGCAGCAGCAGCAGGAAGAACGTCTTCTGGATGTCGGGCGTGCGGTACACGATGAAGGAGTGCAGCGGCGTCACCCAGTCGCCGTTGGCCTTGGGGTCGTAGTTGAGCGCGTCACTGACGGGAAGCGGCGAGCCCTCGCGCCCCGCCCCAGGCGGGCCACGGAAACCGCGCGTGGTGCTGCTGGGCCAGTCCTCGTCGTAGCGCGGCTCTGTCAGGTTGTAGGCACTGGCGTTGAGTGGGTGCACGCACGATACGGCGCCCGGCTGCACCCAGCTCAGCGGTAGCGTGAACACGATCCACGCGCCCAGCGACGCCAGCAGCAGCGTGCGCCCTTTCTGCCAGCGGTCGGCCAGCCCACCCCAGAAGGGTGCCGACAGGAATTCTACGAAGGGCCGCGTACCGATGAGCAGGCCGCACTGGCCCGCGTTCATGCCCATCTGCTTGAAATACACGCCCATGAGCGGGAACAACGAGCCGAAGGCCGAGTAGAAGAAGAAGTAGAAGGTCTTGACAGTGAGCAGCTCGGGGTCCACGGCGCCGGCGCCGCACATCAGCTCCAGCAGGTCGGAGCGCCCGCGCACCTTGTGCGTGGCGTCCTTGGGAGCCGGGTACCTGCGGCCACACACCACACGAGTCACGATACGTTCTACATTATACATCGATAGGATATTTGAACCTATACCATACGAGCCTGAAGTAAACGAACGTCATTGAGGCTTACTTCAAGTGCAGGGCAGAGTATATAATATTTTCACTTACAATCGATTTAATAACCAATGCATAATTATCCATAACATGTAAAACTAATCTAGTTTATCAGGAAACATGAGATGGCTGACTAGAAACTGTTGCCTAGGTACATCAATATTTATGTATGTAATTAACCGACTTCTTTTATAATATTTTTCATGAGCAAGGTGTAGACGAACACAGTTTTGTTCATTATTAATAAATATTATTGTCGAATATAAATATTTATTAATAATACCTACTAACATATTGTGTATGTCACCTATAGTGGCAGGGCACTGAGTCTCTTATAACACCTATTCGTACCCGTGTGCGTGCACAAGTTGACGCAAGTATTTGATTTGATAATAAATGCCTTATCTACGAATTAAGCTCATAAAAGTGCGTTTTGAAGATTTGAGTGATAGATAGAAATCCGGCCCAGATTTTGATAGCGACAGACGAAGCTGTGTTCGATGCACCATATTTATGTCATCCATTTATTATAATCTACAATTGATGAGTATTGTCGTAGAGGCTACACTATCGATTGATGTGTCACGTAAGAAATGAGAGAAAAGTGTACTAGACCGGGCGCAGCGGCGAGCGCGGCGGCGGCCCCGCCCCGGACGCCCCGGACGAGCGGGTGATGAGTGTACCGCAGGGAATGGTTACACTACACATGGAGCACGCGCTGGGCTAAGCGCACAGCCCGTCACTCGTCTGAGGACGGCCACATCTACTGCGCTTCTTGCTATGTTACAAACCTACCATGTAACTAATTATATTTCTAGTGCCTTTAACGGAAAACATGTTTTAGCCTCAGTTTACCGCTCATAAAACTGTGCTCGTTCTTGTTAGTAACACCGTGCGATTGGGGAAACATTGTGTTATGTAAAAACTGGTGAAGAAGTTGGACAAATTTTAGTCCACGAGTTCTGCGAACGGCGGGCGAGGCGCTGGGCTGGCTGGCAAGCACACGCACCTGGAGGTGTCGACCTCGCCGTACTCGTCGGGGTTGACGAGCGGGCGCGCGCCCGGGGCCGCGGCACCCGGCGGAGCTTCCTGCGGCGGCTCCATGGCGCGGCGGCGGCGGACTGAGCGCAGCTAGCCGCCGCCACACACCACCGCTCGATAGCTCGCGCATGCGCCGCGCCCGCCTGCGCGCGCATCTCGCCCCAGTGGCTAGTGCTGCTCTTGCCGCGCTCGACTAGCAGCCATGCACACATGCAGGAGCCGAGGTTGTGGGGTCCGAGAGCGAGTGCCTGTTCACATTCCCCGATAAAGACCGGCGAGTTGAGCGAGCCGAGCGGTGGCGATGTGTGCGTGCGCGGGCCAAGCGACGTGGACAGTCGCGTGCAGTGTGGCGCCAGATGTGTGGCAGTGATGCCAATGTCGCCACGGAGGCGGCGCGGCGCGGTGACGTAGGCACCTCTCGGGGCCGAGAGAACACTTGGAACCGGAAAAAAAATTCGTTATTTCTATTTTGTCCATTGAAAAGATCGATCGCATTTTGTCATGCAATATTCGTTGCGTTGCGGTCCTGAGGAAAAGACCTTGACACACGGACAGACAGACAGACGGACTGTCAACGATGTTTGTTTGTTTGTTTTATTTTATTTGGTAAACTTACAGCTAATAACAAAAAGCCTAGCCTAGCCTAGCTTCGTCTTTATAATAAAAACTAGCTGTTGCCCGCGGCTTCATCCACGTGGTTATGAAGATATGAAGGTTAATGATGTTTAACGCAAACTATTTTTATATTTCAGTCAACAGAAAATGCATATCACACTAAGCATCATTTTTTAAGGCACTAATCAGAAAAAAAAAGAGTATCACAAAATTCTTTCTTAGCTTTTAGTCTCCTACTCATAAACTCTAGACTTGCAAAATTTCAGGACGTTAGTAAAAAAAACAGACTTTCATACAAATTTGCGAGAGTGCCTCTTTAATCCCGCCCTGACATAAAATCCGTTCTTAGCGAATGTCTAACTATTAAATACCTCCCTGCCAAATTCAAAGTTTGGAGCATAAAAACTGAAGGAGTTTCATACAAACTTGCGAGAGCCATTTGACCTCCTTAATCCGGCCCTGTCGTAAAATCCGTTTTTAACGGTCGTCTACTAACTATAAACTACCTACCTCCTTGCCAAATTTTAATTTTGTAGCTCAAAAAATTAAGGACTTTCATATAAACTTGCAAGAGCCCTTAGAACCCCTAAAACCGGCTCTGTCGCAAAATCCGTTCTTAGCTGACATCTACTAACTATAGACGACTTCCATGACAAATTTCAAGTTTGTAGCTCAAAAAATGAAGGACTTTCATACAAACTTGCGAGAGCCCTTAGACCCCTATAGCCGGCCTTGTCGCAAAATCCGCTTTTAACGGTCGTCTACTAACTATAAACTACGTACTTGCCAAATTTAATTTTGTAGCTAAAAACATGAAGGACTTTCATATGATATATATATAGATAGATAAGGCCAATTACAAGTTATCACTTATAGTAAAAAAATATATAAAACTTTACAGGCCAATGGTACTACAAACTAAGAAGGTGTTTTCTTATAAGTGTTTCTTTTTAGGGTTCCGTAGTCAACCAGGAACCCTTATAGTTTCGCCAAGTCCGTCGATCCGTCCGCAGCTTAGCTCCGAGACTAAGTTATAATTTGGAATGGATATTAATGACGTTGACAAAGTGGTAAAATAAAATCACGAAAAATATTTTTTAGGGTTCTGTACCCAAAGGGTAAAAACGTGACCCTATTACTAAGACTCCACTGTCCATCTGTATGTCTGTCTGTCACCACTCTGTATCTCATGAACCGTGATAGCTTGACAGTCGAAATTTTCACAGATGATGTATTTTTATTGCCGCTATAAAAACAAATACTAAAAAGTTAATTAAAAAAATCAAAATACCCGACTGCTTAAAAAGCGAACTAAAAAGACGTAAACAAGAAGAAAATCATGCTGTGCAGTCGGAGGATACATATTCGCGAGCTGGCTGACCAAAACCAGATGTATCCTCCGACTGCACAGCATGATTTTCTTCTTGTTTACGTCTTTTTAGTTCGCTTTTTAAGCAGTCGGGTATTTTGATTTTTTTAATTAACTTTTTTATTTATAACTTTTTAGTTAACATTTTTTTCGAATTAGGTACATTTAAATATATAAGTGTTATATATTTTTGAAATCGCCTCTAAAAACCCTTTATTTTGATACCCCACACGATGGGTTTGGAAGAAAAAATAAAATTGGCCCCCCACAATATGGCGCCCAAAAGCCGCCATTTTTCTATTTTCCAATTTTAATGTAGCCTATGACACTCGCAAGGTTAAGACGAATCGATTGACGTATGAATCATCAAAATCGGTCAACGCGTTTGGTCTCTGGAACGCCATATAGGAACAAACATACATACATACATACATACATACATACATAGACTGATAAACACATTACCCTCCTTCGGCAGTCGGGTAAAAACAGAATAAAATAAATATTTAAGTGGGGCTACCATACAAAAAACGTGATCTTTTGCCGTTTTTTGCGATAATGGTACGGTACCCTCCGTGCGCGAGTCCGATTCACAATTAGGTGTTTTTTTTAGGGTTTCGTACCTCGAAAGGTAAAAAAGGAACCCTTATAGGATCACTTTGTTGTCCGTCCGTCAATCCGTCCGTTAGTCAATCTGTCAAGACCCTTTTTCTCAGGAACGCGTGGAGGTATCAATCAGAAATTTATATCAAATACTCAGGTCTACTGTGGCTCTGTGAACCTAGCACCCGACCTTTAAAAAAAATTATCTTTTTTTGGTAGAATTGAAAGGTATCGGTAAGTAGTAGATAGTAGTGAAAATTATTTCGTTAGTAGTGGTGCCAAAAAAAAAATATGGACAGCAAAAAAAATGTTCGCCCCCGACATTGCAAAACCTAAGTTTTTCCGGTTGCATCTGGTAGGTAAGCGTAAGTAGGGGATTGTAGTGTATTTTTTTCGTTTGTAGTAAAATAAAAAAAATAGAAAAATAAAAATTATTGTCGACTCGTCTTCCCATATCGACAAATTCATTTTGAACGCTTACACGATTACTACAAACGCTGAAAATGACTAAAAAAACGTTGGTAGAGGTATGTAGAGTTTTTTAGTTTAATTATTTTTGTTTGTAGTAAGCTGAAAAAAAAATAAAAAAAATATTTTAAGTATCGAGTATTTTTTCATAAAGATGAATTTAGTTTGAAAGCCTATACGGTTACTACAAACGCTGAAAATGACTAATAAAACGTTGGTAGAGGTATGCAGAGGTTTGTAGTTTAATTATTTTCGTTTGTAGTAAGCTGAAAAAAAT
Source organism: Anorthoa munda (assembly GCA_945859665.1). Taxonomy (NCBI): domain Eukaryota; kingdom Metazoa; phylum Arthropoda; class Insecta; order Lepidoptera; family Noctuidae; genus Anorthoa; species Anorthoa munda. The sequence continues at coordinate 29,909,251 of OX243911.1, read as the reverse complement.
AATAAAAAATATTTTATGTATTGAATATTTTTTCATGAAAGATGAATTCAGTTTGAAAACATATACGGTTACTACAAACGCTGAAAATGACTGAAAGACGTTGGTTGAGGTATGAAGAGGTTTGCAGTTTAATTATTTTTGTTTGTAGTAAGGTGAAAAAAATATAAAAAAAATATTTTATGTATCGAATATTTTTTCATAAACATGAATTTAGTTTGATAGCCTATACGGTTACTACAAACGCTGAAAATGACTAAAAAATAATGGTAAAGGTATGAAAAGGTTTGTAGTTTAATTATTTTCGTTTGTAGTAAGCTGAAAAATTAAAAAAAAAATATTTTAGGTATGGACTATTTTTTCATAAAGATGAATTCAGTTTGAAAGCCTATACGGTTACTACAAACGCTGAAAATGACTAAATAACGTTGGTAGAGGTATGTAGAGGTTTTTAGTTTAATTATTTTTGTTTGTAGTAAGCTGAAAAAAATATAAAAAAATGTTTTATGTATCAAGTATTTTTTCATAAAGATGAATTTAGTTTGAAAGCCTATACGGTTACTACAGACGCTGAAAATGACTAAAAAACAATGGTAAAGGTATGAAGAGGTTTGTAGTTTAATTATTTTCGTTTGTAGTAAGCTGAAAAATTAAAAAAAAAATATTTTAGGTATGGACTATTTTTTCATAAAGTTGAATTTAGTTTGAAAGCCTATACGGTTACTAGAAACGCTGAAAATGACTAAATAACGTTGGTAGAGGTATGTAGAGGTTTGTAGTTTAATTATTTTTGTTTGTAGTAAGCTGAAAAAAATATAAAAAAATATTTTTTGCATCAAGTATTTTTTCATAAAGATGAATTTAGTTTGAAAGCCTATACGGTTACTACAAACGCTGAAAATGATTAAAAAACAATGGTAAAGGTATGAAGAGGTTTGTAGTTTAATTATTTTCGTTTGTAGTAAGCTGAAAAATTCAATAAAAATATTTTAGGTATGGACAATTTTTTCATAAAGATGAATTTAGTTTGAAAGCCTATACGGTTACTACAAACGCTGAAAATGACTAAATAACGTTGGTAGAGGTATGTAGAGATTTGTAGTTTAATTATTTTTGTTTGTAGTAAGCTGAAAAAAATATAAAAAAATATTTTATGTATCGAATATTTTATCATGAAAGATGAATTCAGTTTGAAAGCATATACGGTTACTACAAACGCTGAAAATAAATGAAAGACGTTGGTAGAGGTATGAAGAGGATTGCAGTTTAATTATTTTCGTTTGTAGTAAACTGAAAAAAAATTAAAGAAATAATTTATGCATCAAGTATTTTTTCATAAAGATGAATTTGAAAGCCTATACGATTACTACAAACGCTGAAAATGACTAAATAACGTTGGTAGAGGTATGTAGAGGTTTGTAGTTTAATTATTTTTGTTTGTAGTAAGCTGAAAAAAATTTAAAAAAATATTTTATGTATCGAATATTTTTTCATGAAAGAAGTATTCAGTTTGAAAGCATATACTGTTACTACAAACGCTGAAAATGACTGAAAGTCGTTGGTAGAGGTATGAAGAGGATTGCAGTTTAAATATTTTCGTTTGTAGTAAACTGAAAAAAAAATAAAAAAAGTATTTTAAGCATCGAGTATTTAATACCCAATGGTTCGGGTGATCGATCGAGTATTTACCCTGGTTTTTACTCCACCCCGGGCCACTACTTCCCCCGTCATGAGGGCTCGTGCGCGCATGATGGCGTCTACCGTAGAGCGACCCCTGCGGAAACCAAACTGGCTCTCCGCCAGATCCGGCCCCACTCGCACAAGCTGCGCGACGAGGCGGTCTGCAATGACTCTTTCAAAGAGCTTGCCCACCTCATCGAGCAGCACGATGGGCCGGTAAGCGGACGGAGAGTCCGCAGGGCGCCCTAACTTCTTAATGAGGACCAGTTTTCCCGTCTTCCAACGAAGTGGGTACTGGCCCCGCTCCAAGCATGCGCTAAAGAGCCCCCTTAGTCGAGGCCCGAGAGCCACCAAGGCCAGGACCCAGGCTTTTCCAGGTAAGCCGTCGGGTCCTGGGGCGGTATTTTTGGCATTCAGCCTGCGTACCGCCACTCTCAGCTCTACCTCGGTCACCTCCGAAGCTTCGTCGTCGTCGGCGGTGTGGTCCGCATTGGGCAACGCAGGAGGCGGAGCCATGGGTGGGGGAGTATGTTCCCCTCGCGAAGGGAACAGAACGCTCACCACGTCCTCTACGAGCTGCGGCCGGAGACTTTGCGTCAGCGGGGGAGCCCATGGGCGGAGTTTATCCCGCACCAATTTGTAGGGGCGTCCCCACGGATCCCTGTTCAGGGTCGCCAGCAATCCCTTGGCCCGATTGATCTCCGCTCGGAGGGCGGTCCTCGCCGCTCTGTACCTCTCGTATAGCTCCGCCTCAATGGCTTCCGTATCCGGGGGGCGGTTACGGAGCCTGCGATGCCTGGTGTACCGGCGTCGCGCAGCAACGCAGGCCTGGCGCAGAGCCGTAAGTTCCGGCGACCACCAGTACACCTGGCGCCGGGCGTGTCCTGGCTGGACCCGGGGCATTGCCACGTCACATATCTCGGACATGACCTCCCGGAACCACTCCGCCTCGTCGTTGATATCAGCAGGCCTGTCCGGTGATGGCACCCAGGCCTGCATGATCGAGGCTTCCAGGAGTAGCTCCCGGTCCAGCTGCTTCAACGCCCACCGCGGACCACTTGGGGTCTGTCGGACCAGTACGCTCGAGGTCTGGGTGGAGACGTCGAACCGGATATACCGGTGGTCGGAATAGGTCTCTAGGCTCCACCTCCTTCATGACGCGCCAGTCGACGACACGCGGTGACAGAGCGGGGCTGGCGAAAGAAATGTCCACCACCGATTCGCCCTGCATCCGCACACACGTGGGGACAGAACCCCGGTTTAGGATGACCAGGCCTGTCTCCAGAGCCCAGTCCCCCACCATCCTGCCCCGTGTGTCCGTATACCGGGAACCCCACGCCACATTCTTGGCATTGAAGTCCCCAAGAACGAGCACAGGGAGGGAGCGATACCCGACGACGACGATTCTCAACTCCGCAAGGGAGTTGTGGAACTCGGCGAGAGATCGGTTCGGAGAGAAGTATACCCCCACCACGACAATCTCTCCGAACCGTGCTGCCACGCAACCCTGTCCCCTCTTGACACCCACGAGGGACGGGTACCGGCGGCGGCTGACGAAATTAGGGTCACTGAGCCGCTCAGGTCCTCCACCCAGTCATCCCTGGGCGGGACGAAGTACGGCTCAGCGACCGCGGCGATGTTGATCGACCACTGCACCATGCTCAGGTGCAGCAGATCCTGAGCAGCAGCGCAGTGGTTGATGTTCGCCTGGAGGAGGCGTAATGGGGCCATTATTGGCACTCCATTTCCACCTCCTCCTGAGCCCCCTGTTTGGGTCCTGCCGCGGTGGTTTCGGCGGCAACGACGGCTTTAGGGGTGGCATCGGCAGCAGCAGTGGCGGCGGCTGCGGTTACGGTGGTGACGGTGACGGTGGAGGGCTTGCCTCTACTTCTGCCCTTGGCGGGAGGAGCGCAGTTCTTGCTCCCAGCCCGGTGATCCGCCGGCTTGCCAGCTGCCGCACATACGAAGCAGTGCGGCGTGGCATTGCAAGAGCGGGCCTTGTGACCAGGCTGCCAACAGCGGAAGTGATTGCTCCGGTCAACCTCCGAGGTGCATTGAGCTCCCACGTGGTTGCCCACATGGCAGCGGAAGCATCTCAGATGTCTGGATTCCAGTAGCTTCACCTGCGCGGAAACCCATTCCACCAAGAGCCTACGACCCTCCCCGGCTATTTTTTGGGCCGCCGAGACGGGACAGCTCACCGTTACGGCCCGCATCCCCGCGACGTCTGGACGTATGGTGCCCGCCCTCACCTGCTCGGCAGAGCACCCCCCAGACCTAGCGGCGGCGGCCACCACCTCTTCCTCCGTCACAGAGTCAACCAGGCCCAGAATGCGCATGTCAGCGCACTTGGTGGGCCTAGAAACTCGGGCCTCATCTGCATTTAAGGAAGCTCTGAGCCTTTCGGCCAGAGCGTGGGCGGTCGGGAACGTGTTTTAGTAATTTTCAGCGTTTGTAGTAACCGTATATGCTTTCAAACTAAATTCATCTTTATGAATAAATACTCGATACTTAAAATATTTTTTTAATATTTTTTTCAGCTTACTACTAACGAAAATAATTAAACTACAAAACTCTACATACTTCTACTAACGTTTTTTAGTCATTTTCAGCGTTTGTAGTAACCGTATAGGCTTTCAAACTAAATTCATCTTTATGAATAAATACTCGATGCTTAAAATATTTTTTTTATTTTTTTTCAGCTTACTACTAACGAAAATAATTAAACTACAAAACTCTACATACTTCTACTAACGTTTTTTAGTCATTTTCAGCGTTTGTAGTAACCGTATAGGCTTTCAAACTAAATTCATCTTTATGAATAAATACTCAATACTTAAAATATTTTTTAATTTCTTTTTCAGCTTACTACGAACGAAAATAATTCAAAGTCAAAGTCAAATGTATTTATTTCAACTAGGCCATTATGCGGCACTTTCGAACGTTAAAAATTTACATGTAATAAAAAATTGATTCTACCGTGCATTCGGAAAAGTAGGTTGATATGGAGAAGAATGCACAAGAAACTCCATACTTACTCTTTTAAAAAAATAAAGGCTTTTTACAATATTTACATAAGTAGTACATACATTAATAAATTCTTATACGTGAGAACGATGTACCCAGCACTACTATACTAAATATAGGTTTAAAGTATTACAAGCACTAACAGGTAAATTCCTTTGATTGATAAATAGGGACATGGTTCTCACATACTTAGAAATATTGCAAACATAGGTAAATTACTTAATTAAACAACAACGGAACAGTGTGCGAGTCAATTTTTTAAACAATTAAAGAAGAAAATAAATAAAAATAAATAAAAATAAAGTGTTACTATAATAATTATGAATATACCGTATACAAATTAACCATTTTGAGTTTCTACACTAAAGATTGCCCTACGGAGCAGGACCAGCATGTTTCCAAGCATTCTTATCTTGAATATAATCATCTTATTTGTAATATGCTTGTTTACAAAGTGTGCTTTTAATTATTGTTTTAAATTTTCTTTCATTAAGTTTTAATATCTCACAAGGTATTTTGTTATAGAATTTAACACAGTACCCCATGAAAGATGTGTGTACTTTCGCTAATCTATAAGATGGCTCATCTAACTTATCTTTATTTCTAGTATTACAATTGTGTCTAACACTAATTTTACTAAAGAGATTTAAATTTTTCCTTACATACATAATAGTCTTCAGTCACGCGCGCGCAGCCATACGTGTCGTGTGTTTCTTGATTGCGCTGTAGATATTAATTCTTACGCAATGACGTCTACACTTAAGTGTAATAATTGTAATCTTGTCGTTGACGAAATGTTGACGTATTTGCAAAACAAGTTGTCGGTTAGTGATGAAGAAACTCTTACAAAAGTATGCTTGTCAACGTTCACGAGTGCGCAAATTGAAAAATCGAAAACTTTGCTATTTGAATCTTTACCGTTGGATCAACGTAAACCTGCTAGAAAGGGTCAGGGAAAGGACAATAGAGTGTTAAGTGACATTATAAGCGTATTCAAAGTGACCGAGCCTGACGTGATGCCTGTGTTCGTGGCCCGTGATTTAAATAAGCTACCTCCCATAACGTTTGATCACTTGGATGTTTCAAAGCTGCTAAAAGATATCTTATTGGTGCAAACTGAAATTAAAGATATCAAAGCATCCTATGCCACCGTGATGCAGTTAGAAGATCTGAAGAAGGATTTCAAGGCCCTGTCATTTTCTGCTTCACCCCGGAATGTCAACATGAAAAGTGGAACGCGCCGAGACAGTGAACCTTCATTACCATCACCTACCATGATTGGTTCAGCAGCGGAAAACGGTGAAAATATTGATGATTCATTGTTCTTGATAAGGGATAATAAAAACCGTTCTTGTCATAATAAAAATCAGGTTGCGGGTAGTAGCTGCTTTGTTGACGCTTTAAATAAAAATCCGTTGCCGAGCTCGCCGCGGTGTGTCGCGGCGACTGAGTCATCGCAGCTGGCCACTAATCAGCTGGGCGACTCGATACGACCGCGAAGTAAACAATCGTTTGCGAATGCAGTTAGTCAAAAATCTACCATAATGAATGAGGAGACAAGGCGGAATAACGACTGGACCTTAGTCCAGAATCGTAAACAAAGGTTTAAGGAACGTTTTATGGGGAAAATGGGTAAAAGTGCTGTTGATACTGATGAAAGGTTTAGAGCAGCAGAACGAAAAGTGCCTATCTTCATTACCAATGTTCACAAAGATACAGCAGAGGAGGACATTCGAGATTATATACATAGAAAAACTTCTATAAATGTGAAATTGGAGAAAATAAATTTGAAAAAACTAAGTGATTACAATGCATTTAAGTTCTTTGTACTGCATCATAACGTACATATGTTCTTAAATAACGAAATGTGGCCGCAGGGAATTATTTTCAGACGGTTCGTGCATTTTCGACCTAAGCCAATGAATACTCCAAATTCTGGCTATGGAGACGGTTCTTCCGCATTCATTAATGCATAGTAAGCTGCACAAGTTTGCAACATTCAATTGTAAGAACGTCAAGCGTTCAGTTGACAGTATTAGGGATTTATGTAAACATGTTGACATTATAGCCTTGCAAGAGACTTGGCTACTGTCGCATGAAATATCGTACCTGGACACCATTAGTGACGATTTCAATTGTACGGGAACGTCAGCAGTGGACTCCACTGCTGGGATGCTACGAGGAAGACCACATGGTGGTGTGGCACTATTGTGGAGGAGGAGCGTCTACACAAATGTAACTGTGCTTCCGAGTGATAACCCGCGTATAAGTGCAATTAAAATAGTGATGCAAGAAAGGTCAATGTTAGTGTTTAGCATTTACATGCCGACTGATGTGGTGCGTAATTTAGCGGACTTCACGGACGTCCTCAGTGCGGTGAGTGCTATTGTTGATTCTTGCAATACTGAGTGCGTTTATACACTGGGGGATTTTAACGCTCACCCTACGGAAAGTTTTTATGCTGAGCTAGTGGACTTTTGTAGTGAACAAGACTGGTTGTGTATTGACATTGAACGTTTGGGTCTAGCATCAAATACATATACATTTATAAGTCAGGCTCATGGGTCGTCGAGATGGCTTGACCACTGTTTGGTTACCAAAGCGGCGGCTCAAACTGTTAGTAGGGTATATGTGAAGTATGATGTTGTGTGGTCTGACCACTTTCCTATGATTGTCGAATGTTATTTAGATAATGTTGTACCTAAGAGATGTGCGTCTAGTGAACACGTTAATTACAGGATTACATGGGGTGAGAGGGACTTGGCTCAGATTCGATTGTATAATACTGAGTGTCATAAACGTCTGAGATTGATAGATTTCCCAATGCAGTTCCAATATTGTTGTGATCATATGTGTTCTGATATAAATCATAGACATCTGATTGATAAAATGTATGGCCAGATTATTAGGGCTTTATGTGAATCTTCGGTGGTGGGCCGAAATAGTAATAAACGCAAAAAGAAGATTGTTATTGGGTGGAATAGACATGTTGCCGATGCACACAGGCATGCTAGGGATAAATTTATTTTATGGTCCTGGTACGGTAGGCCTACTTCTGGTCGTTATTATGAGGAGATGTGTGAATCCAGGAGGAAATTTAAATCTCGGCTAAAATGGTGCCAGGGCCGAGAAGATAAGATTAAAATGGATATTCTGGCTTCCAATCATGTGAATAAGGATTTTCGTGGATTCTGGAAAAACACCAATAAACTTAATCATAAGCCGGGCGTGCCTGTGTGTGTTGACGGTGTGAGTGATCCACAGGGAATAGCCGAACTGTTCAAAGATAAATTTGAAGTGAAATCGTCATTAGGTCCATCGCGGGATATGATTGATGTTGAGCCCATGGGGGAGTTGGGAGTCAGGGTTACTGCTAAAGACATTGCTTCTATCATACAGTCTATGTCAAGGGGCAAGTCGCCCGGTCACGATGGGCTCAGCATCGAGCATCTTCGTTATGCTGGCCCTCACTTGCCACGTATATTAGCTTTGTTGTACAATCTTTGTTTGAGCCATGCGTATCTACCCCCGGAGATGTTAAGAACGATAGTTGTACCTGTAGTTAAAAATAAAACTGGGCTATTGACGGATAGGAATAACTATCGACCTATCTCGCTGGCTACGGTTGTGGCTAAGGTATTGGACAGCGTGCTTAATTCGCAACTGAGTAAACATGTACAATTGCATGACAACCAGTTTGGATTTCGACCTGGGTTGTCCACTGAAAGTGCGATTTTGGGATTTAAGCACGCTGTGGAGTACTATACAAGCCGTAGCACGACAGTGTATGCCTGTTTCCTCGACCTATCGAGTGCTTTTGATTTGGTTTCCTACGACACTCTTTGGAAGAAGCTAAATGATGCTAACTTACCACCTGAAGTAACAAATATTTTTAAATTTTGGTACGGGAACCAGGTCAACAGTGTTAGGTGGGACGGGGCGTACTCCAGTTCATATGGTTTGGAATGTGGTGTGAGACAGGGGGGTCTAAGTTCTCCCACACTCTTTAACCTTTACATGGACCAGTTGATTGTGGAGCTGAGCAGCACCAGAGTCGGATGTTATATTGATGGCATATGTGTCAACAACATTAGCTATGCAGATGACATGGTGCTGCTCAGTGCTTCAATCTGTGGCCTTAGAAAGTTGGTGAGTCTTTGTGAAAGTTACGCTAGTGCCCACGGCCTATTGTATAATGTGCGGAAGAGTGTCGTTATGGTGTTTGGGGCTGCTGGAAAATATCCAGAAACGGTGCCTCATGTTAAAATGAATGGTGTACCTTTGTCGAGGGTACAGACTTTTAAGTACCTTGGGCACGTATTGACCACTAGCCTCAGGGACGATGACGACATTGAGAGAGAGCGGAGAGCGCTGTCGGTCAGAGCGAATATGATTGCCCGCAGGTTTTCACGTGCTTCTGCGGGGGTTAAGAAGACTCTGTTTAGGGCCTTCTGTACCTCGTTTTACGCCTGTAGCCTGTGGGTTCATTTTACGCAAAAATCGTACAGCGCCCTTCGCGTCCAGTATAATAATGCCTTCAGGGTGCTGATGGGGCTGCCTCGCTTCTGTAGCGCATCAGGGATGTTTGCAGAACTGCGCGTCGATTGCTTTTATGCATTGATGCGTAAAAGATGTGCATCCTTGGTGCGCAGGGTGCGGGCCAGCTCCAACGGCATCCTGGCCATGATTGCTGACAGGCTGGACTGTGTTCACATGAATCGTTGCTCCAGTATTTCATCTGGAATACTGAAGCAATGATGATGTTATTGTCCTACTAACATAGGTATAAGTTTGTATTGTTACTAACTCCATGATAATGTATGTTTAGGTTTAAGTTATTTTATATGGGCCCTGTCGCCTTAAATAAATGGATTAATAATAATAATAATATTTTCATAAATGAATTGGCAATAAACTGTCATAATATTAATCTTTTTAAATAGCTCCCTAAGAGATTCTCTTTTTTTTTTTTATAATCTATAGGCTCGCGTTTGACCCCTCGATGACTTAACTTATAAATGGCTCTCACAGCTCTCTTTTGCAATATAAATATTGATTCAATGTCAGCTGCCCGACCCCACAGTAAAATACCGTATGACATAATGCTGTGAAAGTAACTAAAATAGACCAAACGCGCGGTCTCCACATCCGTCAACTGTCTTATCTTTCCAACAGCATACGCAACCGAGCTCAGCCGACCCGCAAGAGATGTTATGTGAGGCCCCCATTGCAATTTATCGTCCAGAGTGATTCCCAGGAAAACTGTTTGATTTACATAGTCCAGCTTTTCCCCATTCAATATGATGTCGCATTCGCTACTATTGACATTCGGCAATGTGAATCTAATACATTTGGTTTTTTTTTTCATTTAGTACCAAATTGAATACAAAATTAAACTACAAAACTCTACATACCTCTACCAACGTTTTTTAGTCATTTTTAGCCTTTGTAGTAACCGTATAGGCTTTCAAACTAAATTCATCTTTATGAAAAAATACTCGATACTTAAAATATTTTTTTAATTTTTTTTCAGCTTCCTACAAACGAAAATAATTAAACTGCAATCCTCTTCATACCTCTACCAACGTCTTTCAGTCATTTTCAGCGTGTGTAGTAACCGTATATGCTTTCAAACTGAATTCATCTTTCATGAAAAAATATTCGATACATAAAATATTTTTTTTTTTTCAGCTTACTACAAACAAAAATTATTAAACTACAAACCTCTTCATACCTTTACCAACGTTTTTTAGTAATTTTCAGCGTTTGTAGTAACCGTATAGGCTTTCAAAATAAATTCATGTTTATGAAAAAATACTCGATGCTTAAAATATTTTTTTAATTTTTTGCAGCTTACTAAAAACAAAAATAATTAAACAACAAAACTTAACATACCTCTACCAACGTTTTTTAGTAATTTTCAGCGTTTGTAGTAACCGTATAGGCTTTCAAACTAAATTCATCTTTATGAAAAAATACTCTATGCTTAAAAAATTTTTTTATTTTTTTTTCAGCTTACTACAAACAAAAATAATTAAACGACAAACCTCTACATATCTCTATCAACATTATTTAGTCATTTTCAGCGTTTGTAGTAACCGTATAGGCTTTCAAACTAAATTCATCTTTATGAATAAATACTCGATATTTAAAATATTTAAAAAAAAAAATTCAGCTTACTACGAACAAAAATAATTAAACTACAAATCTCTACATATACCTCTTCCAACGTTTTTCAGCCATTTTCAGCGTTTGTAGTAACCGTATAGGCTTTCAAACTGAATTCATCTTTCATGAAAAAATATTCGATACATAAAATATTTTTTTAATTTTTTTCAGCTTACTACAATCGTAAATAATTAAACTACAAAACTCTACATACCTCTACTTACGTGTTTTAGTAATTTTCAGCGTTTCTAGTAACCGTATAGGCTTTCAAACTAAATTCATCTTTATGAAAAAATACTCGATACTTTAATTTATTTTTTATTTTTTTCAGCTTACTACAAACCAAAATTATTAGACTACAAACCTCTACATACCTCTACCAACGTTTTTTAGTAATTTTCAGCGTTTGTAGTAACCGTGTAGGCTTTCAAACTAAATACATGTTTATGAATAAATACTCGATACTTAAAATATTTTTTTTTTTTCATATTACTACAAACGAAAATAATTAAACTACAAACCTCTTCATACCTTTACCAACGTTTTTTAGTAATTTTCAGCGTTTGTAGTAACCGTATAGGCTTTCAAAATAAATTCATGTTTATGAAAAAATACTCGATGCTTAAAATATTTTTTTAATTTTTTGCAGCTTACTAAAAACAAAAATAATTAAACAACAAAACTTAACATACCTCTTCCAACGTTTTTCAGCCATTTTCAGCGTTTGTAGTAACCGTATAGGCTTTCAAACTGAATTCATCTTTATGAAAAAATATTCGTTACATAAAATATTTTTATTATTTTTTTCAGCTTACTACAATCGAAGTAACAAACATCACAATTATTATTAACACCATTCAGAATTAAATGGATAGGTACAGATAAACCAAAAAAAATAATAAAAGTTATGAATGAATTAAATGTGAATTTTTCGCTTATTTAATAACATGCAATGAAGAATATAAAATAAATGTCATAATGTGTATTGTCAAAAAGCTTAATGTCAAAATGTTTAATGTCAAATTATTATAAAACAACAACAATGACAATTAATACTACAGATTAAAGTTAAGGTCGTAATGTGAAGGTTATGTCAATTATTGTAATGTCAAATTATGTTTGATGTCGACATAGTTACTCGAATGTAACAAAAAATATATATAGGAAAAATATTATTAGGCATAAAAATGTCATCATAATAAATAATAATAATCATAACAAAATCATAATTATTCATATTAAATCTGTAAACATTCGAAATTGCAAAGACAAGGTATTTTTATTTTTTCATACAACAACTTTTTACTATAGAGTTTTATCATTTAAAAAGTCTTTAATTGAGTAATAACATTTTTCCAGCAATAGCTTTGCTAATTGCTTTTTAAAGAAAATTATGGGTAGGTCTTTTAAATTTTCAGGTACTTTATTATATATAAGCGGTCCCATGGAAAGGATGTTATATTTTAATAAGGCTGTTTTATGACCACCTGTGTACAATTGGTTAATATATGGCGATGGCGGTTTTAAATACGGGTTGACAACTTTCAGTAGACTTAAGACCTGTCATTGATCTGAGGCATCGTTTTTGGGCCCTAAATATTGTTTCTCTCTCACTGCAGTTGCCCCAAAATATGACACCGTATCTCAACAATGAAGCAACTAATCCATGATAGGCTATCACTAATGTATCAATGTTTACTTTATTTGAGAGATTATAGAGTACATATGAAGATTTACTTAACTTTTGGCACACGCTTTCAGCATGAGATTTCCATGTCAATTTGTTGTCAATATGCACTCTTAAGAATTTTGTCACTGAAGTTGTGTCTACGATTTGGCCATTATATTCAGTAATTACTTTTTTTGGCGTAACCTCTGGTGAAAATGCATGACTTTAGTTTTTTTTTAATTTATGACTAGATTATTTTTATTAAGCCAATCTATTATCGTTTTAAGTGTGATGTTTATTTCTTCTTCGTAGTTCGACTCATTCTTACATTCGACTATAGCAGTGCTGTCGTCAGCAAATAAAGTCATTGGTTGACGAATTTGACGGGGTAGGTCATTAATGTAAAGTAGAAATAGTAATGTACCTAGCACACTGCCCTGTGAAACTCCGAATTCTGTTACTCTACAACTGGATAGATATTTCAGTTCACGCTTGGTTTTAGTACAGATTCTCGATATTTCTGTATATTGTTTTCTATCCGTGAGAGTCATATCTCACGGATAGAAAACAATACTATTAATTAGGTTTAGTACGTTTCCAGAGCCATTTAATTTTTTTATTAGTTTTTAATTTTTTTAACTGAATTGGGAAGCATAAGTCATATAATAAACGAAAGAGATCAATAAAATTATTGTATGCCTCATTAGGGTTATCTGTCTCAAGTACTTCTGAAAACGGCAGGCATTGAAGGTGCTTTTTAAATAAAATTAAATTTTCGCTGGATAAGTTACGCTTTTGAATGCGCCAGGCATTTATTGTACATGTTTTATTAACCGGTATTATTAAAATTTAAGCGGTATGGTCCGATAATCCGAAGTCGACTACTTCGTTCATACAATTTTGTTTAGAATTATGGGCAAAGTTATCCAAACACGTGCCGCTTTTTGGTCTAGTTGGCTGATTAATTACTAACTTAACATTATAGTTCAAAAGTAAATTTTCAAAGTCCAATGTAATGTTATCTTTTTTCAATGTGTTGATGTTGAAGTCACCGCATAATACTATTTTTTTTTTGCCTTGGTACACAATTTCTTTAATAAAGTATCCAGATGATCAAAAAACATGAATACAGGACATGTTAGGTGGTCTATAAATACAAACAACTATTAATCCCTGCTGACTTAGTTCTATTGCACAATATTCAAATACACCCGTAATAGATGTGTTAGGTAGCTTTTTAAATTCGTAATTCTCTTTAATAAGGATACATGCTCCTCCTCGCTTCTTATTTCTTGAATAACACGATGCAAGCTTATAATTTGGTACGTTGATCAATGATTCCTGTCCTGAGGTTACGAAATGTTCAATAATGCATAATATATCGATGTAGGGTACATAGTTTATTTATTTATTTAATACACAGACATACAGGATACATGTAGGGAAGACTGTGTAATTGTCAGGAAAAGCCATTATTGCATGGGTTCTTTCGGGCTAGATGTTAAACAAACCAACTCCTTTGCTTGTATGTAGGCTCACAATGTAACTGATCACGTTGTGTATTGGCGAATAACTTAAACGACATTCCACTATGACACGTAGTTTGATCTACACGAACAATCGGTAACTCTCACTGTATTTCTCCTTAGGTTTTTATCACGAATTTACAACTCAAACCAAACCCGCCTTATTCTCTCTCGATCCTTGTGTCATCACCTCTCGTTCGCGCCATAAACTAATGTCAAGTGTTAACGTCAAGTTGACATTTGTGAAAGTCATTTGAAACCATAGCGCTCTTCAGAACGTTATCTTAAAAATGCCGACACATACAATATCGTTATATTTATTTACATATTATTTTAATAACATTAACACACCGTCGACAGACATTCACGGCATCTTATATCGTATACGATATAATGTCGGTTGATGTCTGGTTGAACGTTACCGCAACTGCTGCTGCGGTACTGCACCGCGAGCCTTTAAGGATATTCTGTCACCCGCAGAGACGCAGTGCCAGTCGGTCTGTAACTCCCGCTACCGCTACCGCGCTCCCGCTAAAATATTGTGAACGCGATCTGAACTAGAACTGTATCTGTGTTTCTGTGAACATTTAAACCTTGTTACTGTAACTCTCTCGTCTATTCTCCTTCCAACTATCTATTATATGTGTTACGTGTTTTGTGTGTAAAAGACGATATAAAGCGTGAGTACCCTCAACAGACTTTTATTGTGTTACTCCACCAACTTCACACCTCACGTTCCTAAATCTATATCCAGATTTTTATTATTAGCGCGTAACTCTTGAATATGCAGCGTCAACATATCAGTTTTATTTAGAAGTCCGGCGATATTTTGGTGCATAATGTTCATATGCTTATAAAAGAATTATCTGGTCTTGTGTTGTTGTTGATTTGTCTTCAGTCACGTTATTTAAGAATGCTATGTCAATATTGTCGTTTGTCAAATCGTACTGAGAACTGAATAATTTGTAGTCTATCAATAAGTTGGACATGATCTGTTCAAAAATGTTCCTCCATCCATATTTGTTTAATTTTCCCGTACTGCTGGAAAACATATCAAGTGATAGGGTGCGGTTGCTATCAAAAAAATATGCATATTGATAATTTTTTATGTCTAAACATAGTAGATTATTAAATAACTCGACTTTATAATTGTGTATTAGAGCACCTTTTTTGTAAGTCGGAGAACAGATTATAAGGTTTGTGTGGTTGACATTTTTCATCGAGTTTTTTATGTTGTCAAGTATAGTCAAATAGTATCCATTGTTCAGATCATTTTATCCAATGAAAAACAGGCAGTAATCGTTCATCGTGAAATCTTTTAATTTATATTGGATAGAGTTCAGGAAATCTGTTGTGGTGACCTATCAATAAATGATGACAAAACTTAAAATGTTTTGAGAAGATTTCTTCGATTAGGGACAGCGTTCCCTTTACGGCCCATTCCCTCTCACAGAGAGGAGGCCTTTGTCCCGGCGGTGGGAGCATTAATGGACTGATGATGACAGATAATCTGTTTTTATGCTTAGGTACATACATAGCTCCTGATGTATTTTCGCAGGCAATATTACACACTTGTGAAGTTGTTGTCAATGTTTCTTTAGTTTGCGTCAATTTGTCGTGAGTCAGATTGGATGTTTGGGTTTCTTTATTAAGCATTTTATTTTTTTTGTAGGGAGAGCCTCCAATCTTGGACTCATTATTTGAGACAAGCGGTGAAAAGATTTGATGCGTAGATTTTTTGTTTTTGCGAGCTGATGAAGGTGAGCCATTTTTTCTATCAGGCGCTAAGCAAATCTTTTTACAGGTTTCGACGGTCTTCAGAGATTTTTGGAGATCAGTTTTTAAACCTCGTTATTTAAGTCGTCTATTTCTTGATGAGCACTCATTAGTTGCATATTAAGGGATTTTATTTGTTCGTTTAATTCGTTAACTATGTCATTGTCACTATAGTTATGTGGGCTGTCTGGTATGCTCAAGATTGTGGTGTCAAATATTGTTTTATCGTCGTCATTTGTCATGTCAAGTTGCTTAGAGATCCCGTTTTAAGGTGAACGCGCACCTATCCGCGCCGCAGGAGCCGCACGCGCCGCAGTCATCGCATTTTCTTTAGGCCCCGCGCTATCCGCGCCGCACGCGCCGAACGCGCCGAGCGCGCCGAACGCACCGAATGGCCGAAAGCGCCGCACGCACAGTGTTGTCAGAATCATATTCACTTCTGTAAATCTTAATATATGAATATTTTCTGTATAGAACGAACGTACGTAGTGAACTACGGCACTTGATCCTGTTATTGTCGGTTGCTTATTGTAAGAAGAAGAAAATGAAAAAAAAAATGGGTTCGAGACATTAACTTAAAAATAGAACTGTTTGGATAGTATCGCACATTATTTCCTGACTTGAGATAATTTAAATTAAGATCCGGTGCCCCACTACAGATTCTCGAAAGCATTCATGTCATATAAAAAAATTTTAGAAATTATAGCTAAAAATTTTGCTACCAGTTTTATTAAATAGTAGCCAAAAAGTAGCTTGATTTAGCTAAAAAGTTGCTAAGTTGGCATCACTGTACGCATGATGTCTCCGCGCCGCCCGCACCGCTGATGACGTCATCAGCACGCGCCGGTGGAATCCGTATACCTACAGCATTTTGCTGAAATGCGGCTCGTGCGGCTCGGATAGGTGTGCGAGGCTGCATACGATTTCATATAAAGATTTATAAAATGCGATGACTGCGGCGCGTGCGGTTCCTGCGGCGCGGATAGGTGCGCGTTCACCTTTATGCGGTTTCCGATGTGTTAGGTTCCTATCTGTATCCATGTTTTATTATAAGTCTAGCCCCTCGGTTATGTTATCACTAGCACGTATTTGACTGTGGACATAATTAGTGATAGAACATTCACAAAAAGACAACGGTAGGGTGGCTGAGGTTCGAACCTGGTGTTCGAGTGCACGTCACATACACATGTAGCTATCACAGCCCCCGTGCCACGAAGTATTTAGCAGTTTAAGTTGAAATGAAGTAGTGTTTGTTAATGGTTAAGCAATTTGAATTTTGGAGCCGTTGATTTTTCCACATAACGCGGGTACAATTTTGTTAAAAACACAAAAGCACTTTCTTAATTTGAGTTGGAATAATGGATAGGTTTGAGTTTGTTTATTGTTTTATTTATTTCACTGTTTATTTGTCTCTTTATATTGTCACCGTAATGGTTTGTTTTTATGTTCGTGATTGCTATCTTAACACCAATATTTTGAACACTATTGTTTTTATTGTCACTTTGATAACGTTCACACTGATAAATTAGTCCTTTATACACTGGTTTTTAATATGAAAAGCACATAAATACGATTATTAATATTTTTTATTAGATTATAAACACGGAGCTCTTTTACTCAGATGTCAAGCAAACAGCGCCACCTGGCGGATCCTGTAGTTAATGTATTTAATTTATTTCAGCTTGCTACAAACGAAAATAATTAAACTACAAAACTCTCCATACCTCTACCAACGTTTTTTAGTCATTTTCAGTGTTTGTAGTAACCGTATAGGCTTTCAAACTAAATTCATCTTTATGAAAAAATACTCGATACTTAAAATATTTTATCTACACTCACAACGTAATGTTCCAAATACGAATTAGAAAAATACTGCATAAACACGTACTTTATATTCGTGGATAGGTAAAATTAAAAAAAAAATCCATTATAGTTCAACATTTTCCTTCGATTTTCAAACAACTGCATCATAAAATAACTTTTTAATTTTTATAGCACACTTTTACTTTTTAATTTTCTGACGCGTATGGGCTCATGTCATTGTCAGTTGTCTGTGGATGCGCGCGCTGCGCAATGAGAATCTAAATTGCCCGCCATACCATACCACATATTTTTTCCTTTTCCACTTTTGTTTTATTTCAACTGTATGAGTGAAGATAAAGTAGTGTATGCATAGCATATAATTAGGTATTAAAACACTCGCGTAATATTATTATCAAATTCGGCTTCGCCTCATTTGATAAACCTACGCTCGTGTTTTAATAACCCCTATTATATGACCATTGCATAAACTACTATTTAAAATTTTTTTTTCAGCTTACTTCAAACGAAAATAATAAACTAAAAAACTCTACATACCTCTACCAACGTTTTTTAGTCATTTACAGTATTTGTAGTAATCGTGTAAGCGTTCAAAATGAATTTGTCGATATGGAAAAAGTAGAAAATAAAAATTATTTTTGTCTATTTTTTTTATTTTACTACAAACGAAAAAAAATACACTACAATCCACTACTTACGCTTACCTACCAGATGCAACCGGAAAAACTTAGGTTTTGCAATGTCGGGGGCGAACATTTTTTTGCTGTCCATTTTTTTTTTGGCCCCACTACTAACGTATTAATTTTCACTACTAACTACTACTTACCGATACCTTTCATCATCATCATCATTTCAGCCGAAAGACGTCCACTGCTGGACATAGGCCTCCCCCAGGCGTCGCCACATTGACCGATCCCGTGCGTCTCGCATCCAGCGCCTTCCCGCAACCTTAACCAGGTCATCGGTCCACCTAGTGGGAGGCCTTCCAACATATCGTCTTCCGGTTCGCGGTTGCTATTCCAGAACTTTTCGGCCCCAACGGCCATCCGTTCTGCGAGCAATGTGCCCTGCCCACTGCCACTTAAGTTTGGCAATTCTTCGGGCTATGTCGGTAACTTTGGTTCTCCTGCGGATATCATCATTTCTGACGTGATCACGCAAGGAAATTCCGAGCATAGCCCTCTCCATTGCCCTTTGGGTGACTTTAAGCTTTCTGATAAGGCCCATTGTGAGCGACCACGTCTCGGTCCCATAGGTGATCACTGGCAACACAAATACCGATACCTTTCAATCAAACCAAAAAAATATATTTTTTTCCAAGGTCGGGTGCTAGGTTCACAGAGCCGCGATAATCCTATACTTTTCATACCTTGCACTTTGTCTTGGGTGTATCATGGCTGCTGCTAGACCGACGCATCGCTGAGAGCCAAAGATAAATACTCTACTCGTCGGTTTATGTTTTTGCTCATCGGTGTAAGAAGGCGTTTCTGCGTAAATTTTTGATAACAGAGATTTTTGTGGTATTTTATTACTGCTTTTCATCGTTTCTATTAGTTTTGTGAGAGCTTCGATCTGATGTTGTGCTTCTTTCAGATTTTGATGAAGGTCCGTGATTTTTTGTTGAAGACATTATTTTAATACTCTTTTCACAGTCGACATTCGACTTATTTAACAGTGGAGTACAAGGTGTGGAGAGCGTGTGTCGAGGTAGTAGAGAAAGTCTTTTTTTCTTATGTTTGATGGCTGGGCTATTTTCAGAGGTAACTGGGGCATAACAAAGTGATTTTAGCATTTTTGTCCCAGCTGTTAATTTATTTATTTGTTGGTGGAGGTTGCTGTTTTCTAGCTCATTTTCTGCACTATTCAGTTTACAAAGACAAAGATATTTTATTTCAACTAGGCCACCAAGCGGCACTTTTAAACGTTACATAAAAATGATTCTACCATGCATTCGGAAAGTAGCTTGTTATGGAGAAGAATGCACAAGAAACTCTATTAATTAATCTTTTAAAAAAAATAGTTTTTTTTTTAATTTTTAGGAACATAGGTACATACATTATTAAATTCATACATGTGAGGACAATGCGCCCAGAATAGCACTACACACTATACCACCTACAGACATAAAGTATTAGAAGTACTCACACATGTACTGTGCAGTTATATAATAGATACTAGAAAAACATTAACATCCGAAGCAGTCAAGTTATGACCAATCCCAAATGACGGCGTCCATTCACGAACATGACGCATGAATTGGCACCACCCAGCTCAACCATCATGAAGGGAACCGGATGATCCAACACACGCGCCACCATCAGAGAGACATTTGAGAGAGCATGACACACTCAACAGCCAGGGCAGACACAAGTCAACGAACGACACATAGGTACAGTAAATGATTTATAGTTGGGTACATAGTACTCACACACGTGCCATGCAGTTATACAATACTAAGGAAATTGAGTTTATACAATACAAATATATTCATACAGTCTTCAGCAGGTCCAACAATACCTCAAAACAATAGTGATTTGCATATCACTTGTTATTGCGCCCTAGTGGTTGTGGATTGTGGAGCAGGACTAACATTGAGCCAAGCATTTTTATCAGTGATGTAATCCCCCAACTTATAACATGCCAGCCTACATAGTGTGCGTTTTATACAGGTTTTAAACTTCGTCTCATTCAGTTCAAGAATGTGGGGAGGAATTTTATTGTAACATTTTGTACAGTACCCCATGAAAGATGAGGCTACTTTAGCCAGTTTGAAACCTGGTTGAACTAATTGGTCCCTATTCCTAGTAACGTAATTATGTCTGTCGCCGTTTTTACTAAACAGATGTAAATTCTTTTTCACGTACATGATGTTTTAATAAATATCACGTACATGTCAATACATGGAACCATCATGATGTTAATGTCCTTAAACAGTTCCATTAGAGAATCGCGCCAGCGAAGATTATATATTGCTCTGATGGCTCGTTTTTGCAGAATAAAAATTGTCTCAACGTCTGCAGCCCTTCCCCATAGTAGGATAACGTAAGACATTATACTATGAAAATAACTAAAATAGACTAGTCTCGCGGTATCCACATCGATTAACCGACGAATCTTTCCAATAGCATAAGCTGCCGAACTCTGCCTCCCCGCAAGGGATACCAAATGAGGACCCCATTGCAACCCTGAGTTTTATAGACGAATTCTAGCTTCTCCTTGTTTAATATAATGTCACAATCAGTACTTTTGGTATTTGGCAAGGAAAATTTTACGCACCTGCTTTTTTTACCATTTAAAACTAAATTATTGGCAGTGATCCAACCCTGAACCTGCCGTAGCGCGTTATTTATGTCGTCAACCCGACAAGTACGTCTATTTATTTAAAAAATTAAAGATGTGTCATCAGCAAATAACACCATGTTTAGTTTGTTTTCCAATAAACGGGGTAAATCGTTTATATATATTAAAAATAAGAAAGGACCTAAAATTGAGCCCTGGGGTACCCCCATTTTTACTTTTAACCTTAACAAATTCACACCGTTTATTTGAACTAATTGCTGTCTATCATTCAAATAAGATTTAACCAAACTTAACGCTGATGAAGATGCTAGCTCACTAGCCCGTAATGCTCAAGTTTCAGATGTAATGTTTCATGATTAACGCAATCAAACGCCTTCGACAGGTCGCAGAAGATACCTATGGCATCTTGCGACTCTTCCCATGCATTAAAGATGTGTTTTAATAGGGTGACACCAGCGTCAGTTGTACAACGTCCTCTGGTGAAACCATATTGTTTATCATGCAAGATGTTATTCGTATTAAAATGAATGAGCATTTGATTTAGCATTATCTTCTCAAATACCTTGCTGAAAACCGGCAACACGGATACTGGTCTATAATTATTTGTGTCTTTACTGTCCCCAGATTTAAAAGTGGTATAACTTTACTATATTTCATTAGATCCGGAAAGACTCCTTGATCCACACACAAATTGAAAATCAAAGCCAAGTATGGCGCTATAGTCTGAATAATGGAGGTACAAGCTTTGATGGACATTCCCCACAGATCTTCAGTCGGTTGGATCTTGATTTGCTTAAAAGCTTTTATTACTGTTATGGGATTTATATGTGAAAAGTTAAATACATTCGTGCAGGTTGAAACGTTTGCGTTTAATAATCCAAAAGCAATTTTGGGCGAAGAATTTAAGGTTTCAGTCGTTTTAATTGGGATGTTGGTAAAGAAATTTACAAATTCTTGCGCAACTTTTTTGTTATCTCTAATAAGTCCGTGCGTGGTCTCAAGTGTGTAATCAGTATTATTTCTTTTATTCCTATTCGTTTCATTATTTATAATTTTCCAAACCGTCTTGATTTTATTTTCTGCTAATTTAACCTTATTGCTAATGTACAAGGCCTTAGCTGCCTTGCATGTATTTTAAAAAATTCTTGAGTAAGTAGCAACATACTTATTAAAAGTTTCAGTGTTAATACAAGGCTTAAGGCCATACAGCTCGTAATGTCTTTCCCTACTTTTTCTAAGTCCTGTAGTCGCCCAGTCACTGAATAAAAACTTAGGGCATATAGTTTTAGTTTTCATCTTAAAAGTGTTATTGAACTCTTTTTGAACCACTGAGAAAACTTCATCATACAAAATATTACCATCATTCACTGTGAGGTCCCGATCGCTTAACTTACAGATTAAAGTGCTGTTAAATTTATTTAATTTATCGGCTATTATTGATCTGGATTGAATCTGCACTTGTTTTATTCGCATAATAGACTCAAATGTCACCAGTAGCCCACTATGATCCGAAGGCAGATAATTTATAATGGCCTAAGAGGTCTAAGCGTAAGTTCCTTTATGGTGTTTTTCATTTCCAAAACTGTTAATGTTTGAGATATTTCAGATATTATGCCGTCTACACTATGAGATAGTTTGTTAGGTGTATCAAAAAATTCATCTGAAGTTTCATCAAATCAAATCAAATCAGTTTATTTGCAATAAATGTTGGTACAATTTTTGGTCTTAACATAAATAACAATACAGATCCATAACACTTAGTCATAATAATGTGACATGCAAACATTTGGGTTAATATAATAAAAATAAAATAAAAAAGCCTTTTATTTCCCGTAGATTTTGCAGTATCTATGTACATATTATAACGTATTCCTAAGTAAGTATCAATATTATAATTATTTCTATATCTATTTATAATAATCTAAAGTCTATCTTTCTCTAGTACCTATAAATTTATATAAAAACTTTTTTTTAATTATATTCTATAATTTAAGATATGTAAGATGAGCTTATATAATACTAATATTTTACTTTTCTTAATACTATTACAGTTTTTTTTTTATTTTTTTATTTAAATTTAATCTACAAGAACCCCTCCGCGGGTGTAGGCCTCCTCCAAAGAATCCCAATGTTTTTTATCTAGGGCTGATTCCATGCAGCCTGGGCCAGCTGTTCTGGTTATTTCTGTACCGTTGTTGTCATGACTGCGGGTATGATATTTGTATGGTGGTGGGTAGATTAATATCTTAGTTCAATAAATCAGTGTGTCGCTATCCCTCGCCTTTCATTGACGCTGCATTGGCGACGAGTACGGGATTCTTAGACATTTTACAATCTAAGACGGAACTAATTAGTAGTTTTTGCGTCTGTATTAAGAGTGAAGTGAAGTCATCGATTATACCAACTGTTATTAAGATGCCAATCGGAAAGTTAGAACCGTTCAATATCAGTTCCAAACAATGGCCTGCTTATATACGCCGGGTTAATCAATATATTTTACTGAACGACGTAAAAGATAACCTAAAGGTGCCGATGTTAATAACAATCGTAGGCGAAGCCACATATTCATTGATGTGTGATCTGTGTTCCCCTGACTTTCCCGAGGACAAATCCTACGAGACATTGGTGAAGCTAGTTACCGATCATTTGGAACCGCAGCGATCTGAGATCGCCGAGCGCCACGTGTTTCGGCTGCGGAGACAACGGACCGGCGAACCCTTAATGGAATATTTACAGGCGCTAAAACATCTGGCAGCAACTTGTAATTTTGGCAAATGTAAAAAGTGTTCTACGCTCGAAGAAAACCTTAGAGATCAATTTGTTTCGGGTTTGACAAATGACGCCATGCGTTCTAGAATATTTGCCGAAAGGAAAATAGAATACAAGGAGGCAGTGGAGTTAGCACTAGCACTGGAGGCTGCAGAGAAGCACGCGGAGGTGAGCGGCAGCACGGTGCCGACGACGACATCAGGTGCTGGCGGCGAGGCAGGTAAAGACCTGCATTACACACGCGGGGGCCGAGGACGCGCCCGCGGCTCGCGCACTTCGGCTGGCGCAGGCGGTGCGGCTGGCCCGGCCGGCGCGGTAGGCGCGGCGGGCACACCGCTGAGCGGCGCGGCTGCTGCGCCAGCATGCTGGCGTTGCGGTAAGGCGCATCGCGCGGACAGGTGCCGTTACGTAAATTATAATTGTGACGAGTGTAAACAAAGAGGCCATTTACGAGTGATGTGCAAATCAGTGAAAGGTAGTGGCAACCGGGTAGACAGTCGGCAAAATTATATGAGTGGTGAGGACGATTCGGACGATATGTTTAATATTGTTGCTAGAGGTAAAGATAATAAACCGTACTTTATAAACGTAATCATAGATAACTTTGAGACCAAGTGCGAAATCGACACTGGTAGTCGTATTTCGGCAATTAATGAAGACATGTATACCCGCAAATTTTCACATAAAATAATTAAGCCTGATAATTTGATGTTACGTAGCTATGCTGGTTCATGCATCGAATCGCTCGGTTATATAGAAGTCCGAGTTAGGTTACGAGATGTAGAAGTAAAATCCTTGCCGCTGTATGTAATTAAAAACGGAGCGTGTCCATTACTGGGACGAGATTGGCTGCGTGCCTTGAAAGTAACACAAATAAATTTGTATAAAATAACCGACGATGGATTCGTGAACCGCTTATGTGCTGAATTTCCGGAGGTGTTTACGGAAAAGTTAGGTACTTGTAAGCGAGCCATTCGACTACAGCTGACTAACGATGAACCTGTGTACGTGCGTGCGCGGCCCGTGCCGCTGGCGTTGCGCGCCCGCGTCGAGCGTGAGCTGACGCGACTAGAGTCCGACGGCTCCATATACCGCGTCGACTATTCTGACTACTGTAGCGTTACGTATAGTTCAAATTAACTATACCTAAGCCACGTTAATAAAATTAAAGGTAAATATAAATTAAAACTAAGAAAAGGATATAATTAACAAATTAAGGTCCCGCTTCGCACGACGTGGGCAACTAGGAAGGTCCGACTTCTCACGTCGTGGGTAGTTCGGCTTCTCACGTCGTGGGTAGTCCGGGTTCTCACGTCGTGGGTAGTCCGGCTTCTCACGTCGTGGGTAGTTATCTCACAGCTAGGCAGCTGGACGGGCAGGAAGGCTTGGATTGCCCGAGGTAGGCAGATGAACAGGCAATCAGATAGGTAGGCTCACAGATAGTTCTAGAGATCAAGGCTTGAACCAATTGTCAGGCTAACAGGCAGGTAGCAGTAGCAGTATCACTGGTGCAGGAACAGGCAGCTACGAGTGTGGCGGTCGGGCTGTGGCTTAATATGCTGATCAATGCAGCTGGATGGGCATGAAGCCCTTTTGGTATGAAGCGGTGACCGTAGAAGTTAAAGAACCAGTAAAAATGCTCAGATTTAAGTTCCACACTCAATAAATAATATTTATTGCTTTTCACAGAATTGGTAGATTCACAGGCCTTATATATAATAGTTTTAAAGAGATTTTCAGATTCAATAGTACAACACGTAGTACTAAGTAGTCAAACGACTTTCAGAGTTCAGAGCAGATTCAAGACTAAAAAAAGTGACACCCGTTTTTCTTCGTTCCGACATGTCTTCTCAATTTTAAATTCAAATATGAATTAAGAAATCATGAACGAATAAAAACGGTTTACAGAGGCGCAGTCTGCCGCTGCCCTTATAATGAAAAATATAATGTACAACGAGCTTAATAAGCTATAGAGAATGGTATCTTATGTCTATGGTTTAAGAAAATAAAATAATGACAATGTCATGTCAGGTAAAAATGTCAAGAGTTAAAAATAATATAATAGTTTTGGATGAATCAACAAATCTTATGATTTTCAGGTTTATACCAATGTAAAGCATACATAAAAAATGGAAAACGTGAGATGATACAATTTCAAAAGTAACGGTGATGAAATTTGTAAAATATATTATAAAACGTAAGTAAACTAAAACATGTAGAATGAACACCACATTTCCCCGAAACCCCAGAAAAATTTTCAAACTTAAGGAAAATTTTGAAGGTTGAAATATTAACCTTGTTCTTTCACACAACATCTTTCATGCTTTCGTCAAACACTCTCATTCAATCACACGTAGGGGATATGGTTCACATTCAATGACGCATACTCCACAAGGAAATATTTAATTAGATAACGAAGGCTTATTTATTTTTTATAGGTGTCGTTACCCGCACCTGTTTGAAAACCCGAAGAAAAGAAAATTAAAATATTTAAGAGAGCCCACGCATTTGGCTTATTTTTAAAGAGTTACGGGACCGCTCTTTGCACATAAGGCTTTCGGAGTTGTGCACACCGCTCTAAAAGAACTCCTCATCCTTATTAAGATAAGTGATGTCAAGGAAATTAAGAAGTTTAAGAAATTAAGAAGTTTAAGAATAAATACAAGTGATGTCAAGGAAATTAAGAAGTTTAAGAATAAATACAAGTGATTTCAAGGAAATTAAGAAGTTTAAGAAATTAAGAAGTTTAAGAATAAATACAAGTGATGTCAAGGAAATTAAGAAGTTTAAGAAATTAAGAAGTTTAAGAATAAATACAAGTGATGTCAAGGAAATTAAGAATAACACATAAGTTTGTGTTAGAAATTACATCAAATGGTGTAATAATATCTAGGATAACATAGAATATAATTAAATGTGGTGTTCATTCCACATGTTTTAGTTTACTTACGTTTTATAATATATTTTACAAATTTCATCACCGTTACTTTTGAAATTGTATCATCTCACGTTTTCCATTTTTTATGTATGCTTTACATTGGTATAAACCTGAAAATCATAAGATTTGTTGATTCATCCAAAACTATTATATTATTTTTAACTCTTGACATTTTACCTGACATGACATTGTCATTATTTTATTTTCTTAAACCATAGACATAAGATACCATTCTCTATAGCTTATTAAGCTCGTTGTACATTATATTTTTCATTATAAGGGCAGCGGCAGACTGCGCCTCTGTAAACCGTTTTTATTCGTTCATGATTTCTTAATTCATATTTGAATTTAAAATTGAGAAGACATGTCGGAACGAAGAAAAACGGGTGTCACTTTTTTTAGTCTTGAATCTGCTCTGAACTCTGAAAGTCGTTTGACTACTTAGTACTACGTGTTGTACTATTGAATCTGAAAATCTCTTTAAAACTATTATATATAAGGCCTGTGAATCTACCAATTCTGTGAAAAGCAATAAATATTATTTATTGAGTGTGGAACTTAAATCTGAGCATTTTTACTGGTTCTTTAACTTCTACGGTCACCGCTTCATACCAAAAGGGCTTCCTGCCCATCCAGCTGCATTGATCAGCATATTAAGCCACAGCCCGACCGCCACACTCGTAGCTGCCTGTTCCTGCACCAGTGATACTGCTACTGCTACCTGCCTGTTAGCCTGACAATTGGTTCAAGCCTTGATCTCTAGAACTATCTGTGAGCCTACCTATCTGATTGCCTGTTCATCTGCCTACCTCGGGCAATCCAAGCCTTCCTGCCCGTCCAGCTGCCTAGCTGTGAGATAACTACCCACGACGTGAGAAGCCGGACTACCCACGACGTGAGAACCCGGACTACCCACGACGTGAGAAGCCGAACTACCCACGACGTGAGAAGTCGGACCTTCCTAGTTGCCCACGTCGTGCGAAGCGGGACCTTAATTTGTTAATTATATCCTTTTCTTAGTTTTAATTTATATTTACCTTTAATTTTATTAACGTGGCTTAGGTATAGTTCATTTGAACTATACGTAACGCTACACTACGGAACGCCCATTGTGCCGGTTGTTAAAAAAAATGGAGACATACGCATTTGTGGGGATTATAAAATTACTATTAATCCAAAACTCAAGCGTGATTATTATCCCTTGCCCCGCATTGATGAGTTATTCGCGAACTTAAGCGGAGGAGAAAAATTTACGAAAATAGATCTCACTCATGCTTACGAACAGTGTTTATCATAACAGAGGACTCACAACCCTACACAGCAATTACAACTCACCTCGGGACATATGCCTACCGTCGTACGCCGTACGGACTAGCGTGCATACCCGAGAAGTTCCAGAAACTAATGGAGGAAACACTACGTGGTATTCCGGGTTGTGTTGTTTTTCTGGATGATATTTGCACAACGGGGGCTAATGACAAAGAACACATTAGTAATTTACGAGCTGTACTCGATAGGTTGCGCGACATGGGCTTAACAGTTAAGTTAAGTAAGTGTAGTTTTTTACAAGACAGCGTAAGATACTTAGGTTTTGTGATTGACAAAATGGGTTTACGGCCAGACACTGCCAAATTGGATGCTATTTCCAGCGCACCCACACCGGAAAACATAACTCAACTAAAAAGTTTTTTAGGAATGTTAAATTATTACGGCAAATTCATCAGTAATTTGAGCACATTGTTATATCCTTTACATAATTTACTGAAAAAAGATGTGCGCTGGAAATGGGATGCTAGTTGTGAGCAGGCGTTTAAAGATGCTAAGCGTGTTCTCCTGGGCGACCAAGTGTTAGCACATTACGAGGAGGGGCGGCCGCTCGTGCTCGCGGTGGACAGTAGTGCGTATGGGCTAGGCGCAGTGTTGGCCCACCGCTACTCCGATGGCAGTGAGCGCCCGGTTAGCTGTGTGTCCCGCACACTAAACGCGGCTGAGCGAAATTACAGTCAACTCGATAAAGAGGCGCTCGCGATATTGTTTGGTATAACAAAGCACCATCAATACTTGTTCGGTAGAAGTTTTATATTACGTACGGGTGTGGCTGACCCTGGCTTGGCCACCATCAGGGATTTTAATTTTGATAACACAAATATTTAGTCGGTAATTAGTCGAAATTAGTCGCCAAATATTAGATTTAGTCGATCACTGGTTCAAAAGTTAGAAGGGTTGTTAGGTGGCCGATCTGGAGGGACTCTCCCCAGCTTGGCCAAATTTATATCTCAAAAACTAGGGCACCTAGCGAAGATCTGTTTTCTCCCAGATTTAGTCGGTAATTAGTCGAAATTAGTCGCCAAATATTAGATTTAGTCGATCACTGGTTCAAAAGTTAGAACGGTTGTTAGGTGGCCGATCTGGAGGGACTCTCCCCAGCTTGGCCAAATTTATATCTCAAAAACTAGGGCACCTAGCGAAGATCTGTTTTCTCCCAGATTTAGTCGGTAATTGGTCGAAATTAGTCGCCAAGTCACAGATTTAGTCGGTGTGTAATTAAAAAGATATTAAAGTAATACATTTCTCCATACATTGGTACAAGCAAGTACAAAATACTATAAGTAGTTTCTAGACAATACATGATGTCTTAAGGTGGAATGTTTGTTTCAAAATATAAACCTAAATATATAGTTATTCTATGTTATTATATACCAAAAAAGGAAAGCAGTATGTATTACCTAGAAACAGCTCTACAATAAATATAATGTAATTATTTATCGAACATAATGTGGCAGTCGCTGGCCAATAGATCACTGCGCTCCTGTGCGCTCCGTTTCATTTATGTATGGTAAGTAAGAAAGAGATAGATGCGCGTGTACAGACGAACTACATAGAGCGAGTTGCCCGTAACGTAAATGAAAGTCAGCCAGTTTACAGTGGAACTTATTAAGAACTAGCTGACCCGGCAAACTTTGTTTTGCCATAAACCACCAAAAATGCATCTACCCTACCCTACCTACCCTACCCTACCTACCCTACCCTACCTACCCTACCCTACCTACCCTACCCTACCTACCCTACCTACCCTACCCTACCTACCCTACCCTACCTACCCTACCTACCCTACCCTACCCTACCTACCCTACCTACATACCTTCTATACTATACTTACTTCTATACTTATGCAGGTAACTGTGCTACCGGTGGTACACAGTTACCTGGGTGCAACAGGTGCTACCTACATACCTTCTATACTATACTTACTTCTATACTTATGCAGGTAAGGTAATTTTTTTTTCTTATTTTTTTTTCATAAGAACCTTCTCCTAACAGTAACAAACATAACAAAATAATAAAACCGGCCAAGTGCGTGTCGGGCCACGCGCAGTAATAGGGTTCCGAAGTTGCATAATAATGCGGACTAAAAAGACGGTTTTGTTGTTGTTACATGAACATTAGAACGGTTTCAGCGGCTCACAGAGTCTAAAAACGGGGCCACATAGGATGATGTTTTTATTTAATCAATATTCTCGCGTTTTAGCACTATCTCGCCTGATGGTAAGCGATGATGTGGTCTACGGTGAAGCACGCTTGCCTAGATGTAATCTATTCACTCTTGACTTAAACTAAATAAGGACTAACTGGTAACTGATGAAGGAGTTATAAAATCCAACATCGCAACTGAAGTCAAATAGATAATATTAGAGCGGCGGGTTAGAGCCACGGGGAATGGTATAGTTCGTTCCTGGATTCTTGCGTGCACGCTCCTTGTTTATTTCTCTTTCGGAATTAGAAAAAAATCGTATGTATTCACCTCTAATCTCCTCTAACTAGGTATTCACTATTTCATTCTGGAAAGTTTTTCGCCACTCAATTAGTGATGAAGTCGGGTCGAATATTGACTTTATAAAAGGATATCGACAAAAGAAAATAAGTAATTTGTTTGGAAATCGAATCTAATTTGACTTTACTTTTACGTTTTAATTACAAAACGTCGAAAATACTGCCGCACTAACTCAAAATAGACTCCACCGCGCGCATGTGCTGTATGGACTACGGACTGATACTGCCAACGACTCTGGCCACTCCAATGCGTTATTCGAGCTTAAACATTATTAATTTAGAAATCATTATTATTAAGGATGTTATGATTTTATTATTGTATATTTTTACATGGTTCATAAGCATATATTTACCTCACCACAGCACAACGTTATTTAAGTAATTTTTCAATGGCATTTGTACAAAAATTTTACTATGCCAAGTACATTTTATAAGTTTGTCGACTATTACTCGTAAACTTGTAAAGCCTGTTATGATTTCATTTTTGTATATTTTTACATGGTTCGTAAGCATTATATTTACTCTGTTTTACACAGCTATCAACTTTATTTAAGTATTTTTTCAATGGCATTTGTACAAAAATTTTACTGTTGCAAGTACATTTTGTAAGTTGGTCGACTATTACTCGTAAACTTGTAAAGCCTTGTTATCCGTGATAATTTTCCTTTTAATTTCGTTATATTTACT
Source organism: Anorthoa munda (assembly GCA_945859665.1). NCBI lineage: Eukaryota > Metazoa > Arthropoda > Insecta > Lepidoptera > Noctuidae > Anorthoa > Anorthoa munda. The sequence continues at coordinate 29,878,062 of OX243911.1, read as the reverse complement.
ACTGTCGTGAATTTTTTCACATATCCAAGAGCAACCATTTCGCTGGCAGGGGAGGGGGGACACTTGACTCTAACATAAATTTGCAACTTAAAGCTTAATTTTACGCAAACAAATCTCTGTATCGAAAAATGGTTTTAACAAACCCATAATATTTTTGAATGGCCTATCCAACGATACCCGACACCATGGGATAGATGAGAAAAAAAAATACATCCCCACTTTATGTCTATGGGAGGTCATCATCATCATCATCATCATATCAGCCGAAAGACGTCCACTGCTGGACATAGGCCTCCCCCAAGCGTCGCCACATTGACCGGTCCCGTGCGTCTCGCAACCAGCGGATTCCCGCAACCTTCACCAGGTCATCGGTCCACCTGGTGGGAGGCCTTCCAACGCAACGTCTTCCGGTTCGCGGTCGCCACTCCAGAACCTTTCTGCCCCATCGGCCATCCGTTCTGCGAGCAATGTGCCCTGCCCACTGCCACTTGAGTTTGGCAATTCTTCGGGCTATGTCGGTAACCTTGGTTCTCTTGCGAATCTCTACATTTCTGATTCGATCACGCAAGGAAATTCCGAGCATAGCCCTCTCCATTGCCCTTTGAATGACTGTAAGTTTTCTGATGAGGCCCATTGTAAGCGACCACGTCTCAGATCCATATGTCATCACTGGCAACACACACTGGTCATAGACTTTCGTCTTGAGACACTGTGGTAAGTTGGACGAGAAGATACCGCGCAACTTCCCGAACGCTGCCCAGCCGAGTCGGATTCGACGGTTGACCTCTTTCTCGAAGTTGGCCCTACCCAACTGGATCGTTTGTCCCAGGTAGACATAGTCGCCCACAACTTCGAGTGTAAAGTCTCCTACCTTGATAGGAGTGGGTGTAACATGGGCATTCAACATCACCTTGGTTTTGTCCATGTTCATTCTAAGACCCACTCTTTCGGAAGCACTACTGAGGTCATTGAGCATTTTACTGAGGTCCTCGATGGTCTCAGCCATAACCACTATATCGTCAGCAAACCGAAGGTGAGTGATGTACTCGCCATTGACGTTGATGCCTAGCCCTCTCCAGTCCAGAACCTTGAAGACATCCTCCAGTGCAGCGGTAAACAGCTTCGGAGATATGACGTCTCCCTGTCTCACACCTCGCTGCAGAAGGACTGGTTCCGAGGTCTGATCCTGAAGTCGAACTGACATGGTGGCGTTTTTGTATAAACACTTCAACACTTCGATGTACCGGTAGTCAATTTGGCACCGTTGGAGAGACTGCAGTACAGCCCAAGTCTCGATCGAATCGAAGGCTTTCTCGTAGTCCACAAACGCTAAACAGAGAGGCAGGTTGTACTCTTCGGTCTTCTGTATAACCTGCCGCAGCGTATGTATGTGGTCTACGGTGCTGAAGCCTTTACGGAATCCGGCTTGTTCGGGAGGCTGGAAATCGTCAAACCTGCGCGCGAGACGATTCGTGATGACTCTTGAAAACAGCTTGTAGACATGGCTAAGAAGTGTGATGGGCCTATAGTTCTTCAGTAAGGCATTGTCACCCTTCTTGAAGAAGAGTACCACCACACCCCTGCACCATGCCTGTGGCGTTTTCCCTTCGTGTATGACGGAATCAAACAGCTTCTGAAGGGCCTTAAGGATTGGTTTTCCACCCGCCTTCAGGAGTTCGGCCGTAATTCCGTCATCACCCGGTGCCTTGTTGTTCTTAAGCTGTTTCAGAGCCATCCTAATCTCATACAGGCTGACGTCCGGAATGTCTTCGGTATAGTGTCGGGTCAATCTAGCTCTAGGGTCTTTCGCTAGATTCGCGACGGGTTTACTGGTTGACGTGTACAGCTGCCCATAGAATCTCTCGATCTCTCTCAGAAGCTCTGGTTTGGCGGAAACGATCCTGCCATCATCGGTCTTCAGTTTCGTGAGCTGGCTCTGCCCAATAGACAGATCTCTTGCAAAGACCTTGGAGCCCTTATTCCGTTCAATTGCGTCTTTTATACGCTCAGTATTAAAGCGGCGGAGGTCGCTTTTCAAGGACTTTGAGATCCGTCTATTTAGCTGCCGGTATTTCACCGCATCGTCTGAAGACTGCAGGATCATCTCACGCCTATGGGAGGTACTCGAAAAAAAAATATTTTTCATGATTTTATGTTACCACTTTGTCGGAATTATTAATATGTATATACATGCTAAATTATAGCTTTCTAGTACTTAGATTCTCTGAGCTAAGCTGCGGACGGACAGACGGACAGAGCGAAACTATAAGGGTTCCTTGTTGACTTCGGAACCCTAAAAAGAATAAGCGAAATCGGTCTAGCCGTTCACGCGTGATGCCGTGACCAAGGGAAATAGGGATTAATTTTTATATATATAAGATAGATAAGTAAAAGTAAGTATTTATGTACAATTCCAGAGAATGTTAATTTGACACACAATTCAATAACAAATCGGTGCATATCTCGCCATTTATTCACTTCCTCAACCAGGTTTAGCTGCGTGCCCGACATATGAAGTACCGGAGCGTCGTACTTTCGCTTCCTCGTTAACACCATCGCATTGGTCTTGTGGGCGGCGAAAATATATATTTGAACCAAATTTTCTTTCTTAGGTAGATACATCGTATATTCTTATTGGGCAACAGAAGTTTTATTATTCTAACGTAATTTAGACCCTAACATTATAATTTGGTAAAACAGTTGTATGCGACTGTACATCTTGACACCAAATAGACCAAGAGCAAGGTTTATTGTTTTCATTTTTATTTGATATGGACACCGACTTCCAAAAATAAAGTTATTTTTCAGTTTGCAGTTTCTTCTTTGGAAGTCGGTAGTATCTTTTTGTTCTCTCTCGGTAGTTTCTTTTTATTTATACCCGACTGCCGAAGGAGGGTAATGTGTTTATCAGCCTATGTATGTATGTATGTTGCTATGTGGCGTTCTAGAGACCAAACGCGTTGACCGATTTAGATTGTTCTTAGGTCAGTTTTTTTTATTTTTCACATTTTGTTATTTGGAAGTCGGTAGTATTTTTTTTCCCTTTTTAGTGTTACTTACCTAATAGGCAAGTTGTTTAGAAAGGTATTTATAACGCCAAAAAAGATTAACGCCGAATAATGTGAAACTTGAACACAACCGGTGAAATGAGAGATCTGCGTACCCCTTTAGAACAAACTGGCGTGATGTTATGAAATGGTATAAACAATAAATAGACATGCGATTGCAGCAATTCCGAGAGATCTGCCGTTATTTATTGAAGAATTCTGTTGTAAATCTCCAAAGTTCTTCATCAGATCTTCACCAAAGTAAAATGGGACCAATTTCGAAATAAACTCTTCCAAAAAGAAATAAATTTTCAAAATCGGTCCACAATTGACGGAGATATGGATGAACATACATAAAGTCGAACATAGAACCTCCTCCTTTTTGGTAAATCGGTTAAAAACTAGAAGTTTACTACACATATTAATAGAAATATTTTTTTCTTGGCTATCTTTCGTAAACTTATGATCTAGCTCTTGGACTATACCTTAAAAGTTGAACTCATTTTATCTTCGAAACTAAGACCCGACTAAATCTGTGACTTGGCGACTAATTTCGACCAATTAGCGACTAAATCTGTGAGAAAACAGATCTTCGTTAGGTGCCCTAGTTTTTGAGATATTAATTTGGCCAAGCTGGGGAGAGTCCCTCCAGATCGGCCACCTAACAACCCTTCTAACTTTTGAACCAGTGATCGACTAAATCTAATATTTGGCGACTAATTTCGACTAATTTCCGACTAAATCTGGGAGAAAACAGATCTTCGCTAGGTGCCCTAGTTTTTGAGATATAAATTTGGCCAAGCTGGGGAGAGTCCCTCCAGATCGGCCACCTAACAACCCTTCTAACTTTTGAACCAGTGATCGACTAAATCTAATATTTGGCGACTAATTTCGACTAATTACCGACTAAATATTTGTGTTATCAAAATTAAAATCCCTGATGGTGGCTAAGCCAGGGTCAGCCACACTACGTACGGACCATCAGCCGTTGACGCACATTTTCGGTGCTAAGGGTGGAATTCCACAGACCGCTGCCAGCCGGCTGCAGCGGTGGGCGGCACGCCTGGCTGCATACGACTTCACTGTTGAATTTGTCCGCTCGGCTGACAATGGGCCGGCCGATGCTTTATCGAGGCTACCGCTGCCTCAGGAGGGTCGCTTAGTGGACGCAATCACTTACATAAATTTAATAGAGGAAACAATTCCAATTAGCTTTAAGGATATTGCTAAGGAGACAGAGAAAGATACATTATTATGCAAGGTTAAAGGTTACGTCACATTTGGTTGGCCGTTGACAGTGTCGGATACAGAGAAACCATATTTTGCAAGGAAACAGGATTTAGCTACAGAATTGGGTTGTCTTATCTATAAATACAGGATCGTTATACCGAACGCATTACAAAAACTTATTTTAGATGAAATTCACGATGGGCACTTAGGAATGAATAAAATGAAGAATTTGTCAAGGAATTATGTATATTGGCCCAGTTTAGATAGGGACATAGAGGAGGTATGTCGCGCGTGCACAGCGTGCCGCGCCGTGCGCGACGCGCCGCCGCACGCGCCGCTACACCCCTGGGAGTTTCCACTGCATCCGTGGCAGCGAGTACATGCAGACTTTGGGGATTGTGGGGGAAAACGGTATTTAATTATGGTGGACGCAAACTCGAAATGGATAGAAGCTATTGCAATGAGTAGGACGGACGCGCAGGCAACTATCACAGCCATGAGAACAATTTTTGCTCGGTTCGGTTTACCGTCATTACTCGTCACTGACAACGGCCCACCATTTTTCTCACATGAATTTAAAACATATTGCAAGAAAAATTGTATAAAACACGTGACCACAGCTCCTTACCGACCGCAAGGAAACGGTGCAGCAGAAAATGCGGTAAAAACCGTAAAGAAAGCGATCAAACGTGCTTTGTACGAGGGCGAGGACGTCGCCACGGCACTTTGCAAATTCTTATTCCAGTATCGTAACTGCCAACATGCAACCACTGGTGTCTCCCCTGCGGTGGCGTTGCAAGGGCGTAGGCTCCGCGGGCGCCTTGACGCACTTCGGCCCGACGTATCGGCGGTAGTGCGACGCACGCAGGAGCGACAAGTGGCCGCTGCGGGCGGCACAACGCGCTCGCTGGCGCCGGGCGACGCGGTGCTGGCCCGCGACTACACCGCGAGGGGGGACAAGTGGTTGTCGGGAACTATAGTCGACCAGACTGGACCGGTCTCGTACAAAGTAGACGTTGGTCGTGGAGTCGGGTGGCGTAGACATGTCGACCAAATCTTACCTGTACATAACAAGAATCGCCACTCGTTATCTCGGACTAGTATAGTTGCCGAGAATAAAGATTTATCTTCAGAAAGAGAAATTCCTTCGGTCCGTGAGGAGGCGGAGGACACATTCGAGGACGCGTCTGACGGCGTTGGTGAGAAGTCACAGACCACTGGTTCTGAAGCGGCATCCGGGCCGGAGACACCACCACCACCGTCAGATGCATCTGCTCGTGCTGTGCGAGCTTATAATCGGGCTCGACCAGGAGTCACTAGATAACCTGCTTGTTACATGTATTTCATGCTTACTAAACATTCATGTTTTTATTTAGATTATGCTAAGCACAAAGGGGAGAAATGTACCGTTGTTATCATGACTGCGGGTATGATATTTGTATGGTGGTGGGTAGATTAATATCTTAGTTCAATAAATCAGTGTGTCGCTAACCCTCGCCTTTCATTGACGCTGCAATTTCATCTTCCCATCTCATAAGCGGTCTACCTCTGTAGCGTTTCCCACTTGGGCCCTTCCACGATGTCACCCATATGGTCCACCGTTCATCAGGTAATCGCGCCACATGCCCCGCCCATTTCCATTTCAGTTTTTGGGCATAACTAAGAGCATCAGTAGCTTTTGTTATGCTTCTTATTTTAGAGCTTCGTATCTTTTGTATTTTCTTTATTTTGAGCATGCTTCTTTCTAGACTCCGTTGACATGTGGTAATTTTAATTTTTATTTTTGCGGTATACTTCCAAATTTCAATTGGGAAATTGAATAAAAGTACATTATTAAATAAATTAAAAATAAATAAAAGATATTGATGTCCGAGGAGGATTATAATTGTAATTAATTTTTCAACACCCTATTAAATATTTCGCTTACAGAGTAGAAATTCTTATCCAATTATGGCTTAATTTAAGATACCTTCAGAATTTATTAAGTGGTAAGATTTTGAAAGTATCAGGTATGTCATTGAATATGCGACCACACATTGCATAGCTATTTTTAGTATATAGTGCTGTCCTAGGGATTATTGGCAAAACTATTCTATTCTTGTGCCTATTACTTTTTGGATACAATTCATGAGCTTTTTTAAATAATTCCGTGTGAATTTTAATAAATTTAGCGCATTCAAAGATATACATGCTTGGAAGGGTTAGTATCTTATACCTTTTGAAAATGGGTTTGCAAGATTCCCATGGGCAAATTCCCGCTATGGCGCGGATGCATTTTTTCTATGCGATGAACACTCTCTGACTTTCTGTTGAGTAACCCCAGGCAATAAGACCATATCTCAACACAGAATCAACGTAGCCATAGTATGCAGATAATACAGTTTTTAATGCTGATGTTTTTGAGAGTTCGTATAGAACGAACACGAATTTATTTATTTTGTTGCATACTTTATTGACGTGGGCTTTCCAGTTGCAGTGTTTATCAATCGTGATACCGAAAAATGCCATTTCGTTAACTTCTTTTAATTTAAGTCCTGTATAATTGATGTCCAAAGACTTATTTTATCGTCCATATGTACTAAATTGAATAAAATTGGTTTTTGTTAGGTTTACATGTGTAGATTATTTTCGTCAAGCCATGTTATTATCGATTCAATTTTATTATTTATGTCAGTTGTATATTTATTAATGTCAGTATTATTCGATGTCATTATTAACGAAATGTCATCAGCGAACAGAAAACAGGGGTGATTAGTAACTTCAGAAAGGTCATTTATATATAGTAAGAACAATAGGGAGCTTAGCACACCTCCTTGGGGTACACCAGACCTGTTATGTTTATAGTTTGATCTGTAAGATTTTAGTTCTAGTTACAGAATTCTGTTATTTAAATAATTTTCTATCCATTGAAGAGCTGGGCCCCGTATCCCATACTTTTCAATATTTTCTATTAGTAATTTGTGTGACACGAAGTCGAAGGCCTTCGACATGTCAAAAAATATGCCTGTTGTCAAGTCGAAGGCCTTCGACATGTCAAAAAATATGTCGCTTATCTAAATTGGTAATGATTGTATGTATTAGGTTAAAACATGCTAATGTTGTGGACTTTCCTTTTTGAAAACCGTATTGTTCTTCCCTTAGGATGCTATGCTTGTCGATGATTTGAGTAAGGCGTTTATGCATAGCAGTTTCAAAGATTTTTGATATAATCGATATGAGAGTAATTGGTCTGTAGTTATCGAGATCTTCCTTGTTACCTTTTTTGTGGAGAGGTTTTACAACCGATTGTTTAAGTACCTAGGAAAACATCCAGATTCCAAAGATAGATTCACTAAAAATGTTAAGACTGGCGTTAATTCACCAGAACAACACTTTAAATTTTTTGTTGCTAACTCATCGTAACCTACTGAGTTTTTGTTGTTTAAAGATAACATAATTCTGTGTTTTTCTTCATGTCCATATGGTTTTAGGAAAATACTATCACTAACAGAGTTTTTAAGGCTAGCATAAGTTTTTGGGTATCGACGGTATTTTTATTTTATTGATTAATCCAATAATCATTTAATGCTTCAGCAATTTTATACGGGCTATTAATTACAGTACCTTTGTTTCTTATGCTTTCTATGACTTGTTTGCTCTTGCTACCGACGGACTCATGTTTTATCAGTTGCCATGCTGCCTTGCATTTGTTTTTAGAATTGCTGATAAATTTATGGTTAATTGCTTTAATGGACCCATGTATGCAACGTCGTAGGAGTTTAGAGTAGTTTTTAAATTTTGTTTTATTTTCAGCTGTTTTGTTAGCATAGTATTTGTTTTGTAATGATCTTTTGGTTTTACAGCTTGCTCTAATACCTTTAGATATCTGTTTTAAGGGTCGATCCCTGGTTAAAATTTTAGTTTCTTAGGAGACTAAAAATTTTACAACAAAAATCAAATCAAAATCAAATCAAATTTTGAAACATAATTTATAAAATATATATATATTTAATAAATTATAAAATATATATTAAATATATATTATATTATTATTTATATTTAATTTATAAAATATATATATCGGAGGAAGGTAAATGATTAGTAATAAATATCCCTTGTAAACTTATTACTTCAGGTTTGTTTAATTGGCAACATTTAGCTTTTGATCAGTTCTCAGTTCGATTTTATTCGATTGACAACACTTTATTTTTCTTATGTCAAAATACTCGATTTGGATTGGATAATACAAGCAGTAATTTGCCGGAAGAGATTCTCTTAGCCAATAAAAAGCAGGAGTGTCATAGAGGCACTCTGAGTGGGTTCTCCCGCCATATTGGGTCGTGAAGTTAGAAAAGATACGCGCGGACGCGCTGTTTTTGGAGTTGAAAAGAGTTGTGAGAAAAAGGAGTTGAGGAGTAGCCTAAAGTGGCGTGTGTGAACTTGAACAAGTGTGTTTAAGTTGGGAAAAAGCGAAACGATTGGTGGCCGAATCCGCTGCTTTGATAAAATTGGAACAAGAACTATCTCTAAAACGGCTTAAGTTACCTGCTTTGTGCATCGCATACCCACGATATGCCCACAGACCGAGGGTATTATTGAAGATAGCCCTCCTATCTCCGATATCGGAAGTGAAAACAATGCACGCACAAAGCGATAATGGACCAAATGAGACGAGTAATGGTTGGCGCGCTCTGGTGCGCGAAAATTAGCATGGAAGTACCTACCTACCTACCTAATGGAGATGTTTTGCAACTTGCCGGCTACTAGAGACAGGAATATCATGTTGCCCGAGTTCAACCGTACAGTGTGGCCTATCCTAGACAATATGCGAAGTCGGGCTGCAGATAATGATGAAGTTAATGATATCATGGACGCCCGATCCTGACTAGATACTTGGGAAACGCAACTGTGGTGGTGATGTTCAGGGAAGTATAAACTTAAGTATTCCGACAATAATAAGTACCAATCTAATGCCTTATGAAGTTTAGCCACAATATTGTTTTTCTTGGTTTATAGTGGCTAAAATTTAAAATAAATTGTTATTTTCGTTATGATGCTAAATGAAACTCAGCCAGATTCATACTGTCAGCGGAATTCGCAAGAGATTAAGACCACTTGTGCAAATACAGTGCAAGAGAGCAAACATCCTAAGCTACAACTTGATTCAATAAAACTTTATGCTTGTGGAAATCTTGCTCATAGACATGAATTTTTCAGCCATTCACACAATATGCAACAAATAGCACGGACGTCTGAGCCCTTCAACATGGCTGTGGATACCACAAGACCTGTTGTGACCGGCTGCTTGTAGTGCTACAAGATAAGTGTGGAGCTCAGGTTCCATTTCAAGAGGCAACATACAACCTGCAGTCTACAGCGCTATGAAAGAGGAAATTTAGTGGTTTTATACATGCCGCTGTGGTGATCAATCAATTTAATATTTTCTGATAGCACCTAGGAGTCTGGACATGTGCATGGTTGGCACTGCTCCCTGACCTTTCCGGGAGTACAGGCTTAAAGGTATGTTACTTTGATCTGCATTCAACTATCTGTGCATTGGCATACATATGTGGCAGCCGAAGTATGTATTGGATTTGGAAGTACCTAAGTTTTCTAATTAATTGTTGCATTAATTGCAATTTATAACTATTGCATTATGTTGTTTAATGGAAATGTTTAGTGTAAGTTACATGAAAAGAGTAGAAAAATCAAACAGCGCCATCTATGTAATGGTATTGATACTGTATGTTTCTTTCAATAATCATCGAAATTGGATTCGGGACCCCGTTATGCCGTGATTTACTGCTTGGGTACGAGCATGTTGTGTTTACGTGATCAATTTAAAAACAAACAAAAAATTTTTGCATAGACAGAATGAGAAGTCCGTGCATGTCACGCCATCTTTTAAATCTTTGACGGGCTCATGCTTTGAAATATTTTGTTTCAAGTATTTAATCGTTTTTATTTACCAATAAAATAAACAATGAAACGATTTTCGCAATTTCATCTTTCTAATGTACTTGGAGCATTGGAATGTGAGAACAAAACGGAAAGAAATTAGATTTCATTACATTATTTTATGTTGCATGATGTTAGAACAATATACGGTTTTGTGACGACTAGTGCTGTCACAAGAGTACACACATTTAAGAATAGGTTTTTAGTTTACTCACTACTGATAATCGAGAAGTAAAGATACTAGGCATTTTAGCCATGCATTCTTTATTAATAGGTGTCACTTCAGATTGCCCGTAAATATTATTACCACTGAGATTGTTGTTGATTTGATCTTCAAGGAAATTTGTGAATATGCTTTTCTTTGAAAATAACGTACATTCTAACTATTCGCGTTGGTATTTTTAATGCAAGTGTGAATCCAGTTATGGAAAATAAAAAGAAAAATCGTAATAATAGTGTATCTTTTCACATCTTTGGCTGATTGGGATTGTTTTTACAACTAAATTAAAGTATCAGGTAAAAGGGAAAGAAATTTATTTTGTTAACGTTGAATTCAAATATCTTTGTGTAATACATTCGACTATTTTTAAATAATATTTTGGTTCATATCAAAACAGAAAAATCGAATCTCGATATTCTAGGGCGAAATATCGATACGCTGGATCGATTCAGTACTGGATATCGATTGAAAAATTGTTTATTTATTGCCTTTAAATCGATTCGTCGATTAATTGATAACAGATCGCCATCCCTTACTCATCTCTATTAGACAGTGACATGAAAGTGTCAACATTCGAAAAAGTTTGAAAAAGTCGAACAAGACAAAACAAAAAACAAATAACTTTTAACTGTGATATGATTTTTAACTTATAAGTTACTAGATAAAGACTAGATTATTAATAAATCGTTACAAGTCACTGTGAGGATTAAACTTTTAACTTTTGCTTCATTCCAAAGAGTTGCGATAACTTTCAGTTATGAGTTATGTGATCAAGATTATTTTCAAACCCGTGTTAAAGTTTAGTGAAATAGTTTGCTGGTTGACTCGTTTTGCGATCTTACAACCTGGAAATATCACGAGGATTAACGTTACTATAGCCTAGACAGTTGGCGTTTAGTTTTGTTGCTACCAACGGTTGAATAAAGGTAAAGTTAATGTCTGTAGTTGTTATAAATCACTATGTAGGGAACTAACCAACTGATAACATGTCATTCTAACGATACCTACACATAAAAATTATTTAAGTGGACTATGGCAAATGAAAAGTGCAACTAGACATGTAGATGGTGTCTAGAAGACGTATTCAGGTATTATGAGATGCCCGAGGGCCAATAACTGCTGAAGTTGTGGCTGAAGATGAGATAGATGTTCAATTGGCAACATTTTAATTTACATAGAACAGTTTCGTGGGTCAGAGAGATGACAGAGTCAAGAGTTAATTCGGCATTTAAGTTGAAAGTGCATTCTGTGCAGGTAAATGTATTTGCTAAGTTATTGTTGATTGTGGACCATGAATGGGACACTTAGGTTCTATTTGATTTACTTGGTACAGGAGCTTTTGTTTTTTGGAGGAAACTAGGAATAGTTTCCTTGTTCTGTGTTGTTCAACGATGCTTGGCCTCGGTAATCTTGAACATTGTTCAAAAGTTTTAATAATTGTAACATCTCTTTAACGAAAGGTGTGAATTGTGTGATTGTGTGGTGTCATGTAGGCTAGTACCTACCTTGAATAATAAATGTGGAATTTAAAGTATACTGTCAGTAATGGTTGTGGTGTTCTAACTTGTTGAATGTTCTGTGCTGGTCATTGTGAACATACCTAACGTAATTTTGTTTTATTTGCTATCTGAGCAAGTTGGATAAGATAATGTTAACGCAGATGTAAACTCGGTGACATGTGGTGCATGATTTCATTTTCAATTTTAGTTTGCAAAATTGGTAATGTTTGATGTTGGTAGTTATTATACCTATCACACTGAGGGTTTGGTATGAAATCATGAACATAAAATGGAGTTCTTGAATATGCTTTTGGCAGGGTAAGAAATCCTGAATGTGAAGTTGCCGTTGTATTCAGTACTGAGAATGAAGATTGAAATAACTAATTTGATTTTGGTTTAGAGGTGCTGTTTATGGTTATTAGAGTTCTGAATGGTGGCAGCTATGTGTTGCATTAAAGGCTTTGGTTCATGATGAGTTAGAGGAAAGCTGAAAGATCAAGTACCCATTGAAGTAACTGAATGTACTGTGTTGAAGACTGATTCAAATCAATCTAGCAATGGTGAGGTCGTGTGTATGGTCAAAGGACTGACTGTACGGTGATGAGTAGTCGCTGCGGTGACTGCTGTAACCGAGGTGGGTTACGAGGTGAGTGGTCAGAGATGACTGCTGTAACCGAGGTGGGTTACGAGGTGAGTGGTCAGTAAGATGACTGCTGTAACCAAGGTGGGTTACGAGGTGAGTGGTCAGAGATGACTGCTGTAACCAAGGTGGGTTACGAGGTGAGTGGTCAGTAAGATGACTGCTGTAACCGAGGTGGGTTACGAGGTGAGTGGTCAGTAAGATGACTGCTGTAACCGTGGTGGGTTACGAGGCCTGGTCAGGATGACTATGGTTGCAGGGTGGTCACTGGGTTGACCATCAGGAGCTACAGCGATTGCTGTGGGACCAAGAAACATTGCTGGATTTGTCTGGGGGGAACCTGGTCCCTCTGGGGCTTTGGAGTCCTGTTATCTGTCTGGGGAAGCCTGGTCCCTCTGGGGCTTTGGTGACCTGTTGTTTTGTGTATGTGGCATGGGTATCTGGAAGTCTTGTTGCTTCGAAAGGACCGGTTGTCTGGGGGAGCCTGGTCCCTCTGGGGCTTTGGTGACCTGTTGTTTTGTGTATGTGGCATGGGTATCTGGCAGTCTTGTTGCCTCGAGAGGACCGGTTGTCTGGGGGAGCCTGGTCCCTCTGGGGCTTCGGTGACCTGTTGTCTGGGGGGAGCCTAGTCCCTCTGGGGCTTCGGTGACCTGTTGTATGTCTGGGTGAGCCTGGTCCCTCTGGGGCCTCGGTGACCTGTTGTTTGGTGTATGTGACATGGTATGTTGTGTTGGGCGTTTGGGTGGTTTCTGGCACACTTAGTGCTTCGAGACCGACTTGGCGTTTGTTGGGAACCTGGTACCTCTGGTGCTTCGGTAACCATTTAGAATGTGTTAATATGGTTGTCTAAATGGTGAGGTGGCTGGTTCGATAGTACGATGATGGTTGTGTACGGTGTATGGTGTGGAGACCTAGATTTACATGGAGAAAACAAATGAACAGTGTGAAAGCTAAGAGAATTCAGTTTTCATGAGTAAAGATGTACTTGAGTTTTGTTGTAGGCTGGTAATATAAGGTGTTGATTGAAGGTTTCACGTGGAAGATGTCACGACCACGTTATTTTTTTTTATTTGGTCAGGAGCGGCCGAACTTAACCTATTACTTATTTTTTTTATCTCCTCTTGGTTTTTGTTTTTTGGTTGAGTAACGATGTTGCTCGTCGCTTTACATCAAACGTGGGACCGTTTGAATGTCAAGATGGCCGTATCGGAGGAAGGTAAATGATTAGTAATAAATATCCCTTGTAAACTTATTACTTCAGGTTTGTTTAATTGGCAACATTTAGCTTTTGATCAGTTCTCAGTTCGATTTTATTCGATTGACAACACTTTATTTTTCTTATGTCAAAATACTCGATTTGGATTGGATAATACAAGCAGTAATTTGCCGGAAGAGATTCTCTTAGCCAATAAAAAGCAGGAGTGTCATAGAGGCACTCTGAGTGGGTTCTCCCGCCATATTGGGTCGTGAAGTTAGAAAAGATACGCGCGGACGCGCTGTTTTTGGAGTTGAAAAGAGTTGTGAGAAAAAGGAGTTGAGGAGTAGCCTAAAGTGGCGTGTGTGAACTTGAACAAGTGTGTTTAAGTTGGGAAAAAGCGAAACGATTGGTGGCCGAATCCGCTGCTTTGATAAAATTGGAACAAGAACTATCTCTAAAACGGCTTAAGTTACCTGCTTTGTGCATCGCATACCCACGATATGCCCACAGACCGAGGGTATTATTGAAGATAGCCCTCCTATCTCCGATATATATATATTTTATAAATTATGTTTCTTTCTTTAGCTCGTAGAACTTTTCGTAAGCTGTGTAAATATTGGATTCTTTAAATACCTCTGAAAATGATAGTTCGGACATACATTCTTTAAATTTAGTAATGTGGTGTTTATTATAGTCTCTCCTATATGTTGAATATTCTGTCAAAGCTCTTTCTTTGTTTTGCACAGGTATATTCAATAACTGTGCAGTATTATGATCAGAAAGACCCAGGTGTAGGAGTTCACCTTTAGCCGATTTGATGTTGCTGATTAGGTGATCTATACATGAACGTTGTCGTGTTGGTTCCTGAATATGGAGCACTAGATCATAATTTTGAGCAATTTCGATTACCGCCTTAGATTTATTATTTAGTTGTAGCGTGTTGATATTCAAGTCACCTGCTATAACAATTTTTTTCTTAAATTTACGTGATATAAATTGCAGCACTGTTTCAAGTATTTCGAAAATCTTAGTAATATTGGAAATCATCATATTCAGACAGTATGGCAAAAGCGTTCTTAAGGTCTACAATCGCCTTGTTCAGAACAGTCTTATCCTCTCAAGCCCTAGACATCTGCCAGACTCGTCGCAATCGTCGCTTTTCCTTGATCTTCATTCTTATTTGCTCGGGAATCGTAGGGTGAGAACGTGACTTCAAGATGTCCGGAGTTGATCGCCAGCAAGCATTCTGTATTGTGTTTGTCAAGTGTTGAGTTGCTAATTCAATGTCCTCTTTAGTTCTTAAGCGCATTTTCAGATCTAATTTGTCCTCTATTTCTTCTTTAAAACAGTCCCAGTCAGTGAACTTGGTGTACAATTTCGGATTGGTTTCATGATGCAGAACAGTGGTACTAACATTAAGTAAAACCGGAATGTGGTTTGAAGAGCCATCTAGGCACGAATCTACCTTGAAATATAACCTAGAGAGTCCGACTGTTACAAAAAAGTCTATCAGGTCTGGTAGTCTATTTGGATCACTTGGCCAATGTGACGGTTCGGCTGTAGACATGGTGCGTAGAGAGTGTTTGTCCACACATTTTTAAATTTTAAGCTCTCTTCCTCTTGTGGTAACCAGTCTTGATCCCCAAAATGTGTGCTTAGTGTTCCAGTCACCTCCAGCTATAAATCTTTGCCCGAGCGTGAAAATATAATGTGAGAATTGGTGTTCTTTGATTTTGTGCTTTGGTGGACAGTAAATTGATAAGATGTTGAATGTTTCATTTTTGTTTTCCACGCATAACGTTGTCGCTTAAATATGCTCTGTTTGATAGCTGGCAAGCTGGTGGTGTTTCACTGAAGTCTTAATAATAACAGCAGTACCCCCGTGGGCAGTGCCGCCAGGGTGGTCAGAAACCTTGAAGGACTACGTTGAAGAGATTTTTTTGGCATTAGCTCCTTCTCCGCATGCGGCTTCCCTGGTGGCTCATAAACGGCACAAATATGTGGATGTCTCTAACTATTCTTAACCTCTTAATTAGTAATCCTTTTAATTAGACTTTTTACAATGATTACAATTTTCTTTTTAGTCCTTTGCTAAGAATAGTTACAGCACTGATAACAACATTTGTGCCACATGTTAAATTTAGTATTGTTATATATTTTTTTTGTTTTTCCTTTGTATAGATTCTTTTACTGATTGTTTTGTGAATGTGTGAACATTGTAGGCCTTCTAGATTTCTAGATGCTTGTTAACATTTTGTTAACTCTTTATCTCGTTTATACAAACTTTTTTTTTTTAGTTTCTTACGACTTATTGTCGGGCTTGCGTTGTTCCCCCATATCTAAGCACTAATGCTGTAGCTTGGTATTATTGTAAAAACAAACCAATTTTTTTAAAAGAGTAACCGTGGTGTTTCTTGCCGGTTTTTCTTCACAGGAAACGACCAACCCGAACCGTGCACCTTTTGTCGACGTTTTATAAGTGCCCATGTAGGCCTATGTGAAATAAAAAACATTTGATTTTCTTTTTGATTTTGATTACCTTTCTACTAACCACTACCTACCTGCGCTACCTACCCTGCCTTCCCTGCTTACCCTGCCTACTCTGCCTACCCTGTCTAGCCTATCCTGCCTACCCTATTCTGCCTACCCTGCCTAGCCTACCCTGCCTACCCTTCCTACCCTACCTACTCTTCGGCTTTATAATATTAGTATAGATAAAAAATACAAAACAGTGCATTAATGAAAAACTGTGCAACAATGAGATTTCATATAACATTTCTGTACTGTTTTTGTTCTAAGCAAAAAATACGTCCTTTGTAATCGGTTTTGTAGTGATAAATGATAACATTACTACGTAGTTGAAAGAAAATATTATAAGATTTTGAGTTGAGGGGTTGAAAAGGAGTCATGAATTGTTTTTATTTGCAGATGTATCCGCGGGGGTATCAGTATCAAATAAAAGAGCGAAACTTAGCAGTTTGAAATTCTTTCATTTATTATTAGGCTTTAATAATTTTTGAGAAACTGCAGAAAATGTGCAAAAAAATTCTCTTTATCTTTAATAACTCAAGTCTAAATTACGAAAAACGAATCACATGAATGACAATGATACAGCTGGCTGGTAAAAGATCTCAGTGAAACCGAAGTCATGGACACCAGGTGCATAACGTGCAGTACAGTACTCTCCAGTCTTATTGGCTGGTCTCACTGAAGTTGGCAACAATGGCTGCGCAGTAGTAAATCTCATACAAAAACAGCAGTGCGCCGTGACTTGCGCGTTGGAAAGCCTATATTCAGCCCGGCCAAGAAGATTGACGAGTACTGTTGGTAACAAATAAAAACTTTTTCTTTCTTTCTTATGAGCAACACGCAGCAGCAGGCTAGCGGCGTGCGGGCGTGTCGGAGTCCCGGTTGGTGTGGCGCGCCAGGCGCAGGCTGGCCGCGTGCATGGACGAGCGGCGTCGGCGCGGGGCCTGCGCCGCAAGCGAGCCCGCTTCCTCCCGCGCTGAGCCCGCCCTGTCTCGCCCGTCCTGCCCGTCCCTCGCGGACCCCGCCGAGCCCTGTGCCGACCCCGTGTCCCGCTCCGCTGAGCGCACCGTTGCCGCCGACTCGCTCGACGATCCACTCAGTGGCCCCTGGAACACAGTGCGTTACACGTGAGAGAGTGATGCAACGCGCCACAAAGCGCACCACGTACTGCTGCGACAACGCACCTGCAAGGGCTTGACGGACTGCTCGAAGCGGAACACGAAGCGCAGCTCTGCCCAGAAGTGCATGTGGAAGCGGCCGCCCTCGGCGCGGGAACGTCGCGCCGCCGCCCACGCCAGGTCGCAGCACGACAGCACGATGCCCAGCGCGCAGCCCACCACCAGCACCAGCCATAGCCCCAGAAAATTGGCCATGGACAGCTCCTCGCTCTCGTGCTCCTCGTCCACCTGCAACACGTCCGCGTCGGTACACAACCCTCAGTGGTAAGGCTCCGAAAGCGAGCAGTCGGGGACGATCCGCTTGTTCGGGTAATAATATCCTTAATTTCAGATCTTTATCTATGAAATTGCCGTTCTGCAGTACTGGCCATTTCAAATCAAAATATTGTTTTGCTTATATTAACTCCTAAACTTTCGCGTTTCATAATGGAAAACAATATATCACAGGAATTTAACGCGATGATTAGGGACCACGATCGTTGCAACACGGTCGAATCGTCGGGTTAAATAGGTAAATAAATAATCTAAATCATCGCGTTAAATTCCCGTGATATAATGTTTTCCATTGTTTTGCTTAGCTAAGAATTCTAATTTCAAATTAATTTTAATTAAAAAACCGACCAAGTGCGTGTTGGACTCGCGCACGAAGGATTACGTACCATTATCGCAAAAAACGGCAAAAAAAACACGTTTTGTTGTGTGGGAGCCACACTTAAATATTTATTTTTGCATAAACCTGAGTCGTTTAATTGTCAATATTGCACCTACCACTAGTTGTCTCTGCATCACCCAAAGGTTGACTGGTAGAAAATGCCTAAGGCATTAAGTCCGCCTCTGTACGTTTGTGTGCATGAAGTATTAAATAAATAAATAAATTCCACAAACGAGCTGCTTGAACCGTCGTCGTCTTCTTGTCGATGAATCCTTCACTAAATTTTCTTCGACCAGTATTCAGCCATGTCGATAGCCTTAGCGCTGGCCTCACAAAGGTCTTGCACGGTGCAGGTGTTTTTACATACGGAGCAGGACAGGATGGTATGGAGGGTATCGTCTGTGGGGTGGTTCCGCAGTCACACTGGGTTAGTCCCACATTACCCCGATCTCAGTTTACCCCGTCCCGCTAGACCCCGATTTATTTTTCTATAAAAACTCAATCAAAAGTCCATTTAGCTTAAAAGTAACGTCAGCAGTTAAAATGTTAAATAAAATTGTATTATTTACTCAAATTATAATACTAGTTTTGAGGATCAGGAAAAAATGATACAGTCTTGCTTGGTTAAGGTAAATATTATAATTAGAAAATACAATATAGAGTCTCCTAGAGCAATCACAGCTTTTAACTATTATCACAATAGTTCCTTATCAATACAGAAAATCATAATACACACACACACACACAAACACAAACACATGTTCCACATGGAACATTCTTCTTCTTGGTCGCGTTCTTCATTACTGAAGGTCGTGTCCCTGAAAGACCCTCGTGGCTTTATGTATGATGTTCTTCCAATTCAGTCGGTTCTCAGCTTCTCTCAGGGCGGATGTAACAGAGAGTCCAGTGAGGGCGGTTACCTGGTCTGACCAGCAGTTAGGTGACCGGCCGCGAGGTCTTTTTCCATCCACCTTGCCCATTACCACCAATTTCTCGAGATTGTCTGGTTCCCGACGGGCAATGTGACCAAAGTAGCTGAGAATCCTTTGGTAGCAGAGCGTGGTTAGTCTGTCTGACATGGAACATTCACATAATTTAAAAAATACGCACGAACAGTCTCACTTTCAGGATTTTTTTTTTATAATGTAGCATAGTAAAAAGTTAACTCTAAAATAATATTTTAACATGCAAAATCGGTTTCACTTTTACTATTTGTTTTGTAAAGATGCAAAATTATTTTGTACAGATAAAGATGCAAAATTCAACTATAAAAATAATCAACATTAATAATAAAAGTTAAAAAAACTAAATCTTTACATTTAAATCAGTCTTTTCAATACATACAAAACAAACAATATTTTTAAAATCGTTATAAAAATTGGATCATAATTTATGGCCACTTCTTCACTTAATTGGCCAACTGTTACAAGCACTTAATTTTTGAAAAAATCTGGTACCCATTGTGGTACACGTTTAAATTGAGTATTTACAAAGTCACCTTCAGTGTCCAATTTCACTGCACCACCAAATCTTATTTTTTTTTATTACTGCAGGTCCAAACACTCGAATTTTTATTTTGTCTACATATACATGCCTGGCATATAATAAACACTTTCACACGTCACCTTTATTAAAACTATGATTCGACATTGTACAAAATTTCAAATAAACTACTTATTAGTCTTATATGTATTTTACAAACATACATTTTAGTACTTTTTATGTCGACCGTATAAATTGAAAACAAGAGAAAAATAAATGTAATTATATTTATCGTATTCGGGGTCTAACGGGACGGGGTCAACTGGGATCGGGGTAATGTGGGACTAACCCGTCACACTGTGGCTGATTGGAGTACCCCCATCTGACTAAGTTATGCCTACAGCAGCCCACTTGGCTTCGTAACCGTTTTAGGGATTTCCAGATGGGACATGGCTGTTTATGGCCCACTGGGAGCTTTTCTGCAAGCTCAACATAGTCAGTTGGAGGCGGGTATTTGAGGAGCCACAGTTTCTTGCGAGCTTCGCTAGGGCTGTTGTATTTGATTATTTAAGTCGACTAACACAATGCTGGAGAAGCTCGCACGTCTCCAACCAGCTTTGGTCAATCGCTCATCTCCGCTGCTCCTGCGCGACTACGACCAATCTCATACTGCACTGCAGACGGTCTCCAAATTACAAGAGCTGGACTTGGAAACTCTCCGTCATCCGGTATACTCATCAGACCTTGCGCCTACAGACTTCTACTTTTTCCAGAATTTGGATAACTTCTTGATGGGATACAAATTCAATAACCGAGAGGAAGTACAAAATGCCTTTGATGTAATGTTATGAAATGGTATAAACAATAAAAAGACATGCGATTGCAGCAATCCCGAGAGATTTGCCGTAATTTATTGAAGAGTTCTGTTGTATATCTCTGAAGTTCTTCATCAGATATTCACCAAATTATATGGTACCAATTTGGGAACATACTCTTTCAATATTTTCAAAATCAGTCCACAATTTACGGAGAAATCGGTTAACAAACAAATAAAACAAGTAAAATTTCAAAAACCCCCGTCACATTTTTATTTCAGACTACATAATATTTTTTTTTTTTTTATTATCTATAGGCTCGCGTTTGACCACTATCTCGCCTGATGTTAAGCGATGATGCGGTCTACGGTGAAGCACGCTTACCTAGAAGAAACCTATTCACTCTTGACTTAAAGACCCCAAGGTTACAAACATAGGTAGGTAGGTAGGTAGATAGGTAGGTTAGGGACATAATTTATCTAGTACATAGTACTCGTAGATACGCTTCGATCGGCAACCTATTCAACACGTAATTATGACACGATATCTTGCGTAAACACCCCGATTCAAGCAGTGAATCGTCCATAACTTTTGAACGGCTAAACCGATTTTATTCAAACATAACTAAGAACACTCCCGACAAAATCACCTTTCAAACAAAATAAAAAATTCAAAAGAAACTAAATCGAAATCGGTTCACCCGTTTGGACGCTACGATGCCACAGACAGACACATATACACACGTCAAACTTATAACACCCCTCTTTTTCCGTCGGGGGTTAAACAATATTTTTTGCAAAAGAATACTACCGATCGCAAATAAGATAAAAGTAAAATTTCTAAATTTAAAAAACCCCCGACACATTTTTATTTCATGATACATAATTTATCTAGTACATAGTAGATACGGTTCGGCAATCTATTGAACACGTATTATTATGACACGATATCTTGCGTAAACATCCCGATTCAAACAGTGAAACGCCCATAACTTTTGAACGGCTGAACCGATTTTATTCAAAAATAGCTAAGAAAACTATAGGCAAAATCACTTTAAACAAAAAAAAAACTAAATCAAAATCGGATTACCCGTTTGACCGCTACGATGCCACAGACAGACACACATATACACAGATAAACAGCAACACACGTCAAACTTATAACACCCCTCTTTTTCCGTCGGGGGTTAAAAAACTTTTTTGCAAAAGTATGTTACCGACTGCCAAATAAGAAAACTACAAAGAGAAGAATAACTTTATTTTTGGAAGTCGGTGTCTTTGGTACCTACACCAATTTTTTGCGTTATCGACACCGACTTCCAAAAATAAAGTTATTTGCACTTTGTAGTGTTTTTATTTGGAAGTCGGTAGTATTTTTTTGTAAATTTTTATTTTTTCTGTCTACCAAAAAAATTACGTGTTTATACAATATTTTTTTAATTCATATTTTGAACATTACATTGTGCGTGTAGATAAAAAAAAAAAATTAAAATAATCAAAAAACCCGACTGCTTAAGAAACGATCTAAAACGACCGCAACGTAAACAAGAAAGAAAACAAGCAAAATTTCAAAATTTAAGAAACCCCCGTCTCTTTTTTTTTCATGCTACATAATTTATCTAATACTCGTAAATAGTAGATACGCTTCGATCGGCATTCTATTGAACACGTAATTATGACACGATATCTTGCGTAAACACCCCGATTCGTACAGTGAAACGCTCTTAACTTTTGAACGGCTGAACCGATTTTATTCAAAAATAGCTATGAACACTTTCGACAAAATCACCTTTCAAACAAAAAAACCAAATCAAAATCGGTTCAGCCGTTTGGACGCTACGATGCCATAGACAGACACACATATACACAGATACACAGCAACACACCTCAAACTTATAGCACCCCTCTTTTTCCGTCGGGGGTTAATCATGCTGTGCAGTCGGAGGATACATATTCGCGAGCTAGCTGACCAAAACCAGATGTAACCTCCGACCACAGAGTACATTTCAATATACTGAAATAGAGACCAATCTCGTTCCGTGGAACGAGTCATTTGCGTTCTTGAAGAAACTAGCGCCATCTGCCCTATATAGTTAGAACTAAACCTTTGATATAGCTGTGTGTGTGCGTGTGCGAGTGTGCGTAGGTGTGTGCGTGTATGTAAGGGTTTAATTTTATTCTATAGAACTGTAATGTTCGTTAACTGTAATGCACATCATAACATAGTAACATACGTAGTATCTCTAAGTCGTCTGTGATCATAACCTGTGATAATAACACAGAAAGATCACAAAAATAAACAAAATATCGCAAAATACCGGGCGCAAGCGTCAGATATTAGCAGACATTTGTAAATTGGGGTAACCAGTTTATGGTTCATAAAACCACCAAGGGAAATTTACCACCCGAATGAAAATTTGCAAAATGATTGTAAAAGTTATTGCTATATGTGTTTTAATTAATCAAAAAATAATCAAATGTCACACTGTGCGATAAATGTAATTAAAACCAGTAAAAATTATTCATAATTGAAAATATTTTTTGGAAACAATATCACAGAAGTTGGTTAAAAATATACTATTTTAGTAGTAATATGCTACCTACTAGGCAATATTGACAAATTATGATTTTGTTTAGCGCCATCTAGTTTAACAAGTTGGTAAAAAAATCACGATTGTAATCCAACAAAATTAAAAAACACATTATGAGTTATTTTGTACAGTGACTACATATGCTTCGTGATTTTGTATCATTGTACCCATTGCTGTCCCCAGTTTTTTGTACTAAGATTAAACGCCCTGCCTCCGACTCGGTCGGTCATAATGTCCCGTGCACCGCGCCTCTCATCTGACTCTATAGTCAGGTGAGAGGCGCAGTGAGCTGACAGGACAGCCGGGAATGATACCTTGCAGGCACCTCCGCCATGCTTCTCCTTCCACCAGGTGTGTTGCATCTCGCGCAACGTGCCCCGCTCCTGCAGGTTCAGCAGGCCCAGGTTCATGGCTTGCCGGAACTTGGAGTCTACACAAACAATACCCTATATTGTTAGATCACGAACTAAATACTAAAATAAAAAACATTTTTGCAAAGAAATACTACCGACTTCCAATTGGAAAGAAAAAAATATTTTTCACTTTGTTGTTTTCTTATTTGGAAGTCAGTAGTATTTTTTTGCAAATAAGTTATTTTTCACTTTGTAGTGCTTTTATTTGGAAGTTGGTAGTATTTTTTTATTTTTGTCTTTTTAGTTGTACATAAGGCATACCTATAATGCCAGAATAGATTACCCGAATACCATGAATCTTGAACATAACCGGTGAAATGAGAGTGTACCAAGGTGAACTGTACACATCTACGTACCCTTTTAGAGCGTACTGGCGTGATGATATGTTATGAAATGGTATAATCAATAAACAGACATGCGATTGCAGCAATCCCGAGAGGTTTGCTGTCATTTAATGAAGAGTTCTATTGTATTTTTCCGAAGTTCTTCATCAGATCTTCACCAAATTAAAAAACCGGCCAAGTGCGTGTCGGGCCACGCGCATTAATAGGGTTCCGAAGTTGCATAATAATGCGGACTAAGAAGAGGGTTTTGTTGTTGTTACATGAACATTAAAACGGTTTAAGCGGCACACAACGTCTAAAAACGGGCCCACATAGGATGATGCTTTGTTTTAATCTACATGCTCGCGTTTGACCACTATCTTGCCTGATGGTAAATGATGATGTGGTCTACGCTGAAGCACGCTTGCCTAGAAGTAACCTATTCACTCTTGACTTAAACTAAAGAAGGACTAACTGGTTACTGAAGAAGGACTTATAAAATCCAACTTCTCAACTGAAGTTAGAAAAATATTATCTATTGCGATAGGAGCCGATACGAGCGCGCATTAGAGCCAGGGGGAATGGTATGGTTCGTTCCTGGATGCTCGCGCGCACGCTCTTTGTTTATTTCTCTTTTGTTATTTGAAAAATATCGAATGTAATCTAAAGTATTCACTATTTTGTTCTCGAAAGTTCTACGCTACCCAATTAGTGATGTAGTTAGGTCGAATATTGACTTTAAAGATGGATATCGACAAAAGAAAATAAGTAATTTGCTTGGCAATCGAATCTAATTTGACTTTAGATTACAAAATGTCGAAAATACTTCTGCACTAACATAAAATTGTCTCCCCCGCGCGGGCCGGTACTGCCAACGACTCCGGCCACCCCAATGCGTTATTCGAGCTTAAACATTATTTAATTAGAAATCATTATTAGTAAGGATGTTATGATTTTATATTTTTATATTTTTACATGGTTCGTAAACATATATTTACTATCTGTTGCAGCTAACAACGTTATTTAAGTAATTTTTCTATGGCATTTGTATACAAATTTTACTGTGTCAAGTACATTTTATAAGTTGGTCGACTATTACTCGTAAACTTGTAAAGCCTGTTATGATTTTATTTTTGTATATTTTTACATGGTTTATAAGCATATATTTCCTCTGTTTTACACAGCTAACAACGTTATTTAAGAAATTTTTCAATGGCATTTGTAGAAAATTTTTGCTGTTCTAAGTACATTTTATATGTTGGTCGACTGTTACTTGTAAACTTGTAAAGCCTACTTATCCGTGATAGTTTTCCTTTTAATTTCGTAATATTTACTACTGCCTTGATTTTTTTCACATAACCAAGAGTAACCATTTCGCTGGCAGGGGGGGGGACACACTTGACTCTAACATAAATTTGCAATTTAAAGCTAAATCTCTGCATCGAAAAATACTTGTAACAAACCCATAATATTTTTGAATGACCTATCTAACGATACCCCACACCATGGGATAGTCGAGGAAAAAAAATACATCCCCACTTTATGTCTATACCCCAAAAAAAAATATTTTTCATGTTTTTATTTTACCACTTTGTCGGAATTATTAATATGTATATCCATGCCAAATTACAGCTTTCTAGTACTAAGAGTCCCTGAGCTAAGCTGCGGACGGACAGACGGACAGAGCGAAACTATAAGGGTTCCTTGTTGACTTCGGAACCCTAAAATGGGACCAATTTCTAAACATTATTTTTCAAACAAAAACAGACATTTCAAAATCGGTCCACAATTGACGGAGATATCGGTGAGCATATATATAAAAAAAATATACATAAAGTCGAACATAGAACCTTCTCCTTTTTGGTAAGTCGGTTAATGAACAAGAGCTGAGCAGGTCAGCAGCACTCACTTTTCTTCATGGCGATGCCGTAGCCCTTGCTGTCGAGCAGCGACCCCACCTGTGGAAACACAGCCGTGAGTGTGTGTGAGATCACTGTGTCGTATGTGGGGTGACTCTTACCTTTGTGACGCCACAGTTGCGCTCCGTCTCGTAATCGATGGTGGTCGACTCCATTAAGAACGCGTACTTTCCGCTTTCTACTCTGAAATCATAAGCTTTACTATAAGATCAGCAGCAAAGATCAATCTGTTTTAGAATTAATATCCGAAATTATTATAATGTGTTCCGTTTGACGACCGAAGTCCATTTGTGAGAGTACATTGTCTTTTTCCCATGTTTACTCGCTAGACGATGCAACTTCCGTTTCGCAAATAGAGCAAGGCGCCGCCAGTGGGCGCACCTGAACTAACTGCACAGCACAAAGCAAGCCGCCATAACTTTGTAATTGTTGCGTTGTTCTTCGTGGGAGCCTGCCGAATTGTCGAAAAGATTTTGGCAAAATTTCACTACCCAAACAAATTTTAGCAACCTTTTTAGGGTTCCATACCTCAAAAAGTAAAAAAAGAACCCTTATAAGATCGTTCTCTTGTCCGTCTGTCCATCTGTATGTTTGTCACCACCGATTTTCTCAGGAACGGGTGGACCTAGCGAGTTGAATTATTTTATACCACATACTGAGGTCTATATTTACAAAAGATTTATAAACAAAACCGGCCAAGTGAGTGTCGGGCCACGCGCAGTAATAGGGTTCCGAAGTTGTATAATACTGCGGACTAAAAAGAGGGTTTTGTTGTTGTTATGAACATTAGAACGGTTTCAGCGGCTCACAAAGTCTAAAAACGGGCCCACATAGGATGATGTTTTTTTTTAATCTATATTCTCGCGTTTGACCACTATCTCGCCTGATGGTAAGCGATGATGTGGTCTACGGTGAAGCACGCTTGCCTAGATGTAATCTATTCACTCTTGACTTAAAGTAAACAAGGACTAACTGGTAACTGAAAAATATCGTATGTATTCACCTCTAATCTCCTCTAATACCGCAGATTAGAGGTGAAGCCTCTAATCTGCGGTATTCACTATTTCATTCTGGAAAGTTTTACTCTACTCAATTAGTGATGAAGTCGGGTCGAATATTGACTTTATAGAAGGATATCGACAAAAGAAAATAAGTAATTTGCTTGGAAATCGAATCTAATTTGACTTTACTTTTACGTTTTAATTACAAAACGTCGAAAATACTTCTGCACTAACACAAAATAGACTCCATCGCGCGCATGCGCCGTATGGAATATGGACTGGTACTGCCAACGACTCCGGCCACTCCAATGCGTTATTCGAGCTAAAACATTATTAATTTAAAAATCATTATTATTAAGGATGTTATGATTTTATTTTTGTATATTTTTACATGGTTCATAAGCATATATTTATTATCTGTTTTACATAGCTATCAACTTTATTTAAGTATTTTTTCAATGGCATTTGTCCAAAGTTTTTACTGTTCCAAGTACATTTTATAAGTTGGTCGAATATTACTCGTAAACTTGTAAAGCCTTGTTATGCGTGGTAATTTGCCTTTTAATTTCGTTATATTTACTACTGCCGTAAATTTTTTCACATAGCCAAGAGCAACCATTTCGCTGGCAGGGGGGGGGCACACTTGACTCCTAACATAAATTTGCAACTTAAAGCTTAATTTTACGCAAACGAATCTCTCAATCGAAAAATGGTTTTAACAAACCCATAATATTTTTGAATGGCCTATCCAACGATACCCTACACCATGGGATAGATGAGAAAATAAAAAAGTTTTCCCCTTCTGAAGGTAAATCGACACAGTCCACACATACATAAATCAAATGGAACTTCATTGCGAAACGCTGTCTCTTAAGATACAGGATATCCTAGTTTAGAAGACAGTTTGATCTATTGTGTACAGATTTCTGCAGCATCCAAATGTTTAATGTAAATGTTTTCTACCATAATTATATAAAAAAATTGTAAACTTACAATACCTACAATAATCTGTATTTTTGGGAAATAAAGATATTTATTATTATTTATTTATAGTCCATATTAAGTGTATAAAAATAAAGATCCTGAGTCAACACGATAAAAAGATATGAGCAAATTTTAATTTTCGCGAAAACTTGTAAGTATCAAAATTTACCTTAATGCCCAACCTTTTTTATTTTTCGGAATTTTTCCTTTAGAATTGTCAATTTTGGATAAAAGCAAGGTCTTACAGCACAAGTAAAGGGAAAATTCCGAAAACTAAAAAAAAGTTAAAAATTAAGGTACATTTTGGTACTCACAAGTTTTCACAAAAATCTAAATTTGTTTAAATCTTTTTATCGTGTTGACTCAGGACTTTGATTTTATACACCTAATAGGGACTTTAGACCTCAGTATCTGGTATAAATTTCAACTTGCTAGGTCCACCCGTTCCTGAGAAAATCGGTGGTGACACACGGACAGACGGACAAGAAAGTGATCTTATAAGGGTTCTTTTTTATCTTTTGAGGTACGGAACCCTAAAAACAGTTTCCGCGCCAAAAAACTTTTGTTTCATAAGGAGAGAGCGAGTGAACGTCGAAAACAGACTATGTACTCTCATAAATGGACTTCGGATGTCTTAGGAAATATAATACAAGTTTTATTTTAAGGTTATATAATAATGTGGATTGATCCGTATATTGTAACAACGTCGTGATAGCCCAGAGATTAGGCATTAGCGCACGACGCCTTTTCAAACCCGGCGAGTACTAAGCGTAAGCCTAGTGCCACCAGATGTCAGTGCGTTAAGATGTGATGAAGTGACGTGATAACAAAAATAAAGATAGCTTTAAGTGTTACTTGGCGATGCCCTCCTGGTTGGAGCCGGGCATCTTGCGCGTGCGCATGTGCTGGAACATCCGCTGGTACAGCTCGCTCTGAGAGTGCTGCAATCAGAACACGATATTTATGGCATGGTGGAACATATGATACGTGCAGTGAACTGTCTTCTGCTGAAGACACGTGAGCAGAAGAAGAAGATGCTTCCACGTTTATGGGTGTAGTTGTAAAACTTAATGAATGTGTTATAATATATGCACCTCGAAGAAGTTGTACGTGGAGCCCTTGTACTTAGCTCCGTAGTCGATGCCGAGCGTGTTGTCGGCGAGCTCCTGCACGTTGGTGATGACCTGGTCGGACGATTTTTTGGCCAGCAGCGTGGCTAGGTTGGCTGTGTACGAGCTGGTGATAACCAGCGCGAACACCCACCACACGCTGGCCACCGCGCGCGTGCTGTAGGCACTGCGGGAAACGCTTTGGTTACAACTTTTACTTTGAGCTGGCTTAGAGTAGCGAATACGGAGTTTCAACAAAATGCGAGTTAGCTCTGACGTGCGGCCTACTGTACTTGTCCTTTGTGTACCGCCGCTCCAACCGCGCATGTGAACTTAGCCGCAGTGCTGCTCATGTTACTGGTTTAATAAAACTTTTTTACAAAAATATACAAGCGACTTCAAAAAAAAACACTACAAAGTAGCGATGGGCGTTGAATGAACAAACTAGTTAATTCGACCGTCGACGTACAATGAACGATTCGACGGTTCACCGATAATTAACGAACTAGTTGAATTCGTAGACGGCTAAACTGAGACTCGACTACGTTCATGTCGACTTGTAACGCAACGACCGACGCGAGGACTTATTTGGGTAGTACAAGTTCATACATCCGAAAAAATAACAACAACGGACGAACATCGAGTAAATTAATTTGAACTCTAACTCTAGAATTAAAGAGTTGATATTTCTATAGGCCGAATGCTATTTTGGAGTTAAAATGCATTGTGTGTGTTAAGAAGAAAAGGACGCCAATAGTTTCAGGTGTGAAAGCGATGGACCGATTGAACGATGCGACGTAAACCGGTTTGTACCTGTTTACGTTCAATCGGCAAGTTGAAAGTTGTCGTCGAACCGTCCGTCCGTAGACGCTGCGTGTCGCGTCGCGTCGTCGCAAAGTTTATAAAGAACGTCTACTTAACAAAGTTTACGTTATGAACTAGTCCATAAATTCAACTAGTTGATCGACTCGTCGATCAACAAAAATGGACGGTCTAGTTTCGTTAACGAAAATTACGTCGACGACCCATCTCTACTACAAAGTGAAAAATAACTTAAATTTCGGAAGTCGGTGTTCCTGTTTTCGTTTCTTCGTTTTTGACACCGCCTTCCGAAAGTTATTTTTCACTTTGTAGTGTATTTTTTTGTAAAAAAGTTTTATTTTTCACATTTTAGTGGTACGTAATGAACAAGTTCTATAGGAAGGTACCTATAATGCCCACAGTGATGCCAGAATAGATTACACGAATAACATGTAACTTGAACATAACCAGTGGAATGAGAGTGTAGCAGGCTGAACTGTATACATCTGCGTACTCGTTGAGAGCATACTGGCATGATGGTATGTTATGATATGATGTAAACAATAAACAGACATACGATTGCAGCATTCCCGAGAGAGTTTTGCCGTCATTTACTGAAGAGTTCTGTTGTATATCTTCGAAATTCTTCATCAGATCTTTATCAAATTTAAAGGTCCCACATTTCGAAATAAACTTCTATTTTTCAAATCCGTTTAAATATGACGGAGTTATGCCCGAACAAAAAAAATATTCATTAAAATATTTTTTCAAAACAAGCTTTTTTCGTATTTTTCTCAGCAAACTTTCATTTGATACCCATATCATGGCAGTGCACAAAAACCGGCCAAGTGCAAGTCGGACTCGCGCACGAAGGGTTCCGTACCACTATCGCAAAAATGGCAAAATAATCACGTTTGTTGTATGGTACCCGCTTAAATAATTATTTGTCGGGTTATGTCAATAGCACGGACGTTGAAACAAATCGCAAGGACGCCATCTGGCGGCAAATAAAAAACAACAATGCATTGGCGCGCTTTTTCTAACCACTTGCGTGGTGGGGTCAGCAGAATACGGCAGTGGACTACTAACCGTAGAATCAGTGTTGATCCGTAATATTAGTAAGCAAGATTGTAACTGTGAGTTGTGACTATTTGAATAAACTTAGTGTATCTAATAATTTGTGTGATTTCATTTTCACGATTGTACCCACTGACCTGCCCACACATGATGTCTTAACCTAAGGGAATACATCCTGACTTCCCGATGGTTTGCATCTATCGGCCAGCCTTGATGTGACATCAGAATTGGCATTCAGTCGTGCTAATGAGATCACACATAAAAACAATGCTAGGGAAATTGGTGGTTGCATTCTTTCAAAAAATATTGCGGTGTCAGTTATGATAGAAACAGTTCTGGTTCATTTCTGAGACTACCCTCAGTCTTGAATAACGAAAAACCAGTCCGGAGTGGAGCAGCAAGGAAGCTAGAAAGAAAAGATCAAGGAGGAGCGTGTGGACGTGTGGAAAGATTCATACACACTGATATTTATGCCAATCTGGTGAGTCGTTTTCAATTTGTTATGACTATGGACAAGTGTGTTCGTTATTCAAAATTATGGTTTTGTTTACGGTATGGCTCGTGTCAGGTCCAGCAAATAAAATAGACCGTTGGTTTGGAAGTTATATTTTTAGGGTTCCGTACCCAAAGGGTAAAAACGGGACCCTATTACTGAGACTTCGCGGTCCGTCTGTCTGTCTGTCTGTCTGTCTGTCTGTCACCAGGCTGTATCTCATGAACCGTGATAGTTAGACAGTTGAAATTTTCAAAGATGATGTATTTCAGTTGCCGCTATAACAACAAATACTAAAAACAGAATAAAATAAATATTTAAGTGGGGCTCCCATACAACAAACGTGATTTTTTTGCCGTTTTTTGTGATAATGGTACGGAACCCTTCGTGCGCGAGTCCGACTCGCACTCAGCCTGTTTTTTTATAGGTAGTACTCATAAATAGAAAGCTTTTTACAAATTTTCAAGACTCGGATATTTTTTTACTTAAATATAATTCGGGATATAAAAAAACGTGAATTAGGCCAAGAGCGAGCGAAGCGAGCTTGGCAGCTTAAGACACCCCAACACTGATAGTTTAATTTTAAAGGAGATTACCGGTTACCTTAGACCCTGTAGACAGAAATAGGAGCCCCGTGCTCCGTCGACTTTGTTGCTCAAATAGAAATCGTAAATACTTTAACCATGGATGTCTCCATAACCATGGGGTTCCATGATGTGAGGATGGTACAGTGGGGTAGCCCCTCTATTCCCCTTTCCCTTCCCTTCCTCCGCGCACCTTAAATCGATGGACATTTTTATTCTAACCTGAAAACTTTAACCACTGATATCTCCATAACCATGGAGTTCCAAGTGCTGGGGATGGTTTTGGGGTGTAGTCAAACTTACCCCCTCCACTATCCTTACGCCAAAAATCAACGGCCCATAATCGAAATTTTAACCGTAAATCCTACCAGGCCTCGATAACTGCAACTTAAAATGCTATGGCATTCATTGGATTCTCTAAAGCCCATATACCTGGTTCATGTTTTGGACAGGGACTCTGCACTCACATTCAATGTCCATAATAACCCATTTTGCCGTGCCGGTTTAGGTTACTAAACCGCTGCACCGGTTAATTTCCATCAAAGCTGTGTATGGTTAAGATAACCGTATGAACATGTACTCTCGTAGTGTTTTTCATGTTTCAGATACCATGTTGTGTCGCAGTGGAGCCTTTGCTGCTAGCGGTTCAGATGCTGATTGAGAAGGTTGACGTGTCAACATCTGAGAGGTTAAGACCGACAGCAGGCTAGCAGTTCGCAGGTTGTACCCGAACATTATCACCACAGCTGTGAAGTAGAGAGCTCGCAAGTTTGGAATGGAATACTCGCGAGTCGCTGCCATTTTATTTCGATAGTAAATTCAAACGTTCTCTAGTGAAGAGATGCTATTTCAAGTTTTAGGAGTGTTCATGATTGATCACTGAATTGGTGGTAGTTATATCTAGCACTATCACTAGATAATTAAGACACACTTAATAAAAAGCAAGTAGATAATGAGTTTCCTATTGGCGGTATACTTTCATCATTTGGTTCAGTACGAACTTTAGGATGAGATATCCCATAAGAAGGAAATGAGATATTCAAAATGACTGCACAATTAGTGATTTTCAGTGGCAAAGCGAGTTAGTAATGTCGTTGGACCAACGCAATTGTATCGAGTCAGTTACTGGTCATTTACGTGTATTCAGAACAGATCTTATGTTGCATAACGATTTACAACTACCGTCTTTAGATCTGAATTCACTTGCTTACTTTCAAAGTAATATTATGATAGCAGTAGATAACGCGTTCGTTTTCCTTACATAAAGACTGAGTTAGTGAGCGATAGTAAAGGGTTACTGTTGATAATTTACTTTTAATGATATTGATCAAAGTTAATTCGTGAAGCTCCTTCACATGAGCTATTAAGAAGCAAATATTATCAGGCTTAATTGTTCCCCTCATAATAAAGCGCGGTCCCCTATCACCAAGTTCCTCTAGAATTAGATGTGATCCACTGATGACAGTGGTAGTGAAACCAAATCTGATTAACATGTCTACTCATACTCGAAACTCTGGACCGCACTTCATGGGTAACATGTGGCGATGGGTTTACGGGGCAGTTTCATGAGTTGAGTATGCATTGCCTTTGAATTATGTTAAAGAGTAACAGAATTGTTACAATTACTTTGTTTAGTTGTTGAACTTTTTGATCGTTGGACCTTTTTCTAATGAAGTGTTGTGTGGGAAACTCTGGTACGAAAACGAAATAGGCCCTGTATTAAGTCCGCGATCGATGATTATGACAGGATGGTGATCGTTATATACCGAAAACTTTAAATAGGTGCGCTCAGAACCTACAAGTATGCACACTGTAGGTTAAGAAAGATGACAGCGGGTCACCAGTCGATGTTGATGTTAAAAGGTTTTTGATGATGATGCAGTCGACGTTGATGAAGTCTAAGGTATCGAGTAATTGAGTCTATCAGCCGTATTATGTTTGTCCATACCAGGGGATTCTGGTGGAGGTCGGGGTCTAGAGAGACCGTTGTGTGAGAGCAATACAATTGCTGGTCGGAAAGAGCCGTGGCGTTAGAGGTTTTACTCGAGGGTTTCTAAAAGCTTGGCAGATTTTGCTGCAGAATAAATTTTAAAGTTTGTTTGAAGCGTACATGAACCAGGGTAATGATTTAGTTGAAGAGTAGAGTTCTAAAATTTCCCTATTTTCACGATACCAATAATCTAGTTTGGTCAGGAGTAGCCGAGCGTTGTGTGGCAACTGTTGACCAGTGTGGCAACTGTGAGCCTGTGTCGATTGAAGGCCTGTATGGCAGTATGGCACCTGTAAGTCTGTGTGACACTTTCACTTCTGGTGTGAAAATTCATGTTTGTTTAAGGAACCTTATAGAAAGTTTATATTGAGTTACGAGGTTAAAAGATAACAAACTCACATAGTGACTCGAGAGGTGAGGTCACCATGTTATCTTTGATGATTTTCGATACGTCAAGCCCTCATTACGAAAATTGAAATAATGTTGGTTTTCTAATTTTGATTACTATGCGTAGATTGTGTTAGTAAGACACACAAAGCTCAAGTATCAATTGATATTGTAGATGAAGTGGATAATGAGATGACGTAACATAGGACAGACAATCTCTGTGTGAACTGGTTCCGAGTTCAGAGAGTTGAGTTGACTCGACATCGTGGGGATGTGCAAGTAGAGCAATTGTGATTGCAAAGAGAGCTATGAGATAGCTAGGAGAGCTATGTGATGGCTTAAGATCGTGAATAAGATACCTGGAGTATTGTTTCTTTTGTTTCATTTAATGTGACATTAATGACTATCAGTGGTACTTGGACTTTGTATTCACGAAGATTAGGTGCTTATAGGTATCAAATAGATGATTAAGTAACTATTTTCTTTAATTTGGAAATAAAATTGTTTGTTCCTTGCAATAGTGACTACTCTCTGTTATTTAAATGATCATGATTATTTCAAAAAGTTACCTCACTCACCTAGACTTTGAGTCAGGATTGGACGAGCGAATATTGTGTGGAGATTTTGTGTGTTTCAGAAAAACATCCCTTATATGATGGAGACTGGTAGAACGGAGTGGACTAAGGACGTGTAGCGCAACACGACATGAGATGGCATGGAGCAAAGACAAGAAGATGATGCCTGCGGGTGATAGATTTGGGGAGCCGGTTACTTGAGAGAGGCCCGAGAAGGCAACGTGCTGTGTTCCACGCTCACCTCTAAAGAGGAACTAGGGCGTATAGAACACCATGTGGTTTTAGTTAGTAGAAGTCTGACAGACCCCTCAGCTTTCCTCAAGGGCTGAGGACATCCATTGAGGATTTCCACATGATTCGATACACTGTTAAAACCTGACAATGAGGAACAGACGAGGACGCCTGTCTTGCAGGATGGCCGTGTCGGGTTTAGTCAATGGCAAGGACGTCAAAACAAATCTCAAGCACGCCATCTAGCGGCAAAGCAAGAACTACTACGCATTGGCACGCTTTTTCTAACCGCTTGCGTGGTGGGGTCATCAGAATATGGCAGTGGACTACTGACCGTACATCCTGACTTCCCGATGGTTTGCATCTATCGGCCAGCCTTAATGCAACATATTTTATTCTGTGTTTAGCATTGTTGTTATAGCGGCAACAGAAATACATCATCTGTGAAAATTTCAACTGTCTAGCTATCACGGTTCATGAGATACAGTCTGGTAACATTGTAAGGTCGGGTGTCAGAGTGAATGAAACATGTGAAGATATAGTACAAGACTGCCTTTAATTATGATGTTACATGGGTTATATACTGGTTATACACATAGAAGTAATAGGTACTTACATACTACATCACAACATACAGACAGATGGACCGAGGAGTCTTAGTAATAGGGTCCCGTTTTTACCTTTGGGTACGGAACCCTAAAAAATAACTAGACCGCCATCATGGGCTGTCCGTCATATTGGATTTAGAATGACGTCACTTAGCTAACCATGCATTGCCATCCAAACTAAACGTGTCATGCAAAATTTTATCTTAATCGGTGGAGTATAACTGCTTTAAAATTCAGTTGCAAGATTTTTACCCGAACACACTTACATACATACATTCTTTGCAACTTAAATAAAAGATTGTAGTATGGAACTGCTGTATTTTTCGCGATTTCAGGGTGGTCATTATAAATAATGATAAGTAAAATGATTCCTCTTACTTTTAAACCGACTTACCAAAAAGGAGGAGGTTCTATGTTCGACATTAAGTTTTTAACCCCCGACGGAAAAAGAGGGGTGTTATAAGTTTGACGTGTGTATATGTGTATATGTGTGTCTGTCTGTGGCATCGTAGCGTCCAAACGGGTGAACTGATTTCGATTTTTTTTTGTTTATTTTCACGGATATCTCCGTCAATTGTGGATCGATTTTGAAAATTCTTCTTTGTTTGATTGAATATGTTTCGAAATTGGTGCCATTTTTTTGGTAAAGATTTAATGAAGAACTTCGGAGATATACAGCAGAACTCTTCAATAAATAACGGCAAATCTCTCGGGATTTCTGCAATCGCATGTCTGTTTATTCCTTATACCATTTCATAATATAACATCACGCCAGTACGCTCTAAAGGGTTACGCAGATGTGTACAGTTCACCTTGGTACACTCTCATTTCACTGATTATGTTCAGTTTTCGGGTGATCTATTCTGGCATTAAAGTTATTTTTAACCGACTTATAAAAGGAGGAGGTTCTATGTTCGACTTCTTGTATGTTTTTTTTTAAATGTATTTTCACCTATATCTCCGTCAATTGTGAACCGATTTTGTTTGGTTTGAGGTGTAGTAAGTACCCTATCCATATATGTAATCTGGCTTCTAATAATATAAAACACTCATCTACTCTTTAGTCAGTAATAAAAGGTAATCGCTTGAGAACAGATGTTTGACTAACACAACATCCCCACATGGCGACCCACAGTGTTTTATAGACCCAAAAAAAGTGACATCGGCTTTTTATTGGCTATTTCTACTTAATAGTTTATTACAAATGCACGAGTAGAACTCCCATGTGTCAATTTTGTGTCGTTGATTTTTTTAAAAATCGTAATGTATATTTGTAACTTTGAAGCCCAAAAGACCAAAAAAAATTCGTAAAAAATAAACTGTACATAATTGAGCTTTATTCATATTGCAGGTTTATTAGGCAATTTAAGGAGAAAATTATCCCGTATTTATGTAATCAAAAACGATAATAGAACACACGAAAAAAAATGTTTTACCGAAATCACTATTTATTTTTTTATTCATATTCTAGCTCGAAGTAGAACCTCTGTCTGGTACAAATAGATTGCTTTTACTAAGGTATATCACCCATAAAAATATTACTTTCAACTTGGGCCTAGGTTTCGAGAAATTGATTTTTATGTACCGAGGTCAAAATTCCAAATTTAGGGGTGTCACAAAGGTCAATTAATATTGGCGTTTTATAATCAACTAAAGTTAATTATAATTTAGTTTAAAAGTATTTATGACTTATCGATCAAAGTGCACGTTGCAGATATAGTCTATTGAATCGTAAACAACAACACCCATGATAACACAGATAGGTTAAGTAGAAGGTAATCGCGGGGACTCCTGTGTATATAGACAGACAGGGATCGATTTTACTAGAGTGAATTTTTTCAAAGTGTGAAAATGTTAATGCAGTTTTTAGTGTTTCTCGTCGCAGAGAACGTCATTATACGAGTCGGTAACATGTCTTCCACAAGCCTACAGCCTAGTGGAAGCTAGGCCAATCAAAGTTGGTTCGATCCTACATCGCTGAAGCAACTTTTGTACGAGTCAAAATCAAAAACTCAAAATATTTTTATTACAACTTGGATAAGTTGAAATAAAAATATTTATACATTTTTATTTTGACTCGTATAAAAGTTACTTTTGAATTGTCAGCAAAAATGTAGCTTGAGTCACGGGACTATAGGGACAGTTGTCAAAAGAGAAATCTCTGCCATCATTTGATTAAATAAAATAATTGCGTGTATTAAATGGAATAAAATAAAAATAAAATAAGCCTTTATTAATACTATATAACTATTATTAGTTTTAGTGAGATTTATATCGTGTTTCCATCGGAAAAAATGGGAATTAGAATTACTTGATTATTATTCAATTCAATTTACTTCGTTGGTTATATAATTATTTTGTGTACAATTTCACGTGAAAAGTGTTTTAAAATCAATTGTTAGAATTATACTATTATAGAAGATAAAAGACCTGCTGATTTTATGTGATAAAAACTAATCGTCACAAATGGTCAAAATAGAGACAACCCTAACACATATTTTTAAAATCATTTTCTCAAAACCTAGGCCCAAGTTGCAAGTAATATTTTTTATGGATGATAAACCTTAGTATAAGGAATCTGTTTGTACCAGACAGAGGTTCTACTTCGAGCTAGAATATGAATAAAAAAATAAATACTGATTTCGGTAAAACATTTTTTTTTGCGAGTTCTATTATCGTTTTTGATTACTTAAACACGGCATAATTTTCTCCTTGACTTGCTTAATAAAACTGCAATACGATCAAAATTCAATTGTGTACAGTTTTTTTTATACGATTTTTTTTTGTTCTTTTGACCTTAAAGGTCACGAAAACTTTGCGATTTTTTTAAAAATGAGGTATTCAAAATTGGCACATGGGAGTTCTACTCGTGCATTTGTAATGAACTATTCAGTAGAAATAGCCAATAAAAAGCCGATGTCACTTTTTTTGGGTCTATAAAACACTGTGCGACCCTTGCCATTTTTGGGGCGCGTGACGCGATTGATATCTCAGCGTAGTGTTACGGCTCCAAAACAAAGTGAAATAAACTGAATTAAGTTCGTGATAAATAAGTCTAAATTCGTAAAAACGAATCGAGAACATTTAATAAATCTGTGAAAATGTGTTGTTCAAACGTAGAGATGGACATCTCCGGGGGGGCTCGGGTGTCCCCGCAGTCTCCGGACTAGTGCCCCAATGATGGCGTCCTTTCAGTGTGTGTCTGTAGCTTAGTAGCGTGGAACCTCATCTCACTACCTTCTCCTCACCAGAGTGAAACTCTTAAAAAAAAATGGCAGGAAACAAAAAGAAAACTGGAGTAAAACAGCGGCTGCACCCCCTCCCTCACAAAGTGCACCTCACTAATATTAGAGGTCTGCACTCCAATCTCACCTCAGTCCACCATCATCTAGAGACTGAAAAGCCAGCACTGTTTTTCCTTACGGAGACGCAGATAGGAAGTCCGTCTGACGTGTCGTACTTCTCCTACCCAGGGTTTACCCTGGAGCACATTTTCAAACCACGTGCGGGTGTATGCATGTATGTCCGTGACGACACTTGCCATCGGCGTCTCCGTAACCTTGAAGACTCCAGGTTCTCAGTGCTGTGGGCTCTGGTAGACACAGGGCTGGATAAGATTATCTACGCCTGTGTCTACCGCTCGCACAGCGGTGATCAGGAGACAACCAGGCTCACAGAGTACCTCAGTGAGGCGGCTGATGCGGCACAGCAGCGGTATCCTTCCGCCCAATTAGTGCTACTGGGGGACTTTAATGCCCACCATCAGGAGTGGCTCTTCCCATACCATTGCACTGACCATGCTGGTCGAGGGATGCGCAAGCTTGCGCTAGCGTTAAATCTCACCCAGCTGGTCCAAGGGGCAACGAGGGTGCCAGATGTTGATTCGCACACAGCCAATTGCTTGGACCTTCTGCTGACAACAGATCCAGACAGATACTCAGTGTCGATATCTTCACCTTTGGGTAGTTCCGACCACTGTCTGGTGATGTATGTATCCGTCTACTCCCCGCCCGATCCCAGCCCAAGAGGCACCCGGCGGGTATGGCGGTACATGTCAGCAGATTGGGATGGGATGCGATTTTTTTTCGCATGCTATCCTTGGCAGCCCACTTGCTTCTCTTCGGACGATCCATCGGCATGCGCTGACGCTGTGACTGATGTGTTGCGTCGGGGGATGGAGTACTATATTCCATTATCTGACGTAGCAATGTCTAACGTCAACCGACCATGGTTTGGAGCCGAGTGTAACCACGCCAAAGTGAAAATACAAGGCCTACCAGGCATGGGTTGACGCGAGGAGCACGGTTTGACCACATTATCGGAATCGGGAACAAACTTGCTTCATACCCAGCGGGTAGCAAAGCGTTTTGGTCCCTGGCTAAGTCGGTCGAATCAAATTTCTGTCGCCCCTCACTACCACCACTGCTGAAACCTGACGGGTCATTAGTCCACTCCGCTTCTTCTTCTTAGCGTGTCGATGACAAACGGACTCTTTTTAGTTAAATGCCTTGCCTGGCCCAGAATTCAGCCACGGCAAAGCCCTCCGCCGACGCAGTCATAAGGTCCTCACGTGAACAGACAACAGGACATGCGGCACAAGACGTAAGGTGGGCCATGGTCTGCGGGGAGACGCCGCACAAGCACCGAAGATCGGAACCATCAGAGAACCCCCACCTATGGAGATTGTCTTTGCTGCGGCCGACCTGAGTGCGGAGTCTGTTCAGAGTTTTCCAGGTCGGCCAAGGCAATGCGTGCCCAGGTGAAAGGGTCTCCGATGGCTCCAGAAAATGATCAGGGAGTTCAAATTTATTTCGCCAAAGATCGCATCTTTCCGTGGTGGTGTTGCCGGTAGATGGACTCACGCAACCAAGAAAACTTTTTCGACTTTTAAGCCTCTGGGGCACCGAGGTGTAGTTGTGCATTGGGTGGCGCGAGTCAGTTTCTTGCTTTGCCCTTTCTATACGGCTTCCCATAGTCCTGCGCACATCCGGGGGCGCGATGCCGATTAGTGGATACAGCAATCGTACCGGAGTCGGTTTAAGGCAGCCAGTGGATATTCGGCATGTCTCGTTTAGTGCTGTATCCACTAGGCCGGAGTGGGCGGAGCGGCTCCACACTGGACAGGCATATTCGCCAGCGGAGAAACAGAGCGCCATTCCAGTAGTTCGCAAGACTTGTGGAGATGCTCCCCATCTAGTGGATGTAAGGCGGCGTAACAGGCTGTTCCTGGCATGCACCTTTCGCTTAACTATCTCACAATTTTTCCTGTAGTTGAGGGACCTATCCAAAGTGACGCCAAGGTATTTTGGATGGGGACTGTGGATGATTGGTAGCCCCTGCCATGAGATGTTGAGTGTTCGACCCGCTTGTCTGTTACGGAGGTGGAAGGCGCACGACTGTGTTTTTGAGGGGTTTGGTTTTAATGCATTTTCTGCATAATAGTGGCTGAGCTCTGAAAGTGCGATGGAAAGGCTGGTTTCAATCTCCTCAAAATTTATGGCTTGGCAAGTTAATGCCAGGTCGTCTGCATACAGAAAGCGGGTCGTGTTCGGACTCACCGGTTGGTCGTTGGTGTAAATGTTAAACAGCAATGGAGCCAGTACACTGCCTTGGGGTAATCCATTCTTCTGGGTCCGCCACCTACTTTTATCATCGAGAAGGTTGACTT
The DNA here is from genome assembly GCA_945859665.1 of Anorthoa munda. Classification (NCBI taxonomy): domain Eukaryota; kingdom Metazoa; phylum Arthropoda; class Insecta; order Lepidoptera; family Noctuidae; genus Anorthoa; species Anorthoa munda. The sequence goes on along the minus strand of OX243911.1, from coordinate 29,836,882 downwards.
GAAATCGTCGGTTACTGAGGAGCTCTCTAAGAATTCGAACAAACTTTGGGTCCTCTGTCAGGTTTGTAACCTTCCATAACAAGCGCCTAATGTTAACAGTGTCGTAGGCTGCCGACAAATCCACAAATACTGCACCCGTCACTTTCCTGGTTTCGAACCCGTCCTCAATATGTTGCGTGAGGTTAAGGACCTGCGCGCAGCAAGACTTCCCAGGTCTAAATCCTGATTGCTCTGGTATAAGTTTCGGGTCGACAAGCTTTGAGAGACGGGCTAACAGTAGTCTTTCGAAAAGTTTGTAAGTGTGGCAGAGGAGCGATATAGGGCGGAAGTTTTTGGGATCGTCGTGTGGTTTCCCAGGTTTGGGGATAGCAATGACTTTAGACCTCCTCCAAAGACTAGGTATATTCGCAGACTCCAGACAGCGGTTAAAAAGTTTTAGCAACCATGACACCGATACTGGGCCGAGGTGCTTAATTTGCTCAACTGAGACCTCGTCCACACCAGAGGCCTTACCAAAGCTCAGTCTTTGAATGGCTAGGACGATGTCTGTTAGTTGGAATGGGTCGCACACTGATTCACTGGAAGATGCCAGGTTGCCAATTTTAGGAGTTCTGCCTAGGCGTTGTGGTGGTTTGCCATTAAGCAGGAGTTGGTGGGCAACTTGGTTAGCCGTTACTGCACTGGGTGTATGAGGAGGTGGTGACTCGCTCGTGAGTCTGCGGATAGTGGTCCACTCCGCTGAGGAGAAGGCAAACTTGTTTGCTTCCCTTTTTGCGGAATCTTCACATCTGAATTCTGATGGCGCGCAGCCTCCTCCTTTTCCTGATGGATGTGTGACGTAAATGTCGGACATCCGCATCCATCAAAAGGACGTCCGTAGGGTGCTGCGTAGCCTTGATGTGAACAAAGCGAGTGGCCCTGATGGGATACCAGCAATTGTACTTAAAACCTGTGCGCCTGAATTGTCTCCGATCTACACGCCTATATCGCCTTTCCATAGAGACTGGAAAAGTACCGAAGGCTTGGAAGCAAGCCAACGTACAGCCCGTGCCCAAGAAGGGCAATCGAGCTGACCCGGCCAACTACAGACCCATATTTGTAACGTCCATCCTCTGTAAGAGTATGGAACGTGTGCTCAACGGTAAGCTCCTGGCATACCTGGAAGCGAACAACATCCTCAGTGACCGCCAATACGGCTTTCGCCGAAATCGGTCCACTGGGGATCTTCTAGCGTATGCCATTCACATCTGGAGAGAGGCCATCGAGAGACACGGGGAAGCGCTAGCTGTCTCCCTCGACATCTCGATGGCTTTCGACAGGGTCTTGCACGAAAGCCTCATTGGTAAGCTTCCTACCTTCGGTCTGCCCAGTGGTCTGTGTGATTGGATTGCGGACTTCCTGAGGGTTCGATCCATCCGAATGGTTATCGACGGCTGCTCGTCCGGTCAGTTAGCTTGATCTGCTAAAACACTCACACCTACCTACCGGTACCTACCGGTACCTTTGGGTACCGGGTTTTAGCAGATCATTAATGTGCAGCAAGAATAATGTTGCCGAGAGCACTGACCCCTTAGGGACTCCGGCGTTGATATCTAACTGACGAGTGTACCCTATTGTTGCGAAGTTCATTACCGCGATGTACGTTACTGCGAAAGTTTATTATCGCGACGTACGTTGTCGCGAAAGTTCTTTACTGCCATGTACGTTACTGCGAAAGTTTACCATCGCGAAGTACGTTGTCACGAAAGTTCTTTACTGCCTGCGACGATCGATCAGCCGTTCCAGAGTTATTCGCGGAGAAGAGCAAGTGAATCTTCCAATGAAGTAGAAGTCCGAGGGTTCATCGTCCTCATCTGCCTTCTGTGCGGTATTAATTATAATAAAGTGATTGTGCGTATCAAGTGCGTTGTCCGTCTATAAGTGCGTAAAAGTAAAGTAAAGTACCTTTGTGCTCTTCAATCTGTATTATTTATTTTCTCTGTAAAGTGTTTTTGTGTGTACATAAATAAATAAATAAATAAAATAAAACGTCGCGAAACATCATATAAATAAAGGGACAATAAATAATAATAGACATTATGAATAGTAATAAAGAACTCTAAGTTAATTAGTCATTTAGATCAAGTATTATAGTTATGAACTGATAGCGTATCGATGTATCATGTTACGCGCTGTGATCCCTACTACGGTAACTCACTGTGGGAGTTTGGTATGTATTTCAATACTACTATGGTTTAGTTATAAATAACTTTGAATGAGGGAATGGAAGATGAATTATTACATTGTTTTAATTGAACAAATATTAATAAGGGAATCTTTAATTAAAAAAGGAAAGTCTAGGTTTAAGGGTAATGTAATTAAAAATAAATCAAGTGAGGTTCAGACAATTTATGGGAAAAGCAAAGAATTAATTAAGCTATTATCTACAAAACAAGGAGTGAAATCGAAGTTATTAAAATCATTATCAGTTACGAGAAATGAAATAGAGTTGTGTTATTCACAAATTATTGATTTATGTACTCTAACTAAACCCGATAGCGGTAGTGACAGTGAAATTTCTGAAGCGAGTTTAAATTCAGAATTAATCATGGAGTTCGATTTAAAAACGGCATGTAGTTTGATTCCTGTTATGAACAGTAACGAAAACAATATTAGAAGTATCATCGACAATGTAGAGATGTACGCAGATATGTTAACGGAAACGGGAAAAAAATACTAATGAAATTCGTTTTGAAAAGTAGATTATCTGAAAACGCAAAATTACGTATATCCAAGGATTACACATCTGTGAACGATTTTGTCAAAGATTTACGTGTTATACTTCTGCCTAAAAAATCGTTTACTGTAATACAATCACGGTTGCAAAACGCAACGCAAGGCTGGCGTACAATAGACCAGTTCGGAACAGAATTAGAGAAGTTATTTACTAATTTGACAATATCGCAAGCAGATGGTAATTCTGAGAGTATTCCGTTCTCAAGACGATCAACGAAAAATTGGCGTTTAAGCTATTTGCAGATGGATTGAGGGATTCGAGACTAAGTACTATTATTGCTGCGCGTAATTACGATAGTTTAAAGGACGCGATCCAGGCAGCGAAAGATGAAGAGTTAACATCGGCATCGACTTCGGCGAACGAAAATGTCATGCATTTTTCTCATCGTGGTAGAGGTAAGTTTCATAATAATAACAGTTTTAGAAATGGCCGTGGTTCTTATAAAAATATTCTTTATTTAGGCCATTTAGTATCAGAAAATGGAGTCTTACCAGATCCAGCTAAAGTTGAAGTATTGAAAAATTATCCTGTGCCAACTAATACAGATGAAGTGAAAAGATTCGTTGCATTCTGTCCCTACTACAGGAAATTTATTAAAAACTTTGCAAACATAACTAGTCCATTAAATAGATTAACTAGGAAACATGTACCATTCATTTGGACTGATGAGTTTCAAAATGCATTCGAAACAATGAAACATGCTTTGAGCACTCTACCTGTGTTAGAATTTCCAGATTTTTCAGAAAATAACAAGTTTGTCATTCAAACAGATGCCTCAGGGACGACTATTGGAGCAGTCTTGTGCAATCAAAATATGAAACCTGTAGCTTATGCTAGCAGACCTCTTAATAAAGCTGAACTCAATTACCCAACTATTCAGAAAGAGTTAGTCGCAATTGTTTGGGCTGTAAAGTATTTTAGACCCTATGTATATGGACAATCATTTACAATTATGACAGACCATAAGCCTTTAATATATTTATTTTCAGTGAAGGACCCATCAAGCAGACTACTTAAGTTTAGACTAGCATTAGAAGAATATGATTTTAAAATTTTATACATAAAAGGAAAAGATAATAGCGTCGCAGATGCATTATCTAGAATTAGTATAACATCAGAAACTTTAAAACAAATGAATAACAAAATTTTGCTAGTTATGACTAGAGCGCAGAAGCGTTTAGATTTGAAAAAAAAAGTTAATTAAAAATATCAAAATACCCGACTTAAAAAGCGAACTAAAAAGACGTCAACAAGAAGAAAATCATGCTGTGCAGTCGGAAGATACAAATTCGCGAGCTGGCTGACCAAAACCAGATGTATCCTCCGACTGCACAGCATGATTTTCTTCTTGTTGACGTCTTTTTAGTTCGCTTTTTAAGCAGTCGGGTATTTTGATTTTTTTAATTAACTTTTTTATTTAAAGATTTTTAGTTAACATTTTTTTCGAATTAGGTACATTTAAATATATAAGTGATATATATTTTTGAAATCACCTCTTGAAACCCTTTATATTAATACCCCACACGATGGGTTTGGAAGAAAAAATAAAATTGGCCACCCACAATATGGCGCCCAAAAGCCGCCATTTTCCTATTTTCCAATTTTAATGTAGCCTACGACACTCGCAAGGTTAAGATGAATCGATTGACGTATGAATCATCAAAATCGGCCAACGCGTTAGGTCTCTGGAACGCCGCATAGGAACAAACATACATACATACATACATAGACTGATAAACACATTACCCTCCTTCGGCAGTCGGGTAAAAACAATTGGATACACCAAGTTTTAGTAAACGAGATGAAACGTGACCTGATCAACCACAAATAGTTGAGGTACTAAAAATGCCGAGTAATTCTGTGGAAATGAGTTTTATAGAAAGTGATGAATTAGATAAATTGAAGAGACAAAATAATATAGATGAAGAAAGGGAATGTTTTATTTATAACAATCAAACTAAAATGCTGTAAATTAATCTTAACTTTAGAGCACAATTTACGCAAGCCGAATTTGTGACTAAGTTAGGAGATTTTTGTAAAAAAATAAGCATAAATGAGCTATGCATAGTAAAGAATAAGCAAAACGAAAGTTTTATTAAAGATGTAATAAAAGAGATAAAAGATAATAAGGATTGGACCGGTCCACGTATTTATGTATTGAGAGGAATCAGAAGAATTGATGATGAAGAAGAAAGAAAGTATATTTTACATGATTTTCATCTACTACCTACCGCAGGACATGCAGGGGTACGTAGGATGATCAATAATATTAAGAGATAATTTTACTGGCCAGGGTTAAACAATGATATTAGACAATTTGTGAGTAAATGCATTAAATGTCAGAAAATGAAGCATTGTAGGTATATCAAGGCGCCCATGGAGATAACTACAACGGCTTCACATGCTTTTGAAAAGATCTATTTAGACATTGTAGGTCCATTAGAAAAATACATTGAAGGAAATTGTTATATTTTGACACTGCAGTGCGAACTTACTAAGTTCGTAGAGGCCTATCCTTTGAGAACGAAGGAAACCCTAAGTATAGCTAAAGCATTAGTCAATAATTTTATTTTAAGATTTGGAATAACTAATACCATTGCGACTGATCGTGGAACTGAATTTGTATCTTCAATAATGGAGCAGGTATGTAAACTTTTAGGTATAAATAAGTTAATGTCTACAGCGTATCACCATCAATCCATCGGTGCGCTCGAAAATTCGCATAAAAATTTAGGTGCCCAAGAAGGGCAGTCGTGCTGATCCGGCCAACTACAGACCCATATCTGTAACCTCCATACTCTGTAAGAGTATGGAACGTGTACTCAATTCTAAGCTCATGGCATACCTAGAAGCAAACGATATCCTAAGTGACCGCCAATACGGCTTCCGCCGAAATCGGTCTACTGGGGATCTTCTAGCGTATGCCATTCACATCTGGAGTGAGGCCATCGAGAGGCACGGGGAAGCGCTTGCCGTCTCCCTCGACATCTCGAAGGCTTTTGATAGGGTCTGGCACGAAAGCCTTATTGGTAAGCTTCCTTCATTCGGTTTGCCCGGTGGTCTGTGTGATTGGATTGCTGACTTCCTGAGAGACCGGTCCATTCGAGTGGTTATCGATGGCTGCTCGTCGGACCACTTGGATATTAATGCCGGGGTCCCTCAGGGGTCGGTACTTTCAGCAACTTTATTCCTGCTGCACATTAACGATCTGCTAAAACCCGGCACCTTTGGGTATGCAGACGACAGCACTGTTGCAGAGAGATACTTGTCCAACGCTCGTGCTACCGGGCCTCAGATCCAGTCTCTCCGGGAGGCCATGGCGGAGCGCTTGAACCTGTCCTTGCAGGCAGTCTCCGAATAGGGCGATGCCAATCTGGTCAAATTTAATGCTGCTAAAACTCAGGCGTGTCTTTTTTCCGCTAAAAAGAGCCAATTTCACCCGGCTCCAACTTTCCGAGATGTGACCGTGCCAATAACTGACCATCTTGAGCTTCTTGGCGTTACGTTGACATCGACTCTCAATTTTGGCCCATACATTGAGGCAAAGGCTCAGCTGGCTGCCAAAAAGTTGGGGATCCTTGCAAAGGTGAGAAGGTACTTCACGCCAGAACAGCTGCTCAGCTTGTATAAAGCGCAAGTTCGATCATGCATGGAGTACTGTTCTCATCTCTGGGACGGATCTGCCAAATACCAGCTTGATGCACTAGAGTCGATCGAAAAGCGGGCCAAGAAGCTCATCGGTGATGAGGCACTGGTTAAGTCAAAGCTCCAGAGCCTTAAACATCGTCGCCGAGTTGCCAGCTTATCGGTTTTTTATCGATTACATTTCGGGGAGTGTCCGATGGAATTGCATGATCTAATTCCGCCCAGCCCGTTTCATCATCGGACTACCAGACGTACGGCGATGCGCCATCGGTACATGGTGGACATCCCACCCATACGCACTAAACGTTTTGAGAATACTTTTATTATGCGTACAGCTAAGGAGTGGAACTCCCTGCCGGAGTCTGTGTTTCCCGATAGCTACAATCTAGGGGTCTTTAAGTCAAGAGTGAATAGGTTACTTCTTGGCAAGCGCGATCCATCGTCGACCACATAATCGCTTACCATCAGGTGAGATGGTGGTCAAGCGCGAACCTATATCAAATAAAAAAAAAAGGTGCTTTCTTACGAATACAGTGTAATGGTCAAAAAGACACGGAGTCGCTGGCTACAATTTTGGTGTTACAGTTTTAATAATACTGTTCATACGGAAACAAAGTACACACCATTCGAACTGGTATTTGGTAGAGCTAATATAATACCATCTAGAGTTAGTCAATACATAGAACCATTATATAACCCAGATAGTTATCCTTTAGTTCTTAAGTATAGGTTACAAGTAGCACATCAAGATGCTCGTAATAATTTACTTACAAGTAAATAAAAGCGTACGAGTAGTTATGATAAATCATCAAATAATGTGACATATAATAAAGGACAATTAATTTTAATAAGAAATGAAATAGCAAGTAAGTTGGATAATCAATCGGAAGGTCCATTTGTTATTTTAAATGATTTAGGTGTAAATGTAGAAATATAAAAAAAAACCTATTTAATCCATAAAAATAGAACCAAACCATTAGTAACATAAACTTATAATTAAGTTACAATAAGAACAAAAAAAAATGTAAAAACATTTCTTTTTTCTTTCTCACCCCCGAGGTGAGGTGTAGTTAGTACCCTATCCATATATGTAATCTGGCTTCTAATAATATATAACACTCATGTACTCTTTAGTCAGTAATAAAAGGTAATCGCTTGAGAACAGTTGTTTGACTAACACAACATCCCCACAGGTTGAATTTGTTTCGAAATTGGTCACATTTTCATTTGGTGAAGATTTGATGAAGAACTTCGGAGATATACAACAGAACTCTTCAACAAATAACGGCAAATCTCTCGGGATTGCTGCAATCGCATGTCTGTTTATTGTTTATACCATTTAATAAAATAACATCACGCCAGTACGCTCTAAAGGGATACGCAGATCTCTCATTTCACCGGTTATGTTCAAGTTTCATGTTATTCGGGTAATCTCACATCACATCACATCATCAGCCTATTAATGTTCCCACTGCTGGGACACAGGCCTCCTCTCTGCGAGAGGGAATGGGCCGTAATCCACCACGCGGGCCCAGTGCGGGTTGGTGGATGTCACATGTCTTCGAATTTTTGGTTCTAGGACATGCCGGTTTCCTCACGATGTTTTCCTTCACTGTCCTTCGATTCGGGTAATCTATTCTGGCGTTATAGGTACTTACTAAACAACTTGCCTATTAGGTAGGTAAAACTAAAAAGAGAAAAATAAAAAAAAATTACTGCAAAAAAATACTACAGACTTCCAAATAAAAAACTACAAAGTGAAAAATAATTTTATTTTTGGAAGTCGGTGTCTTTCGTAGGTACCAAATTTTTGCGATATAGACACCGACTTCCAAAAATAAATACCAGAATAGATTACCCGAATAACATGAAACTTGAACATAACCGGTGAAATGAGAGATCTGCGTACCCCTTTCGAGAGTACTGGCGTGATGTTATGTTATGAAATGGTATAAAAAAATCAGACATACGATTGAGAGATTTTTTTTTTTTGGGTGTACCCCATTATTGCGAAGTTCATTACCGCGATGTACGTTACAGCGAAAGTTTATTATCGTGACGTACGTTATCGCGAAAGTTCTTTACTGCGATGTACGTTACTGCGAAAGTTTACCATTGTGAAGTACGTTGTCGCGAAAGTTCTTTACTGCGATGTACGTTACTGCGAAAGTTTAACATTGCGACGTACGCTGTCGCGAAAGTTCTTTACTGTGACGATTGCAGTTTCGATAACACGCTATTGCAATTTAGGTCATCTAGAAGGGTTACCGATACTGGTGATAGTAGAAATATTATATTGTTGGACATGACTAACAAATGAGCAAAACTTGTAAGCAAATTTAATTATAATTGAACCAAAAGATAATAATAGTAAAATAAACATAAACAAAATTCATATTGGTGCCTATCTAAGGATATCACACACTAGATACTTAATCTAACAAATCTGGGGCCAAGAAATTCCGAGGATGCTACGATGACATCGGTTGACAAAGACCTGGATTTGGCGTTTGATGTCTTTTGTTACCTTCCACGTTTCACACGCGTAGAGCAGCACAGATTTGACATTGGACCCGAAGATTTTGAGTTTGTGGACGCGAATTCATAATATTAGTTATTTTATAATAAGGAGTATTGTATACATTATTGAATTAGTTGCGCCTTTCACTAAAATAGGAGCAATATTTTGTGTTCATGTGTGTTTGCTATCAATTTTGTAGTGTACGACGTAGGTACAGTAGCCGGCAGAGAGAAAACTTTGCATTTTTATGTCTTATTTATGTATGATACCTTTAAACGAGCAATTCTTGTATATGTGTATATACATATAAAAAATCTGAATCTCGGAATTTACTCCAATGATTTTCATGAAATTGGGTATGCAGGGCCTTTCGGGAAAGATAAATCGATCTAGTTAGGTTTCATTTTACATTTATTTTCATCTTTCGCGACAACGTACGTCGTAATGGTAAACTTTCGCAGTAACGTACATCGCAGTAAAGAACTTTCGCGACAACGTACTTCGCAATGGTAAACTTTCGCAGTAACGTACATCGCAGTTAAGAACTTTCGTGACAACGTACTTCGCAATGGTAAACTTTCGCAGTAACGTACATCGCAGTGAAGAACTTTCGTGACAACGTACTTCGCAATGGTAAACTTTCGCAGTAACGTACATCGCAGTAAAGAACTTTCGCGATAACGTACGTCGCGATAATAAACTTTCGCTGTAACGTACATCGCGGTAATGAACTTCGCAATAATGGGGTACACCCAGTTCTGGTATATCTCCGAAGTTCTTCATCAGATCTCACCAAATTAAAATGGGACCAATATCGGCACATATTCTTTCAAACAAAAAAATAATTTTCAAAATCGGTTTACAATTAGTTTGTTGAAACAATTAAAAAAAAAATGGAATGATCATAATTATATAAGTTTTCGTACAAAACAATTTTTAGGTTTTTTTCATTATAATTACAAAGTAAAATCAAATCGAAAATATTTTTTTGAATCCAGTACCGAAAACAGCCCGACAGTTTTCCGAACAAACCCGAGCCCGTGTGACGTCACGACGTTAATTTCTACTCCTTGTGGCACATAGTTTATACAGTGTTTTGACTTTTAACCGATTCAATCTTGTTATTATTGTCAATATATTGATAAATATTGAACCTTATAAGTTATCGTGCTTGCTTCGTATCATTATGTACTAACACTACAAAAAGATCCCCAATTATAATTATGTGTTTCGCGCAATAGCCAACTAGCAATCTGTACTAAATTTGAGAAATGTTCTATATCTAACTAGATTCCAATTATAATGTGTTAATTATGTTGTTATCTTGTTCTAATTTAGTATTAGATCCGTATTAATTTCTAACTTTGATATAAATAAATTTTTAATGGAACTTTCGAGCAAAGTTGACATTGTTGTATAATAGAATAGAATAGAATAGAATACTCTTTATTATGTACACCATATTATAAGTTACAGAAAGTGTAGAAAAAGAAAACATTACACTGGGTGACACAATCGCGGCGGCCTTATCGCTAAAAGCGATCTTTTCAAGACAACCTTTGGATGGATTTTAAAAATAAAAGGAAAGACAGTACTGTAGGTAGTCTTTGGTGTACTATTTATATATAAAATAAATATATATATTATATAGAAAAATATATACAGTAATAAGTATGGAACAAAAGCATAGAAATCAAGAAAAACAACTATTAAAGAGAGAGGTAGTGATTCTTTATCATAGTTTTAAAAGTGGGCAGAGATTGAGCATGCCTTATTGACACGGGCAAAGCGTTCCACAACGGCACTGCTTGAACCGTAAAAGCTGGTGGAATGCATCGGCATCTCTAGTCTCAAGTTTTCCGTTGACCTCAGATATCTATTATGTGTGTCATGAAGGAACTTAAAACATTCTTTGAGATAAGAGGGGTTGTAGGATTGTATAGAATACTGTAAAGCAGAAATAAAATATGAGAATTCCGGCGAAGACGTATGGGAAGCCACTTGAGCTTTGTCCGAAATGCAGAAATGTGATCATATTTGCGAAGGCCAAATATAAATCTTATGCAAAGGTTTTGAAGACGCTCAAGCTTATCTAGTTGTGCCTGGGGGAGATCGAGATAACTGACATCAGCATGGTCAAGGATAGGAAGCAGAAGGGACTGTGCAAGCGCAATTTTAGTGGCAGTCGGAAGAAAGTTTCGCAATCGTCTAAGAGACCTGGCAGAAGCAAAAATTTTGCGGCTTACGTACTGAAGCTGCGGACCCCAAGACAGATATCTGTCGATCCAAATCCCAAGGTTCTTAACCTTCACACATATTGGAATAGTAGTTCCGTTAAATTGTACCAGAGGAAGTTGTGTCCAATTTACTTTTGGAATCATCCTAGAGCCGCCAACAATTATGACCTGGGTCTTTGACGGATTTATCTGAAGCCCATTTGCCTCACTCCATTCACAAATTGTAGCCAAATCCTTATTTATTGCATTAATTGCATCAGCTAACTCTGCAAGGGCTATAATTACGTAACTTGAAAACATGATTTTTTGTTTATGGAGATATATTCATTATTTTATTCTTAAATGACAGATATAGGCGTAAAACTAATATTTCTGTTTGAATTATGGAAATCGGGAGAGAGGTGGTAACACTGATAGCGCTGACATTGTTTTCGTTGCGGTCCGAGTTACATTTTACGAAAAAGTGATATATACGAATTGAAAACTCTGAAACTTTACTGCAGTCTGCTCATCAATATCACAGCAAGCCCTGATACTGTTATCTACGTGGAACACAGCTGATTTTTGGAGAAAATACAACCGCAAGTACTGTATTATTTAATATCCATCAAACAAGTTTTCCAAGTATATAGCATTGGGATTCTTGTACTTCTGTCAATTTCAAACGACACATGTCATTCCAATACTGAGACACTGACATTTGATACCTATCTAACAAAAGGGTTGCCAGCTAGAGGAAACCTCCCTAGAAAGTGGGCAACAAAGCAATCTACGTACAAAGTGCCATAAATTGGCAAAAGAGGGCACAAGGGCTAAAAGGTTTATTAATCGATATTGTCTTTCTACCAAGTTCCGAAGAGCATCAATAGGGGTCACTGCCTGTATATAAACAAAGTACCAATACTTTTAAAATTTATTTTTCATCACAATGGAGCAAGTAATGGCCGCACTTCTTACTATCCAAAAAGAACTCGATGAACAGAAAAAACTCAAATACCAAAAAGGGGAAGAAGTGACAGAGAAGGTAACATTAAATATAAATAAAATATTTGAAGAAAAATTAAAAGTTTTAGAAGAAAAACATGAAAACCTTAAGTCAAGGGTAGAAAATCAAGAGCAAAGATTATACTATATGGAGAGACAATCAAGACAACGCAATCTAGTCTTCTTTGGGCTGCAGGAACACGAAAAATCCTACTCTAATATAGAAAATATTATAGTAGATTTTGTACATAAATACTTCTCAATACAATTAGACCATAGAGACTTACAAGCGATCAGAAGAATAGGGAAGAAGACTGAAAAGCCACGACCGATAGTTATTACGTTCACAACACTTGGTAAGAAGATCGACATCTTAAAAGGCAAAGGAGCTCTAAAAGAAACACCGTATTATATAAAATAAGACTACTCCCAATCAGTCCTACAAAAAAGAAGAGAGCTACAGGAACAAGTAAAAGCTGAAAGAGAGAAGGGTAATACAGCCATCATTAAATACGACAAGCTTATTCTACTAAATAATTCAGTCAAAGAACCGAAAACCAATAAAAGAAACCTATCAAAATCTCCAGAGAATAACACAAACAACCATGGCGAGCAGATATCTCAAGCAAGCTAAAATAACAAAACCTTGGCCGCCCACACAGTACAAAGGTCTTCAAGCTTTTCCGAAGGCGTAGTTAAACCGAGCATACTAAACTATCTAACAAACAAAAATAATAATAACAAAAAAAACACACAAGCTAACACCACAAATATATAACAACGAACCGGCCAGCCTCTCCCAGAAAATAACAAACAAACTGAAAAAGCTACATCAATACACAACACACATCTTCCAAGCCGGCTGGTCCCCGTGGAAGAGTACGACCACAACCCTCCAGGAAAACCACAAAAACAAAAAATTACTAATCTGGACAAAGACTCTAAGAATTGTATAAAAATTGGAACTTATAATGTCAGGTCTCTGTCATCAATACACCGATACTTAGAACTTAATAATGCACTGAAAGATATAAACTGCGACATACTAGGACTCTCAGAAACAAGAAAAATGGGTTGCCACATAGAAGAGTATTCAGACTATGTTTTCTGCTATATAGGAGAAACAAAGAAATTGCATGGAGTCGGATTTCTAATAAAATAGCTTTCTAGTACTTAGATTCTCTGAGCTAAGCTGCGGACGGACAGACGGACAGAGCGAAACTATAAGGGTTCCTTGTTGACTTCGGAACCCTAAAAAGGCATGAAAAAATAATATAACTAAAAGTTAAACATAAATTCGAAATATATAAATATTATAAAATACATATACAACAACAGCATAAGTAATGTCATGCTAGAATCTAGAGGTGATGCAATTAATATCGAAAGAGGAGTTAGACAGGGGGACCCTCTGTCACCTAAATTGTTTATTGCGGTTTTAGAAGATGTATTTAGAAAGACAGACTGGAAAACCAGAGGCATAAAAATAAACAACACCTATCTAAGCCATCTCAGATTCGCGGACGACATAGTTATACTGTCTGAAACAGCAAATGAATTACAAGACATGTTCTGCTCTCTTGCACAAGCTAGCTCAGAAGTAGGATTAGAGATGAATACTACAAAAACCAAAATCATGACAAACAGCATAGAACGGCCCATCAATGTAAAAGAAAAATCTATAGAATATGTCCACAGTTACATCTACCTAGGCAAACAAATATCATTTTTGAAAACGCACAATGAAGACGAAATTGAAAGAAGAACAAACATAGCCTGGAAGAAATTTTGGTCACTCAAAGAAATTCTAAAAGGAGACTACTCGATAAACCTTAAGAAAACGGTATTAGACACCTGTATACTGCCTTGTCTACTGTATGGCTGCCAAACTTGGATATACACGACAAAAGCAAAACAAAGGATCACAACAACACAAAGAGCAATGGAGAGAAGTATCCTAAACATAAGAAAAATACAAAAAGTCAGGAGCAAAGTAATCAGACAGAAAACAAAGATAACAGATGCACTCAAACAAGCTCTAAAATTAAAATGGCAGTGGGCAGGTCACGTATCGAGATACACAGACAGCAGGTGGATAATCAATACTACAAGGTGGAAAGGGCCAATCGGCAAAAGAAGGGTAGGGAGACCGAAAAGAAGATGGACTGAGACGATATAACCGAATTAATAGGAAAGGACTGGCAAACTATCGGCAAGGACAGAGATGAGTGGAAAAGACTGGAGGAGGCCTTCACCCGAGGAGGGGTCCATATCCAATAGCAAAACTAACTCTTACTAACATTTAGACAATAAGCAAAACAATAATAACTAACCAACAAATACTAACATTTGAAATTGCAATTAAGGATAAGGAAATAAAGCCTTTTTTAATTTTTTTATTATGAGAATCGGTCGACGCATTTAAGAGATATTTACTGACGAATTAGTGTAAGGAAAATCTACCAAGTTAATATTTTCACGTTTCTGTTCTACAAACTTTTTAGTGTTTGAAAATATGTAATAAATATATTAGTGTTTAATAATATTACGGGATATGTAAATAATGGGCATTAACGAAAATGTTATGTTTATGTGTATCATATTTTGTGGTATCTAATGATTTTTTTTAAATTCAAAGTCTAAGTTTCGCGCCAATCGTGTTTGTTTACTTTTTAGGGTTCCGTACCCAAAGGGTAAAAACGGGACCCTATTACTAAGACTTCGCGATCCGTCTGTCTGTCTGTCTGTCTGTCTGTCTGTCTGTCTGTCCGTCTGTCTCCAGGCTGTATCTCATGAACCGTGATAGCTAGACAGTTGAAATTTTCACAGATGATGTATTTCTGTAGCCGTTATAACATCAAATACTAAAAACAGTATGAAGTAAATATTAAAGGGGGGGCTCCCATACAACAAACGTGATATTTTTGCCGTTTTTTGCTCGATATTAATAACGGCAACAGGTAGACGCCTGAAATATTCACAGAATGTTTAGTGTAATATTTACTTCAAAAAATAATTAATAAATTAAAATAAAATAAATTAAGGGGGGCTCCCATACAACAAACGTGATTTTTATGCAGTGTTTTGCGATAATGGTACGGAACCCTTCGTGTGCGAGTCCGACTCGCACTTGACCGGTTTTTTATTTTACACCAATATCACCTACCCATATGTAAAAACGATTACGTTATGACAATTATGTTTCTAAACGTACCTGGTAAACAACATTAACTAACACCTGTCCACAAACACGTAATATTCATTACGACTACTTTATTTATGCTCAAAACATCCAAATCGTCCATCAGGTATATTATCGACATTAGCCTTTATGAATCCTTTATCACAAATGACTAAATAAAATTTGTTGTTTAATAATATTTTTGCATTAATAATATGTTCGTAGTCACGTGGTTCTTTTCAAAATACTATCGATTTTCTATTGCTTATAAAAAATTGAAAAGCAATATTTAAGAGTTTTTTGAAACGACAATATAATTTAAGATATGTAAAGTTTCGAAATACATAACAAAAATCGTCATCTTTTTAGGGTTCCGTACCCAAAGGGTACGGAACGTCCGGGTCCGTCCGTCCGTCCGTCCGTCCGTCCGTCCGTCCGTCTGTATGTCTGTCTGTCTGTCTGTCTGTCTGTCTGTCTGTCTGTCTGTCTGTCTGTCTGTCTGTCTGTCTGTCTGTCTGTCACCAGGCTGTATCTCATGAACCGTGATAGCTAGACTGTTGAAATTTTCACAAATGATGTATTTCTGTTGCCGCTATAACAACAAATACTAAAAACAGAATAAAATAAATATTTAAGTGGGGCTCCCATACAACAAACGTGATTTTTTGGCCGTTTTTTTGGTATAATGGTACGGAAACGTCTCGTGGTCCGACTCGCACTTGACCAGTTTTTAATTCAACCTTCCGATTGGCGGAGATATCGGTGAACAAATATGAAAAAAAAAAACATACTTAAAGTCGAACATAGAACCTCCTCTTATTTGGTAAGTCGTTTAAAAAATACTGCCGACTTCCAAAGAAGAAACTACAAAGTGAAACTAAAAAGTAAAGTTATTTTTCACTTTGTAGTTTCTTATATGGAAGTCGGTAGTATTTTATTTTTTTAAAGTTTTCTTTTGTATTACAACAAGCTTTTGAAAATTCTGCATAAACTTTGCCAAGTAAAGAATATTCAAGAAGTAATATTAAATAATGTAGTTACACGGGCGCAATTTCTGAGCCCTGCAGCAGCACGGCGCCCAGGTTGAACCACAGCGCGTTAGAGAGCGTGAACTGGTTCTCGAGTGCGGGTGGGTCCTCGATGCAGGGGTAGGGGTTCTGCCACTCCTCGTGGCACAGGCGCCCCACCACGTACAGCAACAGCGACGTGCCCAGGTATGCGAAACCTAGGCACAGCCACACCTGTGGGCAGGGCCACGTCAAGGAGAATCTGAGGTACGCCACAGTACCCACACTCATTAGATAGTTATAGCTAAACCACAGATTAAAAAATAAATTATTCATTAAAAAATCTTTTTTTTAAAACAAGCTTTATTTGTTTTCTTCTCAGAACACCATTTCATTTGATACCCATATCAAAAACAAACAAAACAGTGCACAAAAAGTAACTAGTTTACCATTTTGGGCCGTCCGCCATATTGGATTTAGAACGACGTCTATAATCTAACCACGTTGCCGAACACGTTTAGTTTGGATGACAATCCAAACTAAACGTGTATGCAAAGTTTCATCTTAATCGGCGGAGGATAACTGCTTTAAAATTCAGTTGCAAGATTTGACCCGAACACACTTACATACATACATATATTGCAAGTTAATTAAAAGCTTGTAATTTTATTTTTTTATTAACTTTGATACTGCTGTCCCATTCGTTTTGTACACAGAACTGTGCAGAACTTACGTCATTGGAGAAAGGCAGCAAGAATGCGAAGATTTTGGGTTCGGGCTGCTTAGGCGTGCGGAACAGGATGCTTATTCCGAGGTTCATGAAGGGCGTGGTGAAGTCCACCGCACTCTCGCGCTCCGCCGTGATGGTCAAGTCGGTGATTGCGAAGTCGATGCTCTGCTCAGAGAGAAGAGGGGGGGTCACGTGGCGGTCTGGCTCAGTCTGTGTATACAAGGTAGTGTACGTCGTCCTCCATGAGGCGGTCCAGCGTGCCCAACTACATTCCGGACACATTGTCGTGCGCGCCATAGCTGTACACACACATATACACACAAGCGTACGTACGTCGTCCTCCATGAGGCGAGCCAGCATGCCCGACCACTTGCCGGTCACGTTGTCGCGCGCGCCGTAGTTGCCGTCCTCCTGCTCCACGAACGTGTAGTTGAACTGCAGCTGCTTGGCCAGCTTGTCGATCAGCTCGATGCAGAAACCTAGAATTAACCGAGTGAATAGGTTACTTCTAGGCAAGCGTGCTCCATCGTCGACAACATCATCGCTTACCATCAGGTGAGATGGTGGTCAAGCGCAAGCCTATATCAAAAAAATAAAAAACCTGAAACCGAAATCCACGCAGTCACTATCACTAGTATTATAGCTGATTTATTTTATTGTTAACGAAAATAAAATAATTAAGTTGCTCGACATTATTATTATTTGCCAAGATTCGTCTTGTTCAATGTTTCCTTTGGACATTGACTCAGCCGGTTCGGGAAGTTGCGCGGTATCTTCTCGTTTATTTTTTTATTTATTTTTTATTTATCGATAGGCTCGCGTTTGACCACGATCTCGCCTGATGGTAAGCGATGATGTGGTCGACGGTGAAGCACGCTTGCCTAGAAGTAACCTATTCACTCTTGACTTAAAGACCCCAAGGTTGTAGCTATCAGGAAACAAAGAATCCGGCAGGGAATTCCACTCCTTAGCTGTACGTACAATGAAAGTATTCGCAAAACGCTTTGTACGTATGGGTGCGATGTCCACCATGTACCGGTGGCGCATTGCCGTACGTCTAGTCGTCCGGTGATGGAAAGGGCTAGGCGGAATCAAATTGTGCAGTTCCATCGCACACTCCCCGAAATGTAACCGATAAAAAACCGAAAGACTGGCCACTTGGCGTCGATGTTCAAGGCTCTGGAGCTTTGAGGTGACCAGTGCATCGTTGGCGATAAGCCTGCCCGTTTGTCAATCGACTCAAGTGCATCAAGTTGATATTTGGCAGATCCATCCCAGAGGTGAGAGCAGTACTCCATGCATGACCGAACTTGCGCTTTATACAATTTTAGCAGCTGTTCAGGCGTGAAGTACCGTTTCACCTTTGCATCCCCAACTTTCCTTCCTTTTGGATCCCCAACTTTTTTGCAGCCAACTGAGCCTTTGCCTCAATGAATGGACCAAAATTGAGGGTCGATGTTAACGTAACACCAAGAATGTCGAGATTGTCCGTTATCGGCACGGTTACACCACGGAAAGATGGAACCGGGTGGAATGGGCTCTTTTTTGCGGAAAAAATGACACGCCTGGGTCTTAGCAGCATTGAAACTGACCAGATTGGCATCGCCTCATTCGGAGACTGCCTCCAAAGACAGGTTCAAGCGCTCAACCATGGCCTCTTGGAGAGACTGGATCTCAGGCCCAGTAGCCTGTGCGCCGGACACGTATCTCTCAGCAACCGTGCTGTCGTCTGCATACCCAAAGGTTCCGGGTTTTAGCAGGTCATTAATGTGCAGCAAAAACAGTGTACCCGAGAGCACCTACCCCTGAGCGACGAGCGGACGAGCAGCCATCGATAACCACTCGGATGGACCGATCCCTCAGGAAGTCAGCAATCCAGTCACACAGACCACTAGGCAGACCAAAGGAAGGAAGCTTACCAATAAGGCTCTCATGCCAGACCCTGTCGAAAGCCTTCGAGATGTCAAGGGAGACAGCAAGCGCCTCCCCGTGCCTCTCGATGGCCTCACTCCAGTCGTGAATGGCATACGCTAGAAGATCCCCAATAGACCGATTTCGGCGGAAGGCGTATTGGCGGTCACTGAGGATGTCGTTGTCTTCTAGGTATACCAGGAGCTTATTGTTAAGCACACGTTCCATACTCTTACAGAGGATGGACGTTAGCGAGATGGGTCTGTAGTTGGCCGGGTCAGCCCGACTACCCTTTTTGGGCACGGGCTGAACGTTAGCTTGCTTCCAAGCCTTCGGCATCTTTCCAGTCACTATCGAAAGGCGATATAGGCGTGTCAGGATCGGAGACAATTCAGGCGCACAAGTTTTTAGTCAATTGCCGGTATCCCGTCTCGTATAACGTATCAAAGTGTCAAAAGACGAAATTCAGTGTGTGTTGCCAGTGATGACATACGGAACTAGACGTGGTCGTTCAAAATGGGCTTCATTAGAAGACAAAAGACAATGGAGAGGGCTATGCTCGGAGTTTCCTTGCGTGATCGAATTAGAAATGATGATACTGATGATACACTCATCTTTCATGGGGCAGTACCCCATATTAAATTCTATAACAAAATACCTTCTGATATATTAAAACTAAATGTAAAAAATTTAAAACTTTAGTTAAAAGCGCACTTTGTAAACAAGCATATTACAAATTATATGATTACATTCAAGATAAGAATGTTTGGAAACATGCTTGTCTTGCTCTATAGGGCAATCTTTAGTGTAGGCAAAATCAAATTTGTTAATTTAAATTCCCATCCATTGTTATTGTATTTTTTTAATTATTAGCAATTGACTCACACACTGTTCCGTTGTTGTTGTTGAATTAGGTATTTTACCTATGTTTGCAATATTTGTCAGTATGTGAGAACCATGTTCCTATTTATTAAATTAATGAATTTACCTGTTAATGCTTTTAATACATTATGCCTGTACGTACCTGTGTGTAGTGCGATTCTGGGTGCATCGTCCTCCCATATATGAATTTATTAATTTATGTACTTATGTAAATATTGTAAAACACCTATTTTTTTAAAAACAATAAGTATGGAGTTTCTTGTGCATTCTTCTCCATAACAAGCTACTTTTCCGAATGCATGGTAGAATCAATTTTAATAACATGTAAATTTTAATTTTTAATTGTATGGCGTTGAAATAAATATATTTGACTTTGACTTGATAACCACAGGGTAACCAGGGTAACCGACATAGTCCGAAGAAATGTCAAACTTAAGTGGCAATGGGCAGGGCACATTGCTCGCAGAAGGCGTGGTCGATGGGCCGAAAAGTTCTGGAGTGGCGACCGCGAACCAGAAGATGCTGCATCCTCAACTAAATGGAGCTATAACCTAGTTAATGTTGTGGGAATTCACTGGATGAGTGAAGCACAGTACTGGTCGATGTGGCGATACTTGGGTGAGGCCTATGTTCAGCAGTGGACGTCTTTCAACTGATTTGATGATGACGATGGTTGAAATACGTACCTTCATAGCGATCATTCCCAGATAAACGGTCCATAGATTCTTGCATCATCACATACGGTTTGTTCTGAAACAGAATGTTAAAGCATTGTCGTACAATATTTAAGTGAAGGTATTCCTACTATGTTTTTCGGTTACCCGGTCTTTTCTCATACCCGGATAGCGGGTATTTTATTTGCAGATAGGCGAGTAAAAACCGGGAACCTTTAAAAAATCAAAAATAAGATACATTTTTAAAGTGATAAAACATTAACAGTAAATATTTACTTAACATAAAGTAGAGTCCGTAAAAGCTGTTACCAGACCCACCTGCCGTTAGCTAATACACTAAAAGTTAGACGATTTTGAATCATCCGCAATTAGCTGTCGATAAGAGTTCAGAATCAGAAATTTTATTTATGAAACCGATATTTACACTAGATAAAATTACAAATTTAAGAAACCCCCAATGCTAATTTTTATTTCATGCTTTTTAAACTACGTATAATATACCTAGTAGCAGACACGCTTCAATCGACAATCTATCGAAACACGTAAATGACACGATATCTTGCGAAAAAATCAAGATTCAAAGAGTAAAATGCAAATAACTTTTCAACGGCTAAAAGACCGATTTTATTCAAACATAGCTAAGAACACTTTCGACAAAGTCACCTTTCAAAAAAAAAGAAACTAAATGAAAATCGGTTCATCCGTTTAGGCGCTATGACGCCACATGCAGACACACAGATACACAGCAACACACGTCAAACTTATAACACCCCTCTTTTTCCGTCGGGGGTTAATAAAGATCTTAAGTTAACTATAATGGGCCCTATGTTTTACCGTGAAGTCGTACAAATATTGGTGAAAATAAAAGCAAACAATAAAAGAAAAGAAAATATCTAACAGAATAAAGCAAAATTAAATACTTAAATTACAAGAAAAGAAAAGAAAAACTATTTTAAATTTATTTAAACGCGCACGTAGGGTTCTGTACCATTATCGAAAAAAACAAAAAAAAACATGTTTGTATGGGAGACCTTTATTTTATTCTGTTTTTAGTATTTGCTCAAATTCAAATTCAAATTATTTATTTGTAAAAACATAGGTACAGTATAATAAGTTCTAATTCTAATGGGGGGTTGGGGGGGTGTTGTTGCTAGTGTCCGTAGGATTTACCACCTTCTCTTAGGCCTACCCTACACGTGCCCCCCGGGTGGTGCTTAATGAGCAACAACGCCGAGCAACAGGCGGCGGATAATAACCTGTCAATGGCTACCACCAGCCAAGAGGTATTAAATACCCTCCAAACAAAGTGGCTATGGTACCTTGGAAAATTACCATTAGACATTTTCCCAACCCCCCTTTTTATGAAATATTGAAGAATATGGAATGCAATTTGTCGTGCGATCCGGCTAACCCCCTGCGCTCACCGGTACCCGGGCCGGTGAGTGTGAAATTGACTACCGAAGACACCACTGAAGCGAGTGACCAGGCTTCTGTGGCTGTAAATGCTACTGGAAATAAAAAAAGCTAGTGCAACAGGCATTTCATCCAGGCCTGTTTGTGAGAGCTCGAAGTGCGTCCATAAGCAACGTATCAAGCTCTGACACCAAAGATTGCTGCGATGAACTTATAGATAATAGGAACATCATTAAGCCTCCATCCTGGCAACGAGTCCCAATACAAAGGAATCTAAAGCGCAGGAAAATAACAGATTCACCCGAGGAACGCCAAATAGAAACGTCCGACAGTTTTAGTGGGCTAACCGTTGACCTGACCGAGGAGAACCAGGCTTCTGAGATACAACTTAAAGCCAAGAAGCATAATAAACCACCACCAATAATTTTGTATGGAATTGAGGATTTGAACAAGCTCACCGAACTACTGGGAATAGCTGTAGACACTTCAAAATTGACATATAAAATTATTAACAGGAACCAACTCAAGTTGAAGTGTACAAAAATGTCATCTTCTATACATATAGTTTTAAATATCTGGGCCATATTGTGACGTCCGACCTGAAGGACGACGCTGATATTGAGCGAGAAAGGAGGGCGTTGTCGGTGAGGGCGAATATGATTGCCCGCAGGTTTTCGCGTAGCTCCAAGGATGTGAA
Organism: Anorthoa munda; assembly: GCA_945859665.1. NCBI lineage: Eukaryota > Metazoa > Arthropoda > Insecta > Lepidoptera > Noctuidae > Anorthoa > Anorthoa munda. The sequence goes on along the minus strand of OX243911.1, from coordinate 29,814,224 downwards.
AATCACCTTGTTTCGAGCCTACTGCACATGTTTTTTTACGAGCAGTGGGTGTCATATTTGCAGAAATCTTACAACGCTCTTCGCGTTCAATATAATAACGCGTTGAGGGCACTGCTGCGGCTGCCTCGCTTTTGCAGCGCATCGGGAATGTTGGCAAGCGTCCGCGTTGACTGTTTTTATGCTAGCATGCGCAAGAGGGCAACCTCAATGGCGAGTAGAGTGCGGGGCAGCGGCAACAGTCTTCTTAGCATTGTTGCCAACAGGTTGGACGGGCCTTTCATGCGGCAGTGGCAGGCCTTGCATGCACCCGTATACCGGGCGTGGGGCAGGTAACAATTTAAAAAAATTACCATAGTTTATTTATGTTTTGCAATATAATTTTATATAAATCTTATTTTTAATATTTTGTCATTTTTTATAACATGCAACAATTAGAAATTTTACATTTGACATTGTTTTATACATTTCTGACATTTTAATAATTTATTTTTTGGACCGTTTTAATTATTACTTTTAATGAGTTTTTGATTATTTTATATTTTAATTATTCATTGATTTATTTTGGGTTTTTATCTGTTTGTAATTTTTTATGTATCATTGGACTGTAATTATGTCTGAAATAAAATAAATAATAAAATAGATATAAAATGCTTTGTCCTGAATGACTGACTGACGGATCAACGCACAGCCTAAACCACTGATTGTAGAGACCTGAAACTTGGAAGGTGTATTATTTCTATGACGTAGGCATCCGATAAGAAAGGATTTTTGAAATTTCTACCCCTAAGGGTTTGAAAAAGGGGTTGAGAGTTTGTATGAAAAATCTAATTCCTTCAGCCAAAATACTTGAAAATTGACACAAATAGTAATAAGTAAATGATAAAGGTCGCCATTATTAATTTTTTGAAATTACCCTCTAAAGATGATTTAGGGTGTGTTGAAGTTTGTATGGAAGAATCTGATTTCTTGGGTAAACTTGAAACTTGGCATAAATACCCACCTAAGTAAACAATAAAGGTTGTCATTATTAGTTTTTCTAAACTAACCCCAAAAAACGATTTAGGGGGTGTTTAAGATTTTTTGAAGAATTTTATTTCTTGGGTTAATAAACTTGAAATTTGATATAAATACCAACTTAAGTAAACAATAAAGGTTGTCATTATTAGATATTCGAAACTTCCCCCAAAATACGATTTAATGGGTGTTAAAGTTTTTTTGAAGTTTTCTAGAAGAACTATTCAACTATTGACCATATATTCACACTAACTCAAATTATGGAAAAATAAGTAGAATACGGGAAAACAATATATATAGCATTCATCGATTATAGCAAAACCTTCGACTCCATAAAGCATGAATCCCTCTGGACTGCTCTAGCAGAACAAGGAATCAAGCAAAACTATCTAACCATCATATATAAAATCTACAAAGAATGCAATGCTCGAATTAAATTAGAAAAAGAAGGTGAGGCATTCTATATTCTATATATCAGTCTGCGCTCACGCGGCCTTGGTGGCGCACGCGTCCTTGGATTGCAGTGTATTAATCATGGCTATGATTAATCTTAATATATATAAATCTCGTGTCACAATGTTTGTCCTCAATGGACTCCTAAACCACTTAACCGATTATAATAAAATTCGCACACCATGTGCAGTTCGATCCAACTTGAGAGATAGGGTAGGGTAGGGTAGGTAGGGTAGGTAGGGTAGGTAGGGTAGGTAGGGTAGGTAGGGTAGGTAGGGTAGGTAGGGTAGGTAGGGTAGGTAGGGTAGGTAGGGTAGGTAGGGTAGGTAGGGTAGGTAGGGTAGGTAGGGTAGGTAGGGTAGGTAGGGTAGGTAGGGTAGGTAGGGTAGGTAGGGTAGGTAGGGTAGGTAGGGTAGGTAGGGTAGGTAGGGTAGGTAGGGTAGGTAGGGTAGGTAGGGTAGGTAGGGTAGGTAGGGTAGGTAGGGTAGGTAGGGTAGGTAGGGTAGGTAGGGTAGGTAGGGTAGGTAGGGTAGGTAGGGTAGGTAGGGTAGGTAGGGTAGGTAGGGTAGGTAGGGTAGGTAGGGTAGGTAGGGTAGGTAGGGTAGGTAGGGTAGGTAGGGTAGGTAGGGTAGGTAGGGTAGGTAGGGTAGGTAGGGTAGGTAGGGTAGGTAGGGTAGGTAGGGTAGGTAGGGTAGGTAGGGTAGGTAGGGTAGGTAGGGTAGGTAGGGTAGGTAGGGTAGGTAGGGTAGGTAGGGTAGGTAGGGTAGGTAGGGTAGGTAGGGTAGGTAGGGTAGGTAGGGTAGGTAGGGTAGGTAGGGTAGGTAGGGTAGGTAGGGTAGGTAGGGTAGGTAGGGTAGGTAGGGTAGGTAGGGTAGGTAGGGTAGGTAGGGTAGGTAGGGTAGGTAGGGTAGGTAGGGTAGGTAGGGTAGGTAGGGTAGGTAGGGTAGGTAGGGTAGGTAGGGTAGGTAGGGTAGGTAGGGTAGGTAGGGTAGGTAGGGTAGGTAGGGTAGGTAGGGTAGGTAGGGTAGGTAGGGTAGGTAGGGTAGGTAGGGTAGGTAGGGTAGGTAGGGTAGGTAGGGTAGGTAGGGTAGGTAGGGTAGGTAGGGTAGGTAGGGTAGGTAGGGTAGGTAGGGTAGGTAGGGTAGGTAGGGTAGGTAGGGTAGGTAGGGTAGGTAGGGTAGGTAGGGTAGGTAGGGTAGGTAGGGTAGGTAGGGTAGGTAGGGTAGGTAGGGTAGGTAGGGTAGGTAGGGTAGGTAGGGTAGGTAGGGTAGGTAGGGTAGGTAGGGTAGGTAGGGTAGGTAGGGTAGGTAGGGTAGGTAGGGTAGGTAGGGTAGGTATGGTAGGTATTTTTTTTTTATTTTTTTTTTTTATTTTTTTATTTTTTTTTTTTTTTTTTAACAAATGAAACTACCGCGAACCAGTGGTCCGCGCTCTTTTTACTTTTATATTTAATTTTTCGCTGGTATGCATTCCTGCTATTTTTTATTTATTGGAACTCCGCTCTATTAGAGCCGTCACATGCGTTTTAAAAGTACAATTTTTTTTTTTCTTAATTACTAAAATACAAGTAAGTAGGGTCCATCACCCTGTATAAATTAAGGAGTTTTCCGAAGACTAATACAAGAAGATATTTCACTTAACAAAATCAAGCCAAGACCAGACCCCCGCCTCTCGGCGCCCGATCACCTCAACTTCTCGATAGGGCGCCAATGGCCGGGGTAACAAACTATGAACTACTTAACCTAGTTACAGATAAAACTATACTTACACATTTTTTTTTTTTATATTTTTTTTATTTTTTTTTTTATTTTTTTTTTTTATTTTTTTTTTTTATGCTCTTTGGCCTTAAATATAGCTGCCGGTCTCTTGGTGCTCGTGACATCAATTTTTTTTTTTTTTTTTTTTTTTTTCCAATCTTAACTTAACTATACATGTGTTAGTATTGGAAGTACGTGTGATGTCATTAAATCATAAATTTACACTTTTAAGCACAATGGGTTTGCTACAAAATACAAACTGTCATATTTATTAAGCATCTACCGACAAATGTCGAAGTACCTACTTAAATTATTATTGTCAAATACCTACAATTGTTAGAGTACCCACCTGAGTAAATATTGTTGTGTGTACAGGAAATAACTCTAAAATTACATATAAGCTATAGTGATGATATTCCTATGATTAAGAACGACTAAATAGGCGATATTAAATTCCTTAATTGTCTTGATACGTTTTAAAAATGTTTAATTACTCAAGAATTGATTATTGACTTAATTGTGAGATTATTTATAGCAATGTAGAAAATGGTGGGGACATTTGACGTATTGAGACAAGTTGACTTGTTCTATAAATAGTGTGTAATTCGTAAGTTAAGAGACTTCGTTATGGACTACACAAGCTTCATGTAAGTAATTTGATATTATAACTTGATTATTGCTAATGGTGGTGTTGAAACTCTATTTTCATATTGTGGCCTTTATTCATAATGATGTTAAATTGATTTAAGGGTTAGTCATGTACCTTGCCTTATCCTTGTTGTTTTGATTATGTAATATTGTGAAATGTTACAAAGATTCATCATATAATGGCCATAATAGAATTAGATCTGTAATATATATATGGTTGTAAAATATGTCCATGAATACTTTTACAACCATAGTTGCTTCCGTGGAGTTTCTTGCCCTTCTTCTACACGAGAACTAGGTTTAGCGAACGGGCGGTAAGCTCTCTGAGCCTGAATATGAATTAATTGACAAGCCTAATTGAAATAAATACCTAGTCTTGTCTTTCTGTGCTTTTATTCATAAAACCTTTCCCTTATACATCACATATAATAGGAACTCTGATACACAGTAAATAACCAATAACCATCTTGACATATATCGATACTTTTATATGGAGTTCCATTATGATTCTAACACATGCATACTAAAACTCTAAATACTGACTATTGGGAATGGATGGGAAATGATGTGGTAAGGGTTTTAAGAAGAGCCAACAACTCCTCCACGATCGCCATATTTCGGTGCAGCATAGCTGTCTGAAGATTGTAGTCGACAACTATTTTTGATGGCGCTCCCATGGCTTTCTTTGCGAAACGTCCGATGGCGTCACCTGTGTCGTCCGTGTAGTAAACACAGCTGGATGTGTGTCTCGACACGGCCACTACCGCGTGGGGTACGCTGTCATGAACACGAATTCTTGCTTTGCGGGAGTTGATGATGACCACGCGCTCATAGGTGAGACCCTGAGATTCGTGTATGGTCAGGATGCGGGAACCCTCGCCAGATCCGTATCCCTGCTCACCCAGGATGGATTTCTCCTCCTGTGTGTGAACCAGGAACAGCGTGTTCTGGGAGTTTTTCGGGATGTCCGCACCCGTGAAGCCGCACACCCTCAGTGAGTGAATCTTACTCGTACAGGTCTTCGACGAGTAGATCCCACCGTAGAGGTCGCTGAGCGCGTATGCTACATCCATAGGGCTCCGGTGAGTACAGAGCAACTCGTGCGTGACTGTGGCCACCATACTTGGACGGGTATACCTGAAAGGAAATAGGTTCTCTCTGTCCAAGTATGGCAGCTGGTTAACATCCCCGATGAGGACAATTTCGTCTGCACCCGACAACTTAACAGCCATAACTATGGCCCCAAAGTGGTTCATGAGGGCCTCGTCCACCAATAGTCGGTGGCATCTATCTCTCCTCTTGAAACCACTTGCCAGGACGGAGGCCATAGTTCGCACCTTGGTTTTGGCTTTCTCGCCAATGCGGTGCGAGAGCTTTTCTCTCAGGTCTTTGGCCGCTTCAGTTGTCGTGGTAATCACTACGTCATTCTCCCCATCGAAGTGGCTAACCACCCACGTCGTCTTTCCGCACCCCGGAACCCCGTTCACCCACTTGATGTTTTTGATGTCCCAGTCCGTTGTTGAAGCCGTACCCGAGATGGTCTGGGCCATCTCGAGAATCCTGTCATCCAGCATAATTTCCGTGCATCGGGCAACCACCACTATTGGGTCCTCGTCAGGTGTGTCAAAGACCGGCTTTCCTTTCCTCGCCGTTTCTACCTTATCTTTTGTTACAAAGCCGACAGTAGCATTGTAAGCCGCCATATACGACCTCGTCATGCACCCCGTGATGACTCGGGACTCACGGTTGTCGTATACAGCAGCTTCGGCCTCCTCGAGCAAGACCCTCAGCAGTCCCTCAGATTGTAGGTTGAACGATTGTAAGATCTTTTTGCAGGTCAAGGTGTTGACCTGTTTTGTTGCTCTTACAATCGCCAAGAATTCGAGGAACGCGTTTTGTATATGGTCGGAGGGTCCTGACACCGGGATGTAGTTTGGAGGCCTGACCTGTCCCTTGTCGGCCCTTGATAAAGTATTTTTCGGGGATGACTCTCCCGCCTCCCTCGGAGATCTCCTTAGGAAGCTAGAGAGAGCTTCTCCCTGTGACGGTCCGGAAGTGTCCGAGTGAATTGAGCCACTGCGTCGGTCGGTGAAGATGTTTTTGAGGAAGGATTTGATGCCAGTCTTTAACCCGGCTAGTCGGATTGACTCCTGTTCACGTCGCGTAAGAGTGCTTCTGTTCAGCGCTTCCCTTTCCCTATCTTCAGCGATTTTTTGTTGCATCCGCGCCGAGCCGCTGAGCGTGGCTGGAGGCGATACCGTATGCGGCTTCTTTGGGGACTTAAGGTAACTCAAAGACTCCCCTCTGTCCTCGTACACGATTACCTCATGCGCCTCTGCGGCCTTTATGCATCCAAGGCGGTCTGCAACTTCGCCCCTCTCGCCATCGATGACCATGGCGTCTACGCTGATAGCTCGGGCCGAGTGTCCAACGGGCAGTCCCAATCTCTGGAGTAACGAGCTTGCTTGTGCAAATGGAGTCTCCTCTCCCCACTCGAGCAATGCAATCTTTTTGTCTTTAAATTGCATTACCCGGCATCGGATACTGAGGATCTCCATTGTCGGCAAATCAGTGTATTTTTTGCCCGCGATGCTCGTCTTGGTGGTACTTCCATTGATCAGGGCCGCAAGGCCAGGTGGTATGGCTACTTTGGACTTACCCGGTCTTACTCTACAGAAGCTAACTCCCAAACTCTCCTGCGGACGGTTCATAAACAGGGCTACTCCTCGTAGTCTTATGCCGGGATCACCTGCTGCTCCCCATGCCAAGAAGCACGGTACAGAGTTGGGTACGGGATCCGTTTGCTGCGTGGCGGTTGTGTTGTCTGTTGATGCTTGGTCCGATGGTGTCGTCAAGATGTTAATGCTAGTTCCTGCTTGTGACAGTTGTTGTATCACGTTTGGACTGGGTGTGGTCAGAGATAGTGGTCGGTGTTGTGTCAAGGTCGTTGTGTGTGGTTGTAATTGTTGTGTCAGTAGTGCTGATATAGTTGATGTTGGTGTTAAGGTCATTTGTGTATTAGTTGTTGAGATGGTTGTTGTCATTGTGTTTTGGGTTTGTGTCGTTGCTGTTTTTTGTTGCATCAATGGTGGGATCATTGTCAGTGTTGATGTTGTGGTCATGTGTGTGTTTGAAGGGATTTGTGTTGTTGTTGTTGTGGCTATTTGGGTGTTTGTGGTTGTTGTGGTCTGAGTTTGTGTTGTCAAGGTATGTATGTTTGTTGTCTGTGCGTTTGTTGGTGGTTGTGTTGAAAGAACGGCGGTCGACAAGTTGGCCCTAGCGGCGACTAAGACGACCCTCTGCGCGAATTCCAAGAACGGTGGTCTTGTAGCCTTACCCTCTACGATGGAGCTGAGAGTCGACGAGCTCAGGGTTAGGTCCAGCTCACTTTCCAGCCTCATCCTATCGTGGCTAAATCTCGGACATTCAAACAGAAGGTGCCAGACTGATTCCTCCGTGAATGGGTCACACACGCACGCGGGACTGTCCTTCAGATGGAAGCGGTGTAGATAGGCTGAGAATCCTCCGTGTCCCGTGAATATTTGGACTAATGCTGGAGTGAGGACCATGTCTCTGGTGATTCTTTTCGCGCCTAGGACGCTTGGGAAGAACACCTTTGTCACGGATCCTGTGCTGGAGGACTCATACCTACGTTGCCACTTCTTGACTGTCTCCTCACGTATGCGCTTCTTCACAAAGGAAATCGGCACTTTGTCGTAGTCCGGCGCTGTCTTTTTTGTGAGCGCCGCCTTCTTTGCCAGTTCGTCCGCCCTTTCGTTCCCTGGTGTACCAACGTGTGCTCTTAACCAGAAATAACGCACATCTCTGCCCTCCCCTCGGATACCACGCACGAGTTCCTTGAGATCGTAAGCCAATTGGTGAGTTGCTTTCGGACACCTCAGCAGATCCAGCGACGATCTCGAATCGCTAAGAATGCTGGCTGTGTCCACTTTGCTTTCTTTCACCAATTTTGTAGCTCTAACCAGTGCGTAGAGTTCCGATTGGAAGACAGTGTTGTGCGGTTCCAGCCTGAAAGTTCTGTATTTCGATTCCCTGCCTTCACTCCACCACGTTATGGCAGCTCCTACCTTCCCTTCTATTTTGCTGCCATCGGTGTAAATGTGGGGACCGGTTATGTGGTGGGTTTCTAGGGTTTCGGGATCGAAATCTTCCAGTTGCTGGTATTCCGTGGTTATGAGCTTCGATGGGTGTGGTTGTTGAAGGTGTCCCACTTTTCGCTCCACTTCTCTTCCTGGAGGTAGGAACTCGTGAGAGTGACCTTTTTTCACTAGGAACAAGGTAGAGGCTTCCATTACCCGGAGGTCGAGAGGCAACTGCCCCGACAGGACGAGAGCCGATACTAGAGACACAGTGCGATGCGCCTTGCAGATCTTCTGCACGAAGCCTCTCTGCAGTGTGTCTAACTGATTTCTGACCATCAGTTTCTCAGCTGCAGGTGCCCATGCGCTTGCAGCGTACAACACTATTGGCTCCACCACCGACACGTAAATGGTCCTGATAATCTCCCGATTGAGACCCCAAGTCACCCTCGCAGCACATGCTAGCTGTTTGTAGATATCCGCAGCTTTCTTGCAGGTGGCGGAAACATGTGCGTTGAAAGTGAGTTTGTGGTCTATGGTCAGTCCTAGAAGCTTTATCTCCTTGACGAGACTCAGCCGGACACCGGACATGTGAACAACCGGGTCGTCATACTTGCGCTTTCTTGTCATCACCATCGCATTTGTTTTATGCGCGGCGAAGCAAAGCTTGTTCTGACTACCCCACTCGGACACAATGCCCAGCGTCCTTTCTGCCGTTCGCTCCAGAGTACTGACCTCGTGGTCGGAGAAGACCAAGACCACGTCGTCCGCGTAGGCCTGGCAAAACACCCCCAAGCTGTTAAGTTTCGATAGAAGCGAGTCTAGGATTAGATTCCAAAGTGATGGGCCCGCAATGGAACCTTGGACGCATCCCTTGGTGGTCTCCTTCTCGCTTTTCGCTCGGGCGTAATTTACCTGCACCTTCCGATTCTCCAGGTATGATGTTATTAGGTGGTAAAGATTTTTTGGACACCTTCTTGTGAGTAGTTCGTGTTTAATGGCTGGCCACCACGCATTGTCGAAGGCCCCCTCTATGTCCAGTGATACCAGAAGCACGATCTTTTTCGCTCTATCTCTGCACGTACGTGCGTCACTAGGGCGTAGAGGGCGTCCTCGGTGCCACGCTGCGGCATGAAACCATACTGATGTGTGTTTAGTGTTGGCATCAAGTGCCACTGAAGCCTGTTGACGAGGAGTTTTTCGACGATCTTACCCAAGACAGACAGGAGTCCAATTGGTCTGTAGGACTTCGGATGGGTGTAGTCGTCTTTGCCGGGTTTCCGTAGGATGCATACGTGTGCCACTTTCCACTGCCCAGGGAAGCACGATAGCGCCAGGCATCTGTTCGCCAAGGCAAGAAATACCTCCCTGTTGCAGTTGATAGCGGCCGCACATATATCGGCCGTCAGCCCATCCGGTCCTGGGGCTTTCTTTAGGTTTTGACCTTGTAAAACCATTTCAAGCTCCGCAGGTGTAAAAGGTGGGTCGTCGGCCGACAATCCTCGGTGATCGTCTGATCCCTCTCGTATTCGGTCTCTAAGCTGGGCGTGGTGAGATGTTTCCGCTAGAGTTGAGTCTTCAGGGTAAAAGGTATTCGCAAGAAGTTCGGCCGACTGCTCGGGACTCAGGGTTTCTCCCACTGGGTTCCTGAGGAGCGCGTCGTTTTCCCTTCTTGCGGTTTTCCTTATGACTCTATAAATTCCGTCCCACATACTCTCTCTCACCTGTGTGGAACAGAACTCTTTCCAGCTTGCCGTGGCGGCTTCAGTAGCTTGGTCTGTGTAGTGTTGTTTGGCTGAGGTGTATTCCTGGATGGTGTGAGCTTTCCTTGATGGTGCCGCATTTCTTATTCTTCTCTTTTTCCTGAGAACGTCTCGTCTGAGTTGTTCTAGAGAAGGGGACCACCAAGGAGGCTTGGAATCTGTTTTCCTTGTGCCAAGTTTAGGTATCGACTTTTCGCATGCCTGGTGCACTGCAGAGGTATACTCGCCGATCAGGCTCTCCAATTCCTCACGAGTTGAGGTTTGTGCTATAGTACCGGGTGTGATGTTGCACCCTGATAGACAGGCGTTGAAATTCTCTCTGAATTCTGACCATTTCGCCTTCTTGGTGTTATAGATGCGCGTTGAGACTGGTCTCAACGGTTCCAGGGGTTTCCCCAGACGCATCGCGAAGGTTACCGCGTTGTGGTCAGAAGAGGTGAGGGTTCTGTCTACCTTCCAATCCTCGATCCTGTCTAGAAGCGACAAGCTGCATACCGTGACATCGACTATGCTAGCATACAGCCTGTCTCCCCTATAAGTCTCGAAGGTTGGAACCTGTCCTCTGTTGAGAATTTGGAGATCCTGTTCGTTAACAAATGAGTTATACTCTGCACCGCGGTGGTCTTCGGAATTACTTCCCCACCACTGGCTCCAAGCATTGATGTCTCCACCGATGATAGTGTTAGGTGTGTGTGTATGTGTTTTGGTGAGTACGGTTTTTAAGGTGTTGATGTAAGGTGTTAGTGGTTGGTCACCCTCGAAGTAGACCGACACTACTCCAATCTTGACGTCGCCCACCCTTATTATGACCGAGGCAATGTTCTCGGTGACGAGCTGAGGGTCATGAATGACTTCCAGCTCGTCCCCGAAGACAACTACGGCTGCCTTTACCGGTTTTTGACGGCTCAGGGTGCACTGGATGACTTGAGTGCCTGGGTTCTGTTTCATGATCCCTGTTCTCCCTACATAGGGTTCTTGAACGAGGGCCACTTTTATCCCTTTTTCCTGAGCCGCGAGGTGGAACTCCGCTGTCGCAAGCTTGGAGCGTTGAAGGTTTGCTTGGATGAAATGCAAACCTCTTGTCGGACCACTGCGAGTACTGACCGTGGTGGTGTTAGTCTGGTTGCCCTCCTCCTCAGCAATATGAGACCCGCGACCTGGCTATGCCGTCCCACTTTTGCCGCTCTTGACAGCTTTCGCTGTAGGTGGTGTGTGCGGTGTCCGAGCTCTCCCTGTTTGCCGTTACACAGTTCACACAGGTCGGGTGTTTACCGTCTCTCCTAGAAGGACAGTCTCTTCCAGTATGCTCGCCTGAGCAGTAGCTGCATGTCTGCGTAGTTTCTTTGCACACTGTTCTTGTGTGACCATACGCTAAACACTTACTGCATTGCACTAATGGGGACTGATCCTCTACAGGTACCCTTTGGAGGCCAATGAAGACTTTGGCCTCACCCTGCGTGAGACGCTTCCACAGCTCTGGGGAGAGCTCAAAAACGGGATGGCAGACCAGTGAGTTCCTTGCCTTCTTTCTGAATCTAATTTTTAGAGTCTGGCTGCCCATGTCGACACCGCCGAAGAGGCCCTGGTTCTGCGCTTTGAGCAGATCCACCATCTCCTCGTCGGTGTAGTGAGCCTGGACTCCCCTGACACAGATCAAAGGGTTCGCCGGCTTTGGTTCCTGGATCCTCAGGTCATCCTTCCTGTCGATTTGCCTTTTAATTAAATCCAAATCGCGTTTGGATGCGCAATTAAGGATGACCTTCTGGTTCCTTGCCTTCCTTACCTTGTTTAATTGGGCCCCCGTTGTTTTTAGGTCCAGCGCCACCCTTACCCTCTCCAAGACGTTTTCCCCCGTATGTTTGGGGTCCGTCGAGGAGACGATAAGGGTGTGGCTGGACTGGGCTGGCTTCGGCTGGGTTGGCTTCGGCTGTGGTGCGAGGATCACTGGCCTATTCTGGGGCTGTGACATCACGGGTCTATCCCTCAGGCCATCCATGCCCTTGACGATTTCCGCCAGCGTCTTCTTTACCTCTACAACCGCAAGCTCGGTGTCAAGGTTCGTTGCTGGCGGGGCTTGGGGCTGGGGCTTGTCTCTCAGGACTCTGATGTCCGAGGAGACAAGCTCCAGCTTTTCACGGACGGGCTTCAGATGTTGTGAGATGTCCTGGGGGGGGGGAGGAGGTGGTCTGTTGGTGTGTCTGTCTAGTGCCTGTGCTATCTTCTTAATTTCTGCCTCCATCCTTTCCGTTGTGGAGGCCGACTTCATTATATCATCGGGGACGCTGCAGTGGTGTTCTTGGATAGTGGCTGGGGGCACCGGAAGGTCCGTTTTTAGGCGCTCTACCTGCTTCCTCAACATGTCCAGCTGGTTTGTGATGCTGGCTATGTTGAGTTCGAGGCGCATCAGGACCGGGTTAGGGGATTCTCGTCCCGGCGATCCTGAACTTGTCCTGGCCTCCCTGCGGGTCTTTTCGTGCTCTTTTTTTACCGCATCTTGCAAGGCCAGGACCCCCTTTTTGATTTCGGCGTTCTCCTTGAACGCCTGAAGGGTCTCGGCTCCCAACCACTCTCTTATCTGCTTCGTCGTTTGCAGGGTCTCTCCTATCTCTTCCCTCGCGCGATTTAACTCCAACGCCAGAGTCTTCTTAGATACCTCAATCTCCCTCGTGTGAGCTCTCTCGACACGTACGAGCTCTTGGGCATGGCGTGATCTCTCCTTTTCTAAGTTGTATTTGTGGCGCGCTCGGGAGTCAGACAGGGACAGGACGGTCTCGTACAGACCCTGCAGGCATTCGTGAGCTGTCTGCTTGCATTCCCTTTTCATGTTTCCTGCGGCCTCCAGCGCTGCCTTGCCCTGCTGAAGCATGATATTCGCTTCCTCGGTGGCCATGTCCATATGTACGCCTGTACCTTTCCTCGGCGTTCTGTACAGGATACTGGCCCGACGGCTGGATGGTTCGCTGGTTCGGCTGGAGGCATTTGAAATTTCCTCGTCCGTTAAAGGTTTCGGTGGGGATATGTCACATCCCTCCCACCGCAGTATCGTTTCCGACACGCGTTTTGATGGACCAGCTGCTGGCTGCTCCGAGACTTCGGAGCACGCAGAGCTGTACGCTGTTGCTGGTGTGTGCGGGTTTGTGGCACGCGTGAGTTCAGTCACGCCCGACACAGATGCCGCCTTCGGACTCGATGGTATCACAGTCGGCTGGGACTGAGTCAGTTTGCCCGTTGCGACTGACTTTGCCGACTTCGCAATAACCTTTTCCCGAAGCGATCGTGCCGATTTCGTGACCTTACTAGGTACTTTGGCGGGAACGGATGATGCTGAAGATGATGCTGACATTTTTAAGGTTTTACTTAAACTAAATTAAATTTAAATTATTGTTAACTTAATTAAATTTACTAACAATGACTAGAAAGTTTCGGGTGATGGACTTACTTATGTTAAATTACTGTTGTTGTTGTAATTACTGTTGTTGATTTGAGGTAGGGTAGGTAGGGTAGGTAGGGTAGGTAGGGTAGGTAGGGTAGGTAGGGTAGGTAGGGTAGGTAGGGTAGGTAGGGTAGGTAGGGTAGGTAGGGTAGGTAGGGTAGGTAGGGTAGGTAGGGTAGGTAGGGTAGGTAGGGTAGGTAGGGTAGGTAGGGTAGGTAGGGTAGGCAGGGTAGGCAGGGTAGGCAGGGTAGGCAGGGTAGGCAGGGTAGGCAGGGTAGGCAGGGTAGGCAGGGTAGGCAGGGTAGGCAGGGTAGGCAGGGTAGGCAGGGTAGGCAGGGTAGGCAGGATAGGCAGGGTAGGCAGGGTAGGCAGGGTAGGCAGGGTAGGCAGGGTAGGCAGGGTAGGCAGGGTAGGCAGGGTAGGCAGGGTAGGCAGGGTAGGCAGGGTAGGCAGGGTAGGCAGGGTAGGCAGGGTAGGCAGGGTAGGCAGGGTAGGCAGGGTAGGCAGGGTAGGCAGGGTAGGCAGGGTAGGCAGGGTAGGCAGGGTAGGCAGGGTAGGCAGGGTAGGCAGGGTAGGCAGGGTAGGCAGGGTAGGCAGGGTAGGCAGGGTAGGCAGGGTAGGCAGGGTAGGCAGGGTAGGCAGGGTAGGCAGGGTAGGCAGGGTAGGCAGGGTAGGCAGGGTAGGCAGGGTAGGCAGGGTAGGCAGGGTAGGCAGGGTAGGCAGGGTAGGCAGGGTAGGCAGGGTAGGCAGGGTAGGCAGGGTAGGCAGGGTAGGCAGGGTAGGCAGGGTAGGCAGGGTAGGCAGGGTAGGCAGGGTAGGCAGGGTAGGCAGGGTAGGCAGGGTAGGCAGGGTAGGCAGGGTAGGCAGGGTAGGCAGGGTAGGCAGGGTAGGCAGGGTAGGCAGGGTAGGCAGGGTAGGCAGGGTAGGCAGGGTAGGCAGGGTAGGCAGGGTAGGCAGGGTAGGTAGGGTAGGGTAGGTAGTTAGGGTAGGGTAGGGTAGGTAGTTAGGGTAGGTAGGGTAGGTAGGGTAGGGTGGGTAGGGTAGGGAAGGGTAGGTAGTTAGGGTAGGGTAGGTAGTTAGGGTAGGTAGGGTAGGTAGGGTAGATGAATGTTTGGTGTTTTTATGGCAAAACAAAGTTTGCCGGGTCAGCTAGTATAATATAATATAATGTATTTAAATAAATAAAATAAAAAAATAAAATAAAAATGTGTTTATTAACTTAAATCTATACACTTTAGTTGCCGGGGCTTCCCAGAAAGTAATCCGAAGATACTTGTGATGGGATAAACCTCGCTCTTCCTCGTTTTATTACAATAGTATCGTTCATGAATAAGAGACAACCATACAAAGTAACTTAATAATAAACACTTAATAGACAAAAATCGTTTAAAATAATTTTGACAATAAAATTTAGACAGGTCAACAGTTAGAAAATATGAAAAGGTAGACTTGGTTGTCTTAGGAGTGATTCGCCCTATCCCCTCGTACTAGTATAAAACTGTATCATGAGCGGATAGTCTTCCTCAACCATAGAACAACAGATTCCCACAAGGTTCCAGTTACAGTTACACATAATTAGGCAGATTGATTACTTAATGTATAGGTAATAAATTTTAGTAATTTTACAGTTATATTAATTAAGATACATGATTAAAATTGTCTATGTTGTTTTGTGTTTGGATATGGGTGTAGGGATATTTTTATGTATTATGTATGTGTACTATGTGTGCTTTATTATTTATGCGCCTTGTAATACCAAATTATTCAGCAGATTTTCAGTGCTGTTGTAGTCTAGAGTTTTCAAATATTTATCTATAGCTTTTTTGCATGTTTGCCTGTCAAGATTCTTCAATCCCAGATCTTTACTTACTTTGTTGTAAAGGCTAGGTCCAAGATAATTGTGAAATTTGTGTGCAAAAGATGTTCTATATTTGGGTATGTTATAAAATATATCTAATCGTCGCCTTTTTGCAAAGTGCGGTTTTACTTTATGTTGTGCCATAATCTCTAGTTTAATGAATAGTTTACGTACCGTCAGGACTCCCAGTTCTGAGTAAAGTAGGTGTGTCGGATAAGTGTACTTTTTGCGAAAGATAACTTTAAGTACCATGCGTTGGGCTCTTTCGACAAACAACAGGGTGGTTTTTGAATTTCCTCCCCATACATTTAAGCCGTATGTCAGTATAGACTGACATAGTGGTAAATAATTTTTTATTAGTAACTTAATGACACATACATTTCTAATCGTTTTAAAAATATAAATTAACTTTCTTGCGCGATTACTTAGTTTCATGACGTGTTTTTTCCAGTTTAAGTTATGGTCTATTATCACACCGAGATATCTTATGGAATTAGTTCTGGTGATTGGGTTACAATGATAGGTACTTGGATTGTTGCAATTGTGAGTTTGTATAATTATTGAGTTAGGAGAAGGTTGAGTTCTGCCGTTAATTGTGAATGTAATAAATTTCGTTTTGTCAAGATTAAGTGTCAACAAATGATTGTCCAGCCAAGAAGTTACTAAAGCAAAGCCTTCATTTGCTGCTTCGGTTACATTTTTCCACGTGTTGGAGTTGAACAATAATACTGTGTCATCTGCAAATGTTATTATTTGACCATTTTGTAAAACCAAATTGCAGAGGTCATTAATATATATTAAAAACAGCGTAGGACCCATAACTCTACCTTGAGGCACTCCAAAGGTAACATTTTTAGCTTAGACTGTTATCAATTTTTATTACCTGTGTTCGGTTAGTCAAGTAAACTTGGAAAAGTTGGAGAGGTATTCCTCGAATTCCCAAGGTCTCGAGTTTGTTCAGGAGGATGGGTACAGAGACGGTATCGAAGGCCTTTGCAAGGTCTAGGAATATAGTATTAGAAAAAGTGTAAAGTGTGACAGTTGCAATGTAATAATCAGTGAGATTCTAGCCTATATACAAAATAGGCTGGTAGTAATGTGTGTGCGAGCTTTTTCAACGTAAGCGCAAGCCTATCAATAATAATAAAAAAAAAAAAAAAAAAAAATAACTTGGATGAGATAGTTGAGGCCAAAAACTTGCTACTTCAGTGTGTCAAAACCTATAAGCGCAAGATACAGTGGAAAAAGGATGGAAAATTGCAGAAAGACTTGCAAGACATTATAGGATTATTCAAGGAACTAGATCCTAATGAACTGCCAGCCTTTGTTGCGAAAAATTTGAACACCCTACCCCCAATTCATTTTGATCACCTTGATGCTACTAGACTTTTAAAAGACTTGTTAATTCTTAAAAATGATGTAGCCCAAATAAAGAGTTCATTTGTGTCATCGGAGCAACTGGAGGATATCAAAACTGAATTGACAAATCTCAAAACAGCATCCATTGTCAAAATATGA
This sequence comes from Anorthoa munda, assembly GCA_945859665.1. Taxonomy (NCBI): domain Eukaryota; kingdom Metazoa; phylum Arthropoda; class Insecta; order Lepidoptera; family Noctuidae; genus Anorthoa; species Anorthoa munda. The sequence goes on along the minus strand of OX243911.1, from coordinate 29,797,680 downwards.
GCACATTAAGGGGTAGTTCAAGAATGAATGTTGAAAACCTGAAATAGTGGACCGATTGGCCTGTTGAACCTACCTAAAAAGGACTTCATCCAAAATCCAACTGAAGGAGATCCATGCTCGACCCCTGGATATATCAGAAATCCAAATACAGTTGTTTTACGCAACCCTTCTTCTGGACAGTCAGGTAACCAGGCGCCGAAGAAATCTAGTGACTCAGTAACTTCTAAAACGCCTGTTGTGCATAATTTGACCGACATAACCACGCCAACGTCAGAGAAATCACCTGCATACAAGGATGTAAACAATGGTGGCCCTAGGATGAATACAAAGTCGTTTGCACCGTTTGGGCGCATTATGTCCAATTCGCAAAATGTCCAGCTGTCTAATTCGCAATTGGTCTAGTTCGCAATTGGTCCAGCTGTCTAATTCGCTATTGGTCCAGTTCGCAATTAGTCCAGTTTGCATTTGGTCCAATTCGCAATAGGTCCAATTCGCAACTGGTCCAGTTTGCAATAAGTCCAATTCGCAATTGGTCCAGGCGTCCTTGATAACGAGAGGCGTATTTAGACGACCCCACGTGAGGTTGGGTGAGATTCGGCTCTAAGAAAAAATGCATATTATTATTGATCAACACATATATTAGAAAAACAACACATATCGGTATAAATAATTAAGCCTGAGATTGTGTCCACTAAAGCATTCTGTAAATCTTTCAAGTCGCGTAATAGATTGCTCGCGACCACAGCTCCCATAGAAACTTCACTTGCTCTCGAAATGTTTTGAGTTGCAGCTTTTAATACTTCTAATGTATTTTCGATGTTTGCAAACTGCTGATGAATCATTTTATGTTGTTTGTGTATTGTAGCCTCCGTCCTCTTTAAGAGACTGAATTCCGCTTCTATGACCGAAGTTTGATTTTGCCAATATGATACAATATGCTTTTGATTTTTGCGAAGAAGAGTGATATCTTTCTCGTACTGTTCTGCGAATCGAGCGTCCAATACACCGAAGAGGCCGTTTGCTATGTAACCGACACCGTCGATAAGACCTCGCCGCCACCTGTTCGCTTGCTTTGCAAAATGCTGACTGAGTAACATATGATTATTGTAATCGAGTTCATTGTACCCATGACGTAACTGCAATAATATTATGTCACAATGCGTTTGTTCTTGGATCGTGCTGCATGTTTGTTCCAGGGCCATTATACTTTTGTTAAGTGCGGTAATTCCTTCCCAATAAGGATCTAAATCATAGTATATGATTAGCTTCCAGTCGTCGCGAATGATCTGCATGTTTGTTAGTTTGTCGAAGTAAATATGTTGATTATTTCTGAATTGTGTGACGTTAAGTGCGCATTGGGAAGTTGTTATGATACTAAAAAATAACATGATTGCTGCAAACACTGCTGCTATATTGTAACGAGCGCCTCCTTTCCTTGTTTCAGAGCGCTTATTTGTGTTGGAATGTCCCAACCCCGTGGTATTTGCTTGTTTGATTTGCGAGGATTCATTATTAACTGGAAGTTTTGATAATTTTGTGATCGGACGTTTAAGTGTTCCGTTTTTGGTTTTCACTGTAACCACGCGAACATTACCGTCGGAACCGGGATGTAGTTTGATGACTCTGCCCATCAGCCATTTTCCCGGCGGAAGATTGTCATCATGAATCATGACAATATCGTCAACATTGAGGTTGCTTGTAGATTGCCTCCACTTACTTCTTTCTGTAATTTGTACTAGGTACTCATTCCTCCATCTTTTCCAGAGATCTTGTACAATTTTTTGTGTCAACTGCCATCGGGTTCTTAAATCCGTTTCAGTCTCATGTATGGAAACTTTTGATCCACCTGTTAGGAAGTGAGCAGGCGTTAAAAAATCCACATCGTCTGGATCTTCTGATATAGCACATAATGGTCTCGTGTTGAGACAAGCTTCAATCTGTGTAAGCACCGTATATAGTTCCTCAAATGTAAGAATCTGGTCTCCAATAACTCTCTTGAAATGATATTTGAAGCTTTTAACTGCCGCCTCCCATAGGCCTCCTGCAGATGGCCATGAGGGCGCATTAAAGCTCCACTCGATTTCCATATCTAATACTTCTGCTTTTAAATCTTTGTCTTGCATGATATTCATAAGTGCTTGATATTCCTGTTGTAGTACCTTGTTGGCACCGACAAAATTGCGACCATTGTCACTATAAATATGGCTAGGCGTCCCTCTGCGAGCCGCCATCCTTCTTAATGCTGCGATGAATGAAGTTGTGCTTAAATCACTAACTAGTTCTAACTGTGCTGCCTTCGTGACCATACACACAAAGACAGCCACATATCCCTTTGTGCTCTTGATACCTCGTCCTTTGCTTGCTTTGACGTAAATATGACCGGTAAAATCTACGCCTGTGTGTGTAAATGGTCGGGATGGATTACTTTTGGCCTCCGGCAAGTGCCCCATGATTTGCTGTTGGCAGTGTGGATTTTGTTTTTTACATGTTACGCACCGACGAAGCTGCCTCTTTGTAGCGACGTTCCCTCCTAAAATCCAATATTTTTGTCTGATAAAACCCAATGTCAGCCGGGATCCGGCATGTAACATGGTTAGATGTGCGTCCTCTATTATTAATTCTGTCAGACGTCCACTGTGCGGCAGAATAATAGGGTGCTGCATGTCATGGCTGATATGTGCCTTTTTTAGTCTCCCTCCGACTCTTAAGATATCATTTTCATCCAGGTAAGGGTTTAATTTTATCAATTTGCTTTTTGTGTTTAGCTTTCCCTCTTGCTTTAAATCTCCTGTTTCATTTGCGAACTCTTCTTGCTGTACTTGTCTGATAATTTTTTGCTTTGCTTGACGGATTTCTGATAATGATAGATAATGCTTTTTTCCTTTTCTTTTGTACGTGATCTTCATCGTAATCTTCATCACTAATGCTAGAATACGTGCAATTTTGTTGATTGATTGATGTTTGTTTAACAGGTCTGTAATGATGCTTGATTCGTGCTTTGTAACAATATGAACATCTTCTTGATTCTTTATTTCCTCGTTTGTTGAATAGATTGCTTGATTATCGTTCGTTGCTTCAAAGGATTGTAACCATGTTGGTCATTGCCACCACAAACGATAATCATTCAATTGGGCCACTGTCAGTCCTCTGCTTCCACAGTCAGCGGGATTTTCGCTTGATTTTACATATCGCCAAGATTGTGACTTATGCTATCCGTTATTTGCCTTGTTCTATTTGCTACGAACGTTTTCCATCGATTTGGATTGCCTTGAAGCCATCCCAGTACGGCAGTAGAGTCACTCCAACCAAATACATGTAGGTCATGACCTGCTAGACACTGCTTGACTTTGGTCATGAGTTTGGCCAGCAATAGTGCTCCACACAGTTCCAATCGAGGTAGTGATATTTGTTTTTTCGTAGGAACTAGTTTCGATTTAGCTGCTACTAATATTGTTGATTGATTGTTTTTTATTACTCTGCAGTAAATGACGCATGCATATGCTTTTGTCGATGCGTCACAAAAGCCGTGTAGCTCTACACTACTCTCTGTTTCCGTACCGTACCATCTTGGTATGTTGAATTGTTTGATGCTTTCTAATTCTTTCTTGTTTTTGATCCATTCCCTGCTGATTTTATCTGGTACTTGTTCATCCCACTGAAGATTGGACAACCATGTTTCTTGAAATAGAATCTTCAATTTTGTTGTTACTGGCACGATCCATCCCAATGGGTCAAATATTTTAGACATGTCTGATAGTATGATTTTTTTATTGATAATAGTGCTTGATGGTTCAATTTTTGATATAAATGTGAAGTTGTCATGTGTAGGGTTCCAACGAAGTCCTAATGTCTTAGTTAATCCTGCTTGATTAAAACTCTTGCTTTCTTGCTTATAATAGTCATGATCTTCTAGTTGCAACAGACGACTGTCGTTTGATGTCCACTTTCTCAAGTTGAAGCCCCCTAATTTCAGTAGATTCATCAAATCTTGCTGCAACTGTTGTGCTGTTGTTAGGGAGCAGGATCCATGAACCAGATCATCCATATAGAATGATTCTTCGATGACCTTGGCGGCTTCTGGGAATTTATCCCGTTCATCAGCCGCTAATTGTCTTAATGTCATCATTGCAAGAAATGGAGCAGCCTTTGTGCCGTACGTCACGGTTGTCAATTGATATTCTACTATTTTTTGTGACGGATCATCTCTCCACACAATTTTTTGTAAAGGTTGATCTTCTGGGTGTACCCAAATCTGTCTGAACATTTTTTCTATATCAGCCGTGAAAGCGAACTGATATTGTCTTCATTTAATGATAAGAGACTGAAGGTCTTGCTGTAGATTGGGCCCCGTGTACATGAGGTCATTTAAACTTTTATTTGTAGATGTTTTTGCTGAAGCATTGTAAACAACTCTCAATGCAGTCGTTGCACTTTCTTCGCGCAATACGCAATGATGCGGTAGGAAACATTCCAGTGTCTGGTTGCGAGGTGAAGGTTTCATGTGACCTAGGTTTAAGTATTCGGTAATGAATGACTTATATGCGTTAAATAAAGAATTGTTTTTATGCAATTTCTTTTCTAAATGAATGAGCAACAGCCTTATTTTTGGACTGCCCCAATTTCTCCTCAAATTGTGGTATAAGTGGAAGCCTCACTTGGTATTTTCCGTCTTCCAAACGGTTTGTAGTATTGAATGCACTCTTGATCTTCTGATGATAGTGATTTTTCTTCTGTAACATCTTCTATCTCCCAGAATTGCTCTAATCTATCCAAATCAAATTGCACGACGTTGCATATTAGTTTAGTTTTGATATTTCCACATAATATCCAACCCAGATGAGTTTCTTGAACAAGCGGAAGTGATTCGCTTAAATCTGCACATGCCCGTTAAAAGAATATTCGAATATACGTCCGCACCCAATAAAATGTCTATGGGTCGGCTAAGGTTGTAGTCAGGATCTGCTAATTCTAAATTATCCAGGAATGTGCATTTTATTTTCGGGAATGAGTATGATGGTAAATGTTTTGTTAGGTTATTCATGATGTAAACATCGATATTGAATTGATAAAGTCTGATTTTTGAGTTTGACATACAGTTCAGGTTCATGATTCCTTTGCAACTGTTTTCTCTTTGCCCTATGCCTGTAATTATGCTGTCACACCTGGATCGCTTCAATCCTAATTGCTGAGCAGCATTCTCTGTGATGAGAGACATTTGTGAGCCCTGATCAACAAGAGCCCGCAGGATCAGATATGTTCCATCTGCTTTCTGAACCTTTAGCAGTGCAGTTGAAAGCAAAGTTTCTTGCATCATATTATTATTTTGTTGTGTCACGTGCGTGTTGCCTTGATTTGCACGTTCCTGATTATAACGGATGTTGTTTTGCTGTATAGAAGGCGTAGAATTACCTCCATGTTTTGCAAATTCCTTTGAATACGATTCATGAAGCAATGTATTGTGAAATTCGTTGCATTCGAGGCAATGCTTTTTTGATAAGCATTCTTTTCCTTTATGATCCTATAAGCAGTTTTGGCAATAATTCAAGTTGGCGACACATTGTTTTTTCTTCATCGGGGAAAAGTCAGCAAATTGTTTGCAAAAAAATATAGCATGGGCATCATTGCAGACTGGACAGTTTTGCGGATTGTTTTGCAATTTCCTGTAACTTGGTGATTGTGAAATAGCCTTGTTGCTTGAATATGATTGCTTGAAATGATAATGTTTTGATTCTGATGGTTTATTGGTATTTGAAGAAAAGGGTTTTTGATGATTGATCTCCTGTTTTCTTCTACTTGCTTCCATGCTCGTGAATTTCCCCTCTAGAAAGGCTAGAAATTCTTTTAACTCGAGTAATTCTCGAGGTTGTTTGATAGCTGCGTTATATTCGCTGAATGTGTCCGAATCCAATTTCTGACACAGGAGGTGCACGATCAACGGATCCCATGATGTCACGTCTACGCCGAGAGTCTGTATGGCGTTCATCGTTTCAAGTGCAGTATCATGGATTCGTTTGATATGATTAATTGATGCTTGCTGTGAAATGGGCATATTTAATAAAATGTTAATATGCGATGTAAATATCATTCTTTTGTTGTCATAACGATGGCTCAAAATGTCCCAACTTATGATGTAGTTGTCTGAGCTGATCGGGAGATGCTGTATGAGACGCTCTGCTTCACCCTTTACTTTCGATTTGAGGAACTGCATCTTCTGAGCTCCAGATAATGATGGGTTGCTATGAACTGCTTCTGTGAAGAGATCCTTAAAAGATGTCCACTGATGGTAATTACCGCTGAATGTAGGTATTTCTATTTTGGCGTAGTATGCTCTCTATGTGAAATGGACGACATCTTCTTATTGATTGCTTTGATAGCAGCGTTGTATGTACTTTCGTATTTGAGGTACATGCGATGATACTCTTGATTTCGGTCTCCCAGCTCACTGTCTAAGTCCCAGTGCTGAGTGTCAATCTTCGCCCAGCGAGACCTTACCATGCTCAACAGATGATCGAATTCCCATTTCTCCGCTACAGTATCCATGTCGATACTTGAAACAGTATGTTCAAAGGCCTTGAAGTTGCTCATCTGTTTCCTCATCATCTCATCGGTCTTGCTGTTTGATCCCTGAGACTTTAAAGATTGACCTGAAGGTTGCTGTATGGAGCTTGAGGTAGCTAGAGGAGTAGCAGGCTTTAGAAGCGGTGTTGATGGTCTTTCCTCTGTTGGCGGATGATTCTGAATAACTGCTCTGATTTTCTCATATCTCTCCTTCACAGTGTCAAATTGCTTCGAAGTGAAGTAAGTATGCGATCTGGCATATTCGATGCTACACAATCTCATATGATTCGATTGATCTCATATGATTCAGTTCCGCACGCGCCCTCCGCCGCGAGCAGTTTAGTTTTTGAGTCGCTCCGCGTTCGAAAAAACGAAAAAATACAAAAAGTTTCAGTGACTATAATTTAGTGATAAATAAGTGAAGATTGAAGTGAATCACAACATAACTATCAATATTCAACAAAATAAAAGTGAGAACTTTCTAAATAAATTAAACAAAATGAGTTAAAAAGACACAAATATCGAATAAACATTGTTAAATTACTATAAAATTGCTACAAATAAAGCCGCTGAAAACGCAAAATATAGTGAAAGTGACGATAATTGTACTAAATCAGTGCTAAAAAGGATATATTTAAGTTAAAAAAGTGACGATTTGCAAAACAAAAAGAACAAAGAGTGTGTTAAAAAATTCTATTGGCATGAATCATCTTTAACGGCTGGTCATTATTCAAAAATTCATTAACAAGAAAAGGACTCACATTTTCGCCACTTTGCTTAACGTACGTCTGGCGTGGTTGGTTAAACCGGTGGAACACTCTAGCGTTAGAACTGCGGTGCAAGTTCGAATCCCGCATACGGAGGTTCTTTTTGTAAAATAATAAAATTTAAATAAAAGTTTAATAAAGACGTCTAATAAAGTAACCACAATGTCATTAGATAATAATGTTACACTAAGGCGTAAGCAGTTATATAAATCGAAATCTATCGAGTCTATTAACTTTGACTCATCAGTAAGTAACTCAGACCTTGACATAAATATACGAAGTTTCGAACTGCCCAATGTAAATAACAACTCAAATGATGTATGGAAGAATGAAATATCGCAAGTAAGGATGGAACTGGATAGCACACGTAACGAGTTAGAGAATGTAATACTTGAAAATAATGAATTAAGAGAAACTTTATCGCGACAGCAGAAACAAATAAATGCTCTTAAAGAGATCTGTGGTGGTTCCTTGAAATCACATAGAAAACAATTACTTTCGGCTAGGAAACGGAGTAGACGCTCCGTCACAGATAGCTTGCGTTTGTCATTAGATCAAAATGAATCTTCTGAACTTGATAAAAACTTGCAATGCACAAGAGAAATTATTTATTTATTAAAACTTCATGCAACATACAGGTACATAGGCGGACTTAATGCCTGAGGCATTCTCTACCAGTCAACCAAGGGTGGTGGAGAGATAACATGGCAGGTGCATAAAAAATAGAAATAATTATAAAATTAAAAAATGAAGAGTATATATATCTTTAAACTAAACATAAATATATATTTCCTATAATAAATACATACATATATATATAAAAAAGTAATAGAAAGGTGATTGAGACGACTCTGCTATTGGTGTAGAAAGTAATGCCGTAACTTCCGCTTAAATGCATATTGACTGGTGGCCGTCCTGATATCGAGAGGTAGCGCATTCCAGAGAAGAATGGACTGAATATGAAAGGTTAGGTTAGGTTAGGTTATTACACCGCAAATTCACGAAATCACCTTAGAAAACGAGGACAGGGAAGTGTCGCCGGAAATTAATGAAAAACCGAACGATGACGAACTTGTAGGGCAGCAAAAACAATTAACAGATTGCTTATACAAAGAGGAGCTACAAGTAAGCGATGAGTCCAGCCAGATGAAGACAAATAGACTCATGATTTTCGCAGATCAAACTGGATTCGGCGTGCGACAAATTCTTCAAAATCACCTGGGAAATGATTTCTCTGTGACCTCTGTAATTAAACCATACGCAACCATGGATGAAGTACTGAAGTCTTGTGTGTCTATGTGTAGAGACTTAACTAAATCAGATTTTGTATTGATATTGGCGGGCTGTAACGATAAGAGCCCGATAGTGGTGCAATCGCATTTACATTATACGTTGTGTCAATTGAGTAATACTAATGTTATGGTAGGAAATATTTATTACAATAATTTTATAAGCGTAAAGATGTTGAACAGCTTACTTCATTTTGTGTGTTGTAATTGTGATAACTCAACTTTTATTCAGCTAGATTCCAATTTTGGTAAGTCAGGAAAACGTCTAAACAAATTACATGCATGCAGACTAGTTCTTAGACATATCCTTAGGGTGAAATACATGATTAACTATCGAAATTATAAAGAATCACTAGTAAATTGCAACCAGATGAAGCATGTATGTTACAACAACGTTGGTATCCAAACGGATTTTTCGTTGAATGTAAGTTGCAAACAGTCGGATAAAGAGTGTGTTGACTCCATGACACAAACTGACAACCTTATACAGGAGTCAGAGTTTTTTCGTGAATGATTTGTATGATAGTCTTAACTCTTGCTGCAAACGTGATTCAGGGTCTTCCCCAATTCAAACAAATGTGTTCCTATGTTATCAAAATGTATGTGGTATCAGTAACAAGAAAAGTGAACTAGAAGTCTACATTAATTCATTAGACAAGAGAGTAGACTTTATATGTGTTAGTGAGCATTTTTTAAATGATAAATCGATTCATGTATTTAATCTAGAAAATTATAACTTAATCTCATACAATACTAGGAACAAAAAAATAAGAGGGGGAGTCTGATTTTGGGGCACATAGACAGAAAAGTGGAAAATATACATGTAATAAACAAATTGTATAGGATGGAAGTCTTTGAAGTATGTTGTATTAAGGATACTAGTACCGGTGTATATTTGTGTTGCTGTTACCGCACCCCTAATAATAAGAATTTCGAATATTTTATGATAAACATGGAGAAGTTGTTGGAATATTTGTTCAATAGGAAAAGCATTATTTGTGGTGATTTTAATGTGGACTTAATGGTAGAGAGTAAAACCCGGACTGAATTCATAAGTTTACTGGCATGTTATAATTTCCGACTGCTTATTAATACACCTACGTTTATTCGAAACAGTTGCGCATCTTGTATAGATAACGTTATAACTAATCTGCCAGATGATTATGTGGAACAATGTGATGTAGACCACAATGGCTTGGCAGATGGACACGGTGCGCTTTTGAGCGACTTTTTATTAGATAAAATTGATAATTCAAATAAAAATAAATATGTAGTTGTAAACAAAAGAGTCTTTAACATTAAAAACCGCCTAGTTTTTAGACAAAGAATTCTTGAAATTAACTGGAGTTGTATGGGAATGAACACGTTTTTGAAGACATTTGTTACAATTTTCAGAAATTGCTACAGAAAGAGAGACCAAAAAATTAAACTCAAGTATGGTTTCAAATTAAAGTGGATTACAAAAGGCATTAAAACATCAAGCCAAATGAAACGTTTTCTTTGTGCTGGTAGTATAAATAAGCTGGAAGGCAGTGTTCAGAGTTATAAAACAAATATATCAAAATATACAGAAGGGTAATATCTAAAGCCAAAAAAATATCAATAACAGAAACTATTAACAATTCTTGTAATTTAAGTAAAGAGGTTTGGAAGGTTGTAAATAAAAGCACGAATAAAATAAAGGCATCGCATTCTGAAATTCCCTTTCTTAAATTTGACGGTAAAATTATAGAAAATCCCTTAGATGTTGCAGACGTAAATCAATTTAGCTATAAATGTATTATGGGTAATATTAAGAATTTAGATCCCTATATATTTCTTGAACAAAGCACTAAAAGAGTTCAAAATGACATGGTTATTGCGCCTGTTACTACAAATGAGATAGTGAAAATAGTTAATGGTATGGAGAATAAGAAATCATGTGGCTATGACGACATTCCAATAGCAGTTATTAAAGAAAATTTAGATATATTAGCAGAACCTTTGACTGATTTTTACAATAAATGCATTGCAGAAGGTATCTTTCGTTAAAAATAGCAAAAATTATCCCAATCCACAAAAAGGGCTCTAAAACAGATCCAAAAAACTATAGACCTATCTCTTTGCTTCCTGTTCTTTCCAAAATTTTTGAAAAAATTGTTAAGAGTATACTTTTAGTTCATCTAAATTTAAACAAAGTTTTGCACTTGAGACAATTTGGATACCAAAAAAATGTCGGAACAGGGGACGCTATATATACATTGGTTGAAGATATTATTAGCAAATTGAATAGGAAAAAGAGGGTAGCTGGCATTTTTCTTGATTTGAGCTCAGCCTTTGATACAATTGACCACAAATTACTCATTGCAAAATTGGAACATTATGGTGTGAGAGGCAAAACTTTACAACTTTTCTTGTCATATTTAAGGAACAGGAAAATGTATGTGGATATTAGTCATATGCAAGCGAATAGTAGCAGCAATTGCAATAAATCTTCTATGCAGGATATAGTGGCGGGGGTACCCCAAGGATCGATTTTGGGGCCTATTTTGTTTATATTATTTACAAATGATTTAATTAATTACATTAATTCAATATTTCCCGATACACAGCTGACAGTTTTTGCAGATGACACTAATGCAATAGTTGAAGCCAATGACATACAGGAGCTTTCCGCTAAGGTTAACGCGGTGTTGAAAGTTTTTAATTCTTGGTTTGAAAGTAACAAGCTCATAATTAACACAGACAAAACCAAAATAATATTATTTAGGACAACAGCTCGTAATAAAGAAAATATGACGATCGCACTTAATGAATTTAAAATTGACATAGTTAATGAGGTAAAGTTTCTAGGGGTATACATTGACAAATATTTAAATTGGAAAAGGGAATTGCAAGCCATTGATGCGTCTATTTCCTCAGCGTGTTATGTTTTACGCAGTCTTAGGGATGAAATAGACATAAAACACCTTAAAATGGTATACTATGCTCTAATAGAATCAAGGTTAAGATATAGTGTTCAGTTCTGGGGGAATAGTTTTAAATATAATTGTCAGAGAGCCTTTGTACTCCAAAAGAGAGCCATACGAACCATGGTCCGGATTTCACAAGTAGAGAGCTGTCGGCCACACTTTAAAAATTTAAATATTCTTACTGTGCCCAGCCTCTATATTTTGGTACTGTTGGTGAATTTTAAGAAATTCCTGCATACCTATGAAACGGATGAGGAGAGACAGTTGAGAGAAAGTACGCGCAGGAAAGATTTTAAAAACAAAATAGAACCCAAGCTCAATATTGTTCAACATAGTCCTCAATATCAAGCAGTTCGGATTTTTAACAGGTTGCCATTGGACATAAAAACCATAATTTACAAGAGCTCATTTAAGTCGACACTCAAGGCGTTCCTATTGGAGAAATATCTGTACTCGCTAGATGATGACATATCCACGCTTTAAATTTGATTTTGGTAATTGTGAGACTGGGTAATATAAAAATATGTAATGGTTTGTAATGTAATCGAATTCTTAATTGTATTGAATATTTAAATTGTATTGGGAAAATGATTGTATTGGGAAAATTATTGTATAATGAATGTATTAGTTTTATAATTTTAATGAATGTGATTTTATTTATTTATTTATTTAGATTAAGAGTTCAAACACAATGTTAATTGTTCATGAATAAATTGAATTGAATTGAATTGAATTGATACTCTTGCCAGCATGCATCCAAATTCTCTAACCTTCGGCGTATGTAGTCCGAGGATTTGCGATCGGAGCCATCCTTTTTGAAGTTGGTGTAAACTTGCTCTATCTGATTGATTAGCTGCTGTTGTTCGGCGAGAACGTCCTCCATTGAAGACATGTTGTTGATATTAATGATAGTAAATGAAACGATCTTACTTGCTTGTCCAAGCGGGAGCTTTGTTGCTCACGAAATGCGGATCCCTGTTGATCCCTGCTGCTGATTGCTGTTGCTGCTGCTATGTACTGCACTATTGCTGGCAGTACAAACACCCTCACTGCTAGTTCGTTTGACGTCACTAGTGAAACACTTTACAGTACTTAGTTGCTACACTGTATTGTACACACGCGACATCCGACTTGAAGGACCAAAAATGTACGGGTAAGGTACATTTAAATGATAAACTGATTTAATTGCAAATGATATATTGATTAAAACACCCGAAAAAACTGATATATGATCGACCCGCGGCGAATGAGTCAACCCAACAACGATGCTATGCAACTACTGCTTTTTACTCTATTGTGTGATTTTTATTCATTCGCTGCGCGTCGATGTCAGCATAAAAATGAAACTATTGATATGTACGGGTTTGCTCGTACAATTACTTTTACCTGTAATCCAAAATGGATAGAAATTGTTCAATTGCTGCTTCCCGGACAAACACCAAGTGATCGACACGACATCACAGCACGTGTATTCAGGCAAAAAATGCGGACCCTAATGAACTTTATTGTTAAACAACGCGTCTTTGGAGAAACTCGATGCTGGATGTATTCAATCGAATGGCGAATGGCTTTCGTGGTCGACAACAGTTGGATTGTTCCATATTCTCCACTTATTTCCAAAACGTTTAAGACACATTGTAATGTTGAGTATTGCAATTTAGTAAAGTCAATAAAATATATCTGCAAATATGTCACGAAAGGCAGCGATATGGCGGTTTTTGGCGTCCAAGCCTCCAATACGAACAATGAAATTGCGCGCTATCAAGTAGGTCGGTATGTGAACTGCAATGAAGCGATTTGGCGTATATTCTCATTCCCTATTCACGAACGTTATCCTACTGTTGTGCATTTGGCGGTGCATCTGGAGAATGGTCAACGAGTATATTTCACGGCTTCGAATGTTGTTCAACGTGCTGAAACACCTCCTGCGACAACATTGACCAGTTTCTTTGCGACCTGCCAGAGCGATCCGTTTGCACGAACTTTGCTTTACTCGGAGATGCCACGTTATTACATTTGGAATGCTTCATCGAAGAATTTTCAACGACGGAAGCAAGGCAATGCGGTTCCTGGTTATCCGGATGTTCGTTCTACTGATGCTCTTGGTCGTATGTATACAGTTCATCCAAAGAATGATGAAAGCTTCTATTTGCGATTGTTGTTGGTAAATGTGCGTGGGCCAACGTCATTTGAGTCACTACGGACTGTTAATGGTACACTATTTCCAACATATCGTGCTGCATGTGAAGAACTCAAGTTACTAGAAAACGATACCCATTGGGATACGACAATCGTTGAAGCAATTATCTCTGCATCTCCAAGTCAGATACGTACATTATTTGCTATCATCATTTCGACATGCTTTCCATCGAACCCATATAACCTGTGGCACAAATACAAGGATAATATGGCAGAAGATATTTTACATCAAATTCGTGTCAGTTCAAGAAATCCCGATCTTGAAATTAATGAGGAGATACATAATCGGGCCTTGCTCTTGATCGAAGACATGTGTTATATCATGTGCGGTAGTTTATTAGTCAGGTTAGGAATGCCAGCGCCAAATCGTGAAATGAATGACGCATTTAATCGAGAATTGGAACGGGAACGTGAATATGATCACCAGGAATTAGATTTAGTAGTTCAAACGAATGTAGCCCTGATGAATCCCCAACAAAAGGAAGTTTATGATACATTAATGAAGGCAATTGATGATGGAAACGGTGGTTTATATTTCCTGGATGCCCCTGGTGGAACTGGTAAGACATTCCTCATGTCAGTAGTTTTAGCCACTGTTCGTGCAAGATCCAACATTGCGGTTGCAGTTGCTTCTTCTGGAATAGCAGCCACATTGCTAGAAGGATGCCGTACGGCGCATTTGGCATTAAAATTGCCGTTAAATCTTCAATCTATTGAAGAACCAACACGCAACATTACAAAGCGCTCCGCAATGGCCAAAATTTTATCCGAATCGAAGATCATCATCTGGGACGAATGCACAATGGCGCATAAACGTGCATTGGAAGCACTTAACCGGACATTGCAAGATCATACGCAATGACTTGAGATGTTTTGGAGGCGCAATGGTTTTACTGTCTGGCGATTTCCGCCAAACATTGCCAGTAATTCCCAGATCGACTGCTGCCGACGAAATAAACGCTTGCCTCAAATCATCGAATCTATGGTGCTATGTTAAGAAACTTCAGCTGACAACACATATGAGAGTTGCATTGCTGAACGAAACATGTCGACCAATCGAGCGGATTGATTTCATTCCCTCCGAATTTCTGTAACTTTGTCTCATCGAAAGACGAACTCATCAACAAGGTATTCCCAAACATCATTACTAACCACAAAAATAATGAATGGTTGAGTGAGCGAGCAATTTTGGCGGCTAAGAATAAAGATGTAGATGACTTAAACTACATAATTCAGAATGAGATCATTGGTACACTGCATTCTTTCAAATCTATTGACTGTGTAACAAATGAAGATGATGCCACCAACTATCCAATTGAATTTTTAAACTCTTTGGATGTGCCTGGCTTACCACCGCACAATTTACGACTAAAGATTGGTTCCGTAGTAATCATGCTTCGAAACTTAAACCAACCAAAACTGTGCCACGGAACACGTTTGGTGGTAAGTAAATTGATGAACAATTTAATTTACGGCACAATACTCAAAGGAAAATTCAAAGGTGAGGAAGTTCTCATTCCGAGGATCCCGATGATCCCAACCGACATGCCATTTGAGTTTAAACGACTTCAATTTCCGATCCGTCTTGCATTCGCCATGACTGTAAATAAATCACAAGGCCAATCCCTGAAACTTTGTGGTCTTAATCTAGAACATCCATGTTTTTCCCATGGTCAATACGTGGCATGTTCATGGGTCGGAAGACCTACTGCGTTATTTGTTTTTGCGCCTGATAAAAAAACGAAAAATGTCGTTTATCACAAGGTGCTACACTGAAATGTGCAACCCATGCAACAAAATAAATGGCCAATAAAGAATCATTGAATTAATAAAAATATTTATTTACATTTAGCCTAATTATCCTAATTTAAAAAATAAAAAATCTGCTCATTTATTGCCTCTAAGGCGGAACAAAGTTCGCCGGGTCAGCTAGTTATTCATACATACAAGAATTACTCGTTTAAAGGTATACGATTATAAGCATGACCAACCCGGGTTCCCGGTTCCAAAAACCCTAATTCTTTCTGCATTGTTGGGAACTTGGACAAAAGCTAGGCAGATTGGTTCCATCTGCGCTGATATGGCTGAAACTGTTTCCATTAATGCGGAACTTCTGGTCAACTCCGAAGATATACTCCAGTCCCAAGTTAAAGTGTTCTCCCTGAATCACATACGCGATACGCACCTCAGCGATGAGCACGGTGAAGGTGCGGTTGGTCATGGACTCGGGCTGCGGCGAGGCGGCGGGCACGTCACGTCGCGCCCAGGAGAGACCCGCGCGCGCCGCCCACAGCCCCGCGCGCTCTAACCGCCCGCCGCGCGCCAGCTCCACCACCTCCAGCTGCACCTCACGCCGCCCGCCCGACACCTCCCACGTGATGGCACCACCCACCAGCCGCCCCGCGCTGTCCTCGCTGTTCCACTCCTCCTGCAACCGCACGACGACCGTGAAACGAGCCTGTAGCCGCGGTGCGTACCGCGTGATATCGCAATACTTGCCGAGCGCAGGTAGTTGAGCAGCGTATCGGCGTGGAAGGCACCAGCGCCCACCGCGCAGTCGGCGGGCGCCGCGGCGGGTAGCTGCAGGCGGCGCCATGCCTCGGCCACCAGCCCCGTGCCCAGGTACGCCAGTAGCAATGCGGTGGGGGGCGCAGCCACGATGACCGCCACCTCCTCGGGTTCCGGCGCCTCCTGTCCGTCCCCCTCACCGCCCGCTACGTTCATTCGCTCCGTGTACATCTTGCGCCACTGATTCATCACCTCGACCACCTCGGGGGACTCGGGGTCGAACAGGCGGAACGCTGTGGAGCGCGCAATCAGTTAGAGCGCAGTGAGAAGTGCGTGTGCATGCGCTTTTCGGGGAGGGAGGATTTAGGGGCTCACCGGTGACGTTGGCGCCGCCGTGGCTGTAGTCTTGCAGCGGCTGCGTGTGCAAGTCCAGCGAAAGCGCGATGTACGAGTGCTTCTCGCCCAGCAGCCCTACGCGCTGCGCCGCGTCCAGCACGCGGACCGTGCACTCCGCTGAGCACCACACTATGAAGTTCGTAAGGCCGGACTTCTTCAGCACTAGCAGCAAGTTTCTGCACAAAGATAACTTAATCAATAACGTGCTGTTACTTTAATGATTGGCACACATTGGTGAGTGTGTGGTATATCGGCGCGACCTGAGCAACGCGTCCTCGTGCGCGGGCGGTAGCTGACGCGCCACAAGTGCGGGTGGCGCGCCGCCGGCTGCAAGCAGCGCTGCGCCACGCGCGTCCCCCGAATGTAGCAACACAGCGCGCTGCCAGCCCTTGGCTGCGCACAGCTCCGCGCACGCCTGCGCCAGCACCTGCGGGTGTGGGTAGAGCTCGAGCGCCTCCCAGGCGGCAGCGGCGGGCGCATGCTCCACCAGCAGCAGTGGCAGCGCCGCGCGTGCCGCGCCCGCCGCCGCCAGCCGCGCCGCGCGCGCGTCGCCTCCGCCCAGCGTGGCCACCACCGCGCCGCCGTCCTCACTTCCCGCAGCCTACATAAACAACACACTAATATTACAGTAGTCACAGTGGATCTTTGTGTATCTGAAGTTGGCTCGGCGAACCATTGCGCAAGAAACAGTATGTCATTCAGTGTACAGGATAGAGTAAGCGAGATAGGAGGATGCGACAATCGTAAGCGAGTGAAAGAGGCAGTTATACAATACTATATTCAACATGATACAAAAAACATTTTTACAAAAAAAATACTACCGACTTCCAAATAAGAAAACTACAATGTGAAAAATAACTTTATTTTTGGAAGTCGGTGTCCATACGGCAAAAAATAGTACCTACCAAAGACATGTCTTGTACATTGTACAAGACATGTCTTTGGTAGGTGGTTGGTGGTTGGTGGTTTGGTTTGGTGGTGGTTGGTGATTTGGTGGTTTGGTGGGTTTGGTTGGTGGTTTTGGTGTGTTGTTGTGCATTCTAGTTTCTTATTTGGAAGTCGGTAGTATTTTTATGTAAAAATGTATTTTTATTTTTGTATGGTCCCTTGTACTCGTTGTAGGCCATACATTACTTTTAGATGAATGGATGCATGGAATAAAAGAATTGAAGTATATAAACACTGATGTTTTGTCTGAAAGGTTTTAAGGATAAAATGAGCTTAATGAACTGATGTGTGAAGATTGAAGTGCATGCAGCTCTTGTTGGCTGTTATGAGGACGCCTGGCTGTCCTGATAGCCCAACGCGAACTAATTATTATTTAGTTGAAATTTATGTGTGGCGTAAACTGCTGAATTGCAGAATGTACGGTTGCGCCGTACAATTTTTCACTTTTTAGTTTTTCCTACCTAATAAGCAAGTAGTTCGGTAAGGTGCCTATAATCCCAGAATAGATTACCCTAATATGATGAAACTGAACATAACCGGTGAAATGAGAGTGTACCAAGGTAAACTTTACACATCTGCGTACCCCTTTAGAGCGTTCTGGCGTGATGTTATGGCCAATTTCGGAACATACTCGAAAATATAAAAAATAAAAACAAACATAAAGTCGAACATAGAACCTCCTCCTTTTTAGTAAGTCGGTTAAAAATACATACTTAAATCAAGGAGCTGTCAGCGAACAAAAATTTTTAGAAACCTGGACTGTTAATGAAAGAAAGCGCCGTAGAACGAGCCCGAACGCAAAAACCGGCCAAGTGCGAGTCGGGCACGCGCACGAATGGTTCCGTACCATTATCGCAAAATAAAATTAAAACACGTTTGTTGTATGGGAGCCCCACTTAAATATTTACTTTATTCTGTGTTTTGTATTTTTTGTTATACCGGCAACAGAAGTACATCATCTGTGAAAATATAATTCAAAACAGCAAAACGTATGAATGGCGCCAAAACCCAGCACATCATCGCATTAAGGCTTAGCACGCACTGCGGTATTTACTCGCGTGACTTTTTCCGCCCATTCTGCGACCTATGGAATTGTTTGAAGCTACTCGCATTGCGGTAAAAAGTTCGCGCGGAAATAATACCGCAAGAAATCCGTGTTTTGCCACAGAATCCACCGCACCGCGGCAAGGATTAAATTCGCGCGAATATTTTTTACCTGGTTGCAAGGAAAGGGTTGTGTTTCGCGCGTATCTTGTATGTATGTATGTTTGTTTGTATGTTTGTATGTATGTAATATTATTTATTACCTCGTATCATCGAAAATACTTGACGGATTTTTGTAATTAAAACATCATTAGATAAGTCTTGACCGCCCAAGTGTTCTTAGATAGGTGAAGTTAAAAAAAAATAAACATGGCTGTTTACGACTTAACTCTTTGTAAAGCTTCCGACGCGCTCGATAGATGGCGTTGGCGTGGAATTAGAAGTCACTATGGTTTTGTTACCGCGATTAGGATATAAGCAAATAGTTTTTTTTAATAAATGAGCTATCACGTCAGATCAGTACACGGTGGTTTTATTTACATCTCTCGTTAGTGTACCTTCAGGTCAATTTGTACCAAATACTATCAGGTATTAAACATTGGTCCTTCGAGCCGGATAAAGTACCGGTTTTTTGTGAGTTCGTCCGTGGTACTCACAGTGGATCGCTGCGGCTAAAGTCTACGGTTCTCAGCATCGGCAGCGACCTAGCTTCGCCCAGCATTGGCGGTGAGCTGAGTCAGCGTTGGCGGGATTAGTTCAAGGAGTGGCCACAGAGGGTGCCACTTTCAGATCAACACTTCACTGGATGACGGCAAGGTGACGCAGGCGCAGCCATCACGCAACGTCACAGGTGACGTCACGCGCAGACTTTAGATAGCGGCCAAAGAGGGCGCCATTTGCTGATTGAAAACGGTGTTTGTGTGAAGTGCAGTTTTGTGAGTACATTTTATTTATTTATCTTGTCCACGAATTGGACAAAGGTCGAGTCAAACGATTTTGAACTCTATTCCAACGAGAAGTGAAACTTAAGGAAATAGTGAAGAAGTTTCAACTTAGAAAATGATTTCGTAATCTTGGACTTGTAAAATTTTAATAACATATTAGACTTATAAACTTTTAGTATAATACCAATTTGTGTACATTATAGAGTTAGGACTTAGAATATTTTATAGAAAACGGAGGTACGGGGGACCTATATTCGATTTATACCAGATTTTGTGCGTTTCCAAAACACTTGTAAAATTTTAAATTGTGATTTGGGACTTGTATTATTTTGTTGGATAATTGTACAATTTAGAAAACCAGTCGGCTGTTATGAACTTATAAGTTTACTGCTTAAGTTGCAACACTCAGAGATTACAAAATCTCCGAGTGTTGCAACTTAAGCAGTCTCGTATTAATGTTGATTTTGCGCCGATATACAAATATCGGCGCAAAATCAACATTAATACGAGTGAGGGCGTAATCGAGCGTCGAATAAATTATGATTGAATTATTTTAAGTTCAAATAACGTGTGATTGCTTATTTGAATATTTAAATTGATAAAAATCGCTCAAATGACTATTTGATTGTCTTTACTCATTTTATTACTCAAAATTATTAAAAACTAATTAATCTGTACTTCATGGTTCATTTTGTGATTTGTAAAATAAAAACCAGAAGTTAAAAACAGACAACAAATAAAGACGGTAGACTTGTAACGAAGTTTCGTTTAAATACAACCGCCCAACCACTCACAAGTCATTCTAAGTCGACTCGTCGGACGGTACGGAGCTCCGAAATATTGTGAGTCACTCTTTATTGTTGATCATTATTTACTGTGTGCCATTGTGTGTCATTATTGTGCCAGCAAGAATATAAGTTGATACTCTGCAGTCAATTCATTCATTTTCCAACATGAGTAACCATCACCAGCACCAACACCATGATGATAACGGAGATAGTGACGTCACTGCTGACGTCACTGTTTTTAAAAATAACCAGGGGGCCCGTCCTCCGTCATCAGAAGTGGGATTGGAACAGCATCCAATCCAAACCACGTCCTCATCAGCTCTATCTCCAGCTGACCAACCTGGAACTGTTACTGCTCAACGAATGGAACCAATGCCGGTTCCCACCACTTCGTTGGGCTATCCATCTAAAACTCATAATGAGATGATTCATGCTCCGGGCCGTGATCTGCCTATGGGTGTTGTAGTGACCGGTTCTATAGGGCAATTCACAGGCTCGTACACGCACTAAATGACCACACTTCAACATGTCTGCTCTAGCCAGCGGCTCTCGCAATACTAACGTGGTGCGCACGAGATTGTGTATGTCTGTGTGGGGGAAAGTGGGGATGGCAAAGCGAACGTGCGAGTGAGACAGATACACTACATCCCTTCCTCATTAATAATTTATTAAGAATCTATTTAATATCAATTCATTTCGTAATAATGTATTTTTGTTATTCTTATGTGATCATATATAGTTTGTTCTTCACGTGACAGATTCTTGTCTTTTTTTCACGTTCTCAATATCCCTTCACTCTCCTATTTTTCTTCAATTTAATGAGAGTAACTAAAGCTATCACTAAAACCACTGAAAACTGTAATTTTCCAGTGTTACACTTATTTAATTATTTTGTTAGTACGTGAACATTAGTATGTGTGGCATTAGTGCTTGTTTGGGATTTTAGTTTTATAGATATTTTGTTATATTTTCTAGAATGTCACTGTGTCATTGAAAAAATAAATGTGAGTTCATGTGTGTATGCAAATCTCAAATTTAATGAAAATCACAATTCCTCCAATTTAATCACAGTAACCACCCACCAATTTAATGGCAGTAGCCACCCACCACTTTAATGGTAGCAAAACCCACTAATTTAATGGTAGCAAAACCCACCAATTTAATGGTAGCAATACCCACCAATTTAATGGCAGCAAAACCCGCCAATTGAATGGCAGCAAAATCCACCAATTGAATGGCAGAACAACCAATCAAGTAAATAGCAGAACAACCAACCAAGTAAATGGCTGCGTCTTTCCACTCCACCTATTACTATAAGCATAATCAGCCTATAATGTTCCATTCGCTAGAAAGCAAACCTCCCTTCTGCGACAGGGACAAGGCCTCAATCCACCACACGAGCTAAACGTTGCTTGGCGGACGTCACACGTTCCTGGATCCCCGGCTCCAGGACATACGGTTTCCTCAACATTAGTATGTTTATTTATAACTGAGCACTATTTCGTGATTTTGGAAATCTGACAATCCTCCACACCAGTCGACCAAACACCTACGAAACTGTTTAGGTAGGTACCTTTATAGTTTTACAAAATCAGTTCAGTGTTAACGTTAACATTGCATATCTGCACAGCTAAATAACTTCAAGGCTATCGATGTGGCACCTTGTTAAAACTGACATTTCGATAGTTGTCTGGTCCCGGAGGTATCTTTTTTACAACAGCAGTGCCCTTGGTAGTTTTAATAGATTTGCACCCATATGGCTATTCAGTATCTACATTAAGCCTAGGATCTATGGCATCAACCACCTTGGATCTAGCCTACTAACCGGGCATCACCTGCTTATGATGTTGCCAACCATATGCCATACGTTCTTTTGTTTCGCGTGAAATACGCTTAATGATTAGGCAAACTTTAGATATTTTAATGACGAGTACCGATTGTTTACGTTTGACCATAAACTAACTTTTTCGTCCTTTTGACGTTAATGAAGCACTCATACTCAAACCATATATTTGTAAAATATACATACATAGGTAGGTGTAAAGGAAAGTACAGAGATCGCTATTTCTCATCGTGTCTTCTCTAATAGATTCAGGTGTCCTGCTTTAAAAACCCAGAAAACTGTAAGTGTAAATCCTGTGTTGTATTATTGTATAGTGGCGCGAGTCTCAGTGTCACGACACTTCCATTTAAATGTTCAACTAAAGATAATTAATTTTGCAATGGCACAATATAATTAATATGTACAATCAACAAGATTGAAACCTGGCCCACCATACACTAATTCTTCTACGGGCATTCTAACCCAATTAGGTCAAGTCTTGCTTAAATAAATATTTTCTCAGCAACAACTTGCCATCGATTTAATAAGACAGTCACAGACTAATATATTATAGAGTGAAAGTCAGTGACAATTAGTTTACCCATCTCGCTGTCATTCCAATTATATTTGCAGATTGAATATTTACTCGACGTCTTGTTATTTAGCATTTTTCTTTGAATTCAGAATAAACTCATGTAAACTAAATAGTTGTTTTTTTTTTATCCAATATTATTCTGCGCTTCTTTCTAAAGTAAACAATGCGGGTCGACAGTTAATTCCAATTTCTGCTTTATCCTTTTTTTTCAATTAATAATCTACCTTTTGCAATGAACAAAATGGTAATAGTAGTTGCGCGACCAGATGCCTGTATTGACACAGTTTTTTATATTTTTGAAAAGTCTTAAATCCACCATGAGATGAGTGGTTTATAGTAAGAAAACTAATGTTTTGAAGTTTACAAACGGATGGGTCAAGAATCAAACAGCTTAACCGTACATATTGGGTATTGTTATGTACGTAGTATATTTGATGTGTTTTATTCATTTTGTGTTAGTTTGACTTTTTACACCTGACTACCTCTACCCTCTTTTATAAACTCTTTCCATCACTCAAAAGATTGATAGCTGAAAATCGAATCCAGAGTTACTCGGTTTTGTACAAATATTTAGTTTATTTTATTATGTCCTGTTTACAAAAATAATTAAGAATGTTTCAAATGCAATGGTGTAAATCTGTTTTCACAACCACTACACTCTCAAGAATGTACATACCTGATAGGGACAGCAGCTCAAACCCTTTTAAAGATTTGTAGGCAACTGTCAGTTGATTTAGCTCGAAAACCGATCGTAAATCTTACTAAAATTATAAATGCGAAAGCACGGACGGACGGATGCACGCCCGGCATCTAACCACACCAGAACCGCTGAACAGATCCGGACGAAACCCGGCACAGAGACAGATCACAGTCCGGAACAGCACACAGGCCACTTATTTTGGTGAAACGTTCACTAGGGATCATTTTCGAACTACGCGCGGGCGAAACCGCTGGAAGAAGCTAGTTCATAAATATATTTTCGTGCCCACAATGTAATAAGTTTACTAATATACTAAAAAGTTCCAAAGCGTACTGTATATGATACGTAGGCAACGAATAAACAACAAGGTACCTATTAACTTTAAAACTTTCGCGTTTCATAATGGAAAACAATATATCACAGAATATAACGCGATGATTTAGATTATTTATTTACCTATTTAACCCGACGTTTCGACCGTGTTGCAACGATCGTGGTCCCGGGTAGACTCGTGTCTCGGTGTACTGGCTCCGTTGGGGCAGAAAATTCTTCCTCTACCCTCACATTTCAAAAAAACAAGGTCCTCAAAAGATTATTTCAAAATTAACACGAATATTTAACTGATATTGCAAGTTAACTAACTTTATCTTTTTATAAATAAATATTTTCTTTTTAGGTTTAATTAGCCCTAAAACCACGTAACTAAAACCCGTATTTTATATAACATTGTCGTTGCATGAGTCACTGCTATTTACAGCAGGAATTTGGGCTCATATGCTTGGCTTATGTAACCAAAACATGACTGCTTGGCCTTAGGATGTTTTCAAATTTTTACGTGCCCTTTACAAGCTTTTTTTAATCTGCGTGGACCTTGGCTTGATGTAATTCAATTTAATCTTGAGACCTTCGTTTGAGTAGTTGCGGCTACAAATATGGATATTTAATTAAATATTGTATTATGATGTACACAATTTTTTTTGCCAAAACCACCTTTGGTAATACTAAAAGTTACTGTTTATTATTATAAAAAAGTTACTGTTTATTATTATTAAAATTTACTGTTTATTATCATTAACGTTTCAATCAGTAGACGATTCAATTTTAACCTCTAAATTTGAGGGGTCAGGCTCAATAATCCATGAATAAATACGTAGGCATTTAGACCTATATGTAACTACAATGTACATATTCACATAAACACTCAGTGCGTATATACCTACGTTTTAAGGTCTTTTAGGATACATTTAGATTTCTACATAGCATAGATTTCTTTTTTGTCTTGATTTCGAATGTCATATGCCCGATGGCTACCCCGAAGTCAAATCAAACTTCCGAATTGCTGAAAATCCATGCATCGATGTATAACAATTTCAAATAGCTTTATGTGTCCGAATGAAATGAAATCACAATATGTCGCCATAAAACTTAAGTATTCAATCAAAACGTATTTCCCGATCATTGGAAACCCCTATATGAATTTTAAACGGTAACCAGAAAATGATTCCATTAAATAGAGTAGACTCTCGATTGTCTGTGGAAAGATTTCAACGATATCCACGTTGCAGGCGCAGTAGTTCGGTTTCAAAATAACAAAGTATCGATTTTATTATTTTGATCAGATGTTATGATTTGAATTAGTAAAGTAAATTTTGTTATTTACCTACCCACCAATATAATTTTGCAATCGTTTTAGAACAGCTGTTTGGTGTATGTTTAATGGCAAAGTTTTTTGTTATCAGACACTTCTTAGGCCCTTGGCTCTTTGATTAGAATAATACGAATTTCTTTACCTTCGTAATGCAAAATTTCCTTTATTATTAAAATTTGGAACGGTTATTTACTCAATACTTCGGCAGTATTTATTTTCCGCTACATAGTTATATTTAAGCAGTCATATGGTGTTTACACAATAAATAGGTATTTACCATGTAATTTTTCATTTTATCACGTAGGACCTGCTTTATTGTCTTATTTTCATAACGGAATGTGGGCGCCTAAACGATAACAAATAACCGTGTGTCATGCCATGCATTATCTACTTACCCCAATCCTTCTTCTTTTTATTTACACCAATATTTTTTCATACTTTATCCTCGTCGCCATTTGTAGTGACCGTTTCTATAGGGCAATTCACAGGCTCGTACACGCAGTAAATGACCACACTTCAACACGTCTGCTCTAGCCAGCGGCTCTCGCAATACTAACGTGGTGCGCACGAGATTGTGTATGTCTGTGTGGGGGAAAGTGGGGATAGCAAAGCGAACGTGCGAGTGAGACAGATACACTACAGGTGTACCATCACAATTCTTTATGCAGATGATGGACACGATGCAGAAAATGTTCGAGCGTTTATGTGCGCCATCAGCAGATACTAAAATCAGGATTAAGGATGTCTACCTGCCATCATTCGATCCTGACACCAACGTCGGCATACGTGAATGGTGTCAACATATTGACAAGGCGCTGGAACAATATAAACTGCATGATTTCGACGTTCGTATGAAGGTATGCAGCTTACTAGGAGGACGTGCCAAGATGTGGGTCGACGACTGGATGGTGACTGAGTCTTCCTGGGAAAAACTACGCAGCAACCTGATTACGACATTCGACCCTGAGAACAGATATTCTTAGGATATTCTCAGATTCCGAGAGCATGTTTACGACTCTACAAAGGACATTACCGAGTTCTTGTCACGTGCTTGGATTCTCTGGAAAAGAGTGACAAAAGATAACCTGGACAACGGACATGCAGTGGAAGCCGTAATTGGATGCATCGTTGATGAACGTTTACGGATGGAACTACTGAACGTAAAAGCAACCACGGTTTTGAACTGATTTCCATTGCATCCTCCCGGAGCTATCAATTCTGCAAGAAAACAAACCATACGATAGACAAATGTAGATTCAAACTGGCTGAAGCAAAACCTGAATCTTCCAATAAAGATCCAAAGCCGTCAAATATTTCACCGTGCACATTTTTCAAGAAACCAGGCCATACTTATGAAGTGTGCTACAGAATAGATCGTTCACTCTTGTCAAACGGGAACTAATTATCTCTGTGAAATCGGTACCCGGTCTATACAAGCAGTATTCGATAAGCGGTGCAGAATGCTCCATTATGCGAGAATCACTTGCTGATGTTTTACCTGGTCAAAGAAGCTTAACGGTCAGTTATTTAAGGGGAATTGGGCAGTTTCCTGTAATGTCACTAACAAAACTGTTAACCATCTGTGTTATCAATGCCATCAATGTAGAACTTCAGTTTTTCGTATTATCCGTTGGTGACATGACCGCAGATGCGTTGATAGGTATGAATTTGACACATGGCACCAAATTTGAGTATGCTAGTAACGTCCAACGGCACTCAACTCACACGTCAGGTGACTATAATTAATCATGTGAGTACAAAGAAATTATGCAGCCACGTGGACTACTGAACAAATACAAGCACATGTTCATTCGTGGATATCCGAAACTCGAGACAACCCTGACAAGTACGTGAAGCGGAGACCATATTGCCGTCCCGTTGAGCGAGAAAAGGTTCCTGCCATAATCAAGGACTTACTAGATAATAATTTCATCCGAGAAAGCAAATCGCCATATTCAAGTCCTATCATCTTAGTAAAGAAGAAGAATGGTGATGACCGACTCTGCCTGGATTTTCGGGTACTCAACGCAAATACGCTACGGGACCATTACCCTCTACCGCTATGGAACCTTCTCCCAAGAATTCACCGCTGGTGGGCATCCCTGCAAAATTATGACTTCGAGTTGGAGTACCGTAAACGTGAAAGACTCCAACATGCAGATTTTTCAGCAGGAATCCCACTGAGCACAAAGTCAACATCATGACTAGAGACATGGATTGGCTCAAAGTTGAGCAAAGACGCGATGAGGAACTGCGATCAAAAATGGATAGCTTGAGAGACAATAACCCAGTTGAAGGCTACGTTCTGAATGGCGACGTCCTGAAGAAGATCATCCCGTCTTCGGACAACAAGTTTGCACTGTGGTACCCAAGTCGTTCCAGTGGAGTAACATCAAAAACTTCCACACAGTATTGAAACACCCCGGATAGAAGAAGACGCTGCAGAAAATCAAGGAAACTTACTGGTTTGACAAAATGAGTTCAATGGTAAGAAGATTTGTCGACAACTGCCTAGTATGTAGAACATCGAAAGGACTATCGGGCGCTGTACAAGCAAAGCTTCATCCCATCCAGAAGCCAACTGCCGCGTTTCAAGTAATCCATATGGATATTACTGGTAAACTGGGATGCGACTGTTTTATTACGCCAACATCAAAAGCCCTCAAAACACACTTGCTGCTATGAAACGCACTGTTCATCTATTCGGTACACCTGTCCAAATCATTGTCGATGGAGGAAGGTAATTCCTGGGAGAGTTCAAAGACAACTGTGACAGATTTAGAATGAATATACATGCTATTGCGCCAGGAGTCAGCCGAGCGAACGGACAGGTTGAAAGATTAGTAGCAACACTGAAGAATGCATTAATCATGATGAAAAATTATGAAGTTGAACCGTGGCATACTACACTCGATGCGCTTCAATTAGCAATGAATTGTACAGTCCATCGTGTAACCGGCATCGCTCCCCTCACGCTCATCACACAACGTCGTCACTGTGTTCCGCTGGAACTTTTTGACATCGAAGCGCTCACTCAACATGCACAACAGAAGATGATACAATGTGCTGAACAGCACAGACAGCGCTTCAACCAACGGAAAGCGAAAATTCGTCCATTCCAAAGAGGTGATTATCTGTTGATCAAGAATAACCCAAGAAACCAGATTTCACTAGATCTTAAATTTAGTGAACCGCATGAGATCTGCAGATTTTTAGATAATGATCGATACTTGGTAAAGAAAGTTGTCGGCAGAGGCCGCCCACGTAAGGTCGCTCATGACCAACTTCGCCGTGCTCCGCAACCCGGTGATCAAGAGACCGTATCGGCGCATGTAGAAATATTTACACCACAAAACGCAGAGCCAGTGGACCCCGTGCCATCAACTATCTAATCACGAGAGGAACAGCCTGCACAACTCGTCGAAGACACCAGAGATGGAGATGAAATATCATCAGAATAAATTGTGAGTATTTGAACAACATTCCTATAAACTAAAAAACTACTAAAACTTTTTCATATAAACCTTTGAGTAACAATAGAAATCTACGAGACCCTCCAAGAAATCTACGAAACCCTCCGAGAAATCTACGAGACCCTCCGATAATCTCCGAGAACCTACTAACCTTATTAGCATTTCAAACTTACATAACAGTTATGTTTATGTAACAACTAAGATATACCAAGTTGCTTACAGATGCACTACTCAGAAGAAGTTCTTCCTATTCTTACAGGTAACCAAGAATCAACGAGACTCGACGAGATTCAACGAAACTCGACGAGATTCAACGAGACTCGACGAGATTCAACGAGACTCGACGAGATTCAACGAGACTCGACGAGATTCAACGAGACTCTGCGAGATTCAACGAGACTCGTCGAGACTCGTCGAGACTCGTCGAGACTCGACGAGATTCAACGAGATTCAACGAGACTCTACGAGATTCAACGAGACTACGAGATTCAACGAGAATCAACGAGGCTGGTGCAGAGCGCGCACTGCCTGTCAGAATGGCCGTATCGGCGCAAAATCAACATTTATACCGGCATGAGGGCGTAATCGGGCGTCGAATAAATTATGATTGAATTATTTTAAGTTCAAATAACGTGTGATTGCTTATTTGAATATTTAAGTTGATAAAAATCGCTCAAATGAATATTTGACTGTCTTTACTCATTTTATTACTCGAAATGATTAAAAACTAATTAATCTGTACTTCATGGTTAATTTTGTGATTTGTAAAATAAAAACCAGAAGTTAAAAACAGACAACAAATAAAGACGGTAGACTTGTAACGAAGTTTCGTATAAATACGACCGCCCGACCACTCACAAGTCATGTCAGGTCAGTCAAGGAACGATGTAATCCAGCGGGACACCGGGATCGAGAGTCTAGACGAGTTCGTGGGACGGCTCGCTACATCAATGTTTGCGCGGGCCGACGCATCTGCCTGGCCCCATATCGCTAACATAGCGCCATGGCACGCCCGCCCGCCAGACAAAAAGCGCCTCCCACGTGACCTCCTTAATACAGACTGTGTAGCCCCATCCACTTCCCGGACCTGAGTAAGCAGCAACAGTCTACACGCTGCTTACTCAAACAGTAACACTACCCACCCCACACGACACCCACGGCGTGAAGTTTGTTCTAAGTTAATATAGACTCATTTCACGTCGTAAACTGCCACTCACAACTATACATTCGCGAGTACACTTGCACTGAATAGCGTCGCGAGCTATTGGTTCATGAGCGGTGTAACTCAGAACATTGCCGCTTCTACATACATTTACGGTGGCGCTAGTAGTCACTTACATTTTCTAAACTGTAGGTTCGTCCAAGTCGGCACTCCTGCCGCTGGTTACCTTCGCTAGGCTTCCCAGAGTACGCTCTGGGTCTCACCTGGTGGAGGTGGACCGGCAGGGTGCCGTGAAAAAGTGGCGAGTCGTTCAGTAACGCTCGCCACCGAGGCGCGCCTATAGTCACACATAGCAAGTCAAACATAGCGAGCGCGAGTTTAGTAGCTCGCGTTCGCATGAAGCCGGGTCCAGTGGACCATCCAGCGACGGTTTCGCCATAGCGAGCCCCGGTGCAGCGCCCGCGGGCAGGGAGCCATGCTCTGTGACCGCTCGCCTACTACTCGACTACTAAGGAAGTCACAAGTCATTCTAAGTCGAGTCGTCAGGCGGTACGGAGCTCCGAAATATTGTGAGTCACTCTTTATTGTTGATCATTATTTACTGTGAGCACAAAGTTGTTAATTCATTTATATAGATTTTATCAACTTATACATTTGTTGTGTTTACAAAAAAAAAACAATTTAAATACAATTTATTTATTTATGAAGAAAACAAATCAATAATAAAAATGGATGGCTTAATTAACGTTTTAAAAGATCAACAGAATGTTATCACAAAGGAATTGACAAATTTAAAAAAATGTAGTAAAGATAGATTAACGCTAGAATACATAGAAACAAAGCTAGAATTATTGGAAAGGGATTGGGCATTGATTAAAGAAAATAACACTTAATTATATAAACGTTATAAAGCAGAAGATATAGTACAGAAAGTGGTTGATATCTATGATGCGACAGAAGACACTGATATTGTTTACAAAAGTTTAATGAAAACAGCTCTTAGTAAAATTCGGTCGGTTAAGGATTCTGAACATCAAACCGTTAATGCTTCAACTAGTATAAATAAATCAAGTTGTTCTTAAGTTGCCCAAAATATCCATTCCAACATTCTCAGGAAAATATGATGAATGGACAACATTCCAAGAACTTTTTACATCATTAGTACACAAAAATGTTATATATATATTTTTTTTTATTGTCTTTAGGCTTGCGCTTGACCACTATCTCACCTGATAGTAAGCGATGATGTGGTCGACGGTGAAACACGCTTGCCTAGAAAAAAACCATTCACTCTTGACTTAAAGACCCCTAGATTGTAGCTATCGGGAAACACAGACTCCGGCAGGGAATTCCACTCCTTAGCTGTACGCATAATAAAAGTGTCCCCAAAACGTTTTGTGCGTATAGGTGGGATGTCCACCATGTATAGATGACGCATCGCCGTACGTCTGGTAGTCCGATGATTGAACGGGCTGGGTGGAATTAAATCATGCAATTCCATCGCACACTCCCCGAAATGCAACCGAAAAAAACCGACAAGCTGGCAACTCGGTGACGATGCTCAAGACTCTGGAGCTTTGATTTGACCAGCGCCTCATTGCCGATGAGTCTCTTGGCCCGCTTTTCTATCGACTCGAGTGCATCAAGCTGGTATTTGGCAGAACCGTCCCAGAGATGAGAACAGTACTCCATGCACGATCGAACTTGCGCTTGACACAAGTTGAGCAGCTGTTCCGACGTGAAGTACCTTCTCACCTTCGCAAGGATCCCCAATTTTTTGGCAGCCAGCTGAGCCTTTGCCTCTATGTATGGCCCAAAATAAAGAGTCGATGTCAACGTCACGCCAAGAAGCTCAAGATGGACCATTATGGGCACGGTTACATCACGGAAAGTTGGAGCCGGGTGAAAGTGGCTCTTTTTAGCGGAAAAAAGACACGCCTGGGTTTTAGCAGCATTAAACTTGACAAGATTGGCATCGCCCCATTCGGAGACTGCTTGCAAGGACAAGTTCAAACGCTCCACCATGTCCTCACGGAGAGACCGGATCTGCGGCCCGGTAGCCCGTGCGTTGGACAAGTATCTCTCAGCAACAGTGCTGTCGTCTGCATACCCAAAGGTGGTTTTAGCAGATCGTTTATGTGCAACAAGAATAATGTTGCTGAGAGTACCGAACCCTGAGGGACCCCGGCATTAATATCCAAGTGGTCCGACGAGCAGCCATCGATAACCACTCGACTGGACCGATCTCTCAGGAAATCTGCAATCCAATCACACAGACCACCGGACAGACCGAATGAAGGAAGCTTACCAAAAAGGCTTTCGTGCCACACCCTATCGAAAGCCTTCGAGATGTCGAGGGAGACGGCAAGCGCTTCCCCGTGCCTCTCGATGGCGTCACTCCATATGTGATTGGCATACGCTATACGCAGCCGTATTGGCGGTCGCTAAGGATATCGTTAGTTTCTAGGTATGCCAGGAGCTTAGTGTTAACACGCTCCATACTCTTACAGAGTATGGACGTTACCGAGACGGGTCTGTAGTTGGCCAGGTCAGCTCGACTGCCCTTCTTGGGTACGGGCTGTACGTTGGCTTGCTTCCAAGCATTCGGCACTTTTCTAGTCTCATAAGAAAGGCGGAATAGGCGTGTCAAGATCGGAGACAGTTCAGGCGCACAGGTTCTTAGAACTATAGCTGGCATGCCGTCAGGGCCGCTAGCCTTGTTCACGTCGAGGTTGTGCAGCACCCTAAGGACGTCCTTCTGATGGATACGAACGTCCGACATACTCGTCTCACTTTACTGTGCTGACATTGCCATTGGTCATGGATCTGTGACCAATATACGTAGATGTGATTGGTGGTGTGACTACCTAACTGAACAGCGTAAAAGTTATCGCCGAGCGCGTAAACATCTTAACAAGCTTAAAAAACGTAAGGTCACCGGTGACCCTCTTTCCATTGCGTTAAATACGTTTAGAGTTGCCAGGTCCCACTACAGAGCTTTGGTGGAAAAATCTAAGGGTAATTTATTGCGTAAAATAGTAGATAAATTAGATAAAGAAGGTCCGTGGTCTCCTTTATATCATGAGTTTAAAGCCAATCGGTCAGTCGACCTCGCGTTTGTTCAGAACATTAAAGTAA
Source organism: Anorthoa munda (assembly GCA_945859665.1). Classification (NCBI taxonomy): domain Eukaryota; kingdom Metazoa; phylum Arthropoda; class Insecta; order Lepidoptera; family Noctuidae; genus Anorthoa; species Anorthoa munda. The sequence goes on along the minus strand of OX243911.1, from coordinate 29,764,750 downwards.
ATAATAAACACACCACCAGTATTGAGGAAACAACTGAAGTTTTGCTGAATACTCTTATACCTGATGACTTACTTGCTAATTTACAACGACTACCATCAACAGATCAGAGCGTGGGCAGCTGTACCACCTGAATCACCAGCGTCAGACCTTCCATCCACTGACGAATTTATAAACGTTGTCAAGAGGTTACCACTCAACAAGTCATTGGGTGAAGATAAAATATCTAATCGGATGATTATAGAAGCGTGTAAAACAGCCGCTGATGCGATTTTGACCGTTTACAACCGTTGTATTGCGGAGGGCGTTTTTCCTCGTATATGGCGACGCGGATTTATACGAATCATCCCGAAAAATGGCGACAAGCCCCCGGACGACCCTAAGTCGTACCGGCCCATAACATTACTTCCATCTTTGGGAAAACTCCTGGAGCGCCTTATCGTTCCACGTTTGCTACCAGACGGACCAAAATTTCATAACAATCAATTCGGTTTCACTACTGGAAAATCTACCGTAGATGCGGCACTTACTGTTAGGCAAATAGTTAATACATCTGAACATAAGTACGTAATTGGGATTTTTCTAGATATTTCTGGGGCTTTTGATAACGCATGGTGGCCAATGCTACTACTTAAAATGAAAATTCGGGGCTGCTATAGAAATATATATAATCTAGTTTACTCTTACTTTTTGAATGGTTCCGCGAAGCTCAAACTCGGCCATCATTCCATGTCGAAGTCTCTCACCATGGGATGTCCTCAGGGTTCGGTTATTGGTCCGCCTTTATGGAATTTAGGCTTTGATGATTTCCTCGCGATTCCTCTTCCAAGCGGCTGTTCATTAACCGGTTACGCGGACGACGCTCTTCTGCTCATTCAATCAAGTACTCGAGCTGGACTCGAGAACTTGGCTGACACTTGCCTACGATTGGTATCTCAGTGGGGCGATCGAAACCGCCTGACCTTTGCTCCGCACAAAACTTATCAACTCATTTTGAAGGGTAATCTTAAATCGTGTCCTACTATTAAATTTAATAACGTTCCCGTAAAAAGGAAGCAGTCCGTGTGCTATCTTGGTCTCGTGTAAGAGAGGAATTTTGCATTTATAGATCATATTAAAATAGTCGGTGAAAAAGCAAAAAAAAAATTCTATGCCTTAACGAGAATATCTAAATCTACGTGGGGTCTGTCTTTTTTAACTTTAAAAACTATTTATGGGGCTACTTACTTGGGTTGTATTTGCTACGGGGCGCCTGTTTGGGCTGATAGGGCCACCATAGGGGCGGTGCGACGTAAGTTGCTTCAGAGTCAGCGTTTGGCTTTGATATTCTTATGCAAAGCGTACAGGACGGTTAGTACTGAGGCCTTACCGGTACTTGCTGGCGTACTTCCGGTCGATCTTGAAGTGCAGCGACGTGCTGCAATGTACTATTCCGCACGAGAGACCACGGACGCGAACTTTTTAACGCGGAGTGACCGTGAGAAAATCTCTAGATTATTTAAACCACCTATTGACGTCTGGGAGGAACTTTTATCCGAATGGCAATGTAGGTGGGATAATTCCATCAAGGGCCGACATCTCCACCAATTCTTTCCATCCGTTCGCGTTCGGCTGGCCAGGACGTGGCTGGAGGTGGATCACTGTGTTGCCCAATTTCTCACAGGGCATGGTAACTTTAAAAGTAAATTGTTTTCCTTCAAGCTCGTTGCCTCGCCTTTATGTCAGTGTTCTACATCTGACTGCGAATATGTACAATCTGCACATCATATCTTATGGGAGTGTATTCTTTGGCAGAATGAACGTAATATTATGTTGAATAATGTAGAGGCTACCTCAGGAGTTGGTTTACTATACGGACCTTGTGGAAACTAGAACAAATTTCCGTGCGTTCAAGCGTTTTTGCCATACCTATTATTGGAATCAAACATAGCAGCTCACAATGTTAGGACCCATTAATTATTAATTCTTATTTTTATCCGTGGTGCTAGGCAACTGGGCTTATCCCAGTTGTAAACGACCCTTTGTGCCTAGTGGCCTTGTTTGTTCTGTCTCCTGCTTGATATGGAGGGAAGTGGAAATTTATGTTTTTTCCTACTCCTCCGTTATTCTTTTCTGATTAATTTCGTTGCGGGATCCAAGACAGTTAAATTCATTCTCCGGGACTTCGTCGAGCTTCATTGCCTCGGCGCTTTTCTGGTGGTCGCCACTGTTGATTCTGGCTTTCAGGAGTTGCAGTGGTTTGGGAATAGTGCGGTGGGATTGCCCCAATTAAAAAAAAAAAAAAAAAATACTCGTCTCACATCCATCAGGAGAAGGAGGGGGCCGCGAATCAGCAGGATTCAGACGCGAAGATTCCGCAAAGAGAGAGGCAAAAAAATTTTCCTTTTCCTCAGCTGTGTGGGCCAGCGACCCATCGGGTTTCAGCAGTGGTGGTAGTGAGGGACGGCAGAAGTTCGACTCGATCGACTTAGCCAGGGACCAAAACGCTTTACTACCTGCTGGATAAGAAGCCAGTTTGGCCCCTATTCGGCCAATGTGGTCGAGCCGAGCTCTTCGCAACACCTTCTTGCAGGACTTGGCATCCCAGTTGTAGGCTTTCTTCTTCTGACCCACGTCACTCGCTTTGTGCGATCGAGCGTCGACCTATGCCAGGTATGCTTCATGTTTAAGCGCGTTGGCGCGATGACATTCGGCGCCAAACCATGGCCGGTCAGCGCTGGACATTGTTACGTCAGAGAACGGAATGTAGTACTCCATTCCATGACGCAACACACCCGTCACGGCGTCCGCGCACGACGAAGGATCAGCCGAAGAAAAGCAAGTAGGCTGCCAAGGATAGCAAGCGAAGAAAGATCGCATGCCATCCCAATCTGCTGACCTGTACCGCCAAACCCGCCGGGTACCTCTTGGGCTGGGATCGGGCGGGGAGTAGACGGACACAGACTTCACCAGACAATGGTCGGAACTACCCAAAGGTGAAGTTATCGACACTGAATATCGGTCTGGATCTGTTGTCAGCAGAAGGTCCAAGCAATTGGCCGTGTGCGAATCAACATCTGGCACCCTCGTTGCTCCTTGGACCAGCTGGGTAAGGTTTAGCGCAAGCGAAAGCTTACGCATCTCCAGTCCAACATGGTCAGTGCACTGGTATGGGAAGAGCCACTCCTTGTGGTGGGCATTGAAGTCCCCCAGTAACACTAATTGGGCGGAAGGGTACCGCTGCTGTGCCGCATCAGCCGCCTCACTGAGATACTCTGTGAGCCTGGTTGTCTCCTGATCTCCGCTGTGCAAACGGTAGACACAGGCGTAGATAATTTTGTCCAGACCTGTGTCCACCGAAACCCAAAGCGTAGAGAATCTGGAGTCCTCAAGGTTACGGAGACGCCGATAGCAAGTATCATCACGGGCGTACATACACACACCCGCACGTGTTTTATAATTGTGCTCCAGGGTAAACCCTGGGTAAGATAAGTACGAGACGTCTGAAGGACTCGCTATCTGCGTCTTCGTAAGAAAAAACAGCGCTGGTTTCTCAGCCTCCAGGTGGTAGTGGACTGCAGAGAGATTTGAGTGCAGACCTCTTATGTTGGTGAGGTGCACTTTGTGGGGGAGAGAGTGCAGCCGCTGTTTATATCCAGTATTCTGATACTTTAGATAATGTGCAAAGGCTCCATTATTTAAAAGGTCACCTTCTGGGATTGGGAAGCAGAGCAATTGATACGTCATACACAATAACTGATGCCAATTATATTCAGTGTTGGACTCAGTTACAAAAACGTTATAGCAATAAGAAATACTTAACAAATTGTATTCTTAGGAGATTGTTCGGTCAAAAACGTATGCAGATAGAATTAGCTCCAGCTTTGAAGGAGTTGCTTGATACCACGTGCGATTGTCTTAATGCGTTGAGTAATTTGGAGATAAACGTGAAGACATGGGATGTCATTGTTATACACATTGTTACCTTTAAATTAGACAACGAAACGCGTAAACAATGGGAGTTTAGTACTTGCAACAATGACTCCAACAATGACTTACCAACATTCAACCAATTCAAAACTTTCATAGAAAATCGGTTTCGTGCGTTAGAATGCTCAGAGCACCTTAGGGTGGGTCCTGACCTGTGCAGTTAGCAGGGACACATCTAAAAGTTCACCTAAAATTAATGTGTTGCATGCACAAGTTAATGAACACGAAATTTTGGTAAATTGAAGAACAAATAGGTCATATAAGTACAAATAGGTCAAACAAGTACAAATAGGTCAAACAAGAACAAATAGGTCAAACTAGAACTAAACTAATTAACTAGGCAAAACAGACTATAAACAACTGGCTTGGTAGGTCTAAAATGGGGGTAGATTCTGTAATAGAAAAACATCTGTTAAAAAGTGAATCCTTGCAAACTATCTGTAACAATTTTTGTGAAACCTTTACAAAAGAAGTCGACTTAATTAAACATAAGTGTCAACAAAATTTTTTGGACAGAAGAAGCTATGTTAATGACTGCAATGTAAGCTTTCGGTTTAGACAAGTGTTACCAAATGATGTAAAAACTGTTATAGACAAATTGGACTGCAACAAGTCGCCGGGGTCAGATGGTATTAGAATTATAGATCTTAAAAAAATTAAAGAGCAAATAAGTCCAGTAATAGCTTATTTTATTAATATTAGTGTAAAAAAATCTCAATATCCGGCGGAGCTTAAAAAATCTATTGTCAGTCCAATATATAAACAGGGATCTCATCAGGATTATAGCAATTATAGACCAATAGCAATACTAAATACAATAAACAAAATAGTCGAAAAAATTATAGTTAAACAGATTACTACTTTTCTAGAAAATAATAATATGTTAAATGAGGTTCAACACGGTTTTAGGCATAATAGAAGTACTGCTACTGCACTGACGAAGTCAACAATGGTCTTGATGAAAAAAAAATTGTTATGGTTATAATTATAGACTTCAAAAAAGCATTTGATACTCTGGATCACGACGGCTTGTTGCAGGCTATGGGTGAGTGCGGTATAAGAGGCCCCATGAATGCATGGTTTGGGGAGTACCTAGAAAACCGATCACTCAGAGTGTGTTAGTGGAACCGAAAGTGTACGCGGCGACATCAAATTTGGTGTTCCGACCGGTTCAGTATACGGGCCACTAGGATACATAATGCATGTCAACACTATGTCTAATGTTTTGGAGAAGTGTTAGGCATTTATGTATGCTGATGATACGTGCCTGGTTTACAGCCATAATAATATAGAGCTCATACAGCAAGCAATGCAAAGTGTTTTTGACAACGTGGTTCAGTGGGCTCATGATAATGGCAATATAATTAATATTAGCAAAACTAAATGCATGCTCATCCACTCGCCTTATCATAAAAATAAAAAAAATCTGGCGGTAGAAGTGAAAGGTCATTCTTACGAATGTCTTCACAACAACAAGCAAGACTGTCAATGCGCATGTTTGGAAACAGTCACTTCTTCTAGTCATAGATAACACATTTACATGGAATCTGCATGTTGGCAATGTTTGTAATAAACTACGCTCCATCCTGGGTAAATTTAAAAATCTTAAATATGTTGTCAGTAGGAGGGTACTGTATGTGTTGTATTATGCACTGGCGGACTCAATTGTTGATTACGGGTTGGGTGGATATGGTCTTACGTTCCCCACACACTTAAAAAAAATTTACATCTTGCAGACTAGGATACTTAAACTACTCGTAGACAAAAAAACCAAAGAAAATCTCAATAAGAAATACGAAATTGTACAAAATCTGTAAAGTTCTTTCAGTTCATGATAAACTAAAGTTAAACATTTTAGCAGAACAGTTTAATAATAAATTTTACAAAGTGGAACGTGAGCATATGTACCCAACTCGTTTGTCTAAGCAAAAGTTGTTTGTTGTTCCCAAGGTCACTAACTATTATGGCAAACGCACGAGAAAGTATATAACACCGATGTTGATGAATGAACTACCCTCAAAGTTGGTGTCCTGTATTAGATCCAAATACCAACTTAGGAAAATATTAAAAAAAACACTATCTGTCACTCTGTCCCTAGCCATGTTTTGTAACAGGCCTCTCATTGTGCAGCCTTGGGCCAATATAAGTCAATATAAGTTGATCATGGGTGTGGAATGTGGGATTGTCTGATCCCGGTGGAATTTGATTTGTTTTGTTTGACATAATCAGGTATTTAAGTTATTGTTTAAACATTATTTGTAATGTATTGTGATACGAGAGCAACTGCCGACAAACTGTTTTACAGTTTGCCAGAATTTTTAAAATTTTATAGTGTAAACAGATTTTTAATGAATAAATAAAAAAAAAAGAACAAATAGCTCAACCTAGAATAATTAGGTCAAATTAGAACAAACAGGTCAAACAAGAACAAATAGGTCAAACAAGAACAAATAGTTCAAACTAGATCACATAGATCAAACTAGATCAAATTAGGATAAAGAACAACCAGATCAAAATCGTACAAATGAAAACAACACAATAGGACAAAAAAAATTAAACAAAACAATAAATTAAAGAAGACGATTTGCCGCTAAGTCGTTGGTAGTTAGGTCGCGTAATAAATAAACATCCATTACGAACCAAATCCTCAACAATCAAAAGACCAATATCCTAAATATGTATTTTACCCGTAGTTGAATAAGGAAGTTGTTGTTGATTTATTGTTTACTTATTTTATTTAATTATGATTTTTACAGCTAATTTACACTTTTTATCTTGTTAGTATCAATTTATACAAACATTTTTTTACGCCGATAAACTTTAGATCAACTGTGAAAAATCTAATAATACACATATTTTAAGTTTTCATTTACACTGTTTACAATTTTTATATTTCGTTTTTATAACCTAGAATAATTCATGTTTAAAGTCAATTTCTAAGTTATTTTAACTAAGTTAGTCACTACGAATTGAGTATTATAGTTATGTATAAGAATGCAAGAAGAACCATAGCTTGTCGATTTTAATGCAAATCTTTTTCTGATACCGCATTTACACAATCGTGTTCGCCATTCGCGTCGTCACTCGACGAACATTCGACGAAACATTCGTATACGAGTGCCGTCGCGAACTACTGTTCACACATTCGCGGAGTGAATTATTTTGACATTCGCATACGAACGCGAGCGCTCGAATCGCGAGGCGAGGCACGAAGCGAATAGCGAGCGTACTGTTTACATATGCGTGTTCGTTATTCGCCTCACCATTCGCCTCGCGATTCGCACGAATGTGTAAATGCGGCATGATATAGTACAAATGTTTAGTTCAACTTGCTTTCCCAATGTGCCACTTAAGTTCAGTTTAGAAGGCCATTCCGCCAGTAACGTCCTTGGTGGGCGATATGTTTACGACTAAACTCTTTCTAAAGCTTCCGACGTACTCGATAGATGGCGTTGGCGTCTAATTAGAAGTCACTATGGTTTTGTTACCGCGACTAGGGTATAAGCAAATGGTTTTTTTAAAACTCAGATTCTATCACTCGGGTTAATTTCTACCAAATTCCATTAGGTATTAAACAATGGCGTATTTCGGGCACAATATTGTGCGGGTACAATTTTTTTTCTTCCATACCCATCGAGTGGGGTCTCAAAATGAAGGGTTTCAAGAGCTGATTACAAAAATACATACCACTTATATGTTTAAAAGTAATAAGAAAAAAAAATATAACGAAAAATTTTAAATAAAAAGAGTTAATTTAAAAAACAAAAACCCGACTGCTTAAAAGCGAACTAAAAAGCTGTAAACAAGAAAAAATCATGGTGTGCAGTCGGAGGATCAGGTGGTCAGCCAGCAGTCGGGTTTTTTAGCTCTATGAACAGGTAGAAAGATATAAAAATCGCGCGGAATTTTATCTGCAGTGCGTGTTACTTGGATTCAGTACGCGGATTAAAATTGCAGTGCGTTCTAAGCTTAACCACGCATGCGCTAAAGCGGGCATTGCCACAGACAAGTAAAAATGGAATCAAAACTTTTTATATTAGGTACTATAAAAATGGCGCGCCCCGCATAAGCCTACATTACAAAAGGAAAATTGATAGAAACTCCTTGGTGATTTTAACTTATTTGCCCTGTATCCTAATAGAAAAATATTGTTTTATAACATTACTAGCGGACGCCTCACGGTTCCACCCGCGTAGTTCCCATTCCTGTGGGAATACAGGGATAAAAAGAAGCTTGGAGGAAGCCTGGCAACACTGCCCAAGTGACATGTCAAATTTGTGCTCCGTATTTTAAAATTAGATTTAATTAATATAAACGAGAAATTAGTGTGTAATTATAAGTAAAAACACAATAAAACGGCATAAATACTTAGGATTATTGTTTTCCTGGCGAAGTAACAAGTTAAATAAGAGTTTTTGCCCCGGTTGTCGACCGGTAACTTATCAAACAGTTGACGACCGAACTACGGCATTATACGGACAGTATTGTTTACTTACGTTTTATAATTATAGCACACAATATTACTTAACTTTTTCATACACTCTCCTTTAGTTTTAACGTAACAATTTTGCTAATTTAGCAATCTGTAGTGTTTATAAATCATTTCATTGACAGCGTAGAAAACGAAACAAAATCAACATTCATCATCATCATCATTTCAGCCGAAAGACGTCCACTGCTGGACATAGGCCTGCCCCAGGCAAATCAACATTAGGCCTATTTAATTAGTTCTTATCCTTTACTTATACCAAAAATACCGCTTATGATTTTAACATGGTTAAACTATTAAACTGCAATAAATCTTACATTTATATTTTGGGCACCCTACCCACATTAAATAAAAGTAAAGCTGTAAGGCAAACAAAAGCAAAAAAACTGAAAAATAATCAGCTTTTCAAGCCAATTCTGCAGCCTACTTCAGAATTAAACTAACTTTTTTAATTTTATTATTACCTACTTATATTTTTTTACTTTTTTTGTTTTTGTTACTTTCCTCCATTTCCAGCTTTTCTGTCTATTCGATCGGTTCTCACCGTTTCTTTAATTCTACTTTCAGTAAACTGTCCCGAAACCATGCCTATGATGACACGTAAAGCTACTGCTCAGGACTTGGAATTTAAACTAAGAACAGCACTTCAAGAGCTTAAAGAATCACAACATCAATGTCAGGCAATGTTGCAGGAGAGAGATGAATGGAGGAAGGAAGTAGAAGTGCAAATTTATATCTCTAAAAACAAAAGCCTTAAGCGGGAGCTAGTAATGGTGCTGAGTCAGCAATATCAGAATGTTGTTGATGAACGTGTTAGTATTGGAAGTACGTGTGACGTCATTAAATCATGAATTTACACGTTTAAACACAATGGAATTGCTACAAAATACAAACTGTCATATTTATTAAGCATCTACCGACAAATGTCGAAGTACCTACCTAAATTATTATTGAGTTGTCAAATACCTACAATTGTTAGAGTACCCACCTGAGTAAATATTGTTGTGTGTACAGGAAATAACTCTAAACTTACATATAAGCCATAGTAATGATACTCCTTTAAAATATTACGTAATTTATAATGATCATTGTGATGTATCTTGGATTTTATATTGCTAGTTTAGTATTATAAGTCTTTTGAGACAATTAATACAAGACTGTCAGTTGGTATCAATATTCTTTCGAATATTGATTAAGAATTACTAAATAGGCGATATTAAATTCTTTAATTGTCTTGATACGTTTTGAAAAGGTTTCATTACTCAAGAATTGATTATTAACCTAATTGTGAGATTATTTATAGAAATGTAGAAAATGGTGGGGACATTTGACAGGTCAACACGTTACTAATAAATAGTGTGAAATTCGTAAGCAAGACACTTCGTTGTGAACTACAAGCCAGTACAGACCAGTTGTTATATTGTGATATTGATATTGTTTTCCTGAATTGTTATATTCTGTGAAAGATGGACTACACAAGCTTCACGTAAGTTATTTGATATTATAACTTGATTATTGCTAATGGTTGTGTTGAAACTCTATTTTCATATTGTGGCCTTTATTCATAATGATGATAAATTAATTTAAGGGCTAGTCATGTTCTTTGCCTTATCCTTGTTGTTTTGATTATGTAACATTGTGAAATGTTACAAGATTAATAATGGCCATAATAGAATTAGATTTTTATTGTGATAAACGATATTTATATGGTGGTAAAAGATGTCTATAAATACTTTTACATCCATAGTTGCTTCCGTGGAGTTTCTTGCCCTTCTTCTACACGAGAACTAGGTTTAGCGAACGGGCGGTAAGCTCTCTGAGCCTGAATATGAATTAATTGACAAGCCTAATTGAAATAAATACCTAGTCTTGTCTTTTTGTGCTTTTCTTCATAAAACCTTTCCCTTATACACCAAATACATAGGAACTCTGATACACAGTAAATAACCATCTTGACATATATCGATACTTTTATATGGAGTTCCATTATGATTCTAACAAACGCGACCAACTGCGGGTAGTCACGGATGGTTTCCATAATTGCAGTGATTTATATGAGGAGGCTTTAGGTAAAGTTAGGGACCTAGAAGAAGAATTGGCTCATGTTAATTCTCAAATTAAGAATTTGCAAAAAGAACAGTCATGTACCTACTCAGGTACAGGCAACATGCCATTTATATAGTGAATTAATAAATTCAAATTGGAAACCTCATTCCATAACTACTATTGACCTGACTGAAGATGCCTTATTAAATAAGGCAAGTAGGTATAAAATTAGTCATAGAAAACTGAAAAAATATGCAAAATTTCATAAAATAATTGAAAATTATACCCAGTACAGGAAACAACACAAACTTTTCTTTAAAAATATTCCAATCAGAAAAGAACGTGTTGACCTGCTTAAAAAATTAACAATTACCAGATCAAATTAGAAGACAGCATAAAAATCTATGAAATTGACACACAGCGCTTACAAACTGATATTCAGGTACTTGAGGATAAACTGGGCTCCCTTTACAATAAATATGTTAGCTCCCAGTTACAAATTAAGGAACACATTCTGGCCGCAAATGAGTTGGTGACGTGTCAATGTAATTGTCAGATAGTCTCAAACCTGAAGGCTGTCCAGCCTGAGGCAACGGAGGTCCCGGCCCAGGCTGAGAGGGTGTCTCAGGACAGGTCAGGTCTTTGACCAAGACCAAGACATAACTGATATTTCACAGGAAGTGTCTCAAGTAGGCCGGCCTGAGACTGTTACCTTTCCAACTAATAATAGTCATCATGGGTTTAATTCGGTTATGTTTGCAGATGGTATTGGAAGAGGTTTAGGTAAATTATTAAATAGCAATCAGAGTTCTTCAACTTTGAATTATTGTATGCCTGGGTCATCTTACAAGCATATCATGGAATCTGTAACAAATAATGTATATAAATCAGATACCAATGTAACTGTCTTTATAGGTAACAGTTTGGATGTAAAAAAAGATGACATCACTGAGTGTGTAACGGATTTGTTAAAGTTAAATTGTAATAAAATCATATTGTGTGCTTTTCCATATTTGGAAAAATTGTCTAGTAGACAAAATAATTATATCCACATGCTGAACAAGCATGTTCATTTCCTTGGGGAATAAATATAATGACCACCAAAAAAAACTTTGTGACGATAACCCCTATCACCTAAAATATATACTAATCAGCAAAAAAAATAAACCTAAACCAAATTTAGTAAATTGTTCACCAAATTTCATAAGTGCTAAAACCGTAAGATATCAAATCTAGTGATTTGGTCAATGAATCAGTCCAAGAGCGAGCGAAGCGAGCTCGGGAGCTAAGGGCACCCCGACACGGACAGGTTAGGTTCGAAGGAGATGACGGGAGCTGAAGTGAGCGAGCAAAGCGAGCGAACTCAGCTCCCGTCATCACCTTCGTGTTAGTTTACTTTAGACCCTGTATTCAGAAATAGGAGCCCCGCCCAGCGGGGCTCCGTCGACTCTGTTGCGATTCAAAATTTAATTTTGGTGATCATTTACTATTTTTGTCAGTATATTACTAGATTTGGTGGTTTGTTAAACATAAGCCATTTCCTTGTCAGCCATTACAGCGATAAATTAGTTTTTTTTGACATCAACATTTTTGTTGATAAACTAAAGTCGACAGGCAATACAGTCTATCTGCCTATTAGGGTAAGACGTCAAATAGCGAGGCTTTCTTCTCATCTCATCTTTTACTTTAAACTCTGACATAAATAGTATGTCGAAGTCATGTATTGCAGTTGATATTAGTAGTAATACTAATTTACAGGTGGTCAATAACTCTAATAACGTTAGCACTTCTGCTATTAATATTTATAATTTAAACTAGTTTGTAGGACAAGGGAGGGTACTAATAACGAAATAGTTAAGAGTACATCCACCAACAAGAAGGTACCTTCTTGCTCTCACTTAGTTAATTTAAAAAAACCGGCCAAATGCGAGTCGGACTCGTGCACGAAGGGTTCCGTACCATAATCGCAAAAAACGCCAAAAAAAACACTTTTTTTTTTTATGGCAGCCCCACTAAAATATTTATTTTATTCAGTTTTTAGTATTTGTTGTTATAGCGGCAACAGAAATATAAAATTTTAACTGTATAGCTATCACGGTTCATGAGATACAGCCTGGTGACAGACGGACAGACAGACAGACGGATCGTGGAGTCTTAGTAATAGGGTCCCGTTTTTACCCTTTGGGTACGGAACCCTAAAAAAGGGGCTAAGCAGAATTCCTTGAAATTATTCCATAAAAATTTTCAAGGTTTTTCTGCAAAGCAATTGGAAATAGAACTGTTTTTAGAAAAGACAATGTTTAAAATTATTTGTTTTACTGAGCATTGGCTAAAAGATTATGCAATGTTTATTAATTATGAAAACTATACTGTAGGCAGTTGTTTTAACAGAAACATTAAGTTGCGTGAAGGTTCACTTATATTGGTTAAAAATGGTATTCAATCAAAACCTCGTAAAGATATTGTAGATCTATCAGTTGAACATAGTGTTGAACTGTCCTGTGTTGAGCTTACAGACCCCCCAATTATAAAAACTACTGTTTATTTGAGTCAGTGATGGAAGATGTTTTGGCAAAACTTGCAACTGGTAATAAACTAGTCATAATCTGTGGTGACTTTAATATAAATATTTTAGAAAATAATTCAGATAGCAGTAGACTATTAAATCTCTTCAAATCATTTAATTTGTCTCATACCAATACAACAAGTGCAGATTCAATCCAGGCCAATAACATCCGGTAAATTAAATACATTTAACAGCACTTTAAGCAGTAAGTTAAGTTATCAGGACCTCACAGTGAACGACGGTAATATTTTATACAAAAAAGATTTCTCAGTGGTTCAAACAGAGTTCAATAATACTTTTAAGAAGAAAACTAAAACCATATGCCCTAAGTTTTTATTCAGTGACTGGGCGACTAAAGGACTCAGGAAAAGTAGGGAAAGACTTTACTAGCTGTATGGCCTTATATTAAAACTGAAACTTTTAATAAGTATGTTGCTACTTACTCAAGAATATTTAAAAATACGTGTAAACTAGCTAAGGCTTTATACATTAGCAATAAGGGTGCGCCTTTTGTCGACGTTTTATAAGTGCCCATGTAGGCCTATGTAAAATAAAAATAAATGATTTGATTTGGTTAAATTCGCAGAAAATTAAATTAAATCAAGCAATCAAGAAAATAAAATCAAGATGGTTTGGAAAATTATAAATAATGAAACGAACAGGAACAAAAAAAATATATGATTACACGCATGGACTTATTAGAGATAACAAAAAAGTAGCTCAAGAATTTCTAAATTTCATTACCAGCATCCCAATTAAAAATACTGAAACCTTAAATTCTTCGCCGTCGCTCGCTTCTGGTTTATTAAACGCTAACGTTTCAGCCTGCCCGACTGTATTTAACTTTTCACATATAAACCCAATAACAGTAATAAAAGCTTTTAAGCAAATCAAGATCAAACTGACCGAAGATCTATGGGGAATGTCCATAAAAGTTTGTACCTGCATTATTCAGACTATAGCGCCGTACTTAGCTTTAATTTTTAATTTGTGTGTAGATCAAGGAGTCTTTCCGGATCTAATGAAACATAGTAAGGTTATACCACTTTTTAAATCCGGGGACAGTAAAGACACAAATAATTATAGACCAGTATATATGTTGCCAGTTTTCAGCAATGTATTTGAAAAGATAATGCTAAATCAAATGCTCATTCATTTTAATACGAATAACATCCTACACAATAAACAGTATGGTTTCACCAAATGACGTTATACAACCGACGCTGGTGTCACCTTATTAAAAAACATCTTTGATGCGTGGGAAGAACGACAAGATGCCATAGGTATCTTCTGCGACCTGACGAAGGCGTTTGATTGCGTTAATTATGAAACATTGCTTTTGAAACTTGAGCATTACGGGCTAGGCCAATCAGCGTTAAGTTTAGTAAAATCCTATTTGAATGATAGACAGCAATTAGTTCAAATAAACGGTGTCAATTTGTCGGCGTTGAACGTGAAAATGGGGGTACCCCAGGGCTCAATTTTAGGTCCTTTCTTATTTTTTGTCTACATTAACGATTTACCCCATCTATTGGAAAACCAATTAAACATGGTGTTATATGCTGATGATACTTCTTTGATTTTTAAGATAAATAGACATACGTGTAACGTTGCCGACGTAAATAATACCTTGCAGCAAGTTCAAAATTGGTTCAATGCTAATAATTTAGTTTTAAATGCTAAAAAAACTAAGTGTGTAAAATTTGCCTTGCCAAATGTCAAAAGTTATGATTGCGACATTATATTAAACAATGAGAAGCTAGAATTTGTAGATAAAGCGGTTTTCCCGGCGATCACGCTAGACCCGAGGTTGCAATGGGGTACTCATTTGATATCCCTTGCGGGGCAGCTAAGTTCAGCAGCTTATGCTGTTAGAAAAATACGCCAGTTTACTGATGTAGATACCGCAAGGCTTGTCTATTTTAGTTACTTTTATAGTATCATGTCTTACGGTATCTTACTATGGGGAAGGGCTGCAGACATTGAGTCAATTTTCATTCTGCAAAAACGAGCCATCAGAGATCGCTCTGCAAATATATGCATATATAGATACAATCTTCGCCGGCAAGATTCTCTAAGGGAACTGTTTAAAGACATTAACATCATGACGGTAGATTGTCAATATATTTGTTCGCGACGAAGCGACACATAGCTTATAGTTTATATACTCGCCTATATACCATTGAAATACTTAAGTTATTATAAGTAAGCAATGTATGTAATAGCATAGGTAAATAAAGAATTTATTTCTTTTCGATTAGGGGTCCCCAAAAAAGCGGGAGCGCAAGTAGCGCCGGGTGCGATACACTCACGCACCAATGCGTATTATTTACCTTACATACACTAAACTGTTAGGAAACACAATCTGGGTGTTCTAACTTGGATACCCTAAGGCTATGACTGAAAAACGATACATAACAACAGTACATAGCCAGGGATTATAGAGTTTCACCCTGGAACACTAGATACATACACATTTCTCTCAAGTAAGTGGTAAGATAAACTCGTTATAAGCGATTCAGCGCTTCTAGGTAACCTAGATATCTGCCTAGGACATGTAAACAGATAGTACTCACATAGTTCTAGTACATAAAAGCCACTTGCTTGGGATAATGTGTTTGTATGCACAAAACATAAGGGTTTTCGAGCGCTTGTCGGCGGGCCCGCCCGCCTTCAGGTACCATCTGAACCTGAAGGGTTATAGATTTGCTTTCTGGAGCAATACCCTCGGGAACTGGCAGGCAGGCGCCCGGATTCTTTCATAGGCCCCAGGTCCTCTGACCTTCGGGCATATCATGAAGTCTGTTGGTTTTTCTGGGCCTGGCAAATATTTTCCCTTTCGGCCGCTTCCCGGCACCCAAACCACCAGAAGGGTTTGTGGTAAACCCTAGTTACACACACCATTCGATTCCTTATTTCTTTACCTCCCTGATCACACTTCTGTAAGGAGCCTGGCTCTGGTGACCAGGGAGGTAACCCCCGAAATGTGTTGCCCGGCCTCGGGACATTCTCATTTTCAGACACTCCAGGGTGAATACTGCCTCGAGGGTTGAAGCCACGCCCACCAGAGTACTACCATAGGGTAGCCTGTCGTAATGGCTACCGATTGATGCTTGGTGGGTGTGGATTCCACAGGTACCCTGAGTACAAACTAACTTTATGTTAGAAAATAACACCTTTCACTTCTCTTACACACTTCCAGGCGGCTACACGCCTGAAGACTATAGATACAGCTATAGAAACACTAGATTCCTATAGCTTAGGGAAAGGGCTTCCAAACCTTCACGATAAAACTAGTGGAAAAATGTATATTTTAGCATGTAATAGCCCTAAGTTCGAAAAACCAGCAGAATTTCCCTTCATCACTCGTTCTTCCTGGCAGAACTCCTCGGAGAAGGTAGTCAGGGACCTGGTCTAGGGTTCATCGGATAGGCCATTTCAAGGCGCTTCCAACCATATGGGTCATGCCATGATCCTTACAAAGAGAAGGGAGGTTCTGTTGATTTATAGCATAAGTTTATAATAAAAAATTGTGACCCATGAACATCTGGCAGACCTCAAGCAGCTCACAGAGGCGAGAATTCTTGAAGACAACTGAACTATAGGTGCAAGGGTCTCAACGCGCTGGTGCAGGAGCCTTACAACCTCCAGAATCCCTATCTACCGCCAGCGATCACGTCCACCCCGTACAATATTTACGAAAATATCATGTACGTTAGAAAGAATATACATATTTTTAGTAAAAACAGCGATAGACATAATTACGTTACTAGAAATAGGGACCAATTAATTCAACCAGGTTTAAGGCTGGCTAAAGTAGCGTCATCTTTTATGGGGTACTATATAAAATGTTACAATAAAATACCTCCCCACATTCTAGAACTGAATGAGTCGAAATTCAAAAATTGTATAAAACGCACACTATGCAGGCAGGCATATTATAGGTTGGGGGATTACATCGCTGGTAAAAATGCTTGGCTCAACGCTAGTCCTGCTCCACAGCCACTAGGGCACAAAAACAAGTGATAAGCAGAAAAGTTCTGAAGTATTGTTGGACCTACTGAAAACTGTATGAATATATTTGTGTTGTATAAACTCAATTTATTTTAATATTATATAACTGCACAGCACATATGTGAGTACTATGTACCAACTGTAAATCTACCATTTACTGTACCTATATGTCGTTTGTTGACTTTTGTGCCCTGGCAGTTAATAGTGTGTCATGCTCTCTCTAATGTCTCTCTGAGGGTGGCACATGTGTTGAATCATTCGGTTCCCTTCATGATGGTTGATATGAGTGGTGCCGATCTATGTGTCATGTTCGTGAACGGGCGCCGTCGGTTGGGATTGGTCATAACTTAGCTGCCTCGGCCTGTTTTTAATTGCCTATGTATTGCATTTTTTTTTTATTGTTTGTTTTACTCTAGACGCTTTTACGTGCACGTCTTTTTACATCGTTCTCACATATATGTATTTTTTTCCAACAAGAAATGATGTAACCAAATACCTGTAAAACACTTTTCATTTTAAAAGAGTAAGTGTGGAGTTTCTTGTCCATTCTTCTCCATAACAAGCTACATTTCCGAATGGACGGTAGAATCAATTTTTGTTACTTTTAAATAATATTTTTTTTTGACGTTCAAAAGTGCCGCTTGATGGCTTAATTGAATAAATAAATTTTGATTTTGAATGATTTTTTGCTTATGTTACCAGGGGATAGTGTAGCTTCCCAACGGTGAAATATTTTTTTAAATCGATCCAGTAGTTTTTAAGTTTATTCGTTACATACAAAAAAAGTTAATTAAAAAAATCAAAAACCCGACTGCTTAAAAAGCGAACTAAAAAGCCGTAAACAAGAAGAAAATCATGCTGTGCAGTCGGAGGATACGTATTCGCGAGCTGGCTGACCAAAACCAGATGTATCCTCCGACTGCACAGCATGATTTTCTTCTTGTTTACGGCTTTTTAGTTCACTTTTTAAGCAGTCGGGTTTTTTGATTTTTTTAATTAACTTTTTTTGTTTATAACTTTTTAGATATTTTTTTTTTAAATTTCGGTACATTTAAACATATAAGTGTTTTATATTTTTTAAATCACCTCTTAAAACCCTTTATTTTTATATCCCACACAATGGGTTTGGAAGTAAAAAAATAATTTTTCTCCCACAATATGGCGCCCAAAATCCGCCATTTTTCTATTTTCCAATTTTAATGTAGCCAGTGACACTCGCAGGATTAAGACAAATCGATTGACGTATGAATCATCAAAATCGGCCAACGCGTTTGGTCTCTGGAACGCCACATAGGAACAAACATACATACATACATACATAGACTGATAAACACATTACCCTCCTTCGGCAGTCGGGTAAAAAATACAAGTATTTCCTCTTTATAATCTATATTATATATATAAAGACTAGCACTCCGACCGCGACTTGGTTCGCATAATTTCGTATTTTATTTAACTAAGTACAGATGACATGATACGGCACACGTATGGTGACGGACGTAAAGAATTTCACCATCCCATGTCTTCCCGTAGGTGTTGTAAGAGGCGACTAAGGGACACACCAGAGAATAGGCAGAAGCGTTCTCTGTGCACTTTCACAACAAACTGTGATCGCCAACCCGCCTGTCAAGCATGGCGATTATGACAAACCCCCCCAAACCTAATGAATAGCACACATAAAAAATGGCCCTAGTGCCCGGCAGCCCGTCTACCCTCGGCTACGGTAGCGGTTGAGGCGATGGCGTGGCAAGGGGTGCTAAGAATATATAACACGCGAACACTCCGGACCGAAGGCGACGAGAAGATAGCCGAACTCGAGAAAGAATTGAGCAGGTTACGATGGAGTATTATAGTTATCTGAAGTCCGAAAAGAGGGGGAGGACTCGATAATCCTCAAATCCGGTAACCTGCTCTATTTCCGAGAGGGTGACCGGCAATCCCAAGGTGGTGTCGGGTTTATCGTCCACAAGTCCCTTGTGAACAAGCCTTTGGCTAAGGCATCATACACAGCCATTAGCCCGGCACCTGGGGCGGCAGAGCCACTTCTCTGTCTCCCACTTAGGCAATTCCTGTTCAGCGCGTCCAAGTCGCGGGGGTGGCCTTCAATTCAGTAGGCCGAATTGAAGTGGTGGCGAAGTTTGGACAGGGACCCAGTGCTGCGGGGTATAATTCAGTCCCGAGCCCAGGGTTACGGGCTTCAACGGCTGCGAAGGCGGAGATAATTTATATCGGAACGGTGGAACAGGTGGAGGGAGCACAAGCCCAGTAGATAGCTGCCCTTACATATTGAGGTCACAGGTTACACTGGGGCTACACTACCAGGCAGGGTGGTGTAGTAGGGAAGGCGGCGGAAGAGACTTTGTTCCAACGGTGGCTCCCAAGGTCTTCAGAAGAACTACTGCCTTGGCGTCAGGTGGCAACCGGCCGTAAAACAAATAGCCAACACACCTCATCTCCTCACATGAATGTACAACAATAAGAAAGAGGGCTATAATACTAGGGCGTACCCCTTAAGCGACGCAAATGTGAACATGGCTGCGAATACTGCTAGGGCGTACCCCCGAAGCGACGGTCTTGACAAGAACAAAAATTCGCATTTGAATATTACAAAAATAAGACTTGCAACATGGAACTTGGGGTCTCTTACAGGAAAAAGCCAAGAACTGAGCAAAATCCTGAAAGAAAGGTGCATCAACATCTGCTGCCTACAGGAAACAAAATGGAAGGGCTCAAAATCAAAGGACATAGGAAACGACTACCAGGTCATCTACTACGGCACAGACACTAAAAGAAACGGAGTGGCAATAGTTTTAGACAATCACTTTAAGACGCGCATAATAAGCATCACTAGGAAAAGCGACCGTGGTGCAAATCGCTCTACGCCTATTGGAACAAAAAAGAGGTAGAGGCCGCCCGCCATTGACCTGGTGGTCCACTATAGAAAGTGTGCCGTCGAGTGCCTAGGGAGCTTCGTGGACGAATACAGCGATGGGTTCGTGGAAGCTGTCCATACGGTCGGGACTAAGTTTTTTAAAAACCGCCGTACAGGTAGGAACAAAAAGCTCTCTGATCCTACTCTCAAGCTCATGAAGGAGAGGCGTGAGATGATCTTGCAGTCTTCAGACGATGCGTTGAAATACCGGCAGCTAAATAAATGGTTTCTTATAAACTATTACATAATGGTGCAATATTACTTGGTAAATCCTTTGTGGGCGACTGGCATCTGTACTAGGATATCCTGTAACACAGATTACCAGGCCCCCCAACAGAACAATGATTATTAGTCGAAATGATTACAATTATTGATACCTTTGGTAAAGTACCTACACGGAAAACAATGGAATACATATTATTTTTAAATTATTATTACAATATTTATTATGTATATTAAATTATTATTAAATTCATATATTCATAGATTATTATTAATTATTATTACAATTTTTATATTAAATTATTATTAGATTATTATGATGTTATTACAAAATGTTTAAATTCATACAATAATTAAATTAAATTAAACAATTAAACTGAATTGTTATGAGTTGTGAAGTAATGGTGTGGTGTAGAGGTCGTTATTTTGTAGTGTGGGAATCGTAATTATGTGGTGAGGAGGTAAAACTAAGATGGAACAACAAGAAGGTTTTCGGTTTCATCGTATCCTAGGGTTAGTAACCAGGCTATAGCTGCCTTTTTGCACTGATTTGAGTTGAGACTGTAAATGAACAATATATTATTAACTTTGTTATAAATAAAGGGTCCTAGGAAACAGTAAAACCTTTGGATAAATTGTGGTGTATCTGTAGGCACTCACGCATGTGTGTGTGTCGTGTAGGACAGTCAGTCCACAATAAATGGTTGCACTAGCAGTACGTGTCTTATTTCTATACACCACAGTGGCTAACGAGGATTGGATAATTAGCGTGCAGAATTGAACTTTTAAATTTTCGGCCAACATGACGATAGGGAAATTGTTGGAATTTAGTGTACGTTCCGGGAATTGGACGTTGTATGTGGAACGAGCCGAAATGTATTTTAAAGTGAACGAAATAAAACAAGAACTATGGCTACCCACATTAATTGCGGCGATGGGCGATGAAGCCTATGAATTATTAAGCAATTTAACGAGTCCAGCGAAACCCAGTGATACAACGTATGCTAAAGTTACACAAGTGATGAAAGATCATTTACAACCCAAACCCTCGTTTATGGCGGAACGATATCGCTTTAGACAAAGGCGACAGCAAGCGGGCGAGAGCATACCTCAATATATTTCAGAATTGAAAAAGTTAGCAAGATACTGTGAATTTAAGACGGTATTAGAAGAAAATCTTCGTGATCAGCTAGTGTGTGGACTCAGCAGCGAGACGATCAGGCAACGTTTATTCACGGAGGAGAACCTAGAATATGCCAAGGCCGTAAAAATCGCATGTGCGATGGAAGCGGCGGAACGAGACGCGGCAGCGGTGGAGCGGACCGAGACCGCATCGGGCAGCACCCGTGGCGGAGGCACCGATATACTTCATGCCGAGGCGGCGCGGCGCGGGCGCGGTGTATCGGCCCGACGCGGCGGCGCGCGCCCGCCATGGTCACGGGGACCAAACGGCGGCGGCGGCGGAAACTAGGGGGATCCTTGTAAGGCCTGTGGAGGTTCCAATCATCGAGTGGAGGATTGTCAATATAATCGTTACATCTGTGACAAATGTAGACAACGAGGTCACCTACGTAGGGTGTGCCCGGAGCGAGCGGCCGGAACGCAAGCCAAGCGCGCGGGTGGCAGCGCCGGCGGCGGCGGCCTGCTGGCGCACGTGGAGGCCGGGGGCCAGGCCGACATGAGATGCGGGACAGACCTGTCTGGAGACGACGAGTCACCGCCTGATGATGAAGAGTTGGAGATAGAGGAAGATCTGTACCAACTCTGTCTAAATGGCTATAAGCCGGTAAGTTTATCTATTAAGATTGATGGAACTAGCATTCCTATGGAAGTAGATACCGGTTCATTAGTGTCGTGTATTAGTAAAAAAATGTACGATAAGTTTTTTTATGACAGAACGTTAGAGAAATCGAATTTGGTGTTCAAATTTTATAACGGTGCCAAGGTTAGGCCCCTAGGAGTTATTAAACCGTCCGTAAGCTATGGAAGTGAATCTAAAATTTTGGAACTATTTGTAATCGAAGGTGGCACTACATCTTTGTTAGGACGGCAATGGCTTGCCGAATTAAAAATCAAAATACCTACATTGTTTAAAAATGTAGTTGAGAAAGAAAACAGAAAGTATAGTAATCAAAAATTAATTTCATTGCTTTCCAGGTATAAAGAATTATTCACGGCGGGACTGGGACGGTTCAAGGGAGGGGCAGCGCGGCTGCGGGTGCGCGAAGGGGCGACGCCGGTGTTTTGCCGCGCTCGGCCCGTGCCATATGCGCTACGGGATCGCGTCGATGAAGAGCTGGATGCCATGCTGCGCACCGGCGTCATCGAGCCGGTGGACAGCGCGGACTGGGCCACTCCACTAGTACCGGTGCGTAAGGCAGATGGGGGACTTCGTATTTGTGCGGACTATAAAGTGACATTAAACCCTGTTTTGCTGATCGATAGATATCCTTTACCCCGCATCGACGATTTGTTAGTTAAACTAAATGGCGCCAAATTATTGTCAAAAATTGACTTGTCCCAAGCGTACAATCAAATTGAGTTAGATGATCCCGATAATTTGACAGTTATATACTCATAAGGGCCTATTTCGGTATAAAAGATTGGTTTATGGACTGTCTTCGAGTCCTGGTATTTTCCAGAGGATAATGTCAAACCTCCTAAACGATATTCCAAATGTCCAAGTATTTTTGGATGACATTATAATAGGAACAACAACGATGACACAACATTTCGAAACCTTAGAGATATTACTCGAAAGGTTTTAAATTAGCAGCGGGATTAAATTAAAGAAAAATAAATGTTTCTTCATGACAAATGAAGTTAAGTATTTAGGTTACATTATCTCCGCAGAGGGAATCAAGGCAGACCCAGAGAAAGTGGAGGGAATAGTAAACATCCCTTCCCCTCGTAATGTCACGGAATTAAGGTCGTTTTTAGGAACAATTAATTTTTACGCCAAATTCGTTTGTAACTTAAGCACCATCTTAGCGCCTTTGTATAATTTACTTAAAAAAGGTATTACTTGGAGGTGGGATCACGAATGCGAGTTAGCGTGTAGAAAAGTTAAATCCATTTTAACGAGTGTAGATGTCTTAGCGCATTACGACCCAGATAAACCATTGTTTTTAACGTGCGACGCAAGCGCGCGGGGCCTAGGAGGAGTGCTAACACAGCTGGGCGAAGGGAAGGGCGCGGGGGGCACTAGCCTGCGCGAGCGCCCAGTTATGTATGTGTCGCGCGCACTCACCTGTGCGGAGAAAAATTATTCGCAAATTGAACGGGAGGCACTAGCGATTGTATTTAGCATGGAAAAATTACATCAATATCTGTACGGCAGGCAGTTTACTTTAAGAACCGATCATAAACCGCTAGTAACCATTTTCGGACCCAAACAGGGAATTCCATCAATGGTGGCGAGCCGATTACAACGATGGGCCATTAAGTTGTCAGCGTATACGTACAATATTGAGTTCGTAAGATCAAAAGATAACGGGGCTGACGGCTTATCGCGTTTGCCGACGCGCTCAACATATAATCAATGCACTAAGGTACCTGAACAAACGTTCTTACATTTCGCGCAGAATGCGATGTTAATGGATTATCAGGACATTAGGAAGCAGACTAGCCGTGATCCCATGCTGGGCCGGGTTCTATCTTATCTTAGAGACGACTGGCCGACTGACGAAATAATAACTTCACTGAAGCCATATTACAATAGAAAAGAAGAGTTATATGAGGAATTAGGTTGCGTTATGTGGGGTCACAGAGTAGTAGTGCCAGAGACATGTAGGTCAAAAGTATTATCAGAATTACACGAGGCACATATGGGCATCGTAAAGACCAAATCATTCGCTAGGAGTTATGTGTGGTGGCCTGGCATCGACGAAGCAATCGAGACAATGTGCCGTACGTGTACGACTTGCACAGCCGAGGCGGACGCGCCACCGCGACACGTACCCTGTCCGTGGCCCTGGCCCGAAAAACCATGGGCTCGGGTTCATCTGGATTTCCTGGGACCGATCACCGGTAGAATTTTCTTAGTTATGGTAGATGCTAGGACCAAGTGGATAGAAGTAAGTCAGGTACCAAGTACGGCGGCGTGCCACACTATAAACAGGTTAAGTGAAGTCTTTGCGCGTTTTGGTTTACCAAAACAGATAGTTACCGATAACGGTCCGCCCTTTACAAGTAGTGAGTTTTCTCAATTTTTAAACTCAAATGGAGTAGAACATTTATTTTCTGCACCTTATCACCCGGCGTCAAATGGTGCAGCGGAAAATGCAGTTAGAACGGTAAAAAAAGTAATTAAAAAGGCACTCAGAGAAAAATTGGACGTAACATTATTTTTGAACAATTTCTTATTGCACTATCGTAACACTGAGCACTGTACTACGGGTGAAACGCCGGCGTTGTTAATGTGCGGCCGGAAGCTGCGAACCAAGCTGGATTCGTTGAGACCGGATAGAGGTACTAAGGTTAGGAACGCCCAACAAAAGCAACAGCAGACAAGTGGCGCAAGCGGGACACGTGACCTGCGTCCCGGGGACGAGATTTGGCTCCGTCAGTATAGCGGAGGTGATAGGTGGGTGCAGGGAAAAGTAGCAGAAAAGATAGGTGCTACGGATTATAGGGTTGTTGATGCGATAGGTAGGGAGGCGCATAAACATATCGATCAGCTTAAGCACAGGAAGCGCAGTTCACTTATTAGTCCGGCGAGTCCTTCCCATAGCAAGGGTGAAGCCGGGGTGGATGGTGGAGAGCCCAGCCCGAGCCGTTTGGATGGGCACGCGTCACAGGTAGTCACGGGGGAGGATAAGGATGAAGCTCTGGAATTGTTCGAAGATTGTGAGGAGCAAGCTACACCTGAAGTAATTCAATCACCGCGCTCGCCTACTCTTGAGCCGACCCAGTCCCGTCCCATGCGTCAATGCAGGCTAAATAAACCAGCAAAATATAATGTATAATTAATTAGCCTTAAGGTACTGCTTAAATGTATAAGTGTTAATTAGAGTTAAGTCTTCTTAGCATAGTACTTCCTACGTAAGTTGTTTGTGTAAAGCATAGGGTTAGGTCTCACAATTTAGTTTGTATACTTTTGTTTTGTATTAGTGGTAATTATAGAATAAGGGTGGAGGATTGTGGTGTATCTGTAGGCACTCACGCATGTGTGTGTGTCGTGTAGGACGGTCAGTCCACAATAAATGGTTGCACTAGCAGTACGTGTCTTATTTCTATACACCACATAAATGATGAATGGCACCTTTTTGTAGACTCACATATCCTACCCTTCCGACGAGATTTTTTTTTAAGAGGTTCATAAAAGGTGTCGTTATGCTGTTTAAGAATTGTGTCCAATAGAAACAGTTGTCTAACTGTAAGGACTTCACATTCATGGTATAGAGAGTTCGTGGGGAACAAAAATAATATAAAAGTGCTCACTTTGAGAATAGCTCGTTGTGCAATTTCTACACATTTAATATTAGAGGCTGGAGCTCCCCCCCCATGAAGTTATGCAGTACGAGATTAAGCTCTGACACAATGCGTAATAAATTTGCTTTACTAGTCTGGGTTCGGCAACACGTCTGAGAGTTTTAAAAACTGTTATAAGTTTACTGACCCTTCCGCTAAGAAGCGCAAAATGCTCTGCAAAGTCTAAGCGCAAATCCAAAGTTACACCAAGGTATTTGATGTGATCAGTTTGATCTAGTCGGCTGCAAACGCACCCAGTGGAGTCGTAGACTCCGCAGTTATGAGCAACTAAGTAAAGGTCATCTGGCGGGTTACCTGCATCACGGATTGTAAAGGTCATGTATTTCGATTTATCGGCGTTAAGTGTCAATACAATATCGAATAAAAAAATAAAAAAACCAGCTTACGAAGCAGTATGGCTACAGAAATAGTATCAAATGCCTTCTCCAGGTCCAGAAAGACTGCTAAACATTTCTTACGTTTATCCAAATTAGTTGCTATAAAGTTAGTAACAGTATGCACAGCATCAAAAGTAGCCCTGGCGCGCCGAAAACCAAATTGACAGTCCGAAAGTAGTTTATTTTTTCTAAATAATTTACCAGTCTAACATGTAACAATTTTTCAAAAATCTTGGAAATAGCTGACAACAAAGAAATTGGCGTGTAATTTGAGACACGATCTCTGCCGCCACCCTTATAGATCGTGACAACAATGGACTTCTTCAAGGCTGTTGGAAAGACTCCGATCTATATGCAGTGATTGAATAAAAATGTCAGCGGAGGTACCAAGATGTCCTTGAAGTCCTTAAGGAACTTATTCGATATTTTATCCCAGCCAACTGCGCAGTTGTTTTTAAGAGTCATAATTTCCCCGCTCAGTTCCTGAGGATCAGTATCAAACAGTACAAAAGAGTTCATAGAATGAGTACATTGGTCATTGGTGCTCATGTCTCCAGCATTATTCTTTAGAATATTCGCCGTTAAAGTGCCAACATTTACAAAATATTTATTTATTTCATTAACCGATGCATTTGGCGTTGGGGCTAAATTAAGTAAGTCTTTAGATGGTTTTTTAGTTTTAGCTGTGTGCGTTATATTTTTGATTGCCTGCCATATCTTTCTACTGTCATTTCCAGCATTCGTTATTTGTTCCTTATCATAAGCTGCTTTAACTTTTCTCAATAGAGCATTACAGAAATTTCTGTAGCGGTTGGATGTCGTCTTTAGAATATTATTATTGGGAGACTTTCGAACTTTGCTATGTAATTTGTCTCTGTTTCGCATGCAACGCAGAAGACCCGGGGTTATCCAAGGCTTAATTATTTTTTTACGTTTTGTCAATTGTACAGTTGTAGTATTTTTCAGAACCGGAACCAGAACCAGTTCCAGAAAAATCAAAACGATTAAGGAAACCTCCAGAGCGTTATGGTTTCTCAAATTTGTGTACATCATCAAGTCCAGATTTCATCAGTGATCCAGTCAGTGTCCAAGAAGCTCTAGATAGTCCAGACAAAGACCAATGGATTGAAGCTATGAAGGATGAGCTGCAGGCCTTTGAAGAAAATGAAGCATGGCTTCCAGTAAGTGAATTGCCTTCTGATAAAACTTTAGTGCAGTGTAAATGGAATTTTAAAAGGAAAGTAAACAATGATAATAGTGTGCGGTACAGGGCGCGATTGGTGGCGAAAGGTTTTACACAAAGGCCTGGTATAGATTATGACGTGACTTTTTCACCGGTCGTCAGACACTCTACACTGAAATTGTTTGCTTTGTCTGTCACCCATTTAGATGTGAAAACAGCTTTTTTAAATGGTTTTCTCAAAGAAGATATTTACATGTATCAGCCAGATATTTCTTGTGATGTAAACAAGAAAAAGATTATTGTTAAAATAACCATATTCATGCCAAAACGAATGCCAACAACGTAAAAAATAATGTCAAAATTGATTAAATCATAAAATGTCAGAAAAGTAAAAAATATGTCAGATATAAAAAATAATAAAATGTCAAAAAAAAAAGAAAAACTAAATTGATAGAATAAAAAAATATGTTAAAGATATAAAATAAGTAATGTCAGACATAAAAATAAAAAAAAGCAATAACATGCTGAATGTCATCAATCCTAAAAAAATAAAAATAAAAAATCAACGGTATTAATCCAAGGGAATAGCATCAAATAATATTATCGCTCAAGAAGTCACCTATATGATAATAGCACTTGTCTGTTAGAAAATTTTGCATCTTTTTTTTAAATAGGTTTACCGGCAAATCTTTATAGGACTGTGGTATTTTATTGTAGATTTTGGGAGCCATGCAAAAAACACTTTTTCCCATTAAAGCAGTCTTTGAAGTATGCAAGCAAAGTTGGCTATTGTCGCGTCTATTCCGGGGGAAGGTATCAGCTAGTCGTGGAAATAGTCCGGGATTTAGTTTGACAAATGTCACAATTTCAAAAATGTAAAGCGATGGAAGGGTCAATAAATTATGTTTTTTTTTAATATGGCCTTCAGCTGTCTGTTACATTTAGATTGAACATAGCTCGGTTGAGCTCTTTCTCGAAGTTGGATCTACCCAACTGGATCGTTTGTCCCAGGTAGACATAATCATCTACAACTTCGAGTAAAGAGTCTCCGATCTTGATAGGAGTGGGTGTTACATGGGCATTCATCATGACCTTTGTTTTGTCCATGTTCATTTTAAGACCCACTCTTTCGGAAGCTCTACTGAGGTCATCGAGCATTGTACTGAGGCTCTCCATGGTCTCGGCCATGACCACTATGTCGTCGGCAAACCGAAGGTGAGTGATGTACTCGCCATTAACGTTGATGCCAAGCGCCTTCCAATCTAGAACCTTGAAGACATCCTCCAGTGCAGCAGTGAACAGTTTCGGAGAAATGACGTCTCCCTGTCTCACGCCACGCTGGTGAAGGATTGGTTTCGAGGTCTGATCCTGAAGACGGACTGACATGGTGGCGTTTTTGTACAAACACTTCAACGCCTCAATGTACCGGTAGTCGATCTGGCACCGTTGGAGAGACTGCAGTACAGCCCAAGTCTCGATCGAATCGAAGGCTTTCTCGTAGTCCACAAACGCTAAACAGAGAGGCAGGTTATACTCTTCGGTCTTCTGTATGACCTGCCGCAGCGTATGTATGTTGCCTACGGTGCTAAAGCCTTTTCGGAATCCGGCTTGTTCGGGAGGCTGGAAATCGTCAAACCAGCGCGCGAGACGATTCGTGATGACTCTTCAAAACAGCTTGTAGACATGGCTAAGAAGTGTGATGGGCCTATAGTTATTCAGTAAGGCATTGTCGCCCTTCTTGAAGAAGAGTACCACCGCACCACCACACCCCTGCACCATGCCTGTGGCGTTTTGCCCTCGAGTATGACGGAATCAAACAGCTTCTGAAGGGCCTTAAGGATCGGTTTTCCACCCGCCTTCAGGAGTTCAGCCGTGATTCCGTCATCACCCGGCGCCTTGTTGTTTTTAAGCTGTTTCAGAGCCATCCTAATCTCTTACAGGCTGACGTCCGGGATATCTTTGGTATAGAGATGCGTATATTGGGCCAAAATCAATGTTTGCTATATTCAATTTAAGTTGGTCGGAATTGGTTTTTGTCATAGTTTGAATGGAATATTGACGAATTGTTTTTTAAGCAAGCAAAGCAAAACTGGTTTATGGTCCGTCAGACTGGCCTGGATGACAAGTATGGTGGCAGAGTGTTGGGTTTTCAGTAAAACGTGATCAATACAAGTTCCACTAGTTTCACGAGTGACATAATTGTGAGATGGTAATAGAGAGTGGAAAGCTGCTAGATTTAGGTATTTATCTAGGTTTTTGTGAGGCTTATCTGCGTTAATTGAAATATTAATGTCTCCCATTATGGCAACATTTTTAAATTGACTTAGATCTTGTAACGTGTCATTCATAGATGTAAAGAACTGGTCAAGGTTTGCATAGGATGGAAAACGGTACACGGCCAGAATGGCAGTTTCCAAACCTACCTTTAAAAGAAGAGAGTTTGCTTCCATAAATGGCAGTTCTTCAACTGTGCACGTAATCTCATCCTTAATAGAAATGACAACACCGTCATTTTGTAAAGGATTTACACGTGTTGAACACATCTGATAACCCTGTAAAGTAGGAATTACCGACACATATGTCAACCAGCACTCCGTTAATATAATGACGTCAACGTTAAATTTGAGTCTTTTAAGTAAAACCTTTAGGCCAGCAAAATTACAGTTAATGCTGCGAATATTCTGCGTTAATACTGAAAGAGATGATGAAACATTAGGAACTAATTGCCTGCAGTCTTCTACATTGCACTCGAAACTCTTAGACACAACATAAACATCCAGGTCATCGGATAACTCTTTTATGTTATCGAATTGAAATATATGAAAATTATATACGCCAAATGCTATGTGTTTTTTGGGATATAGATAAGAAAAGGTATTTATCACGAAACACAGAGTAGTGTCCTAGAGAGAGTTTGTGTTCATAAGTATGATTTAGTGTGTGAATGTGTAGGTGTGTACAATGATAAATTAAATCTGAGTTTAAATATAACAATATATGTCTAAGTAAAAAATAAAACAGACAAATTACAAAGAAAGGAGCACATATCAGGCAACTATTTTCATGTAAATATTTTCAGCTTCGCTAGGTCCGCTTTACTTTCGATTTTAATTTTTGTGTTGTTTTCTCTCTTGCGAACAAAGACAATCCCCCGTGAGGTCCAACAAAAGGCAAAGTCATGTTCTTTTGACAGTGCTTTAGCCAAAAAAAATAATTTTTGGGACTTTTGGGTAAGGGTTTCAGCGACAAAGACTGGTTTGATGGGACCAAAATGAGACGTATTAAGTTTTCCTCCGCTTTGCTTGGCCTTGTTATAATTCTTTACAGCTGTTAACACCTGTGTGTGTGAGCAGTGGTGGCCCAGTGGTATCGGCCGCAACTTACAAGTTGTAGGTCGTGGGTTCGAGCCCAGGCAGGCGCTTTACTTTGTGTAAATTATTTCATCACCACTGCTCTCAAAACGGTGAAGGAAAACATCGTGAGGAAACCGACATGTCCTAGAACCAAAAATTCGAAGACATGTGACATCCACCAACCTGCACTGGGCCCGCGTGGTGGATTACGGCCCATTCCCTCTCACAGAGAGGAGGCCTATGTCCCAGCAGTGGAAACATTGATAGGCTGATGATGTGATGTGATGATGTGTTAACACCTTCTCCTTCATTACAACAGACGCAAATTCAGTTATTATCGGGTTCGACAAGTCCTTTGCGGTAATTCTGTAAATATCCCATAAGTCCGAGTCCTTGATGTCAATACTAAACGATTTACCCAGGTTCTGAACAATGCCACAGAGGTCCGGTTTGGTTTCGGGTTTATTAGGCTTTGGGATATTGCGTATTTCAATACCTGATGCACGCGTTTTGCGTTCCAGGTTATCGACTTTCTTCTCCAATGAATTGATGTACTTTTCATCTGCTTTCCCAGCATCTTCCAAGGATTTGATGTGAGATAAAAACTCATCATATTTTTGTGACATCATCTCAACTGATTTTGTGAGCTCGGCATTCTGTTCTCGTAACCCATTTACACAAATAGATGGATCTCAAAGCCCTTGAAAAGCGACCTCCGCCGCTTTAATACCAAAAGTATTAAAGACGCGACTGAGCGAAACAAGGGCTCCAAGGTCTTTGCAATAGATCTGTCTATTGGGCAGAGCCACCTCACGAAACTGAAGACTGATAATGGCATGATCGTGTCCGCCAAACCGGAGCTTCTGAGGGAGATCGAAATGATAATGATAAATGATAAATGATTTATTTTCTGTAATTTGGTTTGTACAAACACTTTCACATGTCGATCATATTTTTTTAAAAACTAGATGAGGTCGGCGTTTCCTGTCTGACTACTCTGAGAAGAAAGGCCGAAACAAACTCAGAGGTCACAGTCTCTTTTAAAGTCCAGACAAAACTTGGTTAGATGATGTGAAGACCATGTAGACTGATGTCTGAAATGGTCTTTTGAGAAAAAAACCAGCCAGATTGAGTGGACCTGTCCAGTCAGTGCACGCATTTGTCAATAACCGTGCAGCTCAACTTAGAATTTAAGGAGCTCAAAGATTCTAGGAGCAGTTGTACACGTCAACCAGTAAACCCGTCGTGAATCTAGCGAATGACCCTAGAGCTAGATTGACACGACACTATACCGAAGACATTCCGGACGTCAGCCTGTATGAGATTAGGATGGCTGAAACAGCTTAAGAACGACAAGGCGCCGGGTGATGACGGAATCACGGCTGAACTCCTGAAGGCGGGTGGAAAACCGATCCTTAAGGCCCTTCAGAAGCTGTTTGATTCCGTCATACTCGAGGGCAAAACGCCACAGGCAAGGTGCAGGGGTGTGGTGGTGCGGTGGTACTCTTCTTCAAGAAGGGCGACAATGCCTTATTGAATAACTATAGGCCCATCACACTTCTTAGCCATGTCTACAAGCTGTTTTCAAGAGTCATCACAAATCGTCTCGCGCGCTGGTTTGACGATTTCCAGCCTCCCGAACAAGCTGGATTCCGAAAAGGTTTTAGCACCGTAGGCAACATACATACGCTGCGGCAGGTCATACAGAAGACCGAAGAGTATAACCTGCCTCTCTGTTTAGCGTTTGTGGACTACGAGAAAGCCTTCGATTCGATCGAGACTTGGGCTGTACTGCAGTCTCTCCAACGGTGCCAGATCGACTACCGGTACATTGAGGCGTTGAAGTGTTTGTACAAAAACGCCACCATGTCAGTCCGTCTTCAGGATCAGACCGGAATTACGGCCGAACTCCTGAAGGCGGGTGGAAAACCAGTACTTAAGGCCCTTCAGAAGCTGTTTGATTCCGTCATACTCGAGGGGAAACACCACAGGAATGGTGCAGGGGTATGGTGGTACTCTTCTTCAAGAAGGGTGACAATGCCCTAATGAAAAACTATAGGCCCATCTCACTTCTTAGCCATGTCTACATGGTGTTTTCTCCCCTCTCCCATACAGCAATGGAGGCGTGTTTTTTTTTTTACCATAAGCCTCAAGTAGTATATCGTTGTTTAGAACTCGGTGTGTAGATAAATACTGTACTTTTTTTAATATTGGCAAACAAAGGAATGAGAATCCCCCAAAGTCAGTTTATTTTACAAAAAATACCAATATATTAGTAAAAAATCTCATCATCTCTCATAATCTTTGAAATGCGCTCATTTTTAACCGACTTACCAAAAAGGAGGAGGTTCTATGTTCGACATTATGTTTGTTTTTTTTTGTGTTTGTTCACGCATATCTCATTTTTTTTTTGTTTGAAAATTCTTTTTATGTTTGATAAAGTATGTTTCGAAATTGGTCCCATTTTAGTTTCGTGAAGATCTGATGAAGAACTTTGAAGACATACAACAGAACTCTTCAATAAATAAGGGCAAACCTCTCGGGATTGTTGTAATCGCATGTCTGTTCATTGTTTATACCATTTCATAACATAACATCACGCCAGTACGCTATTAAGGGGTACGCAGATCTCTCATTGCCGAGGGTTTTGGATTTTTTTAATTTTTCTTGTATTTTTAACCTCCGACGGAAAAAGAAGGGTGTTATAAGTTTGAGGTGTGTTGCTGTGTATCGGTGTATCTGTGTATATATGTGTCTGTCTGTAGCAACGTAGCGTCCAAACGGGTGAACCGATTTTGATTTAGTTTTTATTGTTTGAAAGGTGATTTTGTCGAGAGTGTTCTAAGCTATGTTTGAATACAAGTAAAAATTTAAAATTTCCAAAGCCCCCGGGCTTTTTTTATTTCTTACTTTCTAAACTACATAATATATCTAGTAGTAGACACGCTTCGATCAACAATCTATCGAACACGTAATTATGACACGATATCTTGCGAAAATACTCCGTTTCAAACAGAAAACAGCCCATAACTTTTGAACGGCTATACCGATTTTCACCAAACATAGCTAAGAACACTCTCGACAAAGTCACCTTTCAAACAAAAAAATCTAAATCAAAATCGGTTCACCCGTTTGGACGCTATGATGCCACAGACAGACACACAGATACACATATACACAGATACACAGCAACACACGTCAAACTTATAACACCCCTCTTTTTCCGTCGGGGTCAAGAATTGATTCAGTCGTTCAAAAGTTATGGGCGTTACACTGTTTGAATGGGGAGGGTAACTTACGCAAGATATCGTGTCATAATTACGTGTTCAATAGATTGCCGATCGAAGCGTATCTATTATGTACTTGATAAATTATGTAGCCTGAAATAAAAATGTGCCGAGGGTTTATTAAATTTTGAAATTTTACTTGTGATTACATTACACTAATACATATGGCGAACCATAGCCAGCAATAAATATTTTGAATCTTACGTGGAAAGCGTTTTATGGAGAAGGAGGGCCTCTATATGATGAACTCCTTCTTAAAAAAGCGTGAACATAGGAAGGTGACCTGGCAGAGACACGATGGTGCAACAAAAAATGAGATCGACTTCATCATGTCAACCAAGAAACAAATGTTCAATGATGTCTCTGTGATCAATTCGGTAAAAACCGGGAGCGATCACCGCATGATAAGAGGCACATTGAACATTAATATTAAGCTTGAAAGGTCTCGACTGATGAAGTCCACGCTCCGTCCAGCACAGATCCAGGTCCAAAACCCCGAGAGCTTTCAGCTCGAACTGAAGAATCGTTTCGAGTGCCTAAGAAGCTCCGTGGACGAATACAGTGACGGGTTCGTGGAAGCTATCCATACGGTCGGGTCTAAGTTTTTCAAGACCCGTCGTACAGATAGAAACAAAAAGCTCTCTGATCTTACCCTCAAGCTTATGAAGGAGAGGCGTGAGATGATCCTGCAGTCTTCAGATGAGGCGTGCAAATACCGGCAGCTCAATAGAGAGATCTCTAAATCCTTGAAAAGAGACCTTCGCCACTTTAATACCGAGCGTATTAAAGACGCGATTGAGCGAAAACAAGGCTCCAAGGTATTTTCAAGGGATCTGGCTATTGGGCAGAGCCAGCTCACGAGACTGAAGACCGACGATGGCAGGATCGTATCCGCCAAACCGGAGCTTCTGAGGGAGATCGAGACATTCTATGGGCAGTTGTACACATCAATCAGCAAGCCCGTTACGAGTCTAGCAAACGACCCAAGAGCTTGATTGACTCAACACTAAACCGAAGATATCCCGGACGTCAGCCTGTACGAGATTAGGATGGCTCTGAAACAACTTAAAAACAACAAGGCGCCGGGTGATGACGGAATCACGGCTGAACTCTTGAAGGCGGGTGAAACGGTTCTTAAGGCCCTTCAGAAGCCGTTTGATTCCGTCATATTCGAGGGCAAAACGCCACAGGCATGGTGCCTCCCACTAGGTGGACCGATGACCTGGTTAAGGTTGCGGGAAGGCGCTGGATGCGAGACGCACGGGATCGGTCAATGTGGCGACGCCTGGGGGAGGCCTATGTCCAGCAGTGGTCGTCTTTTGGCTGAAATGATGATGATGATGTATGACGTGGAAAGCGAAGAAGTCAATAGTTGAAGAAATAATGAAGATTTTACTGATAGAAGTTTATGAAGACGGAAAAATTTGAAGAACGAAAGCAAAAAAGATTATAAAAAATATAGAGGAAACAGGAACCAAGAATTAGTTTGAAGAGGTGAAAACATTAAATAAGAAGACAGAAAAGGAACGTTGCTGCCGGGTGCTGGGAGAATACTCAAGCCTTATGATGAGAGGACATGCAGGGCGCCAGGAGATAAATCGTTGGGGTCCGATGTGGAGCAGATGGGAGTCAGTTCGAGTCCAGTGCTGAGGAGTCCGATCATCCACACCACGTAAGACGTCGTGACCTACGGAGTCAGTTCAAGTCCAGTGCTAAAGAGTCCGTTCATCTACGCCACGTGAGACGTCGTGACCTTCATATACCAAATAAAAAAACTAACTCAAAATCGGTTCACCCGTTTGGACGCTACGATGCCACAGACAGACACACATATGATTGCCAAAACACCCGGCAATATTTTTTTATTTCACACTTTTTAAACTACATAATTTATTTAGTAGTAGACATGCTTCGATCAACAATCTATCGAACACGAAATTATGACACGATCTTTCGAAAATGCTCTGTTTCAAACAGAAAACAGCCCATAACTTTCGAACGACTTAACCGATTTTCACCAAACATAGCTAAGAACACTCTCGACAAATCCACTTTTCAAACAAAAAAAACTTAATCAAAATGTGTGTATCTGTGTGTCTGTCTGTGGCATCATAGCGTCCAAACGGGTGAACCGATTTTGATTTAGATTTTTTTGTTTGAAAGGTGACTTTGTCGAGAGTGTTCTTAGCTATGTTTGGTGCAAACCAGTATAGCCGTTCAAAAGTTATGGGCTGTTTTCTGTTTGAAACTGAGTATATAAACAGATAGTACTCACATAGTTCTAGTACATAAAGGCCACTTGCTTGGGATAATATGTTGTATGCACAAAACATAAGGGTTTCGAGCGCTTGTCGGCGGGCCCGCCCGCCTTCAGGTACCTTCTGAACCTGAAGGGTTATAGATTTGCTTTCTGGAGCAATACCTTCGGGATCTGGCAGGCAGGCGCCCGGATTCCTTCATAGGTCCCAGATCCTCTGACCATCAGGCGGATCATAAAATCTTTGGACTTTTCTGAGCCTGGCAAATATTTGCCCTTTCGGCCGCTTCCGGCACCCAAACCACCAGAAGGGTTTGTAGTGCACCCATGAAAATTTACACCATTCGATTCCTTATTTCTTTGCCTCCCTGACCACGCTTCTGTAAGGAGCCTAGCTCTGGTGGCCAGGGAGGTACCCCCGAAATGTGATGCCTGACCCCGGGACACTCATTTTCGGACACTCCAGGGTGAAAACCCTCACCATGAAAGTAGTGAAAAAATTTATATTTTAGCATAAAATAGCCCTAAGTTCGAAAAACCCGCAGAATTTACCTTCATCACTCATTCTTCCTGGCAGAACTCCTCGGAGAAGGTAGTCAGGGACCTGGTCGAGAGTCCATCGGATGGACCATTTCAGGGCGCATTCAACCATATGGGTCATGCCATGATCCTTACACAAGGAAGGGAGGTTCTGTTGATTTATAGCATAAGTTTATGTTGAAAATATTTGTAAATAAAAATCTTGTGCGAGCGTGAAATCAGGGTCCTCGTTACGGTAAAGTTTGGTAGTACGATAGTGCGCAGGCGCACTGAGCAATTCGGTAGCCAAATTTGTATTAGAAGAATCCACGCAACTTTATGTCAAGAAGACCTTGTAAAAACATCGCAAAACGTTAAGAAGAATAAAGTCTTTTATTTCCTGGACATCATATCTTCACCCATGAACATCTGGCAGACCTCAAGCAGCTCACAGAGGCGAGAATTCTTGTAGACAACTGAACTATAGGTGCAAGGGTGTCAACGCGCTGGTGCAGGAACCTTACAACCTCCAGAATCCCTATCTACCGCCAGCGATCACGTCCGCCCCGTACATTTTATAATAAGTAAACAGTAGCGAATTGTATTGCATCAAAATGAACATAGATAGCTGAAATACCACATCGAGTGTTATCCACGGAAACAGTGCAGAGAATTCTACGATTTGGTTCTAAGACCCATGAACAGTGACAGTGCAAAACTAACAGTTTAAAACTGCAATAAATATCATACTGGTGAATAAACTACACAAGTGTACCTAAACCAGAGAAGAACAATACCAAAACGCTGAGTGAGTGCAAATTTTGACTAAAAGTAATAAATCAGTGACACTAAAGATTCTGTAATGCCCTCTAGCGGCGAGTAGTGTAACTAATAGACATTCAAAGTTTCGATGTCATTTTATCTCCACACGATACCAACAGAGGGAGCTTTCATAAAATATCTTTGACGGGACAAGAAAATATTTTGCCTATTTACTCAATATTCATTGTACAATGGAAGAAGAAAATGTAACGAATCATCGGCAAAAAACTACTGCAAATGACTCACTAGACATTTCTTTCGAGTCAACTAATACTGAAATGATTAGAAGGTATAGTTTACAGGACTTAGTCCACTGTATATGACAGTGACATAGAAGATTTAAAAGGAAAAATAATCCAGATTAAAAGCGAATTGGAAAGTGCACACACGGAAATAGAAAAACTTAACATAGAGAACATGACGCTAAAAATGGTTTTGAATAAAGAAAGGTTTCGTAACTGTGTTCATATTGGATTGACGTGGAATTGCGGAAAGAAACACTTAGAGTAGTAGATGTCGTATAATCACGGTAACGGTACACTAAGAATGTAGATATTAATATTAGTCAAGGAACTATTTTTTCGCGCGCGCGCCCGTCCCCGAGTTCGAATCCGCTCTGTGGCTTAAATTGTTTTAAAATAGTAAACCTTACTTTTTGAGGACTTTTTCTAGTACAAACTGTTCAACGAGTTTTAATGAATAAGTGAAAGTAAAATCTCGGATAAAATCGAACAATTCAGTCTATAAAAAGAAGTGAAAATAAGTAACCTTATATACAAACCATGATTAATGATTGAAGATCAAGTGCAGTGACAATCACAACAGTGACCTCATTATAATCCAACGTACAAACATTTTTGTAATACATAAACAATAAAACAGTGCATCATTGAAAAGTGTACAAAAAAACCAAACAAAGACAGTGACTTAAATGTTGAACACAGTGGAAAAAACTAGCCTCATGAGTCATTTGCAACCGTTTTGTTTCGTTTGAATATTGGATCTGCTTAATACTATGTCTAATTTCACACCAATGTATTGAATTGGTTTGGCTCGGTGGCACAACAGTCGACATTGCTACACAATCGGTAGAGCGCAAGTTCGTACCTCAGCTAAGTTGATAGTCACTTTTTGTGAATTCCAAAATTCGAATTCCATACATTTCGTCGTGTCATCTATATTACAACTTGATGTCCAATATTGAGTGGTTGTTGCTATTTCTTCTAAATATCCGTAAATATGTTGAACACACAGCGTTCCCCACCGACTACACCCAAAACACAGGTTAGTTCTATGGGCAGTACGGAAACACGTTCGGAACCGGATATCACCATGGCCGTAGCTGAGTGTGGCTATGTAAACACTAGCAGGTCTAAGCGTCCACGCAACGATGTCTCGCCGCAAGGTGAATCGGATGAGAAAAACCCGCTAGAACTAAGAAAGAAGAAGGAGCACGACAGTATCATCTTAAGACAGCTCGCGGACCAAACTAAACTAATTGCTAAGCTGTCATCGGATATAGGCGACATCAAGAAGCAAAACAATCAGATACAGGCGTGCAATTCAGAAATCCGTAAGTCTAACGCCGAAATCGTTCAATCGATCGAATATTTTAACAAACAATTCGAAGATCTAAAAACGGAGGTTGAAACTTTGAGAAAAGAGCGACGCGACCAACAAACATATATAGAAAACCTGGAACAGAAAATAACGGATCTTCAGCACAAATCGAGACCCTCTGGCATTGAATTGCGTAACATACCACAGGAGGCT
The DNA here is from genome assembly GCA_945859665.1 of Anorthoa munda. NCBI lineage: Eukaryota > Metazoa > Arthropoda > Insecta > Lepidoptera > Noctuidae > Anorthoa > Anorthoa munda. The sequence goes on along the minus strand of OX243911.1, from coordinate 29,725,451 downwards.
TCTGAATCTAGCGCCAGTCTCATTAAAACGGCGTGTAGCATTGGCACAACTGTTGGCGTTCGCATCGCTGAAACGGAACTACGCGATATCTATCGTATACCACGAAAAACTAACACCAACGCCACCCCTTCACCAATAGTTGCTGAATTTACTTCCGTGCAAACTAAGCAGACACTCATCTCTGCAGTGCGCACATACAACAAAGGACGGGGGAGAGACGACAAATTAAACACCACTGTCATGGGTATGCCTGGCGACCGTCGGCCAGTGTATGTTGCTGAGCATCTACCACCCAGCACCAAAAAGCTGTTCTACCTAGCCAGGGAGTTTGCTACCAAAAATGCCTGCCATATACCATACCATACCTATAAGTTCTGCTGGATCTCCAACGGCAATGTATTTATTCGCAAGAAAGAAGGTGACAAACAAGTTCTCGTTAGATCTGAAAAATGTCTTAGTCTCACGGACAATCTGGATAGGGTTATGTGACTGACTCTGAATGTTTCTATGAATTTACCATTTTTCTTATTTTGCTTATTGTTATTCATTCATTCATTCATTTATTAAACATACACAGTTATGACAGATTACATTCACATAGTAACATATTAAAACTAACAATGACCTTGACATGTTATCAATGGGTCCCAAACTAGGCACAACCTGTATCTTGGTGACCCAGACATTATACAGAGTTTGTGATTTTACGAGTCCTGCTAGCGCTACGTGGTAATTAATTTATGATAAACAGGAATAAACAGAATAAAAAAAAAAATATATAACAAAGAAAATTAACAAAGAGGCGTATTAAAAGAGATAATGCGAAAAACAGTTTAGGTGAGTAAATGTGAAGTGTAAGTGAGGGTGTGTGGTGTGATGGTGTGTATTTGAACCAGAAGTGTATCATTTGGTTTTATTAACTCTTGCAACAGAGTAGATCCTCCGTTTCCTTATAAGTCCGGTCAAGCAACCACTTTTTTAGCTGGGTTGTGGCCTCAGAGTACTTACTCGGTATAGTGACAATTTTACTTACAGCGTTGAACACTCGTATGGATAAGTAAGGTGAAAACCGGGCAGCAGAAAGGGTTTTAATTTTTGGAAGGGGTATCCTGTCAGGCTGTTTCCTACCCCTCCTGCTGCAGCTGGAGCGAACTGTCTTGTCTTTCACGAGTTTTAAAAGTGACCCTAGGATAAAAAGTTGTCGTACGCGTAATACCCCAGCTTCCTTGTACAGATCATCAGTGGAAAATCGCCGCGGCTTTCCCAGGAGGACCTTGAGGACAGCGCGCTGAGCCCGCTCCAGCGCCAGCATGAACGTTTTGGCGGCGCTGCCCCAGACACCAACACAGTATTGCAGAACAGATTGGCACCGGGAGATGTACACCTGGATACAGATATTCTTCGGCGCACAGGCTCGTAGGAGTTTCGCGACGTAGATAAATTTGCGAGTCTTTTTGGCGAGTGTTTGAATTTGTGCTTTGAAGGACAGGTTCTCGTCAATTATGACGCCTAGGTATTTAGTGGTGTCTGCTCTGAAGATGGCGTTACAGTTACAGTTGGAGTCTGAGACGGTTTCGGCCGTCGAAGCATTGCATTTGGTGTTGTGAATTTTTAGCGTGTCAGTGTTTGGTCTACTTGATCGAGTGAGGTGAAAAGTCAAGAAATTCGTTTTTTTTGGATTTAGTGTTAGTAGGTTCTGCTCAAGCCACGCTGCTATGACACTCATTCCTTTCTCAGCTGCATCAAGAGCCTCCACCCAATTTGCTCCATGAAAAATTATGGCAGTGTCATCAGCGTAGCAGATGATATCCGATTGTGGAATGTTAAGTCTTAAGATGTCGTCTATGTACATTATGAAGAGGGTGGGTCCCAATATACTTCCCTGGGGCACCCCGAAGGCAATCGGTAGGCTTCCACTGACGTTTTCCCCGATTTTGACGAGCTGATGGCGACCAGATAAGTAGTTCCTGAACCAATCTAAGGGCAGGCCTCTGATACCAAAGGTTTCAAGTTTTTTCAGAAGTGTAGGAATGGAAACTGTGTCAAAGGCCTTTGCGAGGTCAAGGAAGACTCCAGCCGATCGATGACCCCTGTCAATGTTTGAGGATATAATGGTAGTCAGCAGACTGACCGCTTGTGAGGTTGACTTTCCTCGGCGAAAGCCAAACTGCCGCTCTGACAGAAGTGAGTTTTCCTCTAAAAACCTTACGAGGCGGTTGTTTATTAGTTTTTCGAGGATTTTAGAGGTCACACAAAGCAGTGAAATTGGCCTGTAATTGTCAGGGGTATTCTTGGGACCACTTTTATGAATAGGCGTGATGACAGCAGTTTTCCAGCAGTCAGGGACGATACCAGTTTCCATGCTCAGATTGCATATGTATTTGATAGGTTCCAGAATGTATTTTTTTATGTGTTTCAGGAGCAGAGGCCGGAAACCATCGAGACCTGGAGCGCTATCGTCTTTGAGATCATGTATGATGTTGCTAATCTCTTGCACATCCGTAGGGTATAGAAACAGTGATCCGTAGGGTATAGTCAGTTTTATCTACTACTCCGATACATTGTTTGTCCACCAGTCTTAATTGCTCATTCCGGATGTCCATTGTCAGCTTCTGACCAACCGAAACAAAGTGCTCGTTACATGCGTTAATGGAAAAGTTGCAGTTTTCTTTGTACTTTAGCAGTTCTTGGTTATCATTAGTTCGTTTAGCTACCTGACATATCTCTTTTATAGTCCGCCAGAGCTTTTTGGGTTCTTTGCTGTTTCTTTCCAGTTCCTTCCTTTCATAATCGGCTTTGCGCTGGCGCAAAATGTTGTTGCAGTAGTTTCTGTATCTTGAGTATACAATCTTCAAAACATCATTTTTCGGCTGCTGCTTTGTCTGAGCGTGAAGAGTGTCTCGATGACGGATACATCTAAGAAGGCCGGGCGTTATCCATGGTTTTATGTTAAATTTTGCACGACAAATTTTTGTTTTCGAGGTGTGCGCGGTCACGATATCGGTCAGGGTCTTGTTAAAAATAAGAACTGCATCGTTAATGCTCGTTGTGGAATAACAGTCTGCCCAGTCGAGCTGGCTCACTTCTTCAATCACCTTAGAGTAGTCCGTGATGAATTTGAATCGGTTCTTGTTTTGAGCTTTAGGATTAGTGTAGTTAATGCCGAGCAACACAAGATGATGATCCGTTATTGAAGCCTCACAGACGACTCCCTGTGCAGTAGTACCCTTAAATCTAACATAGGCATGGTCCAGACAAGCTTGCCCTCTAGTTGGATGCGTGATAGCTGGTAGCAGCCCATGTTCGGTCATCAAGCATTGATAAGTTGTATGGACTGCATTAGGTGAGTCATTCAGTAAGTCTATGTTGATGTCACCCGTCACAATTACGGTTGAAATGTTTTTAAGTCTGTCTAAGCAATCGTCCAAGGAGTTAAGAAACCGATCGGTGTTGGTAAATGAAGGTGAGCGGTATATAGCGAGGAGTGTAATCTTACTTTGCAGCTCAATTTGTAGGCAGTTAGCATCGTCGAATTCTGGTTCAGTAACTGACGCGATCCAGATGTCCCCAACGTAAACAGTAACTCCGCCACTCTTATTTATTTTTTTGGAGGTATTGTAGCTTGTGTATCCGGGCAGTTGGTAAATCAGGGAGTTCACGTTTAACCAGCATTCTGTCAGGACAATGACATCAGGTTGAAAGTCAAGCCGGCAAAAAGAAGCTTGAAGGCTGAGGAAATTTTTTTGCAGACTCCTGATATTTAGAGTCAGTACCCTGAAATTATGTTCCCTAACTAAGTTCCCGCATAGCTCTAGTTTATCGACGGTGCGGCAAGATATGCTAAGTGTTTCATCTATTTCGGTCAATAAAATATAAAATTAATATGAGAGTAAGAAAAGTCAGGGAAACAATTAAAGCCGCAATTTTGACTGGAATTGATTGTCCGAAACACCGATGCGAGAAGTTCAAGTATGCAATGCAATGGGGTTATATAGAGCTCTAGTTGTAAAAATTGCATTTATACCTAACTACCCATTCATACATAATCCATACTTCAATACCCAACATTCTACTAAATATCGCATACAAACAATACAAACACAAGCATTCACACGCAAATACGAAATACACACAAAAACAAAATGTTTCCATAATATAATTTTTATACTTACCATAATATTACACTCCCGTACAAAAATATTACCAATAGATCAAACAACGTTAACCCAGAATACGTTATACTATATTATATCCGCAAAACTATATACTATGTTTGCTATTCCGGAGTATTATATTCCTTGTCACTTAAACACCAATCCATTCACCACTGTCACTACTCACACTAAAGCAATAATTCTGCACTTACTAGACTACTCACCCTCTAAAATAAACACAGCACCACTACGTCCACTACACGATAAATTGTTCAACTTTGATTGTTTACTGTACATGACTGTATTAACCTCATTCTCTTCACTTGCGGAATTACACATCTTAACACTGTTGATCACACTCGCAATATTTGATATTTGTTTTTTGTTGTTAACGAACACCTCAACAAAAATAAATATTAAACTATATGGCCTCAACTTGAATAGCACTGCAAGTGCACGCGTAGTTAGCACGACTGGAGGAGTCTAAGCGGTCTTGTCACTCACTGTTATGCATACCCGCGCAATTCCTAATATTATGATATTTGCCGTCTACCCACACATTAGCGGTTCAAGTTTTATTAATGACTCAAACGTAAACATGCAGATACCCGCACCTCCAAATATGATCTGTTTATGTGCGTACTTATCTGTGCATCCACTGTTCCTCGGTTGTTTTATGGTTGAGGTATATTTCAGATGGCTAACACCAACGTTTACCTTGCTGATTTTAACACCCACTCACTCACCGATTCCGTTGCTTATAAAAAATCATCCCATCCCAAAAGATTCTCTTAACGAGTGGCTTAGTAACTTTTTTCTTACAAATGGCTTGGTAACCTGTAAATGCTGCGGTCCAGCTGTTGTCTCAAACTTGGATAAACGACTCGGTCTATTAACTGTTTTATCTCTAACTAAAAATGATGAATATTGATGAAATTTCACATGAAATATACAACGTTTTTATCGCTGAGTCCTATACATGTACCCCTGATCAATGCCTGACTTATACAGGCCAGTGCGGGAGTACAGTGCGTATCATACATGTTAACATTAGGAGCATAAAAAAGAATCTAGACTAATTTGTCACTATGTTAACCGTAACGAAAGTTGATTTTGATATTATAGTTCTTACTGAATGTTGGTTGCAGGTTTCGGGTCACATTCCTATCTTACCAGGCTATACCTCATTCTCCACAAAAAACAACCCAATAAAAAATGACGGAGTTGTAACTTACATTAAAAATACAATTAATTGTACTACACATGAACCTTTGATCTCAGATGCAAACTGCTTGGTAACTTGCTATAATAACACAGCTATAATCGCTGTTTATCGGTCCCCATCCTATGTAAATCTTGCTAATTTTTACACTAGTTTGAGTGAAATAATATCATCAGTAAAGTCCAAAAATAATATCATGCTTATAGGCGATATTAATATAGATATCAAACCCGGTAATGTTGATAGACATTCGGATGAGTATTTAACTCTCACAACAACTCATGGCTTACTGCCTGCCCACACTCTCCCGACAAGGTTGAATAACTGTCTGGACCATGTCTTGATAAAAACTAAATCCCCTGCTAGGGTGGTGGTTTTGGACACCCATATTACAGATCATCTACCTGTGGCCATATTTCTTGACATGAACAAATCTGTTAGACCCCCTTCAAAAAACACCTCACTTCGATATGACTATGAGGCCATTAAACATGAATTAAATAATCATGATTTTACTCCTATTCTTGATATTGTAGACCCGAATCTTGCAGCCAACTATTTAATTGCCGATCTACAGACTGCCATAACTAAACATTCAAAAATTGTTTGCACACCCAGTAGGATAACAGTCCTAAAACCTTGGATGACTGCTGGTTTGGTAAGATGCCTTCGCAATCGCGACAAAATGCACCGACGAGTCAGGGAGTCTCCCAATGATCCAATATTAAAAACCTCTTATATCCGTTACCGCAACTTTTGTAATTCTCTTCTTAACAAATTAAAACGTGCCTATGAGAAAACGGAGTTTCTTAAAGCTAATAACAATCCCAGAGCCACATGGAAAGTAATTAAATCGATAACTCATAGCGACCAACAGAGACACTTGCCTAATGCTCTGCTACAATCCTCTATAACTCCTGTCGAATCAGTAAATAGTGCCAATAAATATTTTGTGAATGTTGGAAAGAATCTTGCATCAAAATTTGACTCCACCAATCGCCACGCCTCTTATACATCTTCTTCCCCATCCCCAATTAACTCTTTGCAAATTCCGTTGGTTGATGAGTCACTTGTTTCAAGTACAATTCACAGGTTGCGTAGTGATTGTGCTACTGGTTGAGACAACATCCCTGCAAACATTATAAAACAATCGAGCAGAATCCTGGCTCCTTCCATTGCCCATATATGCAACTGCTCCATCACTTCGGGAATTTTCCCAAAAGTTTTCAAACGTGCAGTTGTCCATCCAGTGTACAAAAGTGGAGCCAAAGACGACGTGTCCAACTATCGGCCAATCTCAGTACTTAGCTCTTTATCCAAAATACTCGAAAGAATTCTCAACAACAATCTGAATTTTTTTTTATCAAAAAATAAACTAATAGCAAACAACCAGTATGGTTTTCGCACAGGAGTCTCCACAGAAGACGCTGTCTCTGATTTTACAAATGCCTTAAATGTTATGGTGTCTTTCTAGATTTAACGAAGGCCTTTGATACAGTTTCCATCCCTAGACTATTGGCCAAGATGGAACATATGGGAATACGTGGTGTCGCCCTGGATATTTACAAAGATTACATCAGTGGACGTAGCCAAAGCGTTAAAATTGATTCCATTCTTAGTGACGAGGAGTTTATCGGCTACGGTATACCTCAGGGAAGTATTTTGGGACCCACGCTTTTCCAAATATACATTAACGATCTCTGTCTATTGCGCCTCATCCAGTGCGACATTTTTACCTATGCGGATGACACAGCTCTGCTGATATACGATGGGGACTGGGTCAAAGCTAAGCACAGAACTGAACTCACTTTGCGAACTATTATGGACTGGCTTTCTACTAATCTGCTGACTCTCAATATATCCAAGACCAAAGTGATTCAGTATCGCTCACCAAACTCACCTGAACCACCTACAGACTCTAAAAAAATAAGAACGCATACTTGCCATAGCGGAATGCCATGCAATTGTAACTGCTTGACTATGGTTCCTAATATTAAATATTTAGGGGTTTACATCGACGAGAGGCTGGATTGGCGTTTTCACACGGATAGTATATGCTCACGGCTTCGAAAATTAACTTACTTATTTAAGGAACTCAGAAATGCGGCTGACATTGATACAGCTTCCCTTGTATATCGTTCCCTGTGTGAGTCCATAATAACTTACTGCATACCAGTGTGGGGCGGGACTTTCAAAACCGTGATGCTTAGGGTGGAACGAGCTCAGCGGGCGGTTCTCAAAGTAATGCATTTCCGTAAAAGGGACTACCCCACGGCCCAGCTGTACTCCGAGGCTCAGGCACTCACGGTGAGACAACTTTATATCCTCCGCACTGTCCTGCGCAGTCATTCCATGATGCCACTTGACAAAAAAAAATTTATTAAAAATATCAAAATACCCGACTGCTTAAAAAGCGAACTAAAAAGACGTAAACGAGAAGAAAATCATGCTGTGCAGTCGGAGGATACATATTCGCGAGCTGGCTGACCAAAACCAGATGTATCCTCCGACTGCACAGCATGATTTTCTTCTTGTTTACGTCTTTTTAGTTCGCTTTTTAAGCAGTCGGGTATTTTGATATTTTTAATAAATTTTTTTATTTATAACTTTTTAGTTAACATTTTTTTCGAATTAGGTACATTTAAATATATAAGTGTTATATATTTTTGAAATCGCCTCTAAAAACCCTTTATTTTGATACCCCACACGATGGGTTTGGAAGAAAAAATTAAATTGGCCCCCCACAATATGGCGCCCAAAAGCCGCCATTTTTCTATTTTCCAATTTTAATGTAGCCTATGACACTCGCAAGGTTAAGACGAATCGATTGACGTATGAATCATCAAAATCGGTCAACGCGTTTGGTCTCTGGAACGCCATATAGGAACAAACATACATACATACATACATACATACATACATACATACATACATACATACATACATACATACATACATACATACATACATAGACTGATAAACACATAACCCTCCTTCGGCAGTCGGGTAAAAAGCTTACCTGTCGACGAATTGGCTTTCCTGTTTGTGAATCGGTTCAGTGTCGTTCTGCAATAGCTCGACGTCACTATCGTGCCCAAAGTTCCCAAATTTACAATAGGGTCAACAAGACACTCTCAATTTACAGACTTACCGTGCATAAAGTCAAGCAGAGCCTTAAGCCATGGTTATTGTCCCTCAGCTACGAAGAAACAGAGCAAATACTAGTAACCATCTCGTGAGACAAATCCTTCCATTAGTGCAATACACGTAGACCCATTATCACATACGTGCACACACACACACAATCACACACACAAATATACTCGCTCACATACTCACACACATACACATTAGCTTTGACTTTGATTTTAATTTTATTATTAGTTTATTAATGTACCTTAGTTTTAATTTTTGCTCTGTTAATCTGCATAAGAGTTAATTGTAATTCCTCCCCGGAAGAGAGAACTGGCTCCTGTAACACAGGTCAATCACCTAGCACAGGAGTCAGGGAATCCATGTATTGTATTATTTTCTTATGTAAATAAAGTTACTTATTATTTCTAATTATAATAACCGATTGTAAGAAAACGCGCGGCGGTTAGGAGCTGGCGGTTCAAAACGTGTCCCTGCGTGTACTACACTTGCGTCGGACGTTGATCGGCGCGCGAGCGTTTCGGTTGCGTTATCGCTCTCCCTCTCTTATGCCTCGAGTGCATAGTCATTAAAACGAGAGGGAAGGCATGCGCGGCGGCGTCCGGAAGTGCGTGGGTTTGAATTATTTGCGACAGACTCCCCCTCCTCTAGTCTAGGAGAACGCCCTCGTTCCTGGACTGGCTCATTGCTCTTGTGCTTCGGACGTCCACGTCGTCGCTTGGGAATGACAGGATTAGGTGGTACGTCGTTTCCAGTACCACTGTCTACAAAGGGCGTCAAATCCTGTGCATGATATTTTCCTAAGGATTCCTCAAGGTTTCCTATTGGCGAGATAAGATAGGTGGTAGGACTAACCTTTACCGTTATAACATACGGTCCATCCCATTTAGGCATAAATTTAGAAGTGAGACCTTTGCTACCTTGTATCAGTACATGTGACCGGACCAGAACTTTATCTCCAACCTCATATGTGGTACTTGGTCGACGGGATCGATCAGCAACCTTCTTAGAATGATCTTGCTGTATTTTGACTCGTTCACGAACTGCAGATAGTGAGTTGGTAAAAGATCTTAGGTAGGGAGTAATAAGGGGAAGAAAATTCTCTTTATCGAGGATCGCCCTCAAATCATGACGAGCTTCTGTGGGGGACCTCATTTCTCTGGCAAACATTAGATATGCGGGAGTGACACCCGTAGTTCTACATACCGCGCTATTCATAGCGTAACGAATCACTGGGAGTTTCGAAGGCCAAAAGCAATGGTCATTCTCCACGAGTTGTGCGAGCTGCGCCTTGAGGTCCCTCCGGATGATAAAGTGGCACGAAGTTTTGTTTGACCCCTAAGATGAACGTACATTGTTGCATGACAGCCCCGACAAATTGTAAGCCGTTATCAGATGTGACCCTGCGCGGTAAGCCGTATCGGAGAAAGTATTCCTCGGTAAGAGTACGGGCGCAGGCTTCAGCAGTCGCTTCCTGAATGGCGTATAGCTCAACCCAACGGGTGGCGATTTCTTCAACTAGAAGTATCCACCTCTCACCGTTCTCTCCTTCAGGTAAGGGACCGAAAAGGTCTACAGCTAGGACCTCATTGCGCTGCTGCATCACGGGCGTCTGTAGTAGTCCAGAGGGTTTGTCATTGGTAGCCTTATATCGTTGACAATCAACACAGGCTCGGTAATGACTCTTCGCATCCCGGGAAAATAAAAGGACTGCGCGATCTTGTTGTAAGTACGATCGATACCAGAATGGCCCACCAGAGGTGAATCGTGGCACTCTTTCAAGATCTCGGGACGGAGTGAAATGGGAATACCAAGTTGAGGAGTCTCGCTATCTGAGCCGGGATTATACCGGTATAGTACACCTTGTGATAACAGATACCCGCGTTCAGTCCATCTACGAGATGCCACTTCATCTGCACTTTCCACCTCTTTGATTATTTTGTCAACCTCCGGGTCGGCCAGCTGTTCCTGCCTTAACTCTGCAGAGCTCTTAGTAGGTAAATCAATTATCACAGAGCAAATACCGTAACTATCCTGTATGTCGCGAGTATCCTGGGAGCATATTGGCCTACTTAGCGTATCTGCCACTACATATGTTTTTCCCGGAGTGTACTGATACTGAATGTCGAATGATTGTAGCTTGAGGGCCCACCTCACCAAACGACCTGTAGGAGACTTTAGAGTCATTAGCCAACGAAGCGGTTGATGGTCACTACCAATAATCACCGGATGTCCGTCTAGGTAACATCTAAATCGCTCCACCGCCCACACTACCGCTAAGGCCTCTCGTTCTGTTGTAGAATAGTTACGCTCAGCGGCGTTTAAGATACGACTGGCGTATTTAATGGGTCTTTCTTCCTTGCCCTCCCCCTAGAGTAAAACGGCTCCGAGAGCATAATTGCTCGCATCGGTGCGGAGGACAAAAGGGCGATTAAAGTCAGCCAGGATTAAGATTGGCGCCGAGGTAAGTAGTTGCTTTAACTCGTTAAAAGACGTGATCTGAGCTGAACCCCAGGTCCAGGTCTGATGCTTTCTGGTTAGCCTTGTAAGTGGTTCTGCTACAGAGGAGAAATTTGGGATAAACTTCCTGTACCAAGAGCAGGTTTGTAAAAATATCCGTAGATGTTTCAAGTTGCTTGGTTCTTTCATCTCGAGTATAGCTTGAACCTTTTCAGGATCGGGTGAGACGCCCTGTTGGGTAATTACGTGCCCAAGATACTTGACACTTCCCCTGGCAAAAACGCACTTCTCCCGGTTGACTCGCAGCTTGAATTCGCGAAGCCGACTGAATACAGCCTGGAGATCTTGGAGATGCTGCGGGAAACTTTTAGAAATGATCAGCAGGTCATCCAAATATGCAAGGATTGTCACATTGGCCAGGGATGAACAGGAGCGCAGCCGGTCGATCAGTCGTTGAAAGGTCGCCGGAGCGTTTTTGAGACCAAAGGGCATGCGTTTGAAGCGAAAGGTGCCCAATGGGCTAATGAATGCGGTTTTATCTCTATCCTGCTCATTTACGGTGACCTGCCAGTAACCGGATCGCAGGTCCAATGTACTCATATAACAATCCCTCTTTGTTGACTGTAACAATTCATCGATCAAAGGCATCGGGTAATGGTCGGTTTTAGTCACGGCATTTAGGCGTCGGTAATCAACGCAGAAACGGGTGCTGCCATTAGCCTTAGGAATCAGGAGAGCTGGTGAGCACCATGCAGACTCACATTCTTCAATGATGTTGTCCTTCAGCATCTTTTCAATCTCCTTACGCATAAGTTCCTTTTTGGCCGGGGTCAATCGGTACAGAGGTACATAGGTACATAGGTAGGAGGATGTTCACCTGTATCAATACGGTGCTCGGCAAACGGGATAGGCTCTCCCCCTAGCTGGAAAATGTCCGTATTGGTAACCAAGATCTGCGCCAGCAGGTTCCGGTCAGGTGGGTTCAGCGATGTACCTTCGTCGTCCCGGAGTACGTCAGCAGAGGAACAAGACAGCTCTGGTGATAAGGAGGGTTCAAAACGCATCCTGAACTGAACGCAGCTGTTATTAGAAAAGTACCAGCATTCCCGAGAAAAGTCCATGACTACTTCGGCTGCAAACAAGAAATCCATGCCGAGCAATGTTTCATTATTACGCGCCTCAGGGAGGATAAGAAAAGGAGTCCTAATGACCTTCTCCTCCTTCGGGCGGAGCGCCGCCGCCGCCGCCGCGTGGCGTGAGGCCTCTGCCTCAAATCTTGCGGGCAGCGGGGCGGCGCACGTAGGTCCTTTTTGCTAATCTATGCGTGCAAAATAGACCGATAGCGCTGGCCTATTTTGATGCCATAAGTTGCATTTTGTGTCACATCTGTTACTTGCAATTACAGTAATTCGATGTTTTGTGGTTAATTCTTTTTATTCTGCTCAAAACAGGCAAAAAGAAATTAAAGTTTAAAATAATTATGGTATCTTAACTAGGATAGCTTGTGGAGTGTGCAAACCCAATTTGTGTCATATTTGCCCAGTGCAAACTGACATACAATCAGTATGTAAAAAATAGTGCAAAAAAAATTACAATTTATGAAATAACTATTTCCTTTCTCAGATCACTTACATATGCCAATTAAATAAATTTGTGCCAAATTAGAGCATGGAATTTTAAGATTTGTATTTATTTTGTATTACCAAGCTACAAACACTTCATAAAAATATTACAATCATTAGAGTTCACATATTCAATATCATAAATGCATGAATATTCGACATTGTAAATTTGTGTCATTTTAATGCACGCATATGTATTTAAATGAATAAAACACAAAAACAATGGTTGAGGTGGAAGCGGGCGAAGGCGGCCAGGCGGCATACGCACGCACACACGTTCATTCGGTACGATTTCTTCTTAGATGCGAAGCGTTCATAAATAAATAACATACCTATTATATCGAATATTGATTGACTTTTATCTCCGCTACGTAATGAACAAATGTGTAACCTATAGAGATAAACATAATGACGTGCGAATTTTGTACAAAGCACATGTCTTCAATCTTATTACCTACGACAGTCAATGGTCCATGCTTAGAAGACGGTCAATATTTTTTTTGGATTGACGCTTTAATTCGCTTCGAATTTGAACCTGAAAGCGGTAGGTAGATTGATATGCCGATACCTACCTACCTTTTTTTTCGTTATACGAGTACTGCTTCTCGATATGCCGCGCCCCGCTTCTAGTAGGTAGTGTACAGTCAGCAAAACAAATAGTACACGAAGTAAAAAAATACTAGATATTTTTGTTGTGTGGTAATAGTGATTGTGTATAGTTTTATTTCATCACGGTCCCTAAAATAGTCTGCTTTTCCGTCATCCCTTATAATGCTCGATTCTATGAACTTTAATAATCCCCTTTCATTAACCACATATCGACACCCAATATGAATAACATTGTAACTTTAGTTACACATTGCTACAACTTTATGTCATAAAATCAGCAAGAACAGACCTTTATGTCTGCCTTTTAACCGTATTTCTATGACGGTAAGAACTCCTTTTGTGAAATGAATAATTGCATTGTAATTAAAAATGAACAATGTTTCTACTGAAGTATACTTGTAGATCAAATTCCAATACACAAAAGTTTTGGTAACAAGAGTTTCTTTGTGATAAAGTCATTTTAAATTGACATACAATGTAATACATTTTAAATTTTGGACTATTTATATTTTAACCATATTGGCATTTTAAGTTACTATTCTAACCATATATTGTTTTTCTTCTTAAATCTAAACACTTATTTGAAATGTTATCATTGTAAAGAAAGATGCAGTGTTGACGTCGATAATAGGTTTTTAGTTCATCATGAATGGTATCAGCATAAATAGTCTTGGAGAAAAACTAAGAGTAGGTATGTAATAAAAATGTTTTTAGACTTATTCAATATTACAGATATGTGAGTAAGTAGAATAATAAAAAAAGTGTGAAGAAGTAATTGCAAATTTAAGGCGTGATAAGCATAAGGATAGGATAGATGGACCCCCTTTTCTGAACTCAGACTCCCATTTGGTCCATTGTGCGTGTACCACCTCTCTGTGAGAGGGAATGGGCCGTAATCCACCACGCAGGCCCAGTGTGGGTTGATGGATGTTACATGCCTCAGTTTTTTTTTTACTTTAGTATTTTGAGAGCAGTGATGAAATAATTTACACAAAGTAAAGCGCTTGCCTGGGTTCGAGCCCACGACCATACTTGTAAGTCGCGCACTGGGCTATCACTGCTCTATGTTCTACTGTCCACTGGGTGGACAATTTGCAATAGGGGGAATTCATTTTTTTTTGTATTTGGTAGGCTTGCGCTTGACCACTACCTCACCTGATAGTAAGCGATGACGTGGTTGATGATGAAGCACGCTTGCCTAAAAGTAACTTATTCACTCTTAACTTAAAGACTCCTAAGTTGTAGCTATCGGGCAAAACAGACTTCGGTAGGGAATTCCACTCTTTAGCTGTACGCACATTGTACGTATTACCAAAACGTTTATTGCGTATGGGTGGGATGTCTACCATGTACCGATGGCACATCGCCGTGCGTCTTGTAGCCTGATGATGAAACGGGATAGGTGGAATGAGATCATGTGATTCTATTGCACACTCCCCGAAATGCAACTGATAAAAAACCGATAAGCTGGCAACTCGGCGACGATGTTCAAGGCTCTGGAGCTTTGACTCTACCAGTTCCTCATTGCCGATGAGCTTCTTGGCCCGTTTTATTATCAACATATAGCAGCCAGCTGAGCCTTTGCCTCAATGTCGGTATGAACCAAAATCGAGGATCGTGTTGAACGTTACGCCAAGTTGCTCAAGATGGTCCATTATCAGCTCGTTTACACCTCAGAAGTCCTCGAAGGATCCGAGTGGAATTGGGTCATTTTAACAGAGAAAAACCTGACCAAATTGACATCGCCCCATTTGGAGACTGGCTTCAAGGATAAGCTCAAACGCTCCACAATAGCCTCACAAAGGACAAGGATGGACAAGTATCTCTCAGCAACAGTGCTGTCGTCTGCATACCCAAGTTTTTAGCAGATCGTTTATATGCAGCAAAAATAATGCTGCTGAGAGTACAAACCCTTGAGGGACTCCGGCATTAATACCCAATTGGTCCAACGAGCACCCATCGATTACCACTCAAATTCTGCAATCCAATCACATAGACCCTGTAGAAAGCTTTCGAGATGTCGAGGGAGACGGCAAGCACCTCCCTGTGCCTCTTGATTGCCTAACTCCAGATGTGAATGGCATACGCTAGAAGATCCCCTGTAGAACGAGTTCAGCGGCAACTATAGTGGCAATCACTTAGGATGTCATTAGCTTCTAGGTATGCCAGGAGCTGAATATCGAGGTTGCCCAGCACTCTACGAACGTTCTTTTGATGGATGCGAATGTCTGACATATGTCTCACACCTACCAGGAGAAAGAAAGGGCCGCGCATCACCAGAATGCAGACGCAAAGATGCCGCAAAAAGAGACAAATAATTTTGCCTTCTCCTCAACGAAGCGGGCCAGCGACCCGTCACCCGCAGAGTGGTGGTAATGAAGGATGGCAGAAGTTCGACTTAACCGACTTACCCAGGGACCAAAACACTTTACTACCTGCTGGGTAAGAAGCAACTTATGTCGGCCGTTGCAAAACCTTTTTGCAGGACTTGGCAGCGCTGTTGAAGGCCTTCTTTTCTGACATACGTGACTCGCAACCCAAGGTAAACTATCGACACAGAGTATCGGTCTGTATCTGTTGTCAGCAGAAAGTCCAAGCAATTGGCCGTGTGCGAATCAACATCCCACGTTGCTGTTGCCCCCTGAACCAGCTGGCTGATTAGCGCTAACGAAAGCTTATTTATCTCCCCTCCAGCATGATCGCTGCACTGGTATGGGACGAGCCACTCCTGGTGGTGAGCATTAAAGTTCCCCCGTATCACTAATAGGGCGGAAGGGTACCACTGCTGTGCCGCATCAGCCTGCTTGTCTCCTGATCTCCGCTGTGCGAACGGTAGACACAGGCATAGATAATTTTATCCAGACCTGTGTCCACCAGAGCCTGAAGCGTTATGAATATTGAAAAGCGATTTTTATTAGCTCTTCCATAGCAATTAACATATCTTTTTATCCGAATGACACATTGACACGCATGTAATTGTTGCTTACAATAATATTTATCAATGATTTTTTTGTCGGTATAATTGGTAATCGTACAATAAGATACAATCTTCTTCTTTTCGTGTGAGATGTGGCCACCTCTGGTGTCAGAGTTAATTAAGCCGCCTCTGGGAACCCCACAGGCCTCTGACTTGGCTATTTCAGACTTACACACAATATATAACATTAATAATATTCACATATTCATATTGATAATATTCACTGAAATAATCTTTCTTCAAATGTCATCATGTCCCCAGTGTAACGGTCGTTACAATGCTTTTCATATTAAAAATTATTTACAATCTGTACATTGTGACATTGCAAAAATCATACTTGCAGTGGTTTTATCAAAACTGAAAGAGCAATTAAAATTAGTAACAAGAAACCTAAAATTGTACCATGCTATATTGAGTTACAATGTTAATAATATTGGGTGTCGATATAACACATTTATTATATTCAACCTCCATTTTAGTCTTTCATAGCTTCATAACTAACTTTTAAGGCCCACGTGCGCATAAAACTTAACTCAGAGTTAGTTGCTAACACTAGGTTAAATTGACTGTTTGTTATACAATATTGTCAATTTAACCTCGTGTTAGCAACTAATTCTGAGTTTAGGTTTTAGTGCAAGTGGGCATTAATCAATCGTATTTGATTGATTAGATATAGATCATAAATAACGAACGCACTTGTTTGTTGCAACTTGCAAAGACCTAATGTAAACAAATAAAAGCGCCGCGAGTCTGGCTGGCCGGCACCCGCCGAGCGCGCCCGCTCTTTTCTCTGCGCTCGCCCTTCGTGCGAAGAACTCTAGTATTTTTTATTTAAATAATAAGATTTCGTGGATAAAAACGACACAAATTATGAATAGTGTTTTCTTACACCATAATAATCAAAAACACGTAAACTCTAATAACTTGCATTTTCTTTTGTGTATTTTACAGTAATAAAAAAATAAAATATCTCTATAAGCCGTGGATGAATTCGACACAAAATATTTTAACCAACAGATATCAGTACTCTAAAACGAGTAACACATATTTAACCTATTGTAATATTCTTTTAGAGCTAGTTGGGCGTCGTGTTAGGTACGGGTAAATATAAGGATTCCCGTGGACAAGGATGACACAAAATGCCTAAGTACATCAGTTAATACTTCGTTATTATCATGAAAGTAAAATTATTATCTCTAATTTTCTTTTCGACCAGTATTGAACGAAAAGACAGATACCTAAATTTCTACCTATGCAAGTACCTAGGATGACACAAACTTAGGTATTAGGTTGGGCAAATGGTCCGGAAACTATATGCGAAACACGAATAACTTTAATATTTTTGAAACCTCAAAACCTAGCGCTATCGGTCTAAAAGTCATAAACTTTAGGCGATACAAATATATTATAACCAATTTTAATAAATATTTAGATAACCAGGCAAAACAAAACACTCATTGTCTAAACAGATCGTGCGATATGGAACGAACAAATAAGTGTAGAAGTTACAACTCGTTGACGCGTGCCAGCGCACTTCGTGAGTCTGCCAGTCAGCGTTGGAGTTTAAAGTCACTTATAATACGTTTGTTTATGAGATAATTGTTTCATTGGTTACTATAGAACTTGAGCGCACAGGTATGGCTTTATTATTCCGTAACATGTACCTATTTCAATAACATTTTGTATTGTGGATATACTTGCATAATGAAAATATGAGTAAATAGTACTAAAATGAAGAATTAAATTAAATTTTAACAGATTAGAACTACTATGATTGGACCGGATTGGTCTTGAAATGTTTTTTTTCTATTACTTTAGTTAACTAAGCTACCAAGATTTTAATTTTTGTTTGCCTTATTCCGCCGTAAGTCATCATCTGCCTAGCCTTTTTCCCAATTATTGTTGGGGTCGGCTTCCAGTCTTACCGGATTCAGCTGAGTATCAGTGTTTTACATGGAGCGACTGCCTATCTGACCTCCACAACCCAGTAACTTATTCCGCCGTAAGTATTTATTTTTATTTTTTAGATATGGCAGACGGTGTAAAACGTATTGAAGTTTTTAACATTTGGTGTGATAAAAATATCGCTGGCCGAAAAATCGATGCAATACTAAAATATTTTAAAGACACGACGAATTATGACGAGTTTGACGAGGCATCCAAAATACAATTTTCGAAAATAATAAAAAACTTATGTGGGCAGTTTGCTTTTAAATGGAGAAAGAAGTAACCGTACATTAAATATTTTTTTGCTACGTAACAAAGACTGGTTAGATAGTTATTTGACATTTAAATGTGTTCAATCGTGTCAATTAAAAGACCAGGTTACTACAAAAACGGGACGTGCAAGCAAGTGCTTTAAAGATTGCAGTCACTCAGCAAAAAAAAGGAGGGTACAAGGGCTCGTCCAAGAAAGTACTTCTGAAGAACTCGCTTTGGCTACTCAGTTGAAGCTAAGAAGCGAAGGTAAGAGGGATATTGCCAAAGTTATCAAGATGGTGTCTTCCCCAACCGTTTCACCAAAAAGGGCAAACAAAGTGAAAAAACGTATTTCTACCCACATAAAAGTTCCCTCAAAAATAACGTCTGAAAGAGCATTAGCTCTCTTTGTGGATAATAAATTCACCAAAGAGCAATATATTAACATTCAGCCGACTACAAAAGCGCACAATGCAAATACATATCCAACATACAACCGGCTGCTAGATGCGAAAAAAATGTGCTACCCTGATGATATTGCAATAACAGAAGTGTCTGGAGAGGTAGCATTACAGTCGCTAGTAAATCATACGATACAGAGACTTGCCACTGCACAAGAAGAAGTGCTAAAAGAACGCCTCGAAGAGTATGATCCGACTACAATAAAAATTGCTTTCAAGTGGGGGTGTGATGGAGCATCGGGTCACAGCCGATACATGCAAGCATTTGAGAACAGTGATAGCGATGATGCGAGTGTATATTTAATATCTATGGTTCCCCTTCGAATGACAGTTGTCTCAAAAACAGAGAATCGAGAACTGATCCTGTGGAAAAATCCTGTACCATCATCAACGAAATATTGCCGTCCTTTAAAAATTATGTTTCACAGAGAAACGTCAGACTTCGTCACGCATCAAGTCTATGACATTAAAGAACAGATACAAAGACTAGTCCCCACTGAAATTAAAATCAAAGGAATAAAATACAATTTTGACTCGGTTTTTTCATTGACAATGATTGACGGGAAAACTTGCAGCACTCTTTCTAATACAGCTTCTCAAAATTACCATGTTTGCGGTGCATCACCTAAAATAATGAATGATCTTGAAGCAAATAAAAATTCGCTCCAACTCGGGTTGTCAAGCCTACATGCGTGGATAAAATGCATGGAATGTTTTTTAAATATAGCATACCGGCTTGATATAAAGCGTTGGAGAATCGGGAAAGAGCAGAAAACAGTAACTGATCTAAGAAAAAAAGAAGTTCAAGAAAAGTTGCGAAGGAAGTTAAACATCCTAGTTGACTTGCCCAAGCAAGGCTATGGCAGCAGTAACACTGGAAATGTAGCTAGAACCTTCTTCCAAAATCCTGAGCTATCTTCGGAAGCAGCAGCAGGAGCAGTAGTCGATCGACTTCTAGCGAGAACGGTCGCGTCGCGTACGCTCTTGCACAAGTCTGCGCTCGTGCACAAGTGCTGACGCTGCAGCCTAATTCCGCCGCGTATTGCCCTCGCGGGCGGTGCAATGACCTACTGTCGTAAGTGAATCATGCATAATTATGAGAATTTGCGGTAAGTTATAGTTTTTATAATTATAACTTGTAATCAATTATGGGTTCGCCGGGTAAAATAGTACTCAAAACTGAACTCGAACAACAGTTGTACACCCGGTACAAAGAGGAAGCAAAAGAGCGCCAAGAACTGCAGCAACTAGTAGAAGTGCTCAGTAGCCAGGTAGAAGCCTTGCAACACCAGCTGAAACTTATCCAGGAACAAAAGAATGTTACTCCCGAGAAGGAACATCCGACGAATGATAGGCCTCAGTCAACAGTCGAATATAAGACTGATGAAGAGGACCTTGCCAGAGAAACAGAATGGGTACGACAAAAAAGTAGAAAGAAAAGAAAGCTAAATGCGTCACTGTCTCCAGTATCACAAGGAGCAAGCCCCATTGAATCTCAGGCTGTTAAAAAGGCTGAGCAACCGAAAATAAAAAAACAGCCCCCACCTCCCCCAGTCATAGTAGAAAATATCAGAAACTACCAAAAGTTTTATGATCTCCTCTTGACTTGCTCAAATAAAGATTCCTTCATGGTCAAAATGATGAACGGAGATACTGTCAAAGTAAACGCCAGGGATGAAGACTCCTACAGAGCGATTACTAAACTCTTGTTACAGAATAATTGTCTCTGGCACTCTTATGAGAACAAGCAAGATAGACCAATTAGGGTTATAGCCAAAAATTTACACTCAACATGTTTGCCAAGCAGAATAGTTGAAGAACTAACTGCTAACGGCTTTAAAATCCAGGAAGCGGTAAACAAATTAAGTTGGAGGACTAAGGAACCTCTAAACATGTTTATGCTTGCCTTTCAAAAAGAGGAAGACATAAATAATATCTATGGTATTAAGACCATATTAGGTTGTAAAGTAGAAGTGCAGCCTTTAAAAACATCCAAGCTTATCCCACAGTGTAAGAGATGCCAAGCATATGGCCATACACAGAAATATTGCTCCAAGGAACCTAGATGTGTAAAGTGCACTGGTAAACACCTTACTAAAGATTGCACAAA
The DNA here is from genome assembly GCA_945859665.1 of Anorthoa munda. NCBI lineage: Eukaryota > Metazoa > Arthropoda > Insecta > Lepidoptera > Noctuidae > Anorthoa > Anorthoa munda. The sequence goes on along the minus strand of OX243911.1, from coordinate 29,704,484 downwards.
ATCGATAGCAGACAAACCCAAATGTGTTCACTGTGGTGAGCCACACCCAGCCAACTACAGAGGATGTATGGTAGCCAAAGAACTGCAACAGCTAAAAAACAAAGCCTTAAAGAAAAAGGTTACTACACCTGTCACTCAGGCTCCTAGTGCTAAGAAGAATCTCAAAGAGTATCAAAGGGTATCAAATAATGTGTCTTATGCGCAAGCAACGAAACCTCGTGAATCACAACCAACAGTACACGGTCCACAACCCTCCAAGTCAATGGACGCCGATACAAATGAAAATATAAACAAAATTTTAAATATTTTAACCTCATTTGAATTAAGGTTGAAAAATCTAGAAAGTAGTGCTACACAGCTACACCATATAACTCAGAAATGAAGAACACTCTTAAAATAATGGCGTGGAATGCAAATGGACTCCTAAAGCATCAAAACGAGCTAGAGGTGGTCCTTGCAACAGAAGAAATTGATGTGTGCCTCATATCGGAGTCTCATTTCACAAGAGAATCGTATATTCACCTTAACGGGTATAAAATCTATCATGCACTGCACCCTGTGAATAATGCGAGAGGAGGAAGTACCCTTATAATAAGAGAAAACATCTACCATTACCTCGAATTTAAATATGAAGAAGAGTTCATACAAACTGTAGCCGTTAGGGTCAAAACTAAACTTCATCACATTACAGTAGCAGCTATATACTGCCCACCAAAGCATGCTCTGAAAATAGAGCAGTACAGAAACCTACTAAAACTTCTTGGCAACACGTTTATATTGGGAGGTGACTTCAATGCAAAAAACATACGTTGGGGATCTAGGCTAACCAACACTAAAGGAAAGGAATTGCTTAGTGCTATGCGAGAAATCAAGTGCAATGCAATATCAACAGGAAAACCTACTTACTGGCCTACTGATGCTCAAAGAATTCCAGATCTGATTGACTTTTTCATTTATAAGAATCTGTCAGCTACATATCTTCACATAGAGGAGGGATTTGATATGAACTCTGATCATTCCCCCATTATCTTAACCTTAAGTGAGACCATAATTCAGAAAGAAAGCAATGCAATTTTAGTTAATAAGAACACGGATTGGGATAGCTTCAAACTCGACCTAGACAACATCATTGACCTTAAAGTACCACTCAAAAACATTCAGCAGTTGGATGAAGAAATAACAAAATTTGTGACAAACATTCAAAGCTGTGCTTGGGGAAATACACCTCTTTTGAAAAGAAAAGTCGCAAGTCATAGATATCCGTTAGAAATAAGAAACCTCATAGCCATAAAGAGAGCTCAGAGACAAAAGTGGCAACAATCAAGATATCCACTTGACAAAACAATGCTGAATAGGCTTACAAGAAGATTAAGCAAAGCAATACAGAACTATCATGATGATGCAACAAAAGATTGCCTTAGCCAATTAACAAGTAGTGGAAAATCAGAACACTCACTATGGAAAACATATAAACGTTTAAATAAACCCATCGTCCATGCTTCACCCATTAAAAAATTAGATGGCAAATGGGCCATGAGTAATGAACAGAAAGCAAATATATTTGCAGAACATTTAGAACAAACTTTTCAAACCAGCGGTGAGGAAAGCTCTGAAAACATAACACTGGATGTCACTCACCATGACGACCTCAATATAAAACTGGTTACGCCAAAAGAGGTAAAAAATATGATAAAAAACTTAGCCAAAAAGAAATCGCCTGGATACGACCTTATCACTGGTGAACTCCTTCAAAATCTGCCACGAAAAGCCATAGTAAAACTTACAACCCTTATAAATGCAACATTCAGGTTGAAACACGTGCCTGATATCTGGAAAGTTGCTGAAGTCATAATGATCCCCAAACCTGGAAAACCACCCCAGGAGGTAACATCATACAGACCTATATCACTTTTACCAATCATTTCAAAACTATTTGAAAAACTACTCGTAAGACGCTTAAAACCTATAATAGAAGACAGAAAACTGATTCCAAATTACCAATTCGGCTTCAGAGAAAAACACTCCACGATAGACCAAGTACATAGAATTACCAACATTATAGAAAAAACTCTAGAAGAAAAAAAAGTCTGTTCTACAGTATTTCTAGATGTAGCACAGGCATTTGATAAGGTTTGGCATAAGGGTCTTATTTATAAGGTAAGGAAAATGCTGCCAAAACAATTTGCAGACATTTTGGAATCCTACCTAACAGAGAGGACGTTTAGAGTCAGACATGAAGATGCTTATTCCGATCTCAAGCAAATAAAAGCTGGTGTACCACAAGGAAGTGTTCTTGGCCCAATCTTGTACCTATTGTACACCTGTGATATCCCAGAAATGGAAAACAACTTCATTGCAACCTTCGCTGATGACACAGCCATCATGGCTATAGGTGTCACTCACAAAGAAGCTGTAAATAAAGTACAAATTGCTGTCAACTCCATCACCAACTGGACAAAAAAATGGCGAATTAAGTTAAATGAGTCCAAATCGACTCATATAGACTTCACAAACCGAAGACCTAATTATACACCGGTATACATTAACGGTTGCGTAATACCTTACGAAAATACAGCCAAATACCTAGGTATGACGCTTGACGCAAAACTTCGCTGGAAGGCTCATGTCAAAAAGAAACGCCTGGAGTTAGACCTACGCTACAGGAATATGTACTGGCTACTTGGCAGACATTCATCATTGTCAGTATACAACAAAGTACTTCTGTACAAACAAGTACTTATGCCTATATGGGCATACGGTATACAGCTTTGGGGCTGTACAAAACGTACCAATATTGAAATAATTCAAAGATTTCAAAATAAGGTACTTCGGAGTATAGTAAACGCTCCCTGGTACATTAGAAACGAGGACATCCACCGGGACTTAGGAGTGGACCTTGTCGCTAAAGTCATAAAAACATACGCCGAAGCTCATGAACAAAGACTTCATAAACATGTGAATGTCGAGGCTATTCAGCTCCTTGACACCACGGACATAGTAAGGAGACTGAAAAGGACTAAGCCTTTTGAATTAGTTTAGTGATTGTTACGGAGTGCAGTGAGTGCTACCTTTTAAAAACACAAGAACTAAGTGTCTTTCCCTCATAATAGAGACAATAAGAAAAGTGCCAATGGACACATTCTTTAGTACCTATACATTTACTAGGAAATTAAGTTAAATTGAAATTACTTATTAGCCTCAAGGCTAGATTGTAATTGTTATGAGGTAACCATTCGGTTACAACATAATGAAAAAAAAAAAAAAAAAAAAAAAAAATCTTCGGAAGCTACCGGAATAAACAAGGATCTGATTGAAAGACTTGCTACAATCCTTCGTACAATTTGTTCGGGTTTCGCCATCAACATTACAGCATTCGAACACTTTGCGGCAGAAACGGCAAATTTTTATGTTCAGGAGTATGCTTGGTATTACATGCGGCAAAGTGTCCATAAAATTCTGATACATGGAAGCCTTATCATAAATGCGGCAATCATACCGATAGGCGAGCTTTCGGAAGAAGCGCAGGAACATCGGAATAAAGACATTAGAAATTTCAGAGAGTTTCATTCTCGCAAATTTTCGAGAAAAGAAAATATTTAGGACATGTTCCATCTACTGCTAATATCTTCTGACCCTCTTATATCATCCCTGCGGAGAGTAAGGCCAAAATTTAGTGGCAGCCTACCTCAATCTGTGTTATTATTGTTAAATGCACCAGAAGAAGTTTAAACAATTTATTATTTATCTTTGTTTTTTATTCTTTATAAATACACCTACCTACCTATGCCCACCTATACCTATATGCTATCGATACTACGATAATCAAAAATACACACACCACACACACATATTTCCGTAGAAATTACAAGGTTAGTATTTTTTTTTCACATTTTTTGTATTCGAATATAACTATTCTAGAAAAACACAAATCACAAAATGTGGCTCAAGTACCATTGTACCTCGTACTACTACGAGATATGATTCAAAATATTGCTTTAAAACACTTTAACTATACAATTAGAAAATGACGTACTTTTGACGCGTAGATTAGCAAAAAGGACCTACGTGCGGCGGCGGCGGCGACGCGTGAGCGGGCAGCGCAGACCCGTTCTCGAAACCAGCGGGCAGATCGCGCGGCACTATAGCGGCGTAGTGTTGTGTTCGTGGTTGTGTCGTCGAGATATTTGTTTTTATTCGCGAACGAAATGTCAGAACAACGGCGACAACATTTTTTTGATTTAAATTTATTTCTAACGCTCGATTTATTGTGGGTAAAAGAAGAAGTGAATCCCTACTATAGGGCAAGGACTTGCGAATTTTATCGAAATTATGAAGAACAGAGACAATGTCCTGACAAATTCTACGACTACACAAGAATGAGTGTAGAATCTTTTCTCTTCTTTTCTTGAAGCTATCAAGGGCGATTTGTTAATTAAACTGGTTAATTACTCTTCTATTTTTATGTTTCACATCTTTGCTGTTACATATCGGTGTCTTCTCAAAAATTGCTGAAATAATTTGTTCTAGCACGTCCGAGGACATTTCGACACGACACAAAAATAAATTGCACAACACTGCAATTCAGACGCGCGGGCGGTCACCGCTTTGCCCACCACAACCGGATGCCCGCGCCCGCGCCGCTCCCGCGCCGCTGTTTTCGAGGGCCGGTCCATTTGATTGTATGCATTAGATCTTGCCGCGCCCGTGCCGCCGCCGCCGCCGCCGCCCCGCTGCCCGCAAGATTCGAGGCAGCGGCCGCTGCGCCGTTCGCCGGTCTCACGCTTGCAGCGGAGTTTGATGTTCGCGCGTTGTTCATTGCGGGCTGATTAGGCATTTCGGTTGCGTTATGTTTCGTTCGCGAAGCAATGAATACGGCATTTTGCGATTCTCGCTTTAGCGATTCGTTTATGGAATCTTCGATAATTCTGGATTTCGATAGCAACTCGGAAAAATTACTGACCTCTTCGCGTCGTAATCTTTTTCGGATTTTCCGGTATATCATATCAATTTGCACCTTAGTAGACAGGTCGTTTGCTGGTAGGCGTGTTAGGAGTGCTCGACTCTTCGCTACGAAGATATCTGTTCGTTCATCTTCGCTTGCTCATCTCTGAATAACTCCCGATATATTTTGTATTCAGGACGGCGGTCGCCGTACGCGACACGTAGGTATTGTATAGCATCTTTCCAGGATGTTACCTCCGCGCGGATACCATGCCACCAGGTTGCTGCTTCGCCGATAAGTAGCATAGACATTCCACGAATAGTGGTTCATCATCGCTGATTTTCGTGCATTCTTTGAAAGCTTCAATGGCATCGATGAACGCTTCGACATTTTCCTTCGCCACTCCGGCGAATCTGGACGAGCATCGTGAGAAATTGCCGGTCATCTCTGCCGCACTCGGCACTGGCGCCGGTGACTGAGCGGTCAGAGGGGACGTGAATGTCGACAGGCGCTCCAACATACGTTCACAGATTTCCGCATTCGATTGCTGAATCGTTGATAACAGAGCAGTAAAATTCTCGCGAGACAGCGTGATGCTGTCGTTGAGTTCATCGTCATGCGACCCACTGAGGGTTTGCCTACTCCGTGTCTTCGGCATTGTTACACGATCACAATTATGTTCACAGTTGTACACACACACTAGATATTTTTACTACAGTTTTTCTTCACAGAAACTGTGGCATTCGGCCTACAGTTGGGACGCCATATTTCGTAACTGTGTTCATATTGGATTGAAGTGGAATTGCGGAAAGAAATACTTGAGTAGTAGAAGTCGTATAATCACGGTAACGGTACACTAAGAATGTAGATATTAATATTAGTCAAGGAACTATTTCTAATTACAATAACCGATTGTAAGAAAACGCGCGGCGGTTAGGAGCTCAGCACGCGCGTGGCGGTTCAAAACGTGTCCCTGCGTGCACTACGCTTGCGTCGGACGTTGATCGGCGCGCGAGCGTTTCGGTTGCGTTATCGCTCTCCCTCTCTTATGCCTTGAGTGCATAGTCATTAAAACGAGAGGGAAGGCATGCGCGGCGGCGCGGCGTCCGGAAGTGCGTGGGTTTGAATTATTTGCGACAAAGGAACAAATATAAAAATTTACGAGAAATATGCTCTGAAACAAAAACTAAAGTAATAAATAGTAAAAAGAGTGAAAGCAAAGGAAAGAAAAGGATCTCAAGGAACCTACATCAACATCAATCTTTTAATGAGGCAATCAACAATAGTTGCATAGATCTTGGGCTCAATGAAACTAGTAAAGCGATAACAGAGATGGCGCCACCAGCAACGTATCAACACTGGATATTGTACCGGGGCTAATTTGCAGTGACACTGCTACTTACAAGGAACTTAAAGAGGAAAACCAGCAAATAGATGTCGTTACCATACCACTTATAACGGTAGGTCAGTGGCGCAGACTTTGTGGAATAAGTAGTAATAAAACAAATAAGGTATTAGCTATAGCACAGAGTACATTCCCAAATCATAATATATGTCATTATTTATCAACAAATTGTGGAATTATACAGTTGATAGAACATCTGGAACAAAAATTGATAAACTATACAATAAATGATTATTGTTTGATTTTTATAGGTGAGAAAGATTTTAGAAAAACTGACAATTACTTTAAATTAATTATTAGTTTAAGAAATATATTAATGACAATAAAACATACTAACATTTTACTCTGCTTACCAACCTACAAATTTGATGGATGTTTTTCTATGTTTAACTCCAGAATGGAATAATAATTTATTATACCATGATATTCACGACTATGCGATGCTATTTGATTCGAATTTAAATCTGACATACGATGAGACAATGTTTTATAAGCGCCGTGGAGTTCTCAATAACTATGGTATGAAATAGTACATTGTGATACAAGGGTGGAAAGTAGGTTATTGCAAACGAGCTGTCATTAACAAGCCCGAGCCGAAGGTGAGGGTTTTTAATGACACGAGTTTGCAATAACCTACACGCCCGTGTATCACACGATATTTTTCAATACAGTTGTGGGAAATAGTAAAAACAAATCAAAGAATTAGATTTTTAATTCACAAAAAAATAAAATTTTCGCACGTTTTTGCAACCGGACATATTTTTTTTACAACGAAAACAGCCTACACAGCCTATTCGATTTTTGACAAATGTTGATGTGAAAATATTTAAATTAAGACTGGTAATTAAATATATTAAACAACCATTTAAAAGACTTTTGAGAATTAAATGCTAAAACGTACGGCATCATTCATTTTTCCTCGTATAAAATCTATTCCATTTTATTCTATGTATGAAAACTCCTTGCAACTATACTTTTTTTAATTGACTTAGGCGCGTTTTTGCAACTGGACATTTTTTACAACGAAAACAGTCTATACAGCCTTTTCGATTTTAGACAAATATTGATGTGAAAATAATTAAATTAAAACTGGTAATTAAATATATTAAACAACCATTAAAAAGACTTTTGAGAGTTCAATGCTAAAACGTACGGAATCATTCATTTTTCCTCGTATAAAATCTATCCCATTTTATTCTATGTATGAAAACTCTATGCTACTAAACTTTTTAAATTGACTTATAAATTTAAAACTAAACTGCAAAACTAATGATCGAGCTCGTAAACAAAAGTCACGACCGCGTAAAAAGATGCCTATGCGTAAGATTTAATTTTCGAATCATAATTATAGCCTCTGAAAGTACGCCATGTTTAACAACTGTATTGAAAAATATTTTTAACAATCTGAAGTGCTTTCTTGACATTCATACAGACCCCTGCCCTGTAAATATTGAGGATCCAAATTCAGAAAACTGTACTGAGTTAAGAAAGGAACAGTTTTTTCGATCCTAGCACAGTGAGTAGTAAGAGAGAATATAATAGTAAGGTTGAAAGTCCTAACCGTAACATACGACTACTGCATCAAAATATTGCAGGATTATTGAACAAACTTTCTTCGATTGAAATATGTTTAACTGTGTTTAAGGACAGTCATAAAGAGGTAGATATATTATGTTTTTCAGAAACATTTATTAGAAATAATAACGAATTAAATGCATGTATTAACGAGTTCAAACTGGCAACTTCATACTCACGAAATAAGGAAAATAGGGGTGGGGTGTGTATTTTAATTAAACAGTTCCTAGAATACAAAATAATTCAGTTATGTAAAGAAATGGCATTAGATAAAATATTCGAGTGCTGTGAAATAGAAATACCACTTTATAATTGTATTATTGTATGTGTTTATAGGACACCCAATTCAAACATCGCAATATTTTTTAATAAACTCGAGTCTCTATTGCATAAACTAAGTGACAGGAAAAATAATATAATTATACTGGTCGGAGATCTAAACATAAATACCCTTATCTATCTTATCTTATGGAGGGGCCGAGAAATAACTCGGACACTTCGACCCATTGGGATCTATTGTGGTAAATACCCTTACTACTAACAAAAATGCCACTACTCTAAAAGAAATACTTTTAAACTACAACATGACTTTAAAGATAAATACTCCGACGCGACATACTACTTGCATTGACCACATAATCACTAATATACCAGACTCGTCAGGTGAAACATGTGAATTACATTTATCGGACCATAATACTGCTCAGATATTAGAATTCACATCAAAAACATCATTGAACAAGCTCGCTCCATCGCATTTTTTTATGTACAAGAGAAATTATAATGAAGAGTACATTGGAAAATTTAGAGAATGTCTCTTGAGCCTAAAATGGCAAGATATTTATAATGAAATAGATCCTAATACGGCTTTTAACAATTTTCATGAAACTTTTTGCCTATTTTAAAATTAAATTTCCCTTTGCAAAGAATAAAGGTAAACTATCAAACTCCTACTTTAAGATGGTTAACTAAAGGTGTAAAAAAATCTTGCCTCTCTAAAAGATATCTTAAATCGAAATATCATAAAAATAAATCTAAGGAAAATAAATTAGTGTGGCATAAATACGCTAAAATATTAAAAAAATGTATTAACTTGTCCAAAAGGCAATCTTCCAAAAAAATTATTTCGAGAGCAAAAAACAAATGTAGCGCAACATGGAGATTAATTAAAACAAACCGAAATGTACGAATTCACAATATATAGAGGCCATTAAACTGAATGGCGCTACGATAGAAAAACCTGAAAAAATAGCGGAAACTTTTAATAATCACTTCATTGATACTACAAATATAAACATAAACAATAGTAAAAACAATAACACAAAGAACACTAGTAATGGAAGTAACAGTTTATATCTTGAACCTTGCACGCCCAGTGAAATCCAGCAAATAATTGCATCACTAAATAATACCAATGCAGTGGGATATGATGACATTTCCACCCACATAATAAAATCATGTGCAGACATATTGTCACCTATTATAGCTCACCTAGTTAATTTAAGTTTCTAAGAAGAAAAGTACCCGGACAAATTAAAGTTCTCACTTGTAAAACCCATTATATAAAACAAATAATAAACAGGATTTGAACAATTATCGACCAGTGACCTTAATATCTATATTTTCAAAATAATACGAAAAAGCATTGCATAATAGGATTGTCTCATTTATATCCAAATACAATATAATAAGTCCGGAACAAAATGGTTTTCAAAGAGGAAAGTCAACCGCACTATAGCTTGTTATCAACTAATAAAATCGATTACAGAGAATATAGATAAGAAAATACCGGTAACCGCAATATTTTTTGACATGAGCAAAGCATTTGACTTTGTAAAACATGATATACTTTTAGAAAAATGTGAGGTTTACGGGATAAGAGGTAAAGCGTTGAACTGGCTAAAATATTACCTAACTAATAGAAAACAACGGGTTGAAATCTTAGGCGTTAATAAAGACAGGGAAGTAATAAACTATAAATCGCAATATAGGATAAATTCATATGGCGTGCCTCAAGGTAGTATTTTGGGACCATTGCTCTTTCTTCTATACATAAATGATCTGCCGACAGTGAGGAAGTATAAGTGCGTGTTGTTTGCAGACGACATTTCATTGATAATAAATAATGATAATAAAAATGAACAATTTGAGTCAAAGTCAAATGTATTTATTTCAACTAGGCCATTATGCGGCACTTTTGAACGTTAAAAATGTACATGTAATAAAAAATTGATTCTACCGTGCATTCGAAAAGTAGTTTGATATGAAGAAGAATGCTCAAGAAACTCCATACTTACTCTTTTAAAAAAATAAAGGCTTTTTACAATATTTACATAAGTAGTACATACATTAATAAATTCTTGTACGTGAGAACGATGCACCCAGCACTAGTATACTAAATATAGGTTTAAAGTTTTACAAGCACTAACAGGTAAATTCCTTCGATTGATAAATAGGGACATGGTTCTCACATACTTACAAATATTGCAAACATAGGTAAATTACCTAATTCAACAACAACGGAACAGTGTACGAGTAAATTTTTTAAACAAATAGAGAAGAATATAAATAAAAATAAAGCGTTACTATAATAATTATGAATATACCGTATACAAATTAACCATTTTGATAGTTTCTACACTAAAGATTGCCCTACGGAGCAGGACCAGCATGTTTCCAAGCATTCTTATCTTGAATATAATCATCTAATTTGTAATATGCTTGTTTACAAAGTGTGTTTTTTTTTTTTTTTAATTTTCTTTCATTAAGTTTTTGGAGGGGCAGGCGTGTAAATAGCTGTGCACCTATGTGCGGGATGAGAACTTAGGTAGTTCCGACCACTGTCTGGTGAAGTCTGTATCCGTCTACTCCCCGCCCGATCCCAGCCCAAGAGGCACCCGGCAGGTATGGCGGTACAAGTCAGCAGATTGGGATGGGATGCGATCTTTTTTCGCATGCTATCCTTGGCAGCCCACTTGCTTCTCTTCGGACGATCCATCGGCATGCGCTGACGCTGTGACTGATGTGTTGCGTCGGGGGATGGAGTACTATATTCCATTCTCTGACGTAGCAATGTCTAACGTCGACCGACCATGGTTTGGGGCCGAGTGTAACCACGCCAACGCGGTTAAACACAAGGCCTACCAGGCATGGGTTGACGCTCGAACGCGCAAAGCAAATGACGTGTGTCAGAAGAAGAGAGCCTTCAACACGGCTGCCAAGTCCTGCAAAAAGGTGATGCAAAGAGCACGGTTTGACCACATTAGCAGAATCGGGAACAAACTTGCTTCATACCCAGCGGGTAGCAAAGCGTTTTGGTCCCTGGCTAAATCGGTTGAATCAAATTTCTGTCGCCCCTCACTACCACCACTGCTGAAACCTGACGGGTCATTAGCCCACTCCGCTGAGGAGAAGGCAAACTTGTTTGCTTCCCTTTTTGCGGAATTTTCGCATCTGAATTCTGATGGCGCGCAGCCTCCTCCTTTTCCTGATGGTTGTGTGACGAAAATGTCGGACATCCGCATCCATCAAAAGGACGTCCGTAGGGTGCTGCGTAGCCTTGATGTGAACAAAGCGAGTGGCCCTGATGGGATACCAGCAATTGTACTTAAAACCTGTGCGCCTGAATTGTCTCCGATCTTGACACGCCTGTATCGCCTTTCCATAGAGACTGGAAAAGTGCCGAAGGCTTGGAAGCAAGCCAACGTACAGCCCGTGCCCAAGAAGGGCAGTCGAGCTGACCCGGCCAACTACAGACCCATATCTGTAACGTCCATCCTCTGTAAGAGTATGGAACGTGTGCTCAACGGTAAGCTCCTGGCATACCTAGAAGCGAGCGACATCCTCAGTGACCGACAATACGGCTTCCGCCGAAATCGGTCCACTGGGGATCTTCTAGCGTATGCCATTCACATCTGGAGTGAGGCCATCGAGAGACACGGGGAAGCGCTAGCCGTCTCCCTCGACATCTCGAAGGCTTTCGACAGGGTCTGGCACGAAAGCCTCATTGGTAAACTTCCTTCCTTCGGTCTGCCCAGTGGTCTGTGTGATTGGATTGCGGACTTCCTGAGGGATCGATCCATCCGAGTGGTTATCGACGGCTGCTCGTCCGGTCAGTTAGATATCAACGCCGGAGTCCCTCAGGGGTCAGTGCTCTCGGCAACATTATTCTTGCTGCACATTAATTATCTGCTAAAACCCGGAACCTTTGGGTACGCAGACGACAGCACTGTTGCTGAGAGATACGTGTCTGGCGCACGGGCTACTGGGCCTCAGATTCGGTCTCTCCGGGAGGCCATGGTTGAACGCTTGAACCTGTCCTTGAAGGCGGTCTCCGAATGGGGTGATGCCAATCTGGTCAGTTTCAATGCTGCTAAGACCCAGGCGTGTCTTTTTTCCGCTAAAAAGAGCCGATTCCACCCGGCTCCATCTTTCAGAGATTTAAATTTTTCCTTACATACATAATATTTTCATAAATGAATTGGCAAGAAACTGTCATAATATTAATCTTTTTAAATAGCTCCCTATGAGATTCTCGATGACTTAACTTATAAATGGCTCTCACAGCTCTCTTTTTCAATATAAATATTGATTCAATGTCAGCCGCCCGACCCCACAGTAAAATACCGTATGACATAATGCTGTGAAAGTAACTAAAATAGACCAAACGCGTGGTCTCCACATCCGTCAACTGTCTTATCTTTCTAACAGCATACGCGGCCGAGCTCAGCTGACCCGCAAGAGATGTTATGTGAGGCCCCCATTGTCAACTATCATCAATGTCAATTTATCGTCCGAAGTGATTCCCAGGAAAACGACATAGCGTCTTGTTTTGTACACTCAAAGATATATTTATACGCGGATGATCTAAAAATTGCAAAACGAATAGAGTCCAATCAGGATCCATATAAACTCCAAGAAGACTTGAACCGTTTTTTCCAATGGTGTTTGGACAATAACATGTCACTTAATGCTGACAAATGCAATTACGTGCATTTTTCTACGAAAAAAAAGCAAACTAAAAAGACGTAAACAAGAAGAAAATCATGCTGTGCAGTCGGAGGATACATATTCGCGAGCTGGCGGACCAAAACCAGATGTATCCTCCGACTGCACCGCATGATTTTCTTCTTGTTTACAACGTTTTAGTTTGCTTTTTAAGCAGTCGGGTTTTTTGATTTTTTTAATTAACTTTTTTATTTACAACTTTTTAGTTATTTTTTTAAGCATTAGGTACATTTAAACATATAAGTGTTATATATTTTTAAAATCGGCTCTTAAAATCCTTTATTTTGATACCCCACACGATGGGTTTGGAAGCAAAAAAATTTTTTTTCCCCCACAAAATGGCGCCCAAAATCCGCCATTTTTGTTTTTTTCAATTTCAATGTAGCCAGTGACACTCGCAGGATTAAGACAAATCGATTGACGTAAGAATCATCAAAATCGGCCAACGCGTTTGGTCTCTAGAACGCCACATAGGAACAAACATACATACATACATACATACATACATACATACATACATACATACATACATACAAACATACATATATACATACATACATACATAGACTGATAAACACATTACCCTCCTACGGCAGTCGGGTAAAAAGGACCGTATTTTCGTAATTATAAGATTAATGACCAAATTATTATTATATTGTTTATATGGACAATAAACTTCAGTTTAATATTCATGTTGATATAATCGCTACTAAAGGGTTTAAGATGTTGGGTTTCATTCTGCGTAACTGTAAAGATTTTAAACGCGCCTCAACCAAAATTGCAACCTTTAACTCAATAGTCAGATCAGGCTTAGAATATTGCAGCATAGTTTGGACTCCATTTTACGAAATACATAAACGTCGCTTTGGCATTTGTCATATCACTGCAATATGGTCAGAAAGTAAACTAGCTACAGCTCACGCTTGAAACATTTCAAACTTATGAGTCTGGAAAATCGCCGTATAATCTTAGATCATCTGTTTCTTTACATAAAAGCTTTTATACTAAAAATACTATCGACTTCCAAATAAGAAAACTACAAAGTGAAAAATAACTTTATATTTGGAAGTCGGTGTCTTTGGTAAGTACCATTTTTATACCGACTTCTAAAAATAAATATTAATAATATTTTTCACTTTGTAGTTTTCTTATTGGGAGGTCGGTAGCATTTTTTGTAAAAAAAGTTATTTTATTTTTCACTTTTTAGTTGTACCTACCTTCCTAATAGGCAAGTAGTTAAGTAAGGTATCTATAATGCCACAATAGTTTTCCCGAATATCATGTAACTGCACATAACCGGTGAAATGAGAGTGTACCAAGGTGGACTGTACACATCTGCGTACCCCTTTAGAGCGTACTGGCGTGATGTTATGTTATGAAATGGTATAAACAATAAACAGGCATGCGATTGCAGCAATCCCGAGAGCCGTTATTTATTGAAGAGTTCTGTTGTATATCTCCGAAGATTTTCATCAGATCTTCACCAAATTGAAATAGGACCAATTTGAGAACATATACTTTCAAACAAAATAAATATTTTCAAAATCGGTCCACATTTAACGGAGATATCGGTGAATTGTTGGATAGACGGGAGTGAAGTCGCGGGTAGAAAGCTAGTCATATTATTATAATAATATGCAAATAAATGTTACGTACTGTTATGTACTGTTTGTAAATTAATCATATATAAATTATTATAAACAGCGCATTTGGATGTTGGAATACAAATACTTAGACGGGCCAACGATTCTGTGAATTAGTTTTTGACTTTTACGCAGGAAAAGCTGTTGGTGAAAAGTGGTTGCAAAATAAATGCAGCACTAACACACATACAGTCGCTACACTATGACTACTGCGGGGCAGTAGACAGTGCGCATACTGGGCTGGGTGCTGGGTTGTTGGGTACCTGCGCGCAGACGGCGGCGGGCGGCGCCAGCGGCTCGGCGGGCTCGAGCGGCGCAACGGCGGCGGCGCCCGACACGTTCAGCGCCGCGTCCACGGCCGCCGCCAGCTGCAGCGCGCGCACTGGCTGCTCCACCACGCCTGCGACACACACGCGCTCAGTCACACTTACTGGACATCAGCCGGTCACTGCTTGTATAGCGAGCACTGACCGATGACGAGCTCCTGCGCGGCGGCGCGCGCCAGCACCAGCGCTATCAGCGCCGTCCACATTGCGTTCTCAGTCAGCAGCGCCACACTCACACACAGCACCGTTACAGCGGGCCACAGACGCGCCGCTACTGAGCGCGCACGATAGCCCGCGCCGGCGGCGACGCCGACGCGCTACGCGTCCCGATTCATCGGCTATTTTTGGATGTGAGACGCTTCACTATTTACGAGACTAAACCATTTGTCGAATATGTTGTCATTTTCGTTTCCTGAAATTAAAATATAAGGTATATATGATATATACATTGCAAGTTAATTTAAAGCTTGTAAAAATCTGAAAGGTGAAAATACTACCTATAACGGTTTCATAAAGGTTATGTGAAAAAAGTGTAAGTAAGTACAAATGTTGTAGATCTTTTTATAAGCTTTTAATTAACTTGCAATGTATTTACATATGTATGTTTGTATGTATGTATGTTTGTATGTATGTATGTTTGTATGTTTGTATGTATGTATGTTTGTGTGTTCGGGTAAAATATTGCAACTGAATTTTAAAGCAGTTAACCTCCACTAAAAATGGAATAGTGAGTTTTTTGTGCACTGCCATAATATGGGTGTCAAATGAAAGGGTTTGCTGAGAAGAATACGAAAAAAAATCGTTTAAAAAAAAAAAAAGTGTTATTACCTACAACTTTGCCATTTATTTTTTTTCCAAAGGACTTGTAGTTTTGCCGGAAATCGAGATAAACCGTTTTTACCCTTTAAAACTCGCCCCATTCCACTTCCGACCTCGGATCATCCCGTAAATTATTTTCTTTTCATTTTTAGGGTTCCGTTCCTGAAAAAGTAAAAAAGGAACCCTTGTAAGATCAATTTCTTGTCCGTCTGTCCATGTGTCACCACCGATTTCACAGGAACGGGTGCACCTAGCAAGTTGAAATTGATACCTGATACTAAGGTCTATAGTTCCTATTAGGTGTATAAAAATCAAGGTCCTGAGTCAACATGATAAAAAGATATAAGCAAATTGAAATTAAAGTACCATAATTCACTTTTTTTTCCTTTTACTTGTGCTATATAACCTTGCTTTTAACAAAAATTAAAAAAAAACCGGAAGTACCCTATAAGTTTTGGGTTGAAAAACTATATGGTAGTTCCCGTTGACCCAGAATCACTAAATTTGGCAAAAAGTAAGGTCTAACAGCACAAATAAAGGAGAAATTCCAAAAAATATTTTTTTTTTGAAAATTATGGTAAATTTTGGTACTTACAAGTCCAACACGAAGGAAAGGTCCCAGTGCGCAATATCCCCGTAAACAGGCGCGCCAGCGCTGCTACCATTCGGTAGGGCAGGTGGCGCAGCGCTGTATTGGTGATACCGTCCGTGGTGCCTTCCTCAGTTTGGTATGGAGTATGGCGCGTCTGACTGCACAAGGCGAAAAGAAGATGGGATCTTCGTCGAGAGCTATCGGTGCTGCGAAGTACTCGACAAGGTGTTGCTCGACTGCTGCGACATGTTCGTCGACATGTCGGGTTCGGCTGGAATTGACGCTCCAGGTGGTTGGCGAAGATAACCGCGCAGTCTGGCGCGGTATATCTAGGCGCCCCGTCGTTGTGTAGTAACGGGGGCACCGGAGCTGGGGCACTAGACAGTTGCCGGCACAGTCGGTGTATTGCCAGCCAGTCTCCATCTGTGGATTCAATATGTTGCTCCCAGCTCTCGGCACTGTGCGCCTGGAGCTTGGCCCGGACCTTTTCTGCATGGCGGTTTAGTTCCGCTTTCATTACTGGGCAGCGGGTAATCTGCGTAGGCGCCTAGTTTGGGCGACTAACCGTTGTAAGTAGCTAGGCAGGGGTTTCATGAATATCCCCCGCGCATGCGTACTTTCGTCTGTCGCCTCTTCGTAGGCGTGTTGTATGCAAACGGTGATCTCCGCTGCCAGTCTATCAACGTCGGTAGGAGTGGTAACGGGCCAATTAGGAGTGGTAGTCTCTATTCCTTCCTGAAATTTGGACCAGTCCGTTTTTCGACGTGGCGCTGGAGGCGAGAGTCGGGTCAGCATCTCGGTCAGGACGACAAGAACTGGCTGGTGGTCAGACAGCAGCTCGTCGTCAATGACCAGCTGCGCGATCTGACAGGTTAGGCCACAGTGGGTAATGATGTCCAGCACATCAGGCGACTGAGTATGGTTCGCCGGATAGTGCGTCGGCACTTCTGGGCCCGACATCACATACCCGTGGGCCTCTGAGTCAGCGAAGGGTCGATTCCCACCCATGTTGCGAGTCAGCGAATTCCACGCCGGATGCTTGCAGTTCATGTCACCAGCAAGGATTGCTGGGTGCGACGATTTCTTTATGAGCGTCCTCAACTCGCTAATGTCATAGCGGTTTTGAGGCGGGCTGTAGGTGGCATATATGCTAAGGTCCTCACCAGCGACGTGAACCTGCACGCCCAGCGCGTAGAATGTGCTGACTGGGGACGGGGGAAGAGGTTGGTAGACGACTCTCCGCCTAACTAAAACCACCAGACCGCGGTAAATAGTGCCATATGCCGACCGTCCTTCCTATACAAGTGATATCCTGGGAACCTAATTTTGTCCGCAGGCCCCAGGAGTGTCTCACTGATGAGCGCCACGTCGATGAGCTGCTCCTTGAGGAGGCGGAGGGGTGCGACCTTACTCCGCAGGCCGCGAGTTTTTTTTATTTTTTTTTATTGTAATTCACAAAACTGATGTACAATCATACTAGCAAAAAAAAAACCGGCCAAGTGCGAGTCGGACTCGCACACGAAGGGTTCCGTACCATTATCGCAAAACACTGCATAAAAATCACGTTTACAACAAACTAAAATAATAAAAAAAAAAAATAAGGGGAGCCCCCCTTAATTTATTTTATTTTAATTTATTAATTATTATTTTTTGAAGTAAATATACAACTGAACATTCTGTGAATATTTCAAGCGTCTACCTGTTGCCGTTATTAATATCGAGCAAAAAACGGCAAAAATATCAAGTTTGTTGTATCCCTCCTTTAATATTTACTTTATACTGTTTTTAGTATTTGTTGTTATAGCGGCAACAGAAATACATCATCTGTGAAAATTTCAACTGTCTAGCTATCACGGTTCATGAGATACAGCCTGGAGACAGACGGACAGACAGACAGACAGACAGACAGACAGACAGACGGATCGCGAAGTCTTAGTAATAGGGTCCCGTTTTTACCCTTTGGGTACGGAACCCTAAAAAGTAACAGAAAAAGTCTGATTGACATCTACTAGATGTGAATCTTACATGCACATATTCACTAGTAAAAACACTTAACAATTAAGGAAATGTATAAAAAAGTAATACCAAACCAATACCAAAAACAAAATTATTAAAAAAACAATAAAAATTAAATTAAAATTAAAACGAATCACAAATAAAATCAATTTAAAATTAAGTTAGGTATTTACAATACTAAACTAAAATTAAATCAGATTAAAATATAAATAAAATCAAAGTACAATTAAAATAAAATAAATCAAATAAAATCGAATGAAAAATAAAACAAAATAAAATCAAATAAAATGTAAATAAAAATCAAATTACAAATCCATCAAAATTAAATCAGACAAAAACAAAAAAAAAATTGAATCATAATACAGTCAAAAATAAAAAATTTATGAAATAATTTTTTATTATTAAATTCAATAAAAATCAAATCACAAACAGATTGAAATCAATAAAAATTAACTCAGATTAAAATACAAATCAAATTAAAATTTTAAACATGAATTGAAATATTTAAGCAATTAAGTCTCTGAGCTTTCTTCTCACTGAGGCTACAGAACCAGAAAAGACGTCTATTTCGCTACGAATGGAGTTGGCAAGAGAAAGCATGCGGCATATTGGTGAAAAATTACCCAGATTAGTTCGACTATTAGGCAGGACGAAAGTTCTTCGGTTTATTAAGCGGCTACCACTACGTGGGACACTAATATTCACTTTGTTTAGCAGTTCGGGCGAATCTATATGACCATTAATTAATTTATACAGAAACATCAAATCCAAAGATTTCCTTCGTGCAGTTAGAGGCTTCATTTTATAGTAAGTCAACCTGGAGTTATACGAGTTCAGTATACGACATCTGTTATCCGAGTAGCATAGGTGATATAGAAACCTTTTCTGAACGCGCTCTATCCGATCAGAGTGTACCTGATAGAAAGGATTCCATACCGCGCTACAATATTCCAGTATACGCCGAATAACGCTGTTATAAATGGAAATAGTCAGGATTGGTTCTTTAAAAAATTTCATTTCCCGCACGATGAAACCTGAAAATTTTGATCATTTGATCGTAATGACTCCGAAAACTTAAACTGCTATCTACTAAAACACCAAAACAAACCTGATCTGTTTTCTTTTTCCTGCTAAATTTAATGAAGTAGCATTTGGCTTTATTTAAGGACATTTTATTTTCTAAGCACCAATTGTTTATGTTATTCAAATCTTGCTGAAGCTGAATTATGTCTGATTCGCTATGTATAGTCCGATATAGCTTCAAATCGTCAGCAAAAAGTTTATATTCCGAAACAATCTTCCTGCCCAAATCATTTATAAAAACTAAGAAAAATAAAGGCCCCAAGTGTGACCCTTGAGGCACGCCTGATGGTATGTAACACTGTTTAGATTACAACCTTTAAGATAGACCAGTTGCGAGTGATTTCTTAAGTATGACTCGCACCAACGCAGCAACGAGCCATGAACACCCATGCTTTTCAATTTAGAAATAAGTAAGTCATGATCTACTAAATCAAAGGCTTTTCTAAAGTCGGTATATATTGCGTGAACTTCACTACCATTGTCTAATGCAGATGATATATAAGAAACATACTCAACTAGGTTAGTCAGTGTTGATTTTTTGGGACGAAAGCCGTGCTGGTTATCATCTAAAACATGTTTAAAGTGAGAAAATATTTTTCTCTGAACAAGCGACTTGTGGCGATCCTCAATCATACAAAACACAATATAAAATACATAAACATTATACTTATACACACACACACAAACATTTAAGAATACATTATACAATAATACACCTACATGAACAAATTCTATTTACACATAAATATATAAATATTGTTTGTTTATGTCGTACACAAATATATCGTGCTGTGGAAACGCGCCGCGTCTACGTCACGCGGTGACGTAGTTGATGCGCATGAGTGGGGGCGCGCTACGAAGCGCGCGATCGTCAACCTTACCTGACCTTTAGTCGAATCTCGCTGACGCGACGCAAAGCCCACGTAACCTTGCGCCCTTACGATTGTGAACTACATACGTCTCAATCCCTCAGGATCAGACTACTGAGTGTACTATCGCGTACTACCGTACACCTGTGAACTGTTAAAACTATAAGACTTTCTTCGTTGTGTATCCTATCCGTGTATGTCTGACGGATATATTGTGTGCCTTCTACCGTGAATGTTTCTGTGTTTGTGTACATAATTATAACCGTGAGTAGTGAACAGAATCTCATCTTTCATTTAATTCCTCTCACCACCAAACACATATTAGTGTACAACAATAACACTAAAGTGGTGACCCCGACGTGATCACGCCAAGAAGGCTCGATAACCACATACACCCTGAAAGGGACGTTAATATATTTTTTTAACAAACGAAGAATATCGCAGTAGTACGATGAGCGATAACAGTGATACCGCAAAATCGTTTGCAAGTACCCGTTCTCGTCAAAAAACTCGGCGCGCAAAGTGCGTGTCCATTGACGCGCCATCCGACATTTGCCGTATCGCGGTACGAATTCCACCATTTTGGCCGGACGATCCTGAGGTTTGGTTCGCGCAAGTGGAGGCTCAGTTCGCGAACGCAAACATCACCAGTGAAGCGACAAAATTTAACCACGTCATCGGCAACCTCGAGCACCAGTACTCCAAACAAATAAGGGATATTTTCCTCAAACCACCGGAGAACAACAAATACGAGAAACTCAAATAGGAGCTTATTAAGAGACTGACCGCGTCACACGATAAGAAAGTGAAACAGCTTCTACTCCACGAAGAGCTCGGCGATCGTAAACCCTCGCAATTTCTACGACACCTCCAAAGTTTGGCTGGACCGAGCGTCCCCGATGATTTTCTCCGGACAATATGGAGCAGCCGACTGTCGGCCAACATACAGACCCTGCTGGCTTCACAGCCACTCACGTCCTTAGAGGAATTAGCAGATCTGGCTGACAGGATTCAGGACATCGTGACCCCGTGCCAAGTCGCCGCAGCGGCGGCGCCGGGTCCGAGCATGCTCGAGATGGCGAACGATATCGCCGAATTGAAGAAGGACGTCAGGTACCTGACGACGCAGCTCGGCAGGAGACCACGATCGCAATCGCGTCCGAACCATCAACAGCGTCGAGGATCCAGACAGCGGTCCGAGTCAAGCCATCAGAAGCATCCGCTTTGCTTTTACCACTCCAAGTACGGAGACAACGCCCGCAAATGCGTTAAGCCGTGCGATTACGAGGAGTCGGGAAACTTAAAAGGCAGTCGGTAATGGCGGCTGACGACTGTCTGACGTCCACCGGTCGCCTCTTCGTCACGAACCGAACATCAAAGACTCAATTTCTAGTGGACACTGGTAGTGATTTGTGTGTGTTTCCGCGGCATGTTCTACATGATAAGCGTGCTAAGTCGAACTATCAATTATCGGCCGCTAACGGGTCTATAATTGATACTTACGGCTATCTACAGCTAAATTTAGGATTTGGTTTGCGCCGTAACTTCCCATGGCGGTTTATTGTAGCTGATGTCACCAAGCCGATCATTAGTGTAGATTTTTTGAGCTTTTACGATCTACTTGTTGACATCAGAAACCGACGCTTGGTGGACAAAACCACCTCAACGTTTGTTACAGCTTCGGTTGCGAAGGCTTCAGCGACGTGTTCAGTTAAGGTCTCAGTTGGAGACTCGAGGTATCACTTAATACTAAATAAGTACCCCGAGATCACGCAACCCGCTGGCACTCCCCGACAAACCACACACCACACAGTACACCACATACGCACCACGCCCGGCCCGCCCATCTCTTGTCCTCCTCGCAGATTAGCACCAGACAAACTGCAGATCGCTAAGCAGGAGTTTGAGATCATGCTTAGCAACGGCACCGCTCGACCATCGGAGAGCCCCTGGTCTTCACCCCTTCATTTAGCGCCGAAGAAGGACAACAGCTGGCGACCCTGTGGTGACTACAGGCTACTCAACGCGAGGACTATACCCGACAGGTACCCTATTAAGCATGTCCACGACCTCACCCACAGCATAGCAGGCTGCAAGGTCTTCTCAACCATCGACCTGGTTAAGGCTTATAACCAGATACCGGTCAGTGAGGACGACATTCAGAAGACAGCCAAAGAAAACACGAAAAAAAAGAAACGAAAGAATTGAAACTGGTCTATAATTTGTAACATCATCAACATTACCAGATTTAAAAATTGGCGTGATGTGTGCTATTTTCCATTGATCAGGGAAAAAGCCCTGTGACAATGAGTGGTTAAAAATTGTAGTCAGAGGATCAGCCAGGTTTGCTGCACACTTTTTAAGGAAGAGAGAAGGGATTGAATCAGGTCCTGGACCCTTGTCGCAGTCCAGGGCAGACAAATAATCAAGGACTTCTTTAACTTCAAGTTTGCAGTGGCTATAAGTGTTATTGTTGCAGGGAGTGGGTTCAACTGGCGTTAAAAAGTGTGTTACTATTTACTCTATACATAGACTGAAAATTTTCGGAAAACTAATCACTTATTTCCTGACCACCTGTGACAAACCTAGTGTCACCCAAAGACATTTTGTTAGGAATATAACTGTCACCCATACGTTTATGTTTCAAGTACCTCCAGACATGCTTAGGATTGGTGTGAAGATGTTCAGCTATATTCTTCTTAAAGTTTGCATAACAGTCTTTTATCAACTTATTGCAACGCGATCTTAGACATTCAAATGTAATCTTATCCCTGGGGTTCCCGTATTTTTTATAAAGATTATCATATTTAGCTTTCTCTTTAATGTCTTTTAGTAAAGCTCGGGTATACCACAAAGGATAACGTTCATCTCGAGGTTTTGTAATCGGAGTATGCTGTTTAATAATTGGCATGAGAATATCATAAAATTTCTGCAACATTTCGTTAATAAAATTCCATAATAGAATTCCATTCATCAAACCAAGAGATCTTCGCAAGTTCAGCGTTGACCGCTTCATAATTACAGAGGTAAAAGTTTAAGTACGAGATCTTATTTTGCATTAGAAGTTTATTAAGAGTTGTTGTAAATGATATTTCCAGCGCTGGGTGATGAGGATCAATCTGTATGAATGGACTCAAAGCCTGTAACACCAGCACAGTGTTATTACTACTACCAAGAACTAAATCTAAAACTCGATTTGAAGCTTTGGCTATCGCGTTGCATTGATGAAGATCATTAAAAGCTAGCATATCTATTAAAGTGTTTTCTTGAATACTGCTTGATCCTTTGGGGACCAACAGACCAGAATCCACATCATATTCCCAAGATATACCACCCATAATGAAATCACCGATCAGTAAGTTAATAGAATTGACTTTGCTCTTTTTGTTAATCACTTCTGTAAAATTTCGAAAAAGGTCATCCATATAATCTTGTTTAATTGGTGGTGGAATATAAACCGCACAAATATTGATATTTAAGCCACTGTCACATTTGATTGTGATCCATAATGCCTCGCAATGGGACTCCCAATTCAATCTCCGTGAGACCTCATACTTGTCTAGAGTTGCGATGAACACCCCACCACCATCCCTTTTTGTAGTAGAAGACACCGTAGATGACCTGTCGCGCCTAAACATTCTGTATCGATTATCTAAAACTTCTTGGTCGAAAACCGTATCATTAAGCCAACTTTCAGTGCCAATTATTATGTCATAATCAAAATTTAACGCAGCAGTATAAAAAGCATCTGTCTTGGTTCGTAAGTCTCTTACATTTTGATAATAAATTTTAAAATTGAATTTTAATTCCTAACACATTAACATGCAAAGTATGTTGATAATCAAAGTAAAAGTTACAATGACTCTAAACATTCTAAATTTTTGACTAACAGAGATTTGGTTGTTACATCCTTTCTCACAAATATGCGACCATTCCGAACCCACACAAAGTTATACTTCCTCTCCTTAGCAGCGATTCTAGCCGCTGCATGCAGTTTTTTATTAGCCATAGTCAGATTTTCTGTAACAAAAATCGGCTGCTTTTCTCCAGCAATGCCAATGTGGCTGCTGTTCAACTTCTCCGACTCATTCTTCTTATTAAAGTTCCTGACTGCAGCAAGTAGATTATCTCGAATGCTGACTGATTAGCTTGACGACTATGCTACGTGGGCGATTTGTTTCTGCATTCAATTTGGCAACTCTATGAAATGACTGGATTTCATCGTCGTGAAGTTCATTTCCTACAACTCTGCCCAACTGTTGTACTATCTTTAACTCTCGGCTTTATGTTCAGGGACGCACTGTATCTCTATATTGCTTTCACGAGCTATTTGATCCATTTGCTGCACTTTTGCGTCTAATTCCCTCACTTGGGCAGTCAACACGGCGTTATATTTGAGTAGCTCGGCATTCAAGCTACTGCTCCTAGCATTTAATTCGACTTGATCGTCATGAGCATCAGAGAGAAATGTTACAGTATTTTTAAACTCCTCCAAGTCCTCGTGCATTGAAGAAAATCTCATGGTTAGGTCATTAACATCCTTTTGGACCGTAGCTAAAGTGTTTTGAAATTTCCTGTCGTAATTTACGAATTTCTGCAAGTTTCGTGTCTTGCAAGTTGATTTCAGTGCCATCCATTCCCATTATAGGCGTAACTGTTGGTGATTTTTCAGCTGGTGTAAGTCCGATCCGCAATCCCAATTTAGGGGAAAGCAATGGGACCGGTTCAGGATCCGCGTGGTCAGATAGCGCAGTGTGACCCTTGGCGTGTTGGCTAGAGATACAGATTGGACAAGTCCATTTGGTCCTAGGTGTTGACGCTTCATCATACTTTACACATTCCAAATGGTACTGGTGGGCACATTTGCTTAAACAGCATTTAATTCTCTTTTGTGTAACGAGAATAGTAGCATGACAAACAGCACAAAGCATTATGGCAAACAAAAAAAAAATGCAAAATCTAAATCCTTATCGATATCGATCGAACTCGGACGCTCTGATTCTGCGGTCGCCGCTTAACGAACTAAGCCACACACATACAAATAATAACTTGAAATTTGAGTATCGGTGCGTTGTCGTGTTATCAGCGATCAGAGTGACGTCTCGGACGGTCGACAGAAATTGTTTTCGATACACCCACTTTCACACCAACTGGAACTCGCACAAGTCACTCTTGAAATGTTTACTTAATGTTTTTGTTAAAGCACTATCACCAATCGCTCTGCAAACGATATCACGTATGCCGCATACACTGGCCTTTAGTTACAACACAATGTTTATAATGTACGTAAGGTTTTAATTATATTAATACTTTGTTGATTACGGAACTACAAATTGTGAACCTATGATAAGTTACTGTTACGGATATTGCACATTTCAGTGAATGATCCAGGGCTTTCTAGCCATGGTACATAGCTAGGAGTTCTGCCAGCCCGTCGAGGATCACCAGCTCGATATTCTGGCCCTGCCTGATGGCCTTAATCAGGTCCATCAGAAGTTTAATGGCACAGGCGGTGAACTCTTGTCTCGGTTTGGTGAAGGTTTGTGTGTGTATCGCTTCTATTTTGTAATTTTGTCGCTGTCGCTGCTGATTTAGCGCGTCAACTTTAGTTGTTTCAGGTTTTGATGTGGGGGCTGCATTTTGTGCAGTGTTTACTCTCTCAGTTTGCCGCGCCTTCCTCTGGCCTCTTGGCTCTGGGGTCTTAACATCAGCAGCGACAGGAGCGATCTGTGTCGCCGCCTGCGCCTTGCGTGTGGCGGTGGTGTAAGGTGCACCAACATTGTTGGATTCAGTAACGTTGGAGGGTTGGGGTTACTTCCCTTTCTACCCTCCCCGCTTATTTTTCCTCCGTCTCCCGGAGGGGGCTTCCTGTCTGTTGGTGGGCCCGTTCGCTGCCGCCATTAGAGACTCGCTAGGAATCTCCGTCTCCTCGGCATTAACAGGCTTTACCGTGGTATCTGTCTGCCGGCGCTGTTGTCTAGTGATCGCGACAGTGCCCGCCCGCCTATTCTTGGCTTCCCGTATGTATACGGGACAGCATGGGTTGCTGGCTGGGTGGTCACCCGCACAGTTGGCACAGGTTGCCGGCTCAGTTCTTGGGCGCGGACAATCCCTGGCGGCATGATTTTCACCGCACCTCACGCAGGCGAGCGGATGTTGGCACAGATGCGAACTATGCCGGAATTTTTGGCATCTGTGGCATTGAGCGGGCCCCTGCTTGCCTTTCCACGCCTCTATTTTGACACCACGCATATACAGGAATGTGGTGGTATCATAAATCCTGCGGAAGTCAGGCGTCCTCTTTATTACTGCATGGAATATGCAGTAATAGCTCGCCATGCGCCTTGATATGGCGGACGTATTCCGGCTCATACCCATGCAGTCGCAGCTCCTCCTCGATTTCCTGGACCTCAGTGTCCGCTGGCAGCCCTCTAATGGCCAGCTTCACGCTCCTCTCAGCGGGCAGGGAATAGGCGAACCAACTGAGGCCGCTTTCCTTCTCCAGGTCCGTGAGGTATCGCTGGGCAATTCGGTGCTTCTCCGCGCTTTCCGGCAGAAACCTAATGCCGCTCTGGTATGGACGCGCGTTAGGAGGGTGGCCCAGCTTTTCCCTCACGGCTCTAAAATGTGCGGCCCACCCAAGTAGCACAAAACTGCATTATAGGATGTCACAAAGGGTAACATCGGTAACTTTAGCATTTATGAAGACTTTTTACAGTACAATCGAACTGCAATAGCTGAAAATTACGATTTCGTCTGTATAATAATGCTTTTATGCGTCACGGAGACAACACTGTAATGCTGCAAGCGTTAATATAGGTATGCAGTTCAGTATTAGTACTGTAAGCTGAAATTAAGCATTTTTATGGACTTTAACTCAGCAATATTCTGAATTGAAGGCCACAAGTGTACCCTAAGACCGCTTGCATTTTAAGAAAGAACATGTGAGCTACTATAATGCAATCAGTTAGTCTGTGACTTCAATTAACAATGATTTAATGCGTCTTGCTGCACATAGTTAAACTTTAGTAGTGTTAATAAGCTTGTTACACGCAATCTTATAATAGCACTTATATAGCCCACATGATCACTATGGGTGAACTTATATGATGCTAAATTACAGCAAACTGCTATAAATTTGCTCACACGTTACCTATGATCCCGGTTAGAGCTGAATACGTGTACTAGCGTCGGCAATTAATCTACTAATGCAGTTAAATAAGATCTTGTAGACTTATCTTTTCAGCACCCCAGTTTGCAAAAAAATATTACAAAAATCGGAGGAGTGTTTCTTGGGATGACGTAGGTAACCAAATAACATAAAAGGATTGACACAACAGACGTATAATTTTGTAAAATAAATCCATGGATGCCTAGAATTCCTGCTGAGGCTTTAGTGGTTCACTGATGATTACCAACAATATTTGCGTACATGTTACCTAATATCAAGCTTTACAGGAATCTGTGGCTGACTTGATTCACACAAGAACTACTCGTATCAGCTCGTTGCTGATTTATGCACCAATAGTGGATACTTAAACAGCACATACCGCTTAATTGTGTTTAATACAGTGCACATTGCTTGTCTGCCATTTTTTAGGTTCTAACCTATGTAAAATAATATATTAACATTTTTTCTTTGTTAAATAACGAAAATAACAACTGGATATCAATAGTAAATCTAATGATTTTATACGCAAACAGCTTATTGTCAAATTACAAATGCAAAATATTTTTTTTTTATATTTTATAATATATCATCAACTTATTATTTTATACTATAACTTTCAAGTAAACAGTGATATTTTAAGAGCGCGTGAAAATTTTCACCTATATTCATATACTATTTGACAATAAACTCTCTTTCCCCTTCGAATTTCACGCACAGGAGGAAAAAGCAAAGTTTTTGTTACTGAAAACAATATTTGTCTATATCACCACAAAATGTTTAACAGAAACAACATATCAAAATAATAAGGAGTAGGGTGAAAACTATTCACAATTTTGCCACTTGTGAATTTTCAATTCCAAAGAAGCATTATAAATATTCTGGTGTGTACCTTGTGCTGAAAAATAGGTAACCATAACTCTATTAATCGGCCATTGTGCTATATACATGTGGTAACAAATACTCTAATAATCAGTCAATATTCAGCTCTTGGGATGACTGTTACCTTTAATAATGCTCTTATAATGCTGATATAATGCAAATAGTTACAGTTATTCAGCTAACAGCTGTTTAATTTGTGCCCAAACCAGAGTTATATCAGCTGAAACAGCGCCTTTAATGCTCTTATTCAGAAGGCTTGTTCAGCTTAGGATTCTATTGTGGACAGTAATTCAGCTACTATACAGCACTTTTGTGTTACTTGGGCAGTTGGGTAGCTTCTCCACAATAAGAGGAGGGTAGCGAGGGCTCTTCACCTTCTTCTGCTGAGCCGCAACACTAGCCGGTTGCGTCGCATCCGTGTTCGACCGATTGTTTACATCGATCGCCGACGGAGCGGAAACTAGGTCAGTGGCGGCCTCAGAAAAGTTAGAGGTGGGTGCAGAGTTTCGTCTGCGGTCAGTGGCGGCGTGAGTGGGCGACATCGATCCGCCCCCTCCACGTGACATGCGATGTGGTATCCATGGTATGTACGGAGGCATTTGAAGGCGCATTAGATGCGGTTTTCGGGGGTGCACATGTAGTACACGGGTAGTAGTGCACAGGTGTCACCACGGGGCGCGCTTGTGCATTTGCACTGATATCTCGCACCGTCGACGCCACGGGGCGTGCGGACTGCGACACGTTCGCGCGCTGTCCCGGCGCAGCTTGGCGCACGGCGGCGGCGGTGGCGGTGGCGGCGCGAACTACCTGCGAGCGGCTCGGTGGCCCGGTCGGTCCAGGTGCCTGAATGGGCACGGGACGGAATGCAAGCGGCCGGATGGGTACTGCAGGATGCCGGTTCGACGGCGGCACGGGCGAAACACGCGCAGTCGCCAGTGTCGGCG
This sequence comes from Anorthoa munda, assembly GCA_945859665.1. Classification (NCBI taxonomy): domain Eukaryota; kingdom Metazoa; phylum Arthropoda; class Insecta; order Lepidoptera; family Noctuidae; genus Anorthoa; species Anorthoa munda. Next base: position 29,675,213 of record OX243911.1, on the reverse strand, counting down.
GCGATCCGAAATGTGCAGGTTCGGTCCGGAAATTAGGTGGCGTCTTGAAGGTGTAGTCAGGCGATGCAGCTCCAGGCGACGCGACACGAAGTCGAGCGGTCACCCATCTGACTAGACGTATGCAGGCTGGAAGAGGAGGCGTCTTGGTCTTTAGGACCTTGACCATACTCATCAACATCAACAACGGCTTTCTTAGGCGGCATGGTTAAAAACTAAATTTAAAACTGAATTTAAACTCATAAAATAACAAAGTAATAACTGTGGCCTCCGCAACCGCAACGGTTTGTTACCAAACCGGCCAGCGCGGGGCAGCAACTGCCCGTTGCGCTCCCACAGGTATTTATTTGTTACAACAAATACCTATGAGAACACAACAGGTAGCTTCTAGAACAGCTCGGGCGGATATGTGACGTCACTCCGGAGGCAGCGGGCACTCAACAGAAACGACGACACTCGACGACCACAGGGCGAATCCAATATTGACATGATGGAGCTCGAGCGACATAAATACGCGCGGCGGGTAAAGCGGAGGAGCGGGGGGCGGGCGATATGATCCAAGCAATGACGCGTACATATTTTCGCTGAACATAACAAATCAATAATTATTTTGAAAAAAACAAGTTATTTTGCAATGAACAAAAAGGATTTCGAAAAAATACTAATATCAATATGGCATTGTTCGACCTCCTTTCTTATATTATGACGTCTGTTGATGAAAGAGCTCCGGTATGCGCTATATATACCGATATGACGAAAGCGTTTGACTACGTCAATCATAAGATTTTGCTAAAAAAAACTGTATGACTATGGAATCCGAGGTAATATTTTAAAACTTCTGGAGTCATATCTGGAAAACAGATCCCAGTGCACAGAAGTATCTCAACTATGCCAAAAAAGGAAGATAGTAACCAATTACACATCTCAACCAAGAGCTATAAAATTCGGAGTGCCTAAAGGTAGCGTACTAGGGCCGTTACTTTTTTTAATATATATAAATGATCTCCCAATATTCATTTATCAAAATATGGTACTTTTTGCCGATGACAGTACAGCTGTTGTAAAGTGTACTAATCCGGTATCTTACGAGAATGATATAAATGATTGTCTAAATAAAATAATTAACTGGCTTAATAGTAACAACCTAGTGATTAATTTAAACAAAACAAAAGTAATGCACTTTCATCAAAGGTGTGAAAAACCTTCATTTCATGTTACTTATAACAAGTGCCAAATAGAAGACACAAACAAGGCCAAATTTTTAGGTATAATGCTTGATAGTAAACTAACATGGAAACCCCATATCGAAGAAATTTGTCTCAAATTAAATAAATCCGCATATGCACTGTTTCAGCTGTCAAAAAAAGTTAATACACAAACACTTTTAATAGCGTATCACGGTTTGGTTGCATCAGTTCTGAGGTTTGGTATAATTTTTTGGGGGCAATCTACTGATAGAGAAACTGTGTTTAAAGCGCAAAAGCGATGTATTCGGTCCATGTGCGGCTTAAAAACTACCGATACTTGTAAACCTCATTTTAAATCATTAAAGTTACTAACTATGCCAGCTATGTAAATTTACGAAACTGCTTTGTTTGTTAAAATAAATTTACACCTATTTCAAAAACTATCCGAAGTAAAAAAGACTCCAATGCGTTCTCAATATATGAATAAACTGTGCGATCGAAAATGTAGAACCGCTTTAATGAAAAAGAGTTTTTTTGGCATGGCTCCGAAAATTTATAATAATATACCCGATAACATAAAAAATTTGCCCCTATTAAAGTTTAAAAAAATTCTCTACTCGCTTTTGATTGAAAAATGTTATTACACTGTAGAAGATTTTATAAATGATAATTTTTATTATTTCGTGTGCCATAAATATTTGATGAATAAAATAATGAATAAAATAGTATTTTTTTTAATTTTTTGTACTCAAGTTTTTTAATGTTGTTTATTCTGTTAGATTTTTTATTTTCTTTTATTATTTTTGCTTTTATTTTCTTCAATATTTGTACGCCTTCACGGCAAAACATAGCGCCCATTATAATTAACCTAAGATCTTTATGTAATTACCTATGTTTCACAAATAAATATTCTGATTCTGATTCTGATTCTGATTCTGATTCAAGTAACATAGTTTACAGGAGTATAATGTAGTAGGTAGGACTGCCAAAACTAAAATCACATTGATACAATCATTACCTTGTAGCCTCCACCCGTACTTATCCCACCTAGTAATTGGCATCTGAATAAAATACGGGCGAAATTAATTTTTTAAACTAAGCTAGTTCAGCCGGAGACACACACAAAAATTTGTAAGTCGTGGGTTACGGACGTCTGTAGTCACTCCTGCAGGGATAGGTACTCCCCTGTAGTTGCGCGAGGCCGGAGATGGAAGCTGGCCGGAGATGGTGATGTACGGTGATGTCTCTCGCAGCGAGGATGACAGGCTCGCTCAGCACACCAGTGGCGTAGCGGCAAGTGGGCTCATAAAAATGTAGCCGTAAAAAGTGTTGCCGTGGAACTAAAGGCGTTGAAGGTGTTGCCGTAGAAATGTTGCCGTAGAAATGTTGCCGTAGTAATTAAGCCGTAGAAGGTGTTGCCGTAGAACCTGGTAACCACCATTCCAGCTTATTAGAACTTGGCCAAATAACTTCCGTGCTGGGGTACCACCAACGACAACAAGAAGAAAGTACCTATTTAATTGTAGTAGTATTGACGTGGTGGTACTAGCCAGAACGGAGTTTACATATTAAGCAACCTTGAGCAAAAAGAAAACAGTAATAAAAAACAATCATTAGGATTTCTTTTAAAACGTTACGAACAAATATTTCAAAATTATTATTACACTTGAAGGTAGAAGACAGGTAACATGATGCAGCATTATCAGCAATATCTAAGGCTATACATAAATGGTGCTTATTAATGTGATAGAAAAGGCAATTGAAACTGTACCGTAACGAGAAATATAGGGGTAGGTGCATAAAATAATGATTGACAATAAATGATTATGATTATGATGTGCTTAATTTGTGTGCTATTCAAAACTTACCCTAATTCGGCATTTCAACGCACAACTTTATCGGCACTAATTAAATCGTTGAATACTTTTAAAACAACGTAATAACGCTCGTGTCTGCTAGGGCGCTCGACAGGACGCGAAAAAAACGATGGGTACGTGCGCTCACACACCAGCCTAGAAGCGACTGGCGGCCGCTCGCGGGCTATCGAACGCAATCTTTTTTATCATTCGTTCTATGCGAACACTCGGCCCCCGCGCCTCATGTACCCGGCGCTTTCCAAGTCACAGACAAACAAAGAACGTAGCATTAGTTCATTGTAGTAACGTTTCGTTACATTACCCGCCGTTAGTTCGAGCTGAAAGCTCTCGGGGTTTTGGCCCTGGATCTGTGCTGGACGGAGCGTGGACTTCATCAGTCGAGATCTTTCAAGCTTGATATTAATGTCCAATGTGCATCTTACCATGCAGTGATCGCTCCCGGTTTTCACCGAATTGATCACAGAGACATCATTGAACATTTGCTTCTTGGTTGACATGATGAAGTCGATCTCGTTTTTAGTTGCACCGTCGGGGCTTTGCCAGGTCCACTTCCTGTGCTCACGCTTTTTGAAGAAGGAGTTCATCATGTAGAGGCCCTCCTTCTCCATAAAACTGGCCAGTAGGTGACCCCGGTGGTTCCGACGTCCAACTCCAAATTGCCCCACTTGCAGCTCATTCTCGTCTCGTTTGGCCAGTTTCGCGTTGAAGTCCCCCATGACAACGGTGAAGTGAGTTTTGAAACGATGCATGCCTGTAGAGATATCCTCATACATGGCCTCTACCTCGTCGTCGGAGTGTGCCGAGGTTGGGGCGTAGACCTGTATGACCTTCAGCGAATATCTTGCGGATATTCTGAGTATAAGGTACGCCACCCTGGTCGACACACTCTCGATGTTCACCACGTTGTTCACAAAGGACTTGTGGACGATAAACCCGACACCACCTTGGGACTGCCGGTCACCCTCTCGGAAATAGAGCAGATTACCGGATTTGAGGATTATCGAGTCCTCTCCCTCTCTTCGGACTTCAGATAACCCTATAATACTCCATCGTAACCTGCTCAATTCCGCCTCGAGTTCGGTTATCTTCTCGTCAGTCCGGAGTGTTCGCGTGTTATAAGTTGCCAGGTCCAGTCGTCGGTGTTTATTGGGGTAGCCGGGTCCACTCCGGGGATTCTTCGCACCCCTTGCCACGCCATCGCCTCGACCGCTACCGTAGCCGAGGGTAGACGGGCTGCCGGGCACTCGGGGCCGTTTTTTATGTGTGCTATTCATTTGGTTTGGGGGGGTTTGCCATAATCGCCACGCTTGGCAAGCGGGTTGGCGATCGCAGTTAGTTGTTACAGTGCACAGAGAACGCTGCTGCCCATTCTCTGGTGTGTCCTTTAGTCGCCTCTTACGACACCCACGGGAAGATATGGGATGGTGAAATTCTTTACGTCCGTCACCACACGGTACCATGCAGCATTTTATCACCTATAATCAAGATAATTATGATAATCAGTCTTTAATGTAATAAAATAAGATAGTGATTTTAAATAGTCAGTCTTAAAAATTACTGCAGAGCAACTAACTTTTTACATAATGAAATGTTCTTTTTATCTTTGTAACAATAATAATTGTGTGAACACACACATTAAGTGGGTAGTCAAAGTAGAACAACAATTTTTTTTCTCTTTATTTAAAATTAAAATTAAAAATAGTAAAAGTTAACAACTATATAAATTAATGACACATATTGCTAGTTAATTATCCCTACCTGCCATTGAAGTTTTATCTACCACTAAGACACAAAATTATATATTTTTTTTATTAACATCAGCATGGAAGCTATCAACCGCACCATCACAGATTTGACACAAATGTTCAGCCAAAGAATGTCGGAATTTGAAAAGGAGTTGAAGACCCCAAGCACTACAACAATCACCACCTCAGGATTGGCAGCGGAATTAGCAACTTTCCAGGCATTTATTGTTCAAGCGCTCAATACTCTACAGCTGCAAGTTGCTTTGTTGGCGCAGAGCCAGGACAACATGGAGATGCGTGGGCGGCGTAAAATCCTGCTGTTGCACGGAGTGTCCGAGGAGCAAGACGAGGAGACTGCACAGGTGGTGGCTAAAGTTGTGAAACAGCGTCTAGATATTGACTTGACAACAACTGGCATAAAGAGGTGTCACAGGATGGGGCGCAGCACAACCCACAAACCCCAGCCAATCCTCATCAAGCTGCATGATGTGGATCTCCGTGATAAGATCTGGTTCGGTAAGACCAAGCTGAAGGGGTCCGGCATCACTATGTCGGAATTCCTCACTAAAGCCAGGCACAATGTCTTCATGGCGGCACGGGACAACTTTGGTGTGACCCAATGCTGGACCTCGGCAGGAACTGTGTTCGTCATCGATTCAAAGGGATCTCGGCATCGAATCACTTCCGCTGCCGATCTCAATAAGATCGCGCAGCGGTCGGAGCTGATGGCCGCCCAGCCGGAGCAGACGTCTGGACAGCCGTAGCCGGGCGTTGTTCAACCGGTCGCAGTGGGAAGAGTAGCCGCAACAAAAACAAAGCGCACTGTAGCCAGAAGATGAGGTTCTTCCTTGTTTCATCCTTTTTGTTGTAGTCCAGGTATTAGTAGTGTATTATGTTCAGTATATTTCTATAAATAGTTATGTTTTTCAAAAGTTTAGCAGCTATTCTTATTTAATTTCTTGTGGAGGTATTATGTTTGTAATTTATTTATTGTTTATCTTTGTTGTCAACTGTCACTGTCACTTTTTGACTTTGACACTTCATGTTGCTTTTTTTTTATATATATATTTGTTCCTAGCGGAACAGGCTAAGGTCTGAGACCATGCTGCCTAGTCATCAGTTAGTATTTTATACTTAAGTATGCATTAGAATGCGGATGTAACATATTCTAATGTTTTTTGGAGTATTTGGCAGCAAATTGTATCGATTCAGGCTTCCCAGTAAGCTTTGCGGAGGTAGTCAATACTACAATAAAATTCTCCGCTCCACTATCCCGAGATCACTTCTGTCAATGATTTCCACATATTGTCCATTTGCATAGACAGTTGAGACACAAAACTACACCAATTTTATATCACAATAACCACTAGGAATCAATCTGCAAATAAAATTAACAGCCGTGAACTTCACCCGAAAAAATCCCGCCAAAAAAACCCACTTCATGTTGCGATGCGTTGACAAAAGGTAACCATAGACTCTTAATTTCGTTCTGTTATACGGTCCTATTTTTATTTATTTTTTCTTTTGTTATATATTTTTTAAATTGTTTTTTTGCCTGGACTACAAAATCGGATTTTATTTTGTGTATTGTTTCTTTTCTCAACTTTTGTAACACTGGCGGGTGGACGGGACTTTTTGAACCGAGTAATCTTTACTGTTTTATATAAGTATATTTTAATAAGTATTTATTTATATTCTTATATTTATGCTCAGCCCTGACAGCAGTGATGCTGATTCATCTAATTCATTGGTTAGTGTTCTTTCTTTAGCTGATACCCTTGGTTCACTATTTGCCGATGTCTCAAGGAACTTTAATGTAGTCCACATAAATGCCCAGAGTATTCCGGCCCACTACCCCGATATGCTGGCAAGCTTTGACTGTAAGAATATCCATGCGATTCTTGTTTCAGAATCATGGTTAAAACCTTGTCTTCCCTCTTCCTCATACTCTCTTCCCGGCTTTCAACTTATCAGGAATGATCGCGCGGTCAGTGGTGGTGGCGGTGTGGCTATTTATCTTCGTAATTATATTCCTTTTTCTATTGTTAACATGTCCGCGCAGCCGCCTCCGCCGAACGCTGGTGAACATCTTTTCTTGGAAGTTGAATTGCATCATTCTAAGATTCTTCTTGGCGTTTACTACTGCCCTTCTCTTCGGATTAATTTCTTCTCTTCTTTCGAACGTATTTTGGAATATTTAATGCCCTCTTACAGTCATAGTATCATAATGGGCGACTTTAATACGTGTCTTCTTAAACAAGACTCCCGCTCTTCTTCTTTTCGTCATATTATTGAATCTGTCAATCTCTCTATTCTCGATCTTGGTGCCACTCACCATTTTCCTAACTCTGTTCCCTCACTTCTCGATCTTATTGTTGTCTCATCTTTTGATCACGTCGCTAAACATGGTCAATGTTCTGCTGACACCTTTTCCTACCATGACTTAATTTATACTTCATACAAAATTCGACCACCTAAGCATAAGTTCAGGACTCTTCTGCTTCGAAATTTTGATGGTATGGACATTGATCGACTTCGAGAGGATGCCAGTAATATTGACTGGACGCCACTAGTAACTTCCGCATCCATCGACGTACAAGTTGAAGTCTTGACTTCTGCCCTGGTTCATCTCTACGACACACATGCACCTATTCAAGCCGTGAGAGTCAAGCATCTTCCAGCGCCTTGGCTGACCGACGAAATTAAACTTTTACTAACTAAAAAGGCAGCTGCGAAGTTTAAGTTTAAAATTCGGCCCAACGTAGTCAACAGGGAAAAATACGTCACGATTAGAAATCACTGCAGTAAGGTGTGTAGAATCGCAAATCGCCAATATATCCATAGTTCAGTTCAGAATGGTGATCCAGTTAAGGTCTGGCAGTTTCTCAAATCATTAGGTATCGGAAAAAAGTCTCACAATATGATTCCTAAAGACTTGGATTTCAATTTACTTAATAGTCATTTTTCTACTTCGCTTGTATTGGATAGGGCCAGTAAAGTTATTACGCTAAGTAATCTTTCAAACATTCCAGTACCTGATTTTGCTGCCTTTTGTCATAAGTCAATTCACCGCTTGTGATGTTAAAAAGAGTATTCTATCGATTTCGTCCAACGCTGTTGGTAGTGACTGTGTTAGCCGTAAAATGATTGTCCCCATCCTTGATGAGATTCTTCCTGTTATCCTTCACATCCTCAACTTCTCTGTTTCCAGTGGTGTCTTTCCTCAAGCCTGGAGATTTTTTAGGTAGAGGAATAACATGGGCACATACTATTCCTCTACCTAAAAAATCTCATCCTGCATCTTTCTCTGACTATCGTCCCATTTCTATTCTTCCTTTCCTATCCAAAGTCCTTGAAAAACTTGTCCACCATCAACTCAGCTTGTTCCTTTCCAAACACAAGCTGCTAAATCCCTTCCAATCTGGTTTTCGTCCGGGACACAGCACTACCTCAGCACTTGTGCATATTATGGATGACATAAGGTCTGGCATGGAAATGGGAAAGTTAACTGTACTTGCTCTACTTGACTTCAGCAATGCTTTCAATACGGTTGATTTTGACATTTTGCTGGGCGTCCTGTGCTCTTTTGGCATATCTCCTTCGGCAATTGACTGGTTTCATAGTTACCTGTTTGGCCGCCGGCAGCGTATTTGCATTGAGGAATCTTTCTCTTCTTGGTGTCACACCTCTGCCGGTGTGCCGCAGGGTGGCGTATTATCTCCTCTACTTTTCGCACTCTTTATTAATGCTATCACTCAACGGCTATCTTCTTTCTACCACCTTTATGCAGATGATATCCAAATTTATACTCAAGCCCCTCTCAGTGTGTTATCAGACGCTATTGAGTTTATTAATACGGACTTGGCTCGAATTGGAGACTGGAGCGCTGAGTTTGGGCTGAAGATCAATCCGACGAAAACTCAAGTGGCTGTTGTGGGAAGTTCCCGAACGGTATCTAGGATTGATTGGGCGACACTTCCCCAGGTTTCTTTCAGCAACACCATTGTTCCTATAGCTCACACTGTGAAGAACCTGGGGATTTACATCGACAGCACCCTTTCCTGAACCAAACAACTGCAGGAGGGTTTTAAGGCGATGATAGCTCAGTGGTAGTGACGTCGGATACCGAGACGAAGGTCGCGGGTTCGAATCCTACAATGAGCTTGAGCTTTCGGTGAAGGAAAACATCGTGAGGAAACCATAGCACGGTGGTAGGGTACTTTGTAGTACCCGCCTGGCTGGCAACCACCCTCAAGTTGAAAATCTGTCGCCAAGCACCTTCCGGTGTGTTCCGACAGCAGCACTTGAGAGCCAGTTCCCTTCTAGGCTTTGTGTGCTTACCACCATCGGCCACATCATCACTGACCACGGTGAGATTGTGGTCAAACACAGGCCTATACAAAGTAAAAAAAAAAAAAAAAAAAAAAGGTCAGTCGCAAACTGTTTACGTCTGCGGGCTCCCTGAGACGCCTTCGTAACTTTCTTCCCATCACCACTAAAATTGCGATAGCACAATCTCTTCTTCTCCCTATCCTGGACTATGCCGATGCCAGTTATCTTGATCTCACCCAAGACCAGTTGGACAAGCTTGAGCGACTTCAAAATCTCTGTATCAGGTTCATATTTGGCGCAAGTATGACCATGTTTCTGAATTTCGAATCAAGCTCAAATGGCTTCCTATTCGCCTTCGCCGGAATGCCCACATACTTTCATTGCTATATAATGTGCTCTTTAATCCTGCTAGTCCTTCTTATCTTAAAGAACGCTTTCAGTTCCTCTGTGACACACATTCTCGGTCCTTGAGATCATCGGAAAACCTAAAATTAAGCATTCCTATGCATTCCACATCCTTCTTCGACAAATCTTTCACGGTTCAAGCAGCTCGTTTGTGGAATGCATTACCTATTGAGGTAAGACGTGCGCAAACATTACCTACCTTTAAAAAAATGGTGAAGGAGCATTTTCTTTTTCTGTAACTATTCTTCTCCTTTCTGTGTTCTATATTTTATATTTATTAGTATATTATTTTATTGGTATGTATGTATTTTATGTAATGTCTAAGTAATATTATCAAGATAGTTTTTGTACACTGACAGCCCTTTGTCTATCTCCTCTCGTTCAGTCCATCCAAAGGTTGTCTGTAAGAGATTGCCCTGTGCGATAAGACCGCCCATTGTACACTTATCTTTAAAAATATTGTCCTGTTACTATTTAAGTGGTGTACAATAAAGTATATAATAAATAAATAAATAAATAATTAAACGTAATCAACTATGAAACTATAAACAAATGAGAATAATTTTAACTTATTATAACAGTCAGTTTCAATAACAAAACAATATAATCAGGCTTAAATCAAATAATAAACAATTTTTTTACATGTCAAATGTTTTAAAATTTTCTAAGCAAAAAAATAATCAAGTGTAAAATCTTAAACAAATATAAAAATTATAATTTCAAAAATTAAAACTTAAAAATAGTATACAAGCAAAATCATCTCTTTTCACTAAGTAAGTTAAATAATTACTTTTTTGGACTGATTGCCACATATGGGTGGATTTGTTCTAAAAACATGATTATGGTAATTTTTTTGTTTTCATACTGTTCAGTCAAATGGGCAATCATTTTATCATTATTTCTTGTGTTGTTCTTTCGTCTGCTCACAGATATGTATATTAACAACATTCACTAACATTTTATATGAAGTCTTTTTGATTTTTTGGATGTTTGTAGATAACATATACGCTTTTAACGGAGAAAAAGGTGTGTAAGGATAAGGTTAAGTGGCGATCTATTCTCTCTGCTATTAGATATATAAATTTTGTTTAGCAAGGAAAAATACTTTACTATGGTGAAACACTTTTCTCATTTACTGTACTAAGTGAAAAAGCACAAAAAAATATTTATATTAAATTAATCAAATCGGTGGCGTCGGCCACGGGTGCCTCGACCACTGGGGGCGTAAGTCACGGACCCAAAAATGCGTGCAATTGCTGAAAGCAAGTCAGCAATTGCACGCAGCAATTGTTGCAGGCAGTTTAGCTTTAATTAAAAACCCTAGTTCGTCAGAGTCATCAAACCAGTCAAGCCCTAATAGTTTATTGGGCTCACTAGATCCCATACTTAAATCTAATGATGACTGAGAAGTCCCTGAGACTAAAATAGGTTCGTTCAACTTCCACTTGCGAAGCGGCATGCAAGCTGATGCCAGTGTATTGATGACCTCATTACGAATGAACATCACCTCATTTAAATCATTACCACCCATGAGCAAATCATCAACATAAAAATCATGTTTGATTAAGGTGGCAATCTTATCATTGGAGCACTCAATGGCTAGTTGCTTAAAGCAGCGCGTCGCAAGAAATGGCGCACTCACCGTACCGTATGTAACGGTGTTGAGTTTAAATACCTTGACAGGACTGCAAGTGTCGTCACGCCAAACTATCTGTTGCAAGTGCCTATCAGATGGATGTACTACTACCTGTCTATACATCTTTTCAACATCGGCTGACAAGACATACTTATGCTGTCGAAACCTAAGAAGTATAGACAGGAGGTCGTCCTGTACCGTAGGACCCACCATCTGTAAATCATTCAAGTATACTCCTGATGTAGTAGGGCAACTAGCATTGAATATTACACGTAGTTTGGTAGTGGTACATTCGCGTATTACCCCGTGATGAGGTATGAAATAAGCATTTAAATCAAGCTTTGCTTTATTGATCACAATACTCCTACACTACCTACACTATACTTACAAATACAAAGGATGCTGTGTAAGCCTTTTAAGTAGGTGTGTGCTCATTAATGCATTAAATATTTTCATTTAAGATAAACTTGGTAGTTGCCTACTCTAATAAGTATCCAGTGATAAACTGATAACTTAAACTGACTATTACCTATTACAAATACATGAATATTGTAAAATAATACAAACAACAACATTCTACAAACAAGATTCAAAATGGACTATTAAGCTAGCAACTGATTATTCAATATCAAAAATCTGAAATACAAATTTTATGCCTTCATTGGCATGACATGTAGCAATTAGTTGTTTTCTAACAACATTGATCTTTACCATATTGCAAGTAGAGTACCTAGTGTGTAGCTGCTCTTTATCAAGAACCGTGGTTCGCATTCAATATTAATTTCTTCATAATTCATTAATTTAGTAGACAGTAGATTACACAACTGAACTATTAAACTACAGCTTACAGCTGATCATGCAATGTCACATATAGCTGTGGGTTTTAAAATGCACTCAATATTTGAAAAATAAGGCATACTAAGCTTAGATTTATTACAAGCTGTCAATTATAAATAAAACCAGTTGTTATCAGATCCTTAATTTAATTAATATTGTAGGATGATAAACAACAATAATCTGCCGACAAATTTCTCTCCGCTATTACAGATTACAATAAAAAAACAGAGACTGAGGACACCTGCAGGTGCAGAGCCCGCACCACTGTTCAGGATGGCTGTGCCGCCGCGTAGGCGTGAATTAGCTAATTCATTGTCCTAATTAATAATTTTTAATCACATTAGAAATATTTCAATGTCTATTTAAGTTGGGTTTTGGGTTCAGCGCCATCTATTGGCTTATTGTGGAATCAATTATTGATCTGTTTGAATGAAGATCATTTGAATACGCTAGTTTCAATGTTTAATTAATACGAAATGTTTAAATAAAACGGGAACACTTATTGTAGTCCCACAATTTTAGATTTATTCTCATTTTTTATTTTAATCTAGGGGTCTTTAAGTCAAGAGTGAATGGGTTTCTTCTGGGCAGGCGTGCTTCGCCGTCGATCGCATCATCGCTTACCATCAGGTGAGATAGTGGTCAAGCGCAAGTCTATAGAAAAAAAAAAATAACAAACATACTTTTCCGCCCTTTTGCACCCCCTTAGGGGTAGAATTTCAGTAAATCCTTTCTTATCGGATGCCTACGTCATACAAAGAACACACTCTCCTAGTTTCAGGTCTCTACAATCAGCGGTTGAAAAAGTGATTGAAACGGGTCCGTGGCTTATGCCCCCAGTGGTCGACGCACCTGTGGCCGACGCCCCCGATTCGATTAATTTCTTTAAAAGCAGTTCTTGATCAAATGTACTTTAAATCCAAAAATGTTGTCCAAAAATAATAAATGTATATTGATTGTAAGTATATGTATAATATTAAATCGTAATACGTAAATTTTAATAACAAAGAAATGCTTTTATATTGGTTGTATCTTTTGAAAAATGTAAGTCTTAGTTATTTTACATTATTTATTTAACTCAATAAGAAATCTAGTAAAAAAAATTGTATATAAATCACAGTTTTCATCACCTTACCAAGAGAATCATTTAACTTAATTATAATAATCAGTCTCAAATGTAATAAAATAAGATAGTGACTTTATAGTCAGTCTTAAAAATTACTGCAGAGCAACTAACTTTTTACATAGTGAAATGTTCTTTTTACCTTTGTAACAATAATAATTAAACATAATCAACTATAAAACTTAAACAAATGAGAATAATTTTAACTAATTATAACAGTTAGTTTCAATAAAAATAAAACAAAATAATCGGGCTTGAAAAACAAAAGTACTCGTAGAGTAACAAATTGATGTGAAATGTTTTAAAATTTTCTAAGCATAAAAATAATCAAGTGTAAATACTTTTGTACATAATAAATATGCTTTTAATGGGGAAAAAGGTGTGTAAGGATAAGGTTAAGTGGTGATCTATTCTCTCTGCTATTAGATAGATAAGTTTTGTTTTACAAGGAAAAATACTTTATTATGGTGAAACACTTTTCTCATTTTCTGTACTAAGTGAAAAAGCACAAAAACATATAAATATAAAATTTAGCGAATCGGGGGCGTCGGCCACAGGTGCGTCGACCACTGGGGGCATAAGCCACGGACCCACTGTTTGGGTCCGAATAAAAGTGGAATGACTCTGATTGCCATTTATTAATTTACCTAAACCTTTTCCAATACTATCTGAAAACATAACCGAATGAAAACCTTCATTACTATAAAGAAGCAATCAAAAAACCTGCATCGAGATAAAGAACGTCCCTAAAAAGCCTCAAGAAAGTAACATTGACTTGGTAAATATGGTTACGAACTTAGGAAAACACCTAAGCCTCGAAATGGACTCACGGGACCTCAAAGACATTTATCGACTGCCTAGAAAGAAAGGGGGTATTACAAACACACCCATAATTGTTGAACAGAACTCCACTATATTGAAAACTAATCTACTGAAAAAGGCAAAGACGTTTAACATTAAAAACACTCATAAACTCCAGGCGAAACATCTTGGAATAATAGTACATATTCGCGAGCTGGCGGACCAAAACCAGATGTATCCTCCGACTGCACAGCATGATTTTCTTCTTGTTTACGTCTTTTTAGTTTGCTTTTTAAGCAGTCGGGTTTTTTGACTGTTTTGATTAACTTTTTTTATTTACAACTTTTTAGTTATTTTTTTTTAGAATTAGGTACATTTAAACATATAAGTGTTATATATTTTTGAAATCGCCTCTTAAAATCCTTGATACCCCACACAATGGGTTTGGAAGAAAAACATTTTTTTTTTCCCCCCAAAATGGCGCCCAAAATCCGCCATTTTTGTTTTTCCAATTTTAATGTAGCCAGTGACACTCGCAGGATTAAGACGAATCGATTGACGTAAGAATCATCAAAATCGGCCAACGCGTTTGGTCTCTAGAACGCCACATAGGAACAAACATACATACATACATACATACTTACATACATACATACATACATACATAAACTGATAAACACATTACCCTCCTTCGGCAGTCGGGTAAAAAGGATGAGAATGCTCGTGTGATCGTTATAAAAAGTGAAGAACAGGTACACCATTTAATGCAAGAAGCCTGACTAATTTGTACTGTAATTAGAGTATTCATAATACTAAAAACTTTGTCATTCTCTGTTAGTATAATCATAATTATTGTTCTGCCTAACTTTAACTTTAAACTATATAGATTTATTTCAAACATTTTTAATTGTAAGCATGATCGGCTCGTTTTTATTATACATGTAAACACTACATTTCACACAATCCGTTTCAAACAAAATATACAACTAACTCACTCAATACACTCACAAACACACTCACTCTACTTAGTGCCTAATATAGCATATATTGTCCTATTGTGCCCTTTCCTACATATATAACCAAACGTACCTACTATACTAGTAATTATGCGAAGACAGACGACACACAACTTTTGTGCTATTATTCAAAATGTAAGAAACGTACACTGTTTACTCTAGCTAATAATGGATAGTAACTTGTGTAACTTGCAGGAATTGGATACTGCTGAGATTGCTAATTCTGCCATTCTTGATATTACACACTTAAACACTCACCTACAACATAATAAGTATAACCTAACCGTCCTGACTCAAAATATAAGGAGTATATACAGGAATATTGATGACCTTCAGGTAACTTTGTCTCAAATTGGAGTGGAAGTGGATGTCCTACTTTTAATAGAATGCAGATTGAACGCCAATAAACAAATACCTGTGTTAAATAACTATACTTCGTTTAAAACATCTAGTCATTTAAACCAAAATGATGGCGTAGTCGCCTATATAAAAACTGCCATTTACCCCAGGCAACTGAAATTAATTTGACACATGCCTCAGCTTTGCAAATCAGTATCCCTAATTTCACCATCATTGGTATTTATCGGTCTCCATCGAATGTATCCGCAGATAGTTTCATTGCATCGCTTGATGAATACCTTCAAACTATTGACTCGCATGGGGACACTATTATTACAGGAGATATAAATATTAACTTAATAGGGAAACCAGCAGAAACATCACAAGTACGGACTAACAGATTAAATTATTTAAATATGGCAGCTTTGCATGGTTTCCTCCCAGGACACTGTTTGCCTACCAGGGATAATAACTGCCTCGATCACATGCTTCTTAGGCTAGATAAACTAAAAAACTCGGCTTTTGTGGCAGTTTTAAACACGTCTGTTACAGATCATGCAACGGTTCTATTGAACATATCGCACACGTACCAAGCCAAGTCTTATGTACCACTTCTTCGTGACTATTGGGAAAACTTTGGCGGAAGAAATCATGAGTCTAACTGGGAAGGGATATAGACCTGTTTTTAACACTTCAGATATACCATCTCAAGCCAATTCATTTGTGCTACTGGAGACAGATCCGGCAGAAGTGGATAGTACAATCATGGCACTTGACTCAGCAAGTGCTTCGGGGTGGGATGGCATACCCGTGAGTTTTCTTAAGTTACCCCGAGACTTTGTAGTTCCTCTCATTTGCAAATTAACCAATCTGTGTTTTGTAACAGGTATATTTTGTAGTGCGTTGAAAAGATCTATCGTCACCCCTGTGCACAAGGATGGGGACAAAAGCGATGTTAATAATTATCGACCGATTTCCGTCTTGCCGACACTTTCAAAAATAATAGAAAAAATAATAATTAAAAGGTTAACAAATTACTTGAACAAATATAACATTCTCTCCGACTCACAATACGGTTTTAGACAGGGACGGTCATCTCAGGACGCGGTTATAGCGTTAATGTCTGAAATTACAGATAAAGTAGACAAAGGATATAAATGCGTTACGGTGTTTCTAGACTTGAAAAAAGCTTTTGACACCGTGTCCATTCCCATCCATGTGCAGAGATTTGAGGCAATAGGGATAAGAGGCAAGGCCCTTTCACTTTTCGACAGTTATCTCCGGGGTAGGAAACAACAGGTTAAGATAGGCAGTTCGTATAGCAATGAGGAAAATGTTGTTTTTGGTGTACCTTAGGGCTCCGTGCTGGGCCCGCCACTGTTTCTGGTGTACATTAACGAACTATGTAACTAACGGAACAGTGGCGGGAAAATATTCTCATATGCGGATGATACGGCTGTTGTCTACTTTGGTGACACTTGGGAAGCGGTACTTAATAAGGCCGAACAGGGGCTAGAAGTTATAGGTGGATGGCTCGAAGCAAATCTGTTGACCCTTAATATTTGTAAAACAAATTTCATTTGTTTCTCTCCAAGTGCAAGGTCTAAAGCAAGTACTAATTTCGATATTTGTCTCCATGTGTGTACAGGTAGCTCGGACCAAAAAATCTACGTCGTGTGATGCCTGAAAAGATATTCAATAACATTTATATAGCACTCGCGCAGTCAGTAATCACTTCACCAGTTTGGGGAGGGTTCACTAAAACTAAATTTCTAGAGTTAGAAAGAGCCCAAAGATCACTTTTAAAAGTAATGTATTCTAAGCCATATAGATATCCCACAATCGATCTATATATAATTGGTGGCCTATTATCAGTAAGAAAACTATACCTTTTAAACATCATTCTTTATTTACACAAATACATTCCAGTTAACCCAGAAAGCCAGGCTAGGAGGCGGAAGGATATAGTAGCTTACTCTCCACGGGTACGTACGGTTTTTGCAAGGCGTCAGTATGTATGCCAATCAGCCTACATATACAACAAAATTAACGCAAAACTAAACTTCCATCACGAGGTCTTGCATCAATGCAAAAAGGTGATAACTGAGTGGTTGAAAACAATAACATATGAAGAAACAGAGCATATTCTAGCCAGACTTGCATGAATACTTATCTTCTTTTTCATAGTGTTATAATACCTTTGTGATTCAAGACAACCATGTGTTGGTATTTTTCAACTTCAATTAAGGTGGCACTATCAGCAAAAACGTAAACACACACACAAATACACACTAACACATATACGCTCACACATGCACACACACACGCTCACACACGCACACTCTCACACACACACATAATCCCACACGCATCTCACTACTATAGACACAAATACGCATTCTCACGATCACACACTACACAGAGCTGATAACACAAAGGTGGATTTGTTGTGCAAAACTGGTTCCGCCAGTGTAATTAGTAAATATACCAACAATATGAGCGAGTTAGGGACTGGAATGTACAATCCGTGACTTAACGCGAGAAGAGGTGTACGGCGACAAACTAACAAAAAACTTGAAAATGTTTCATGGGTGGAGCTTTTGGATTGTAACTGTCCGAAAGATTTGTGTAAAAGATTGTGTGTAGTTTTCACTGATGTGTATAGTGATGCGAAAATTCAAGTTCCGCTGAATAATAAAAGAAAAAGCAAGGCTGGGATTACTAAAAAGCTAAAGAATATGATAGGTACTAGGGATAGGTTGTTTAGAAACTGGAAAAATAAACCAAATGATATGAACTTGCGTATACTGTATAAAAGATATAGAAACAGGGTAAATAAATGTATAAATAAAGCGAAAAATAAATGCCGACAAGAAGAGATAAAAAACTGTAATAAGAATATTAGAAAGATTTGGGCCAAAATAAACTCTTGGTTAGGAAATAAGAATAGGAGTGTGGATTCTGTTATTCTAAAGTATCTAGGAAGGTCAGAAGATTCTGTTAGGGTACAATGTTATAAATTTTCTACAGCTTTTACTGAAGAAGTTTTTAATGTAAAACATATCTGCAGCCATAAGTTTTTGGATAGATCTAGCTATGTAACAGGTAACACAGGAACACTACGCTTTCAAAAGGCTTATCCAGACGACATAGATAAAATAATAAATACGCTAAGTTGTGAAAAAAGTGAAGGAATAGATAAAATCATAGTTAAAGAAATTAAATTGTTAAAATCCAAGTTGAGTCCTGTAATAGCCTTATTTATTAATTTATGTGTTGAAAAGGGGGTATACCCGGAAAAACTGAAAACAGCTTTTATAAGGCCTATTTTAAAAAAAGGTATGCATAGTGACTACTCAAATTGTAGGCCAATAGCCTTATTGTCTGTAATAAATAAAATTGTAGAAAAATTTGTTTTCACAACAAATTTTTCAAGTGAGTGTTTTCTTGGAAAAACACAATATATTAACAAATGCACAACATTGTTTCCGACGCGGGCGAAGCACGGCGACGGCTCTGGTGCAGTTTACTGATGACGTCAATGAGTGTTTGGACCAGCGGAAGTAGGTGGTGGTGGTCTACATTGATTTCAAAAAAGCTTTTGACACTTTGGAACACCACCAGCTGCTTCAAGCTATGGAAGAATGTGGGATCGCGGGACCACTGAACAGCGGAGCGAGCATGGGTATACCCAAGACATTTGTGACAAGACATGATAAATTATGTCATGTCTTACAATTTGTCTTAAATGCTAGCACGGGTCAAACATGTGACTTATTTTAAACGCGCGACATGCCTTTCTTGTTGCTTCCCGGCGAGCAAGGCCTACTGTGACATGGCTTGAGTCACACATTTCATCGCAGTTTGGACGATAAAGCCATTTTGACTTAAATACTAGTACCGGCGGCGTGAGAAAATTTCCTGACGTTTATTTGGGACTCATCGGGTCTTAGTTGCTAATACGGGCGCACCCATTTTGTCACAGATGTCACATTTTGACAGACAATTAAGAAAAATGTATCACTTTCGTTCGCAGCTGGTGATAAAATTTTATAGGTGAAAAATAAAATATTTTCCTTCTAATTACTGCACCAAATGGCAATAAATTTATTTTGTGTGTGTAATGATCAATGCTTATTAATTAATTGAAATCTTACAGGATTATTAATTAATTCAATATTATTACATTCTTGTAATTGCAATTTTTTTTAATTGTTATTCTTATTTTTAATTATTATTTTTATTTCGATTATTACTTTTTTATAATTATTTTCTTTTATTCCATATTCTTCTTACTTTCTACATTTTAAATTATTTATTAAATAAAACTCCCAAAAAACATTTAAAATAAAAAAAATAGGGGCTCACCCACAGAACAGAAAAAACGCCTCACCGGTATCGGAAACTGGGTCAAAGCTATTATATTTTTAAGTAATTATTAAAATTTTCAAAATAATTATATCTTTCTAACAAACACTTACTATGTTATCAAACAAACAATGAAAAATAAAGTGTGTATAAGTCTATGGTCATGGGTCAAATATTAATTTGTTCCCAACAAAATTAAAAAGTTGTTTATTTGTATGAACGGCACACTTTTATACGTATTATTTTATTTGGTCGTCTATTCAGATTATGTCGCACTATGAAGTCAGTAACAAGAAAGGCATGTCGCGTCTTTAAACTATGTCACATGGTTGTCCCGTGCTAGCATTTAAGACAAATTGTAAGACATGACATATTTTATCATAACTTGTCATGACCCAAAATATTTTCTGTTAAGAATTTGTAGTTCAAGTCGAAAACCAAGCAAAGTAAAAAAAAAAAAAAATTTTTCATAAATTCATGTTGGGATGCTGCTAGCATGTGGGTATTAAAGGGGGGGCTAAATTTTGGTTATTTTTTACCTAGGACAAACCGTTTTCGAGATATAGAGCGTTTTACTTAAAATAAAATAAGTTTCGGAGGCCCATAATTCGGAAATAGTGCGTCGTAGGTCTATGCTTCTCTGAACCTAAATGGTTTTTATGGCCAAGGTTAAACCGAAACTGCAATAAAATTGGCAAATTTCCGAAAAAGAAAGAAAAATAACGTCAAGAAGTTATGCCACAAGTCAAGAAAATATCTCACGCCGCCGTGCTAGCATTTAAGACATAATGGCTTTATCGCCCAAACTGTGATAAAAAGTGTGACTTAGGCCATGTCACAGTAGGCCGTGCTCGCCGGGCAGGTGGTTTCGTGCCTATCTCACAGACCGGTCGCTGCAACCTGTTATTGACGGCGTCGTCGGAGAACCCAGACACGTCACGTGTGGTGTGCCAACCGGATCCGTGTTTGGCCCCGTCGGATACATTATGCATGTCAATAGCATGTGCAATGTGGTTCGAAACTGTCGCATGTATGCGAATGATACCTGTGTACATGAATTTGTAAGCTGATGATACCTGTCTAGTATACGCAGACAAGGATTTAAAATTAGGGGCGCACGGTTGGCGCAGTGGTTGAGCAATTGACTGCTGCGCTGCGTGTCGCGGGTTCGATTCCCGCACGGAACAAAAATTTGTATGACCTACAGATAATTGTTCCGGCTCTGGGTGTTTGTGTATGTGAGTTTATATGTTTGTAAACGCACCCACGATACAGGAAGAAATTCCTAGTGTGGGGCAACGTTTTGTTTTAAACAAACAAAAAAAACAAAATAAATATCATAGAAAAAAACATTCAAGAGGATCTCACTAATGTTATTATATGGGCCCATGACAATGGGATTATAATTAATTTAGAAAAAACCAAATGTATGTGCATACGATCCCCTTATCTTAAAAACATAGTGTGCCCGCCACGCATAGTGGGACATAGCTTTGAGTGTCTGCACAGTGAACAGGTGTCGTTGTGTACGTGTGCAACTATTGAGGTGGTGGAGGAGTACAGGTACCTCGGTTTGACTATAGACAGCAATTTTTCATGGAAAATACACATTTCATATCTATGTGAGAAGCTCAGATCAGTGCTTGTAAAATTCCACCACTTTAGTTTCGTACTGGATAGGGCCACACCGTACGTGGTCTACTATGCACTTGTGGACTCCCTGCTCTCTTATGGGTTGGTCTGCTATGGATATACATTTAAATCATATATAGACAGAATAAAATTACTACAACTCCGATTTATGAAACTATTAGTAGACAAAAATACAAAAAACCGGTGCAAAAATAGCAATTACGAAAAGTTATTCTTGGAGTGCAAGATGCTGCCAGTCCATGAGAGAGTGGTGTTCTTATCAGCCATAGACCAGTTTCGTAGTGAGGAGTTCAAACAAATGATTGTGCGTACAAGGTCGCAAAGGAATGTAAGCGTAGAAAGATTTGTAGTACCCACTTGTAATAATTATTATGGGCGCAGGTGCAGAAAATATTTAATTCCAACAATTTTTACACGGTTGCGAACTCGTATTGTACGGGCGTGTATAATTACGCTGCTTGGTTAAGTAGCTTCGCGATCAGTGTCAGTCATAAATAAGTTTATTCTATTTATATTATTATGGAGAGTGAAGAAGAAGAAAGTGGTGGCGATGTGGAAATATTACGTAACTGCGAAGGAGATTTTGACAAATCGTTAGAACCAAAAATTGTGCGCCGTGAAGTAATCAAAGAAAGTGAGAAGAGAGCAGCTGAGAAGAGAAAAGAGAGAGAGAGAGTGAATTTAGCGATGATGATGAGTTTATCACTGTTAATAGAAGGAGAAATAAACGATTAATTAGAAGCATATCAGTGGAGACACAAAATAAAATGAGGGTAGATGTAGAAAAATATAAAGATGTAAATAATACCATACAACACGAAGTATGTGTAACATCTTTAGAAAGCATACCTAAACAAATGGCATTAGCTAAATTATTAAGATCAGAAAATATTAAAAATGTAATTAGAATAAAATACAAAAGCTTTAATAAAGTTCTAATTCAATTTAAAGAAAAAGAAGATGCAATCAAATTATTAGAATGCCAAAAATTTTAAGATATGGGATGTAGATGTCAGTTAGTAGATGAGTTGCTCCTATCCTATGGTGTTGTAAAAGGAGTGGATTTGGACTTAACTGAAAATGAGCTATTGGATATATTTAAATGTGGTACTGATGTGATATCTGTAAAAAGATTGAGACGTGTAGACTCTGAAGGTAAATGGGTGGATAGCGAATCCGTGAGAATCTGTTTTAAAAACAATAGCCTGCCGGCTCATGTATATGCATATGATTGCCGATTCAAAGTTGAGCCGTATGTGTTCCCTGTGACACAGTGTTCCGGCTGTTGGAAATTTGGACACCTAATAAAATACTGCCCAACAAAGAAAAAAATATGTCCAAAATGTGGAGATAACCATGGTAACTGTGAAACAATTAAATTATCATGTCTTAATTGTAAGGGCAATCACTTTGTTTTGGATAAAAATTGTCCTTTGTTCATAAAAGAAAAAAAGAAAATAAGGCAAATTATGAGTACAGAACAAGTCACATATAGAAAAGCCCTTCAGCTACTTATAGAACAGCAACAGCATGATACTTGTTTCCATAATAACTTGCAGACTCCAATTGACGCAGACTTAAGAAACGAATTGGAAACATTCAGCTATGTGCTCACAAAATCCTTACATAAACATGGAGCAAACCCTACTTCACAATTAATACGGGAAGAGAACCAGGAGCATTCAATACAAAAAGAGACGCCGCAGCAACAAGAAGAGGCGCCTCAGAAAAGAAAATATAGAAACATTATTAATCAAAAAGAAAATAAGTCTACAAGGAAGAAGCAGAATAGGATAGAAACACCGATGGAGGATTTTGATAGTTTTGATTCACAAAATGAAGAACAAAGTTATCAGAGAGATGAACAATTACTTTATAATTTTGAATTTAAGAAATTCCTAATTAAATTAAATAGAGCATTTGTATCAGAAGGAACATTTGAATATAAAATATTATTGTTGTTTAAAATTGTATGTGAAGAGTTAAAGAAGATCATAGTAAGTTGTTTTATGAAAGGAAATTTTCTAGACAAAATCATTAATTTTATAAATGGATAATTCAGATAAAAATACAAGAATTAATATAATTCAATGGAATTCACAAAGTCTTCAGCCTAAATTAAGCTCATTCACAGAAATATTGCATAAACTAAATATTCACATAGCAATCGTAAGTGAAACATGGTTAGATAGTGAATATAACCTTCAAGTAAGTGGATATCACATATATCGAAAAGACAGGTTCGATTCTTACGGAGGAGTTGCGATTTTTGTACATAAATCCATACGATCACACTTTAATTCTCGTCAACTTTTAAATACAGGTATAGAGGTAGTGAGTGTTAAACTAATTAATTGTAAAGATTTGGAAAACGTGGTTTCACTATATTGTCCATCTTCTGTCTCTACTCAACCTTCAGACTGGGAACAGGTATTTTCTGTATTTTCAAAAAAGACATTGATTGCCGGTGATTTCAACGGCCACCATGTCAACTGGTCTACTAAAACTGATACGAGAGGCACTCATATAATGGACTCATCCCTTGAAAGTTCTTTTATTTATCTAAATGATTGTAGTCATACAAGAATTAAATTAGTTAACGGAATTTTACAGAAAACGTCACCAGATATATCTTTTGCTTCCTCTGACATTGCTATAAAATTTAACTGGAAAGTGATTAATGAAAACCTGGGCAGTGACCATCTAATGATTAAAATAACAATCAATGTAACTGATGATTTCACTGTTTCTAAAAAAAGAAATTATAAAAAAGCAGATTGGAAAAAATATAGGGACCATTTATCAAAAATATTATTTCCTGAAGTCAGTAGTTTGCAAGAAATGTACAATTTTTTACTAGATAGTGTAATTACAGCAGCTGATAAATATATTCCGTTCATTAAAAGTTGTTCTAAGCCCGCCCAAGAATTTCAACCAAAAAGTTATTGGACGCCTGAGCTATCCTATATAATCGCACAACGTAGATTAGCTTTAACAAAATTTCGACGCAACCCCACTCCTGATAATTTAACTAAATTGGAAAGAAAAATTGCAGAATCGCATAAAATGATAAAAAAAGCGAAATCATTAGGATGGCAAAGATTTTGTGACTCCATTGATGAAACAGTGTCAGCTTCGGAAATGTGGCGTCGTATGCAATGGAAAAAAGGAAAATATTATCACCATACACCGTTGGCTTTCGAAAATCGTTGTCTTGTCTAGATTCATTGGTTTGCTTAGTTAACTATATACAGATTGGTTTTTCTAAAAACATTCCTACATTAGCATGTTTCTTGGACATTCAGAACGCATACAACAACGTCTCAATTGATGCAGCAGTAAATATTTTAGATGAACTTCAAATCGGGTCACAGTTCTGTTCTTACATTTGGGCTTTTTTGAGTGAAAGATATTTACAAATTAAATCAGATAATAGTGACGCAATAACGGTTCGATGGACTAACAAGGGATTAGCCCAAGGAGATCCTTTGTCTCCGTTACTATTTAATTTAATTACATATAAAATTTTCCAGTTACCTCTTAATATAGTAGTGTCACAATACGCAGACGACTTCGTTATTTATATAAAGGATAAGGATATTAAGAAATGTGAAAATTATATACAAAATTCATTAGATCATATTGTCGGCAGTTTGGCTGGCCTTGGTCTAGAACTGTCTTCAACAAAGTCTACATATAGTGTGTTTAGTAGGGGCAGACGTAGAATACTACCTTCGCTTACAATTAATGAACAGACACTTACCTTTTCAGAATGTACAAAATATTTAGGTATGTGGTTGGATCGTAGTTTACGTTGGGGTAAACACATAAATGAAATTGTAAGTAAGTGCTTAAGATATTTGAATATATTAAAAGTATTAACAGGGAGGTTAAATACTCTAGTAAAAAATAACATAGAATTTAAATTGCAATGGGTCCCAGCACATATTGGACTACGAGGTAACGAGGAGGCTGACCTTATATCTAAATCAGCCGCAGTAGATGGTAATCTTATTAACTATATACCCGATTATTGGGAATACAATTTAAAACAGTATGTTTTGACTCTTGGAAACAACATTTCAACAAAATTTCACAAAATAAAGGTATTTGGTATAGAAGTATTCAAGGTCAACCATCTCGAGTGCCCTGGTTTGATAGTACTAGTTTTAGTAGAAAATATGTAATATTAATTTTAAGACTCCGCTCTGGACACTACCCATCGGCAAAGTTTGCATTCCTAATGAAAAAGAGCGATTCTCCGAATTGCACAGTGTGCAATAAAATCGTGGATGTACAACATTTGCTGATGGATTGTGTCCGAAATAAAGATGAACGTGAATCACTCATGATCGAGCTAAAACTAAACAGATTAGATGTAGGCTTAATACAGTCAATTTATCATTAAGCGAAAAAATTTACAAATATAATAATTATATATAATTTTTGTGGGAGTTGCATCTGCCAACAAACTGTCGTACAGTTTGACAGAAGTAAAATCGTTTTTATATGTGTGCTATCTTGTGAGAATAAACATTTTTTCATATTTTTTTTCATTAATTTACCAAAAATTCACAAGGTCCATACATAATTAATAATAATAATAATAAATAATTTATAATAATTCATAATTTCCCTGGCCATCGGTAGCTTGGACCCTGTTCCCGATACCGGTGGGCTACTATTTTTTATATTTTTAAATGTTTTTCTTTTTTGTATGAATATTATAAAAATATTTAAAAATGTAATAAGAAAAGTGATAAATAAAGGAAATAATAATAATAATCTTTATTTCTCCATAAATGCATTACATTATTTAATCTAAAAATGACTTAAGCTCCCCTAGTAACACAGGAAGCATTTTAATAAACGAATAGTAAACTTATGTAGAACTTAAGGTCCGTATAAACTCTTATATAAGCTCACCAAGCATCTTGATGCTTTATACTGGCATTTTTAAACCATTATGATGCTTTACACTGTATAACGTTAGGATAATGGCATATGAAAATGCTTTTGTAAAGCCTTTAGTTTTAGTGCAGTAAACCACAACGCAGCTGTACAGCTTTCAGGTGCTTTTAGTGCATTTGGATTTACAATAGCATTTTTAAGAAGTAAATAAATGTTTAATGCTGTTTAACAGCTTATACATGAACCATTATAATGCCACGTAAATCCGCTATACAGCTTTCAGCTGTTTTTAGTGCCTTAAGCTCTACAATAGCATTTTTAAGTAGTAAGATAATGTTTAATGCTGCTTAATAGCATAAACTTGTACCATTATAATGCACCGTAAATCCGTTATACAGCTTTGAGCTATTTTTGGTGCCCATTGTTGTATAATAGCACTTTTAAGTGGTTAGTGAAAGCCTAGACCTGCTGAACAGCATAAACGTGAATCAATTTAAAGCTTGCATTTTTAAAGATTAACTGAGTTCTGTTGTATAGCTAACAGCTCTATAATCAAATACAAGTGAGTAATTGTAATGCGTAAAGCTGTGTAAAGGTTCATTTTACTATATTCGTAAAACCATTTGAGGCCATTTTGAGGAAAAGCACAATATTCGCTATAAACATCTTTTTTTTTGTTGACGGCAGCATAATTATTTTAATAAGCCACGCACAGGCATATGAAGATCATGCGTTCAGAAAGCTATTTAGTCAACAGACTCTTGGCAAATGGATACAAGTTGAACAAAAATTCTGAAATTGTTTTTTTTTGTTTTGCTCAAGGATCCCCAAAATTGCGTTCAAGTGATAGCACTATTTCAGTCTACATCAATTCTACGGGTATACTGGTGAACCCATATAGAACTACTTTATAGACAATAGCACTACAGTGGTTCATCAAAAGTCTTCTATCTGCCCTCTGGATTAATAATTCTTCACGTGTGAGTATTTATACTGCTGGCGGCATTAATTAGCCTTTTTAAAGGCTCACCGGGCTGCTACAGACCGACACCATTTTGTAAATATTTTATAACCAAAAAGTATTATCATTCGGACCTATTTATAAAAGCATTAGGCCTGTATAGTAATAATATAACTTAATTTAATACTGTCCAACCAATGATAATACGTTAATTATGCAAAATTCTTTATATACTAAACATACACAATTTTTTTGGTTATTTCACGCATATATTTATATAACATTTTTTAACAAAACCACATAATATCGAGGGCCCGTGAAAATTTTCAATGAAACTTATACAGACATTTACAGTAAACTACATTGCGCAGTAATATTTGAAGGCATGAAATAACAAAAGAGTCAAAAACTTAAACAGTATTATATATTTTGTTTTGATGCAAACAAATATGAAGTCACTACCACAGTTTTGACCCTCTTCGTCCATATTATATTGCAAGACAAAGTAGTTAAATTACAACGATAATTGTATTATAACATTTGTACCGTGGTATTAGAGATGTTTTTGCAATGATGTAGGGTTTAATTAAGTTCTAACTGTGAACACTTAAATAGCTCCAATAATTCTTTTACTACATTCTAATGCTAGTCTAATGCTTTTGTAATGCAATTAACATCTTCATTATCAATAATATTGCTAGTATAATGCTTCTGTAATGCGACTGGCAACTTCTTTGACCATAATATAGCTTCTTTAATGCGATAGGCAACTTCATTGACCACAATAATGCTAATATAATGCGCCTGTAATGCAATTAAACAACTCTTGTGAATCTATTTAGGATCTAAAGCCGTATAATTTGTGCCCAAATAAGCATTACAGTAGCCGTATAATCGTTTGTAATGCTAATAAAGAAGTAACTCAAAATGCAAAAACGATACAGAAATGCTGTAAGTCGGCCGTTATACTGCTTTGATGTGTTACTTGGGCATGTTCCAGAATAAAAAACCCTGACTTCTAAACTAGGTTTATGTATCGTAGAAGCCAGTGTCCCTTCAAAGTGATGTGCTTAAAGAAAAATAGGACACACATTGTACACAATAATCCATTAGGGCAAGTTCAAGAGAAACAAAATAAAATAAAAATAAAATAAAAAAGTTAAAAAGCAAAAAACATTAAATGAAAGTGTAGTGTATGTCTCTAGTGTATTTGTCTGGAGTAATGTGTGTGTGTATGTTTGAGAAAGTGTGTGTGTGACTGTGAGTGTAAGTATGAGTGAGTGTGCGAGCTTATGCGATAGTATAATAATTATCATAATTTAACTTTTATAAAAAGCCTCCAGCACCAAGCCTCGAATTCCAATGCCCTTCATCTTATTTAGTAAGGCCGGTGCAGAAACAGTATCAAAGGCCTTAGATAAATCAAGAAAGATACCAAGACACTTTCGTTTGTTGTCATCAGTCCTAACTGCGTAGTCAGACAGAGCCATTATTGCATCTTCAGTACTCATACCCTTCCGGAAACCAAATTCGTTGGGGGCTAAAATATTATTAACATCGAGGAAACTGACTAGACTCTTATTTGAAATTCGTTCCAAGATCTTTGACATGGCAGAAAGAACCGAGAAAGGTCTGTAGTTGTTAACATAGTTTCTGCGACCGGCCTTATGAACTGGGTGAACTACGGCTTTTTTAAAGACTACTGGGAAGACACCAGATGAAATGGCAAGATTACAGACATGTGTAATGATTGAGACTAATACACTTCTAGTGGACTTGAAGTTTCTTACGACTTATTGTCGGGCCTACGTTGTCCCCCCATATCTAAGCACTAATACTGTAACGTAGAAATATTGTAAAAACAAACCAATTTTTTTAAAAGAGTAACCGTGGAGTTTCTTGCCAGTTCTTCTCCACAGGAAACGACTAACCCGAACCGTGCACCTTTTGTCGACGTTTTATAAGTGCCCATGTAGGCCTATGTGAAATAAAAAACATTTGATTTGATTTGATTTGATTTGATGATATTAATGGGAATGTCATCCCAACCGGTAGCGGAGTCTGACTTGAGACTCATAATGATGTCTTCAACATCCATTTCCGTAGACTCAAGGAGAACCATAGAGCCACTCGAACTCCTTGGCGAAATTGTAGGCGTGGCGGACACAGGTTTTATTTTAGTAGCAAGGCTTTCACCAATACCAGCAAAGTAGTTAATAACCTTATTAAGAGAGGACCCTGGAGTGTCAGAAAGATGTAACAGTTCAATAGGGGGAGGACAGTGAGAACGAGGGTCAGTTACTTTTTTCACCACATCCCACGTTGCTCTAATATAATTTTTTGCCTTAGAAAATTCTTCCTTTTCATACGCACGTTTAAGTTTCCTTAATAATGAGTTGAAATTACGGTAGCGAGTATATGTTATTCTTAGAATTTTGTTACTAGCATGTTTTTTAATTTTGACGTGCATGCGGTCACGATTTCGTATACAGCGTAACAAGCCAGGGGTAATCCAAGGCTTAAGAGATCTATGTTTCCTGGGGACTGTATATGTATGTGTGTTATTCTTTATGATAGAAGAGAGACCACCTATTAAGTCTTCCGCCACTTTATTTGGTTCAACCACCGACAAGATAGGAGACCAGTCTTTACTATTGATAGTTTCTACAACTGAATTGTGGTTAACTTTACATTTGGTACGGGGTAAATTACGATACTTATTAATAGTTTGCAAAAATAGTAGCAGAGGTTCATGACCAATTATAGACGACTCAATGACAATAGCTGTAGCTGATAAATTCGTTTTTAAGAGGATGTGATCTAGACTTTTGGAGATACGTGTGGGGAACAGGTGAGCTGGGAAAAGCCCGTGCGCAGCAGCACATGATAAATACTCGTCCGAGTGTGTATCGTTGTTGCCAATCTTGATATCGATATTAATATCTCCAATCAAGACAACAGTCTGTGTGGATGGTATGAGCACTCTATCCAAACTTTCAATGAAATTGTTGATGTTTTTATAGGAAAGGGAGCGATACAGAGCAACAATTGAGACGCCGTCTATATTACAGACTAGATGTTCCCCGCGGCTTCGCTCCCGTGGGCCACCCCACAGGACCCGTTTTCGGGATAAAAAAATAGCCTATGTCACTCAGGAATAACGTAGCTTTCTATTGGTGAAAGAATTTCTTAAATCGGTCCAGTAGTTTCGGAGCATATTCGGTACAAACAAACAAACAAAAAAATCTTTCCTCTTTATAATATTAGTATAGATAAGACAATTGGCATTGGTACCGTGTGGTGACGGACGTAAAGAATTTCACCATCCCATATCTTCCCGTGGGTGTCGTAAGAAGCGACTAAGGGACACACCAGAGAATGGGCAGCAGCGTTCTCTGTGCACTTTAACAACTAACTGCGATCGCCAAGCGTGGCGATTATGGCAAACCCCCCCAAACCAAATGAATAAATTTCTTCTTAGCCATGTCTACAAGCTGTTTTCAAGAGTCATCACGAATCGTCTCGCGCGCAGGTTTGACGATTTCCAGCCTCCCGAACAAGCCAGATTCCGTAAGGGTTTCAGCACCGTAGACCACATACATACGCTGCGCCAGGTTATACAGAAGACCAAAGAGTACAACCTGCCTCTCTGCGTAGCGTTTGTGGACTACGAGAAAGCCTTCGATTCGATCGAGACTTGGGCTGTATTGCAGTCTCTCCAACGGTGCCAAATTGACTACCGGTACATCGAAGTGTTGAAGTGTTTATATAAAAACGCCACCATGTCAGTTCGACTTCAGGATCAGACTTCGGAACCAGTCCTTCTGCAGCGAGGTGTGAGACAAGGAGACGTCATATCTCCGAAACTGTTTATTTATGCACAAAAAAAAAAAAAAGGTACAAAGGCGGTCTTACTGCTGCACTGGAGGATGTCTTCAAGGTTCTGGACTGGAGAGGGCTAGGCATCAACGTCAATGGCGAGTACATCACTCACCTTCGGTTTGCCGATGATATAGTGGTTATGGCTGAGACCATGGAGGACCTCAGTACAATGCTCGATGATCTCAGTAGAGCTTCCGAAAGAGTGGGTCTTAGGATGAACATGGACAAAATCAAGGTGATGTTGAATGCCCATGTTACACCCACTCCTATCAAGGTCGGAGACTCTACACTCGAAGTTGTGGGCGACTATGTCTACCTTGGACAAACTGTAACGGGATATTTTCTTGGGAACAATAAAGCACCATATACTGAGAACGAGGTTTATTAAATGTAACCCTTGAACACGTTACCAAAGTAAATAAATTTAAAAAGGGTCGCTGGTTGCAGTTGGCTGGTCAACTTTTCTCCGTATCAAAATATTTCCCAACTAATTTAGAGTGGAGGGTGGAAGAACAAAACATAAAAATAATAATAAAACGGAAGGGCTAGAAAGCCCGTCTCCTGAACCGTCGCGTAGCCAGCCAACTCCACAACGCGATAGCCTGCCTCGAGCAGACAGCCTCAGCCAGGCAATCAGCCCCAACCAGACAATCAGCCCCAACCAGACAATCAGCCCCAACCAGACACCTCCTGAAGTTACAGAATAAAAACTTCTTAGCACAAAAACTCAAATTAAACACAAAGGGTTTTGAGTATATAGAACAGACAGGTCGCTAAAACACTGAAAGCAACATCCTATACACCGGGCTTTACATAGGCGAACACAATGGGTGAGCCGTCCGGCACTCTTCATGATTAAACACACAGAATTTAGGGTTAGACGGAGCAGACAACTCGCTACACATGGAAGGTATTATCTTACACACAGGCTTTACATAAGTGAACACAATGGATGAGCGGTCCCGCACTCTTCATGATTAAACACACAGATTTTATTGTTATACAGATCAGACAAATCGTTGGGATACGGGAAATATTATCTTAAATACCGGGCTTTACATAGGCTAACATAATGGATGGCCCTCCTGAGTATATGGAAATCATGCCTAAGGTGTATGTAAATAGGTATAATTGTATGGAGCTTGTCAACAAACACCCACAAAGGATAGGCCAGCCCAAATAATATAAATGTATCGGCCGCCCTAAGAAACCGAATACCAACTGACAGAGCCTTTAGGAAGTCAAACACGTACCTTTCGGAGGAAGTAAACCCGTAGGGTAGATAGGTCGGCCCAATTTCGACCCCACGCCACGTTGTTCTGAAAGAAACCAGCAAGTCAGCACACAGAACTCACAACGAAATACGATGGGGTCAATCCCCTGAGCAAGGCGACTTACCGTGAGGGATTATGAGCCCAGCTTGGGAACACAATCACGCCGGGTATCACACCACGACGGTTACATGCAGCTTCCAGGCCGCGTATCCACAATCACGCACGCGGTCACCGGCGATTTTTGGCTTCACGTATTCCGATCAATCACGACAGGCACATACAGGAAACGCTCTGCCGCACAGAGGCCGACGCCCACGCGATAATTCCAGCCCACTCGCAATCTCCAGGCTCTGCTCAAGCCGGTCAGCCCAAGAAAAAACGCCTCTACGCAGTTCGCCCTTGTCGCCAAGAAAAAACTCCCGCCGGGTGCGCTCTCATACCATCATTCTCGAACCGAAAACCTAAAACACCGAATCCCATAAACTGTTTCCTAAAATTTCCGTTTTCGAAGAATTTACGCGGAACAATTTTCCTTCAAAGAAATACACTATCCCAGACCTACGCCTCACCCTACAACTTTCCAAAACCCGACTTAAAATCAGACTACAATAAAACACTATCAATCCCTGACAGCCCGGATGAGAATTTTGAACGCACCCCGCTCCCGCGTTTCGTTCAGGAAATCCGATCGTTCTCGAATCTTCTGAACTCAAAGGCTACCATCATTCACATAAGCAATTCCTTGAGGCACGCCAACGGAAGCGGGACAACGTCCTCGCAATCCAAAAACCAAACTCGAATCCTACCCGTGTGCTAGTCCAAAGAAATAATTAAGCCAATCTTAGCGGAGACGGGCGCGTTTCCGAACGAAAACGCAGTACGTCCAAATGACAGCTGCAGTCCGTCAAAACAAACAAAAAATACAGCCTCGGTGTACGGATATCAAGTGATTCTAAGTTATTTTGGTGAAATGAGAGTGTTTATAGGGAACTCACCGTCCCAGGGTGCGGTTCCAAAGTGGTTCCACCACTCAGCGGCAGTTTTGAAGCGAACGAGCGAAAACACGGCGGCAAGAGGTAATTAATTTTCTTTTGACAAAACTTTTATCTACCACAAAAAAAAGTGTTACAAAACGATCCAATTGGGTAGGGCCAACTTCGAGAAAGAGGTCAACCGAATCCGACTCGGTTGGGCAGCGTTCGGGAAGTTGCGCGGTATCTTCTCGTCCAACTTACCACAGTGTCTCAAGATGAAAGTCTATGACCAGTGTGTGTTGCCAGTGATGACATATGGCTCTGAGACGTGGTCGCTTACAATGGGCCTCATCAGAAAGCTTACAGTCACTCAAAGGGCAATGGAGAGGGCTATGCTCGGAGTTTCCTTGCGTGATCGAATCAGAAATGTAGAGATCCGCAAGAGAACCAGGGTTACCGACATAGCCCGAAGAATTGCCAAACTCAAGTGGCAGTGGGCAGGGCACATTGCTCGCAGAACGGATGGCCGATGGGGCAGAAAGGTTCTGGAGTGGCGACCGCGAACCGGAAGACGTTGCGTTGGAAGGCCTCCCACTAGGTGGACCGATGACCTGGTGAAGGTTGCGGGGATCCGCTGGTTGCGAGACGCACGGGACCGGTCAATGTGGCGACGCTTGGGGGAGGCCTATGTCCAGCAGTGGACGTCTTTCGGCTGATATGATGATGATGATGATGAATTGGCATCAGCAAAATCGGGTTCATCGTGTTTCATAGAAGATCTAATATATACAGCGCATCCGTCATTTTGATTAAAAGTATTTTTCGTAATATAGAAGTATAACCATCTAAAGTTGGTAGGTGACTTGTTTTGCTTAGCCAACATTCGGACAAGACAATAACATCACACTGAAAACCCAGAAGTTCCATTAGTACAGATATTTCGTCAAAGTTTTTTTTATACTCCGAATATTAAGATGCAGTACTTTCAATCCCTTGTTTGGATTTCGAATATACCGCATGCCGCTTTCAGGTTGACATTTATAGGATTTAGCTACAGATAGTGAGTCTAATTCATGGTCTACTTTATTTAGGTTAGGCATTTATAAAAAAAATATAAGAAAAAACCTATATCCTAAACCTACTGGTCGGAATTACATAAATGCAAGCAAGTAATTGATATATACAAAAAAGTTGTAACTGCTGACAATACTGTTCGCACACCAAAATCAGTAAAAAGGAAGTGTTCTTCAAAGATACTTGAAAGAAAGCAAAGTCAATCTAACTAAAACCAGAACAACATAACACAGCAAATACCACGAATCTTGACTGACCTGAACTCTGAAGGAGGCTGTAGCAATGATAAACTATTAACACATAGCAATGTCGCCAAACATAAAATGTGCATTCTAAGTAGCAATAAAAGGAACGATGTATTGTCTATAGCTGAGAAAAACTTTGATAGCTGTTTCAACCTGTGCCATTATCTGATACCATACGGATGCACCAAACAGCTGCTTAAGGATCTTGATACAAAATTACTAAAATTCACTTTAAATGATTTTTGTATAATATTCTTTGGTGATGAAGACTTTACGACGACTTCTTAACCAGAAACGTATTACAAGCCATGCAGCATACGAACATAATATTCTGTTTACCTATATTTAAGTGCCCTTTTGATAAAAATCTTTTTAATTGCCGAGTAGAGACTTTTAATAAGCTACTGTATCTGGATATTTTGACGCATGGTCATGGCCTTTTAGACAGCAATCTAAATCTCGAATACGACTACAGCATGGTTGATAGGTACACAGGATCTATAAAACATCGCGGTCTATCGAGAATATTCAAGGACTTATTAGATTTAATTACTAGTATAACAGAAGAATCTGACATAACACAAATTGATATAATTGAGTCGAAAAAACCCGCCAAACCAAATGACATTTTATTTTCACGACTAAGCACCCCTACATATTACACCAAAATATTTCTGGGTTATTGGGAAAAGCAGAAAATCTTACTATTTGCTTACATGAGCTAATTGATAAGCAAATATGGGTTGATATTCTATGCATTACTGAGCATTTTAAGATGGAGGGCTATGAAAAACATCTCAGCATAATGGATTATTGTTTAGTGGCCGAGCGAAACGAGGCGGAGCGTGTATAATGTAAGGAAAGGACATCAATGGAGGGAAAAAATAGCAAAATTATCTATTAATGGTGTTTTCGAATGTTGCGCCATTGAATTAAAAACGGACAAGACTGTGATTGTTTGTGTATACAGGGTACCCAATGCAAGCAACTTTAATGAGTGTATTGAAAAATTAGATATAATGTTACGTATGCTTGTAAAAAAGTCCTATAAAAATATTGTTTTGGCCGGGGATTTTAATATAGACGTATCAAAGCGAAATAGGCAATCTATTAAATTTGAGACATTGTTACTTAATTACAACTTAAAACTTGCTCTATATGAACCAAATTGTCTTGGGATACAGTCATGCATTGACAATTTTGCGCATAATTATTGCAAGACAGTCCTTTAGGGCTTCTGTACTGGAATTAGCTCTCTCTGACCATACGGCTCAACTAAAATGTCCCATTAAAACTGTCTGTTCTATAAAACAATGGCGTATACTGAGACGTGACTATAATAATATCAATGTCAATAAATTTAAAACATATTTGAGTAGTTTAACATTTTCAGATGTATATGAATCGAATAATCCTAATATAGCTTTCAATGCATTCACAGAAATGTTTTTGTTTCTATTGTAGCGGCACCGACACCGCCACTTACAAAGTAATGACATGACGTCACACAAATCCTACATCGCGCAAGCAAAGTTTGCGGCGCGATTTGAACGTATACAACAGTCCGACGATAACCGTTGGGCAGTTGCCCGGACCAGACACAACACCCGTCTGGTCGGAGGATCCTCCCTTTTCTATGGAGGTTTGTGGGACTTTACACCCTGTTCCACCTACCCTCCAAACTGGTGACCCCGACGTGATCATCAGCGCAGCCTTCGTGCAGAGCTACTTCATCGTGACGTCATCATCACTTCCTCAAGCTTTCGAGCAGCGAGTCACACAGCCAGCCAGTACCCACGGCATCTACGAGGGTATCCTGACCACCAGCATGCAGCGGACGTGCATACCTGGTCATCACCCTCAGCTTCTTTCATCACCGCTCCGACCCACTGGAGCCAGCAGCACTGTCCCGACTCACTGGGACACATCATCACCGCTCCGACTACTGGAGCCAGCAAAACTATCCCGACTCACTGGGATATCATCACCCCGACTCACTGGGGCAGAACCGCATACAGTTCCGACTCACCGCGAACTCTGCGACTGCCGGTTCCGACTCACGGGAACCAATCTTCCACTGGCCAGGCACGCATCACAAGATGTACGGACGACTCAACCTGCTATCGACCTCCAGTCTCCGGAGTGGAGTGATGTAGCGGCACCGACACCGCCACTTACAAAGTAATGACATGACGTCACACAAATCCTACATCGCGCAAGCAAAGTTTGCGGCGCGATTTGAACGTATACAACAGTCCGACGATAACCGTTGGGCAGTTGCCCGGACCAGACACAACACCCGTCTGGTCGGAGGATCCTCCCTTTTCTATGGAGGTTTGTGGGACTTTACACCCTGTTCCACCTACCCTCCTAAAATAGCAACTACATACTATACTAAAAGAAAAAAAACATTTTTCCAAAAAAATACTACCGACTTCCAAGTAAGAAAACTAGAAAATAAAAAATAACTTTATTTTTGGAAGTCGGTGTCTTTGATAGGTACCAAATTTTTAAGTTATGGACACCGACTTCCAAAAATATAGTTATTTTTCACTTTCTAGTTTTCTGACTTGGAAGTCGGTAGTATTTTTTTGGAAAAAAGTTTTTTATTTTTCACTTTTTAGTTGGACCTACCTAATAGGGAAGTAGTAAGTACCTATAACGACAAAATAGATTACCCGAATAACATGAAACTTGAATATAACCGGTGAAATGAGAGATCTGCATACCCCTTTCGAGCGTACTGGCGTGATGTTATGTTATGAAATGGTATAAACAATAAACAGACATGCGATTGCAGCAATCCTGAGAGATTTGCCGTTATTTATTGAAGAGTTCTGTTGTATATCTCCGAAGTTCTTCATCAGATCTTCACCAAATGAAAATGGGACCAATTTCGGAATATACATTTTCAAAAAAAAAAAATCAAAATCGGTCCACAATTGACGGAGATATCGGTGAAAATATATAAAAAAAAAAAAAAAATTGCGTACATAATGTCGAACATAGAACCTCCTCCTTTTTTGGTAAGTCGGTTAAAAAGTAAAACTATCAATATGGCGGTTTACGACTTTCTACACAAAATCATGATAAATATGGATATGAATACACCTATCTGTGCCATTTACTGCGACATGACGCAGGCATTTGATTATGTTCAGCACGGACCCGGCCCGGCCGGCAAGCTGGAAACCCTTAGGCGAGGCGATGAAGGCAAAAAAAGGGCTCGAAGCGTGGTTGACGGTAACGTGGTGGTATGGGAACAAGGAAAAGGTTGGGGAATGGTTCTAGAGAGAATCTGCTGCGGCTCCAAGAGTACAAGCTCCCTATGCTCTAGCATGCCTTGCCCAGTCCTAATTCATTCATCCCATTAATATCCTATTAAAAAAGCCCGAAGCAGCAAGAAGTATGGTTTTAGAGGAAATGTTCTAAAGCTCTTACAATCATATTTACAAGAAAGTAAGCAAACAACAGAAATCACAACGATTAATGCGAACACTAAACGTGAAGTAATTTTTTCATCTAGTGAGCGTAACGTCAACTATGGTGTGCCGCAAGGAAGCGTATTAGGACCACCGCTTTTTATCCTTTACATTAACGATTTTCCAAATTGTATAGATCACAGTATGACACTCTTTTTGCAGATGACAGCGCGATAATTATTCCTTGTGAAAATAAGCAAATGTATGAATCTGATATAAATAATACACTAAACAAAGCGATTCGATGGCTAGACTCTAATAACCTCAATATCAATTTAAATAAAACAGAAATAATGCATTTTATCCAAAGGCAGTTAAAATTTCCAACTTTTGAAATTAAATATAATAATAATTTAATTGACGCTGTAAATTCCACTAAGTTTTTTGGATTAACGATGGACGTAATTTAAATTGGAAGGCTCACATAGAGGTTATTAATAAAAACCGGCCAAGTGCGAGTCGGACTAGCGCACGAAGGGTCTTGTACCATTATCGCAAAAAACGGCAAAAAAAACACGTTCGTTGTATGGGAGCCCCACTTAAATATTTATTTTATTCTGTTTTTAGTATTTGTTGTTATAGCGGCAACAGAAATGCATCACCTGTGAAAATTTCAACTGTCTAGCTATCACGGTTCCTGAGATGCAGCCTGGTGACAGACAGACAGACAGACAGACAGACGGACCGCGGAGTCTCAGTAATAGGGTCCCGTTATCACCCTTTGGGTACGGAACCCTAAAAACTAAGTAACAGTGCATTCGCGCTATATAAACTATCGCGGATACTAAAGACTGATGCCCTATTAACCGCTTATTACGGCATAGCTGAGTCCATTATCAGATACGGCATTATTTTTTGGAGACTCTGTACGGATAGAGATATCGCATTTAAAGCCCAAAAAAAATGCCTTTATCCTTATTTAAATAAAAAAATACAGACAGCTGCAAACCATTTTTCACAAGCCACAACATTATGACTTTACCTTCAATTTATATTTTTGAAATTGCGATATTTGTTAAAACAAACCCTAATCTATTTACCCGCATGGCAGACCTGTTTCCTAGAAACAGACGTGATAACAGTCAACTCTGCCAACATAGCTCTCGTACTGCACTTATGCGCAAGAGTGTTTTTTGTATGGCGCCCATTATTTACAATCATATTTCCAATAGCTGGAAAGAGCTAAGCGTAGAACCATTTAAAAGGAAAATGAAATCTTTTTTAGTTAGTAAAGCATATTATGATGGGAATGAATTTTTAATAGATATATTTTTACCCGACTGCCGAAGGAGGGTAATGTGTTTATCAGTCTATGTATGTATGTATGTAAGTATGTATGTATGTATGTAAGTATGTATGTATGTATGTTTGTTCCTATGTGGCGTTCTAGAGACCAAACGCGTGGGCCGATTTTGATGGTTCTTACGTCAATCGATTCGTCTTAACCCCGCGAGTGTCATTGGCTACATTAAAATTGTAAAATAGGAAAATGGCGGTTGTTGGGCGCCATATTGTGGGGGCCCAAATATTTTTTTTCTACCAAACCTATCGTGTGGGGTATCAAAATAAAGGGTTTTAAGAGGTAATTTCAAAAATGTATAACAAATATATGTTTAAATGTAACTAATTCGAAAAAAATAACTAAAAAGTTATAAATAAAAAAAGTTAATTAAAAATATCAAAAAACCCGACTGCTTGAAAAGAGAACTAATAATAAAAAGACGTAAACAAGGAGAAAATCATGCTGTGCAGTCGGAGGATACATCTGGTTTTGGTCAGCCAGCTCGCGAATATGTATCCTCCGACTGCACAGCATGATTTTCTCCTTGTTTACGTCTTTTTATTATTAGTTCTCTTTTCAAGCAGTCGGGTTTTTTGATATTTTTAATTAACTTTTTTTAAATTGCCATGTTTTTTGACAAATTAATTTAATCTGAGATGTATGTAATGTAATAATGATTTTGTTAATTATATTTTTTTATTTTTTTTATAATTGTATATTTGTCAATTTTGTATGTAACTCCAATCTATTTCCATATGAAGTAATTATGTAATGAATCAATCAAATTTAATTTATTTATTGTCAGCATTGTCAACGATAATGAATGTTATTATTTAATGCTAAGTCTGTATTAATATTTGCACACCATGACAATATGGTAAACATGTTAACACAACTCCATGTACTTATATCACCTTGCATGCATTTTTTGTTTCATATAATTGTATGTACACACATGTTTGAGCAAACAAATTTAACTGAATCTGAAATCTGAATCATGAATTGACAAAATTGGTAATTTATTAATAAGTTTAACTTTAAAAGCTGCCAAGCGACTTGCAGTTTTGGGTTTAACAGTGATATCCTTTTCAGCCAATTTGTTGTTTTGGTTTGGTATAGTAATTCTCTGCCCGCAATGATCAGAATCTAATAAATTTGTAATTTCTTTGTGGATTGGTATAACATTAGTATAAATATTATCTAAGCATGTGGCACTAGTAGGGGTTATTCTTGTGGGCTCCAAAAATAGGTTTAGAAAATTGTAGGACTGAAACAGACTTATTATTTTACTACAAGAATCTGAGATTTCTACTTTTCTCAATCCCATTTCCAATCAACCGATCTCTTCTCTTTGTCTCTTCACCGAATCTCCGAACACATCATCTGATATCTGCAGTATCATTGTAAATGTTGATTAAGTTACAAATTTGCTTCAAAAGTTAGACACATCTAAAGGGGCAGGTCCGGATAAAATTCCATCAAAACTTCTCGTAAGGTGTGCACCTGCGATAGCGCAACCTATCTCGACTTTATTTAGAAAATCCTTAGCTACTTGTGTTGTCCCGCAAATATGGAAATCAGCGAATGATGAAAACCTTTTTTATGTATAGGTGATATAAAATATCACTTAAACATAAAAAGGTGTCAAAACTGACATAAAAATTACAGGCCGATATCTAAACTGTGTATTATAGCCAAGGTCTTCGAAAGAATA
Source organism: Anorthoa munda (assembly GCA_945859665.1). Lineage (NCBI taxonomy): Eukaryota > Metazoa > Arthropoda > Insecta > Lepidoptera > Noctuidae > Anorthoa > Anorthoa munda. Next base: position 29,634,098 of record OX243911.1, on the reverse strand, counting down.
ATATATAACCAGGTTTATTCAGCACTCAAAAATTCGTGTAGAACCTGATATGAACCTGATTCTTCTTAACGACTTTATTACTGATGCCATGGACAAAGGTAGGCAGGTCGATGTCGTTTATACAGATTATAGCAATGCTTTTGATCGTATTGAACATAACATCCTTATATCAAAGTTAAATGGCATGGGAATACGCGGTGATCTACTCAGATGGATTTCCTCTTACCTTGGCAATCGGTCGCAAGCAGTAGTACTAAACAATTATATATCTAGCTGGGTCCCTGTCCCTAGTGGAGTCCCTCAGAGTTCATTGGTTGGTCCTTTGATATTCATAGTCTATATTAACGACATTGACTCCTGCTTGACTTCATCCAGATTACTATGTTTTGCCGATGATATGAAAATGTATGCCTCGATATCGTCGCAAATGGACGTAATTGCACTCCAGAACGATCTGCATCGTTTACAGGATTACTGTCATATTAATAAACTAGACCTCAATTCCGCCAAATGCTCGGTTGTTACATATCCTCGGCAACGCTCAGTCATTACTACATCGTATACCCTAAATAATCAAATTTTACTAAGATCAAATTCCATCCGTGATCTGGGGGTTCACGACGATTCCAAGCTCAGTTTTGAAACACATGTTGATGCAATAGTCGCCAAGGCATCAAAATCACTGGGTTTCATAATGCGGTTATCCAAGTGCTTCACTAAAGCTAAAACTTTAAAAATCCTTTATTGTACTTTTGTTAGAAGCCACTTGGAATATGCGTCTGAAATATGGAACCCATATTACAACAAGTACATTAACCGTCTAGAAAGCATCCAAAAAAGATTTATAAAATACATACGTTACCACCAGAAAGTACCATATCAGTCCGAAAATTACCTTATCCTTTGTAAAAAATACCCTATATTGCCTCTATTCATTCGCCGCGAGTTTAGTGACTGCGTTTGTTTGTTGAAAATCTTAAACAACATTATAAACTGCTCAGATATTTTATCCAAATTTTATTTTAATACCCCTGTGAAGTCAAAAAGATTTAATCCACCTTTGCAGGTTCCAGCAGCCTCCACAAATTATAGACAGAATTCGTATATTGTGCGGGCAAGTAGACATTTTAATGGGTTGTGTAAGCAGCACGATATTGATCCATTTCTAACTAGTGTGCCTTCAGTCAGGAAGTGCTTGAGCCGAAACTTTTTCAATCAGTTAAATGCAACGTAAAGGTTGTTGTGTAGTGTGAGCAATATGTTAGTGATCATTATATAAGTTATTTAATAGTCTTGTTTGGCGATCTATTGTTATAGACGTCTTCTGAAGTGTCCATAGATATTATATAATATCCAATATTTTATAGGTGAAGACTTTTAATTGGCTGACCGTCAAATTTACTGCTCTTGTTCTGTTAATTTTAAGCTGTAAGTTTTCCATGTTATCTAAATAAATAAATTAATTAACATTAAAATCACCAGAAGTGATAATGGATTTAATCGAGTTACAAATCTTGTGTAACACTTCATCCATTACCTTTTTAAAGCAGTCATACAATCCTGAAGGGGGTCTGTATACACTTAATATAATAAACTGCTCCAATTCTATACAAGCTATTTCAACTGTCCGCTCAACAGATAGGAACACTTATCTAGAATTAGTAAGATAATACTTGAAATACAGGCAGGTTAAAGTTCAGGTAAACGGCGTAAACCCACTCGAGTCTGAAATGACAATGGGCGTTTCTCAAGGTTCTATACTCGGTCCATTCCTCCTTTTAGTTTAGATTGCCGATCGATTGACACACAAGTCAACATATTACATAGGTATAACATTCATAGAAAAAATGCCACGGTACCTCCCATACTATTAACCGGTTGAATGCCGTAATTACCGTAAGCCGTTATGCCTCTCGTGGATCCACGTTTCAGGCGTAAAAGGAAATAAAAGTACTAATAAAATATAAAAATATTGTATTATTTATAAATACGTATTCATTTTTAATTTATCTTACAAAAGGTATGTATGAATTAAGTATATAATTAATCACAAGGATTCCTCTAAATGTTAAATCTTAATATGTAATTTCTAAGTTTATATTAGTCAAACATTACATAAATATGTATGGTACGGGTATATACATTTTTATTAAAAATCTGTCAAAATACTACAAATTAGCTAATGATCCTCAAGGGGTTACATTTTTAACCGACTTACCAAAAAGGAGGAGGTTCTATGTTCGACTTCATGCATGTTTTTTTTCTTTTTTGTCTGTTCACCGATATCTCCGTCAATTCTGGACCGATTTCGATTTTTTTTATTTGTATAAGTATGTTCCGAAATTGGTCTCCTTTTAATTTGTTGAAGATCTGATGAAGAACATCGGAGATATACAAAAAATAAAAAATAAACTTTAATAAATAACGGCAAATCTCTCGGGATTGCAGCAATCGCATGTCTGTTTATTGTTTATACCATTTCATAACATAACATCACGCCAGTACGCTCTAAAGGGGTACACAGATGTGTACAGTTCACCTTATCCAGTTCACAGATATGTTCAGCTCATTTCACCGGTTATGTTCAGTTTCATAATATTCGGGTAATCAATTCTGGGATTATAGTTACCTTACTAAACTACTTTACTACTTTCCTATTAGGTAAGTACAACTAAAAAGTGAAAAATAAAAAAAACCATTTTACAAAAAAATACTACCGACTTTCAAATAAGAAAACTACAAAGTGAAAAAAACTTTATTTTTGGAAGGCGGTGTCCATTTCGCTAAAAATTGGTACTGTAACGGATAAATAAAATTCGGGCAGAGCTTTGTTCAGATCTTGTATTCACAATCGAAAGTGACAAATAAATGACTGGCAATCGCTTATATTAACACATCCCCCCTGCTTGCCATGGCTTGACTGAACAGGAGGCTTCAATATGGCGGCTTTGCTTCGGCGGGCTCGGCGGGCGTTGGTCGGTTGCACGTAGGCTGACGTCACATCCGTAACATTCGGCCATCCTGAAATCATTGCTCTCGCAATGGGAGCAAAAACATTCATTAGCTTTCAAATAAATCAATTAGGGCTTCAGTGTCAGTACTATAGTTACAAAAAAACAATTACTATTACAGTTACTATTGTTGCTTTCCGATATAGGTGCTTTACTTCTATATGGCCTTAGTCCATTTACCGACTCAGCACCTGTGAGCTTTTGTAACCACGTAAAACTTTTAGTATCTATAATTTGCCACTACTTTACATAAAGCATTTTCAATATGGACTTGACAGGTTCTTGCAAACCATTGTACCGCATTCAATGTAAATGTTTACATTATGTTTATGATAAACACGTCATGGCATTACATGGCGTCACTAGGCGTCGCTAGGCGTCACTAAGCGTCACTAGGCGTCACTAGGCGTCACTAAGCGTCATTAGGCGTCATTAGGCGTCACTAGACGTCACTAAGCGTCACTAGGCGTCACTAGGCATCACTAAGCGTCACTAGGCGTCACTAAGCGTCACTAGGCGTCACTAGGCGTCACTAAGCGTCACTAGGCGTCTCTAGGCGTCACTAAGCGTCATTAGGCGTCATTAGGCGTCACTAGACGTCACTAAGCGTCACTAGGCGTCACTAGGCATCACTAAGCGTCACTAGGCGTCACTAAGCGTCACTAGGCGTCACTAGGCGTCACTAGGCGTCACTAGGCGTCACTAAGCGTCACTAGGCGTCACTAAGCGTCACTAGGCGTCACTAAGCGTCACTAAGCTCCACTAAGCGTCATTAAGCGTCACTAAGCGTCACTAAGCGTCACTAAGCGTCACTAAGCGTCACTAAGCGCCACTAAGCGCCACTAGGCGTCACTAAGCGTCACTAAGCGTCACTAAGCGTCACTAGGCGTCACTAGGCGTCACTAAGCGTCACTAGGCGTCACTAGGCGTCACCAGGCGTCACTAAGCGTCACTAAGCGCCACTAGGCCTCACTAAGCGTCACTAAGCGTCACTAGGCATCACTAAGCGTCACTAAGCTTGACTACTTTACTTTACTTTCCTGAAAATCGTAAAGTCACATGGCCTACCATTACGAGTGAATATTAAATCTTAACGCTTCAAGGAAGTTGGTGTCATTAGTAGTGCTATTGATTCCCCAAATTACATCAGACAGGGAATTGGCCCAGTTATTTAGTTATTTGTTAAGGCTTTACTATAGTACCTAATTACAGCCCGCAAAGCATTATGAATGGATCGTTTTTTACATTTAAACTAACCAGTAGCATGTGGTCAAGCAATATCATTCAATGTGGGTACTGTAAGGAGTTTGCCTTTTAAAGCAGAGTCCTCCCATGAGCTACGCCCCTACGAATAGTCGCGCAGAATCATATGAGGAGCTACTATTCTAAGTTTTGAAAAGTAACATCAATCCTACCTTATCCTAACCCGAACATTTACCTAACGGAGGAATCAATTTTCAATTGAGGTACGGCCCTTAAAAGGGGTAGGCTTAAGTCATGACAAACGAATTACCGAATATTTACTTTAATTTCAATTTATGTGCATGTAACTGCACTGACAAATTAACGCCGTCATGCTTGAACCTCCTTGAACAAAAACTAAAAGTATCAAGGCGTCCTCCCGACACAAACAGTAATGTTGCGTCAACTCACATCGACCCGGATGGGGTTTAAATTTCAAAAATTCAGACATTATACAATTTTTCGATCTCTTGCATTTATCAGGCCAGAGAAGGAAAGGCTGGATTGCATCGAATTTCAAATCCTATTCATAGAACTTGCACCAGGGTTTAAATTTATAAATGCATTTACTTTTCAATTAAACAACAGCCACTAACTGGACCAATGATGTCAACTCGACATCCTTTGCAAAGGCTATGCCCCGTTAGCAAAGTCGGTATCAGTTATAACTATTACCTTAATAAACCCACTGGGTTTATACTAATACCCTGGTTTTAGCCTATGCCTTAATTCGAAAAACAAATAAACATTTTCTTCGATGCGTAGCTAACGTTGCCAGCCTCTTCTTCGCCCAGCAGCTTACAACTCATCAGCACATCAGAACATGCAAAAGATAACATTCGTTAATATCGATACTATTTTAAAAAGGTCGACATTAAAACTATCGATACATTTTTTCTACTTCCCCATCCCTACTAACTTCAATGTGTCATATTGACAGTTGACATTCCTATTTCATTTTAAATTTGGCATCGGGCCTTTTCCTAGATAATAATAAAGGGGACCTAAGACACTTAAATATCCTTAACCTATTTACATTTATCTAAACTAAGCCTAACTCTCCTATTTACCTATTTCTATTTATATGTATAACCAGCCTTAGGCCGCTTTCACATTAGGACGTTAGCAGCGCGACAGTAGCGCGGGAGAAGCGCATTCCTTCACACTATAAGAACAGCCGCGCGTTAGCAGCGCCGCTGCCGCGCCGCAGTTAAGTTCAGTGTGGCGCACTTCATTTCTAAAATGGATTCCGACGGTGAAACATTGTTGCTCCTGCTTTTGATAGTACTCATTCGGCGCCATCGATGTCGCGTAAAAAAACGAAAAAGACGGTACTGGATTAATCCTCTGTTTCGAAATCGTCATGTGCATAGTGATTATATAACAGTATTTAATGTAGTTAAAAATAATAATAATAATTTTTTTAATTATGTTCGAATGTTAAAACCGAGTTTCTACGAATTATTAAGTCTTCTTGAGAGTAGTATTCAACGTCGTGACACTAGATTCCGCAATAGCATTTCAGCAGAGACTTCTTATAACACTGAGGTAAGTCATTTACATACTTACCAGGTAAATAAAAAAATGTGCATCTGGACCGAGGGCCCATTTTTTTAATCCTTGCGAAACGAAATAAGACTTAAAGGGAAATTAGTTAAAAATAGTAAAAACATAAAGCAATGGGCCAAGAATTTCTTAAACGTGAATTAAAACAGTTATGCTTAAATTACTTGGGCCCTCAATCCAGACGCGTGAATAAACTGGCATAGCCTACATCTCAGAAAATACTATCTCTGGGTTAATCATTTTTATTTAGGAATTTAGTTAAGAATTTCTTAAATATTTTAAGAAATTCCCAAATCTGTAGAATATGACATTACAAATTTTTGGCGGTTTAGCTAGGGCCCTCAATCCTTTAATGTCTCTACTGAGGAATCTGCAAAACATGAATTTATCTGAAGATATATATTAATAGGACTGTAATATATTTTGCTTAGATACCTCTGTAAATTAGTTAAAAAGAAATAATGACACAAAAGTGAATTGTTATAAAGTAAATGAGAATCGAATTTTACTATAACGTCTGGACTGAGAGCCCAATATTTTCGGCTTTATTGACTAGGTTCAACCTCATAGATTAAGTCAAATTAAAATATATTTTTTTACTATTTTTTAATTAAAATGTTACATATCGTCCGTTCTTCTAAATGCAATACTTTAAGAGAAAATACATTTTTAATTTTTCATAGGAGAAAGTTTTGTAGGGTACATATGATTTTGTTACTTTTTGGGACGGAAAATCGTATGTCATTGTTTCTAAGGACAGGATATGTAGCACCAGAGACGTCGCAATCAAAATCATTTCGATGAATAAAACACATTTGGTATAAATTTATGAAAACTATTTACTTCACTTATATTATATAATCTAAAAATACTTTGATATCGTAACATCAATTTAATTACAAACTATTTGTAACAACTATTCAAATAAACGGTTACGATCGGTATAAATATAAGAAAACTATTTACTTCACATAAATGTAACCTAAAAATAGTCTGATATCTAATATATAAAATTCTCGTGTCACAGTTTTCGTTCCCGTACTCCTCCGAAACGGCTTGACCGATTCTCATGAAATTTTGTGAGCATATTGAGTAGATCTGAGAATAGGCTAACATCTATTTTTCATACCCCTAAGTGGGTAGGGTAGGTAGGGTAGGGTAGGGTAGGTAGGTAGGATAGGTAGGGTAGGTAGGGTAGGTAGGGTAGGTAGGGTAGGTAGGGTAGGTAGGGTAGGTAGGGTAGGTAGGGTAGGGTAGGGTAGGGTAGGTAGGTAGGATAGGTAGGGTAGGTAGGGTAGGTAGGGTAGGGTAGGGTAGGGTAGGTAGGGTAGGGTAGGTAGGGTAGGTAGAGTAGGTAGGGTAGGTAGTGTAGGGTTGTTAGGGTAGGGTAGATAGGGTAGATGAATGTTTGGTGTTTTTATGGCAAAACAAAGTTTGCCGGGTCAACTAGTTGTAAAATAAAATTTACCTACTTACAAACTTTTTGTAACAAATTTTCTAATAAACAGTTTAAATTATCAATAAATTTGTTCAAAGAAGCGAGTGAGCGAAGTTTGTATGCTGATTTTTAGTTATGAACGCTAAATAATAATGTTATTTTTTAGTGCTATTATTTTTATGCAAAAATAGCGGCTAACTATATGGCCCTATTTTCGAAGATGAAATCAGATTTTGTCGTCGATTATAACAACATGGATATGAAATTTAAAGTCCAGATGAGTACCTACCTATCTACATGTTGTTTTAAAATTAAACTTGTCACTAAAATGTATTAAAGAAAAATAAATAATAATAAAAATATAAAAAAACACGACAGCGCTACCAAAAACACGAATTGCAGTCGGATGACCTCTTAGACGTTAAATAGTGTTCCATAGAACAGTCCCCCAACTGTAGTTCGTGATTTTAGCAGCGCAGTCATGTATTTTTAATATTTTTTATCTTTACTCTTCAAAATTAGGATCAGCCAAACCATATGTCACAATGTGTAAATAAATAGGTTGTTCTTCTCTACTATTGTAAAATCTAAGCATTAAATCATCATAACAGACCATGCGGCCGTTTACGAAACCATGCCCCTTGTAGTGACCAAGATCAGCCGGTTTCAACGGGGGGACAAATTCAATAACACCTAATATTTTAAAATATTTTCCTTTTAAACTAATTGTTTCGGGTAGTTCCTTCAAACTAACTTTATCTGTCCCGTTCAAATCAAATGAGATCAAATCAGAGAGCTCGTAATTTGAATTCGCCACACATTTACAAGACACACAGGTATTATTTTCATTCCCAATACAAATTGCATCTTCAAGGCTGGAAAACCCAAAAATTCTAATCATATCTATATTAATCGGCAAAAAAGCCACCTCTCGGAAGATCTTGTTTGACGTACATAATTTGTTTAAACACTGTTTTGTGAAAACTGCACTGTTAATATAATTTAATAATATATTTTCAAATATAAAGGTAGCATTACAAGCACAATCAACATTTATAACTTGACCTTCTTGCGCTTTTTTAAAATATTCAAGTGCTATTTGAGACCTCATTTCATAAAGATCTTGATGAGCTGAATGACTATTAGATAAATGTTGAATGTATTTTGCAATCGAAATATTTTCGAAAATATCGATACTCTTTTTGATACTTTGATTTGTATTGTATCCTAAGGACAAAAGGTACAATACGGAGTCTAGGCCACACGTGTTCATTAATTTCATTTCATTTTCGCCGTAACGGACAGAATTACATAAATTACCATTTTTAATAAATTTTACATCATTTTTTTCTAATATTGAGTCGGCTACTTCAACATTTTTTCCTCTCCAATTCTCTCTAAACGAAGGTTCATCAGAAAATATCGAGTCTGGAAAAAATCTTTGACGACTTCTACATTTAGGAATTTTTGCCGTTTTGATCTGAAAATGTTTATTATTTTTTCTCTTTCTGGCAATTTTCGTTAGCGGAGTTCTTTTGTTGGTTATGTCTTGACTTAAATCGCTTAAAGCAATTTTTAACTCTCCGTCTAAATTTAGAATTATATTATATAATTATATATTATTATTATTATTATTATATTATTATATTTTATATTATTTTATTATTATTTTATTTTATTTTATTACTTTATTTTTTTTTTTTTTTTTTTTTGTCTAAATTTAATTTATTTAGCAATGTTATAGATTTCCTTCTGAAGAGAGATTTGGTTTAGAATGACTGACAGATGTTAACTTGACATAACACTAGTTTAAGGCGCGAACAAGAGAAGATCACAAGGAGATCGAGAAAGAAAGATTGCGAGTTTGATCAGTAGTAAACGTGATAAAACTTGAAGAGAAATACAGTCGTTATAGTTCCCGATTGTAAGTTTAGATAAAAATACGTGCCTAGTGAAATGTCGTTTACGTTATTCTCCATTACATTGTGCAATTAGTTACTTTGTAAAAGTACATTACCAAGAAAGATTTGTTTTATCCTCGCCCGAAAAGGACCCATGTAATAATGACTTTTCCTGACAATTGACCTGTCTTCCCTTCAAAATAATGCATCAAAAAAACAGTCGCTTCCGACAGTACAAGCAGTAAATATTTACTTTAGACGCTTAAAAATAGCTTGTATGAGGATACATACTGATCAGTCCCAAAAAGTAACAAAATCATATGTACCCTACAAAACTTTCTCCTATGAAAAATTAAAAATGTATTTTCTCTTAAAGTATTGCATTTAGAAGAACGGACGATATGTAACATTTTAATTAAAAAATAGTAAAAAAATATATTTTAATTTGACTTAATCTATGAGGTTGAACCTAGTTAATAAAGCCGAAAATATTGGGCTCTCAGTCCAGACGTTATAGTAAAATTCGATTCTCATTTACTTTATAACAATTCACTTTTGTGTCATTATTTCTTTTTAACTAATTTACAGAGGTATCTAAGCAAAATATATTACAGTCCTATTAATATATATCTTCAGATAAATTCATGTTTTGCAGATTCCTCAGTAGAGACATTAAAGGATTGAGGGCCCTAGCTAAACCGCCAAAAATCTGTAATGTCATATTCTACAGATTTGGGAATTTCTTAAAATATTTAAGAAATTCTTAACTAAATTCCTAAATAAAAATGATTAACCCAGAGATAGTATTTTCAGAGATGTAGGCTATGCCAGTTTATTCACGCGTCTGGATTGAGGGCCCAAGTAATTTAAGCATAACTGTTTTAATTCACGTTTAAGAAATTCTTGGCCCATTGCTTTATGTTTTTACTATTTTTAACTAATTTCCCTTTAAGTCTTATTTCGTTTCGCAAGGATTAAAAAAATGGGCCCTCGGTCCAGATGCACATAATAAAAAACCTTATATTTAAGAAATCAACTTTATAATGGAAAATCAGTGTCATGCTCTGCCGCAGAGCCACCATGTTAGAAACCGGTAAATTATATCTTAAAATGATGTACGCTAAACGTACATAATGTACGTACACCGTTATCGCTGTACGTGCTTTAGGTAATGATAAAATAGACATTGATTGTGGCTCTGCTGCAGAGCATACTCTCTAGCAGAGCCACCCAGAATATGTACTCAGGAAAGATAAATGCGACTGTTTTTGGATGAAGACTGTTGTACGAATAGTGTTTATTGCGTACGTGTTAAAAAATATCATTATAAGACAGTGGTTCTATTTATTTCAACTTTGCTAAAAAATCATAGAAAGCGCCTGATTATTTTGTGACAGCAAAATGTTTTGTTTTATTTGTGATTGCACAACTATAAATATTAGGGATATTATTAATTGGTGTGCATCAGAATGGCGGGTGAATGACTACAAATGGTCATGCTATATGCGTAAGAGCAATGTACGAGCAATGTACCAAACGTACGTAAAATTTGAATTTCTTCGCACTATTATAAAACCATAGTTTTTAGAAAAAGTATTTGAGCCGCCAACCTGATATCAGAATGGCGGGTGTATTAAAAATTTTAACAAATTACCTACTATCTGACTGTGAAATGCCTATCGTAGCAATGTACGAGCAATGTACATTATCATATTAAAAGCATAACCAGATGCTATCAACTGTTAAAGAGTAATTATAAAAATAAAATATCTCCACATTTAGAGCCTGTTCAATTTTATTAGCAACTAGTTGTGCCTACGTTATACGTTGTTATGTCTAAACTAAAGGGATTTCTTGTGTGAACTAATGGCCATATTGGTCATGCGATATGCGTGAGAGCAATGTACGAGCAATGTACCGAATGTACGTAAAATTTGAAGCAATGTGCTATTTTAAAACCAGAATTTTTAGAAAAGGTTTTTGAGCCGCCAACCTGATATCAGAATGGCGGGTGTATTAAATGTCTGTCCTTCTACTGCAGAGGGATCTGAACACTGTCTGACTGGGAAATGCCTACCATAGCAATGTACGAGCAATGTACGTTATCATATTAAAAGCATAACCAGATGCTATTAGCTGTTAAAGAGTAATTATAAAAATTAAAATTATCTACATTAAGAGCCTGTCTAATTTTATTAGCAACTAGTTGCGCCTACGTAATACGTTGCTATGTCTAAATTACTCTCCGTCCAGCCTGTCATTTTACATTTTGACTGCTCAAAACTAATAATTTAGTGATGAAATAATGTGGTAACCGATTCTATTGCTTATAACAATTGAATTTATCCATGAAAAAAATTTAATTGATATAACAGTTATTTTATTTTTGCTTTTTACCCGACTGCCGAAACTAGACTGAGTTAAACACATTACCCTCCGTAATGTGTTTATCTGAGTCTATGTATGTTTGATGTTCCTAGTGGCGTTCTAGAGACCAAACGCGTTGGCCGATTTTGATGATTCATACGTCAATCGATCGAATCGTCTTAACCTTGGGAGTGTCACTGGCTACATTAAAATGGGAAAATAGAAAATGGCGGATTTTGGGCGAAATATTGTGGCGTCCCAATTTTATTTTCTTCCAAGCCCTTCGTGTGGGGTATCAAAATAAGTGTTGCGGACTCTGGCTTGGCCACCAATAGGGATATTAATTTTGATAACACAAATATTTAGTAGCTAATTATTCGAAATTAGTCGCCAAATATCAGAATTAGTCAGTCACTGGTTCAAAAGTTACAAGGGTTTATAGTTGGCCGATCTGGAGAGACTCTCCCCAGCTTGGCCAAATTTATATCTCAAAAACTAGGGCACCTAGCGAAGATCTGTTTTCTCCCAGATTTTGTCGCTAATTAGTCGATAAATATCAGAATTAGTCAATCATTCAAAAGATAGAAAGGTTTATAGGTGGCCGACCTGAAGAGACTCCCCGGCTTGGCCACATTTATAACTCAAAAAATAAGCCACCTTATGAAGATCTGTTTTGTTTTGTTCAATTCGAATCATCGGACTGATTACCACCAAAAAAAAAAGGGTTTCTCTTCAACGATAAATAAAGTGCCTTTTCGGACATTTTAACTGCAATTCCTTGGAAATTGTCGTAAAAATTTGATCGACCGATGAAGGTAAATCATGTCCATTTTTGAAATTGTCGCTATACTTAATGAAAGCTTGTTTTTGTTCTTTTAGTGGAACCAAAAGATAGACGATTCTGCAAAACGTTACTCCAGAAGGAAAACCAATATCTCTAAAACCTGATGATGCACTAATTATATTTTCAGCGCACATTCTTGCACAACTATAAGCTCTCTGCCCATGCACAATATTTCTCACTCCGATCATTCGTTTAGAATTTTCCTGCTGGAACAGCGTTCCTCCAGCAGGAACCGTTTTATCCGTTTTTTTCAAAAACGGCGACGCGCACTATTTTTTATGTCGCGCACATTCACAGCAGATTACGCAATAATTATACGTTCCACTCATATCACTCTAAAAGCCATTTTCCTGTTGGGGTAACGTTCACAAATAAATTGACATTATGCAACTTCATTTAGATTCATCTTAGAACTACGTTATTAATAAATATATGTCGGGTTTAGTCAATAGTACGGACGTCACAACAAATCACTAGCACGCCTCTGGCGGCAATCAAGAGTAACTATGCATTGGCACGCTTTTTATAAGCACTTGCGTGGTGGGGAATAAGGCAGTTAAGTACTGACAGCCTTAGAGCTAACACGTCGTAGAATCAGTGTCGATCCGTAATATTAGTAAGCAAGATTGTAACTGTGACTTGTGTCTATTTCAATAAACTCAGTGTATCAAATAACTTGTGTAATTTCATTTTCACGATTGTACCCACTGACCTGCCCACACACGATATCTTAACCTAAGGAAATACATCCTGATTTCCCGATGGTTTGCATCTATTGGCCAGCCTTGATGCGACATATACGTATCATAAAAAAAAAACATAACAAATATACAAAAATAATAACAAATATCTTGCTGTGCAGTCGGAGGATACACATTCGCGAGCTGGCTGACCAGAAACAGATGTATCCTCCGACTGATCAGCATGATTTTCTTCTTGTTTACGTCTTTTTAGTTAGCTTCTTAAGCAATCGGGTTTTTGAATTTTTTAATTAACTATTTAGTTAACATTTTTTTTTCGAATTAAGTACATTTGAACTTATAAGTGTTATATATTATTGATACCCCACACGAAGGGCTTGGAAAAATAAATAAATTGGGACTCTACAATATGGCGCCAAAAATCTACCGTTTTTCTATTTTCCAATTTTAATGTAGCCAGTGACACTCGCGAGGTTAAGACGAATCGATTGACGTAAGAATCATCAGAATCGGCCTACGCGTTTGGTCTCTAGAACGCCACTAGGTATAAACATACATACATACATAGACTGATAAACAGATTACCCTCCATCGGCAGTGGGGTAAAAATTAAAATAAAAGCAAAAATATAATCACTGTGTTTAGTCGATAATTTTTTTTTCATTGTTAAATTCAATTGATAAATGAAATCTAATCGGTTACTGCATTAGTTCATCACTAAATGATTAGTTTTTGAGCTGTCAAAGTGTAAAATGACAGGTTGGACATAGAATACAATACAATTTAGACATAGCAACGTTTTACGTAGGCGCAACTAGTTGCTAATAAAATTGGACAAGATCTTAATGTAGATATTTTTTTTTTTTATAATTACTTTTTAACAGCTAATAGCATCTGGTTATGCTTTTAATATGATAACGTACATTGCTCGTACATTGCTATGGTAGGCATTTCCCAGTCAGACAGTGTTCAGATCCCTCTGCAGTAGAAGGACAGACATTTAATACACCCGCCATTCTGATATCAGGTTGGCGGCTCAAAAACCTTTTCTAAAAATTCTGGTTTTAAAATAGCACATTGCTTCAAATTTTACGTACATTCGGTACATTGCTCGTACATTGCTCTCACGCATATCGCATGACCAATATGGCCATTAGTTCACACAAGAAATCCCTTTAGTTTAGACATAACAACGTATAACGTAGGCACAACTAGTTGCTAATAAAATTGAACAGGCTCTAAATCTGGAGATATTTTATTTTTATAATTACTCTTTAACCGTTGATAGCATCTGGTTATGCTTTTATTATGATAATGTACATTGCTCGTACATTGCTACGATAGGCATTTCACAGTCAGATAGTAGGTAATTTGTTCAGATTTTTAATACACCTGCCATTCTGATATCAGGTTGGTGGCTCAAATACTTTTTCTAAAAACTGTGGTTTTATAATAGTGCGAAGAAATTCAAATTTTACGTACGTTTGGTACATTGCTCGTACATTGCTCTTACGCATATAGCATGACCATTTGTAGTCATTCACCCGCCATTCTGATGCACACCAATTAATAATATCCCTAATATTTATAGTTGTGCAATCACAAATAAAACAAAACATTTTGCTGTCACAAAATAATCAGGCGCTTTCTATGATTTTTTTAGCAAAGTTGAAATAAATAGAACCACTGTCTTATAATGATATTTTTTAACACGTACGCATTAAACACTATTCGTACAACAGTCTTCATCCAAAAACAGTCGCATTTATCTTTCCTGAGTACATATTCTGGGTGGCTCTGCTAGAGAGTATGCTCTGCAGCAGAGCCACAATCAATGTCTATTTTATCATTACCTAAAGCACGTACAGCGATAACGGTGTACGTACATTATGTACGTTTAGCGTACATCATTCTAAGATATAATTTACCGGTTTCTAACATGGTGGCTCTGCGGCAGAGCATGACACGAAAATCAAGCATTAATTTGTTATGGCTCCGGACTATCCTCAAACAAATGTGTGTCAATATTAAATTCGTCTGACGTTACATTTGAGTAATTTGACTGAGCTGATAGTGGAGCTTCATAATGATTATTAGAAGACGAAGTATTAAATTGTTGATTTTGTGTGTAGTACCCATATTGATAATTATTGTACATTGGATTGTTATATCTTTTTATTATGGTAATCAACTCCATTTTCGCATCCATCTTTTTTTCTGAGGGTATCTGCCGAAAATCATCATATAATGATAATATGAAATGCATATCGGAATCATGTGTAGGTTGGCTATTAATATTTTGAATTTTATCTGCCATAGTGCCATCACGGTAGTATCATCTAACTTGCCTCGCTTAGCTGTAGATTTAGAAAGATCAGATGCCGATGGCGTTGCTGGCCTTGATGGTGGTGCAATCGATGTGGAAGAGTTATTAATTTCGGCGGATTCATTCTCTTGTGATCGTTTTGTCGTAAAAAGAGGCGATAAAAATTGAAGCTGTTTAAAATGTACATATTCTCGCCGTGATTCAGCAGCTGCACCACTTTTCGTATTTTTTTTTTCAATTCTCGCGAATAGCAGTCCCTAATACTTTTCCATCTTTTTTGTAAATCGGTTGCTGAAATAAAAAAAAAATCTTTTTCAGATATTTGGGCACTGGATGTACGTTATCAGACCTTCAATACTCATTCAAGTGCGGAGTTTCAACAATTAGTTATATAGTAAGGGACACCTGCAAACATATATATAGTATCTTGAAAGAAAATACTATTACGTCCAAATCAGTAGCGGACTGGAAAAATATAGCACAAGGATTTAAAATAAATGCAAACTTTCCGAATTGTCTAGGAGCAATTGACGGTAAACACATCCGAGTGATAAAACCAGAACACAGTGGCTCACTGTACTTTAACTATAAAAAATATTTTTCAATTGTATTGCTAGCTATATGTGATGCAAATTACAATTTTACTTATATAGATGTGGGATCATTTGGAAAGAGTGCTGATTCTCAAATATTTAAAAACAGTTCAATATCTAAAGCAATCACAGAAAATAGACTACAACTACCTAGTCCTGAACCTCTTTGTAGTGATGGACCACATCTTAACTACACTTTCATTGGTGACGAGGCGTTTGCACTCACTAATCATATGCAACGTCCGTACGGTGGAAACAATTTGACTGTGAAGCAGAGAATTTACAACTACAGATTGTCAAGAGCACGTCGCTATATAGAATGCACGTTTGGTATACTAAGTAATAAATGGAGAATATTCCACCGCCCGTTGAACGTATCGACTGAATTTGCTGAAGAAATAATTAGGGCCTGTTGTGTTCTACACAATTTTGTACGACAGCGAGATGGATTTAATTATAATCACACGTTATCATACGTGTTCGCAGAGGACGATGAAAATATTATACCGTCTAGTCCAACTGATGTTCACAACGTTGCCGTTGGAGGAGTTACAACTCGAAATCTTTTCGCCGACTATTTTGTATCACCCGAAGGAGAAGTACCGTGGCAGAATAACATGATATAATTAGGTACCTACCTACCTAAATAAAATAATAAAACCTACCTGCTGCATTTTTTTCGGACCCACTTTTATTTTCGAAATCAGGAATAAACAATGCACATAATTCTTGCCAGTTATTCTTTTTTAGGGTCCTGTTGTTGTAATTGTTGCTTCTTGAGTCCCACAAAACAGGACGCATTTGAATTTCAATAATAAATCGTTCGGTATCAAACTCGCTCATTGTGTAGTCTATAAGTACGTACGTTTGCAACACTGGCTCATCGCCGACTGAGCGCACGCGACGGCCGCGGCGGTAGCGCGCGACCGCCGCGCTTCTGTTTAAACTATGAAATTTTGACAGCGCGACAGGCGCGCGTCAGCCGCGCGACTGTCGCGCTGCTAAAGTCGCCTATATGTGAAAGCGGCCTTATGTATCTGGAATGGATCTTGTCTCTCTATGGTCTATCTATTCCTATCTATGGCCTGGCCTAAATAATCTGTGGCTAAGACGGCGTAAAGAGTATAAATCTAATTCTGATGTGATGAACACTGTGCTTTATTGTGTTGTTTATAGCACAACGTGTCAAACCTATTCTTATATTCATTATTCCCTATGCTTTACTTTTGACAAAGTTTTGACACTGTGCTTTTTTTGTTTTATCTGTGGCACTATGTGTCATACCATTGCTTAAAATGACATTATGCTTTCATAGCATTTATTTGCCCTAAGGGCTGATAAAGAATTTTTATTAATATATGACTGTTTCAGACTTAGTCCTTATGGATTTGTATTTGGACTTTGTCTGCGATTTCATTAGCTAATCCTATTTTGTAAAGAAAGACAAGACCGAAGAGTATTTAATTTCATCAAAACATATACATATAAATCATTCAAATAATTGCATTAAGTTTCTTTCGATGCCCAGCGCGCATCGCAAATTCCTTCTAGGTTGGATCGTATTCATTTGCACGACATGAAAAGAATACATTGGTTAATAAAACACAAAATATAAGACATCATAAGAATCACATCAATAATAAATTATTTACAACTCTATTTATCCCTAATCTTCTTTCTATAAAATTTCCAAAACTTGCATTTTACGAGATTGAATTGTTTAATGTGATCACAATGCAGATATCCTAACACTAAGTTACATCTAAGGCAGACATGAATCGATTTTGTCTTAGCAACAATCATAATAATATTCTCTCTACCAAACCTAGCTCCCCAAGAAGTTTTATTACAAATTCTTTTTCAATACAGTTGTTAAACATGGCGTACTTTCAGAGGCTATAATTATGATTCGAAAATTAAATCTTATGCACAGGCATCTTTCTGTTACGCGGTCGTGACTTTTGTTTACGAGCTCGATCATTAGTTTTACAGTTTAGTTTTAAATTTATAAGTCAATTTAAAAAGTTTAGTAGCAAAGAGTTTTCATACATAGAATAAAATGTCCAGTTGCAAAAACGCGCTTTTAGTTATAAGTCAATTTAAAAAGTTTAGTAGCAAGGAGTTTTCATACATAGAATAAAATGGAATAGATTTTATACGAGGAAAAATGAATGATTCCGTACGTTTTAGCATTTAATTCTCAAAATGGTTGTTTAATATATTTAATTACCAGTTTCAATTTAATTATTTTCACATCAACATTTGTCAAAAATCGAATAGGCTGTGTAGGCTGTTTTCGTTGTAAAAAAAAAAATTGTCCTGTTGCAAAAACGCGCGAAAATTCAATTTTTTTGTGAATTAACAAATCGAATTCTTTGATTTGTTTTTACTATTTCCCACAACTGTATTGAAAAATATCGTGTGATACACGGGCGTGTAGGTTATTGCAAACGAGCTGTCATTAACAAGCCCGAGCCGAAGGCGAGGGTTTTTAATGACACGAGTTTACTTTCCACCCTTGTATCACAATGTACTATTGTATTTAATTCGGCTCATAACCTTTTCATTGACCGCCTTATTTGAATTTTTGTTGGCGCAGTAAGAAACCTTATTATAGACTCCTTTAAATTTCTTACGGATCTCTTTCGGTTTAATTTGGGAAAAACTTTTCTTAATGGCTGTCAATTTCTTTCTTTTCAAAATGACTTTTATAAAATTTTGTCCTATGTCAGATTGAATCATTTCGATATTATTTTCAATATTATGCTCGAAATAATGGGATTCAGTATATTTACATCAACATAGCTTTGGCATTCAGATGGAACCCCAACTTGTTGCTCTGACAGAATCTGAACGTGGTGCTCTGTAAGATCAACGGAATTATTAGAGTCAATTGGACTGGACCGACACATTACTATACCCTCGTCCGCGCTCTCGCTGCTGGATAGTGGGTCCAACTCGTCGTCAGCCGGACCGTCCGCGCGCTCGTCCTGGAACACCGACTCCACCTCCAACTTGACAACAACCGGGCTGTCATATCTGCTGGTCTGGTCAACATCGTCCTCGAACATGCAGCTCTCTCCATCAGTGTGATCGCCATCGCCATCATTTTCGTAGCTTTCTCCGTCAATTTGGTCAACGCTTTTCTCACTGCACTGAATATTGTTTTGTGTTTGTTCGTCCTTAATCACAATACTAGAAAATAAATGTGCATTAAAATCCTCACACAATACACAAGGCTGTTTTTTATCAGCTTTTATATCAACGTTTATTATGTGCTGTTCGCAATAACGACATCTGCGGTGAAATTTTAAGAATTCACTCCTCAAGCAATCGCATAATACTGTAAAGTCCATGTCATATTTAAAAATCATACGATAATAGTAATATGCTGCTCCGTGTAAAAACCCTCCTAAGATCAGGCTATAGTCGCTCTTACTCCATTCATTTATTTCGGCTACGGACTTGAATTCCGTTAAGAATTCCTCCAAGCAGTATCCGTCCTTGCCTGAATAATAATTATTCATCATGCTTGCTTTATGCTAAATTACACCAAATAACAAAACCACTTAGCTTTACTCCAACTTCTTATATTTCCATCCGCTTATTGGAGGGAATGAGAGGTAACAGCCCTCTCTGTTATTATTTATCTCGCCTTATGTACGACAATAGGATTTCTGTGCACTGTATCGCCATGCACACGCGAACAATACTGTCTTTAAACACTTTCTTCGTTATTTCTGCTTATACGTATACTGTACGCCGTATACACGCGAACTATATATTTTATATATTCTTTATTTACTTTTCATCGGGATTTTACCGTATCCGGCGCAATTCCGGGGACGTATCCAAATGTAAGGGACGTAGCCAGAGCGCTACGTAATGAAAGGCAAATCAATTTATCTGATATCTGTTATATTTATATTAATTCGATAGAAGCCGCCTAAGGGCAGGCACATTGTTGAATTAATATAAATATAACAGATATCGGATAAATTGATTTGCCTTTCATTACGTAGCGCTCTGGCTACGTCCCTTACAGTACCTAAACTGTTTACCTTGTAGCGTTACGTATAGTTAGATGAACTATACGTAAGCCACGTTAATAAAAGTAAAGGTAACTATAAATTTAAATTAATTAAAAGGATATTGAGTATAAAACTATGGGCCGGCTTCGCACGACGTGGGCAGCTAGGAAGGTCCGGCTTCGTACGACGTAGGCAGCTATCATACAGCTAGGCAGCTGGACGGGCAAGAAGGCTTGGAATGCCCGAGGTAGGCTGTAGAGTAGGCTGCAGGACGTCGTGGGTAGCTATCTCACAGCTAGGCAGCTGGACGGGCAGGAAGGCTTGGAATGCCCGAGGTAGGCAGATGAGCAGGCAATCAGATAGGTAGGCTCACAGATAGTTTTAGAGGTTAAGGCAGCTGAACTAATTGTCACGCTAACAGGCAGGAAGCAGTAGCACTGGTGCAGGAACAGGCAGCTAGGAGTGTGGCGGTCGGGTTGTGGCTTAATATGCTGATCAATCAAGCTCTTTAGGTATGAAGCGGTGACCGTAGAAGTTAAAGAACCAGTAAAAATGCTCACATTTAAGTTCCACACTCAATAAATAATATTTATTGCATTTCACAGATTTGGTAGATTCACAGGCCTTATATATAATAGTTTTAAAGAGAATTTTTAGATACAATCGTATACTTCATAGTATTAAACAGAAAAACGGACTTCCAGCGTTCAGTCCAGATTCAAGACTAAAAAAGTGACACCCGTTTTTCTTCGTTCCGACATGTCTTCTAAATTTTAAATTTGAATATCAATTAAGAAATCGTGAACGAATAAAAACGGTTTACAGAGGCGCAGTCTGCCGCTGCCCTTATAATGAAAATATAATGTACAACGAGCTTAATAAGCTATAGAGAATGGTATCTTATGTCTATGGTTTAAGAAAATAAAATAATGACAATGTCATGTCAGGTAAAAATGTCAAGAGTTAAAAATAATATAATAGTTTTGGATGAATCAACAAATCTTATGATTTTCAGGTTTATACCAATGTAAAGCATACATAAAAAATGGAAAACGTGAGATGATACAATTTCAAAAGTAACGGTGATGAAATTTGTAAAATATATTATAAAACGTAAGTAAACTAAAACATGTGGAATGAACACCACATTTCCCCGAAACCCCAGAAAAATTTTCAAACTTAAGGAAAATTTTGAAGGTTGAAATATTAACCTTGTTCTTTCACACAACATCTTTCATGCTTTCGTCAAACACTCTCATTCAGTCACACGTAGGGGATATGGTTCACATTCAATGACGCATACTCCACAAGGAAATATTTAATTAGATAACGAAGGCTTATTTATTTTTATAGGTGTCGTTACCCGCACCTGTTAGAAAACCCGAAGAAAAGAAAATTAAAATATTTAAGAGAGCCCACGCATTTGGCTTATTTTTAAAGAGTTACGGGACCGCTCTTTGCACATAAGGCTTTCGGAGTTGTGCACACCGCTCTAAGAGAACTCCTCATCCTTATTAAGATAAGTGATGTCAAGGAAATTAAGAAGTTTAAGAAATTAAGAAGTTTAAGAATAAATACAAGTGATGTCAAGGAAATTAAGAAGTTTAAGAATAAATACAAGTGTGTCAAGGCAATTAAGAAGTTTAAGAATAACACATAAGTTTGTGTTAGAAATTACATCAAATGGTGTAATAATATCTAGGATAACATAGAATATAATTACATAATGATATCTTCATTATGAGAAAATTATACAAAATTAATAATAATGGAAAACAAAATAAGCCGAATGTGTTTGGTTACTTTGTAAAAATAAATAAACTATCAATATTGCAATTATTAACAAGAAATATACAATATAAACACATAAATGGCAAGTAAAATATTAAATTTTAAAATCTTTTACATGCCATTTTCCTCTCGAACCATTAGGATCCTCCAGAATAAAAACAAGAGGTGAAAGCTTCTCAATTACAGTGCATTTAACATATCTTGGAGCTAATTTTGCACTGAAATATGCGCCAGCATTACTCTGAACGTAATTTTTACGCCAGACTGTATCACCGACATTAAATTCTTTAAAGCTGTGTTTATCATTATAATGAACAGCGTTCTTAATATGAGCAGTGTGTAATGCAATCTGTACTTTATCGAAGATAGCAGATAATAATCCTAAATTAGTGGCATAGATATCGCGAGGAAGAAAAATTACGTTGTCAAGGTTAGTACAATTGGTGTAAACTGAACCACACGGTATAGTTTCACGACCAAATACAAGAAAAGATGGGGAGAATTTTGTTGAAGAGTTTACCGTGCTAGTTAGGCCGAATTGGATTTTTTGTAAATATTTATCCCATGACCGATGGTCATTACCAACCAACTGTGCTAAAGCAGTAATAATTGTTCTATTATATCTTTCTGTGGGGTTGACTTGAGGGCAATATCTTGGAGAATAAAAGATAAAAGGAACTTTATATTTGTTCAGAAAACTTTGAAACTCGTTTGATTGAAATTGTGAACCATTATCCATTATTATAGTTTGAGGAATTCCATGTACAAGAAACACGGAATTTTCTAGATGGAAGATAATATTAGAAGTTGTAGCGCGTTTGATAGGAAAAATAAGACAATATTTAGAGAAAGAACAAGTTACCACGAGGATATATTGATTACGTTGTCTCGTCATTGGAAAAGGACCCATCAAATCCAATGAAATATTTTGAAAAGGTCTTGAGCAAATTTTTGGTTTACCCATAGGACCATATGGAGAATGATTCGAGTGCTTATAAGAAAGGCAAGTTTCACAGGTAGAACAAAATTTTGCCACATCTTTAAACATTCCAGACCAATAGTATCTTAAAGAAAGTTTCTTGTAGGTTTTGAAAATGCCAATATGAGGATTATAATCTGTAACTCCATGACAAGATTTAATAAGGTTTAGTCTTTCGGGAGGAGGTGGAACCTCTTTCCATGCAAAATCTTCGTTAAGGTAATCGGAAGAGTTAGTGAAGCGATATAATTTAGCATTAAGAATCTTATAGTTCGGATAGTCATCAGGGTTTCTTTGACAATTTGTAAAAAGTTTATTAAAGTGTTCCAATTGGGACACAATATCTCTCGATATAGGTTCTACAATGCCAATAATAGCTGTATCAGGAGTTTTGTGGCGAGAAAGAAGATCTGTAACGACATTATCTTTACCTTTTTTGTGTTTCAGATCAAAATTAAAACAAGATAGACGAAGAGTCCACCGAGCTAATCTTCCAGAAGGATTAGACAAATTTTGGAACCACTTTAATGCCGCATGATCGGTATAAACTGTAAACTTTTTACCATTGTCAAGATAACAACGCCAATGTTCAAGTGCAGTAATAACAGCTAGTGTTTCCCGTTCAGTAGTTGAATAGTTTTGCTCATGTTTATTAAGAGTTTTGCTCATGTATGCGATCACTACTTCTTTATTGTCTTGTTCCTGAGTCAACATAGCACCAATTCCAAAATTAGACGCGTCACAATGTACAGAAAATGGAAGGTCAAAGTCAGGGCAAGCTAAAATTGGGGTTGAAATTAAGCATTCTTTTAGTTTAGAAAAGGCTAAATCTGCTTCATCGTTCCAGACGAAGTTCTTAGGCGAATTTTTCCCAGACGAAGTTAGTTTACAAAGGGGTGAAGCGATAGAACTGAAGTTAGGTATGAAGCGACGAAACCAACTACATGTGCCTAAGAATTTCCTCACTTCTTTTTTAGAGGTAGGAGCGGGGTAAGCTAAAATAGCTTCAATTTTATTAGGGTCAGCACGTAGACCTTGGTCGTCAACTACATAACCGAGATATTTTAATTCTTTACGAAAAAATTGACTTTTCTTGAAGTTAATTGTGAGACCTGCGTAAGAAAGTTTTTGAAGAACTTTAAGCAGAAGTGAGATATGCTCTTCAAATGTTTCACTTATTATTATTATGTCATCTAAGTAGCAAAAGACTTTATTATCAAAATCTGGTGTAAATAAGCTATCCATGAGTCTTTGTTGAGTCGCGGGAGCATTGGTTAAGCCAAATGGCATAACTTTAAAGCGATACATTCCTTTTCCAGGGACATAAAAAGCAGTTTTATCTTTATCGTCCTTATTTAATGGAATTTCCCAAAAAGCTTTAGCAATGTCAATGCTAGACAGATATTTAGCGTTTTTAAGATTATCTAGAATTTCAGAAACAAAAGGAAGACTATAAGCGTCTTTCCGAGTGATTGAATTCAATTTTCTACTATCAACACAGAAACGCCATTCTCCGTTCTTTTTCGGAGTGATAAGCACTGGAGATAACCAAGGGCTCTCACATTTTTCAATTACATCAAGATTAATCATTTCATCAACCTCATTAATTAATGCCTTTTGTTTTTCAGGCGAAAGTCTGTAACAACGTTGTTTAATTGGCAGCGCGTTACCGGTATCAATACGATGAGAAACTAAACTGGTACGACCCAATATACCTCGTTCCTCAAAAGAAATTGTTTTAAAACGATCAATCAAGTCTGTTGCAATGTTTTTCTCATTTAACGAAAGGTGTTCAAATGTGAGTACTCTATTGTCCACTGAACTCACCGTAATAGTTTTATTAATTGGATTTAGTTCAGATGAAAGCAATTTAGGAGTTAAATCAAACTCTTTCCAAAAATCCCAACCAAAAATCAGTGAGGGATAAATATCAGGGAAAACATAAGCTTTAATAATATGTATTTGATTATTAAATTGGATTGGTAGATGAAAATAACCAGAAGACATGGTTTTCTGTTTGTTAGCAACCATAATTTGAGTAGGCGACTTGAATAACTTAAATCCTAGTTTTTGGATATCTTTATGAGAATTATTTCCTAGGATAGTTATACAACTTCCGCTGTCTAATAGACCAGAAAATGGCAAGTTAATAATAGACACTTTAATAAAAGGTCTGTTATAATCTTTTTCCGTGTCATAAAGTACAGAGGTTGTTTTATAGCAATACATAAATTTTTTAATACATTTTAGCCATAATTTCCAATCATCAGGATCAAAATTATTATTTTGAGATTTAGAAATGTTATTCAAGTCACTATCTAGTTTTTTTTGTTGTATTTTTGGGTTACATTTAGGACAATCAGTTATTTTAACTCCTTTACGCCCGCATTTAAAACATATCAGATATTTAGGTTTAGTGCAAGTTTTTAAGGAATGACCCGAGATACGACAGCGATAACAAAAGTCTACTTTAGAGTCATCATTAGTTTTAGTAGCAGAAAGAGGTTGTTCAACATATCTTATTGCATTTGTATGTTTTATATTTGGAAGGCATTTAGAAGTAGAAGGCCGATAAGCAAATTCGGTAGCATATGAAGCTGTTTCATATTTAGGTTCAGAAAAATTACAATCTTTTTCAGAAAATTTTTCGTATGTTTGACAAGCTGAAATTAAAGAGTCAATTGTTTTGACATCTTTAAGCGCTATAAAGACTGAATAACACGGTCTCACATTATTAAGTAAAATTTCAAGTTGTTGGTTTTCATCTAGTTTCTTAGTAAGTCGAGAAAACATTCCAAACATAATGCTCACATACACAATAATAGACTCTGATGCACCCTGAATTCTGTTTCTAATAGCTTCGAGCATTTTATAGTCATAATTATGTAAACCAAAGTCTTTGATCAATAAAAGATGGATTTGACTCCAAGTCAAGGTAGGATTTCGATTAAATTGAAATCGAAACCAATGAAGTGCATCATCAGTGAAAATTTCAAATGCGTGTTTGCAAAGCATTTCTTCAGATACATTCCTAGATAAGCAAAATTCTTCTAATCTTTGGAGGAATGACCTAGGGCATGATTTGCCATTAAAAGAAAATTGTTTAAGTTCTCTGGCACTCTCAGTTCTGATAGTCACCTCATATTCGAGTTCAGGTTTGTTAAAATGAGAGTACTCAATTGACCTAGCCATGATTAAATGACAAGTAAGATAGAATCAATTCGAGTAATCATACTCTCAGTTAAGGTTAAAATATAGTTGCAAAATTACAACCAAAATTAAAAGGTTTATCAAGAAAATTTGTTTAAAAATTATTAATTGAAAATTATTTAAGAGTTATTTAATTATTTGTAGAGAATTATTTACTAATGGATTTTAAATAATTAATCCAGAATTTATTTAAGAGTAAATTGTGCAGAAAAAAAGAAAAGTGCTAGCAAACAGAAATGATAATGAGGTGATGGCCTGAAATAGATACCAAAAGTTAATCAATGTACTTGTGTAAGTAATATTTTTGAATTTTAAGAAAATCGAGCCCACGTTAAAAAAAATGTGTAGTAAAAATAAAGGTAGATTGTGGGTGATGGGGTGAGTTCTAGAAAAGTTGGGCGCCAAACTGTAGCGTTACGTATAGTTAGATGAACTATACGTAAGCCACGTTAATAAAAGTAAAGGTAACTATAAATTTAAATTAATTAAAAGGATATTGAGTATAAAACTATGGGCCGGCTTCGCACGACGTGGGCAGCTAGGAAGGTCCGGCTTCGTACGACGTAGGCAGCTATCATACAGCTAGGCAGCTGGACGGGCAAGAAGGCTTGGAATGCCCGAGGTAGGCTGTAGAGTAGGCTGCAGGACGTCGTGGGTAGCTATCTCACAGCTAGGCAGCTGGACGGGCAGGAAGGCTTGGAATGCCCGAGGTAGGCAGATGAGCAGGCAATCAGATAGGTAGGCTCACAGATAGTTTTAGAGGTTAAGGCAGCTGAACTAATTGTCACGCTAACAGGCAGGAAGCAGTAGCACTGGTGCAGGAACAGGCAGCTAGGAGTGTGGCGGTCGGGTTGTGGCTTAATATGCTGATCAATCAAGCTCTTTAGGTATGAAGCGGTGACCGTAGAAGTTAAAGAACCAGTAAAAATGCTCACATTTAAGTTCCACACTCAATAAATAATATTTATTGCATTTCACAGATTTGGTAGATTCACAGGCCTTATATATAATAGTTTTAAAGAGAATTTTTAGATACAATCGTATACTTCATAGTATTAAACAGAAAAACGGACTTCCAGCGTTCAGTCCAGATTCAAGACTAAAAAAGTGACACCCGTTTTTCTTCGTTCCGACATGTCTTCTAAATTTTAAATTTGAATATCAATTAAGAAATCGTGAACGAATAAAAACGGTTTACAGAGGCGCAGTCTGCCGCTGCCCTTATAATGAAAATATAATGTACAACGAGCTTAATAAGCTATAGAGAATGGTATCTTATGTCTATGGTTTAAGAAAATAAAATAATGACAATGTCATGTCAGGTAAAAATGTCAAGAGTTAAAAATAATATAATAGTTTTGGATGAATCAACAAATCTTATGATTTTCAGGTTTATACCAATGTAAAGCATACATAAAAAATGGAAAACGTGAGATGATACAATTTCAAAAGTAACGGTGATGAAATTTGTAAAATATATTATAAAACGTAAGTAAACTAAAACATGTGGAATGAACACCACAACCTAACCTTTTAAAATGTTTGCTCGTGAAGGCCTTAATATGGTACCTCACACCATGATTGGGAAATGATAGTACTCAAGTGTTGACTCAGCAGTAACACATTTGGAAAACTCATTTTCACTACAATCATTAATTACCAACTGTACACAATCAATCTGCCTAGTCTTTTCCCAATTATGTTGGGGTCGGCTTAAAGTCCTACCGGATTCAGCTGAGTACCAGTATTTTACATGGAGCGACTGCCTATCTGACCTCCTTAACCCAGTAACTGGGAAACACGATACCCCTTGACAAGACTGGTGTCAGATCTCAAGCTTCTGACTACTCGTAACGAATGTCAAAGATCTTCAAATGACAGCTGGGACCAAAGGCTTAATGTGCTTTCCGAGGCACGGAGGAATCTCGGTATGTTGATATAGTCACCCATACACGGACCGACCTCGTCAAGCGTTGCTTAACCTTGTATATCGACCCGTGCGGCTGTTATTATTTAGCCACGAGCCAACTGTACACATACCTCTTTTTTTTTGCCTAACAAAACGACCTAAATGGTTTACATGAATCATAAGCATTGGTTCAGATGGTTTACCAATTCAGATGTAATGTTCGTTCTTTTATACAGACGGTTTACGAATTGAGAAGTAATGTTCGTCCTTTCATACACTAACTTCCCTTGCCCTATGCACAATGAAGACGTGCGGTCATGTATTTTCTAATGAATTGCGTAATTTTTGGTAACCAATATACTATTGTATTAATATCATGGTGACCAAAGTCATCTTGATGCATTTGCACTATCTCATCTATCTACCCAAGCTCCAAAGCTCCTACCAGTCTACTCCCGTTTAGGGTTTTTCAATAAAGGCTCTCGTCAACAATCTAGTAATCGTCTATTGTGTACGGATCGGAGGTGTTGGTTTTTAGCTGGTTAATTAGTGAACTAAGCTTATCGTCATGGCATTGTAACGTATAGAACCAATAACGACTGGATTTCTGCCAAGCGCACCTACATGTTTCATACGATGGCCCGGCCTATACTCAACACTAATCTTAGAATATTTTATCAAAAATCACTATCCTGCGATGCGTGACCGTACCTTGGACCGCTGCACAATCGGTAACATCTTTTACACGAGATATTTATGAGGGTTTGAAGCTAATATGTTATCCTCACTTGTAACACGACTGATCGCAATGAATTTTATTTGCAGTTTGTTTTTGCATCAATATACCAGCGACACCTAACTTACACGCATCCGTATGTACTTCTTTAGGAAGCGCGGGGTCATACAAAGCGAACACAGGTTTAGAACACGAAATATTTAGCAATTGTTAAAAACTAATCCATAAACGGGTACACAATCAACGCGAAATTTCAAATAAAACTTCTTAAAATAACTGCACAATCCGATAAATGGACGTACCCACATGACACACATTACTAGGCAAATGAAACTTGAACCTGCCTGTAGTGAATGTAGATATCAATAGATCGCGCTACAAGCCGATAACAGTATTGTAAAGCTGCCTCGTGCGCACACGCTCCTCGGTTATAAATACCGGTCCGAGTGGTGGGGCGATCAGTCGGATTGCCACTAGTCGAGCACCTGCCCACACGTATTGTTCATCAGCACCGCACGGACCTATTCTGTGCAAATTTTTGCAAATTTGTACTTTCGGGGACACTTCGGGTGGACTTCGCTGCTACCTAACGCTATTTGCTTGCGCGATAGCGTTGTAGTGGTCGCGGGGGACTAGTTGTAGCGTATGCTTCATGCTAGTTTCACAGCATAGCAAAAGAAGAAAGAAGAGGAAAAAGATGCCACCGCCCGGCGCCCGCGGCCCCCCGGGCCGCGGCGCACCCAGCCCAGAGGAACATCGCCAACTGGACTGGACATCATCGCTCCCCAACCTGGGGACCACGACGCCAGCAGCCCAGACAGAGGATCCAGATCGCAGCCAGCAGGGAGGCGCAGCCAGGAGACAAGGTAGGCAGACTGCCACCGACTCTCCAGCTTCACCAACGTCGCCTACAAACAGGTACAATGCTCCCACTAAATGCCGCCCTGTGCATACAAAAACTCCGGTACCCGCCGACCGAAATCCGTTGGCGCGCACCCCGGAATCAAATTTTTCAGTGGTTTCTCCGCCTACCCACATAAGCCGTGGGTCATCGGAGAAAAATACTACCAAGAATCCTCCGACATCTCGCCCACACGCTCAACAGCCGCGCCCAATACACACTAGTGTCGCGGCATCGCATTCCACGCACTCGACTGCGCGTGTAATCATTGAGCAGTCTCGCACATCTGCGCCGCCGCGATCCGCGGAACGCGTTCAGCAGGACAACCCTACTGCAGCTAGGCCACCTACAGCTGCAATGAGAATGCCTGCACCTCGTACCGTACCTCCGGCGCCCAAAAACTCTGCAAACAGTTTTAACAAAACTAGCACACAATCCCGAGATCCTAGAACAAATAGGGAACGGGAACTAAAGCACCAGATGGCGCCACTAGTAGGTTCGTCGGCCAATAGTGGCTCGCCTGGACCCCCCCGCACCTCAGCGTACGACTCCCCCGCACTGAGATCTGGCCAATCCAGTTTAAGTGGGTCAAGCACCTCGCTCGCGTCATATGGGCATAGGGCAGAAATAGAGGACTTAAAAACACCAACTTCACCTACACCTTCAATGGAAGTAGAATATGACTTCCAGGCGGGGGGTAGGGGTTTAAGAAGGCGCAGAAGCCCAGACGAAGAGACGGAGGAAGAAGCTAAGCGCCATTGCCTCGCCCTACAAAGGGCACAAGCGCAAAAATCGCCCACTTTTGCCGATGCAGTGCGCCAATCGCCGTCGCCTAACGGAAATCCCGACATTAGGCACCTAAGTAGGGACTCTGAAAGGGCTAGATCACCACCTAACTCGACACACATTACAAATACGCCTATAGATGCGGCCACCGCCACTATAAACCCGACAGAGGCTAGCCAAAAGAAAAAGCGTCCACGCTACCCGCCACTGATCGTGGAAAAGTTGCCAAATTGGGCGACACATTTCAGGGCACTAGCTACCAAACTGGGACGGCCACCCAACGCCAGACCCTTCGGACAAGGAGTACGCTTCTGTCCGGAGAGTGAAGAAGAGTACAGGGTGGTCCAAAAATATTTGATCGCCCTGGAAAAGGAAGCCAACATTAGCTGGTTCGCTTACTCACTGCAAGCGGACAAAAAATTAAAGGTAGCTATTAAGGGACTACCTGCAGACACGGACCCTCAGGAGATCGAGGAGGAGCTCCGTACTCTGGGCTACGAACCAGAGTACGTGAGACACATAAATGCACGCCAAGGACGACCGGGCTGCATTTTCCACGCCGTGCTCTCGAAAACGGAAAACGTCCGCGCGATTTACGACACGCAAGTTTTCATGCTAATGCGGGGCGTAAAAATCGAGGCATGGCGTGGTAAGCGTGGGCCTGCGCAATGCCACCGATGCCAACACTTCAGACATAGCTCCCACCAATGTCACCGCCCGCTCGCCTGTGTACGATGCGGAGAAGGGCACGCAGCACGAGATTGCCCGCGCCCCAGGGAAGAGCCGGCCACCTGCGCAAATTGCGGTGGCCCGCACCCAGCAAATAATATTAAGTGCCCCGTTTTTCAACGGGAGGTCAAACACAGACGGGCGGGGACGGTCGCTATCACGACCACCTCGACACGTAGACCACAGAAGGTGGTCACAGAAGTCACTGAAGACAAGCAGCCGCGAAATGAAGAGGCTCAAGGTGCGTCGCTGATGGCGGCCGCAAACGGGCCCACGCTACGTGGTGAAACCACCTCCTCCTCAGGGCGGAGGAAGAAGAAGAGGGGGGGAAAAGGGAAGAGGTCAATCCCCCCAGCGACCCAGGAATCGAACCTAGAGACTACCCCTGAAATCCTACCGGCGCAAGCAGTAAAAGATAAAAGCACTAAACAAGCTACCTCTCTGCAGCAGTCGGGTAAAATTTCAAAGATGGCCGCCCCCGCTGGCAGAGAGCAACAAGGGCGTCACCTGTCGACACAAATCGACACCATTGGTAGCGCCGTCCAATCAACGGACACCACTCATAGAAGCTCAGCCAATCAGAAGGCACAAAACTGGACTCAGAAAAATGTAAAACAAAATAGAAACTTTACTGCTTGCGCCATCCAACTGTTAATGGATTTGATTAAAGCCATAAGACAGGGGTACGACGTAGAGCAAGTCATCCTTGACGGTTTAGCTGTGTTGTTAACTCTCTACCATGAACAGTAAACCGTTAAGGATACTTCATTGGAATGCTCGCGGCCTACGTAACAAGGTCGCACTCCTCCGCCATCTCCTGCAAGAACAGGATATCGACGTGGCGCTGATAAACGAGACACACCTGGGCCCCGAAGATAGGTGCAGGTTCCCGGGTTATCTCGTTTATCGTAAGGATGAAAAGAACTCGGTAAATGCCCGTTACCGTGGCCTGGCTGTACTCGTAAAGAGAAGAGTCGTCCACCAAGAACTACCACCATCCAACATACAGACAGCTAGCGCGCTGGGTGTTCAATTACACATAGCCGGCGACGAACTAGCTATCTATGCATTTTACAGACCGCCTAGTAGTAAGCTAGATATGACAGAGCTAAGGGCACTACTAAACGGAACAAACCACCCTACCATCGTCGCCGGGGATTTCAACTCGAAACACCCAGCGTGGAACTCGTATACAACGAACGAGGGAGGTAGACGACTCTTCGCGGACTCTGAGACCCACGGGTACACAGTACAGGGCCCAGAAGTGCCTACACACTACCCAGATACAGCAATACACATGCCAGACGTACTCGACATAATAGTACACCGTGGGCTTCAATGCCAGGTCACACAGCAAGTACTAGATGACGAGCTACAATCCGACCATCATCCTGTGCTTGTCATCCTATCGGACATCCCAACCAGGATCAAACCACAAGCGCCACGTCGAACAATTGACTGGACAATTTTCACAGAAAGGATTGAAGCCACAACACCGACTCGGCCAATTAGCTCCGCGTCAGACGTCGACATGCTAGCCGATGACGTCACTGCTTGCATAAAACAAGCTATCGAAGACGCTACAACAACACAGCAGCAGGGGAGAGTACTACAGCCGCCCCTGCCTGCCCACATACGCAGACTAATCACTCAGAAACGACGCCTACGCAAGCAGTGGCAACAGCTACGCTGTCCGACAATGAAAACCGAGCTAAATAAACTCACAGAGAGAGTGAAGGCCGAGCTCGGCGCTCTGAGAGCCGCGAGCTGGGAGGAACGAATAGAAACCGCGGTGGGCGACCTCCCCTCCATTCACAGACTGTGCCGCCAGTTAAACAATACCCCAGCTCCGGTCAGACCACTCCAGAGCAGCGACGGGGCACTAAAGTATGTAGCGAGGGACCGGGCAGAGGTCTTCGCTGAACATCTGGAGCGTCAATTTCAGCTGAATCCGACCACCGAGCACGAACATGTCGCAGCAGTGGAGAAACACCTTGGGGAATACTTCGCTACGCCGATAGCTCCCGATGAAGACGCCATCTTTTTCTCGCCAGGGGCGGTCAGACGCGCCATCTTGCGAACGAAGCCCCGGAAGGCCCCAGGTGCTGACGGGATCACAAATACAGCGCTGCGCCACCTGCCGTACCGTATGGTCGCGGCCCTGGCGCGCCTGTTTACCGGGATCCTGCGCACGGGCTCCTTCCCGGCCTCGTGGAAAGAAGGGCGCGTCATAATGCTGCCTAAGGCGAGGAAAAACATCCTGAAGCCGGAAAGCTATCGGCCGATCACCCTGCTGCCCACCATCTCCAAGGTGTTCGAGTCGCTCCTGCTGCGACACCTAACACCGCACATCACACCGCGAGAAGAGCAATTCGGTTTTCGCGCTGACCACAGCACGACGCTCCAGTTGTCGAGGGTACTGCACCTGCTGTCGTCATCAATGAACAAGAAGGAATACGCGGTAGCAGTATTCCTCGACATGGAGAAGGCCTTTGACCGCGTCTGGCACGACGGCCTAATATATAAGCTAGCCAAATCTAGCGCGCCCCGTCGCGTGGTAAAGGTAATTCAATCCTTTCTGTCCCACAGGAGCTTCAGAGTGGTGGTAGAGGGAGAACTTTCCGCCCCCCGCCCAATACTGGCGGGAGTGCCGCAGGGAAGTTGTTTATCCCCTGCGTCTTACTCATGTTACACAGACGACATCCCCACAACCCCAGAGGCGACGCTAGCCTTGTATGCGGACGACGCTGCATACATCACAACGTCCATAAACACAAAACACGCAGCAAAGAAAATGCAGCGCGCCCTAGACCTACTCCCCGAATGGCTAGCCAAGTGGCGGCTGTCGGTGAATGTGAGTAAGACGCAGGCTATGATTACAGGTCACACCCCCCTCCCACCACCCCTGAGTCTACAAGGAGCCGACGTCGAGTGGACCCCCCAGGCCAAGTACCTGGGCGTCACCATCGACCGTCGGCTCACGATGGGGCCGCATGTCGCAGACACGGTAAATAAAACAAGGGTAGCACGTAACCTCTTGAAACCAGTGCTCTCATCCCGCCTCCTCGCCCGGACCAAGCTGGGCATATACAAAACCTACGTGCGACCTATAATCACCTACGCCGCCCCAGCTTGGTTCGCCCTCACCAGCGAGACCAACAAAAATAGACTCCGTGCACAGCAACATCTAACCCTGCGCAGCGTTGTAAACGCCCCTCGCTGTGTGAGGAATGACGTCATACAACGCGACACCGGGATTGAGAGCCTGGACGAATTCGTGGGGCGCTTAGCGAAGGATATGTTTGCGCGGGCCGACGCCTCTGCCTGGCCCCACGTGAAACACTTGGCGCCATGGCACACGCGCCCGCCCGACCGTAAGCGCCTCCCCAGAGACCTGCTACTAGACAATGCGACCCCATCCACATCCCGGATTTGACGCATGAGTAAGCAGTACCAGTCTACACGCTGCTTACTCATACAATAACACTACCCACCCCACACGACATCCACGGCGTGAAGTTTGTTCTAAGTTAATATAGACTCACTTTACGTCGTAAACAGACATTCATTACTACACACTCGCCAGTACACTTGCACCGAATAGCGTAGCGAGTTCATCGCACGCTATTGATTCATGGGCGGTGTAACTCAGGACATTGCCGCTCCTACATTCATATACGGTGGCGCTAGTAGTCACTTACATTTTTCAAACTGTAGGTTCGTCTAAAGTCAGCATCTCTGCCGCTGGTTACCTTCGCTGGGCCTCCCAGAGTACGCTCTGGGTCTCACCTGGCGGGGGTGGACCGCCAGGATGCTGTGAAGAAGCGGCGCTCCGTTCATAACGGGCGCTGCGGCGCGCCTACAGTCACACATACAACAATAAACATAGCTAGCGCAGGTCGTTGACCCGCATAGGTTACCGACCGCGCTAGCAAAATGCTTGGTCCAACGGACAACACAGCGATGGGCTCGTTGTAGCGAGCCTCGGTGCTGCACCCGCGGCCAGGGAACCACGTTCCGTGACCGCTCGCCTCGCCCCCTTACGGGGGCGACGCGACTTCCACCGACGTGGGCGATCAGTCGTTATCAGACTGTCGGCCTGAGCGGTGGTGCATTGGCGAGTCAACTATTAATATCAATCAATCAAATGTATTTATTTCAACTAGGCCATTATGCGGCACTTTTGAACGTTAAAAAAAATTACATGTTATAAAAAATTGATTCTACCGTGCAAGCAAAATTGATAAATGTGCATATTTTACATTGGCGACGAGGAGAAAACCGTAGAGTGAATAAAGTAATAAATAAAGCTGTTTTTCACTAAAAGGAACATGAAGACTTTGTTATAATAACAATAAAAAAATAAAAAAAAATACAAGAAAAAGAAAAGTGTGGAATGACGGTGACAGTTAAAATCAGTGGCGGTTCCTTTTTGAAGTGCATCAAATGTATACGATAAGTAGTGCACTTGCTGAGTAGTGCTGTGGAATTCAATCTCGTAAAACACACACTGGTGGCACACTACACCGTCGGCGTCGTATTGTTATGGTCCCACCAAAACTGAATGCAGTAGAAGTAAGTCCTTCAGCTTCGCGTCTACATGGCAGACAATGTGGGACTAATTTAAGAAGTCGTCGAGTTTTCTGCGACTACCCTCAGAATCTCGAATAATGAAAAACCAGTCCGTAGCGGAGCAACAACCAAGGAGCTGGACAGGTCAAGGAGGAGCGTGTGGATGTGTGGATCCATACACACGAATCTTTATGCCAATCTGGTGAGTCGTATTCATTTTGTTATGGCTCAGGACAAGTGGTTATTGTTCAAACTTCTGGTTTTGTATACAGTATGGGTCATGTCAGGTCATAATCCATATTGGCTATCACTTGTTAGGGTTTGTGAATTTTGATTTTGTTAATTGATTATTTTAATCGATATTCGTATTAACCGAGCTTTTATTTTAAACTTTACGCTGGCAACTTTACCTTTTTAATATATTCGTAAATGTTCTGTGATTGGTTGCCGTAAAATGGCGGGAACCAATCGGAGAACTCGCTTATTCCCGCTGAAAATAGAGAGTTCAACGTGGGCAAACGGAACGTGGCTGGTTGCACCGTTCTCTTGGATTTTGGGACTCGACGCGATAGCTTGTTTGATAATAAGTACTTATTCCTGTATTGATTTTTGTATGTACAAGTGCAAGTAAAATATAAGCCTGTTTCGTATAATCGCTGTATTATTACTCAACTACGTCCTGTTCCTGTTGGTGTTTCCCACATTTCAGCAAGTGGGATTGCAACGTAAGTACACGCCCATTAATTTGTAACTATCTGTATTTCCTTGGTTGCACGACTTTTTAAATTATCTTTTATTTTAGTAAGTTGTAAAGAGATCTTTAAAGTCAGTTCGCCTAACTACATAGCAAAGATAAATAATTTATTAAATCGGTCTAGTAGTTTCGGAGCTTATTCGGTACAAGCAAACAAACAAAAAACAATATTTCCTCTTTATCATATTAGTATAGATAATCATTATTGTGTACCTACCCTCACTAACTTTGAGTTATACCGATCTGTTACCGAGTGAAGGCATTGATGTTCTATGTTTGGCTATGCTGAGTTACACTGTTCTTCTTGCATTAATCTCGGTTTAATAGTGAGAATTATTTTTACGATATACTCTCAAACGTTTTGGTAAGAGTGCTTGCTATATTAGATAAGTAATATCGTAGTTTTATGGACAGTAATGTTTTGATACTTATCACGGATATTTAGATCATAACTAAGGTTGTTTTTGTTTTTCTTTTGAGCTCTTGCATCATGGATGGGACATCTAGACGTCCAAGCAAAGAATCCAGTCATCGACGACTTGAGACGCCATACCCGATGGAGCATCGAAGTAGGAGTCGGCTGCAAACTCGCAGCCCATGCCGCAACCGGGATCACGAACTGGATTCTAGCCACGAACGAGTCAAGCTCCTAGAGAGGCAGCTGCTACAAGAGCGGGAGCGTCTTCTACATGCCAAGACCTGCAACCGGAGTCGCAGCCGAAACAGCGCGCGGCGCACATCGTCGCGGCACCCTGCCCAGCGTAGCAACCGCAGTCGCAGCCATCGCAGTGGGACACCCGACCATCAGCGGCAACGAGTGGAAGCCAATCGACACGCCGGTGACGGCCCACATGCTGAGCATCGTAACGTCGCGGGACATTTTGAAAGGTCACGTAGCCCATCTGTATCTAAAAAATATATTGTTGATGTTTTCAAATGTTTGAAAGATAGTTTGACATCTCAACCCAGCCGAGACACACGGTCTTTTCAAAAAATTGATCACTTGAACATACTGCCTAATTTTGATCCATCTACAAAAAACCAACGAATTGATGTATGGCTCAAAAAAATCAACGAGTGTGCTAGCGTGTATGGTTGGGATGACAAAACTATCATTCACTTTGCTATGCAGAAACTCCAAGGCCTCGCCAAGATCTGGTATGAAGGTTTAAACTCTGTTTTATTTAACTGGCAAGAATGGCAAGAAAAACTAATAAACTCCTTCCCTTGCGAACAAAATTTCGGTCAGTCCTTGGAGGAAATGCTTAACAGAAGGAGTAGGTATAATGAACCTATAGAAGTTTATTTTTATGAAAAACTGGCTTTGCTTAACCAATGTGACGTTGTTGAGAAACGTGCAGTAGATTGTATAATTCATGGGATCAGTGATAGGACGTTAAAATCAGGTGCTCTAGCTTTACGGTCCTCTCACCCCGATCAGCTCTTGCAATTCTTGATGAGCAGCAGAGATTCTTATCAGCGTTTCGATCGAAACGATAACAAGAACAAAACCGATCACTCTAGTACCCCTAATGGTCAGCCCAGACTAAGGTCAGGTGCTAAGTCGAGTTCATTCCTTGGATGTTACAATTGCAAAGAAAGGGGTCACAGCTTCTTATATTGTCCGAAACCGCTTATAAAATGCACAAAATGCAACAGAATAGGGCATACAGTTGATAATTGTAACACGCAGATACAAAATAACGCCGTAAAACCTAGTGGCAATATTTCAAAAGCCATGTGTATCGATGTAGCCGGTCTAGGACGTGACTCGCACCCGAACTCGAAATTTACGAAGGATGTAAAAATTAACGGTACGTTACAACAAGCCTTTGTAGATTTTGGAAGCGAAGTTACTCTTATAAAAGAGTCGGTAGTTAATGAATTAGGCTTGATCCACGATCACACACCATCATTATTGAAAGGGTTTGGAAACGGTATAGTATCATCACTAGGTGGATTGTTACTCAAATTCGAGGTGGACGGCGTTAGTGCTCAGGTTCCATGCAAGGTTGTGTCTGATGATTTGTTAGAGAAATCCGCGCTTATAGGGCAGTCCTTCACTGAACTACCTCACATCATAGTTTATAAGGATGTAACTAGGCTGCAATTTATCGATATTGGCAATGAAATGCCACATCCAGATCCGGATTTAACCGAGTCCTCTCTTAAGATTAGGGCAACGGGATTGGTAGAGCTTTACGGTGCAGCATCAGTGAAGGCATGGATTGATCCCTGCACAAATGGCAGCATTCTTATGAAAAATGTTGTCGCTGGGAAGCCAAATAAACAGTACTTTGTTTGTGGAGGTCTCTATCGCTCTGAAAATGGTCGTGTCTTTATAACCGTGTTCCCATGTTCGAGTTCTTGCTGGATCACAAGTAATCTAGTTTTATGTCGAGCAAAGCGAGTAGAGTTTGTCAGTAGGGTAGTTGTCGAACCACCAGAAGTCCCTATGGCGATTGAAGGCGACTTCGATGAGAATATTGTTCGTGTCGGTGATAAGGTGCCAGAAGACGTGAAGCAAAGGTTGTTAGAGTTGCTCAGAAAATATCATCGTTGCTTCGCATCTTCCCTTAGGGACCTAGGTTGTACCAACGCGACCGAAATGAATATAGAGTTGAACAGTGAACGCCCTGTCGTATATCGCCCATATAGGTTATCGCATTATGAACGTGAGAAGGTGCGGTCAATGGTGAAGGAGATGCTGGATGCAGGGATAGTAAGGGAGTCGATCTCAGGGTACGCTAGCCCAATTCTACTCGTTCGTAAAAAGGATGGGTCGTTTCGAATGTGTATCGATTACCGTATGCTTAATTCTATCACGGTGAAAGAGCGCTATCCTATGCCCATTATCGAGGACGAAATAGCACGTCTTACCGGCCAGGCTTGTTTTATTTCACTCGATCTAACATCAGGTTATTACCAGGTACCGATTTCGGAACAGAGCAGACGCCTAACCTCGTTTGTCACGCCAGACGGACAGTATGAGTTCAATCGCATGCCGTTTGGTTTGGCTAACGCACCGGCCGTCTTCCAACGGTTGATGAATTCGATATTAGGGTCGGCTCGGTTCAACAAGGCAACTGCTTATTTAGATGATATTCTTATTTTTGGTAAGGATTTTAAAGAATGTCTGGGACGGCTAGAGGAGGTATTGCAAGTTTTGGAGAAAGCAAATCTCACTTTGAATCTTTCCAAATGCGACTTTTTACGAGACAATATCGATTATCTGGGTTATGAAATCAGTGCAGCTGGGGTTAGGCCAGGGGATAAAAAAATCATTAGTGTCGTGAATTTTCCACGACCTCAGAATGTTCACAATGTACGCCAATTCCTTGGTCTGGCTAGTTATTTCCGTAAATTCATCCATGATTTTGCCCGAATCGCCTTGCCCCTCAGTATGTTGCTAAAGAAGGACACCTCATGGACATGGGGTGATAGTCAAGAGGAAGCTTTTAAGGTCTTGAAATCTAAGTTGGTTGATAGGCCCATTCTTGCAATATATGATCCTGCAGCAGAGACAGAGCTTCACACCGACGCAAGCAAATTAGGTCTTGGAGGTATTTTATTGCAGCGCTCCGAAGGGAATGATGTTTTCCGTCCAGTAGCTTACTACAGTCGACAGACCTCACCTGAGGAGAAGAATTTCCATTCATATGAACTCGAAACTCTAGCAGTAATCTGTTCTTTGCGAAAGTTTAGGGTCTATCTGCTAGGGAAATCATTTAAGATCATTACAGATTGTAGTGCTCTACGATCTACTTTCTCAAAACGAGACCTAATCCCGAGGATAGCACGCTGGTGGCTCTTACTGCAAGAGTTTCAATGTTCAATTGAGTACAGAGCAGGCGTAAAGATGAGTCATGTAGATGCGTTATCCCGCAATCCAATCGAGAGCTCAGGAGAGAGTCCCATCGATCAATTTTCAGTTATGCCAATTAGTAGTGAGGATTGGTTACATACGCTTCAGCTTGGAGACACCGAACTCTGTAGGATTAAAAACATTTTAAATGATAGTCTTAATGAGAAGGAACTCCGATACATAAAAGATAATTTTGTGGTCAAGGATAACAAATTGTTTCGTTGTATAGGTAATGATAAAAATAACGTTTGTTGGGTGGTGCCAAAGGGTGCGAGGTGGCAAGTGTGCCGGGCGAACCATGACGATATTGGCCATTTTGGGGTTGAAAAGACGCTCGAAAGAATAAAGAAACACTATTGGTTTAGTAAAATGTCCAAGTTTGTAAAAAAATATGTTAGTGCATGCATTGAATGTGCATATGCAAAGAACAAGACTAAAACACACGAGGGCCTGCTTCATCCCATCACCAAAATAGAAGTACCATTTCATACGGTGCATGTTGACCACCTCGGGCCTTTTGTCAAGTCGAAGAGAGGCTATACTTACCTACTAG
Source organism: Anorthoa munda (assembly GCA_945859665.1). Lineage (NCBI taxonomy): Eukaryota > Metazoa > Arthropoda > Insecta > Lepidoptera > Noctuidae > Anorthoa > Anorthoa munda. The sequence goes on along the minus strand of OX243911.1, from coordinate 29,593,293 downwards.
TAGTGGTAGAAGCCTTTACCAAATTCTGTTTTATCAAACCAGTTAGAAATACTAATAGTTTGAATGCAATTAGAGCTCTTGAAGATATATTTTTTACATTTAGGGTCCCTGATCGTCTTGTAAGCGATCGTGGTTCCTGCTTTACATCTCATGCTTTCAATCGATTTTGCCTAGTCAAGGGAATTAAGCATATTCTCAATGCAGTAGCCAGTCCGAGGTCAAATGGCCAGGTTGAACGCTACAACCGTACCATTCTCGACTCCTTGAAAGCGATGACTGTTAAATACGGTGAAAAGGATTGGGATAGTCATATAGGAAAAATTCAGTGGGGACTAAACAATACTTTTCAGAAAACCACTAGTAGGACGCCGTCAGAAATACTATTTGGAACCAGTATGAGTAGCGAAATAAATCCCATTCTTAACGAAGTTACTAAAGAATCTCGCGAAAACCGCGAAATTACCGATATTCGAGAAGAGGTCAAGAAAAGGATTGATAACGAGCAGGTTAAGCAAAAGCAGGGTTATGATAGAAATAGGGTGCCAGCCCGGATCTATGCCGAAGGTGAACTCGTCAAAATAACTAAGACTTGTTTCCATAATGACGGGCAAAGTAAAAAACTCATGCCCTCATTTATGGGGCCCTATCGTGTTATAACAGTCTTAGGTAGGGACAGATATAAGGTAGCACCGGTTCCGGGTTTGGCCAGCATGCAAAACAAACGGCCTACAACCGTGGCAGCAGATCGTATGATGCCATGGATACACATTGCTGCCCTAGAGGTAAATAATTCGGATACCAGTGGCACTGACGACGAGGATCCTAATGAAACATAATTCGACCATTTTATTGTATTTTTCCTAGCTCTATAGTGTATCTCTCTAAGTTTAAGAGACGCTTAACTACAGATGGTTGTCATGCATTGTTTCAGATCAGGCACGAGAATCGATCGGATCGTGACTTGATTCAACAAATGACCTACTGACTGCCACAAGAAAATCGATCGTCTTGTAGGCATCAGTTAAGCCCCCGAAAATAATCGATCGTTCGGGTTAATAGTTCGATGATGGGTAAACCGTTTAATCGATCGTTCGGACCCTAAAGCAAAGTTTAATTGTATTTGACAGAGAACATAATATATCGATCGCTGTTTTCTGATCAAATTCGAATATAAATTTTACTAGATATTACTGATTTGATGGATGTAATTCAATAAGTAGACGAAGAAATTGTTACATAAATCTATTGAGTCGATTTGTACTTTACGTTCCTTGACAGTTGAATCAATCTTATGTTTATTTATTTATTTATTTATTCATCAAACAATTTGCATTGTGTCCGAATTCTACAAAATAATTACATTTTTAAACAATAATAGAAGCAATAATCAAATACAAAGCAATCACAAACAGTAACAAAAAAATAAAAAAATTACTATGTATAAATCTAAAACCGTTTACATCTCTCTTCTAATCTATTTAATCCAACTGCTAGACTAAATGGCTATGGCCCGGCTAGAATAAGAGTTAATTATAAGCACATATGAAGGTACGCCTTTTTCACACAAGGGTAAACAAACTACCTTCAGGACGCCATCTGTTACTATCCTTATACCTTTTGTTTTGTTTACGTAAAAACATGGTCATACACGGATGCTGGTTATGCGAATTAGTTTTATCCTCATTATTAAGAATTTGGCGACGAGTAAAACAAGTGGCTATGGCCTGGCTAGAATTAGACTTATTGATATTGCAAATATAGAAATGAGAAAGATAACGTACCTGGCAAACTGGCTGTGGCTCCTGGCAGCTCTCGGACCTTGTTAGGACCTCTCCTTGCAGTCACACGCAGCACACGTTGAAGAGTTTGATGCAGTCTTGCTCGGCGCGGAATCGGGTCGATGGCAGAGTGTAGCACACGCTGTGAAGCTCGTAGTGTCGTTCAGTCCGTGAATATGACAAACTTGTTCGATTTTTCTTCAGATTCAGGGTGATCTTGCGGTTGTGGCGTGGATATTTTATTAAAACAAAGCTTACTTTTTGTGTATACCACTTCTGAGTGTAACGGATAAATAAAATTCGGGCAGAGCTTTGTTCAGATCTTGTATTCACAATCGAAAGAGACAAATAAATGACTGGCAATCGCTTATATTAACACATCCCCCCTGCTTGCCATGGCTTGACTGAAGAGGAGGCTTCAATATGGCGGCTTTGCTTCGGCGGGCTCGGCGGGCATTGGTCGGTTGCACGTAGGCTGACGTCACATCCGTAACAGTACCTACCGAAGACAAGTTATAATTAGAAAAGTGTTTTAGTGAACCTTTATTTTACCATTAACTAATTTTTAATAGATACATTAATTCTGTTTTTTGACAAGATTTAGAAGCCAATGCTGAAAACCGTGTTTTAGTTTCTAAAAACTGTCTATACCATAGACTTTTTTTTTTACTTTTATTTGGGAGTGTATTCTTTGGCAGAATGAACGTATTATTATGTTGAATAATGTAGACTTGTAAAGGCTACCTCAGGAGTTGTTTACTATACGGACCTTGTGGAAACTAGAACAAATTTCCGTGCGTTCAAGCGTTTTTGCCATACCTATTATTGGAATCAAATATAACAGCTCACAATGTTAGGACCCATTAATATTAATTCTTATTTTTATCCTTGGTGCTGGGCAACTGGGCTTATTCCAGTTGTAAACAACTCTTTGTGCCTAGTGGCCTTGTTTGTTCTGTCTCCTGCTTGATGTGGAGGGAAGTGGAAATTTATATTTTTTCCTACTCCTCCGTTATTCTTTTCTGATTAATTTCGTTGCGGGATCCAAGACAGTTAAATTCACTCTCCAGGACTTCGTCGAGCTTCATTGCCCCGGCGCTTTTCTGGTGGTTGCCACTGTTGATTCTGGCTTTCAGGAGTTGCAGTGGTTTGGGAATAGTGCGGTGGGATTGTCCCAATTATAAGACTTTTGATTTTCTACCGACAGTAAATTGCTGTTGGAATAATTAACATCTTTATATCGATTTGAACCGTCAAAGTTATCGAATTTCAATTTATTTTAGGCTTAGAATTGACCTTTTTAGGGTTCCGTACCCAAAGGTTAAAATCGGGACCCTATTACTAAGACTCCGCAGTCCATCTGTCTGTCTGTCTGTCCGTCTGTCACCAGGCTGTATCTCATAAACCGTGATAGCTAGACAGTTGAAATTTTCACAGATGATCATGATGATCTGTTGCCGCTATAACAACAAATACTAAAAATAGAATAATATAAATATTTAAGTGGGGCTACCATACAACAAACGTGATTTTTAGGGTTCCGTACCCAAAGGGTAAAAACAGGACCCTATTACTGAAACTCTGCGGTCCGTCTGTCTGTCTGTCTGCACCCAATGGTGCTTTCAGGGCTCTTCGTACGGGCTGAGAACTGGACCCCTTGCCTACTGCTGCACGCTAGCTTCCTGCACGCTATCCATGCACGCTGCCCAGGTCTTAGCCTGCCTACCTGTGGCCTACCGCCACGCGAGCCGGTGCCTGCGCAGCCTACCCTGCCTAGCCGCTACAGTTCCGGCGGCCGGTCGCGGAGCCTGTGCTGACGGCACCCCCAGCGTCAACCACGGGCTGCCAAGGGACGGTACCCCTTTCCTACCTTATACTGTGATAGTGCTTGGACCAGAACAAGGTGACATTCGTACCCGCGACCTAGCTGTGGAACTTAAGTGTTTTAAATATATATATTAACTTGTCCAGCTGTTTCACTACCACCTACCTAACGACCTACTATCCATTAGGATTATCCATTAGGCCTGCGCAGCCTACCCTGCACAGACCTAGCCGTTACACTACCATACAACAAACGTGTTTTTTTTGCCGTTTTTTGCGAAAATGTTACGCAACCCTTCGTGTGCGAGTCCGACACGTACACACTTGGCCGGTTTTTTTGAAATTCGTTTGATTTAACTAACTTACTACTAATTAATTAACCCTCAAAGTTGTTTCGGGATCACATCAATATTTGTAAAATTCGAAAGCGCGAAGAAAACTTAGGCTGCCAGAGATCACAAAATAAGACGTAAACAAGGAGAAAATCATGCTGTGCAGTTGCAGGATACGTATTCGCGAGCTGGCTGCCCAAAACCAGATGTATCCTCCGACTGCACTGCATGATTTTACCACAATATGGCGCTCTTCAACAATTCTTCACAATATTTATCTCATGCTATTAGCGTTCGATATATGCAAAACATTAAAGTAATAAGTAGTTTATTAATCACATTTTGTTACGATGGCGGACAGTGTACATGTGCGTAATCGTAAGGATTCTGATTCATCATCGGACTCGTCAAGTTCCTCAAGTTCCTCTGAATCGCAGCTGTCGGATTTGGAGACTGTACAGGTCGAAAAATCTCGTAAGAGGAAGAAGGCGACTAAAAAGAAGAAGAGTAAGCGTCGTCGAGGACAAAGCAAGGTAATCAGAAAACTTGCAAAACAGGTCAGTGATTTGAAATATTTATACTACTACCTACCCTCAAAATACGAGTATGTATTATGAAAATGAAAATTATGAGGGGGTAATCCGATATATGGTGATAATTTTGTAATCCCACAAGAACAACCGGTTCCAGACAGACTGTCTGAACCCGTATCAGATCCTGCACCGTCTCAATCATTTGATTTTGATTTGGCAACGCAATTAAAGGAGCCAGCTGTTATTGCTATTCCATTTAATCAGTTGGAGCTGTTAAATTCGATTCAATATTTTAGTAATAATAATTGGAATAATGTCAGATATGTGGAATCACAAAAGATTTATAATGCTCGTCCTGGATATGTTGACCTTGAAGTAAACGATGAGATCAAATCTTTAGAAAAACTTAACCATCTACCCTCAGCGGATAAATTTCTTGGTGCTGTAACTAGAGGACTTGTAATGCAAAGCGAGGCTATGCAGCAAGGTTTTCAGCAGATAGTTGACTGGGTCAAGGATACTGGCAACATGGACCCAGACCAATTGACGTTAAAATTAAAAGAGGTTTTTTGCGGTGATTACCAAAAGATTTCACGTGATTGTATACAGTTAGTTTGTGGCCGTAGGGCCGATATAGTAGAACAAAGACGTGAAGTGTTCATTAAGCAATTAAGAGATCAGTCATTTAAGCCATGTTTGAAGAAGATACCGCCGTCAAGTGAATTTTTGTTCGATAAAGTACCTTTTAGCGAATTTGTAAAAAATTACGGCGGTGTCAACAAAATTTTTTATATGAATAAATTAAATATTTCTGGGCAAGAAAAGAAGACCACTAGAACCCAGGCGGCGTACCCTGGGCCTAGTGGATATCGATCGTCTAGTCGCCCTTCGGCACTGACGATGAATTATAGGTTTCCTCCTCCACAGAGTGTTAAAGCCTTTTATAATTATCAAGCAATTAACCCTTTTAATAATAATCCAAGATTTTTTCGTCCTCAACCAAGAGGACAGCAAGCTGGACAACGCTTTTTCCAGCCCGCTCGTTTTCAAAGAAACGAAACGGGTAAATTTAATAGAAAGTTCTGACTCGGATCAGGATTTCTGGGGGGTTGCTTACAAAATCATGTCACGGAATGGAAGATATTGAGAGCTCCAGAACCATTAATAAAAATAGTGAAGGGTTATCGAATTCCATTCCAAAAGAAACCGCCTCTGGTCTCTCCAAGGCTGGTAAAACGGTGCAATCTCACTCGACCATCTCCGCAGATGGACGAAACGAAAAAATTTTAGAATATGCCCCTTTAGGTACGCGGATGTGTAGTTGGTGAAGACACACAATAAAAGTCAGTTGTGGGTACTCACAGTTTATATTGCTTGATACACAAAACACGTAACATTTATTATAGTTCAGAAGGAGAATCACAAACGAGTAAAGAGTCACAATAACAGTACAAGAATGTTCACGGCACAATACATGGAAACAGGCACAGACAGAGTTGTTAGCATATGTCGCGGAACACATAAATTAGGGCGCGCACAGTAGTGGTAGCGAGAGCTGCAAACCGACTAGTGGTGCGTCACTGCGGGTGGCAGCATATAGTTGGAGGCTCGCGGTGCAGTACCGCCACAGTGGTTGCGGTAACGTTCAACCAGACATCAGCCGACATTATATCGTATACGATATAATATGCCGTGAATGTCTGTCGACGGTGTGTTACTGTTATTGTAATACTATATAAATAAATATAACTATATTGTATGTGTATCTTGTATGTACACCCCCATAACTCCAAGTTTTGTCTCAAATTTCTTTCTGATCCTCAAATGCGACGGAACCTACCGTCCCATTTTCAATTTAAAGAGTTTGAACAATTATCTAAAGATAAGCAAGTTTCGTTTGATTTCTGTAAATTGGGTTCCAGATTTCATTCAGGAAAGGGATTGGATGGTAAAAATAGACCTCCGGCAAGCTTACAACCACGTAAGTGTTGCACCCGCTCACCGTTGTTTTCTCCGTCTAATATATCGAAACCGATTACTGCAAATGACTTGTTTGCCATTTGGCCTGGCGACAGCGCCCAAAGTGTTTGCATCGCTGACCAACTGGACTGCCGAGATTTTCAGGAACCTTGGCATTCGAGTAGTGGTTTTTCTCGATGATTACCTCCTAGTAGCACAGGACAGAACGACACTTACAAAACACGTTGAAATTGTTCTTCAAACTCTCGGTCAGTTGGGTTGGCAGGTAAACAGGGAGAAATCGATTCTTATCCCTCAGAAAATAATAGAATATCTGGGGTTGATGTGGAATCCCTGGTCAAACCAAAATTTTTTACCGGAAAACAAAATTCGGAGCATGAAAATTGTTCTGTCAAAGTTGCTGCGACGGCGGAAGGCGTCGTTGCGAGAAGTACAGAGTATTATAGGCGTTCTGAATTTCGCTCGTCTGGTAGTTCCAATGGGTCGTTTGAATTTTCGCCATCTACTGTCTTATTGCAACAAAGTCCTGAAAATGCCATGCCAGTCGACCTACCCTTTACCTGCGGAGGTGCTGACAGAACTGAGATGGTGGAAGGTTCATTGTGGGGAGAAGTCCAGGCTTCATCCTCAACAGGTAAAAAGTTTTTTGACCACAGATGCAGCAGATTCAGGTTGGGGGGCGGAATTGAATGGTCTTCATGTATCGGGCAGATGGACAGAAGAAGAAGAGCAGCTTCATTCGAATCACAAAGAGATGTTAACAATTCTAAAATGTTTGTTAGAATTCGCTCCGTCTCTGAGTCATACATCTCTTCTTTTGCAGTGCGACAACAAAGCGGTAGTAGCTTACTTGAGGAAAGAGGGGGGAAACATGTCGCAGGTCCTAATGAGGTTTATATATCCAATTTTTCGCATTCTTCAGAAGTACGACATTCATGTAATTCCTCATCACATTCCAGGCAGGTACAACAACGTCGCAGACGGTCTGTCACGTCACTCAACATTACAGGAATGGCATCTGCTTCCCGAGTTCACCAGTGTTGTCTTTGCAAAGTGGGGTGTACCCCAAATAGATCTGTTTGCCTCCAGCACAGCTCACGTAGTCCCGTGTTATGTGACTCTAGATCAACGAGATCGGCGAGCATGGAGGCACAACGCGTTCGCATTCAAATGGGATTTTCGTCATGCTTGGGTCTTTCCTCCTCCAAGTTTGATACCCCGTGTACTGATGCATCTAAATCAGGCTCGAGGTTTATTCCTGATAGTCGCACCAAAGTGGTCTCGAGCATTCTCAAATTCAAATTCAAATTCAAATAATTTTATTTGTAGAACATAGGTAAGTAAAATAAAAAAGGTACAGATGTCAATGTTAATAAAATGAACGCTATGTCTTGCCGTCAACGGCGTACAAATATTCTAATTATAATTAATAATTGGTAAGAAATAATAATTCATTCAAAATAAATAATAAAATGTCAAAAGATTACAATTTGTCTTCCAGGTACAGATTTTTTTTTTTTTTTTTTTTTTTACTATTTATAGGCCTGTGTTTGACCACAATCTCACCGTGGTCAGTGATGATGTGGCCGATGGTGGTAAGCACACAAAGCCTAGAAGGGAACTGGCTCTCAAGTGCTGCTGTCGGAACACACCGGAAGGTGCTTGGCGACAGATTTTCAACTTGAGGGTGGTTGCCAGCCAGGCGGGTACTACAAAGTACCCTACCACCGTGCTATGGTTTCCTCACGATGTTTTCCTTCACCGAAAGCTCAAGCTCATTGTAGGATTCGAACCCGCGACCTTCGTCTCGGTATCCGACGTCACTACCACTGAGCTATCATCGCCTTAAAGATGTCAATGTTAATACAATGAACGCTATGTCTTGCCGTCAACGGCGTACAAATATTCTAATTATAATTTCTAATTAACAATTGGTAAGAAATAACAATACATTCAAAATTAATTAATAAAATGTCAAAAGATTACAATTTGTCTTCTAGGTACTCATTGACTGTATAGTAAGCCTTCTCGCCCAATAGATCAAGAAGAGCCTTTTTGAAGTGGTTTATGTTATCAAGATCTCTTATTGTAATGGGCAACTTATTATATAACTTGGGTGCCATTCCTAAAAAGCTCTTTGAGTATAATGCAGTCTTGTGTGGAATAGCACATATCTCCCTATTGCGACGTTTCAATCTCAGTGTTTCAAACAGATGCAAGTTTAATTTTGCGAATACTGCTGTCTCGTAGATGTACATACAAGGCAAAGTTAAAAGTTTATATTTATTAAATAATGGCCTACAACTATCTGTCTTTTTCAACCCAAACACAGCGCGTACACACCTCTTTTGAGCATTGAACGCAATGTTTCTGTCAGTGGAATTTCCCCAATACATTATTCCAAAACGTACCGTTGATGAGACATAGGCTTTGTATGCCATCAAAACTACAGACTCACTTGTAATTTTGGCGAGACTATAAAGCGCATAGGAATATTGGTTCAGTTTTTTGCAAACAGTTTCCACATGGCATTTCAGAGAGAGCAGAGCAGAGAGCAGATTTGAAGAACAGAGCGATCGCGCCACCATTCACGATTCACAGGTTATCGAAAGTCCTAGTAGACACGAGGACCAGGCAGCCGCCACCGCGAGTGCAGGAGCTGCATCTAGAAGTATGGAAATGTGGGGGTGGTCTGAATCCCTAGGTGAGTGGTCTGAAGAACAAAGGTGTCTGCTCAAAGGAGGTTGGAGGTCGTCTACTTTGAATACATACAGACCAGCATGGCAGAGATGGTTGAATTGGTATTCCAAGTTTAATGTAAATTTTTAAAATCCTTCCGGTAGTGATTTGGCACGATATTTGGCGGATTTACGCTTAAAAGAAAAACTGTCTTATCGTACTATTCTACTTCATAAATCCGTTGTGTCTACTTTGTGCAATACAAAAAGTGAGACCCGATTAAGTTCAAACATTTTGGTTAAACAGATGGTAAAGGCAATTGCATTGCAACAGCCTAAACAGTCTCCACCCCCTGTTTGGGATCCTCAGTCTTTGGTAGGTTGGTTAGGCAGTAGACCTCTTCAAAATCAAAGTCTATTTGAAATTTCAAGAGTTTGTGCAGTGCTACTGTTGTTATGTTCAGGGCGTAGGATACACGATTTAACATTACTCAGTGTTTCGTCAGACAGGTGTATTGTAGGTGAGAATAGCATAATGTTTTGGCCACATTTTGGTTCGAAAACTGATTCTAAAACTCATGTACAGTCTGGTTGGCAGTTGTTAGATAATCCTGAAAGTGCGGCTCTTGATCCTGTGCATTGACTTAAAAAACTTATAGAAATTGGAAAACCGCGTCGTTTAATTTGTTCTAGTGATAGATTATTTATTACTGCATGTGGAAAACCTAAGCCAGCAACTAGGACTATTCTGGCAGGTTGGGTTAAGTAAATTTTGAAGGAAGCAGGAATCGAGGCTACTCCAGGTAGTTTCCGTTCTGCGGTAGCTTCACGAAGTTGGTTAGGTAACGAGCCTCTCGACGAGATAATGGCACGAGCTAATTGGAAATCCGGTAACACTTTTAGAAAACATTATAGGAAAGAAGTGATTCCAGCACAGGGAAGTTCTTTGATTCATCTTTTTCAGCCAATTAACTAAATGCCCATAGTTAATTAAAATAAATGAGTTATATAAATGCAAGAATCGATTATGCCACAACAAAGATGATTTGGATAATCAGGAGTAATGAGGTATGGATGAACAATGAGAATATGATTATGGTAAGATCATACAAGTATACTATTACGATGAAATTATGTGGTACGAATTAAATGTTTTTGTTTATTTCGTTACAAAGTGGTAAAAAATTTAAATTACTTTATTAATAGATAATAATTATTATTTTGTATTGAAATATAAATCTTAAAAAATTACATGGATGCTTATTTGTGTACTAGTGTATGTTGTGTGCTCAAAAAACAGAGCCTTAAATTATGTTTATATGACCCCGAATGAGGCCGAAGGACACAATAGCAGCGTTTTACCTTCAAATAAAACGCTTGTTGTGTCCGGAGACTCATTCGGGGTCATAATTAAAAGACTGCCTGGTGTTATTGTCTCTTTAAGTTCTAGGATTTTGAGGCCACAATGATCGAGTTGGCGCGCTGTAGCCACCTGGTGAACGAAAGCGGAATTACGTCATCATTATGTTGCTTGGAAGGAGATTGTAGCATATACCTATATAGATGTGACACGGAAACGGAAGATGCTAGACTCAAATTATGTTTATATGACCACGAATGAGTCTCCGGATACAACAAGTGTTTTATTTGAAGGTAAAACGCTGCTATTAGTATCAATATTATTTTGAATATTGATTAAGAATGACTATATAGGCGATATTAAATTCCATAAATGTCTTGAAACGTTTTAAAACATATTTAATACTTAAGAATTGATTATTGTTTTCCTAATTGTGAGATTATTTAAAGCAATATAGAAAATGACGGGATACCACGCCATTTTCTCATATTGGACGTATTGAGACACTGATAGACCCAAGATTATAAAAAATTGTGTAATTGATAAGCTGACTCACTTTTTTGTGTACTACTAGCCAGTACAGGCCAGATATATTATTATATATCCTTTATCAATAATAATTGGTGTAAGATCGCACAAGGCTAACGTAAGTTATTTGATATTATAACTTTATTATTGCTTATGGGTGTGTTGAAACTGTATCTATATCATATTATGGCCTTTATTCCTAATATGTTATATTGATTTAAGGGCTAGTCTATGTCATTTTCCTTGTTATTTTGATTCTATAATATTGTAAATACTTTATGTGGTTGTAAAAGAAATCGATAAATACTATAAAAGAGCTTCCGTGGGGTTTGTTGCCCTTCTTCCCCACGAGAACTAGGTCTAGCGAACGGGCAGTAAGCTCGATGAGCCTGTGTTTCAGCAATCAGGGGGGTGACCATAAGCTCTTAGAGTACGGTTATTTTGAGCGTGTGTAAGGGACAGATGTATATGACTTGTATACATCTGTCACTTACGCGATCTCAAAATAACCTTACTCTAAGAGCTTATGGTCACCCCCCTGATTGCTGAAACACAGCGTATTGAATAATCAACATTAGTTGCAACACTTCCAAAGGGTTTCAAATGTTGCAACAAATATTCTTGTGTGTATAGTCAGTTGTTGTGTTGTGTTGTTTGTGTAGGGACACTAGCAAAATCAACAGAAGAGAAAAAATTAAAGTCGTCAAATATTTTTATGTTGTTTATTGTAACACAATTATATAAGTATAATCACAATTTCAAATGTTTTACAACTTAAAGATCATACAGTACATAAGGGTAAAAATATAACTAACTTATACTAAATTTACAGAAAGTATCAATTTTAAATAATATTTATTTATTTCACAACAAATATTATTTATTACACCATAAATATTGTACAATTTGAAAACTATAATCAGTTAAAGAAAATTATTAATTTAATACAATATGTACAATAACAAAATGGACAATTGCGCCTGAGCTAGGCCGAGCATGTATTTCAGGACGCAGTTCACTTCCCAGACATTATGGACACTAAATACAATGATTACGTTTACATATTACAATTTACAATATCACTTTATAGCAAGCACCTTTCTTCCACTTTTCTCCAGGAGTATATTCTGTCATGGGTTTCCCTGATATCCCACAAGTGCCGATGCCAACTCTGCCAGTTAAGTTGTCAGGTGTAGCAAATATGCTCTTTGTCCTTACTCCAGGTTTTTTTGCAGCCTTAGTGTGAAAGTTTAGCCATTTGTTCTTTCCACTTTCTCTTTCTTCTTCAATTTGTTTAAATCTCTTTTGTTTCTTCTGCTTTTTCTGTTTTAGATACTCTCTATTGTCACCTTTACCATGTCTGTAACAATAAAGGGCCTTATTTAAAAAATAATAATTTGAAATTAGACTTTTAATCAAATTGCTAAAAACAAAAATATCAAAAATCCATTACACATGGCTATGGGGGCATAATAAAATTAAAAAAACTAAGAAAAAAATAGTCATTTGTTACCAATAATGCAGTCAAGTGCAAAGCCAAAGTTGGTAATAATTAATTTGCTTAAAATATTTATCACTAGCTTTTCCTATAGTAGCTATTTTGTAGTTTAAGAAGAGCTAAACTGCAATTTGATTTACAAAGTCAGACAGAAAAGGGAAAACAAAACTTTAATATTTTTAAAAGTTATGTCGCCGTTTTATAAGAGTGCCCATGTAGTTCTGTGTGAAATAAAAAAATAATACTAACATTAACATTAGAAACGGGATATTTACCATGTTTACTGTTTGTTGCGAGTTTCCGATATTTCGGTGCTGTTGCAAGCACCATGATCACGGATATACTGAAGAAAAAAAGTTCGCGAGTGGATACGGTGAGTTTCGTGTGTAGGGAACAGAATCGAGTTGTGAGTGACAGCGGTAGCGGTACTGAGTGCAAAAAACGAACAAGAAAAAGGGTAGACCGATATGTCTCCTCATAAACACCCACCCGCAATGACTTTTCAGTTTATCCGTGATCATGGTGCTTGCAACAGCACCGAAATATCGGAAACTCGCAACAAACAGTAAACATGGTAAATATCCCGTTTCTAATGTTAATGTTAGTGACCATTACAGTATAAAAAATAATATTTTGATTCCTTCCACGGCACTACTTACTGGCTGGCTCTGGCCCTATGGCTGCTACTAACTAAGTCTTGAAGCATTTTGAATGGTGCCACAAAAATCCTTTTGGTTTATTTTGTGTACTTGATATAAAAAAAGAAATGTATATTCTATCTATCTATTCATTTATGTAAGTTAGAGTTGTTCCTATAAACATTTATTTTATTATTTCAGCAGTAAGCTCAGTAAATATCTAATAGGACCCTATGACCAAATATCTATACATTGTAACAATTGTTATGAGTGTTATAAATACACCAACAGAAACAGCTGAGACATCAGCACAAAGATACTCACTGCCCATCTGGTCCCCGTTTAGCCAAGCACCTGTCACCAACTTGCCGATTTGAAAAGTATTTGCTTGCGCTTTCTTCTTCCTCGGCCGCCAACAGGGAACCATGAATATTGACCACTTTGGAGTCACTATCTTGAGATTTTATAAGATCTTGTGTCAACTCTATTACTTCCTCCAAGTCAGCCTTTAGCTTCAGCAACTCCTCATTTTCAGCATCAGCGAACAATGCTGCTTCAACCTAAGAAAGAAAATACATCACATAAATATCTGCAGACTATCCCAAGACAAAACAATAATCGATAACATTTAGGTATAAACTGACCTGTTGAAGCTGCAATTTATAATTTCTTAAATCATCAGCCATTGTCCGTGTTCGTCCAATTCGCTTTTCTGAAAAGGAATTAAGAGAATATGTAATGCAATAATTTAAATCATCACAATGGATAGGTACCTACAAACAGGGTGAATAGGAATGCAGGTGTAAATGGGAACAAAACTTTGATTAGGATTTTATTAAATTTACGTTATTTGAATGACGTGAAAATTCCCTTCAAAGTTTTGTTTCTATTCACCCCGGTTGACGATAGCGCAGACAACAGGTATATCTATCTATTTAATACCTTTAAACGAGCAATTCTTGTATATAAGTATATATAAATAATCTGAATCTTGGTAATGCATGGGCGGTAACTACAGTCCTTAAAACTGGTTTTTGTCCGGAGAAAATATACGAATTGATAAAAGAGAAGCGTTATGCTAACTATATGAATCCCTTACTCAAAATAGAAATATTTTAAAATAGGGCATGAAAGTTATTGAAACACATGAACACTTACCTTTTAATTAAACACAACACAGAATTTTATTTGCACAGAAACACGATTATTACGTCTTTTCGCATTGGAGTTCGGGACTTGACTGAGTTTCTGTCCCGCGTTCGGCGTTCTCATTACCTCGAGCGGTCTAGCCGTGGCGCTTCGAGGAATAATAATAATAACAGCAAATAGGTTCGGCGTGCGGGTGCGAATGAAACAACTTCACGCTGTCTCCCTCTAATCCGGGTGAATAAGGACTACCTACTAGATAACGAACGCCCGAGGTAAGGTTTATAGAATGACTTTATTTATTTTGTTAGAAAACTAAATATTGTTTTTAGGAGTTCGCGCCCTGTAGGTGAGATAAGTCTGGAATCCTAATTTGTGTTTCGCATTGTAGTTGCCAAGTAGAAAGCGATATCTCAGAATCGAAAAGAATACCGAGTAGGTAATCTTCACATTTCATGTTTTGTTTTGGAGGGACGTAAAGAGCTGTAATTATTGTAGTTTGCCTCGCGAATCCTCGATCATTGAACTATTTATTTATTTATTTTATTGCATAAAACACATGCAACACACATGCATGATGGTGTTACATGAGTTAAGGATGAGATCATACATGTTTTGCTTAAGAGTAAAGCATGCAAAATGATTAACACAACTTAGGTTCAAAGTATTCCTTAACGCTATGAAAATTATTATCATTTCGCCATTTAAACAAGTGAATTTTAAACAGTCTGCTATTTAGTATTTTAAGGTTACATGGTAATTTGTTATATATGTGTACAGCCATAGCTAAACTTATTTTACTATATTTTGTTAATCGAGGGGTTTCATTTGAAACAAGTCTAAATTTGTCACGTCAATTCCTAGAGCATACATCTGCTGCTGTTCTGAAAAGATCTTTGTGTTTCTGTATATAGATATAGTGAGGGTAGTGGTAGCATACCGAGTTTTTTTAAATATTGGTCGACCAGATACGTCCTGTGGAATGCCCTGAATAGCTCGAACACATTTCTTTTGAGCGATAAATGCTCTGTTATGAAGAAACAAAATCGGGCCCAATATACTACCCTGAGAAACGCCGCGTTTGGTTTTTTTAAATTCAGAGCGGTAAAAAACCATATCCTTATTAGTATTATATTAGCGATAGTAACACACTGCTTTCTTCCGGATAAGTATGAAGATATCCACTGCAGTGGAGTTCCTCTTATACCTATAGACTCTAATTTCGAACGCCTTAGATAAATCTAAAAATAAGCCCGTTGTTAGTTGATTAATGTTAATATTAGTCAGTACTGCTTTGCTTATATCTTTTCATATGCAGTGATAGTCAGATAATTATGTGTTCTCCCTAAATTAATACGTATACCTGAGCCACCATGGGCTTCCATCAAACTCAAAGCATTAATTTCAATTAAATCATTTACAAACACTTTTGATCTATCAAGGTATCGGTCAGTCCAGAAATCCCATTTGAATTAAAAATAAATTTTATCGAGGTTTAGTGACGCAGACATTTAATCTAGTAAGTGGGTGCAGTAGAAACATTATCCTTGTCACACCCCACAACAAACATCAGTATGCATAGTGTGGTACAATTCAAATTTTGGTATATTTAAATAGGTTCAAGATGTAAAGTGTGTCTCCTAGGAGTGTGTCATTTGTTTCAAGATGATGATGTTTTATAAGTGTTGTGTTAATAACTTAAATATGGTGCATTAGCGCAATGGGCTGTCATTAGCGTTCACTAATTTAACTTGCTAGGTTTTGTCGACAGAATGGTCATTAGGTTTGTAAATAGATGTGTCACAGCACATCTGATTTACGTTAAGCTTAAGTTGCAAACAAATAAAGTTAGTTTGCCTGAGTTTTCTCCGCGCTTTCACAGTTATTCACAACCATTAGATTTGATCTGACGATGAAGGCGGAAGCGAACTGAAATGCCGTAATAAAACAATATATCCTAGTCGTGGTTGGGCTTATTAGAATCTTCATCAGATTTACTTTAGCCATCAATGATTTTCATGGAAATTTGAGCTACCCAAACTAAAAACAGATAAATAAAAATCCTTTTTAACAATAAATTAAACCGACGTCCAACAAAAAAACACTACAAAATGAAAAATAAAACCGAAGTCGGTGTCGAAAACAAAAAAATATTAGGTGCCAAAGACATCAATTAGATGGTCGGTCGAGTAATGATGTTTCAAAATAGTGGGCCTTCGCGCTGCCGATGATTCGAGCAGAAGTTATTCGAGATTTTGATGCATCTAGGTAGTGAACTGCCGCGCTCATAATTTATCGATTTCAAGTACTATCGAGTAAACGTTTTCGAGCAAGTGTTATTCGATCTC
Source organism: Anorthoa munda (assembly GCA_945859665.1). Taxonomy (NCBI): domain Eukaryota; kingdom Metazoa; phylum Arthropoda; class Insecta; order Lepidoptera; family Noctuidae; genus Anorthoa; species Anorthoa munda. The sequence continues at coordinate 29,576,650 of OX243911.1, read as the reverse complement.
ACGTCATTCTATTTGAAGTAAGGAACACATATCATGTCAAGACCAAACCTGCACTTGCGGGTGTCGGGCCACTTCTTCTTATTTCTTGTCGATTAACTCAAACTATAGTCTCGACCATTCTGATCTTGTCCGACCAGTATGTAGCTACTCGGACAGCTCTGTCATTTGCTACGTTCAAATCCCGTAAGTCGTAAGTATTCGGGCCACTTGAAACATAATTATGAGATTCGTATTTTATCACTGATATTTGTTTCCCATAAAACATATTTTTTTAAATGAATGGAATGTTTGTTGTTACTAAGGGCGCTACCTACCCTTAGTAACAACAAACATTCCATTCATTTAAAAAAATATGTTTTATGGGAAACAAAGGGGCCTTATCTTATCTGCCGGCAAAATGCTAAAATAAAATATTTACAAATACAATGAATCGAGTGAAACAATACATGACAATACAAAAATAGATTATAGCCCGGGCGGTCGCCCAAAGAACAATAGATAAGAAACTATTAGTACAATAACTGATATTAACCGATTTTCCGAAAGTGTGGAGACATCGTGATCAAACACGGCCTTTGTTCTGAGCTACCAAGAAGTGTAAAATCTCTTCTTCATAACACACAAAGACATATAAATAAATACAATAGGACAGCTTATGTAGGTACCCAGATAAGCTCACCTTTGTTCAAAGGTGAGAACTATGGAATTACATGATAAATGATTTATTTTTGTAAGTTGGTTTGTACAAACACTTTTACATATCGATCATTACAGATCGCTTACTCTATGTCTCATTCGGCAGGGCTACAAACGTTATTCTGTATGTAATATTTAATCGTAATAGTATGCGTAATTGATTTTGATAAATTTATTCTTTTTGGTATTTTTTAATGAATTATTATTTTTGGTATTTTAAATGGATTAATATTTTTGGTATTTTAATGTCATTTTTTTTTTTGAAATTTTAAGGTATTGTTATTTTATGTATTTTAATTAATTATTGTTTTTGGTGTTTATAATGGATTATTATTTTTGTTATTTTAATGAATTGGAATTTAATTGATGTAATAGTTGTTGTATATGTTGTTATAATTGTGGGTATGAATAATTTAGTATTTATTAAGGGTGGGTCTGGGTATTTATTAAGTGATTTATTATGAAGTGCTGTAAGAAAGGGGGTGGGCTGAAAATCAGCGTTGGCCAGCGTAGTATCCATGCTGCACACTGGTCAACATCAGCTGAGCCCGCTCCTTTTGCCATAATGGAAATATTGTGCTTTAAAACTATCTTGTGTTTTGTTTACACTGTAATATTTCTTAGTGGCAATAAATGTTTTCTTTCTTTCTTTCTTTCATATTTTTTAAAACTAGATGAGGTCGGCGTTTCCTGTCTGACTACACTGAGAAGAAACGCTGAAACAAACTCAGAGGTCACAGTCTTTTTTAAAGTCCAGACAAAATCTTGGTTAGTTCATGTGAAGACCATGTAGACTGATGTCTGAAATGGTCTTTTGAGGAAAGAACCAGCCAGAGTGAGTGGACCTGTCCAGTCAGTGCACGCATATGTCAATAACCGTGCAGCTCAACTCAGAATTTAAGGAGCTCAACGAATTGACGAACAATACCAAAGAAAGGACATTCGGTTAGGCCGCATAAACTACTCAAACTACCAGACCATGATTAAAAACTAACTAAGATAAATTAAAATCAAAATAAAAATGAATGATCCACATAGTCTTCACATTCACAATAATTAAAATAAAATAATATAATACTTTAAAAAGTAAATATTCTTGTAATTGCAAGAAAAACAAAAAAAAAATACTAAATTCACGGTGCAAAGATATAAAAAAAATCAAAATTAATTGGAGCAGCTCAATCCTAAGCCTTTTTGTCCACAACGTAATCTTTAATGGTATAAAACCCATTCTGGCACAACTTACGTTTAATAAATGATTTTAACTTATTAACACTTAGATCTTGTACGTGGCTTGGAAGCTTATTATAAAAGCGTGCACATTGACATCTAAACGATCACAACAATCGATGACAATCTATTTTCTTGAGTCTTGTTGTAGGTACTACAATTTTGTGTTTGTTGCTAGTATTTACGCTATGGATATCACTATTTTTTAAACAATTTTATATTTTTATAGGCATATAAAAGATTTTCACCTAGTGGGAGGCCTTCCAACGCAACGTCTGCCGGTTCGCGGTCGCTACTCCAGAACCTTTGACCGATGACCTGGTGAGGGTTGCGGGGATCCGCTGGTTGCGAGACGCACGGGACCGGTCAATGTGGCGACGCTTGGGGGAGGCCTATGTCCAGCAGTGGACGTCTTTCGGCTGATATGATGATGATGATGTGATGATGAAAAGATTTTCATAAATATACTAGTCACAGGCACAGTCATTACATTAATCTCCTTAAATTTCTCTCTGAGAGAGTGTCTCGGGCTTAATTTATAAATTGATCGAACAGCTCTTTTCTGCAAAACAAAGATAGTCTGGATGTCGGCGGCATTTCCCCACAAGAGAATACCGTATGACATTACACTATGAAAATAGCTAAAGTATACTAACCTGGCTGTCTCTATGTCAGTTAAATTACAAATTTTTCTAACAGCTTAAGCTGCGGAGCTTAGCTTCTTTGACAATTTATCTATATGTGGGCCCCACTGAAGCTTAGCATCCAAAGTTAGGCCTAAGAATACCGTGCTATTTTCAGGATTCAATTCTTCGCCCTTTATCATCACATCAGTTTTCACCTGCCTAACGTGAGGTAGGTTAACTTAATGCATTTGTTTTTTTTTTCATTTAGAAGTAAATTGTTAACATTGAACCAGTGAACTACTTTTGAGATCGCGCTATTTACATCGTCAGTAAACAGCTGCTGACGTTTAAGTTTAAACAAAAGTGAAGTATCATCCGCAAACAACACTATATCATGGTTATCTTTTATGAGGTAAAGCAAGTCATTAATATAAATAAGAAACAAGAAAGGCCCAAGAATTGGGCCCTGCGGGACTCCCATTGTTACTACAGTCATTTTTAACTTCAACCTTCACCAAGAAAAATAAATTTAAACTTTAAACCACCGTTAAAAATATAATTGAACTTTGGCGCAACTAGTCCAAAAATTCACAACCAAACGTATTGCACAGTTGGCCTAGTGGTTAAGGCAGTCACCTACTTTTGCCAATTAACTTGCGTCGCACAAGTGGTTGCGAGTTCAAACCTCACTCTGAGCAATATTCACTTTTCATAAATGTCTAATTGTGGAACTCATAATGAAATACTGTCATGATTAAATTTAGTACCGCTATCACTCATTATCATCATTTAGTACGCAAGAGGGCAGTAACTACATATTATATACACAAACACAGCGTTCAAGCTCGCTTTGTGATATAGCTAGTACAGCAGAATAGAATAGATAGCAGAATCTCGGGAGAATAAGGAATTACTGCAAATAATTTTTCTTTTGGAAAATCAATTGCTGAGTGCGAATAACGAGATAGAAAACTTACATCTTGAAAATACTTCATTAAGACAGGAATTACATAAATTCAAGCAAGTTATTGATATATACAAAAAAGTTGGAACTGCTGACAATACTGTTCGCACACCAAAATCAGTAAAAAGGAAGTGTTCTTCAAAGATGTCTAACGTCGACAAAAGCCCTGAATTATTACTTGAAGGAAAGCAAAGTCAATCTAATGAAAACCAGAACAACATAAAACAGCAAATACCACGAATCTTGACTGACCTGAACTCTGAATGTGGCTGTAGCAATGATAAACTATTAACACATAGCAATGTCGCCAAACATAAAATGTGCATTCTAAGTAGCAATAAAAGGAACGATGTATTGTCTACAGCTGAGAAAACCTTTAATAGCTGTTTCAACCTGTGTCATTGTCTGACACCATACGGATGCACCAAACAGCTGCTTAAGGATATTGATACAAAATTACCACAATTCACTTTAAAAGATGTTTGTATAATATTCCTTGGTGATGAAGACTTTAAGACGACCAACAACAACCAGAAACGTATTGCAAGCCATGCAGCATACTAACGTAATAATCTGTTTACCTACATTTAAGTGCCCTTTTGATACAAGTCTTTTTAATTGCCGAGTAGAGACTTTTAATAACCTACTGTATCTGGATATTTTGACGCATGGTCATGCCTTCCTTTTAGACAGCAATCTAAATCTACAATACGACTACAGCATGTTTGATAGGTACACAGGATCTATAAAACATCGCGGTCTACCGAGAATATTCAAGTACTTATTAGATTTAATTACTAGTATAACAGAACAATCTGACATAACACAAATTGATATAATTAAGTCGAAAAAACCCGCCAAACCAAATGATTTTTTTTTCTCGACTAAGCACTTCTACATTATTGATAAGCAAATATGGGTCGATATTCTATGCATTACTGAGCATTTTATGATGGAGGGCTATGAAAAACATCTCAGCATAATGGATTATTGTTTAGCGGCCAGTTTCAGTCGCAAGACGAGCAAACGAGGCGGAGCGTGTATATTAGTAAGGAAAGGACATCAATGGAGGGAACTGGAAAAATAGCAAAATTATCTATTAATGGTGTTTTCAAATGTTGCGTCATTGAATTAAAAACGGACAAGACTGTGATTGTTTGTGTATACAGGGTACCCAATGCAAGCAACTTTAATGAGTGTATTGAAAAATTAGATATAATGTTACGTATGCTTGTAAAAAAGTCCTATAAAAATATTGTTTTGGCCGGGGATTTTAATATAGACGTATTAAAGCGAAATAGCCAATCTATTAAATTTGAGACATTGTTACTTAATTCAAATCATATCAAATCATATGTTTTTTATTTCACATAGGCCTACATGGGCACTTATAAAACGTCGACAAAAGGTGCACGGTTTGTGTTGGTCGTTTCCTATGGAGAAGAACCGGCAAGAAACTCCACGGTTACTCTTTTAAAAAAAATTGGTTTCTTATTACAATATTTCCAAGTTACAGCATAAGTGCTTAGATATGGGGAGACAACGTAGGCCCGACAATAAGTCGTAAGAAATTAAAAAAAAAAAAAGTTTGTATAAACGAGATAAAGAGTTAACAAATGTTAACAAGCGTCTAGAAATCTAGAAGGCCTACAATGTTCACACATTAACAAAACAATCGGTAAAAGAATCTGTACAAAGGAAAAAAAAATATACATAACAAGACTAAATTTAACATGTGGCACACACATTCTTAGCAAAGGTCTATAAAGACTATTGAAATCATTGTAAAAAGTCTAATTAAAAGAAAAAAAACAAGAAAAAATGAGATAATGAATAGTTAGAGACATCCACATATTTGTGCCGTTTATGAGTGTCCAGGGAAGCCGCATGCGCAGAAGGAGCTAAAATTTTATCTTCAACGTAGTCCTTGATTTTATAATATGCTTTTTTAATAAGGACACGTTTGATGTAGTTTTTGAACTTTCCATCGGTCAATTCTATAACTGACTTTGGCAACTTGTTATAAAAGCATATACTGTTTATAAGAAAAGTCTTGCTAGTTTTCGTTAATCTGAATTTGGGTATTACAATTTCATACTGCGTGTATTTAAATTATGGAAGTCGCTTCTAGTTTTGAAAAGTTTAGTAAAGTATTACTTTTCAGGAAAATTAATACATTTCTAGTTTAAATAACTTGATGCATATTTTATCTTGTCGTCATAGTGAACGTTTATTGTTTTTTGACACCAACAATTTTGTTAGTGATTTTGTTTTGATTGGGAACCATATGTTTCTTCCCAAAAATAGTCGACATTTATTAGCTACATTGTTAGCTTTTAATATACACGCAGTTATTGATGATTTAACTGAGACTAGGTTTAGTGATTTAACAGTATTATCCAGTTTTTCTGATAATACTACTGTAGATTCTTTAAACTATTAGAGCCGACAAAAGAGAAGACGAATAGTAATATTTTACTATATCATCAAAATATAAATCACCTTCGGCAAAATTTTAGACGTGGAATTGTTAGTAGATAAATACCACATGGATATATTATGTTTTTATGAAACTTGGTTAAAACCAGATAGGATGTTGTTTAATGTAAATAATTTTTCAGTTGCCAGCGCGTACAACAGATCCACAGTGGGTGGTGGTACCCTGATACTTTGTAATAGTCATCTCAAATATAAGGAAAGAAAGGATAAAATTTATAAGACATGTCGGAACGAAGAAAAATGGGCGTCACTTTTTTAGTTTGGAATCTGAACTGAACGCTGAAAGTCGGTTGACTACTTAATACTACCAAGTGTACTATTGTATCTGAAAACTCTTTAAACTATAATATAAACGGCCTATGAACGTAATCAAATCATAGAAGTGCAATAAATATATTTATTGAGTGTGGAACTTAAATATGAGCATTTTTACTGGTTCATTAACTTCGTCGGTCACAGCTTCATAGTAAAGGGCTTGATTGATCGGCATATTAAGCCACAGCCCGACCTCCACACTCCTTGCTGCCTGTGCCTGTGCCTGCACCTGTGCTACTGCCTACCTGCCCGTTAGCCTGATAATTAGTTCATCTGCCTTGACCATTTATCTGTGTGCCTGCCTATCCGTCCTGCTGCCTACTCTACTGCCTACCTGCCCGTTAGCCTGACTATTAGTTCAGCTGCCTTGACCATCTATCTGTGTGCCTGCCTATCCGTCCTGCTGCCTACTCTACAGCCTACCTATCCGATTGCCTGCTCATCTGCCAGCTAAGGCACACCACGTCTTCCTGCCCGATCTGCTGCCTGGTTAGCTGCCCACGTCGTGCGAAGCCGGACCTTAATTTTGTTATCTATATTATTTTTATTCTTAGTTTTAATTTATAATTACTTTAACTTTTATTAACGTGGCTTAACATATAAAAATATTGTATTATTTATAAATTCGTATTCGTTTTTACTTTATCTGACAAAAGGTGTGTATGTATAAATTAAGTATATAATTAATCATAATAATTCCTCTAAATGTTAAATCTTAATGCGCAATTTCTAAGTTTATATTACGAGTCACAAACATTACATAAATATGTATGGTACGGGTATATACATTTTATTAAAAACTCTGTTATGTTATGAAATGGTATAAACAATAAACAGACATGCGATTGCAGCAATCCCGAGAGATTTGCCGTTATTTATTGAAGAGTTCTGTAGTTTATCTTCGAAGTTCTTCATTAGATCTTCACCAAATTAAAATGGGACTAATTTCAGAACATACATTTTCAAACAAAAATAGAATTTTCAAAATCGGTCCAAAATTGACGGAGATATGCGTGGACAACACACAAAAAAAAAAGCAAACATAAAGTCGAACATAGAACCTCCTCCATTTTGGTAAGTCGGTTAAAAATACTACCGACTTCCAAATAAGAAAACTACAAAGTGAAAAATAACTTTATTTTTAAAGTCGGTGTCCATTAGGCAAAAAATTTGTACCTACCAAAGACAAGTTTTAATTGATGTTTTCTTCAAAATAATTATAATGTTATTAGAAAAGTGTATTGGTGACCCTTCATTTTACCTTTAACAAATTTTTAATAGATAAATAAATTAATTCTCTTTTTGACAAGTTTTAGAAGCTAATGCTGAAAACCGTGCTTTAGTTTCTAAAAACTGTCCATACCATAGACTTTTGATTTTCTACCGACAGTAAATTTCTGTCGGAAGAATTAACATCTTCATATCGATTTGAACCATCAAAGTTATCGAATTTCAATTTATTTTAAGCTTAGAATTGTCCTTTTTAGGGTTCCGTACCCAAAGGTTAAAATCGGGACCCTATTACTAAGACTCCGCAGTCCGTCTGTCTGTCTGTCTGTCCGTCTGTCACCAGGCTGTAACTCATAAACCGTGACAGCTAGACAGTTGAAATTTTCACAGATGATGTATTTCTGTTGCCGCTATAACAACAAATACTAAAAACAGAATGATATAAATATTTAAGTGGGGCACCCATACAACAAACGTGATTTTTAGGGTTCCGTACCTAAAGGGTAAAAACGTGATCCTATTACTGAGACTCCGCCTTTCGTCTGTCTGTCTGTCACCAGGCTGTATCTCATGAACCGTGATAGCTAAACAGTTGAAATTTTCACAGATGATGTATTTCTGTTGCCGCTATAACAACAAATACTAAAAACAGAATAATATAAATATCCAACTGGGGCTTCCATACAACAAACGTGATTTTTTTCCGTTTTTGCGATAATGGTGCGGAACCCTTCGTGCGCGAGACCGACACGCACACACATGGCCGGTTTTATTTTAAATTCGTTAGTAAACGCAAGTCTTTAAAGTAATACATTTTTATCAAACAATACTATGTGTTTTCTATTTGAATTAACTACCCTCAAAGTTGTTTCGGGATCACATCAATATTTGTAAATAGCTATTCGAAAGCGCGAAGAAAACTTAGGCTGCCAGAGACCACAAAATAAGTAAAAAAGTAAATTAAAAAAATCAAAAATCCCGACTGCTTAAAAAACGAACTAAAAAGACGTAAACAAGAAAAATGCAAGAAATTAAATCATGCTGTGCAGTCGGAGGATACGTATTCGCGAGCTGGCTGACCAAAACCAGATGTATCCTCCGACTGCACAGCATGATTTTCTTCTTGTTTACGTTTTTTTAGTTCGTTTTTTAAGCAGTCGGGTTTTTTGATATTTTTTTTTTATTATGTGTCATATATTTTTCAAACCCTTCATTTTGATACCCAACACGATGGATTTGAAAGAAAAAAAGTAAATTATCCCCCACAATTTTACTGCAGTCAGTGGCACTCGCAGGTTTAAGAAAAATAGATTGACGTATGAATCATCAAAATCGGCCAACGCGTTTAGTCTCTAGAACGCCACGTAGGAACAAACATACATACATACATACATACACACATATATACATATACTGATAAACACATTACCCTCCTTCGGCAGTCGGGTAAAAATGGCGGATTTTGGGCGCCATATTGTGGTAAAATCATGCTGTGCAGTCGGAGGATACATCTGGTTTTGGTCAGCCAGCTCGCGAATATGTATCCTCCGACTGCACAGCATGATTTTCTTTTTGTTTACGTCTTTTTAGTTCGCTTTTTAAGCAGTCGGGTTTTTCATTTTTTAATTAAGTATTTTTTTATTATAATTTATTATTTTTACTAGCCAATGAAACTTATATATAAATATATCTAGCTGAAATGAAGTAGTTAATTAAGCTAATAAGTAAAGGCCGAGTTTCTCACCTTTAAATTATCCCAGAATGAATATGACAAATTGTCAAGCACGTGTTATCTGCTGTGATTGGCTGTTGAAAATTCATTCAACCAATCACGGCAGACGCGTGTGTTAGAATTTGAAGTATGTGTGACGTCATTAAATCGTTAATTTTCATTTTTCTTGTCCCAATGGTTTGCTACATAATACATACCTGTCATATTTATTAAGCACCTACCGAGAAATGTCTAAGTACCTACCGTAATTATTATTACCTACCTAAGTAAATATTGTTGTGTGTACAGGAAATAACTCTAAACTTATATTTGGGCCACATTGATAATATTCCTATAAATCGTAATGATCATTGAGATGTATCCTGGATTTTATATTGTTATTTTAGTATTATAAGTTATTTGAAACAATTAGTACAATACTGTCTGTTAGTATCAATATTATTTCGAATATTGATTAAGAATGACTATATGGGCGATATTAAATTCCTTAAATGTCTTGAAACGTTTTAAAACATATTTAATACTTAAGAATTGATTATTGTTTTCCTAATTGTGAGATTATTTAAAGCAATATAGAAAATGGCGGGATACCGCGCCATTTTCTCATATTGGACGTATTGAGACACTGATAGACCCGAGATTATAAAAAATTGTGTAATTGATAAGCTGACTCACTTTTTTGTGTACTACTAGCCAGTACAGGCCAGATATATTATTATATATCCTTTATCAATAATAATTGGTGTAAGATCGACTACACAAGGCTAACGTAAGTTATTTGATATTATAACTTTATTATTGCTTATGGGTGTGTTGAAACTGTATCTATATCATATTATGGCCTTTATTCCTAATATGTTATATTGATTTAAGGGCTAGTCTATGTCCTTTTCCTTGTTATTTTGATTCTATAATATTGTAAATACTTTATGTGGTTGTAAAATAAATCGATAAATACTATAAAAGAGCTTCCGTGGGGTTTGTTGCCCTTCTTCCCCACGAGAACTAGGTCTAGCGAACGGGCAGTAAGCTCGATGAGCCTGTGTTTCAGCAATCAGGGGGGTGACCATAAGCTCTTAGAGTACGGTTATTTTGAGCGTGTGTAAGGGACAGATGTATATGACTTGTATACATCTGTCACTTACGCGATCTCAAAATAACCTTACTCTAAGAGCTTATGGTCACCCCCCTGATTGCTGAAACACAGCGTATTGAATAATCAACATTAGTTGCAACACTTCCAAAGGGTTGCAAATGTTGCAACAAATATTCTTGTGTGTATAGTCAGTTGTTGTGTTGTGTTGTTTGTGTAGGGACACTAGCAAAATCAACAGAAGAGAACAAATTAAAGTCGTCAAATATTTTTATGTTGTTTATTGTAACACAATTATATAAGTATAATCACAATTTCAAATGTTTTACAACTTAAAGATCATACAGTACATAAGGGTAAAAATATAACTAACTTATACTAAATTTACAGAAAGTATCAATTTTAAATAATATTTATTTATTTCACAACAAATATTATTTATTACACCATAAATATTGTACAATTTGAAAACTATAATCAGTTAAAGAAAATTATTAATTTAATACAATATGTACAATAACAAAATGGACAATTGCGCCTGAGCTAGGCCGAGCATGTATTTCAGGACGCAGTTCACTTCCCAGACATTATGGACACTAAATACAATGATTACGTTTACATATTACAATTTACAATATCACTTTATAGCAAGCACCTTTCTTCCACTTTTCTCCAGGAGTATATTCTGTCATGGGTTTCCCTGATATCCCACAAGTGCCGATGCCAACTCTGCCAGTTAAGTTGTCAGGTGTAGCAAATATGCTCTTTGTCCTTACTCCAGGTTTTTTTGCAGCCTTAGTGTGAAAGTTTAGCCATTTGTTCTTTCCACTTTCTCTTTCTTCTTCAATTTGTTTAAATCTCTTTTGTTTCTTCTGCTTTTTCTGTTTTAGATACTCTCTATTGTCACCTTTACCATGTCTGTAACAATAAAGGGCCTTATTTAAAAAATAATAATTTGAAATTAGACTTTTAATCAAATTGCTAAAAACAAAAATATCAAAAATCCATTACACATGGCTATGGGGGCATAATAAAATTAAAAAAACTAAGAAAAAAATAGTCATTTGTTACCAATAATGCAGTCAAGTGCAAAGCCAAAGTTGGTAATAATTAATTTGCTTAAAATATTTATCACTAGCTTTTCCTATAGTAGCTATTTTGTAGTTTAAGAAGAGCTAAACTGCAATTTGATTTACAAAGTCAGACAGAAAAGGGAAAACAAAACTTTAATATTTTTAAAAGTTATGTCGCCGTTTTATAAGAGTGCCCATGTAGTTCTGTGTGAAATAAAAAAATAATACTAACATTAACATTAGAAACGGGATATTTACCATGTGTAAACATGGTAAATATCACCAAGCACCATATTGCAAGCACCATGATCACGGATATACTGAAGAAAAAAAGTTCGCGAGTGGATACGGTGAGTTTCGTGTGTAGGGAACAGAATCGAGTTGTGAGTGACAGCGGTAGCGGTACTGAGTGCAAAAAACGAACAAGAAAAAGGGTAGACCGATATGTCTCCTCATAAACACCCACCCGCAATGACTTTTCAGTTTATCCGTGATCATGGTGCTTGCAACAGCACCGAAATATCGGAAACTCGCAACAAACAGTAAACATGGTAAATATCCCGTTTCTAATGTTAATGTTAGTGACCATTACAGTATAAAAAATAATATTTTGATTCCTTCCACGGCACTACTTACTGGCTGGCTCTGGCCCTATGGCTGCTACTAACTAAGTCTTGAAGCATTTTGAATGGTGCCACAAAAATCCTTTTGGTTTATTTTGTGTACTTGATATAAAAAAAGAAATGTATATTCTATCTATCTATTCATTTATGTAAGTTAGAGTTGTTCCTATAAACATTTATTTTATTATTTCAGCAGTAAGCTCAGTAAATATCTAATAGGACCCTATGACCAAATATCTATACATTGTAACAATTGTTATGAGTGTTATAAATACACCAACAGAAACAGCTGAGACATCAGCACAAAGATACTCACTGCCCATCTGGTCCCCGTTTAGCCAAGCACCTGTCACCAACTTGCCGATTTGAAAAGTATTTGCTTGCGCTTTCTTCTTCCTCGGCCGCCAACAGGGAACCATGAATATTGACCACTTTGGAGTCACTATCTTGAGATTTTATAAGATCTTGTGTCAACTCTATTACTTCCTCCAAGTCAGCCTTTAGCTTCAGCAACTCCTCATTTTCAGCATCAGCGAACAATGCTGCTTCAACCTAAGAAAGAAAATACATCACATAAATATCTGCAGACTATCCCAAGACAAAACAATAATCGATAACATTTAGGTATAAACTGACCTGTTGAAGCTGCAATTTATAATTTCTTAAATCATCAGCCATTGTCCGTGTTCGTCCAATTCGCTTTTCTGAAAAGGAATTAAGAGAATATGTAATGCAATAATTTAAATCATCACAATGGATAGGTACCTACAAACAGGGTGAATAGGAATGCAGGTGTAAATGGGAACAAAACTTTGATTAGGATTTTATTAAATTTACGTTATTTGAATGACGTGAAAATTCCCTTCAAAGTTTTGTTTCTATTCACCCCGGTTGACGATAGCGCAGACAACAGGTATATCTATCTATTTAATACCTTTAAACGAGCAATTCTTGTATATAAGTATATATAAATAATCTGAATCTTGGTAATGCATGGGCGGTAACTACAGTCCTTAAAACTGGTTTTTGTCCGGAGAAAATATACGAATTGATAAAAGAGAAGCGTTATGCTAACTATATGAATCCCTTACTCAAAATAGAAATATTTTAAAATAGGGCATGAAAGTTATTGAAACACATGAACACTTACCTTTTAATTAAACACAACACAGAATTTTATTTGCACAGAAACACGATTATTACGTCTTTTCGCATTGGAGTTCGGGACTTGACTGAGTTTCTGTCCCGCGTTCGGCGTTCTCATTACCTCGAGCGGTCTAGCCGTGGCGCTTCGAGGAATAATAATAATAACAGCAAATAGGTTCGGCGTGCGGGTGCGAATGAAACAACTTCACGCTGTCTCCCTCTAATCCGGGTGAATAAGGACTACCTACTAGATAACGAACGCCCGAGGTAAGGTTTATAGAATGACTTTATTTATTTTGTTAGAAAACTAAATATTGTTTTTAGGAGTTCGCGCCCTGTAGGTGAGATAAGTCTGGAATCCTAATTTGTGTTTCGCATTGTAGTTGCCAAGTAGAAAGCGATATCTCAGAATCGAAAAGAATACCGAGTAGGTAATCTTCACATTTCATGTTTTGTTTTGGAGGGACGTAAAGAGCTGTAATTATTGTAGTTTGCCTCGCGAATCCTCGATCATTGAACTATTTATTTATTTATTTTATTGCATAAAACACATGCAACACACATGCATGATGGTGTTACATGAGTTAAGGATGAGATCATACATGTTTTGCTTAAGAGTAAAGCATGCAAAATGATTAACACAACTTAGGTTCAAAGTATTCCTTAACGCTATGAAAATTATTATCATTTCGCCATTTAAACAAGTGAATTTTAAACAGTCTGCTATTTAGTATTTTAAGGTTACATGGTAATTTGTTATATATGTGTACAGCCATAGCTAAACTTATTTTACTATATTTTGTTAATCGAGGGGTTTCATTTGAAACAAGTCTAAATTTGTCACGTCAATTCCTAGAGCATACATCTGCTGCTGTTCTGAAAAGATCTTTGTGTTTCTGTATATAGATATAGTGAGGGTAGTGGTAGCATACCGAGTTTTTTTAAATATTGGTCGACCAGATACGTCCTGTGGAATGCCCTGAATAGCTCGAACACATTTCTTTTGAGCGATAAATGCTCTGTTATGAAGAAACAAAATCGGGCCCAATATACTACCCTGAGAAACGCCGCGTTTGGTTTTTTTAAATTCAGAGCGGTAAAAAACCATATCCTTATTAGTATTATATTAGCGATAGTAACACACTGCTTTCTTCCGGATAAGTATGAAGATATCCACTGCAGTGGAGTTCCTCTTATACCTATAGACTCTAATTTCGAACGCCTTAGATAAATCTAAAAATAAGCCCGTTGTTAGTTGATTAATGTTAATATTAGTCAGTACTGCTTTGCTTATATCTTTTCATATGCAGTGATAGTCAGATAATTATGTGTTCTCCCTAAATTAATACGTATACCTGAGCCACCATGGGCTTCCATCAAACTCAAAGCATTAATTTCAATTAAATCATTTACAAACACTTTTGATCTATCAAGGTATCGGTCAGTCCAGAAATCCCATTTGAATTAAAAATAAATTTTATCGAGGTTTAGTGACGCAGACATTTAATCTAGTAAGTGGGTGCAGTAGAAACATTATCCTTGTCACACCCCACAACAAACATCAGTATGCATAGTGTGGTACAATTCAAATTTTGGTATATTTAAATAGGTTCAAGATGTAAAGTGTGTCTCCTAGGAGTGTGTCATTTGTTTCAAGATGATGATGTTTTATAAGTGTTGTGTTAATAACTTAAATATGGTGCATTAGCGCAATGGGCTGTCATTAGCGTTCACTAATTTAACTTGCTAGGTTTTGTCGACAGAATGGTCATTAGGTTTGTAAATAGATGTGTCACAGCACATCTGATTTACGTTAAGCTTAAGTTGCAAACAAATAAAGTTAGTTTGCCTGAGTTTTCTCCGCGCTTTCACAGTTATTCACAACCATTAGATTTGATCTGACGATGAAGGCGGAAGCGAACTGAAATGCCGTAATAAAACAATATATCCTAGTCGTGGTTGGGCTTATTAGAATCTTCATCAGATTTACTTTAGCCATCAATGATTTTCATGGAAATTTGAGCTACCCAAACTAAAAACAGATAAATAAAAATCCTTTTTAACAATAAATTAAACCGACGTCCAACAAAAAAACACTACAAAATGAAAAATAAAACCGAAGTCGGTGTCGAAAACAAAAAAATATTAGGTGCCAAAGACATCAATTAGATGGTCGGTCGAGTAATGATGTTTCAAAATAGTGGGCCTTCGCGCTGCCGATGATTCGAGCAGAAGTTATTCGAGATTTTGATGCATCTAGGTAGTGAACTGCCGCGCTCATAATTTATCGATTTCAAGTACTATCGAGTAAACGTTTTCGAGCAAGTGTTATTCGATCTCACGTCATTCTATTTGAAGTAAGGAACACATATCATGTCAAGACCAAACCTGCACTTGCGGGTGTCGGGCCACTTCTTCTTATTTCTTGTCGATTAACTCAAACTATAGTCTCGACCATTCTGATCTTGTCCGACCAGTATGTAGCTACTCGGACAGCTCTGTCATTTGCTACGTTCAAATCCCGTAAGTCGTAAGTATTCGGGCCACTTGAAACATAATTATGAGATTCGTATTTTATCACTGATATTTGTTTCCCATAAAACATATTTTTTTAAATGAATGGAATGTTTGTTGTTACTAAGGGCGCTACCTACCCTTAGTAACAACAAACATTCCATTCATTTAAAAAAATATGTTTTATGGGAAACAAAGGGGCCTTATCTTATCTGCCGGCAAAATGCTAAAATAAAATATTTACAAATACAATGAATCGAGTGAAACAATACATGACAATACAAAAATAGATTATAGCCCGGGCGGTCGCCCAAAGAACAATAGATAAGAAACTATTAGTACAATAACTGATATTAACCGATTTTCCGAAAGTGTGGAGACATCGTGATCAAACACGGCCTTTGTTCTGAGCTACCAAGAAGTGTAAAATCTCTTCTTCATAACACACAAAGACATATAAATAAATACAATAGGACAGCTTATGTAGGTACCCAGATAAGCTCACCTTTGTTCAAAGGTGAGAACTATGGAATTACATGATAAATGATTTATTTTTGTAAGTTGGTTTGTACAAACACTTTTACATATCGATCATTACAGATCGCTTACTCTATGTCTCATTCGGCAGGGCTACAAACGTTATTCTGTATGTAATATTTAATCGTAATAGTATGCGTAATTGATTTTGATAAATTTATTCTTTTTGGTATTTTTTAATGAATTATTATTTTTGGTATTTTAAATGGATTAATATTTTTGGTATTTTAATGTCATTTTTTTTTTTTGAAATTTTAAGGTATTGTTATTTTATGTATTTTAATTAATTATTGTTTTTGGTGTTTATAATGGATTATTATTTTTGTTATTTTAATGAATTGGAATTTAATTGATGTAATAGTTGTTGTATATGTTGTTATAATTGTGGGTATGAATAATTTAGTATTTATTAAGGGTGGGTCTGGGTATTTATTAAGTGATTTATTATGAAGTGCTGTAAGAAAGGGGGTGGGCTGAAAATCAGCGTTGGCCAGCGTAGTATCCATGCTGCACACTGGTCAACATCAGCTGAGCCCGCTCCTTTTGCCATAATGGAAATATTGTGCTTTAAAACTATCTTGTGTTTTGTTTACACTGTAATATTTCTTAGTGGCAATAAATGTTTTCTTTCTTTCTTTCTTTCATATTTTTTAAAACTAGATGAGGTCGGCGTTTCCTGTCTGACTACACTGAGAAGAAACGCTGAAACAAACTCAGAGGTCACAGTCTTTTTTAAAGTCCAGACAAAATCTTGGTTAGTTCATGTGAAGACCATGTAGACTGATGTCTGAAATGGTCTTTTGAGGAAAGAACCAGCCAGAGTGAGTGGACCTGTCCAGTCAGTGCACGCATATGTCAATAACCGTGCAGCTCAACTCAGAATTTAAGGAGCTCAACGAATTGACGAACAATACCAAAGAAAGGACATTCGGTTAGGCCGCATAAACTACTCAAACTACCAGACCATGATTAAAAACTAACTAAGATAAATTAAAATCAAAATAAAAATGAATGATCCACATAGTCTTCACATTCACAATAATTAAAATAAAATAATATAATACTTTAAAAAGTAAATATTCTTGTAATTGCAAGAAAAACAAAAAAAAAATACTAAATTCACGGTGCAAAGATATAAAAAAAATCAAAATTAATTGGAGCAGCTCAATCCTAAGCCTTTTTGTCCACAACGTAATCTTTAATGGTATAAAACCCATTCTGGCACAACTTACGTTTAATAAATGATTTTAACTTATTAACACTTAGATCTTGTACGTGGCTTGGAAGCTTATTATAAAAGCGTGCACATTGACATCTAAACGATCACAACAATCGATGACAATCTATTTTCTTGAGTCTTGTTGTAGGTACTACAATTTTGTGTTTGTTGCTAGTATTTACGCTATGGATATCACTATTTTTTAAACAATTTTATATTTTTATAGGCATATAAAAGATTTTCACCTAGTGGGAGGCCTTCCAACGCAACGTCTGCCGGTTCGCGGTCGCTACTCCAGAACCTTTGACCGATGACCTGGTGAGGGTTGCGGGGATCCGCTGGTTGCGAGACGCACGGGACCGGTCAATGTGGCGACGCTTGGGGGAGGCCTATGTCCAGCAGTGGACGTCTTTCGGCTGATATGATGATGATGATGTGATGATGAAAAGATTTTCATAAATATACTAGTCACAGGCACAGTCATTACATTAATCTCCTTAAATTTCTCTCTGAGAGAGTGTCTCGGGCTTAATTTATAAATTGATCGAACAGCTCTTTTCTGCAAAACAAAGATAGTCTGGATGTCGGCGGCATTTCCCCACAAGAGAATACCGTATGACATTACACTATGAAAATAGCTAAAGTATACTAACCTGGCTGTCTCTATGTCAGTTAAATTACAAATTTTTCTAACAGCTTAAGCTGCGGAGCTTAGCTTCTTTGACAATTTATCTATATGTGGGCCCCACTGAAGCTTAGCATCCAAAGTTAGGCCTAAGAATACCGTGCTATTTTCAGGATTCAATTCTTCGCCCTTTATCATCACATCAGTTTTCACCTGCCTAACGTGAGGTAGGTTAACTTAATGCATTTGTTTTTTTTTCATTTAGAAGTAAATTGTTAACATTGAACCAGTGAACTACTTTTGAGATCGCGCTATTTACATCGTCAGTAAACAGCTGCTGACGTTTAAGTTTAAACAAAAGTGAAGTATCATCCGCAAACAACACTATATCATGGTTATCTTTTATGAGGTAAAGCAAGTCATTAATATAAATAAGAAACAAGAAAGGCCCAAGAATTGGGCCCTGCGGGACTCCCATTGTTACTACAGTCATTTTTAACTTCAACCTTCACCAAGAAAAATAAATTTAAACTTTAAACCACCGTTAAAAATATAATTGAACTTTGGCGCAACTAGTCCAAAAATTCACAACCAAACGTATTGCACAGTTGGCCTAGTGGTTAAGGCAGTCACCTACTTTTGCCAATTAACTTGCGTCGCACAAGTGGTTGCGAGTTCAAACCTCACTCTGAGCAATATTCACTTTTCATAAATGTCTAATTGTGGAACTCATAATGAAATACTGTCATGATTAAATTTAGTACCGCTATCACTCATTATCATCATTTAGTACGCAAGAGGGCAGTAACTACATATTATATACACAAACACAGCGTTCAAGCTCGCTTTGTGATATAGCTAGTACAGCAGAATAGAATAGATAGCAGAATCTCGGGAGAATAAGGAATTACTGCAAATAATTTTTCTTTTGGAAAATCAATTGCTGAGTGCGAATAACGAGATAGAAAACTTACATCTTGAAAATACTTCATTAAGACAGGAATTACATAAATTCAAGCAAGTTATTGATATATACAAAAAAGTTGGAACTGCTGACAATACTGTTCGCACACCAAAATCAGTAAAAAGGAAGTGTTCTTCAAAGATGTCTAACGTCGACAAAAGCCCTGAATTATTACTTGAAGGAAAGCAAAGTCAATCTAATGAAAACCAGAACAACATAAAACAGCAAATACCACGAATCTTGACTGACCTGAACTCTGAATGTGGCTGTAGCAATGATAAACTATTAACACATAGCAATGTCGCCAAACATAAAATGTGCATTCTAAGTAGCAATAAAAGGAACGATGTATTGTCTACAGCTGAGAAAACCTTTAATAGCTGTTTCAACCTGTGTCATTGTCTGACACCATACGGATGCACCAAACAGCTGCTTAAGGATATTGATACAAAATTACCACAATTCACTTTAAAAGATGTTTGTATAATATTCCTTGGTGATGAAGACTTTAAGACGACCAACAACAACCAGAAACGTATTGCAAGCCATGCAGCATACTAACGTAATAATCTGTTTACCTACATTTAAGTGCCCTTTTGATACAAGTCTTTTTAATTGCCGAGTAGAGACTTTTAATAACCTACTGTATCTGGATATTTTGACGCATGGTCATGCCTTCCTTTTAGACAGCAATCTAAATCTACAATACGACTACAGCATGTTTGATAGGTACACAGGATCTATAAAACATCGCGGTCTACCGAGAATATTCAAGTACTTATTAGATTTAATTACTAGTATAACAGAACAATCTGACATAACACAAATTGATATAATTAAGTCGAAAAAACCCGCCAAACCAAATGATTTTTTTTTCTCGACTAAGCACTTCTACATTATTGATAAGCAAATATGGGTCGATATTCTATGCATTACTGAGCATTTTATGATGGAGGGCTATGAAAAACATCTCAGCATAATGGATTATTGTTTAGCGGCCAGTTTCAGTCGCAAGACGAGCAAACGAGGCGGAGCGTGTATATTAGTAAGGAAAGGACATCAATGGAGGGAACTGGAAAAATAGCAAAATTATCTATTAATGGTGTTTTCAAATGTTGCGTCATTGAATTAAAAACGGACAAGACTGTGATTGTTTGTGTATACAGGGTACCCAATGCAAGCAACTTTAATGAGTGTATTGAAAAATTAGATATAATGTTACGTATGCTTGTAAAAAAGTCCTATAAAAATATTGTTTTGGCCGGGGATTTTAATATAGACGTATTAAAGCGAAATAGCCAATCTATTAAATTTGAGACATTGTTACTTAATTCAAATCATATCAAATCATATGTTTTTTATTTCACATAGGCCTACATGGGCACTTATAAAACGTCGACAAAAGGTGCACGGTTTGTGTTGGTCGTTTCCTATGGAGAAGAACCGGCAAGAAACTCCACGGTTACTCTTTTAAAAAAAATTGGTTTCTTATTACAATATTTCCAAGTTACAGCATAAGTGCTTAGATATGGGGAGACAACGTAGGCCCGACAATAAGTCGTAAGAAATTAAAAAAAAAAAAGTTTGTATAAACGAGATAAAGAGTTAACAAATGTTAACAAGCGTCTAGAAATCTAGAAGGCCTACAATGTTCACACATTAACAAAACAATCGGTAAAAGAATCTGTACAAAGGAAAAAAAAATATACATAACAAGACTAAATTTAACATGTGGCACACACATTCTTAGCAAAGGTCTATAAAGACTATTGAAATCATTGTAAAAAGTCTAATTAAAAGAAAAAAAACAAGAAAAAATGAGATAATGAATAGTTAGAGACATCCACATATTTGTGCCGTTTATGAGTGTCCAGGGAAGCCGCATGCGCAGAAGGAGCTAAAATTTTATCTTCAACGTAGTCCTTGATTTTATAATATGCTTTTTTAATAAGGACACGTTTGATGTAGTTTTTGAACTTTCCATCGGTCAATTCTATAACTGACTTTGGCAACTTGTTATAAAAGCATATACTGTTTATAAGAAAAGTCTTGCTAGTTTTCGTTAATCTGAATTTGGGTATTACAATTTCATACTGCGTGTATTTAAATTATGGAAGTCGCTTCTAGTTTTGAAAAGTTTAGTAAAGTATTACTTTTCAGGAAAATTAATACATTTCTAGTTTAAATAACTTGATGCATATTTTATCTTGTCGTCATAGTGAACGTTTATTGTTTTTTGACACCAACAATTTTGTTAGTGATTTTGTTTTGATTGGGAACCATATGTTTCTTCCCAAAAATAGTCGACATTTATTAGCTACATTGTTAGCTTTTAATATACACGCAGTTATTGATGATTTAACTGAGACTAGGTTTAGTGATTTAACAGTATTATCCAGTTTTTCTGATAATACTACTGTAGATTCTTTAAACTATTAGAGCCGACAAAAGAGAAGACGAATAGTAATATTTTACTATATCATCAAAATATAAATCACCTTCGGCAAAATTTTAGACGTGGAATTGTTAGTAGATAAATACCACATGGATATATTATGTTTTTATGAAACTTGGTTAAAACCAGATAGGATGTTGTTTAATGTAAATAATTTTTCAGTTGCCAGCGCGTACAACAGATCCACAGTGGGTGGTGGTACCCTGATACTTTGTAATAGTCATCTCAAATATAAGGAAAGAAAGGATAAAATTTATAAGACATGTCGGAACGAAGAAAAATGGGCGTCACTTTTTTAGTTTGGAATCTGAACTGAACGCTGAAAGTCGGTTGACTACTTAATACTACCAAGTGTACTATTGTATCTGAAAACTCTTTAAACTATAATATATACGGCCTATGAACGTAATCAAATCATAGAAGTGCAATAAATATATTTATTGAGTGTGGAACTTAAATATGAGCATTTTTACTGGTTCATTAACTTCGTCGGTCACAGCTTCATAGTAAAGGGCTTGATTGATCGGCATATTAAGCCACAGCCCGACCTCCACACTCCTTGCTGCCTGTGCCTGTGCCTGCACCTGTGCTACTGCCTACCTGCCCGTTAGCCTGATAATTAGTTCATCTGCCTTGACCATTTATCTGTGTGCCTGCCTATCCGTCCTGCTGCCTACTCTACTGCCTACCTGCCCGTTAGCCTGACTATTAGTTCAGCTGCCTTGACCATCTATCTGTGTGCCTGCCTATCCGTCCTGCTGCCTACTCTACAGCCTACCTATCCGATTGCCTGCTCATCTGCCAGCTAAGGCACACCACGTCTTCCTGCCCGATCTGCTGCCTGGTTAGCTGCCCACGTCGTGCGAAGCCGGACCTTAATTTTGTTATCTATATTATTTTTATTCTTAGTTTTAATTTATAATTACTTTAACTTTTATTAACGTGGCTTAACATATAAAAATATTGTATTATTTATAAATTCGTATTCGTTTTTACTTTATCTGACAAAAGGTGTGTATGTATAAATTAAGTATATAATTAATCATAATAATTCCTCTAAATGTTAAATCTTAATGCGCAATTTCTAAGTTTATATTACGAGTCACAAACATTACATAAATATGTATGGTACGGGTATATACATTTTATTAAAAACTCTGTTATGTTATGAAATGGTATAAACAATAAACAGACATGCGATTGCAGCAATCCCGAGAGATTTGCCGTTATTTATTGAAGAGTTCTGTAGTTTATCTTCGAAGTTCTTCATTAGATCTTCACCAAATTAAAATGGGACTAATTTCAGAACATACATTTTCAAACAAAAATAGAATTTTCAAAATCGGTCCAAAATTGACGGAGATATGCGTGGACAACACACAAAAAAAAAAGCAAACATAAAGTCGAACATAGAACCTCCTCCATTTTGGTAAGTCGGTTAAAAATACTACCGACTTCCAAATAAGAAAACTACAAAGTGAAAAATAACTTTATTTTTAAAGTCGGTGTCCATTAGGCAAAAAATTTGTACCTACCAAAGACAAGTTTTAATTGATGTTTTCTTCAAAATAATTATAATGTTATTAGAAAAGTGTATTGGTGACCCTTCATTTTACCTTTAACAAATTTTTAATAGATAAATAAATTAATTCTCTTTTTGACAAGTTTTAGAAGCTAATGCTGAAAACCGTGCTTTAGTTTCTAAAAACTGTCCATACCATAGACTTTTGATTTTCTACCGACAGTAAATTTCTGTCGGAAGAATTAACATCTTCATATCGATTTGAACCATCAAAGTTATCGAATTTCAATTTATTTTAAGCTTAGAATTGTCCTTTTTAGGGTTCCGTACCCAAAGGTTAAAATCGGGACCCTATTACTAAGACTCCGCAGTCCGTCTGTCTGTCTGTCTGTCCGTCTGTCACCAGGCTGTAACTCATAAACCGTGACAGCTAGACAGTTGAAATTTTCACAGATGATGTATTTCTGTTGCCGCTATAACAACAAATACTAAAAACAGAATGATATAAATATTTAAGTGGGGCACCCATACAACAAACGTGATTTTTAGGGTTCCGTACCTAAAGGGTAAAAACGTGATCCTATTACTGAGACTCCGCCTTTCGTCTGTCTGTCTGTCACCAGGCTGTATCTCATGAACCGTGATAGCTAAACAGTTGAAATTTTCACAGATGATGTATTTCTGTTGCCGCTATAACAACAAATACTAAAAACAGAATAATATAAATATCCAACTGGGGCTTCCATACAACAAACGTGATTTTTTTCCGTTTTTGCGATAATGGTGCGGAACCCTTCGTGCGCGAGACCGACACGCACACACATGGCCGGTTTTATTTTAAATTCGTTAGTAAACGCAAGTCTTTAAAGTAATACATTTTTATCAAACAATACTATGTGTTTTCTATTTGAATTAACTACCCTCAAAGTTGTTTCGGGATCACATCAATATTTGTAAATAGCTATTCGAAAGCGCGAAGAAAACTTAGGCTGCCAGAGACCACAAAATAAGTAAAAAAGTAAATTAAAAAAATCAAAAATCCCGACTGCTTAAAAAACGAACTAAAAAGACGTAAACAAGAAAAATGCAAGAAATTAAATCATGCTGTGCAGTCGGAGGATACGTATTCGCGAGCTGGCTGACCAAAACCAGATGTATCCTCCGACTGCACAGCATGATTTTCTTCTTGTTTACGTTTTTTTAGTTCGTTTTTTAAGCAGTCGGGTTTTTTGATATTTTTTTTTTATTATGTGTCATATATTTTTCAAACCCTTCATTTTGATACCCAACACGATGGATTTGAAAGAAAAAAAGTAAATTATCCCCCACAATTTTACTGCAGTCAGTGGCACTCGCAGGTTTAAGAAAAATAGATTGACGTATGAATCATCAAAATCGGCCAACGCGTTTAGTCTCTAGAACGCCACGTAGGAACAAACATACATACATACATACATACACACATATATACATATACTGATAAACACATTACCCTCCTTCGGCAGTCGGGTAAAAATGGCGGATTTTGGGCGCCATATTGTGGTAAAATCATGCTGTGCAGTCGGAGGATACATCTGGTTTTGGTCAGCCAGCTCGCGAATATGTATCCTCCGACTGCACAGCATGATTTTCTTTTTGTTTACGTCTTTTTAGTTCGCTTTTTAAGCAGTCAGGTTTTTCATTTTTTAATTAAGTATTTTTTTATTATAATTTATTATTTTTACTAGCCAATGAAACTTATATATAAATATATCTAGCTGAAATGAAGTAGTTAATTAAGCTAATAAGTAAAGGCCGAGTTTCTCACCTTTAAATTATCCCAGAATGAATATGACAAATTGTCAAGCACGTGTTATCTGCTGTGATTGGCTGTTGAAAATTCATTCAACCAATCACGGCAGACGCGTGTGTTAGAATTTGAAGTATGTGTGACGTCATTAAATCGTTAATTTTCATTTTTCTTGTCCCAATGGTTTGCTACATAATACATACCTGTCATATTTATTAAGCACCTACCGAGAAATGTCTAAGTACCTACCGTAATTATTATTACCTACCTAAGTAAATATTGTTGTGTGTACAGGAAATAACTCTAAACTTATATTTGGGCCACATTGATAATATTCCTATAAATCGTAATGATCATTGAGATGTATCCTGGATTTTATATTGTTATTTTAGTATTATAAGTTATTTGAAACAATTAGTACAATACTGTCTGTTAGTATCAATATTATTTCGAATATTGATTAAGAATGACTATATGGGCGATATTAAATTCCTTAAATGTCTTGAAACGTTTTAAAACATATTTAATACTTAAGAATTGATTATTGTTTTCCTAATTGTGAGATTATTTAAAGCAATATAGAAAATGGCGGGATACCGCGCCATTTTCTCATATTGGACGTATTGAGACACTGATAGACCCGAGATTATAAAAAATTGTGTAATTGATAAGCTGACTCACTTTTTTGTGTACTACTAGCCAGTACAGGCCAGATATATTATTATATATCCTTTATCAATAATAATTGGTGTAAGATCGACTACACAAGGCTAACGTAAGTTATTTGATATTATAACTTTATTATTGCTTATGGGTGTGTTGAAACTGTATCTATATCATATTATGGCCTTTATTCCTAATATGTTATATTGATTTAAGGGCTAGTCTATGTCCTTTTCCTTGTTATTTTGATTCTATAATATTGTAAATACTTTATGTGGTTGTAAAATAAATCGATAAATACTATAAAAGAGCTTCCGTGGGGTTTGTTGCCCTTCTTCCCCACGAGAACTAGGTCTAGCGAACGGGCAGTAAGCTCGATGAGCCTGTGTTTCAGCAATCAGGGGGGTGACCATAAGCTCTTAGAGTACGGTTATTTTGAGCGTGTGTAAGGGACAGATGTATATGACTTGTATACATCTGTCACTTACGCGATCTCAAAATAACCTTACTCTAAGAGCTTATGGTCACCCCCCTGATTGCTGAAACACAGCGTATTGAATAATCAACATTAGTTGCAACACTTCCAAAGGGTTGCAAATGTTGCAACAAATATTCTTGTGTGTATAGTCAGTTGTTGTGTTGTGTTGTTTGTGTAGGGACACTAGCAAAATCAACAGAAGAGAACAAATTAAAGTCGTCAAATATTTTTATGTTGTTTATTGTAACACAATTATATAAGTATAATCACAATTTCAAATGTTTTACAACTTAAAGATCATACAGTACATAAGGGTAAAAATATAACTAACTTATACTAAATTTACAGAAAGTATCAATTTTAAATAATATTTATTTATTTCACAACAAATATTATTTATTACACCATAAATATTGTACAATTTGAAAACTATAATCAGTTAAAGAAAATTATTAATTTAATACAATATGTACAATAACAAAATGGACAATTGCGCCTGAGCTAGGCCGAGCATGTATTTCAGGACGCAGTTCACTTCCCAGACATTATGGACACTAAATACAATGATTACGTTTACACATTACAATTTACAATATCACTTTATAGCAAGCACCTTTCTTCCACTTTTCTCCAGGAGTATATTCTGTCATGGGTTTCCCTGATATCCCACAAGTGCCGATGCCAACTCTGCCAGTTAAGTTGTCAGGTGTAGCAAATATGCTCTTTGTCCTTACTCCAGGTTTTTTTGCAGCCTTAGTGTGAAAGTTTAGCCATTTGTTCTTTCCACTTTCTCTTTCTTCTTCAATTTGTTTAAATCTCTTTTGTTTCTTCTGCTTTTTCTGTTTTAGATACTCTCTATTGTCACCTTTACCATGTCTGTAACAATAAAGGGCCTTATTTAAAAAATAATAATTTGAAATTAGACTTTTAATCAAATTGCTAAAAACAAAAATATCAAAAATCCATTACACATGGCTATGGGGGCATAATAAAATTAAAAAAACTAAGAAAAAAATAGTCATTTGTTACCAATAATGCAGTCAAGTGCAAAGCCAAAGTTGGTAATAATTAATTTGCTTAAAATATTTATCACTAGCTTTTCCTATAGTAGCTATTTTGTAGTTTAAGAAGAGCTAAACTGCAATTTGATTTACAAAGTCAGACAGAAAAGGGAAAACAAAACTTTAATATTTTTAAAAGTTATGTCGCCGTTTTATAAGAGTGCCCATGTAGTTCTGTGTGAAATAAAAAAATAATACTAACATTAACATTAGAAACGGGATATTTACCATGTTTACTGTTTGTTGCGAGTTTCCGATATTTCGGTGCTGTTGCAAGCACCATGATCACGGATATACTGAAGAAAAAAAGTTCGCGAGTGGATACGGTGAGTTTCGTGTGTAGGGAACAGAATCGAGTTGTGAGTGACAGCGGTAGCGGTACTGAGTGCAAAAAACGAACAAGAAAAAGGGTAGACCGATATGTCTCCTCATAAACACCCACCCGCAATGACTTTTCAGTTTATCCGTGATCATGGTGCTTGCAACAGCACCGAAATATCGGAAACTCGCAACAAACAGTAAACATGGTAAATATCCCGTTTCTAATGTTAATGTTAGTGACCATTACAGTATAAAAAATAATATTTTGATTCCTTCCACGGCACTACTTACTGGCTGGCTCTGGCCCTATGGCTGCTACTAACTAAGTCTTGAAGCATTTTGAATGGTGCCACAAAAATCCTTTTGGTTTATTTTGTGTACTTGATATAAAAAAAGAAATGTATATTCTATCTATCTATTCATTTATGTAAGTTAGAGTTGTTCCTATAAACATTTATTTTATTATTTCAGCAGTAACCTCAGTAAATATCTAATAGGACCCTATGACCAAATATCTATACATTGTAACAATTGTTATGAGTGTTATAAATACACCAACAGAAACAGCTGAGACATCAGCACAAAGATACTCACTGCCCATCTGGTCCCCGTTTAGCCAAGCACCTGTCACCAACTTGCCGATTTGAAAAGTATTTGCTTGCGCTTTCTTCTTCCTCGGCCGCCAACAGGGAACCATGAATATTGACCACTTTGGAGTCACTATCTTGAGATTTTATAAGATCTTGTGTCAACTCTATTACTTCCTCCAAGTCAGCCTTTAGCTTCAGCAACTCCTCATTTTCAGCATCAGTGAACAATGCTGCTTCAACCTAAGAAAGAAAATACATCACATAAATATCTGCAGACTATCCCAAGACAAAACAATAATCGATAACATTTAGGTATAAACTGACCTGTTGAAGCTGCAATTTATAATTTCTTAAATCATCAGCCATTGTCCGTGTTCGTCCAATTCGCTTTTCTGAAAAGGAATTAAGAGAATATGTAATGCAATAATTTAAATCATCACAATGGATAGGTACCTACAAACAGGGTGAATAGGAATGCAGGTGTAAATGGGAACAAAACTTTGATTAGGATTTTATTAAATTTACGTTATTTGAATGACGTGAAAATTCCCTTCAAAGTTTTGTTTCTATTCACCCCGGTTGACGATAGCGCAGACAACAGGTATATCTATCTATTTAATACCTTTAAACGAGCAATTCTTGTATATAAGTATATATAAATAATCTGAATCTTGGTAATGCATGGGCGGTAACTACAGTCCTTAAAACTGGTTTTTGTCCGGAGAAAATATACGAATTGATAAAAGAGAAGCGTTATGCTAACTATGATAGTCCACAAATTATCCTAGGCACAAGACAAAATTAAATAAGTAAGAGCCTAATGAATCCCTTACTCAAAATAGAAATATTTTAAAATAGGGCATGAAAGTTATTGAAACACATGAACACTTACCTTTTAATTAAACACAACACAGAATTTTATTTGCACAGAAACACGATTATTACGTCTTTTCGCATTGGAGTTCGGGACTTGACTGAGTTTCTGTCCCGCGTTCGGCGTTCTCATTACCTCGAGCGGTCTAGCCGTGGCGCTTCGAAGAATAATAATAATAACAGCAAATAGGTTCGGCGTGCGGGTGCGAATGAAACAACTTCACGCTGTCTCCCTCTAATCCGGGTGAATAAGGACTACCTACTAGATAACGAACGCCCGAGGTAAGGTTTATAGAATGACTTTATTTATTTTGTTAGAAAACTAAATATTGTTTTTAGGAGTTCGCGCCCTGTAGGTGAGATAAGTCTGGAATCCTAATTTGTGTTTCGCATTGTAGTTGCCAAGTAGAAAGCGATATCTCAGAATCGAAAAGAATACCGAGTAGGTAATCTTCACATTTCATGTTTTGTTTTGGAGGGACGTAAAGAGCTGTAATTATTGTAGTTTGCCTCGCGAATCCTCGATCATTGAACTATTTATTTATTTATTTTATTGCATAAAACACATGCAACACACATGCATGATGGTGTTACATGAGTTAAGGATGAGATCATACATGTTTTGCTTAAGAGTAAAGCATGCAAAATGATTAACACAACTTAGGTTCAAAGTATTCCTTAACGCTATGAAAATTATTATCATTTCGCCATTTAAACAAGTGAATTTTAAACAGTCTGCTATTTAGTATTTTAAGGTTACATGGTAATTTGTTATATATGTGTACAGCCATAGCTAAACTTATTTTACTATATTTTGTTAATCGAGGGGTTTCATTTGCAACAAGTCTAAATTTGTCACGTCAATTCCTAGAGCATACATCTGCTGCTGTTCTGAAAAGATCTTTGTGTTTCTGTATATAGATATAGTGAGGGTAGTGGTAGCATACCGAGTTTTTTTAAATATTGGTCGACCAGATACGTCCTGTGGAATGCCCTGAATAGCTCGAACACATTTCTTTTGAGCGATAAATGCTCTGTTATGAAGAAACAAAATCGGGCCCAATATACTACCCTGAGAAACGCCGCGTTTGGTTTTTTTAAATTCAGAGCGGTAAAAAACCATATCCTTATTAGTATTATATTAGCGATAGTAACACACTGCTTTCTTCCGGATAAGTATGAAGATATCCACTGCAGTGGAGTTCCTCTTATACCTATAGACTCTAATTTCGAACGCCTTAGATAAATCTAAAAATAAGCCCGTTGTTAGTTGATTAATGTTAATATTAGTCAGTACTGCTTTGCTTATATCTTTTCATATGCAGTGATAGTCAGATAATTATGTGTTCTCCCTAAATTAATACGTATACCTGAGCCACCATGGGCTTCCATCAAACTCAAAGCATTAATTTCAATTAAATCATTTACAAACACTTTTGATCTATCAAGGTATCGGTCAGTCCAGAAATCCCATTTGAATTAAAAATAAATTTTATCGAGGTTTAGTGACGCAGACATTTAATCTAGTAAGTGGGTGCAGTAGAAACATTATCCTTGTCACACCCCACAACAAACATCAGTATGCATAGTGTGGTACAATTCAAATTTTGGTATATTTAAATAGGTTCAAGATGTAAAGTGTGTCTCCTAGGAGTGTGTCATTTGTTTCAAGATGATGATGTTTTATAAGTGTTGTGTTAATAACTTAAATATGGTGCATTAGCGCAATGGGCTGTCATTAGCGTTCACTAATTTAACTTGCTAGGTTTTGTCGACAGAATGGTCATTAGGTTTGTAAATAGATGTGTCACAGCACATCTGATTTACGTTAAGCTTAAGTTGCAAACAAATAAAGTTAGTTTGCCTGAGTTTTCTCCGCGCTTTCACAGTTATTCACAACCATTAGATTTGATCTGACGATGAAGGCGGAAGCGAACTGAAATGCCGTAATAAAACAATATATCCTAGTCGTGGTTGGGCTTATTAGAATCTTCATCAGATTTACTTTAGCCATCAATGATTTTCATGGAAATTTGAGCTACCCAAACTAAAAACAGATAAATAAAAATCCTTTTTAACAATAAATTAAACCGACGTCCAACAAAAAAACACTACAAAATGAAAAATAAAACCGAAGTCGGTGTCGAAAACAAAATATTAGGTGCCAAAGACATCAATTAGATGGTCGGTCGAGTAATGATGTTTCAAGATAGTGGGCCTTCGCGCTGCCGATGATTCGAGCAGAAGTTATTCGAGATTTTGATGCATCTAGGTAGTGAACTGCCGCGCTCATAATTTATCGATTTCAAGTACTATCGAGTAAACGTTTTCGAGCAAGTGTTATTCGATCTCACGTCATTCTATTTGAAGTAAGGAACACATATCATGTCAAGACCAAACCTGCACTTGCGGGTGTCGGGCCACTTCTTCTTATTTCTTGTCGATTAACTCAAACTATAGTCTCGACCATTCTGATCTTGTCCGACCAGTATGTAGCTACTCGGACAGCTCTGTCATTTGCTACGTTCAAATCCCGTAAGTCGTAAGTATTCGGGCCACTTGAAACATAATTATGAGATTCGTATTTTATCACTGATATTTGTTTCCCATAAAACATATTTTTTTAAATGAATGGAATGTTTGTTGTTACTAAGGGCGCTACCTACCCTTAGTAACAACAAACATTCCATTCATTTAAAAAAATATGTTTTATGGGAAACAAAGGGGCCTTATCTTATCTGCCGGCAAAATGCTAAAATAAAATATTTACAAATACAATGAATCGAGTAAACCAATACATGACAATACAAAAATAGATTATAGCCCGGGCGGTCGCCCAAAGAACAATAGATAAGAAACTATTAGTACAATAACTGATATTAACCGATTTTCCGAAAGTGTGGAGACATCGTGATCAAACACGGCCTTTGTTCTGAGCTACCAAGAAGTGTAAAATCTCTTCTTCATAACACACAAAGACATAAATAAATACAATAGGACAGCTTATGTAGGTACCCAGATAAGCTCACCTTTGTTCAAAGGTGAGAACTATGGAATTACATGATAAATGATTTATTTTTGTAAGTTGGTTTGTACAAACACTTTTACATATCGATCATTACAGATCGCTTACTCTATGTCTCATTCGGCAGGGCTACAAACGTTATTCTGTATGTAATATTTAATCGTAATAGTATGCGTAATTGATTTTGATAAATTTATTCTTTTTGGTATTTTTTAATGAATTATTATTTTTGGTATTTTAAATGGATTAATATTTTTGGTATTTTAATGTCATTTTTTTTTTTTTGAAATTTTAATGTATTGTTATTTTATGTATTTTAATTAATTATTGTTTTTGGTGTTTATAATGGATTATTATTTTTGTTATTTTAATGAATTGGAATTTAATTGATGTAATAGTTGTTGTATATGTTGTTATAATTGTGGGTATGAATAATTTAGTATTTATTAAGGGTGGGTCTGGGTATTTATTAAGTGATTTATTATGAAGTGCTGTAAGAAAGGGGGTGGGCTGAAAATCAGCGTTGGCCAGCGTAGTATCCATGCTGCACACTGGTCAACATCAGCTGAGCCCGCTCCTTTTGCCATAATGGAAATATTGTGCTTTAAAACTATCTTGTGTTTTGTTTACACTGTAATATTTCTTAGTGGCAATAAATGTTTTCTTTCTTTCTTTCTTTCATATTTTTTAAAACTAGATGAGGTCGGCGTTTTCTGTCTGACTACACTGAGAAGAAACTCAGAGGTCACAGTCTTTTTTAAAGTCCAGACAAAATCTTGGTTAGTTCATGTGAAGACCATGTAGACTGATGTCTGAAATGGTCTTTTGAGGAAAGAACCAGCCAGAGTGAGTGGACCTGTCCAGTCAGTGCACGCATATGTCAATAACCGTGCAGCTCAACTCAGAATTTAAGGAGCTCAACGAATTGACGAACAATACCACAGAAAGGACATTCGGTTAGGCCGCATAAACTACTCAAACTACCAGACCATGATTAAAAACTAACTAAGATAAATTAAAATCAAAATAAAAATGAATGATCCACATAGTCTTCACATTCACAATAATTAAAATAAAATAATATAATACTTTAAAAAGTAAATATTCTTGTAATTGCAAGAAAAACAAAAAAAAAATACTAAATTCACGGTGCAAAGATATAAAAAAAATCAAAATTAATTGGAGCAGCTCAATCCTAAGCCTTTTTGTCCACAACGTAATCTTTAATGGTATAAAACCCATTCTGGCACAACTTACGTTTAATAAATGATTTTAACTTATTAACACTTAGATCTTGTACGTGGCTTGGAAGCTTATTATAAAAGCGTGCACATTGACATCTAAACGATCACAACAATCGATGACAATCTATTTTCTTGAGTCTTGTTGTAGGTACTACAATTTTGTGTTTGTTGCTAGTATTTACGCTATGGATATCACTATTTTTTAAACAATTTTATATTTTTATAGGCATATAAAAGATTTTCACCTAGTGGGAGGCCTTCCAACGCAACGTCTGCCGGTTCGCGGTCGCTACTCCAGAACCTTTGACCGATGACCTGGTGAGGGTTGCGGGGATCCGCTGGTTGCGAGACGCACGGGACCGGTCAATGTGGCGACGCTTGGGGGAGGCCTATGTCCAGCAGTGGACGTCTTTCGGCTGATATGATGATGATGATGTGATGATGAAAAGATTTTCATAAATATACTAGTCACAGGCACAGTCATTACATTAATCTCCTTAAATTTCTCTCTGAGAGAGTGTCTCGGGCTTAATTTATAAATTGATCGAACAGCTCTTTTCTGCAAAACAAAGATAGTCTGGATGTCGGCGGCATTTCCCCACAAGAGAATACCGTATGACATTACACTATGAAAATAGCTAAAGTATACTAACCTGGCTGTCTCTATGTCAGTTAAATTACAAATTTTTCTAACAGCTTAAGCTGCGGAGCTTAGCTTTTTTGACAATTTATCTATATGTGGGCCCCACTGAAGCTTAGCATCCAAAGTTAGGCCTAAGAATACCGTGCTATTTTCAGGATTCAATTCTTCGCCCTTTATCATCACATCAGTTTTCACCTGCCTATGTGAGGTAGGTTAACTTAATGCATTTGTTTTTTTTTTATTTAGAAGTAAATTGTTAACATTGAACCAGTGAACTACTTTTGAGATCGCGCTATTTACATCGTCAGTAACCAGCTGCTGACGTTTAAGTTTAAACAAAAGTGAAGTATCATCCGCAAACAACACTATATCATGGTTATCTTTTATGAGGTAAAGCAAGTCATTAATATAAATAAGAAACAAGAAAGGCCCAAGAATTGGGCCCTGCGGGACTCCCATTGTTACTACAGTCATTTTTAACTTCAACCTTCACCAAGAAAAATAAATTTAAACTTTAAACCACCGTTAAAAATATAATTGAACTTTGGCGCAACTAGTCCAAAAATTCACAACCAAACGTATTGCACAGTTGGCCTAGTGGTTAAGGCAGTCACCTACTTTTGCCAATTAACTTGCGTCGCACAAGTGGTTGCGAGTTCAAACCTCACTCTGAGCAATATTCACTTTTCATAAATGTCTAATTGTGGAACTCATAATGAAATACTGTCATGATTAAATTTAGTACCGCTATCACTCATTATCATCATTTAGTACGCAAGAGGGCAGTAACTACATATTATATACACAAACACAGCGTTCAAGCTCGCTTTGTGATATAGCTAGTACAGCAGAATAGAATAGATAGCAGAATCTCGGGAGAATAAGGAATTACTGCAAATAATTTTTCTTTTGGAAAATCAATTGCTGAGTGCGAATAACGAGATAGAAAACTTACATCTTGAAAATACTTCATTAAGACAGGAATTACATAAATTCAAGCAAGTTATTGATATATACAAAAAAGTTGGAACTGCTGACAATACTGTTCGCACACCAAAATCAGTAAAAAGGAAGTGTTCTTCAAAGATGTCTAACGTCGACAAAAGCCCTGAATTATTACTTGAAGGAAAGCAAAGTCAATCTAATGAAAACCAGAACAACATAAAACAGCAAATACCACGAATCTTGACTGACCTGAACTCTGAATGTGGCTGTAGCAATGATAAACTATTAACACATAGCAATGTCGCCAAACATAAAATGTGCATTCTAAGTAGCAATAAAAGGAACGATGTATTGTCTACAGCTGAGAAAACCTTTAATAGCTGTTTCAACCTGTGTCATTGTCTGACACCATACGGATGCACCAAACAGCTGCTTAAGGATATTGATACAAAATTACCACAATTCACTTTAAAAGATGTTTGTATAATATTCCTTGGTGATGAAGACTTTAAGACGACCAACAACAACCAGAAACGTATTGCAAGCCATGCAGCATACTAACGTAATAATCTGTTTACCTACATTTAAGTGCCCTTTTGATACAAGTCTTTTTAATTGCCGAGTAGAGACTTTTAATAACCTACTGTATCTGGATATTTTGACGCATGGTCATGCCTTCCTTTTAGACAGCAATCTAAATCTACAATACGACTACAGCATGTTTGATAGGTACACAGGATCTATAAAACATCGCGGTCTACCGAGAATATTCAAGTACTTATTAGATTTAATTACTAGTATAACAGAACAATCTGACATAACACAAATTGATATAATTAAGTCGAAAAAACCCGCCAAACCAAATGATTTTTTTTTCTCGACTAAGCACTTCTACATTATTGATAAGCAAATATGGGTCGATATTCTATGCATTACTGAGCATTTTATGATGGAGGGCTATGAAAAACATCTCAGCATAATGGATTATTGTTTAGCGGCCAGTTTCAGTCGCAAGACGAGCAAACGAGGCGGAGCGTGTATATTAGTAAGGAAAGGACATCAATGGAGGGAACTGGAAAAATAGCAAAATTATCTATTAATGGTGTTTTCAAATGTTGCGTCATTGAATTAAAAACGGACAAGACTGTGATTGTTTGTGTATACAGGGTACCCAATGCAAGCAACTTTAACGAGTGTATTGAAAAATTAGATATAATGTTACGTATGCTTGTAAAAAAGTCCTATAAAAATATTGTTTTGGCCGGGGATTTTAATATAGACGTATTAAAGCGAAATAGCCAATCTATTAAATTTGAGACATTGTTACTTAATTCAAATCATATCAAATCATATGTTTTTTATTTCACATAGGCCTACATGGGCACTTATAAAACGTCGACAAAAGGTGCACGGTTCGTGTTGGTCGTTTCCTATGGAGAAGAACCGGCAAGAAACTCCACGGTTACTCTTTTAAAAAAAATTGGTTTCTTATTACAATATTTCCAAGTTACAGCATTAGTGCTTAGATATGGGGAGACAACGTAGGCCCGACAATAAGTCGTAAGAAATTAAAAAAAAAAAAAGTTTGTATAAACGAGATAAAGAGTTAACAAATGTTAACAAGCGTCTAGAAATCTAGAAGGCCTACAATGTTCACACATTAACAAAACAATCGGTAAAAGAATCTGTACAAAGGAAAAAAAAATATACATAACAAGACTAAATTTAACATGTGGCACACACATTCTTAGCAAAGGTCTATAAAGACTATTGAAATCATTGTAAAAAGTCTAATTAAAAGAAAAAAAACAAGAAAAAATGAGATAATGAATAGTTAGAGACATCCACATATTTGTGCCGTTTATGAGTGTCCAGGGAAGCCGCATGCGCAGAAGGAGCTAAAATTTTTATCTTCAACGTAGTCCTTGATTTTATAATATGCTTTTTTAATAAGGACACGTTTGATGTAGTTTTTGAACTTTCCATCGGTCAATTCTATAACTGACTTTGGCAACTTGTTATAAAAGCATATACTGTTTATAAGAAAAGTCTTGCTAGTTTTCGTTAATCTGAATTTGGGTATTACAATTTCATACTGCGTGTATTTAAATTATGGAAGTCGCTTCTAGTTTTGAAAAGTTTAGTAAAGTATTACTTTTCAGGAAAATTAATACATTTCTAGTTTAAATAACTTGATGCATATTTTATCTTGTCGTCATAGTGAACGTTTATTGTTTTTTGACACCAACAATTTTGTTAGTGATTTTGTTTTGATTGGGAACCATATGTTTCTTCCCAAAAATAGTCGACATTTATTAGCTACATTGTTAGCTTTTAATATACACGCAGTTATTGATGATTTAACTGAGACTAGGTTTAGTGATTTAACAGTATTATCCAGTTTTTCTGATAATACTACTGTAGATTCTTTAAACTATTAGAGCCGACAAAAGAGAAGACGAATAGTAATATTTTACTATATCATCAAAATATAAATCACCTTCGGCAAAATTTTAGACGTGGAATTGTTAGTAGATAAATACCACATGGATATATTATGTTTTTATGAAACTTGGTTAAAACCAGATAGGATGATGTTTAATGTAAATAATTTTTCAGTTGCCAGCGCGTACAACAGATCCACAGTGGGTGGTGGTACCCTGATACTTTGTAATAGTCATCTCAAATATAAGGAAAGAAAGGATAAAATTTATAAGACATGTCGGAACGAAGAAAAATGGGCGTCACTTTTTTAGTTTGGAATCTGAACTGAACGCTGAAAGTCGGTTGACTACTTAATACTACCAAGTGTACTATTGTATCTGAAAACTCTTTAAACTATAATATATACGGCCTATGAACGTAATCAAATCATAGAAGTGCAATAAATATATTTATTGAGTGTGGAACTTAAATATGAGCATTTTTACTGGTTCATTAACTTCGTCGGTCACAGCTTCATAGTAAAGGGCTTGATTGATCGGCATATTAAGCCACAGCCCGACCTCCACACTCCTTGCTGCCTGTGCCTGTGCCTGCACCTGTGCTACTGCCTACCTGCCCGTTAGCCTGATAATTAGTTCATCTGCCTTGACCATTTATCTGTGTGCCTGCCTATCCGTCCTGCTGCCTACTCTACTGCCTACCTGCCCGTTAGCCTGACTATTAGTTCAGCTGCCTTGACCATCTATCTGTGTGCCTGCCTATCCGTCCTGCTGCCTACTCTACAGCCTACCTATCCGATTGCCTGCTCATCTGCCAGCTAAGGCACACCACGTCTTCCTGCCCGATCTGCTGCCTGGTTAGCTGCCCACGTCGTGCGAAGCCGGACCTTAATTTTGTTATCTATATTATTTTTATTCTTAGTTTTAATTTATAATTACTTTAACTTTTATTAACGTGGCTTAACATATAAAAATATTGTATTATTTATAAATTCGTATTCGTTTTTACTTTATCTGACAAAAGGTGTGTATGTATAAATTAAGTATATAATTAATCATAATAATTCCTCTAAATGTTAAATCTTAATGCGCAATTTCTAAGTTTATATTACGAGTCACAAACATTACATAAATATGTATGGTACGGGTATATACATTTTATTAAAAACTCTGTTATGTTATGAAATGGTATAAACAATAAACAGACATGCGATTGCAGCAATCCCGAGAGATTTGCCGTTATTTATTGAAGAGTTCTGTAGTTTATCTTCGAAGTTCTTCATTAGATCTTCACCAAATTAAAATGGGACTAATTTCAGAACATACATTTTCAAACAAAAATAGAATTTTCAAAATCGGTCCAAAATTGACGGAGATATGCGTGGACAACACACAAAAAAAAAGCAAACATAAAGTCGAACATAGAACCTCCTCCATTTTGGTAAGTCGGTTAAAAATACTACCGACTTCCAAATAAGAAAACTACAAAGTGAAAAATAACTTTATTTTTAAAGTCGGTGTCCATTAGGCAAAAAATTTGTACCTACCAAAGACAAGTTTTAATTGATGTTTTCTTCAAAATAATTATAATGTTATTAGAAAAGTGTATTGGTGACCCTTCATTTTACCTTTAACAAATTTTTAATAGATAAATAAATTAATTCTCTTTTTGACAAGTTTTAGAAGCTAATGCTGAAAACCGTGCTTTAGTTTCTAAAAACTGTCCATACCATAGACTTTTGATTTTCTACCGACAGTAAATTTCTGTCGGAAGAATTAACATCTTCATATCGATTTGAACCATCAAAGTTATCGAATTTCAATTTATTTTAAGCTTAGAATTGTCCTTTTTAGGGTTCCGTACCCAAAGGTTAAAATCGGGACCCTATTACTAAGACTCCGCAGTCCGTCTGTCTGTCTGTCTGTCCGTCTGTCACCAGGCTGTAACTCATAAACCGTGACAGCTAGACAGTTGAAATTTTCACAGATGATGTATTTCTGTTGCCGCTATAACAACAAATACTAAAAACAGAATGATATAAATATTTAAGTGGGGCACCCATACAACAAACGTGATTTTTAGGGTTCCGTACCTAAAGGGTAAAAACGTGATCCTATTACTGAGACTCCGCCTTTCGTCTGTCTGTCTGTCACCAGGCTGTATCTCATGAACCGTGATAGCTAAACAGTTGAAATTTTCACAGATGATGTATTTCTGTTGCCGCTATAACAACAAATACTAAAAACAGAATAATATAAATATCCAACTGGGGCTTCCATACAACAAACGTGATTTTTTTCCGTTTTTGCGATAATGGTGCGGAACCCTTCGTGCGCGAGACCGACACGCACACACATGGCCGGTTTTATTTTAAATTCGTTAGTAAACGCAAGTCTTTAAAGTAATACATTTTTATCAAACAATACTATGTGTTTTCTATTTGAATTAACTACCCTCAAAGTTGTTTCGGGATCACATCAATATTTGTAAATAGCTATTCGAAAGCGCGAAGAAAACTTAGGCTGCCAGAGACCACAAAATAAGTAA
Organism: Anorthoa munda; assembly: GCA_945859665.1. NCBI lineage: Eukaryota > Metazoa > Arthropoda > Insecta > Lepidoptera > Noctuidae > Anorthoa > Anorthoa munda. The sequence goes on along the minus strand of OX243911.1, from coordinate 29,536,963 downwards.
AAAAGTAAATTAAAAAAATCAAAAATCCCGACTGCTTAAAAAACGAACTAAAAAGACGTAAACAAGAAAAATGCAAGAAATTAAATCATGCTGTGCAGTCGGAGGATACGTATTCGCGAGCTGGCTGACCAAAACCAGATGTATCCTCCGACTGCACAGCATGATTTTCTTCTTGTTTACGTTTTTTTAGTTCGTTTTTTAAGCAGTCGGGTTTTTTGATATTTTTTTTTTATTATGTGTCATATATTTTTCAAACCCTTCATTTTGATACCCAACACGATGGATTTGAAAGAAAAAAAGTAAATTATCCCCCACAATTTTACTGCAGTCAGTGGCACTCGCAGGTTTAAGAAAAATAGATTGACGTATGAATCATCAAAATCGGCCAACGCGTTTAGTCTCTAGAACGCCACGTAGGAACATACATACATACATACATACACACATATATACATATACTGATAAACACATTACCCTCTTTCGGCAGTCGGGTAAAAATGGCGGATTTTGGGCGCCATATTGTGGTAAAATCATGCTGTGCAGTCGGAGGATACATCTGGTTTTGGTCAGCCAGCTCGCGAATATGTATCCTCCGACTGCACAGCATGATTTTCTTTTTGTTTACGTCTTTTTAGTTCGCTTTTTAAGCAGTCAGGTTTTTCATTTTTTAATTAAGTATTTTTTTATTATAATTTATTATTTTTACTAGCCAATGAAACTTATATATAAATATATCTAGCTGAAATGAAGTAGTTAATTAAGCTAATAAGTAAAGGCCGAGTTTCTCACCTTTAAATTATCCCAGAATGAATATGACAAATTGTCAAGCACGTGTTATCTGCTGTGATTGGCTGTTGAAAACTCATTCAACCAATCACGGCAGACGCGTGTGTTAGAATTTGAAGTATGTGTGACGTCATTAAATCGTTAATTTTCATTTTTCTTGTCCCAATGGTTTGCTACATAATACATACCTGTCATATTTATTAAGCACCTACCGAGAAATGTCTAAGTACCTACCGTAATTATTATTACCTACCTAAGTAAATATTGTTGTGTGTACAGGAAATAACTCTAAACTTATATTTGGGCCACATTGATAATATTCCTATAAATCGTAATGATCATTGAGATGTATCCTGGATTTTATATTGTTATTTTAGTATTATAAGTTATTTGAAACAATTAGTACAATACTGTCTGTTAGTATCAATATTATTTCGAATATTGATTAAGAATGACTATATGGGCGATATTAAATTCCTTAAATGTCTTGAAACGTTTTAAAACATATTTAATACTTAAGAATTGATTATTGTTTTCCTAATTGTGAGATTATTTAAAGCAATATAGAAAATGGCGGGATACCGCGCCATTTTCTCATATTGGACGTATTGAGACACTGATAGACCCGAGATTATAAAAAATTGTGTAATTGATAAGCTGACTCACTTTTTTGTGTACTACTAGCCAGTACAGGCCAGATATATTATTATATATCCTTTATCAATAATAATTGGTGTAAGATCGACTACACAAGGCTAACGTAAGTTATTTGATATTATAACTTTATTATTGCTTATGGGTGTGTTGAAACTGTATCTATATCATATTATGGCCTTTATTCCTAATATGTTATATTGATTTAAGGGCTAGTCTATGTCCTTTTCCTTGTTATTTTGATTCTATAATATTGTAAATACTTTATGTGGTTGTAAAATAAATCGATAAATACTATAAAAGAGCTTCCGTGGGGTTTGTTGCCCTTCTTCCCCACGAGAACTAGGTCTAGCGAACGGGCAGTAAGCTCGATGAGCCTGTGTTTCAGCAATCAGGGGGGTGACCATAAGCTCTTAGAGTACGGTTATTTTGAGCGTGTGTAAGGGACAGATGTATATGACTTGTATACATCTGTCACTTACGCGATCTCAAAATAACCTTACTCTAAGAGCTTATGGTCACCCCCCTGATTGCTGAAACACAGCGTATTGAATAATCAACATTAGTTGCAACACTTCCAAAGGGTTGCAAATGTTGCAACAAATATTCTTGTGTGTATAGTCAGTTGTTGTGTTGTGTTGTTTGTGTAGGGACACTAGCAAAATCAACAGAAGAGAACAAATTAAAGTCGTCAAATATTTTTATGTTGTTTATTGTAACACAATTATATAAGTATAATCACAATTTCAAATGTTTTACAACTTAAAGATCATACAGTACATAAGGGTAAAAATATAACTAACTTATACTAAATTTACAGAAAGTATCAATTTTAAATAATATTTATTTATTTCACAACAAATATTATTTATTACACCATAAATATTGTACAATTTGAAAACTATAATCAGTTAAAGAAAATTATTAATTTAATACAATATGTACAATAACAAAATGGACAATTGCGCCTGAGCTAGGCCGAGCATGTATTTCAGGACGCAGTTCACTTCCCAGACATTATGGACACTAAATACAATGATTACGTTTACATATTACAATTTACAATATCACTTTATAGCAAGCACCTTTCTTCCACTTTTCTCCAGGAGTATATTCTGTCATGGGTTTCCCTGATATCCCACAAGTGCCGATGCCAACTCTGCCAGTTAAGTTGTCAGGTGTAGCAAATATGCTCTTTGTCCTTACTCCAGGTTTTTTTGCAGCCTTAGTGTGAAAGTTTAGCCATTTGTTCTTTCCACTTTCTCTTTCTTCTTCAATTTGTTTAAATCTCTTTTGTTTCTTCTGCTTTTTCTGTTTTAGATACTCTCTATTGTCACCTTTACCATGTCTGTAACAATAAAGGGCCTTATTTAAAAAATAATAATTTGAAATTAGACTTTTAATCAAATTGCTAAAAACAAAAATATCAAAAATCCATTACACATGGCTATGGGGGCATAATAAAATTAAAAAAACTAAGAAAAAAATAGTCATTTGTTACCAATAATGCAGTCAAGTGCAAAGCCAAAGTTGGTAATAATTAATTTGCTTAAAATATTTATCACTAGCTTTTCCTATAGTAGCTATTTTGTAGTTTAAGAAGAGCTAAACTGCAATTTGATTTACAAAGTCAGACAGAAAAGGGAAAACAAAACTTTAATATTTTTAAAAGTTATGTCGCCGTTTTATAAGAGTGCCCATGTAGTTCTGTGTGAAATAAAAAAATAATACTAACATTAACATTAGAAACGGGATATTTACCATGTTTACTGTTTGTTGCGAGTTTCCGATATTTCGGTGCTGTTGCAAGCACCATGATCACGGATATACTGAAGAAAAAAAGTTCGCGAGTGGATACGGTGAGTTTCGTGTGTAGGGAACAGAATCGAGTTGTGAGTGACAGCGGTAGCGGTACTGAGTGCAAAAAACGAACAAGAAAAAGGGTAGACCGATATGTCTCCTCATAAACACCCACCCGCAATGACTTTTCAGTTTATCCGTGATCATGGTGCTTGCAACAGCACCGAAATATCGGAAACTCGCAACAAACAGTAAACATGGTAAATATCCCGTTTCTAATGTTAATGTTAGTGACCATTACAGTATAAAAAATAATATTTTGATTCCTTCCACGGCACTACTTACTGGCTGGCTCTGGCCCTATGGCTGCTACTAACTAAGTCTTGAAGCATTTTGAATGGTGCCACAAAAATCTTTTTGGTTTATTTTGTGTACTTGATATAAAAAAAGAAATGTATATTCTATCTATCTATTCATTTATGTAAGTTAGAGTTGTTCCTATAAACATTTATTTTATTATTTCAGCAGTAACCTCAGTAAATATCTAATAGGACCCTATGACCAAATATCTATACATTGTAACAATTGTTATGAGTGTTATAAATACACCAACAGAAACAGCTGAGACATCAGCACAAAGATACTCACTGCCCATCTGGTCCCCGTTTAGCCAAGCACCTGTCACCAACTTGCCGATTTGAAAAGTATTTGCTTGCGCTTTCTTCTTCCTCGGCCGCCAACAGGGAACCATGAATATTGACCACTTTGGAGTCACTATCTTGAGATTTTATAAGATCTTGTGTCAACTCTATTACTTCCTCCAAGTCAGCCTTTAGCTTCAGCAACTCCTCATTTTCAGCATCAGTGAACAATGCTGCTTCAACCTAAGAAAGAAAATACATCACATAAATATCTGCAGACTATCCCAAGACAAAACAATAATCGATAACATTTAGGTATAAACTGACCTGTTGAAGCTGCAATTTATAATTTCTTAAATCATCAGCCATTGTCCGTGTTCGTCCAATTCGCTTTTCTGAAAAGGAATTAAGAGAATATGTAATGCAATAATTTAAATCATCACAATGGATAGGTACCTACAAACAGGGTGAATAGGAATGCAGGTGTAAATGGGAACAAAACTTTGATTAGGATTTTATTAAATTTACGTTATTTGAATGACGTGAAAATTCCCTTCAAAGTTTTGTTTCTATTCACCCCGGTTGACGATAGCGCAGACAACAGGTATATCTATCTATTTAATACCTTTAAACGAGCAATTCTTGTATATAAGTATATATAAATAATCTGAATCTTGGTAATGCATGGGCGGTAACTACAGTCCTTAAAACTGGTTTTTGTCCGGAGAAAATATACGAATTGATAAAAGAGAAGCGTTATGCTAACTATGATAGTCCACAAATTATCCTAGGCACAAGACAAAATTAAATAAGTAAGAGCCTAATGAATCCCTTACTCAAAATAGAAATATTTTAAAATAGGGCATGAAAGTTATTGAAACACATGAACACTTACCTTTTAATTAAACACAACACAGAATTTTATTTGCACAGAAACACGATTATTACGTCTTTTCGCATTGGAGTTCGGGACTTGACTGAGTTTCTGTCCCGCGTTCGGCGTTCTCATTACCTCGAGCGGTCTAGCCGTGGCGCTTCGAGGAATAATAATAATAACAGCAAATAGGTTCGGCGTGCGGGTGCGAATGAAACAACTTCACGCTGTCTCCCTCTAATCCGGGTGAATAAGGACTACCTACTAGATAACGAACGCCCGAGGTAAGGTTTATAGAATGACTTTATTTATTTTGTTAGAAAACTAAATATTGTTTTTAGGAGTTCGCGCCCTGTAGGTGAGATAAGTCTGGAATCCTAATTTGTGTTTCGCATTGTAGTTGCCAAGTAGAAAGCGATATCTCAGAATCGAAAAGAATACCGAGTAGGTAATCTTCACATTTCATGTTTTGTTTTGGAGGGACGTAAAGAGCTGTAATTATTGTAGTTTGCCTCGCGAATCCTCGATCATTGAACTATTTATTTATTTATTTTATTGCATAAAACACATGCAACACACATGCATGATGGTGTTACATGAGTTAAGGATGAGATCATACATGTTTTGCTTAAGAGTAAAGCATGCAAAATGATTAACACAACTTAGGTTCAAAGTATTCCTTAACGCTATGAAAATTATTATCATTTCGCCATTTAAACAAGTGAATTTTAAACAGTCTGCTATTTAGTATTTTAAGGTTACATGGTAATTTGTTATATATGTGTACAGCCATAGCTAAACTTATTTTACTATATTTTGTTAATCGAGGGGTTTCATTTGAAACAAGTCTAAATTTGTCACGTCAATTCCTAGAGCATACATCTGCTGCTGTTCTGAAAAGATCTTTGTGTTTCTGTATATAGATATAGTGAGGGTAGTGGTAGCATACCGAGTTTTTTTAAATATTGGTCGACCAGATACGTCCTGTGGAATGCCCTGAATAGCTCGAACACATTTCTTTTGAGCGATAAATGCTCTGTTATGAAGAAACAAAATCGGGCCCAATATACTACCCTGAGAAACGCCGCGTTTGGTTTTTTTAAATTCAGAGCGGTAAAAAACCATATCCTTATTAGTATTATATTAGCGATAGTAACACACTGCTTTCTTCCGGATAAGTATGAAGATATCCACTGCAGTGGAGTTCCTCTTATACCTATAGACTCTAATTTCGAACGCCTTAGATAAATCTAAAAATAAGCCCGTTGTTAGTTGATTAATGTTAATATTAGTCAGTACTGCTTTGCTTATATCTTTTCATATGCAGTGATAGTCAGATAATTATGTGTTCTCCCTAAATTAATACGTATACCTGAGCCACCATGGGCTTCCATCAAACTCAAAGCATTAATTTCAATTAAATCATTTACAAACACTTTTGATCTATCAAGGTATCGGTCAGTCCAGAAATCCCATTTGAATTAAAAATAAATTTTATCGAGGTTTAGTGACGCAGACATTTAATCTAGTAAGTGGGTGCAGTAGAAACATTATCCTTGTCACACCCCACAACAAACATCAGTATGCATAGTGTGGTACAATTCAAATTTTGGTATATTTAAATAGGTTCAAGATGTAAAGTGTGTCTCCTAGGAGTGTGTCATTTGTTTCAAGATGATGATGTTTTATAAGTGTTGTGTTAATAACTTAAATATGGTGCATTAGCGCAATGGGCTGTCATTAGCGTTCACTAATTTAACTTGCTAGGTTTTGTCGACAGAATGGTCATTAGGTTTGTAAATAGATGTGTCACAGCACATCTGATTTACGTTAAGCTTAAGTTGCAAACAAATAAAGTTAGTTTGCCTGAGTTTTCTCCGCGCTTTCACAGTTATTCACAACCATTAGATTTGATCTGACGATGAAGGCGGAAGCGAACTGAAATGCCGTAATAAAACAATATATCCTAGTCGTGGTTGGGCTTATTAGAATCTTCATCAGATTTACTTTAGCCATCAATGATTTTCATGGAAATTTGAGCTACCCAAACTAAAAACAGATAAATAAAAATCCTTTTTAACAATAAATTAAACCGACGTCCAACAAAAAAACACTACAAAATGAAAAATAAAACCGAAGTCGGTGTCGAAAACAAAAAAATATTAGGTGCCAAAGACATCAATTAGATGGTCGGTCGAGTAATGATGTTTCAAGATAGTGGGCCTTCGCGCTGCCGATGATTCGAGCAGAAGTTATTCGAGATTTTGATGCATCTAGGTAGTGAACTGCCGCGCTCATAATTTATCGATTTCAAGTACTATCGAGTAAACGTTTTCGAGCAAGTGTTATTCGATCTCACGTCATTCTATTTGAAGTAAGGAACACATATCATGTCAAGACCAAACCTGCACTTGCGGGTGTCGGGCCACTTCTTCTTATTTCTTGTCGATTAACTCAAACTATAGTCTCGACCATTCTGATCTTGTCCGACCAGTATGTAGCTACTCGGACAGCTCTGTCATTTGCTACGTTCAAATCCCGTAAGTCGTAAGTATTCGGGCCACTTGAAACATAATTATGAGATTCGTATTTTATCACTGATATTTGTTTCCCATAAAACATATTTTTTTAAATGAATGGAATGTTTGTTGTTACTAAGGGCGCTACCTACCCTTAGTAACAACAAACATTCCATTCATTTAAAAAAATATGTTTTATGGGAAACAAAGGGGCCTTATCTTATCTGCCGGCAAAATGCTAAAATAAAATATTTACAAATACAATGAATCGAGTGAAACAATACATGACAATACAAAAATAGATTATAGCCCGGGCGGTCGCCCAAAGAACAATAGATAAGAAACTATTAGTACAATAACTGATATTAACCGATTTTCCGAAAGTGTGGAGACATCGTGATCAAACACGGCCTTTGTTCTGAGCTACCAAGAAGTGTAAAATCTCTTCTTCATAACACACAAAGACATAAATAAATACAATAGGACAGCTTATGTAGGTACCCAGATAAGCTCACCTTTGTTCAAAGGTGAGAACTATGGAATTACATGATAAATGATTTATTTTTGTAAGTTGGTTTGTACAAACACTTTTACATATCGATCATTACAGATCGCTTACTCTATGTCTCATTCGGCAGGGCTACAAACGTTATTCTGTATGTAATATTTAATCGTAATAGTATGCGTAATTGATTTTGATAAATTTATTCTTTTTGGTATTTTTTAATGAATTATTATTTTTGGTATTTTAAATGGATTAATATTTTTGGTATTTTAAATGGATTAATATTTTTGGTATTTTAATGTCATTTTTTTTTTTTTGAAATTTTAATGTATTGTTATTTTATGTATTTTAATTAATTATTGTTTTTGGTGTTTATAATGGATTATTATTTTTGTTATTTTAATGAATTGGAATTTAATTGATGTAATAGTTGTTGTATATGTTGTTATAATTGTGGGTATGAATAATTTAGTATTTATTAAGGGTGGGTCTGGGTATTTATTAAGTGATTTATTATGAAGTGCTGTAAGAAAGGGGGTGGGCTGAAAATCAGCGTTGGCCAGCGTAGTATCCATGCTGCACACTGGTCAACATCAGCTGAGCCCGCTCCTTTTGCCATAATGGAAATATTGTGCTTTAAAACTATCTTGTGTTTTGTTTACACTGTAATATTTCTTAGTGGCAATAAATGTTTTCTTTCTTTCTTTCTTTCATATTTTTTAAAACTAGATGAGGTCGGCGTTTCCTGTCTGACTACACTGAGAAGAAACGCCGAAACAAACTCAGAGGTCACAGTCTTTTTTAAAGTCCAGACAAAATCTTGGTTAGTTCATGTGAAGACCATGTAGACTGATGTCTTAAATGGTCTTTTGAGGAAAGAACCAGCCAGAGTGAGTGGACCTGTCCAGTCAGTGCACGCATATGTCAATAACCGTGCAGCTCAACTCAGAATTTAAGGAGCTCAACGAATTGACGAACAATACCAAAGAAAGGACATTCGGTTAGGCCGCATAAACTACTCAAACTACCAGACCATGATTAAAAACTAACTAAGATAAATTAAAATCAAAATAAAAATGAATGATCCACATAGTCTTCACATTCACAATAATTAAAATAAAATAATATAATACTTTAAAAAGTAAATATTCTTGTAATTGCAAGAAAAACAAAAAAAAAATACTAAATTCACGGTGCAAAGATATAAAAAAAATCAAAATTAATTGGAGCAGCTCAATCCTAAGCCTTTTTGTCCACAACGTAATCTTTAATGGTATAAAACCCATTCTGGCACAACTTACGTTTAATAAATGATTTTAACTTATTAACACTTAGATCTTGTACGTGGCTTGGAAGCTTATTATAAAAGCGTGCACATTGACATCTAAACGATCACAACAATCGATGACAATCTATTTTCTTGAGTCTTGTTGTAGGTACTACAATTTTGTGTTTGTTGCTAGTATTTACGCTATGGATATCACTATTTTTTAAACAATTTTATATTTTTATAGGCATATAAAAGATTTTCACCTAGTGGGAGGCCTTCCAACGCAACGTCTGCCGGTTCGCGGTCGCTACTCCAGAACCTTTGACCGATGACCTGGTGAGGGTTGCGGGGATCCGCTGGTTGCGAGACGCACGGGACCGGTCAATGTGGCGACGCTTGGGGGAGGCCTATGTCCAGCAGTGGACGTCTTTCGGCTGATATGATGATGATGATGTGATGATGAAAAGATTTTCATAAATATACTAGTCACAGGCACAGTCATTACATTAATCTCCTTAAATTTCTCTCTGAGAGAGTGTCTCGGGCTTAATTTATAAATTGATCGAACAGCTCTTTTCTGCAAAACAAAGATAGTCTGGATGTCGGCGGCATTTCCCCACAAGAGAATACCGTATGACATTACACTATGAAAATAGCTAAAGTATACTAACCTGGCTGTCTCTATGTCAGTTAAATTACAAATTTTTCTAACAGCTTAAGCTGCGGAGCTTAGCTTCTTTGACAATTTATCTATATGTGGGCCCCACTGAAGCTTAGCATCCAAAGTTAGGCCTAAGAATACCGTGCTATTTTCAGGATTCAATTCTTCGCCCTTTATCATCACATCAGTTTTCACCTGCCTATGTGAGGTAGGTTAACTTAATGCATTTGTTTTTTTTTTATTTAGAAGTAAATTGTTAACATTGAACCAGTGAACTACTTTTGAGATCGCGCTATTTACATCGTCAGTAACCAGCTGCTGACGTTTAAGTTTAAACAAAAGTGAAGTATCATCCGCAAACAACACTATATCATGGTTATCTTTTATGAGGTAAAGCAAGTCATTAATATAAATAAGAAACAAGAAAGGCCCAAGAATTGGGCCCTGCGGGACTCCCATTGTTACTACAGTCATTTTTAACTTCAACCTTCACCAAGAAAAATAAATTTAAACTTTAAACCACCGTTAAAAATATAATTGAACTTTGGCGCAACTAGTCCAAAAATTCACAACCAAACGTATTGCACAGTTGGCCTAGTGGTTAAGGCAGTCACCTACTTTTGCCAATTAACTTGCGTCGCACAAGTGGTTGCGAGTTCAAACCTCACTCTGAGCAATATTCACTTTTCATAAATGTCTAATTGTGGAACTCATAATGAAATACTGTCATGATTAAATTTAGTACCGCTATCACTCATTATCATCATTTAGTACGCAAGAGGGCAGTAACTACATATTATATACACAAACACAGCGTTCAAGCTCGCTTTGTGATATAGCTAGTACAGCAGAATAGAATAGATAGCAGAATCTCGGGAGAATAAGGAATTACTGCAAATAATTTTTCTTTTGGAAAATCAATTGCTGAGTGCGAATAACGAGATAGAAAACTTACATCTTGAAAATACTTCATTAAGACAGGAATTACATAAATTCAAGCAAGTTATTGATATATACAAAAAAGTTGGAACTGCTGACAATACTGTTCGCACACCAAAATCAGTAAAAAGGAAGTGTTCTTCAAAGATGTCTAACGTCGACAAAAGCCCTGAATTATTACTTGAAGGAAAGCAAAGTCAATCTAATGAAAACCAGAACAACATAAAACAGCAAATACCACGAATCTTGACTGACCTGAACTCTGAATGTGGCTGTAGCAATGATAAACTATTAACACATAGCAATGTCGCCAAACATAAAATGTGCATTCTAAGTAGCAATAAAAGGAACGATGTATTGTCTACAGCTGAGAAAACCTTTAATAGCTGTTTCAACCTGTGTCATTGTCTGACACCATACGGATGCACCAAACAGCTGCTTAAGGATATTGATACAAAATTACCACAATTCACTTTAAAAGATGTTTGTATAATATTCCTTGGTGATGAAGACTTTAAGACGACCAACAACAACCAGAAACGTATTGCAAGCCATGCAGCATACTAACGTAATAATCTGTTTTCCTACATTTAAGTGCCCTTTTGATACAAGTCTTTTTAATTGCCGAGTAGAGACTTTTAATATCTTATCTTCTTATCTTATGGAGGGGCCGAGAACATCTCGGACACTTCGACCCATTGGGATCTATTGTGGTCCCCTAGATAACTTACTCCCCCCCAATCTCGTTGAAAATCGTTTTCATGAGTTTTACAACGAGACTAGGAGATATGAGCCTATAGTCTTCTGGTTTTGGGTATCCAACCCCTAGGAGACCCATTCGCTTACCAGCCAGTGCATCGCATGTGCACAGAAGGTGCTCCATGCGTTCCGTATGTTCCCCACACAACCTGCACACGGGAGTCGTAGTTAAACCCATCTTCATGAGCATGTCGTTGGTTCCAAAGTGCCCAGTAAAGGCCCCAAGCAGGTAGCGGATTTGCCCCCTGCTCATGTTCCAAATGCATTCCCGGGCTTTGAACGTAGAGCCTAGGAATTTCTTGGAGTGTTGCAGACCGGTGTTAGACAGCCAATAAGTTTGTTGTCTGTGATCTGCAAACTCCCTAAATGCGGCTTTTACGAGACACGTCGAAATGCCTACACATGGTTCTGGACCCACAAATTCATTTGCTGAGCCCTCTCTTGCCAGTTCATCAGCCACTTCGTTTCCATGGATTCCTTTGTGCCCAGGGACCCACATCAGTCTCACCCTGTTGTGCTTCCCAAGCCTGTTTAGGGCCTGGATAGCATCCAGAATGAGTCCGGAGTCCACTTTGTAGGATGCCATGGCTTTGATTGCAGCCTGACTGTCACTAAGAATATATATGGATTTACCTCGGGTTCCTCTATCTATATTCTCTTGAGCACAGGTTATTATGGCAAATGTTTCCGCTTGGAATACAGTTGCCATCTTCCCTAAGCTTTTGCTACATTTGTAACCTTTTGCGTATATGCCCGCTCCTGTACCTGATTCCATTTTGGATCCATCAGTGTACCACACCAGACTGTCTTGTTCTGGTGGATCGAGTCCCTTCTTCCAGTCCTCTATTGTAGGGATTTGGACCTTAAAAGACCTTTCAAACACAAATTTAGTTTGCATTTTATCGGATAACATGCTTGTTACCCGATCCAGGCCTTCATTCTCATCGAACTTTGTATGGTTAGTCTTTGGCTTAGAGGCATCCCATAGTCCAGCAACAGCAAGACGATGTAATGTCTTCCTTGCCTCGAATTCAACCATCATATGCAGAGGAGGGATATTGAGGTATCTCTCAATCGCTGCCGTTGGTGTTGTCCTGAAAGCACCTGTGATGCCGAGACACACTGTTCTTTGTAACCTGGTGAGTGGCGCTTTGCACGAAGCAAGCTTTGTTCTTGGCCACCACACTAGGCTGCCGTATGTGATAATAGGTATTATCATTGTCCGGTACAGCCATCGTATCACTTTGGGCTTTAACCCCCAAGTTTTACCGTAGGTGGAACGACACATGCCGAACACTCGTAAGGCCTTTGTCGTTATATTTTCCACATGAGTTTTCCACCTGAGTTCTTTATCAAGCGTTACGCCCAGATATTTAACTTCGGTGGACCAGGGCAGCTTTATTCCATTGAGGGAGAGCTCTCCTAGGTGTTCTAGTTGTCTCTTCCTCGTAAATGGAACAATGACTGCTTTGCTTGGGTTGATAGAGAGGTGGTTCTTTGTACACCATTCCTCTGTCATCCTCAATGCCTGTTGTAATAATCCAGAGACTATGTTCGGGAATTTACCATTGACCATTATTGCTATGTCATCTGCATAGCCTACTGTGTAGAATGGTCCGGTATTGAGTTTGGTAAGTAGCGAGTCTACTACCAAGCACCACAATAATGGTGACAGCACCCCGCCTTGCGGGCAACCTCTTGTTGTTTTTGCACTAAGTCTGTCTCCCATCAGTTCCGATCTGACTATTCTGCTTCTCAGCATATAGTCAATCCAGTTGCACGTGGTATCGTTGATGCCATGTTCCTTTGCAGCAATGCGTATGGACTCAAATGTTGTTTTGTCGAAGGCTCCCTCTATGTCGAGGAAAGCCCCGACACAAATCTCTTGTCCCTCTAGCGCAGCCTCGGCTCGACTCGCAACAAAGTGCAATGCCGTTTCCGTAGATTTGCCCGGGCTGTAGGCGCACTGTAGTTTATGTAGAGGGAATACTTTCAGTGGTCCCTCTCTTAGATACCTGTCTACCAGTTTCTCCAGAGCTTTTAAGAGAAAGGATGATAGACTGATGGGCCTGTAAGCTTTAGCTTCTTCATAAGTCGGTCTACCCACCTTCGGTATAAAAGTGACTTTGACCTCCCTCCATGCCTTGGGTACGTACCCAAAGGCTATGCAAGCTCTGTAGAGCTTACTCAAATGGGGTACCAAAACAGATGCCCCTTCTTGCAATAGTATTGGGTAGATGCCATCCGGACCAGGGGATTTGAGAGGCTGGAAGCCCGCTATGGCCAGCTTCAGTTTGTTTTCATCTACCACTTTCTTTGCCGTGAGCCAGTTACTTTTGGACGTGTGCCTTGTGAGCTCATCCCTTGTGACTGGTTCCTCTTCATCGCTATTGCGCAGTATACATTCCGGGAAGTGGGTCCTAAACATCACACCCAGAGTGTCCTGTCCAGTTTCCGTGAGACACCCATTCTCATCCTTTACAGATGATAGTGGGTTTGTCTTAGTCATGGACATTGCTTTGCACAACCTCATTCCACTTGGCAGAGTTTCGATGGAGGTGCAATGCTGTCGCCAGTTAGTTCTTTTGGCCTTGCGTACCGCCGTGTTATACCTCGTTAACATGCTATGATAGCCAGAAAAATCCTTCCTGGCTTTTGCATCATTAAAGGCCTGTCGTGTTTCCTGACGTATTTTGACTAGTTCAGGAGTCCACCATGGTACCTTTTTGCTAAAGGCCTTTTTCTCTGGGCAGTTATCTTCCCATGCGCCGATGGTGCCCGCCTTGATTCTGTCCGCTTCGAATTCTATATCCAGTATGGAATTAAGCTTACCTTTAGGGCTCCCTAGATTTACTTTAAGGTCCCTCCTGTATGAGTCCCAATTTGTATGCCTTGGGTTTCTCCTTCGTCTAGTTTCGGCTTCTCCCGCCGTCCTAAACCTAAAGCATATATAATTATAGTCAGACAGAGAGATTTCGTCCGATACATGCCAATTCTCAATATGAGCGCTGGCCCTGTTTGAAGCCAGTGTCAGGTCAATAACTTCAGTTCTCGCAGAGGTCCTGAAAGTAGGTTTATTGCCTGCGTTAAGGATTTGTAAAGAAGAGCTTACCACAAAGTCCAACAAATCCTCGCCTCGTTTGTTGACATCTGAGCTGCCCCAAACGACGTGGTGAGCATTCGCGTCGCAGCCAAGTATCATGTCGAGATTTTCTTGGTTGCCGTAATCAACCAGTCTTCTGATTTGAGGTGTTACTGGTTCCTTTTGTTCATATGGGAGGTAGGCAGAGGCAAGGATAATTCTCCTTTTCTCTGTTCCCGCCCCCACTTGGATCAGAGCTGTTGTGAGATCCCTGTAACAGAAAGTACGTAAGGGCATTGCCTCTATACCGCCCCTGATATAGATGCAAGTCCTCGCGTCATTAGTTGGACAGTCATAGAGCACCATGCCTCCTGTCCCACCTAAGCCTTTTATAGTCCCCTTATACAGATAAGGTTCCTGTATCAAGGCAATGTCATATGTATTCAACTTCAATTGCCGAGCCAGAAGGGCAGTAGCGGCTCTGCAATGATGCAAATTGATTTGTACACACCTTAGTCCTTCCATCTTGGATATCTTGATGGGTTTGTGTTGTTGTTGGGGTGTCTCAGTTTTGAGGCTCCCCCTCCATCGCACCCTCCTCGAGAGCAGTTGGCGACTGAATCCCCAGGGTGTCGAGGCCCTCAAGGATGTCATCCTCGAGGTCCGCCTCTGACGCCCCGGTCTGGATCTCTGCCTCCTGCGCTACGTCTTCAGCAGAGACCTCGTTGATGGCCTCCTCACCCTGCGGTGGACCATCTTCGGAGGGCTCCACTTCTGCTTCCGCAGTGGGTGCCTCTCCCTTGTCCTCTTCCAGGAGCTTGAACGAGTAACGTTCAATTCCTCCTGGAAGAGAGAGTAGCCCGCGGCCTTGATGACCCCAGCGGACACCCCGTCCATGAGGACGATACGACGGATGCCGGTCTGCTCAGTGAGAGTATTCACGACCTTCCAGTCGTCCGTCCTCAAGGCAGGGTTAAGCCGCTGGAGCAGTCGAATGGCCCGGGCCGAGTCTTTCAACGCCAAGTTCCTACTCTTCCATGCCATTTTGACTGGCTTTGGAAGGTCCTTGGCGTCGACGACCTTGAGTTTCAGGGAGCCCAGTTCCACATTGTGGATGGCACCCCGAAACCAGTTAGCTGCTTCAGAGTTGTCGCAGGATACATGAACTGCACCCGCGACAACTCCGGAAGCAACCGTGAGAACAGGCAGAGGATCTGGCGCCACTTCCAGTTTCTCAATGATGAGCTCCTGAATCGGCACCAAGTCCTCCGCCTTCAAGTACTCCTCCGGGTACTTGACTGTGATGACAGCGAGTTTCACAGCCGCCACCGCATCCCTAAAGGATCCGGTTGAGGATGGTTGCCCTTGGGTCTTCATCCTCTTGGCCGCCATGTCCCCGCTGTCACCGCTGAGAGCAGCACGCGGTCTTTTTGATGGGCCCTCCGTAGGAGTTCCCTCTAAAGCCGCCTGCTGTCTCAGCTTTTGGCGCTTTTTCCGCTGCGCCCCAGATCGTCCAACCGGAAGCCAGCCTGATTCATGCCGGCCACCTGGAGACGACGAGGTGCTGTCTTTGCAGGTCGCGTCCGGGGCCCCAAGGTCCGAGGTCATTCGACCTCTAACGCAAGGGTCCCGTGTCGCGCCAGCTTTAGCAGCACCTTTATGCCCGGTGGGCTGGTTTGCAGTTCCGCCCTTCGGTGGTCCTGCAGCAGTGCCGACCCTCGACAGTGCCGCAGCAGTACCGTCATTTGACAGTCCCGCCGCAGCCCCACCTCGGGACGATCCCACTGCAGTCTCGCCTCTGGGCGTTCCTGCCAAGGATAATACAGTCCCGGCTTGCGCCGGTCCCGCCTTCTGGTTTGCAGTCCCAGCTTTCGCCGGTCCCGCCTTTTGGAGCGTAGTCCCAGTTTGCACCGGTCCTTTCGCCTTGTGGTTTTTTTTATTCAATGAATCCATTTAAAAATCCCGATAAGAATTTTCATCCCTCGACTATCCCCACCCGCCATGGAGTGCTCAAGTGGCGATGCTACGGTAGCACCAGGGATTAGTCGAGGGATATAGCCCCCCCCCATTAGTTGCTCACGAGACCGCACGGCACCAACCCACACCGCTACCACTAGCGATGCGAGCGAGCGCCGCCGTCTGCAAGCCCCCAATGGGAGTGAACTCGCCTGGGGGCCGTCTGACCGGACCCCGCAGCCGATTGACCGTAGCTGGCTAGGCTACGGCCTCCCGTGTGAGAAGAAATCCGGGCCAAAGTGGAGTGTTGCCTCCGAGACGCTAAACTACCTACGCTCATCGGCTCAGCCACCAGGATCCCCTCATCCTTCCGTACGGGTCCCCGCGCACGGCACAAACACGCGGGAGGTCATTGCTATCCATCAATTGTCAATCATCTTGATCAATGGTGGACACCCAGGGGCATGACCTCGCCACCCCTGCGTTGCGTCGCCCGGTGTTTTCAGTTACGTCTATTTCAGAGGGAATTAGACCAATAACAGGGCGGCAACCACGAGAAGGAAAATCACCGCACTTGCCTTGAGGATCTACACGACCGTTGCGCTCTCCCTCAAGACCACGCCACCTTGCCGGCTCTGAAGGAGCCAGGCAAAGTAGGACTGCATCAACAAAGCCAAGCCCACAGGACTTGTCGCTGACAGCTCAAAGCGTAAGTTTGCTAACACAGACCAGCCCCTAAATTTAAATTTGAGACATTGTTACTTAATTCAAATCATATCAAATCATATGTTTTTTATTTCACATAGGCCTACATGGGCACTTATAAAACGTCGACAAAAGGTGCACGGTTCGTGTTGGTCGTTTCCTATGGAGAAGAACCGGCAAGAAACTCCACGGTTACTCTTTTAAAAAAAATTGGTTTCTTATTACAATATTTCCAAGTTACAGCATTAGTGCTTAGATATGGGGAGACAACGTAGGCCCGACAATAAGTCGTAAGAAATTTAAAAAAAAAAAAGTTTGTATAAACGAGATAAAGAGTTAACAAATGTTAACAAGCGTCTAGAAATCTAGAAGGCCTACAATGTTCACACATTAACAAAACAATCGGTAAAAGAATCTGTACAAAGGAAAAAAAAATATACATAACAAGACTAAATTTAACATGTGGCACACACATTCTTAGCAAAGGTCTATAAAGACTATTGAAATCATTGTAAAAAGTCTAATTAAAAGAAAAAAAACAAGAAAAAATGAGATAATGAATAGTTAGAGACATCCACATATTTGTGCCGTTTATGAGTGTCCAGGGAAGCCGCATGCGCAGAAGGAGCTAAAATTTTTATCTTCAACGTAGTCCTTGATTTTATAATATGCTTTTTTAATAAGGACACGTTTGATGTAGTTTTTGAACTTTCCATCGGTCAATTCTATAACTGACTTTGGCAACTTGTTATAAAAGCATATACTGTTTATAAGAAAAGTCTTGCTAGTTTTCGTTAATCTGAATTTGGGTATTACAATTTCATACTGCGTGTATTTAAATTATGGAAGTCGCTTCTAGTTTTGAAAAGTTTAGTAAAGTATTACTTTTCAGGAAAATTAATACATTTCTAGTTTAAATAACTTGATGCATATTTTATCTTGTCGTCATAGTGAACGTTTATTGTTTTTTGACACCAACAATTTTGTTAGTGATTTTGTTTTGATTGGGAACCATATGTTTCTTCCCAAAAATAGTCGACATTTATTAGCTACATTGTTAGCTTTTAATATACACGCAGTTATTGATGATTTAACTGAGACTAGGTTTAGTGATTTAACAGTATTATCCAGTTTTTCTGATAATACTACTGTAGATTCTTTAAACTATTAGAGCCGACAAAAGAGAAGACGAATAGTAATATTTTACTATATCATCAAAATATAAATCACCTTCGGCAAAATTTTAGACGTGGAATTGTTAGTAGATAAATACCACATGGATATATTATGTTTTTATGAAACTTGGTTAAAACCAGATAGGATGTTGTTTAATGTAAATAATTTTTCAGTTGCCAGCGCGTACAACAGATCCACAGTGGGTGGTGGTACCCTGATACTTTGTAATAGTCATCTCAAATATAAGGAAAGAAAGGATAAAATTTATAAGACATGTCGGAACGAAGAAAAATGGGCGTCACTTTTTTAGTTTGGAATCTGAACTGAACGCTGAAAGTCGGTTGACTACTTAATACTACCAAGTGTACTATTGTATCTGAAAACTCTTTAAACTATAATATATACGGCCTATGAACGTAATCAAATCATAGAAGTGCAATAAATATATTTATTGAGTGTGGAACTTAAATATGAGCATTTTTACTGGTTCATTAACTTCGTCGGTCACAGCTTCATAGTAAAGGGCTTGATTGATCGGCATATTAAGCCACAGCCCGACCTCCACACTCCTTGCTGCCTGTGCCTGTGCCTGCACCTGTGCTACTGCCTACCTGCCCGTTAGCCTGATAATTAGTTCATCTGCCTTGACCATTTATCTGTGTGCCTGCCTATCCGTCCTGCTGCCTACTCTACTGCCTACCTGCCCGTTAGCCTGACTATTAGTTCAGCTGCCTTGACCATCTATCTGTGTGCCTGCCTATCCGTCCTGCTGCCTACTCTACAGCCTACCTATCCGATTGCCTGCTCATCTGCCAGCTAAGGCACACCACGTCTTCCTGCCCGATCTGCTGCCTGGTTAGCTGCCCACGTCGTGCGAAGCCGGACCTTAATTTTGTTATCTATATTATTTTTATTCTTAGTTTTAATTTATAATTACTTTAACTTTTATTAACGTGGCTTAACATATAAAAATATTGTATTATTTATAAATTCGTATTCGTTTTTACTTTATCTGACAAAAGGTGTGTATGTATAAATTAAGTATATAATTAATCATAATAATTCCTCTAAATGTTAAATCTTAATGCGCAATTTCTAAGTTTATATTACGAGTCACAAACATTACATAAATATGTATGGTACGGGTATATACATTTTATTAAAAACTCTGTTATGTTATGAAATGGTATAAACAATAAACAGACATGCGATTGCAGCAATCCCGAGAGATTTGCCGTTATTTATTGAAGAGTTCTGTAGTTTATCTTCGAAGTTCTTCATTAGATCTTCACCAAATTAAAATGGGACTAATTTCAGAACATACATTTTCAAACAAAAATAGAATTTTCAAAATCGGTCCAAAATTGACGGAGATATGCGTGGACAACACACAAAAAAAAAGCAAACATAAAGTCGAACATAGAACCTCCTCCATTTTGGTAAGTCGGTTAAAAATACTACCGACTTCCAAATAAGAAAACTACAAAGTGAAAAATAACTTTATTTTTAAAGTCGGTGTCCATTAGGCAAAAAATTTGTACCTACCAAAGACAAGTTTTAATTGATGTTTTCTTCAAAATAATTATAATGTTATTAGAAAAGTGTATTGGTGACCCTTCATTTTACCTTTAACAAATTTTTAATAGATAAATAAATTAATTCTCTTTTTGACAAGTTTTAGAAGCTAATGCTGAAAACCGTGCTTTAGTTTCTAAAAACTGTCCATACCATAGACTTTTGATTTTCTACCGACAGTAAATTTCTGTCGGAAGAATTAACATCTTCATATCGATTTGAACCATCAAAGTTATCGAATTTCAATTTATTTTAAGCTTAGAATTGTCCTTTTTAGGGTTCCGTACCCAAAGGTTAAAATCGGGACCCTATTACTAAGACTCCGCAGTCCGTCTGTCTGTCTGTCTGTCCGTCTGTCACCAGGCTGTAACTCATAAACCGTGACAGCT
The DNA here is from genome assembly GCA_945859665.1 of Anorthoa munda. Classification (NCBI taxonomy): domain Eukaryota; kingdom Metazoa; phylum Arthropoda; class Insecta; order Lepidoptera; family Noctuidae; genus Anorthoa; species Anorthoa munda. The sequence continues at coordinate 29,516,672 of OX243911.1, read as the reverse complement.
AGACAGTTGAAATTTTCACAGATGATGTATTTCTGTTGCCGCTATAACAACAAATACTAAAAACAGAATGATATAAATATTTAAGTGGGGCTCCCATACAACAAACGTGATTTTTAGGGTTCCGTACCTAAAGGGTAAAAACGTGATCCTATTACTGAGACTCCGCCTTTCGTCTGTCTGTCTGTCACCAGGCTGTATCTCATGAACCGTGATAGCTAAACAGTTGAAATTTTCACAGATGATGTATTTCTGTTGCCGCTATAACAACAAATACTAAAAACAGAATAATATAAATATCCAACTGGGGCTTCCATACAACAAACGTGATTTTTTTCCGTTTTTGCGATAATGGTGCGGAACCCTTCGTGCGCGAGACCGACACGCACACACATGGCCGGTTTTATTTTAAATTCGTTAGTAAACGCAAGTCTTTAAAGTAATACATTTTTATCAAACAATACTATGTGTTTTCTATTTGAATTAACTACCCTCAAAGTTGTTTCGGGATCACATCAATATTTGTAAATAGCTATTCGAAAGCGCGAAGAAAACTTAGGCTGCCAGAGACCACAAAATAAGTAAAAAAGTAAATTAAAAAAATCAAAAATCCCGACTGCTTAAAAAACGAACTAAAAAGACGTAAACAAGAAAAATGCAAGAAATTAAATCATGCTGTGCAGTCGGAGGATACGTATTCGCGAGCTGGCTGACCAAAACCAGATGTATCCTCCGACTGCACAGCATGATTTTCTTCTTGTTTACGTTTTTTTAGTTCGTTTTTTAAGCAGTCGGGTTTTTTGATATTTTTTTTTTTATTATGTGTCATATATTTTTCAAACCCTTCATTTTGATACCCAACACGATGGATTTGAAAGAAAAAAAGTAAATTATCCCCCACAATTTTACTGCAGTCAGTGGCACTCGCAGGTTTAAGAAAAATAGATTGACGTATGAATCATCAAAATCGGCCAACGCGTTTAGTCTCTAGAACGCCACGTAGGAACAAACATACATACATACATACATACACACATATATACATATACTGATAAACACATTACCCTCCTTCGGCAGTCGGGTAAAAATGGCGGATTTTGGGCGCCATATTGTGGTAAAATCATGCTGTGCAGTCGGAGGATACATCTGGTTTTGGTCAGCCAGCTCGCGAATATGTATCCTCCGACTGCACAGCATGATTTTCTTTTTGTTTACGTCTTTTTAGTTCGCTTTTTAAGCAGTCAGGTTTTTCATTTTTTAATTAAGTATTTTTTTATTATAATTTATTATTTTTACTAGCCAATGAAACTTATATATAAATATATCTAGCTGAAATGAAGTAGTTAATTAAGCTAATAAGTAAAGGCCGAGTTTCTCACCTTTAAATTATCCCAGAATGAATATGACAAATTGTCAAGCACGTGTTATCTGCTGTGATTGGCTGTTGAAAATTCATTCAACCAATCACGGCAGACGCGTGTGTTAGAATTTGAAGTATGTGTGACGTCATTAAATCGTTAATTTTCATTTTTCTTGTCCCAATGGTTTGCTACATAATACATACCTGTCATATTTATTAAGCACCTACCGAGAAATGTCTAAGTACCTACCGTAATTATTATTACCTACCTAAGTAAATATTGTTGTGTGTACAGGAAATAACTCTAAACTTATATTTGGGCCACATTGATAATATTCCTATAAATCGTAATGATCATTGAGATGTATCCTGGATTTTATATTGTTATTTTAGTATTATAAGTTATTTGAAACAATTAGTACAATACTGTCTGTTAGTATCAATATTATTTCGAATATTGATTAAGAATGACTATATGGGCGATATTAAATTCCTTAAATGTCTTGAAACGTTTTAAAACATATTTAATACTTAAGAATTGATTATTGTTTTCCTAATTGTGAGATTATTTAAAGCAATATAGAAAATGGCGGGATACCGCGCCATTTTCTCATATTGGACGTATTGAGACACTGATAGACCCGAGATTATAAAAAATTGTGTAATTGATAAGCTGACTCACTTTTTTGTGTACTACTAGCCAGTACAGGCCAGATATATTATTATATATCCTTTATCAATAATAATTGGTGTAAGATCGACTACACAAGGCTAACGTAAGTTATTTGATATTATAACTTTATTATTGCTTATGGGTGTGTTGAAACTGTATCTATATCATATTATGGCCTTTATTCCTAATATGTTATATTGATTTAAGGGCTAGTCTATGTCCTTTTCCTTGTTATTTTGATTCTATAATATTGTAAATACTTTATGTGGTTGTAAAATAAATCGATAAATACTATAAAAGAGCTTCCGTGGGGTTTGTTGCCCTTCTTCCCCACGAGAACTAGGTCTAGCGAACGGGCAGTAAGCTCGATGAGCCTGTGTTTCAGCAATCAGGGGGGTGACCATAAGCTCTTAGAGTACGGTTATTTTGAGCGTGTGTAAGGGACAGATGTATATGACTTGTATACATCTGTCACTTACGCGATCTCAAAATAACCTTACTCTAAGAGCTTATGGTCACCCCCCTGATTGCTGAAACACAGCGTATTGAATAATCAACATTAGTTGCAACACTTCCAAAGGGTTGCAAATGTTGCAACAAATATTCTTGTGTGTATAGTCAGTTGTTGTGTTGTGTTGTTTGTGTAGGGACACTAGCAAAATCAACAGAAGAGAACAAATTAAAGTCGTCAAATATTTTTATGTTGTTTATTGTAACACAATTATATAAGTATAATCACAATTTCAAATGTTTTACAACTTAAAGATCATACAGTACATAAGGGTAAAAATATAACTAACTTATACTAAATTTACAGAAAGTATCAATTTTAAATAATATTTATTTATTTCACAACAAATATTATTTATTACACCATAAATATTGTACAATTTGAAAACTATAATCAGTTAAAGAAAATTATTAATTTAATACAATATGTACAATAACAAAATGGACAATTGCGCCTGAGCTAGGCCGAGCATGTATTTCAGGACGCAGTTCACTTCCCAGACATTATGGACACTAAATACAATGATTACGTTTACATATTACAATTTACAATATCACTTTATAGCAAGCACCTTTCTTCCACTTTTCTCCAGGAGTATATTCTGTCATGGGTTTCCCTGATATCCCACAAGTGCCGATGCCAACTCTGCCAGTTAAGTTGTCAGGTGTAGCAAATATGCTCTTTGTCCTTACTCCAGGTTTTTTTGCAGCCTTAGTGTGAAAGTTTAGCCATTTGTTCTTTCCACTTTCTCTTTCTTCTTCAATTTGTTTAAATCTCTTTTGTTTCTTCTGCTTTTTCTGTTTTAGATACTCTCTATTGTCACCTTTACCATGTCTGTAACAATAAAGGGCCTTATTTAAAAAATAATAATTTGAAATTAGACTTTTAATCAAATTGCTAAAAACAAAAATATCAAAAATCCATTACACATGGCTATGGGGGCATAATAAAATTAAAAAAACTAAGAAAAAAATAGTCATTTGTTACCAATAATGCAGTCAAGTGCAAAGCCAAAGTTGGTAATAATTAATTTGCTTAAAATATTTATCACTAGCTTTTCCTATAGTAGCTATTTTGTAGTTTAAGAAGAGCTAAACTGCAATTTGATTTACAAAGTCAGACAGAAAAGGGAAAACAAAACTTTAATATTTTTAAAAGTTATGTCGCCGTTTTATAAGAGTGCCCATGTAGTTCTGTGTGAAATAAAAAAATAATACTAACATTAACATTAGAAACGGGATATTTACCATGTTTACTGTTTGTTGCGAGTTTCCGATATTTCGGTGCTGTTGCAAGCACCATGATCACGGATATACTGAAGAAAAAAAGTTCGCGAGTGGATACGGTGAGTTTCGTGTGTAGGGAACAGAATCGAGTTGTGAGTGACAGCGGTAGCGGTACTGAGTGCAAAAAACGAACAAGAAAAAGGGTAGACCGATATGTCTCCTCATAAACACCCACCCGCAATGACTTTTCAGTTTATCCGTGATCATGGTGCTTGCAACAGCACCGAAATATCGGAAACTCGCAACAAACAGTAAACATGGTAAATATCCCGTTTCTAATGTTAATGTTAGTGACCATTACAGTATAAAAAATAATATTTTGATTCCTTCCACGGCACTACTTACTGGCTGGCTCTGGCCCTATGGCTGCTACTAACTAAGTCTTGAAGCATTTTGAATGGTGCCACAAAAATCTTTTTGGTTTATTTTGTGTACTTGATATAAAAAAAGAAATGTATATTCTATCTATCTATTCATTTATGTAAGTTAGAGTTGTTCCTATAAACATTTATTTTATTATTTCAGCAGTAACCTCAGTAAATATCTAATAGGACCCTATGACCAAATATCTATACATTGTAACAATTGTTATGAGTGTTATAAATACACCAACAGAAACAGCTGAGACATCAGCACAAAGATACTCACTGCCCATCTGGTCCCCGTTTAGCCAAGCACCTGTCACCAACTTGCCGATTTGAAAAGTATTTGCTTGCGCTTTCTTCTTCCTCGGCCGCCAACAGGGAACCATGAATATTGACCACTTTGGAGTCACTATCTTGAGATTTTATAAGATCTTGTGTCAACTCTATTACTTCCTCCAAGTCAGCCTTTAGCTTCAGCAACTCCTCATTTTCAGCATCAGTGAACAATGCTGCTTCAACCTAAGAAAGAAAATACATCACATAAATATCTGCAGACTATCCCAAGACAAAACAATAATCGATAACATTTAGGTATAAACTGACCTGTTGAAGCTGCAATTTATAATTTCTTAAATCATCAGCCATTGTCCGTGTTCGTCCAATTCGCTTTTCTGAAAAGGAATTAAGAGAATATGTAATGCAATAATTTAAATCATCACAATGGATAGGTACCTACAAACAGGGTGAATAGGAATGCAGGTGTAAATGGGAACAAAACTTTGATTAGGATTTTATTAAATTTACGTTATTTGAATGACGTGAAAATTCCCTTCAAAGTTTTGTTTCTATTCACCCCGGTTGACGATAGCGCAGACAACAGGTATATCTATCTATTTAATACCTTTAAACGAGCAATTCTTGTATATAAGTATATATAAATAATCTGAATCTTGGTAATGCATGGGCGGTAACTACAGTCCTTAAAACTGGTTTTTGTCCGGAGAAAATATACGAATTGATAAAAGAGAAGCGTTATGCTAACTATGATAGTCCACAAATTATCCTAGGCACAAGACAAAATTAAATAAGTAAGAGCCTAATGAATCCCTTACTCAAAATAGAAATATTTTAAAATAGGGCATGAAAGTTATTGAAACACATGAACACTTACCTTTTAATTAAACACAACACAGAATTTTATTTGCACAGAAACACGATTATTACGTCTTTTCGCATTGGAGTTCGGGACTTGACTGAGTTTCTGTCCCGCGTTCGGCGTTCTCATTACCTCGAGCGGTCTAGCCGTGGCGCTTCGAGGAATAATAATAATAACAGCAAATAGGTTCGGCGTGCGGGTGCGAATGAAACAACTTCACGCTGTCTCCCTCTAATCCGGGTGAATAAGGACTACCTACTAGATAACGAACGCCCGAGGTAAGGTTTATAGAATGACTTTATTTATTATGTTAGAAAACTAAATATTGTTTTTAGGAGTTCGCGCCCTGTAGGTGAGATAAGTCTGGAATCCTAATTTGTGTTTCGCATTGTAGTTGCCAAGTAGAAAGCGATATCTCAGAATCGAAAAGAATACCGAGTAGGTAATCTTCACATTTCATGTTTTGTTTTGGAGGGACGTAAAGAGCTGTAATTATTGTAGTTTGCCTCGCGAATCCTCGATCATTGAACTATTTATTTATTTATTTTATTGCATAAAACACATGCAACACACATGCATGATGGTGTTACATGAGTTAAGGATGAGATCATACATGTTTTGCTTAAGAGTAAAGCATGCAAAATGATTAACACAACTTAGGTTCAAAGTATTCCTTAACGCTATGAAAATTATTATCATTTCGCCATTTAAACAAGTGAATTTTAAACAGTCTGCTATTTAGTATTTTAAGGTTACATGGTAATTTGTTATATATGTGTACAGCCATAGCTAAACTTATTTTACTATATTTTGTTAATCGAGGGGTTTCATTTGAAACAAGTCTAAATTTGTCACGTCAATTCCTAGAGCATACATCTGCTGCTGTTCTGAAAAGATCTTTGTGTTTCTGTATATAGATATAGTGAGGGTAGTGGTAGCATACCGAGTTTTTTTAAATATTGGTCGACCAGATACGTCCTGTGGAATGCCCTGAATAGCTCGAACACATTTCTTTTGAGCGATAAATGCTCTGTTATGAAGAAACAAAATCGGGCCCAATATACTACCCTGAGAAACGCCGCGTTTGGTTTTTTTAAATTCAGAGCGGTAAAAAACCATATCCTTATTAGTATTATATTAGCGATAGTAACACACTGCTTTCTTCCGGATAAGTATGAAGATATCCACTGCAGTGGAGTTCCTCTTATACCTATAGACTCTAATTTCGAACGCCTTAGATAAATCTAAAAATAAGCCCGTTGTTAGTTGATTAATGTTAATATTAGTCAGTACTGCTTTGCTTATATCTTTTCATATGCAGTGATAGTCAGATAATTATGTGTTCTCCCTAAATTAATACGTATACCTGAGCCACCATGGGCTTCCATCAAACTCAAAGCATTAATTTTAATTAAATCATTTACAAACACTTTTGATCTATCAAGGTATCGGTCAGTCCAGAAATCCCATTTGAATTAAAAATAAATTTTATCGAGGTTTAGTGACGCAGACATTTAATCTAGTAAGTGGGTGCAGTAGAAACATTATCCTTGTCACACCCCACAACAAACATCAGTATGCATAGTGTGGTACAATTCAAATTTTGGTATATTTAAATAGGTTCAAGATGTAAAGTGTGTCTCCTAGGAGTGTGTCATTTGTTTCAAGATGATGATGTTTTATAAGTGTTGTGTTAATAACTTAAATATGGTGCATTAGCGCAATGGGCTGTCATTAGCGTTCACTAATTTAACTTGCTAGGTTTTGTCGACAGAATGGTCATTAGGTTTGTAAATAGATGTGTCACAGCACATCTGATTTACGTTAAGCTTAAGTTGCAAACAAATAAAGTTAGTTTGCCTGAGTTTTCTCCGCGCTTTCACAGTTATTCACAACCATTAGATTTGATCTGACGATGAAGGCGGAAGCGAACTGAAATGCCGTAATAAAACAATATATCCTAGTCGTGGTTGGGCTTATTAGAATCTTCATCAGATTTACTTTAGCCATCAATGATTTTCATGGAAATTTGAGCTACCCAAACTAAAAACAGATAAATAAAAATCCTTTTTAACAATAAATTAAACCGACGTCCAACAAAAAAACACTACAAAATGAAAAATAAAACCGAAGTCGGTGTCGAAAACAAAAAAATATTAGGTGCCAAAGACATCAATTAGATGGTCGGTCGAGTAATGATGTTTCAAGATAGTGGGCCTTCGCGCTGCCGATGATTCGAGCAGAAGTTATTCGAGATTTTGATGCATCTAGGTAGTGAACTGCCGCGCTCATAATTTATCGATTTCAAGTACTATCGAGTAAACGTTTTCGAGCAAGTGTTATTCGATCTCACGTCATTCTATTTGAAGTAAGGAACACATATCATGTCAAGACCAAACCTGCACTTGCGGGTGTCGGGCCACTTCTTCTTATTTCTTGTCGATTAACTCAAACTATAGTCTCGACCATTCTGATCTTGTCCGACCAGTATGTAGCTACTCGGACAGCTCTGTCATTTGCTACGTTCAAATCCCGTAAGTCGTAAGTATTCGGGCCACTTGAAACATAATTATGAGATTCGTATTTTATCACTGATATTTGTTTCCCATAAAACATATTTTTTTAAATGAATGGAATGTTTGTTGTTACTAAGGGCGCTACCTACCCTTAGTAACAACAAACATTCCATTCATTTAAAAAAATATGTTTTATGGGAAACAAAGGGGCCTTATCTTATCTGCCGGCAAAATGCTAAAATAAAATATTTACAAATACAATGAATCGAGTGAAACAATACATGACAATACAAAAATAGATTATAGCCCGGGCGGTCGCCCAAAGAACAATAGATAAGAAACTATTAGTACAATAACTGATATTAGCCGATTTTCCGAAAGTGTGGAGACATCGTGATCAAACACGGCCTTTGTTCTGAGCTACCAAGAAGTGTAAAATCTCTTCTTCATAACACACAAAGACATAAATAAATACAATAGGACAGCTTATGTAGGTACCCAGATAAGCTCACCTTTGTTCAAAGGTGAGAACTATGGAATTACATGATAAATGATTTATTTTTGTAAGTTGGTTTGTACAAACACTTTTACATATCGATCATTACAGATCGCTTACTCTATGTCTCATTCGGCAGGGCTACAAACGTTATTCTGTATGTAATATTTAATCGTAATAGTATGCGTAATTGATTTTGATAAATTTATTCTTTTTGGTATTTTTTAATGAATTATTATTTTTGGTATTTTAAATGGATTAATATTTTTGGTATTTTAATGTCATTTTTTTTTTTTTGAAATTTTAATGTATTGTTATTTTATGTATTTTAATTAATTATTGTTTTTGGTGTTTATAATGGATTATTATTTTTGTTATTTTAATGAATTGGAATTTAATTGATGTAATAGTTGTTGTATATGTTGTTATAATTGTGGGTATGAATAATTTAGTATTTATTAAGGGTGGGTCTGGGTATTTATTAAGTGATTTATTATGAAGTGCTGTAAGAAAGGGGGTGGGCTGAAAATCAGCGTTGGCCAGCGTAGTATCCATGCTGCACACTGGTCAACATCAGCTGAGCCCGCTCCTTTTGCCATAATGGAAATATTGTGCTTTAAAACTATCTTGTGTTTTGTTTACACTGTAATATTTCTTAGTGGCAATAAATGTTTTCTTTCTTTCTTTCTTTCATATTTTTTAAAACTAGATGAGGTCGGCGTTTCCTGTCTGACTACACTGAGAAGAAACGCCGAAACAAACTCAGAGGTCACAGTCTTTTTTAAAGTCCAGACAAAATCTTGGTTAGTTCATGTGAAGACCATGTAGACTGATGTCTGAAATGGTCTTTTGAGGAAAGAACCAGCCAGAGTGAGTGGACCTGTCCAGTCAGTGCACGCATATGTCAATAACCGTGCAGCTCAACTCAGAATTTAAGGAGCTCAACGAATTGACGAACAATACCAAAGAAAGGACATTCGGTTAGGCCGCATAAACTACTCAAACTACCAGACCATGATTAAAAACTAACTAAGATAAATTAAAATCAAAATAAAAATGAATGATCCACATAGTCTTCACATTCACAATAATTAAAATAAAATAATATAATACTTTAAAAAGTAAATATTCTTGTAATTGCAAGAAAAACAAAAAAAAAATACTAAATTCACGGTGCAAAGATATAAAAAAAATCAAAATTAATTGGAGCAGCTCAATCCTAAGCCTTTTTGTCCACAACGTAATCTTTAATGGTATAAAACCCATTCTGGCACAACTTACGTTTAATAAATGATTTTAACTTATTAACACTTAGATCTTGTACGTGGCTTGGAAGCTTATTATAAAAGCGTGCACATTGACATCTAAACGATCACAACAATCGATGACAATCTATTTTCTTGAGTCTTGTTGTAGGTACTACAATTTTGTGTTTGTTGCTAGTATTTACGCTATGGATATCACTATTTTTTAAACAATTTTATATTTTTATAGGCATATAAAAGATTTTCACCTAGTGGGAGGCCTTCCAACGCAACGTCTGCCGGTTCGCGGTCGCTACTCCAGAACCTTTGACCGATGACCTGGTGAGGGTTGCGGGGATCCGCTGGTTGCGAGACGCACGGGACCGGTCAATGTGGCGACGCTTGGGGGAGGCCTATGTCCAGCAGTGGACGTCTTTCGGCTGATATGATGATGATGATGTGATGATGAAAAGATTTTCATAAATATACTAGTCACAGGCACAGTCATTACATTAATCTCCTTAAATTTCTCTCTGAGAGAGTGTCTCGGGCTTAATTTATAAATTGATCGAACAGCTCTTTTCTGCAAAACAAAGATAGTCTGGATGTCGGCGGCATTTCCCCACAAGAGAATACCGTATGACATTACACTATGAAAATAGCTAAAGTATACTAACCTGGCTGTCTCTATGTCAGTTAAATTACAAATTTTTCTAACAGCTTAAGCTGCGGAGCTTAGCTTTTTTGACAATTTATCTATATGTGGGCCCCACTGAAGCTTAGCATCCAAAGTTAGGCCTAAGAATACCGTGCTATTTTCAGGATTCAATTCTTCGCCCTTTATCATCACATCAGTTTTCACCTGCCTATGTGAGGTAGGTTAACTTAATGCATTTGTTTTTTTTTTATTTAGAAGTAAATTGTTAACATTGAACCAGTGAACTACTTTTGAGATCGCGCTATTTACATCGTCAGTAACCAGCTGCTGACGTTTAAGTTTAAACAAAAGTGAAGTATCATCCGCAAACAACACTATATCATGGTTATCTTTTATGAGGTAAAGCAAGTCATTAATATAAATAAGAAACAAGAAAGGCCCAAGAATTGGGCCCTGCGGGACTCCCATTGTTACTACAGTCATTTTTAACTTCAACCTTCACCAAGAAAAATAAATTTAAACTTTAAACCACCGTTAAAAATATAATTGAACTTTGGCGCAACTAGTCCAAAAATTCACAACCAAACGTATTGCACAGTTGGCCTAGTGGTTAAGGCAGTCACCTACTTTTGCCAATTAACTTGCGTCGCACAAGTGGTTGCGAGTTCAAACCTCACTCTGAGCAATATTCACTTTTCATAAATGTCTAATTGTGGAACTCATAATGAAATACTGTCATGATTAAATTTAGTACCGCTATCACTCATTATCATCATTTAGTACGCAAGAGGGCAGTAACTACATATTATATACACAAACACAGCGTTCAAGCTCGCTTTGTGATATAGCTAGTACAGCAGAATAGAATAGATAGCAGAATCTCGGGAGAATAAGGAATTACTGCAAATAATTTTTCTTTTGGAAAATCAATTGCTGAGTGCGAATAACGAGATAGAAAACTTACATCTTGAAAATACTTCATTAAGACAGGAATTACATAAATTCAAGCAAGTTATTGATATATACAAAAAAGTTGGAACTGCTGACAATACTGTTCGCACACCAAAATCAGTAAAAAGGAAGTGTTCTTCAAAGATGTCTAACGTCGACAAAAGCCCTGAATTATTACTTGAAGGAAAGCAAAGTCAATCTAATGAAAACCAGAACAACATAAAACAGCAAATAACACAAATTGATATAATTAAGTCGAAAAAACCCGCCAAACCAAATTATTTTTTTTTTCTCGACTAAGCACTTCTACATTATTGATAAGCAAATATGGGTCGATATTCTATGCATTACTGAGCATTTTATGATGGAGGGCTATGAAAAACATCTCAGCATAATGGATTATTGTTTAGCGGCCAGTTTCAGTCGCAAGACGAGCAAACGAGGCGGAGCGTGTATATTAGTAAGGAAAGGACATCAATGGAGGGAACTGGAAAAATAGCAAAATTATCTATTAATGGTGTTTTCAAATGTTGCGTCATTGAATTAAAAACGGACAAGACTGTGATTGTTTGTGTATACAGGGTACCCAATGCAAGCAACTTTAATGAGTGTATTGAAAAATTAGATATAATGTTACGTATGCTTGTAAAAAAGTCCTATAAAAATATTGTTTTGGCCGGGGATTTTAATATAGACGTATTAAAGCGAAATAGCCAATCTATTAAATTTGAGACATTGTTACTTAATTCAAATCATATCAAATCATATGTTTTTTATTTCACATAGGCCTACATGGGCACTTATAAAACGTCGACAAAAGGTGCACGGTTCGTGTTGGTCGTTTCCTATGGAGAAGAACCGGCAAGAAACTCCACGGTTACTCTTTTAAAAAAAATTGGTTTCTTATTACAATATTTCCAAGTTACAGCATTAGTGCTTAGATATGGGGAGACAACGTAGGCCCGACAATAAGTCGTAAGAAATTAAAAAAAAAAAAAGTTTGTATAAACGAGATAAAGAGTTAACAAATGTTAACAAGCGTCTAGAAATCTAGAAGGCCTACAATGTTCACACATTAACAAAACAATCGGTAAAAGAATCTGTACAAAGGAAAAAAAAATATACATAACAAGACTAAATTTAACATGTGGCACACACATTCTTAGCAAAGGTCTATAAAGACTATTGAAATCATTGTAAAAAGTCTAATTAAAAGAAAAAAAACAAGAAAAAATGAGATAATGAATAGTTAGAGACATCCACATATTTGTGCCGTTTATGAGTGTCCAGGGAAGCCGCATGCGCAGAAGGAGCTAAAATTTTTATCTTCAACGTAGTCCTTGATTTTATAATATGCTTTTTTAATAAGGACACGTTTGATGTAGTTTTTGAACTTTCCATCGGTCAATTCTATAACTGACTTTGGCAACTTGTTATAAAAGCATATACTGTTTATAAGAAAAGTCTTGCTAGTTTTCGTTAATCTGAATTTGGGTATTACAATTTCATACTGCGTGTATTTAAATTATGGAAGTCGCTTCTAGTTTTGAAAAGTTTAGTAAAGTATTACTTTTCAGGAAAATTAATACATTTCTAGTTTAAATAACTTGATGCATATTTTATCTTGTCGTCATAGTGAACGTTTATTGTTTTTTGACACCAACAATTTTGTTAGTGATTTTGTTTTGATTGGGAACCATATGTTTCTTCCCAAAAATAGTCGACATTTATTAGCTACATTGTTAGCTTTTAATATACACGCAGTTATTGATGATTTAACTGAGACTAGGTTTAGTGATTTAACAGTATTATCCAGTTTTTCTGATAATACTACTGTAGATTCTTTAAACTATTAGAGCCGACAAAAGAGAAGACGAATAGTAATATTTTACTATATCATCAAAATATAAATCACCTTCGGCAAAATTTTAGACGTGGAATTGTTAGTAGATAAATACCACATGGATATATTATGTTTTTATGAAACTTGGTTAAAACCAGATAGGATGTTGTTTAATGTAAATAATTTTTCAGTTGCCAGCGCGTACAACAGATCCACAGTGGGTGGTGGTACCCTGATACTTTGTAATAGTCATCTCAAATATAAGGAAAGAAAGGATAAAATTTATAAGACATGTCGGAACGAAGAAAAATGGGCGTCACTTTTTTAGTTTGGAATCTGAACTGAACGCTGAAAGTCGGTTGACTACTTAATACTACCAAGTGTACTATTGTATCTGAAAACTCTTTAAACTATAATATATACGGCCTATGAACGTAATCAAATCATAGAAGTGCAATAAATATATTTATTGAGTGTGGAACTTAAATATGAGCATTTTTACTGGTTCATTAACTTCGTCGGTCACAGCTTCATAGTAAAGGGCTTGATTGATCGGCATATTAAGCCACAGCCCGACCTCCACACTCCTTGCTGCCTGTGCCTGTGCCTGCACCTGTGCTACTGCCTACCTGCCCGTTAGCCTGATAATTAGTTCATCTGCCTTGACCATTTATCTGTGTGCCTGCCTATCCGTCCTGCTGCCTACTCTACTGCCTACCTGCCCGTTAGCCTGACTATTAGTTCAGCTGCCTTGACCATCTATCTGTGTGCCTGCCTATCCGTCCTGCTGCCTACTCTACAGCCTACCTATCCGATTGCCTGCTCATCTGCCAGCTAAGGCACACCACGTCTTCCTGCCCGATCTGCTGCCTGGTTAGCTGCCCACGTCGTGCGAAGCCGGACCTTAATTTTGTTATCTATATTATTTTTATTCTTAGTTTTAATTTATAATTACTTTAACTTTTATTAACGTGGCTTAACATATAAAAATATTGTATTATTTATAAATTCGTATTCGTTTTTACTTTATCTGACAAAAGGTGTGTATGTATAAATTAAGTATATAATTAATCATAATAATTCCTCTAAATGTTAAATCTTAATGCGCAATTTCTAAGTTTATATTACGAGTCACAAACATTACATAAATATGTATGGTACGGGTATATACATTTTATTAAAAACTCTGTTATGTTATGAAATGGTATAAACAATAAACAGACATGCGATTGCAGCAATCCCGAGAGATTTGCCGTTATTTATTGAAGAGTTCTGTAGTTTATCTTCGAAGTTCTTCATTAGATCTTCACCAAATTAAAATGGGACTAATTTCAGAACATACATTTTCAAACAAAAATAGAATTTTCAAAATCGGTCCAAAATTGACGGAGATATGCGTGGACAACACACAAAAAAAAAAGCAAACATAAAGTCGAACATAGAACCTCCTCCATTTTGGTAAGTCGGTTAAAAATACTACCGACTTCCAAATAAGAAAACTACAAAGTGAAAAATAACTTTATTTTTAAAGTCGGTGTCCATTAGGCAAAAAATTTGTACCTACCAAAGACAAGTTTTAATTGATGTTTTCTTCAAAATAATTATAATGTTATTAGAAAAGTGTATTGGTGACCCTTCATTTTACCTTTAACAAATTTTTAATAGATAAATAAATTAATTCTCTTTTTGACAAGTTTTAGAAGCTAATGCTGAAAACCGTGCTTTAGTTTCTAAAAACTGTCCATACCATAGACTTTTGATTTTCTACCGACAGTAAATTTCTGTCGGAAGAATTAACATCTTCATATCGATTTGAACCATCAAAGTTATCGAATTTCAATTTATTTTAAGCTTAGAATTGTCCTTTTTAGGGTTCCGTACCCAAAGGTTAAAATCGGGACCCTATTACTAAGACTCCGCAGTCCGTCTGTCTGTCTGTCTGTCCGTCTGTCACCAGGCTGTAACTCATAAACCGTGACAGCTAGACAGTTGAAATTTTCACAGATGATGTATTTCTGTTGCCGCTATAACAACAAATACTAAAAACAGAATGATATAAATATTTAAGTGGGGCTCCCATACAACAAACGTGATTTTTAGGGTTCCGTACCTAAAGGGTAAAAACGTGATCCTATTACTGAGACTCCGCCTTTCGTCTGTCTGTCTGTCACCAGGCTGTATCTCATGAACCGTGATAGCTAAACAGTTGAAATTTTCACAGATGATGTATTTCTGTTGCCGCTATAACAACAAATACTAAAAACAGAATAATATAAATATCCAACTGGGGCTTCCATACAACAAACGTGATTTTTTTCCGTTTTTGCGATAATGGTGCGGAACCCTTCGTGCGCGAGACCGACACGCACACACATGGCCGGTTTTATTTTATTTTCGTTAGTAAACGCAAGTCTTTAAAGTAATACATTTTTATCAAACAATACTATGTGTTTTCTATTTGAATTAACTACCCTCAAAGTTGTTTCGGGATCACATCAATATTTGTAAATAGCTATTCGAAAGCGCGAAGAAAACTTAGGCTGCCAGAGACCACAAAATAAGTAAAAAAGTAAATTAAAAAAATCAAAAATCCCGACTGCTTAAAAAACGAACTAAAAAGACGTAAACAAAGAAAAATGCAAGAAATTAAATCATGCTGTGCAGTCGGAGGATACGTATTCGCGAGCTGGCTGACCAAAACCAGATGTATCCTCCGACTGCACAGCATGATTTTCTTCTTGTTTACGTTTTTTTAGTTCGTTTTTTAAGCAGTCGGGTTTTTTGATATTTTTTTTTTATTATGTGTCATATATTTTTCAAACCCTTCATTTTGATACCCAACACGATGGATTTGAAAGAAAAAAAGTAAATTATCCCCCACAATTTTACTGCAGTCAGTGGCACTCGCAGGTTTAAGAAAAATAGATTGACGTATGAATCATCAAAATCGGCCAACGCGTTTAGTCTCTAGAACGCCACGTAGGAACAAACATACATACATACATACATACACACATATATACATATACTGATAAACACATTACCCTCCTTCGGCAGTCGGGTAAAAATGGCGGATTTTGGGCGCCATATTGTGGTAAAATCATGCTGTGCAGTCGGAGGATACATCTGGTTTTGGTCAGCCAGCTCGCGAATATGTATCCTCCGACTGCACAGCATGATTTTCTTTTTGTTTACGTCTTTTTAGTTCGCTTTTTAAGCAGTCAGGTTTTTCATTTTTTAATTAAGTATTTTTTTATTATAATTTATTATTTTTACTAGCCAATGAAACTTATATATAAATATATCTAGCTGAAATGAAGTAGTTAATTAAGCTAATAAGTAAAGGCCGAGTTTCTCACCTTTAAATTATCCCAGAATGAATATGACAAATTGTCAAGCACGTGTTATCTGCTGTGATTGGCTGTTGAAAATTCATTCAACCAATCACGGCAGACGCGTGTGTTAGAATTTGAAGTATGTGTGACGTCATTAAATCGTTAATTTTCATTTTTCTTGTCCCAATGGTTTGCTACATAATACATACCTGTCATATTTATTAAGCACCTACCGAGAAATGTCTAAGTACCTACCGTAATTATTATTACCTACCTAAGTAAATATTGTTGTGTGTACAGGAAATAACTCTAAACTTATATTTGGGCCACATTGATAATATTCCTATAAATCGTAATGATCATTGAGATGTATCCTGGATTTTATATTGTTATTTTAGTATTATAAGTTATTTGAAACAATTAGTACAATACTGTCTGTTAGTATCAATATTATTTCGAATATTGATTAAGAATGACTATATGGGCGATATTAAATTCCTTAAATGTCTTGAAACGTTTTAAAACATATTTAATACTTAAGAATTGATTATTGTTTTCCTAATTGTGAGATTATTTAAAGCAATATAGAAAATGGCGGGATACCGCGCCATTTTCTCATATTGGACGTATTGAGACACTGATAGACCCGAGATTATAAAAAATTGTGTAATTGATAAGCTGACTCACTTTTTTGTGTACTACTAGCCAGTACAGGCCAGATATATTATTATATATCCTTTATCAATAATAATTGGTGTAAGATCGACTACACAAGGCTAACGTAAGTTATTTGATATTATAACTTTATTATTGCTTATGGGTGTGTTGAAACTGTATCTATATCATATTATGGCCTTTATTCCTAATATGTTATATTGATTTAAGGGCTAGTCTATGTCCTTTTCCTTGTTATTTTGATTCTATAATATTGTAAATACTTTATGTGGTTGTAAAATAAATCGATAAATACTATAAAAGAGCTTCCGTGGGGTTTGTTGCCCTTCTTCCCCACGAGAACTAGGTCTAGCGAACGGGCAGTAAGCTCGATGAGCCTGTGTTTCAGCAATCAGGGGGGTGACCATAAGCTCTTAGAGTACGGTTATTTTGAGCGTGTGTAAGGGACAGATGTATATGACTTGTATACATCTGTCACTTACGCGATCTCAAAATAACCTTACTCTAAGAGCTTATGGTCACCCCCCTGATTGCTGAAACACAGCGTATTGAATAATCAACATTAGTTGCAACACTTCCAAAGGGTTGCAAATGTTGCAACAAATATTCTTGTGTGTATAGTCAGTTGTTGTGTTGTGTTGTTTGTGTAGGGACACTAGCAAAATCAACAGAAGAGAACAAATTAAAGTCGTCAAATATTTTTATGTTGTTTATTGTAACACAATTATATAAGTATAATCACAATTTCAAATGTTTTACAACTTAAAGATCATACAGTACATAAGGGTAAAAATATAACTAACTTATACTAAATTTACAGAAAGTATCAATTTTAAATAATATTTATTTATTTCACAACAAATATTATTTATTACACCATAAATATTGTACAATTTGAAAACTATAATCAGTTAAAGAAAATTATTAATTTAATACAATATGTACAATAACAAAATGGACAATTGCGCCTGAGCTAGGCCGAGCATGTATTTCAGGACGCAGTTCACTTCCCAGACATTATGGACACTAAATACAATGATTACGTTTACACATTACAATTTACAATATCACTTTATAGCAAGCACCTTTCTTCCACTTTTCTCCAGGAGTATATTCTGTCATGGGTTTCCCTGATATCCCACAAGTGCCGATGCCAACTCTGCCAGTTAAGTTGTCAGGTGTAGCAAATATGCTCTTTGTCCTTACTCCAGGTTTTTTTGCAGCCTTAGTGTGAAAGTTTAGCCATTTGTTCTTTCCACTTTCTCTTTCTTCTTCAATTTGTTTAAATCTCTTTTGTTTCTTCTGCTTTTTCTGTTTTAGATACTCTCTATTGTCACCTTTACCATGTCTGTAACAATAAAGGGCCTTATTTAAAAAATAATAATTTGAAATTAGACTTTTAATCAAATTGCTAAAAACAAAAATATCAAAAATCCATTACACATGGCTATGGGGGCATAATAAAATTAAAAAAACTAAGAAAAAAATAGTCATTTGTTACCAATAATGCAGTCAAGTGCAAAGCCAAAGTTGGTAATAATTAATTTGCTTAAAATATTTATCACTAGCTTTTCCTATAGTAGCTATTTTGTAGTTTAAGAAGAGCTAAACTGCAATTTGATTTACAAAGTCAGACAGAAAAGGGAAAACAAAACTTTAATATTTTTAAAAGTTATGTCGCCGTTTTATAAGAGTGCCCATGTAGTTCTGTGTGAAATAAAAAAATAATACTAACATTAACATTAGAAACGGGATATTTACCATGTTTACTGTTTGTTGCGAGTTTCCGATATTTCGGTGCTGTTGCAAGCACCATGATCACGGATATACTGAAGAAAAAAAGTTCGCGAGTGGATACGGTGAGTTTCGTGTGTAGGGAACAGAATCGAGTTGTGAGTGACAGCGGTAGCGGTACTGAGTGCAAAAAACGAACAAGAAAAAGGGTAGACCGATATGTCTCCTCATAAACACCCACCCGCAATGACTTTTCAGTTTATCCGTGATCATGGTGCTTGCAACAGCACCGAAATATCGGAAACTCGCAACAAACAGTAAACATGGTAAATATCCCGTTTCTAATGTTAATGTTAGTGACCATTACAGTATAAAAAATAATATTTTGATTCCTTCCACGGCACTACTTACTGGCTGGCTCTGGCCCTATGGCTGCTACTAACTAAGTCTTGAAGCATTTTGAATGGTGCCACAAAAATCCTTTTGGTTTATTTTGTGTACTTGATATAAAAAAAGAAATGTATATTCTATCTATCTATTCATTTATGTAAGTTAGAGTTGTTCCTATAAACATTTATTTTATTATTTCAGCAGTAACCTCAGTAAATATCTAATAGGACCCTATGACCAAATATCTATACATTGTAACAATTGTTATGAGTGTTATAAATACACCAACAGAAACAGCTGAGACATCAGCACAAAGATACTCACTGCCCATCTGGTCCCCGTTTAGCCAAGCACCTGTCACCAACTTGCCGATTTGAAAAGTATTTGCTTGCGCTTTCTTCTTCCTCGGCCGCCAACAGGGAACCATGAATATTGACCACTTTGGAGTCACTATCTTGAGATTTTATAAGATCTTGTGTCAACTCTATTACTTCCTCCAAGTCAGCCTTTAGCTTCAGCAACTCCTCATTTTCAGCATCAGTGAACAATGCTGCTTCAACCTAAGAAAGAAAATACATCACATAAATATCTGCAGACTATCCCAAGACAAAACAATAATCGATAACATTTAGGTATAAACTGACCTGTTGAAGCTGCAATTTATAATTTCTTAAATCATCAGCCATTGTCCGTGTTCGTCCAATTCGCTTTTCTGAAAAGGAATTAAGAGAATATGTAATGCAATAATTTAAATCATCACAATGGATAGGTACCTACAAACAGGGTGAATAGGAATGCAGGTGTAAATGGGAACAAAACTTTGATTAGGATTTTATTAAATTTACGTTATTTGAATGACGTGAAAATTCCCTTCAAAGTTTTGTTTCTATTCACCCCGGTTGACGATAGCGCAGACAACAGGTATATCTATCTATTTAATACCTTTAAACGAGCAATTCTTGTATATAAGTATATATAAATAATCTGAATCTTGGTAATGCATGGGCGGTAACTACAGTCCTTAAAACTGGTTTTTGTCCGGAGAAAATATACGAATTGATAAAAGAGAAGCGTTATGCTAACTATGATAGTCCACAAATTATCCTAGGCACAAGACAAAATTAAATAAGTAAGAGCCTAATGAATCCCTTACTCAAAATAGAAATATTTTAAAATAGGGCATGAAAGTTATTGAAACACATGAACACTTACCTTTTAATTAAACACAACACAGAATTTTATTTGCACAGAAACACGATTATTACGTCTTTTCGCATTGGAGTTCGGGACTTGACTGAGTTTCTGTCCCGCGTTCGGCGTTCTCATTACCTCGAGCGGTCTAGCCGTGGCGCTTCGAGGAATAATAATAATAACAGCAAATAGGTTCGGCGTGCGGGTGCGAATGAAACAACTTCACGCTGTCTCCCTCTAATCCGGGTGAATAAGGACTACCTACTAGATAACGAACGCCCGAGGTAAGGTTTATAGAATGACTTTATTTATTTTGTTAGAAAACTAAATATTGTTTTTAGGAGTTCGCGCCCTGTAGGTGAGATAAGTCTGGAATCCTAATTTGTGTTTCGCATTGTAGTTGCCAAGTAGAAAGCGATATCTCAGAATCGAAAAGAATACCGAGTAGGTAATCTTCACATTTCATGTTTTGTTTTGGAGGGACGTAAAGAGCTGTAATTATTGTAGTTTGCCTCGCGAATCCTCGATCATTGAACTATTTATTTATTTATTTTATTGCATAAAACACATGCAACACACATGCATGATGGTGTTACATGAGTTAAGGATGAGATCATACATGTTTTGCTTAAGAGTAAAGCATGCAAAATGATTAACACAACTTAGGTTCAAAGTATTCCTTAACGCTATGAAAATTATTATCATTTCGCCATTTAAACAAGTGAATTTTAAACAGTCTGCTATTTAGTATTTTAAGGTTACATGGTAATTTGTTATATATGTGTACAGCCATAGCTAAACTTATTTTACTATATTTTGTTAATCGAGGGGTTTCATTTGAAACAAGTCTAAATTTGTCACGTCAATTCCTAGAGCATACATCTGCTGCTGTTCTGAAAAGATCTTTGTGTTTCTGTATATAGATATAGTGAGGGTAGTGGTAGCATACCGAGTTTTTTTAAATATTGGTCGACCAGATACGTCCTGTGGAATGCCTTGAATAGCTCGAACACATTTCTTTTGAGCGATAAATGCTCTGTTATGAAGAAACAAAATCGGGCCCAATATACTACCCTGAGAAACGCCGCGTTTGGTTTTTTTAAATTCAGAGCGGTAAAAAACCATATCCTTATTAGTATTATATTAGCGATAGTAACACACTGCTTTCTTCCGGATAAGTATGAAGATATCCACTGCAGTGGAGTTCCTCTTATACCTATAGACTCTAATTTCGAACGCCTTAGATAAATCTAAAAATAAGCCCGTTGTTAGTTGATTAATGTTAATATTAGTCAGTACTGCTTTGCTTATATCTTTTCATATGCAGTGATAGTCAGATAATTATGTGTTCTCCCTAAATTAATACGTATACCTGAGCCACCATGGGCTTCCATCAAACTCAAAGCATTAATTTCAATTAAATCATTTACAAACACTTTTGATCTATCAAGGTATCGGTCAGTCCAGAAATCCCATTTGAATTAAAAATAAATTTTATCGAGGTTTAGTGACGCAGACATTTAATCTAGTAAGTGGGTGCAGTAGAAACATTATCCTTGTCACACCCCACAACAAACATCAGTATGCATAGTGTGGTACAATTCAAATTTTGGTATATTTAACCGTATAGTTCGGACGGGGTACATTTTGGGGCTTGACAAGCATACCTCCGCTGGCTCAGCCGCGGTTCATTTTGGACCCCAGATTTACGTCATACGACATCCTAATTAATAACTTAATTATTGATTACGATACCTAACGAATCTTATGTGGGGGCTTTAATTAAAATAGTTGGATAAAAAGCTTACATGTTAGCGCAAATATTTTTTTTAGATTAAGTGCGCAAGTTTATTAATTTACATTTGTTAAAAACAAGTGTAATAATACGATAATCGCCATTTTGATGACAGTGGTGGTCGAAGCTAAAAAACATAAAAATGCAGATTTTGGACACCCAAACTCCACGACAGGGGTAGTGGTTTGCTAATTGTTTAATTATTGGTCGAATTCATCCATATTTCAAAATAAATAATTAGTGGTAATGAAGTTATTTGTTATTCAAAGTCGAAGTTAGGCGCCAATCGTGTTTGTTTACATTTTTATTTTACACAAATATCACCCTTCCACATGTAAAATTGATTACAAATATGACAATTATGTCTCTAAATATAATAAACAACAAGAAGAAGCCCTGATTTTAACGTAATTAACAAACACCAGTCCAATAATACGTAAAATTCATTACCACTAGTTTATTTTTGTTAAATTTCCAATTCGTCAAGTAGATTGTTTTTTTTTAAAGTAATAGTTGTGTGGCAAAACGATTTTAGCAATCGATTTTATTTATGCTATCCACTCGATTAATGAGCGATTATCCCAAATCGATTCTTAAAAATAGAAAAATCCTGTTTTAGGCATAAAATACAATTAGTACTTAAATTATTACTATTAATTATTTCTTAAAGTAATCTTAATAGATTTTTGGACATTATTTGACTACAACCAACTAAACAATTTCATCGAACCGTGGATAATTTCGCGCCGAATTATCTATCCGATTCAAAATGCAAATTCGGAATGCGTTCGCTATTCAAAACTATTTTGTATAAAAATAATAATGATTGAGTCTTTATGTTTGATAGTCTCAGAAGTATACAGAGTGCCTAGTATATTTTTATGTAAGTTTGTAACGCAAGTGTAGATAAATTTAGTTTCGGGGAACCAACGATTTTTCATTATTCGTTATATTGCAATGAGTGTCGTACTGGCCCAGTGGCTAAAGGCCTTGCCTTGCCTGAGGTCATGGGTTCAAATCTGGACAAATACCAATGATTTCCATTTTCAAATTCATTAATGTACTTTCTAAGTATATTTTAGAAATCGTTGACAACGGTGAATGAAAACATCATGAAGAAACCTGGTCTTATAGTCTCAAATCGCCAACCCGCATTGAGCAAGCGTAGTGATGAATGTTCGTGCCTTCTCTGTATGAGAAGAGGCCTTTGCCTTGCAGTGGGACAATTATAGGCTGGTATTATTATTATAATTATATATTGAATAATGAGTTGAGAGTATGGTATGGTTAGGTTTTGAATTCGGTCGAGTTTGTTGTAATGTTATGAAAATTGGTTATTCTATACATACTTTTAAAATTTTATTTTTATTCATTTTAAGAACATAAGTTTGGTTTGTATTTACATCTGCATTCCCCGAAAACTATTAATATCAATAACCTTGTGCGTATCTTCTTGCGCGGTTCCTTTCCAAGCGAGTTATGGCATGGTTGTCAACCAACTAAGCTGAAAATCATCTAGAAGCATGAAATTTGGCAGAAAGGTTCCTCAAGTGACGTAATTGTGCAGTAAGAAAGGATTTTTGGAAATTGCATCCCTAAGGGGGTAAAAAGGGGTTTGAAAGTTTGTATGAAAAATCGTAATTCCTTCGGCCATAATTCTTGAAACTTAGCTTTTGCTAAGTTTCAAGAATTATGGCCGATATTATTCTTATTCTAAGTAAACAATATAGGTTGCCATTATTAGTTTTTCGAAACTCCCAAATGACGATTTAGGGGATGTTGAAGTTTGTATGGAAGAATCTGATTTCTTGGGTCAATCAACATGAAACTTGGCACAAATACCAACCTAAATAAACAATAAAGGATTTCATTATTAGTTTTTCGAAACTACCCCCAAAAGATGATTTAGGGGGTGTTAAATTATTTTTGAAATATCGTATATTTAAAAAATAATTTAACACCCCATAAATCACATTTTAATATTTCTTTGGTTAATAAATTTGAAAATTTACATAAATACCCATTCTAAGTGAACCATAAAGGTTTTCATTATTAGTTTTACTTATCTAGTCCCAAAATACGATTTTTGGGAAGTTAAAGTGCTTTGAAGAATTTTATTTCCCGGGTTAATAAATTTGAAATTTGGCACAAATACCAACCTAAGGAAACAATAAAGGTGGTCATTATACATTTTTCGAAACTAACTCAAGCTAAGAATCTTACTGGACAAGGTTTCGTTTTTGACGTGGTTTTCTAGGGAAGCACTAAGGCACGATTTTGCGGCAATTCAACCTTTAAGGAAGTGAAAAGGGTAAAAATTAGTTTGTATGTAAAATCAAATTCTTTGGGGATAAAGTTGATGATCAAAATTTACATAAAACATTTTGAAAACTCCCTCCCAGATTGGGTTTAGGGGTGTTAAAGTTTTTTTTGAGGCAACTCACTGCGCAATCTGACTAACATAAAATGATAAATAAAAAAATTTAATTCAAAAAATCTAAAAACCCGACTGCTTTGCAGTCGGAGCATACATCTGGTTTTCGTCAGCTAGCCCGCGAATATGTATCCTCCGACTGCACAGCAAGATTTTCTCCTTGTTTAAGTCTTTATATTTCGCTTTTAAAGCAGTCGGGTTTTTAGATTTTTTGAATTAACTTTTTTTATTTATAACTTTTTAGTTATCTGTTTTTAAGATTTAGGTACATTTAAACATATATGTTTTATATTTTCGAAATCACCTCTTAAAGCCCTTTATTTTGATACCCCATACGATGGGTATGGAAGAAAAAAAAATTTCCTCCGCAATATGGCGCCCAAAATCTGCCATTTTTCTATTTTCCAATTTTAATGTAGCCAGTGACACTCGCGGGGTTAAGACGAATCGATTGACGTATGAATCATCAAAATCGGCCAACACGTTTGGTCTCTAGAACGCCACATAGGAACAAACATACATACATACATACTTACATACATAGACTGATAAACACATTACCCTTCTTCGGCAGTCGGGTAAAAAGAGAAGAAAGGAGTGAATAGCATATTTAGGTTGTTCAAAACTAGACCCTCAACGGCGCAAAAAGGGTTGATAAGTTTTTAGGGGAGGATTTTGTGGCGATAACCTAAAATGTATTATTGTTTAAGTCAAATAACGAATCGTCCCAATCCAATAAACCCACCAACCCCAAACCCAAATCCACGATACCCAGTTTTTAATAGTTTTAATAATATCTTATTTTTGGTTGCCTTTACTAACTGCATATCAGAAAATCATTTATAGGATAAACGAAATCACGCGAACATTGTCGCGGGCGGAGTGCTAGTCATACATAAACATACTCATATTTATACTGGTCATTCTGTATAAAACCGTCTGAAATGATCAATGTAAAACTCTCTTTTATATTAAAATGTGCCCAATAAAATATTTTGAATACCGACTGCATTCCAAATTTGAATTTTGAATTCTTTTACGTTCGGCGAATTCGGCGCGAATTTAGCCACGAATCCTATTTTTTTTTCAATTTGCTCTTCTGATAACATTATAAAAGCATTTATGTATAGTTATTACTATATATTATTACTATAAGTTGTTATTTTATTTTGTGCCTATAAACTAATTTTAATTTTAAAACAATACATTTTTGAAAATCACTTTTTTATTTAAATGATTAATTTTAAATAATCGAAATACACTTAATCGATTAGGCTGAATGCAGTTTTAATCGATTATGAGACGCGTGAATGGACAGCAAAAAAAAAAACAACACCAAAGAAATGTCATGTTGCAAGGTTGCATCAAAATTTTAAGCAATTTTTTTCAAGATTTTGGCTTGTTTTTTTATGAATTTTTGTATGACAAATTAGGAACATAAGGACGCAAATAAAATAAGTATATCTTTGTGTTGTCCTTTTGCATCTTTTCAGCAAGGGAAAAGGTTGTTTATGTATATATTTTGAGCAAATCTAAATTGTCTAACATTTGGAAAGGTGTAGTAATTCGTATTTTGTACACATTTTGCAGTAGACTGACGCGGTTTAACCGACCGCAACTTGTAAATAAAGATATTTTTTACAAATTTACTGTGTAAAATAGCTGCGTACACTTATTTTTCTGAATAAATTCGAATGTTGAAAGTTCAAGTAAATTCCTGAATTTCATGACGTAATTTGCAACAACCTGTCGACTCAGCTGGTGTGTCATGTGTCAAAATCTTGTCGAGCAGAGTGGTTAAATAGGTTCAAGATGTAAAGTGTGTCTCCTAGGAGTGTGTCATTTGTTTCAAGATGATGATGTTTTATAAGTGTTGTGTTAATAACTTAAATATGGTGCATTAGCGCAATGGGCTGTCATTAGCGTTCACTAATTTAACTTGCTAGGTTTTGTCGACAGAATGGTCATTAGGTTTGTAAATAGATGTGTCACAGCACATCTGATTTACGTTAAGCTTAAGTTGCAAACAAATAAAGTTAGTTTGCCTGAGTTTTCTCCGCGCTTTCACAGTTATTCACAACCATTAGATTTGATCTGACGATGAAGGCGGAAGCGAACTGAAATGCCGTAATAAAACAATATATCCTAGTCGTGGTTGGGCTTATTAGAATCTTCATCAGATTTACTTTAGCCATCAATGATTTTCATGGAAATTTGAGCTACCCAAACTAAAAACAGATAAATAAAAATCCTTTTTAACAATAAATTAAACTGACGTCCAACAAAAAAACACTACAAAATGAAAAATAAAACCGAAGTCGGTGTCGAAAACAAAAAAATATTAGGTGCCAAAGACATCAATTAGATGGTCGGTCGAGTAATGATGTTTCAAGATAGTGGGCCTTCGCGCTGCCGATGATTCGAGCAGAAGTTATTCGAGATTTTGATGCATCTAGGTAGTGAACTGCCGCGCTCATAATTTATCGATTTCAAGTACTATCGAGTAAACGTTTTCGAGCAAGTGTTATTCGATCTCACGTCATTCTATTTGAAGTAAGGAACACATATCATGTCAAGAACAAACCTGCACTTGCGGGTGTCGGGCCACTTCTTCTTATTTCTTGTCGATTAACTCAAACTATAGTCTCGACCATTCTGATCTTGTCCGACCAGTATGTAGCTACTCGGACAGCTCTGTCATTTGCTACGTTCAAATCCCGTAAGTCGTAAGTATTCGGGCCACTTGAAACATAATTATGAGATTCGTATTTTATCACTGATATTTGTTTCCCATAAAACATATTTTTTTAAATGAATGGAATGTTTGTTGTTACTAAGGGCGCTACCTACCCTTAGTAACAACAAACATTCCATTCATTTAAAAAAATATGTTTTATGGGAAACAAAGGGGCCTTATCTTATCTGCCGGCAAAATGCTAAAATAAAATATTTACAAATACAATGAATCGAGTGAAACAATACATGACAATACAAAAATAGATTATAGCCCGGGCGGTCGCCCAAAGAACAATAGATAAGAAACTATTAGTACAATAACTGATATTAACCGATTTTCCGAAAGTGTGGAGACATCGTGATCAAACACGGCCTTTGTTCTGAGCTACCAAGAAGTGTAAAATCTCTTCTTCATAACACACAAAGACATAAATAAATACAATAGGACAGCTTATGTAGGTACCCAGATAAGCTCACCTTTGTTCAAAGGTGAGAACTATGGAATTACATGATAAATGATTTATTTTTGTAAGTTGGTTTGTACAAACACTTTTACATATCGATCATTACAGATCGCTTACTCTATGTCTCATTCGGCAGGGCTACAAACGTTATTCTGTATGTAATATTTAATCGTAATAGTATGCGTAATTGATTTTGATAAATTTATTCTTTTTGGTATTTTTTAATGAATTATTATTTTTGGTATTTTAAATGGATTAATATTTTTGGTATTTTAATGTCATTTTTTTTTTTTTGAAATTTTAATGTATTGTTATTTTATGTATTTTAATTAATTATTGTTTTTGGTGTTTATAATGGATTATTATTTTTGTTATTTTAATGAATTGGAATTTAATTGATGTAATAGTTGTTGTATATGTTGTTATAATTGTGGGTATGAATAATTTAGTATTTATTAAGGGTGGGTCTGGGTATTTATTAAGTGATTTATTATGAAGTGCTGTAAGAAAGGGGGTGGGCTGAAAATCAGCGTTGGCCAGCGTAGTATCCATGCTGCACACTGGTCAACATCAGCTGAGCCCGCTCCTTTTGCCATAATGGAAATATTGTGCTTTAAAACTATCTTGTGTTTTGTTTACACTGTAATATTTCTTAGTGGCAATAAATGTTTTCTTTCTTTCTTTCTTTCATATTTTTTAAAACTAGATGAGGTCGGCGTTTCCTGTCTGACTACACTGAGAAGAAACGCCGAAACAAACTCAGAGGTCACAGTCTTTTTTAAAGTCCAGACAAAATCTTGGTTAGTTCATGTGAAGACCATGTAGACTGATGTCTGAAATGGTCTTTTGAGGAAAGAACCAGCCAGAGTGAGTGGACCTGTCCAGTCAGTGCACGCATATGTCAATAACCGTGCAGCTCAACTCAGAATTTAAGGAGCTCAACGAATTGACGAACAATACCAAAGAAAGGACATTCGGTTAGGCCGCATAAACTACTCAAACTACCAGACCATGATTAAAAACTAACTAAGATAAATTAAAATCAAAATAAAAATGAATGATCCACATAGTCTTCACATTCACAATAATTAAAATAAAATAATATAATACTTTAAAAAGTAAATATTCTTGTAATTGCAAGAAAAACAAAAAAAAAATACTAAATTCACGGTGCAAAGATATAAAAAAAATCAAAATTAATTGGAGCAGCTCAATCCTAAGCCTTTTTGTCCACAACGTAATCTTTAATGGTATAAAACCCATTCTGGCACAACTTACGTTTAATAAATGATTTTAACTTATTAACACTTAGATCTTGTACGTGGCTTGGAAGCTTATTATAAAAGCGTGCACATTGACATCTAAACGATCACAACAATCGATGACAATCTATTTTCTTGAGTCTTGTTGTAGGTACTACAATTTTGTGTTTGTTGCTAGTATTTACGCTATGGATATCACTGTATTTTTTAAACAATTTTATATTTTCATAGGCATATAAAAGATTTTCACCTAGTGGGAGGCCTTCCAACGCAACGTCTGCCGGTTCGCGGTCGCCACTCCAGAACCTTTGACCGATGACCTGGTGAAGGTTGCGGGGATCTGCTGGTTGCGTGACGCACGGGACCGCTCAATGTGGCGACGCTTGGGGGAGGCCTATGTCCAGCAGTGGACGTCTTTCGGCTGATATGATGATGATGATGTGATGATGAAAAGATTTTCATAAATATACTAGTCACAGGCACAGTCATTACATTAATCTCCTTAAATTTCTCTCTGAGAGAGTGTCTCGGGCTTAATTTATAAATTGATCGAACAGCTCTTTTCTGCAAAACAAAGATAGTCTGGATGTCGGCGGCATTTCCCCACAAGAGAATACCGTATGACATTACACTATGAAAATAGCTAAAGTATACTAACCTGGCTGTCTCTATGTCAGTTAAATTACAAATTTTTCTAACAGCTTAAGCTGCGGAGCTTAGCTTCTTTGACAATTTATCTATATGTGGGCCCCACTGAAGCTTAGCATCCAAAGTTAGGCCTAAGAATACCGTGCTATTTTCAGGATTCAATTCTTCGCCCTTTATCATCACATCAGTTTTCACCTGCCTAACGTGAGGTAGGTTAACTTAATGCATTTGTTTTTTTTTTCATTTAGAAGTAAATTGTTAACATTGAACCAGTGAACTACTTTTGAGATCGCGCTATTTACATCGTCAGTAAACAGCTGCTGACGTTTAAGTTTAAACAAAAGTGAAGTATCATCCGCAAACAACACTATATCATGGTTATCTTTTATGAGGTAAAGCAAGTCATTAATATAAATAAGAAACAAGAAAGGCCCAAGAATTGGGCCCTGCGGGACTCCCATTGTTACTACAGTCATTTTTAACTTCAACCTTCACCAAGAAAAATAAATTTAAACTTTAAACCACCGTTAAAAATATAATTGAACTTTGGCGCAACTAGTCCAAAAATTCACAACCAAACGTATTGCACAGTTGGCCTAGTGGTTAAGGCAGTCACCTACTTTTGCCAATTAACTTGCGTCGCACAAGTGGTTGCGAGTTCAAACCTCACTCTGAGCAATATTCACTTTTCATAAATGTCTAATTGTGGAACTCATAATGAAATACTGTCATGATTAAATTTAGTACCGCTATCACTCATTATCATCATTTAGTACGCAAGAGGGCAGTAACTACATATTATATACACAAACACAGCGTTCAAGCTCGCTTTGTGATATAGCTAGTACAGCAGAATAGAATAGATAGCAGAATCTCGGGAGAATAAGGAATTACTGCAAATAATTTTTCTTTTGGAAAATCAATTGCTGAGTGCGAATAACGAAATAGAAAACTTACATCTTGAAAATACTTCATTAAGACAGGAATTACATAAATTCAAGCAAGTTATTGATATATACAAAAAAGTTGGAACTGCTGACAATACTGTTCGCACACCAAAATCAGTAAAAAGGAAATCGAATGAAATCAAATAATTTATTTGCTAGAATGTAGGTAGGTATACAAAATAAGATGTTGGGTTGTTAGAAAAGTGGAGCCATACATTCTGCCCTAAATTTGGCATGCAAAATTCAAAGAAATAATACAAATACATAATTATCCAATTAATAAAAATAAGGTGGTTAAAGTAAAAGTAACAATAATAAAGTCAGATTCAGTTAAAATTTTCAAAATACTATTGTAGCAGTCAGTTTGTCAATTAGGGTTAAAACCGTTAGAATAAAATTTATAAAATCATTAAAAGAAAGTCAAAAAACAATTACTAAAATTATAGTAAAAATAAAACAAACTCATACAGTTAAAAAATGTCAAAATAAAAACAAATCAGCCAAATGATATACATTAAAAGAAATTGAAAACATAAAAAATAATCAAAAAAACATAAAAAATAATAAAAAAAACTAAAATGTCAAATTGCAATTAATAAATATCATGTAGAAAGAATAAAATAAATTAAGTCAAACAGTTAAAATGTCACAATAAAATCAAATCATTAAAACAGTCAAATACAATTAATAAAATCATCATAGTCAAAATAGTCGGAAAAAATATAAAACAGTCGGAATACAATCAAATTAATAACAAGTCAAGGATTAAAGTCGGTCGTTTCAAAAATCACTAAGCGAATAATAACATTTCTCCAGTAAAAAATGTCTAAGCTTTTTTTTGAAAAGATGAAATGTATTATTTTTTATATGATCTGGTAATTTATTAAATATTATTGGTCCCATACAAATTACACCTTTTTTAATAGAGCTGTTTTAAAGCTACCGACATTCAAAAGGTTTTTATATTGACTTCTAACTGGGCCTTTTCTGGTGTCCGAGACCTTAGTATACAGGTGTGTATTAGACTTTACAAAAATTGACATTTCCATAATATACAATGAAGGAAAGGTAAGAATTTTAAGAGACTTAAACAGAGGTTCGCAACTTTCTGTGGACTTAAGACCACGCATCGCTCGTTTTTGCGCCTTAAACACCTTATCCCTTAGGCTACAATTACCCCAAAAAATTATTCCGAATCTCAAAACCGAAGCGATCAAACCGTGGTATGATACTAAAGCGGTTTTTATGTTAACTTTTTTTGCTAAATTCCAAATTACATATGCTGCAGTTTTCAGCTTTTTACACACTTCTTCGGCTTGTGGTTTTCATGTTAATTGGTCATCTATCAATAATCCCAAAAATTTTGCGATCTGAACTACATGGATATTTTGACCTTTGTATTGTACTTTTACATTTGGTGGAATTGTACGCTGGTGGATGTGCATTACATTAGTTTTGTGTAAGTTTATAACTAGGTTATCCTTATCAATCCAATTTATAATATTTTCTAAAGTGTTATTGATATCTTGTGCATAGTGACTAATATCGGTACATTTTACAAGTGCTGTGCTGTCATCGGCAAATAAAACCATTGGATGCTTTATTTGACTAGGCAGATCGTTTATATACAGTAAAAATAAGGGTGGTCCTAATACACTACCCTGTGGTACACCAAATTTAACTATTTTGCGTTCAGATCGGTATTTTTTTTTCGCATTTAGTTTTAAGGCAAATGCTGGACGTCTCCGTGTATTGTGTGCGGTTGCTGAGGTAGGATTCCAAGAGATTCAACACGTTTCCTCTGATACCATATTTGTTTATTTTGTTTACTAAAATATTGTGATTGACGCAATCGAAAGCCTTTGTCATATCTGTAAAGATGGCACAGATGGGAATTTTGTTATCTACATTCAACATTATTTCACTGACCAAATCATATACTGCCGTATTAATGCTTTTGTTCTTTCTAAAGCCTGCTTGTTTACTGCATAATATATTGTGTTTTGTCAAAAAATTATCAATAAATCCGGAAATTATCTTTTCTATCACTTTTGAAAAAACGGGAATTAAAGCTATCGGTCTGTAGTTTGCCATGTCTTTCTTGCAATTTTTTTTGTGTAGTGGTTTGACTATAACTGTTTTTAAACCGTCCGGAAACACTCCAGTGCTTATGGCTAAATTAACAATGTGGCTGAGATGTATGGTGATATTATTGGCAACAAACTTTATGACTTTGGTTGCTATTTCATCATATCCAAAGCTGTTTTTATTTTTCAATGATTTTATTGCCTTCAGTACGTCATGGTGGATTACCGGAAGCATGAACATTGTTTTTGGATTTTCGAGTAAACTACTCGTTTCTACTGATGCCTTAGGAGAGTTTTCAACCTGATCAATAAAATAGTTGTTGAATGCATCTGCAATTTCTTTGGGGTTTTCTATAATTGCATTGTGTACTTTAATCTGAGAAATGGGTTCGTTAGTATGTATTTTATTATTTATGACTTGCCAAGATGCCTTTGCCTTGTTAAGTGATGTATTAATGAAATAATTGTTTTGAGCTTTTTGAGTTAACTTTACAATTTTTCTAAAACGCTGTGAGTATTTTTTTAATTTATCTTTATTTTCTATTGTTGGTCTACGTCTGCATTCCCATAGAAGGTGACGTTGCTTCCGACTACAGACGCGTATACCCCTAGAAATCCATTTAATTCTTTTATTTGGTTTTATAGTAATAAACTTGTAAGGGAAACAAATATTATACAGCATGCACAAATGTTCCATAAATATATTATATGCTTCATCAACATTTTCTGTTTCATATATTTCTGAAAAAGAAAGGCATTTTAGACAATTATTGAAATTATTTAAGTTTTCCAATGAAAGGTACCTTTTTTTACACGCCATGAATTTAGTCTACAGATTTTGTTTACTTTTGTTTCAAATATTTGTGCGGTATGATCAGATAAGGCGAAGTCTATCACTTCGCATTTGGAATTGGATAATTCCAAAAAGACAAAGCAGTTCTACACTTGACTAAAAGCAGTTCATGAATTTCCTATACCTACATCTCCTAAAGACATAAAATCATTTCTTGGTTTTGTTTCTTACTATCGCAGGTTTATCCCCGACTTTTCAAATATTGCTAACAAACTTATTAAAAAAGAACGTTGAATTTTTATGGTCAAATGAACATCAATTAGCCTTTGAAACCTTAAAAAATAAATTAACTTCAGCCCCATTATTAATATATCCAGATTTTTCAAAATCGTTTAACTTCCATGGCCCACCTGGAAATCTTTAAACCGACTCCGAAGCCAAGTGGGTCGCTGCAGGCACAACTTAGTTAGGTGGGGGTACGCCAATAACCCGCAGTGCGATTGCGGAGCTACGTCCCAAACAATGACTCACCTCCTATCGTGCTCTCTGTGCAACAACACCTGCACCCTGAAGGACCTTTGTGAGGCAAATGAAAACGCTGTTGTCGTGGCTGAGTTCTGGTCAAAACGTATATAATTGAGGAATCATCGATACGACGAAGAAGAACTTGTGACGCATCCAATTACGCGATTAGCGCTATCCTGTCTCAAGGTAATATAGGCAAAGACAAGCCTATTGCTTATGCTTCCCGTACTCTAAATAAGAGCGAGTGTAATTATAGCACCACGGAGAAAGAATTGCTTGCAATACATTTCGGCTGTAAAACATTCCGCCCTTATTTATATGGCAGAAAATTCCTGATCATTACTGATCACCGTCCTTTACGTTGGCTTTTCAACCATTCTGATCCTAGCAGTAAACTCCAAAGATGGAGACTTAAGTTAGAAGAATATGAGTATGAGATAATCTACCGCAAAGGAAAATTAAATAACGCTGCGGATGCATTATCTCGCTATCCTCCTACTAAACTCGTAAATCCTATAAATCCTATACCTGAACCCTCTAATCAGGATATAAACTTACCTGATCCAAATGAGTTGTCCAACTTGAAGATCTAATAGATCCCCTCGTTCAACCTGAAGGTTTACTAGAATTAGGTAATCTAGATGACCTAGAAATAACAATTTGAGATAATAACTCACCTTTATCTTCCGCTGATACTTCAAACCTTCCAACACCTCCAGATGTCCCAAGTCCTAGTAGCTTCGGTACCTTAGATGGTAATTACTCAGATTTCCTTAAAATCGCTTCTAAAGATTTCAACCCAAATGTAACTATCATAGAACACAACCAAAGCTTATCCAAAACTGATAAGAAAATAATTATTATTCCTACATTCATAGACATGGACGTATCTGTCCCCTATATACAAGAAATAATATGTAATTTTCCTAACCAAGATGAATTTGCATTATTAGAAAGGACATTACATTCCTTCTTGAAATATGATTTTGATAATAAAACATATTATTTCCTTTATACAAAAGTTAATCACTTTGATACCTGTACTTATGAAGACATCTATAAAAGTATTAAAGCCATTAGAAATGAATGAATTATTACACTATTAGGCGAAGAAAATGCCGAAATAGCTATATCTGATTTTAATAACCCCTTCGATAACCATCAGTACCTCAAATTATATAATTTGCTCCTATATCTATTTCACAACTCAGAAATAAGAATACATATTTATAAAAATACCATCATATACCCATCGTTAAGCGAAATACCTAAAATTATGAAAGAAAACCACGATTTACCTATAGCCGGTCATTTAGGCCTTTCCAGAATGTGTAAACGCATACAAGAAAAATATTATTGGAAAAATATGCGAACAGATATTGAGAATTATGTTAAAAAGTATTCACAATGCCAAATAAATAAAGCACTTGGAAACGTAAATCGTGCTCTTATGCATATAACTTCCCTCTCTACTCAACCCTTTGAGCGTGTAGCCTTCGATATAGTAGGACCATTACCCGAAGCTGGTAATGACAAATATAAATATATCCTTACACTTCAGGATGACCTTACTAAGTTTTCAGCTGCTTATCCAATTATCAACACTACGGCAGAAGAAACCTGTGAATGTTTAGTTCATTTCATCACATTGTTCGGTATACCTAAAACTATACTCACCGACCAAGGTACCAACTTCACAGCTGAACTCTTTAAACAAACCTGTAATCTCCTGAAGATAAAACAACTCTGGTCTACTCCTTATCATCCTCAAACTTAGAGTGCTCTAGAAAGAAGCCACTCCACACTAAAAGAATACTTAAAATCTTATATAAATAATTAACAAAATAATTGGCCTCGATTGGTTCTGTTACACAGCTATGTTGGCCTATAACACGGCAGTCCATTCTACTACTCATTATTCCCTCTATGAACTCCTATTCGGTAATAAACCTTATATACCAGACTCATATATAATGAAGAAACGTCGAATGCTACTTACACCGAATATGTCCGTATACTTCAATATAGATTAAAATATTCGCGTATGAAATCAAAGAACATCGATAAATACCACACGCAGCAGGTTTAGTGATTTAACAGTATTATCCAGTTTTTTCTGATAATACTACTGTAGATTCTTTAAACTATTAGAGCCGACAAAAGAGAAGACGAATATAATATATTTTACTACATCATCAAAATATAAATCGCTTCTCCGGCAAAATTTTAGACTTGGAATTGTTAGTAGATAAATACCACAGGATATATTATGTTTTTGTGAAACTTGGTTAAAACCAGATAGGATGTTGTTTAATGTAAATATTTTTTCAGTTGCCAGCGCGTACAACAGATCCACAGTGGGTGGTGGTACCCTGATACTTTGTTTTTTGTGTTTGATTTTAATCTATAGATGATGATGACATAAAAATGAGTAACATGAATTAATACAATTTCAAAAGTAATGAAGATGAGATTTGTAAAGTGTGTTAAAAACGTAAGTAGACTAAGAGCTGTGGAATGAACACCACAGTTATTAGTACTTTTATTTCCTTTTACGCCTGAAACGTGGATCCACCACGAGGAGCATAAAGGCTTACTTACGGTAATTACGGCATTCGACCGGTTAATAGTATGGGAGGTACCGTGGCATTTTTTCTATGAATGTTATACCTATGTAATATGTTGACTTGTGTGTCAATCGATCGACAATCTGCCTAAACTAAAAGAAGGAATGGACCGAGCATAGAATCTTGAGAAACGCCCATTGTCATTTCAGACTCGAGAAGGTTTACGCCGTTTACCTGAACTTTAACCTGCCTGTCTTTCAAGTATTATCTTACTAAATCAAGAGGAGTGTTCCTAATTCCATAGTTTTTGCCTTTGAACAAAGGTGAGCTTATCTGGGTACCTACACAAGCTATCGTATTGTATTTATTTATATGTGTTTGTGTGTTATAAAGAAGAGATTTTACACTTCTTGGTAGCTCAGAACAAGGGCCGTATTTGACCACGATGACGCCACACTTTCGGAAAATCGGTTGATATCAGTTATAGTGATAGCTAAGAGTTTCTTATCTATTGTTCTTTCGGCCACCGCCCAGGCTATAATCTATTTTTGTATTGTCATGCATTGTTTGCTATATTTCACTCGATTCATTGTATTTGTAAATATTTTATGTTAGCATTTTGCCGGCAGATAAGATAAGGCCCCTTTGTTTCCCATAAAACATTTTTTTTTAATGAATGTAATGTTTGTTGTTACTAAGGGTAGGTGGTAGGTTACTAGTGATAATATACGTACCTCATAATTATGTTTCAAGTGGCCCGAATACTTACGACTTACGGGATTTGAACGTAGCAAATGACAGAGCTGTCCGAGTAGCTATATACTGGTCGGACAAGATCTGAATGGTCGAGACTATAGTTTGAGATAATCGACAAGAAATAAGAAGAAGTGTCCCGACACCCGCAAGTGCAGGTTTGGTCTTGACATGATATGGGTTCCTTACTTGAAATAGAATGACGTGAGATCAAATAACACTTGATCGAAAAAGTTTGCTTGAAATCGATAAATTATGAGCGTGTTAGATTTATAAAGAAACTCCATATAAAAGTAT
The DNA here is from genome assembly GCA_945859665.1 of Anorthoa munda. NCBI lineage: Eukaryota > Metazoa > Arthropoda > Insecta > Lepidoptera > Noctuidae > Anorthoa > Anorthoa munda. The sequence goes on along the minus strand of OX243911.1, from coordinate 29,478,983 downwards.
CGATAGCAAGCTTAGAATGTCAAGATGGTTGTTGGTTATTTACTGTGTATCAGAGTTCCTATGTATGTGGTGTATAAGGGAAAGGTTTTATGAATAAAAGCACAGAAAGACAAGACTAGGTATGTATTTCAATTAGGCTTGTCAATTAATTCATATTGAGGTTCAGAGAGCTTACCGCCTTTAGCTAGTTATTTACCTAGTTATCGTGGAGAAGAAGTGCAAGAAACTCCACGGATGCAACTATGGTTGTAAAAGTATTCACAGACATATGTCTATCACAATAAAGATCTAATTCTATTATGGTCATTATATGATCAGTCTTGGAAAACAATATATCACGGGAATTTAACGCGATGTTTTAAAGTTATTATATGATCAATCTTGTAACATTTCACAATGTAACATAATCAGAACAACGATTTAATGACGTCACACGTACTACCAATACTAACAAACGCGGCAGTTCTCTACCTCGAATCAAAATCTCGCAACTAGAAACTCGAATCATCGGCAGCGCGAAGACCCATTATCTTGAAACATCATTACTCGACCGACCATCTAATTGATGTCTTTGGTACCTATTATTTTTCATTTTCGACATCGACTTCGGATTTATGTTGTTGTTTTTTTTTTGGAAGTCGGTTAATTTTATTGTTAAAAAGGATTTTTATTTATCTGTTTTTAGTTTTGCTAGCTCAAATTTCTATGAAAATCATTGATAGCCGAAGTAAATCTCATGAAGATTCTAATAAGCCCAACCACGACTAGGATATATTGTTTTATTACGGCGTTTCAGTGCGCTTCCGCTTTCATCGTCAGATCAAATCGAATGGCTGTGAATAACTGTGAAAACGCGGAGAAAACTCAGGTAAACTAACTTTATTTGTTTCCAATTTAAGCTTATCGTTAATCAGATGCGCTGTGACACATCTATTTACAAACCTAATGACCATTCTGTCGACAAAACCTAGCAAGTTAAATTAGTGAACGCTAATGACAGCCCATTACGCTAATGCACCATATTTAAGTTATTAACACAACACTTATGAGAAGTAAAACATCATCATCTTGAAACACATGACACCTCCTAGGAGACACACTTTTCATCTTGAACCTATTTAAAGAAACCAAAATTTGATTGTACCCCACTATGCATCCTGATGTTTGTTGTGGGGTGTGACAAGGATAATGTTTGTATGTTTCTACTGCACCCACTTACTAGATTAGAAAATTAAATGTCTGCGACACTAAACCTCGATAAAATTTATTTTTAATGCAAATGGGATTTCTGGACTGACCGACACCTTGATAGTTCAAAAGTATTTGTAAATGATTTAATTGAAATTAATGCTTTGAGTTTGATGGGAAAGTCGGCGGTTGGCGCAGTGGTTGAGCGATTGACTGCTGCGTTGCGTGTCGCGGGTTCGATTCCCGCACGGAACAAATAATTGTATGAAATACAGATAGCTTAAAAAAAAAAAAATATATTAAAAAAAGAGCAGGGCTTTCCACAGGACATATCTTGTCGACCAATATTTAAAAAAACTCGGTAGGCTACCACTACTCTCACTATATCTTTATACAGAAACACAAATATCATAATCTGTATATTCTGAATTGGTACATATTTTAAAACCATCTGATTTCTTAACTATGGGGAAATGCATAACGATGGAAGGTTCAACCGAAGATCTTTTAGTACAAGGCACTACGACCAAATCTGACCTTATCAAGGCTTGGAAAAGAGGTTTAGTTATCCTCAATGAATTTAAGGACATGTTCACGAATCGATACTTACAAAGTCTGCGTGAACGATAAGGACATTCTGTCAAAGAACCTAGAATCACGGCAAAAATAATCCCAAAGGTGGGACAAATTGTGCAGATAAAGGGAGATAGTAAAAATCGAGAAGAATTGAAAGTTGGAAAAATTACTTCATTGGTCAAAAGCAGAGTTGCGAAGGTCGAAGTTGGAAATAAAGAGTTTGTAAGATCTTTAACTCATTTATATCCATTGGAAATGGAATACAAAGAAGAAGTAGAATACGATGCGAACATATTAGAAAGAGAAAGTGAAATACCACGGAATATAACAGTACATGAATTGACGCCATTGGTAGCGGAAGTCACAAATTCAAAGGATACATCAGATAGTTCGAAAAATGAGAAAGAAAGCACAGAGTCGATAATACCAACAGAAAAGAGTATGTTGGAAGACATTGATAATGTATCAGAGAGCACGGACAGAGATAAAATATTGAGTCAGAAAGAGGATGAACCTGATAAGATAGTTCAAGTAAACAATGAGGTTAAACAAAGGAGAGGCGCGGCCACCAGAGCTCTGGAGAAAATTGCAGAGTGGACGCGTAACTTACTAACCCTGCTCTAAAAATGTACCGGCGGGAGTGTCGCGACGTGTAGCTCGCGAAGTAAACAGGTAACAGAGTCAAATTAATATTGTTAGAGCGAAACGTGTAACGAGTCTAGTCATAAATGACAACATTAGGTTATATGCTGGCAATACTGAACCCACTATAGATAAAGAGTATTTATAGTTTATGGTTGTGGAGCTTAAGTGATATCTCTAGAATACCCGAGATAGTCTATGGCGTTAGCCGTTTCATTTTGTGTCATTTGAACTACACCAAAAGCAACTTAGCCAATTCAATAAGTGCAAAGTAAAAGTGATTAGTGTTTTGATGGAGACTTCCAGCCTGGTGGCAGCTCATCAGAGATAAATATAAGCTAAGTGGTAGCACTAAGACAATAGTGTAGAGATTCCCCCATTTAAATATCTAAACTCTAGATCTACTAACTTTATGAAAGTTTCTGATGCTTTAGAAGTCGGTTACATTAAGAGGTCTTTCGATACTGCAATGCGAAAACCTCGTGAGAATTAGACTAGGCGAAAGACCGTAATCAGTCCGTTAGAGGAGACCTTCGGTGCTGCAATACGAAGTCTCCCTAACTAATTTGTACAGTTGCATGTACTAGGACATAGAATATTATATTATGAGAAAGAGTCCTGTGGTGCATACAGAGATAGCAAGAGGTTAATTAGCAGACTTGGCTGCAGTTAACTATTTAAAGACCAACAAACTACGATGACTTAGTATCTCGTAGAGCATGTAACTGAATATCTAATTCTAGCAGATGTGTATGCTTAAAACATTTCTATGCTATATTATAACTTCACACCTAAGACACTAGAAATGTTTAAGTATGTAATTATTTATATGAAAAAATATAGAATGGTGGGAATCAATTTATTTTTAACTACAGATGGCGAGCTGAATCGCGTTGCGAGCTAGTAAAACTAAAAGTCGATTACGCGAAGCAAACCTCCCAAAGTATTGAAGATTCCTCTCGGATCAAACCCCAGGTACATATAATTATTCACAAACAACAAAATCCAACTCGCCGCCGCGGCTTCTCTCTGCGTTGCGTTATCCGGGATGAAGCCGGACGCGCATGCCTGGCCAGCATGCGTATCCTGGTTCTGGTCCTGGATGGCGTGACGGCGGGCCGCTTACTTGGGGCGGCGCGGCGGCGACATCTGCCTTGACCATCTATCTGTGTGCCTGCCTATCCGTCCTGCTGCCTACTCTACTGCCTACCTGCCCGTTAGCCTGACTATTAGTTCAGCTGCCTTGACCATCTATCTGTGTGCCTGCCTATCCGTCCTGCTGCCTACTCTACAGCGTACCTATCCGATTGCCTGCTCATCTGCCAGCTAAGGCACACCACGTCTTCCTGCCCGATCTGCTGCCTGGTTAGCTGCCCACGTCGTGCGAAGCCGGACCTTAATTTTGTTATCTATATTCTTTTTATTCTTAGTTTTAATTTATAATTACTTTTACTTTTATTTACGTGGCTTAACATATAAGAATATTGTATTATTTATAAATTCGTATTCGTTTTTAATTTTATTGGAATGATCTTTGTAAACGAATACATGATGTGTCACATAAACGTCAATCTGTCTGTCAAGTAAAACGTCATTTGAGTTTGAAGTTTGGTGTCAACCTCTCTGTAATTAGCCATGATGTAAGGGTAAGCAGCGAAGGATACCTCGTAGGGTACCAGTCAGCGATTGTAATTTTGATTATATTTTTTGAATGTGTGGAAGCCAGATTAATTTACTATCTAAGGACAGGCCTAAATATTTTTCTTTATCTACTTTATTTATGATTTGATTGTTTATTTTTAATGGTGCGTAATTGCCAAATTTTTTGTTTTTTGCTGCGAATATCATAAAATTAGTTGATAATTGATGTTTTCTTCAAAATAATTATAATGTTATTAGAAAAGTGTATTGGTGACCCTTCATTTTACCTTTAACAAATTTTTAATAGATAAATAAATTAATTCTGTTTTTGACAAGTTTTAGAAGCTAATGCTGAAAACCGTGTTTTAGTTTCTAAAAACTGTCCATACCATAGACTTTTGATTTTCTCCCGACAGTAAATTTCTATCGGAAGAATTAACATCCTCATATCGATTTGAACCGTCAAAGTTATCGAATTTCAATTTATTTAGAGCTTAGAATTGACCTATATAGGGTTCCGTACACAAAGGTTAAAATCGGGACCCTATTACTAAGATTCCGCAGTCCGTCGGTATGTCTGTCTGTCTGTCCGTCTGTTACCAGGCTGTCTCTCATAAACCGTGATAGCTAGACAGTTGAAATTTTCACAGATGATGTATTTCTGTTGCCGCTATAACAACAAATACTAAAAACAGAATGATATAAATATTTAAGTGGGGCTCACATACAACAAACGTGATTTTTAGGGTTCCGTACCCAAAGGGTAAAAGCGTGACCCTATTACTGAGACTCCGCGTTCCGTCTGTCTGTCTGTCACCAGGCTGTATCTCATGAACCGTGATAGCTAAACAGTTGAAATGTTCACAGATGATGTATTTCTGTTGCCGCTATAACAACAAATACTAAAAACAGAATAAAATAAATATCCAACTAGGGCTTCCATACAAAAAACGAGTTTTTTTGCCGTTTTTGCGATAATGGTGCGGGACCCTTCGTGCGCGAGTCCGACTCGGACACACATGGCCGGTTATTTTTTAATTCATTTACAAAGCAAGTCTTTAACATGTTAGGGTTTGTGAATTTTGATTTTGTTAATTGATTATTTTAGTCGATATTCGTATTAACCGAGCTTTTATTTTAAACTTTACGCTGGCAACTTTACCTTTTTAATATATTCGTGAATGCTCTGTGATTGGTTGCCGCAAAATGGCGGGAACCAATCAGAGAACTCGCTTATTCCCGCTAAAAATAGAGATATCAACGTGGGCAAACGGAACGTGGCTGGTTGCGCCGTTCTCTTGAATTTTGGGACTCGACGCGATAGCTTGTTAGATAATAAGTACTTATTCCTGTATTGATTTTTGTATGTACAAGTGCAAGTAAAATATAAGCCTGTTTCGTATAATCGCTGTATTATTACTCAACTACGTCCTGTTCCTGTTGGTGTTTCCCACATTTCAGCAAGTGGGATTGCAACGTAAGTACACGCCCATTAATTTGTAACTATCTGCATTTCCTTGGTAGCACGACTTTTTAAATTCTTTTATTTTAATAAGTTGTAAAGAGATCTTTAAAGTCAGTTCGCTTAACAACTACATAGCAAAGATAAATCATTTATTAAATCGGTCCAGTAGTTTCGGAGCCTATTCGGTACAAACAAACAAACAAAAAAATCTTTCCTCTTTATAATATTAGTATAGATAATCATTATTGTGTACCTACCCTCACTAACTTTGAGTTATACCGATCTGTTACCGAGTGAAGGCATTAGTTCTATGTTTGGCTACGCTGAGTTACATTGTTTTTCTTGCATTAATCTCAGTTTAATAGTGAGAATCATTTTTACGATATACTCTCAAACGTTTTGGTAAGAGTGCTTGCTATATTAGATAAATAATATCGTAGTTTTATGGACAGTAATGTTTTGATACTTATCACGGATATTTAGATCATAACTAAGGTTGTTTTTGTTTTTCTTTTGAGCTCTTGCATCATGGATGGGACATCTAGACGTCCAAGCAAGGAATCCAGTCGTCGACGACTTGAGACGCCATACGCGATGGAGCATCGAAGTAGGAGTCGGCTGTGAACTCGCAGCCCATGCCGCAACCGGGATCACGAACTGGATTCTAGCCACGAACGAGTCAAGCTCCTAGAGAGGCAGCTGCTACAAGAGCGGGAGCGTCTTCTACATGCCAAGACCTGCAACCGCAGTCGCAGCCATCGCAGTGGGACACCCGACCATCAGCGGCGACGAAGTCAAAGTCAAGTCAAAGTCAAATATATTTATTTCAATTAGGCCAATAAGCGGCACTTTTGAACGTCAAAAATTAAATGTTAATAAAAAATGTACAAGTAATAAAAATTGACTCTACCGTGCATTCGGAAAGTAGCTTGTTATGCTACGAGTGGAAGCAAATCGACACGCCGGTGACGGCCCACATGCTGAGCATCGTAACGTCGCGGGACATTTTGAAAGGTCACGTAGCCCATCTGTATCTAAAAAATATATTGTTGATGTTTTCAAATGTTTGAAAGATAGTTAGACATCTCAACCCAGCCGAGACACACGGTCTTTTCAAAAAATTGATCACTTGAACATACTGCCTAATTTTGATCCATCTACAAAAAACCAACGAATTGATGTATGGCTCAAAAAAGTCAACGAGTGTGCTAGCGTGTATGGTTGGGATGACAAAACTATCATTCACTTTGCTATGCAGAAACTCCAAGGCCTCGCCAAGACCTGGTATGAAGGTTTAAACTCTGTTTGGCAAGAAAAACTAATAAACGCCTTCCCCTGCGAACAAAATTACGGTCAGTCCTTGGAGGAAATGCTTAACAGAAGGAGTAGGTATAATGAACCTATAGAAGTTTATTTTTATGAAAAACTGGCTTTGCTTAACCAATGTGACGTTGTTGAGAAACGTGCAGTAGATTGTATAATTCATGGGATCAGTGATAGGACGTTAAAATCAGGTGCTCTAGCTTTACGGTCCTCTCACCCCGATCAGCTCTTGCAATTCTTGATGAGCAGCAGAGATTCTTATCAGCGTTTCGATCGAAACCATAACAAGAACAAAACCGATCACTCTAGTACCCCTAATGGTCAGCCCAGTCAAAGGTCAGGTGCTAAATCGAGTTCATTCCCTGGATGTTACAATTGCAAAGAAAGGGGTCACAGCTTCTTATATTGTCCGAAACCGCTTATAAAATGCACAAAATGCAACAGAATAGGGCATACAGTTGATAATTGTAACACGCAGATACAAAATAACGCCGTAAAACCTAGTGGCAATATTTCAAAAGCCATGTGTATCGATGTAGCCGGTCTAGGACGTGACTCTCACCCGAACTCGAAATTTACGAAGGATGTAAAAATTAACGGTACGTTACAACAAGCCTTTGTAGATTTTGGAAGCGAAGTCACTCTTATAAAAGAGTCTGTAGTTAATGAGTTAGGCCTGATCCACGATCACACGCCATCATTATTGAACGGGTTTGGAAACGGTATAGTAGAGTCACTAGGTGGATTGTTACTCAATTTCGAGGTGGACGGCGTTAATGCTCAGGTTCCATGCAAGGTTGTGTCTGATGATTTGTTAGAGAAATCCGCACATATAGGGCAGTCCTTTACTGAACTACCTCACATCATAGTTTATAAGGATGTAACTAGGCTGCAATTTATCGATATTGGCAATGAAATGCCACATCCAGATCCGGATTTAACCGAGTCCTCTCTTAAGATTAGGGCAACGGGATTGGTAGAGCTTTACGGTGCAGCATCAATGAAGGCATGGATTGATCCCTGCACAAATGGCAGCATTCTCATGAAAAATGTTGTCGCTGGGAAGCCAAATAAACAGTACTTTGTTTGTGGAGGTCTCTATCGCTCTGAAAATGGTCGTGTCTTTATAACCGTGTTCCCATGTTCGAGTTCTTGCTGGATCACAAGTAATCTAGTTTTATGTCGAGCAAAGCGAGTAGAGTTTGTCAGTAGGGTAGTTGTCGAACCACCAGAAGTCCCTATGGCGATTGAAGGCGACTTCGATGAGAATATTGTTCGTGTCGGCGATAAGGTGCCAGAAGACGTGAAGCACAGGTTGTTAGAGTTGCTCAGAAAATATCATCGTTGCTTCGCATCTTCCCTTAGGGACCTAGGTTGTACCAACGCGACCGAAATGAATATAGAGTTGAACAGTGAACGCCCTGTCGTATATCGCCCATATAGGTTATCGCATTATGAACGTGAGAAGGTGCGGTCAATGGTGAAGGAGATGCTGGATGCAGGGATAGTAAGGGAGTTGATCTCAGGGTACGCTAGCCCAATTCTACTCGTTCGTAAAAAGGATGTGTCGTTTCGAATGTGTATCGATTACCGTATGCTTAATTCTATCACGGTGAAAGAGCGCTATCCTATGCCCATTATCGAGGACGAAATAGCACGTCTTACCGGCCAGGCTTGTTTTATTTCACTCGATCTAACATCAGGTTCTTACCAGGTACTAATTTCGGAACAGAGCAGACGCCTAACCTCGTTTGTCACGCCAGACGGACAGTATGAGTTCAACCGCATGCCGTTTGGTTTGGCTAACACACCGGCCGTCTTCCAACGGTTGATGAATTCCATATTAGGGTCGGCTCGGTTCAACAAGGCAACTGCTTATTTAGATGATATTCTTATTTTTGGTAAGGATTTTAAAGAATGTTTGGAACGGCTAGAGGAGGTATTGCAAGTTTTGGAGAAAGCAAATCTCACTTTGAATCTTTCCAAATGCGACTTTTTACGAGACAATATCGATTATCTGGGTTATGAAATCAGTGCAGCTGGGGTTAGGCCAGGGGATAAAAAAATCATTAGTGTCGTGAATTTTCCACGACCTCAGAATGTTCACAATGTACGCCAATTCCTTGGTCTAGCTAGTTATTTTCGTAAATTCATCCAAGATTTTGCCCGAATCGCCTTGCCCCTCAGTATGTTGCTAAAGAAGGACACCTCATGGATATGGGGTGATAGTCAAGAGGAAGCTTTTAAGGTCTTGAAATCTAAGTTGGTTGATAAGCCCATTCTTGCAATATATGATCCTGCAGCAGAGACAGAGCTTCACACCGACGCAAGCAGATTAGGTCTTGGAGGTATTTTATTGCAGCGCTCCGAAGGGAATGATGTTTTCCGTCCAGTAGCTTACTACAGTCGACAGACCTCACCTGAGGAGAAGAATTTCCATTCATATGAACTCGAAACTCTAGCAGTAATCTGTTCTTTGCGAAAGTTTAGGGTCTATCTGCTAGGGAAATCATTTAAGATCATTACAGATTGTAGTGCTCTACGATCTACTTTCTCGAAAAGAGACCTAATCCCGAGGATAGCACGCTGGTGGCTCTTACTGCAGGAGTTTCAATGTTCAATTGAGTACAGAGCAGGCGTAAAGATGAGTCATGTAGATGCGTTATCCCGCAATCCAATCGAGAGCTCAGGAGAGAGTCCCATCGATAAATTTTCAGTTATGTCGATTAGTAGTGAGGATTGGTTACATACGCTTCAGCTTGGAGACGCCGAACTCTGTAGGATTAAAAATATTTTAAATGATAGTCTTAATGAGAAGGAACTCCGATACATAAAAGATAATTTTGTGGTCAAGGATAACAAATTGTTTCGTTGTATAGGTAATGATAAAAATAACGTTCGTTGGGTGGTACCAAAGGGTGCGAGGTGGCAAGTGTGCCGGGTGAACCATGACGATATTGGCCATTTTGGGGTGGAAAAGACGCTCGAAAGAATAAAGAAACACTATTGGTTTAGTAAAATGTCCAAGTTTGTAAAAAAATATGTTAGTGCATGCATTGAATGTGCATATGCAAAGAACAAGACTAAAACACACGAGGGCCTGCTTCATGCCATCACTAAAATAGAAGTACCATTTCATACGGTGCATGTTGACCACCTCGGGCCTTTTGTCAAGTCAAAGAGAGGCTATACTTACTTGTAGTGGTAGAAGCCTTTACCAAATTCTGTTTTATCAAACCAGTTAGAAATACTAATAGTTTGAATGCAATTAGAGCTCTTGAAGATATATTTTTTACATTTAGGGTCCCTGATCGTCTTGTAAGCGATCGTGGTTCCTGCTTTACATCTCATGCTTTCAATCGATTTTGCCTAGTCAAGGGAATTAAGCATATTCTCAATGCAGTAGCCAGTCCGAGGTCAAATGGCCAGGTTGAACGCTACAACCGTACCATTCTCGACTCCTTGAAAGCGATGACTGTTAAATACGGTGAAAAGGATTGGGATAGTCATATAGGAAAAATTCAGTGGGGACTAAACAATACTTTTCAGAAAACCACTAGTAGGACGCCGTCAGAAATACTATTTGGAACCAGTATGAATAGCGAAATAAATCCCATTCTTAACGAAGTTACTAAAGAATCTCGCGAAATCCGCGAAATTACCGATATTCGAGAAGAGGTCAAGAAAAGGATTGATAAAGAGCAGGTTAAGCAAAAGCAGGGTTATGATAGAAATAGGGTGCCAGCCCGGATCTATGCCGAAGGTGAACTCGTCAAAATAACAGACTTGTTTCCATAATGACGGGCAAAGTAAAAAACTAATGCCCTCATTTATGGGGCCCTATCGTGTTATAACAGTCTTAGGTAGGGACAGATATAAGGTAGCACCGGTTCCGGGTTTGGCCAGCATGCAAAACAAATGGCCTACAACTGTGGCAGTAGACCGTATGATGCCATGGATACACATTGCTGCCCTAGAGGTAAATAATTCGGATACCAGTGGCACTGACGACGAGGATCCTAATGAAACATAATTCGACCATTTTATTGTATTTTTCCTAGCTCTATAGTGTATCTCTCTAAGTTTTAGAGACGCTTAACTACAGATGGTTGTCATGCATTGTTTCAGATCAGGCACGAGAATCGATCGGATCGTGACTTGATTCAACAAATGACCTACTGGCTGCCACAAGAAAATCGATCGTCTTGTAGGCAGCAGTTAAGCCCCCGAAAATAATCGATCGTTCGGGTTAATAGTTCGATGATGGGTAAACCGATTAATCGATCGTTCGGACCCTAAAGCAAAGTTTAATTGTATTTGACAGAAAACATAAATCGATCGCTGTTTTCTGATCAAATTCGAATAGAAATTTAATAATATAAATTATTCTAGATATTACTGATTCGATGGATGTAATTCAATAAGTAGACGAAGAAATTGTTACATAAATCTATTGAGTCGATTTGTACTTTACGTTCCATGACAGTTGAATCAATCTTATGTGTATAAATGAGCTTAATATTTACATCAGATATTTACCTTAACCTAATGAATTGTTATCTATTGTATTTACTTACTTTATTGAACTTGTACATAATTTAAATAAATATTTATATTATTTAGCTTAGTAAATTCGTTTGAGAATTATTATTAATTTGTAAAGTCGTATTACATACTTAGCTGCGATCTCTGGGTAATTGATTAACAATTTGATATTTAAACAATAAATATGTAAAAACGGAGCAACCTGCTAGCGTCCCGATTGTTAGGGTTCCACCTGGTGTCGTGTGCGGGGACGCACACGTTGTCAGGACGGTCGATTGTTAGGGTTTGTGAATTTTGATTTTGTTAATTGATTATTTTAGTCGATATTCGTATTAACCGAGCTTTTATTTTAAACTTTACGCTGGCAACTTTACCTTTTTAATGTATTCGTGAATGCTCTGTGATTGGTTGCCGCAAAATGGCGGGAACCAATCAGAGAACTCGCTTATTCCCGCTAAAAATAGAGATATCAACGTGGGCAAACGGAACGTGGCTGGTTGCGCCGTTCTCTTGAATTTTGGGACTCGACGCGATAGCTTGTTAGATAATAAGTACTTATTCCTGTATTGATTTTTGTATGTACAAGTGCAAGTAAAATATAAGCCTGTTTCGTATAATCGCTGTATTATTACTCAACTACGTCCTGTTCCTGTTGGTGTTTCCCACAAACATAATACATTTTTATCAAACAATACAATGTGTTTTCTATTTGAATTAACTACCCTCAAAGTTGTTTCGGGGTCACATCAATATTTGTAAATAGCTATTCGAAAACGCGAAGAAAACATAGGCTGCCAGAGACCACAAAATAAGTAAAAAAGTTAAAAAAAAAACAAAAATCCCGACTGCTTAAAAAAGACGTAAACAAGAAAAATGCAAGAAAATTAATCATGCTGTGCAGTCGGAGGATACGTATTCGCGAGCTGGCTGACCAAAACCAGATGTATCCTCCGACTGCACAGCATGATTTTCTTCTTGTTTACGTCTTTTTAGTTCGTTTTTTAAGCAGTCGGGTTTTTTGATATTTTTAATATATTTTTTTAATTAAATCTTTTTTGTTTTTTTTTTAATATGTGTCGTATATTTTTCAAACCCTTCATTTTGATACCACACACGATGGATTTGGAAGAAAATTGTCCCCCACAATTTTAATGCAGTCATTGGCACTCGCAGGGTTAAGACAAATCGATTGACGTATGAATCATCAAAATCGGCCAACGCGTTAAGTCTAGAACGCCTCATAGGAACAAACATACATACATTCTTACAAACATACATACATACACACATATATACATATACTGATAAACACATTACCCTCCTTCGGCAGTCGGGTAAAAATGGCGGATTTTGGGCGCCATATTGTGGTAAAATCATGCTGTGCAGTCGGAGGATACATCTGGTTTTGCTCAGCCAGCTCGCGAATATGTATCCTCCGACTGCACAGCATGATTTTCTTTTTGTTTACGTCTTTTTAGTTCGCTTTTTAAGCAGTCGGGTTTTCATTTTTTAATTAAGTATTTTTTTATTATAATTTATTATTTTTACTAGCCAATGAAACTTATATATAAATATATCTAGCTGAAATGAAGTAGTTAATTAATTAAAGTTAACCGGAAGAATGACCGCCTAATAGCCGTAAAATTAGCCATGGACAAACAGCCACCCTTAAATCTAATCTCAGCGTATGCTCCCCAAGTTGGCTGTTCAGAATCAGAAAAAACCCAATTCTGGGAAGACTTTGATGACCTGATAAATGAGATACCACCCACAGAAACAAAGTATATTGGTGGAGACCTAAATGGTCACGTAGTGTAACGGGATACTTTCTTGGGAACAATAAAGCACCATACACAGAGAACGATGTTTATTATATTTAACCCTTGAACACGTTACCAAAATTAATAAATTTAAAAAGGGTCGCTGGTTGCAGTTGGCTGGTCAACTTTTCCTCGTACTAAAATATTACCCAACTAATTTAGAGTTGAGGGTGGAAGAACAAAAAAATAAAAATAATAATATAACGGAAGGGCCAGAAAGCCCGTCCCCGGAACCGTCGCGTAGCCAGCCAACTCCACACTGCGACAGCCTGCCTCGAGCAGATAGCCTCCGCCAGGCAATCAGCCCCAACCAGACAGTCAGCCCCAACCAGACAGTCAGCCCCAACCAGACACCTCCTGAAGTTACAGAATAAAAACTTCTTAGCACAAAAACTCAAATTAAACACAAAGGGCTCCGAGTATATAGAACAGACAGGTCGCTAAAACACGGTAAGTAACATCCTATACACCGGGCTTTACATAGGCGAGCACAATGGGTGAGCCGTCCGGCACTCTTCATGATTAAACACACAGAATTTAGGGTTAGACGGAGCAGACAATTCGCTACACATGGAAGGTATTATCTTACACACAGGCTTTACATAAGTGAACACAATGGATGAGCTGTCCCGCACTCTTCATGATTAAACACACAGATTTTATTGTTATACAGATCAGACAAATTGTTGGGATACGGGGAATATTATCTTAAATACCGGGCTTTACATAGGCTAACATAATGGATGGCCCTCCTGAGTATATGGAAATCATGCCTAAGGTGTATGTAAATAGGTATAATTGTATGGAGCTTGTCAACAAACACCCACAAAGGATAGGCCAGCCCAAATAATATAAATGTATCGGCCGCCCCAAGAAACCGAATACCAACTGACAGAGCCTTTAGGAAGTCAAACACGTACCTTTCGGAGGAAGAAAACCCGTAGGGTAGATAGGTCGGCCCAATTTCGACCCCACGCCACGTTGTTCTGAAAGAAACCAGCAAGTCAGCACACAGAACTCACAACGAAATACGATGGGGTCAATCCCCCGAGCAAAGCGACTTACCGTGAGGGATTATGAGCCCGACGTGGGAACACGTGGACAACGGGGCCAGTACCTGACCGAATCCCCGCTGCCACAGGAAGAAGCCCACGTTAAGATAACTCAGCAACACTATCAGTCAGGTCGCGGTCGCACGGACCTCACGGTTCCACGTGGACCAAAGCGACCTGATCAAAGCACAGCCAGGAGCAGCTTTTTCGGTCGCCGGGACGCACTCACGCGTCCCAATGCGGATCAGGCTACTCACACACACCAACTTCAGCACCACAGATTATTGGTTAGGGCTTCGGCCCAACCAGCACGTTAGCAGGCGGGTGACCGAAGATCCGGTCGCCACGCCGCCTCGCAGAAAAAGCAAAAAAGATCACCGCACGCACAAATCAAAACGTCAAATCACCCAGTGCCGTTCGGATACAAATCGCACAAAAATCAAATCACTTTGATTTTAACTACCCCACGAAACAATTTCAATCCTTGAAGAAATGACAAGGAAAAATCACCCTTCCGTAAAATACACCATCCCAGGTTCAAATCACATCCGTCAAATTATTCAAATACAATTTACAATTAAATTCTATAAAAACACAATCACTGACTAATAAAAATTATTTTAAACATGCACTGCGTCTAACTAACGATTTGCGCGTTTCCAAACGCAAATGCGGCACTCACAAATGACAGCTGGCAGTCTGTCAAAACAAACAAATAGAATTAAGTAAATATAAATTTCGGAGGACGAATATCAAGTGATTTTAAGTTATTTAAGTGAAATTAGAGTGTTTATAGGGAACTCGACGTCCCAGGGTGCGGTTCCAAAGTGGTTCCACCACCCAGCGGCAGTTTTAAGGCGAATGAGCAATACAAATACGGCAGAAATAGGTAACTAATTTTCTTTTGACAAAACTTTTATCTACCACAAAAAAAGTGTTACAGTATCCCCTCACCCGCCAGAATTTCGCGAGGTAACAAGCGAAATTCGAGCTGGTCCCCAGCTCTATGACCCGGTGGAGGCATAAGGCATGGCACAGAATGCGCCTGCTAATTTGCGGGACTGTTTCTTCAGCCCGTCTTTGGATACACACATACAAACA
Source organism: Anorthoa munda (assembly GCA_945859665.1). Lineage (NCBI taxonomy): Eukaryota > Metazoa > Arthropoda > Insecta > Lepidoptera > Noctuidae > Anorthoa > Anorthoa munda. Next base: position 29,463,630 of record OX243911.1, on the reverse strand, counting down.
CATGAAACTAAGGGTAGCCCCCATGCCAGCTACTCTGCAATACATATCAAAAAAATAATCAACACCCCTTGAGGCCCACAGTACTGGACATGACGACGCCAAATGCAAAAAATAAAAAAAACGCCCAAATGGAGGATCAATCGGCACTCTTTATGTCTTTCACATGGCAATCACTCCTTCTACCATTCTCATCTTCCAACAAGTAAACCAGATTAGACAACTTCCGCACAACCTTACATTTCTCAAACCGTGGAGCCAGCTTGTAGGAAAAATGTTTCGAGGCATCACTCCGAACATGAGTGCGCCGCCACACAAAATCATCCTTCTCAAAAACAGCATCCCTTCTACGCTGATTGTAATACTTGGCATTACGCCAATGGGATTTTCTCAACTCTTGGTCAACTTTCAAGAACACTTCTTTCAGGGTGCCCAACTTGTCAACGTAGGCTTCACGGGAAGTAGTATCAATCTCATGGTTGGATTCAACAGAAACATCCTCGAACACCTTGCAACCATCACCAGCCAACTTTTTCTGCCCCTCAGTCAACGCATCAAAAGGGTGCAACCGACTCACTTGGGACACTATAACTTCACTGGGTTTCCGATAAGATAAATCGGCCCGACCCGTCAGACTCAATACGCCAGGTGCAAGATTAAAGGCCCTCCAAAAATTTAATCCAAATAGCAGAGGAGGGGACACCTCCGGAATCACAAAAAACTTTATCACCCGCAAGACATGGTTCACCGTCACCGGCAAATACATATACCCAAGAACAGGGGAAGTTGAACCATTCGCGGTTCTCACAACATCTACATCATTCGACTTATGGATCTGGGCCATACCCGAAAAATGATCCACAACAGAACCACCAACAATCGAAATTTCCGAACCCGAATCTAAAAGACCGGAAACAGACAAACCACAAATATCTACGTTTAAATAAGGACGGGTATCATCACCAGAGGAACGGACCGTCGCTACTTGTATTTTTGCATCCGGAGTCACCTTGTTTTTAGGAGAACACTTCGGACAATTCTTGGTTTTTACACCCTTCTCCCCACAGCGATAACAGATCATGACGCGGGGCGCCTTACACTCAAGGAGGTTATGATCCTTCACCCGACACCGTACACAAAACTTCTCCACCGCAGTCTCAACAGTCTCACAAACAGAGCGATTACCCTTACCAGCCTTGTACGCAAGATCGGGGGCGACAGCGTGTTGAACATTGCGTGGGGGTTCGGTAAAAAATTCCGACCTGACCTTCGCCGCTTCCAACTGCCGGCAACGCCTTTTCAGTTCAGACCACGAATCGATATCAACCAAGGCCAGTTGGAGGGTATATGCTGGTCGGATATTAAACTTCGCGATGCTCAGCTTTTCTCTCTCACCCAGGGGACACCTCAAACGGGAAAAGTAGTTTTGAAGGATGCTGAGGTAATGGACTATAGACTCATCCGGACCCTGCGTCCGGGATCGGATCTCCTGCAGCAAGCGGTGGTCATAATCCGAAGGCAAATATTCCTCCAACAGCAAATTCCTTAACTGTTCCCAATTCTCAACCTCATCCCTGATACCCCGGTACCAGTACAATGCATCATCAACAAACAGCTCGACGGCAGACCTAAATAATCGATCCGAAGAGATACCACGCGACAAACAAAGCTCCTCAACTCTCTCCAGAAACTCATGGACGCCAACCTTACCATTGAATTTAACGTTCAGGGAATGGATATTAGCCGTGCGATCACACGTGACACAACGTTTCTCCGCCTCAGCATCCTTAGCGGCTCCCACGGGGTAGGTCGGCTCGGATCCGCCTACTTGTGGTTTAAACTCAAAGGTACTGGAAAAAGCATGAAACATTTTGTCTATTCGCCGGAGAATAACCAGAAGGCTTGCATCCAGCTCCGTCTTCAGCTCCATGTCCCCCTTCTCCACCGGTTCGACACGGGTTAACCTATGAAACAAGTGGTTCCCTAAACCTTGGATGCGGTATAACCGCTTTAGCAAAAGTGGCTTTTTATCTAACAGTTCCTGCAGCTCTGCCAGTTTAGTTTTAACAGTCTGTAATTCCAAATGCACATCGCCTTCAAACATGTTAACCTCATCAGTGGGTATCTCTTTGGACAGAGCCCTGATTTGAGTACGCAATCGACCAACCGTGGCCTCAGGTACACCATCACGGATGGCAACCTCGTACAGCAGCTCATCCTTGTTTAGGATATGAAAACGAATGGGGCGTTCCTCCATTTCAATAAATAACTACCAGTATAAATTATGAAGTTACACAATTCAACTTATAGACTAACACAAACACACATCAAAAATTGACCAGCCAATTCGTCCCTGAGCATAAGACCAGGGCCGAGGACCTGCACCAACAATGTCCTGTTCGGGCGCCGATGTAACGGGATACTTTCTTGGGAACAATAAAGCACCATACACAGAGAACGATGTTTATTATATTTAACCCTTGAACACGTTACCAAAATTAATAAATTTAAAAAGGGTCGCTGGTTGCAGTTGGCTGGTCAACTTTTCCTCGTACTAAAATATTACCCAACTAATTTAGAGTTGAGGGTGGAAGAACAAAAAAATAAAAATAATAATATAACGGAAGGGCCAGAAAGCCCGTCCCCGGAACCGTCGCGTAGCCAGCCAACTCCACACTGCGACAGCCTGCCTCGAGCAGATAGCCTCCGCCAGGCAATCAGCCCCAACCAGACAGTCAGCCCCAACCAGACAGTCAGCCCCAACCAGACACCTCCTGAAGTTACAGAATAAAAACTTCTTAGCACAAAAACTCAAATTAAACACAAAGGGCTCCGAGTATATAGAACAGACAGGTCGCTAAAACACGGTAAGTAACATCCTATACACCGGGCTTTACATAGGCGAGCACAATGGGTGAGCCGTCCGGCACTCTTCATGATTAAACACACAGAATTTAGGGTTAGACGGAGCAGACAATTCGCTACACATGGAAGGTATTACCTTACACACAGGCTTTACATAAGTGAACACAATGGATGAGCTGTCCCGCACTCTTCATGATTAAACACACAGATTTTATTGTTATACAGATCAGACAAATTGTTGGGATACGGGGAATATTATCTTAAATACCGGGCTTTACATAGGCTAACATAATGGATGGCCCTCCTGAGTATATGGAAATCATGCCTAAGGTGTATGTAAATAGGTATAATTGTATGGAGCTTGTCAACAAACACCCACAAAGGATAGGCCAGCCCAAATAATATAAATGTATCGGCCGCCCCAAGAAACCGAATACCAACTGACAGAGCCTTTAGGAAGTCAAACACGTACCTTTCGGAGGAAGAAAACCCGTAGGGTAGATAGGTCGGCCCAATTTCGACCCCACGCCACGTTGTTCTGAAAGAAACCAGCAAGTCAGCACACAGAACTCACAACGAAATACGAGGGGGTCAATCCCCCGAGCAAAGCGACTTACCGTGAGGGATTATGAGCCCGACGTGGGAACACGTGGACAACGGGGCCAGTACCTGACCGAATCCCCGCTGCCACAGGAAGAAGCCCACGTTAAGATAACTCAGCAACACTATCAGTCAGGTCGCGGTCGCACGGACCTCACGGTTCCACGTGGACCAAAGCGACCTGATCAAAGCACAGCCAGGAGCAGCTTTTTCGGTCGCCGGGACGCACTCACGCGTCCCAATGCGGATCAGGCTACTCACACACACCAACTTCAGCACCACAGATTATTGGTTAGGGCTTCGGCCCAACCAGCACGTTAGCAGGCGGGTGACCGAAGATCCGGTCGCCACGCCGCCTCGCAGAAAAAGCAAAAAAGATCACCGCACGCACAAATCAAAACGTCAAATCACCCAGTGCCGTTCGGATACAAATCGCACAAAAATCAAATCACTTTGATTTTAACTACCCCACGAAACAATTTCAATCCTTGAAGAAATGACAAGGAAAAATCACCCTTCCGTAAAATACACCATCCCAGGTTCAAATCACATCCGTCAAATTATTCAAATACAATTTACAATTAAATTCTATAAAAACACAATCACTGACTAATAAAAATTATTTTAAACATGCACTGCGTCTAACTAACGATTTGCGCGTTTCCAAACGCAAATGCGGCACTCACAAATGACAGCTGGCAGTCTGTCAAAACAAACAAATAGAATTAAGTAAATATAAATTTCGGAGGACGAATATCAAGTGATTTTAAGTTATTTAAGTGAAATTAGAGTGTTTATAGGGAACTCGACGTCCCAGGGTGCGGTTCCAAAGTGGTTCCACCACCCAGCGGCAGTTTTAAGGCGAATGAGCAATACAAATACGGCAGAAATAGGTAACTAATTTTCTTTTGACAAAACTTTTATCTACCACAAAAAAAGTGTTACAGTAGGAACATCTAACAGTTTATATCCGGGCGTGCATGGAAGTCGAGGATACGGCACCAAAAACAAACAAGGGGAGATTTTGGATTTCGGGATGAGACATAATCTTGCCATCATTAACACTTTTTTTCAAAAGAAATCGGAACACTTGATCACTTATAAAAGTTCAGGACACAGTACACAAATAGATTATATCTTGGCAGATAGAAACCTAGTTGGAAACTTCAAGGACTGTAAGGTCATCCCTGGAGAGGCGCTTACTTCGCAGCATAGGATCTTAGTAGCATGTCTAAAACTACCTAGGCCTATAAAAACTATTGCAGATAAAACCCCGAATATCAAATGGGGACAACTTTATAGCCCGAAAGGTGAAGAGCTGATTGTCGCCCTTAAACAGTATTTGGAGCAGGATATGAACAACGAATACAACAACAACGCCGAACTTATGTGGTCAAACTTTGCACACACCTGTAAAGCCCAATCGTCCAAAATCTTAGGAGTCTCAAAGGGAAAACTAAGCAATAACAAGGACCCAAGTTGGTGGAATGACAGAGTTAAACAAGCTATAGGTGCCAAAAGGGATCTTTTTAAATTATGGCAAAAAACCCAACTGGAAGAGGACCGCATTGAATACGGGAAGGCGAAACAACTAGCGAAACGCGAGGTAGCCCAAAGCAGAGCACAATCTAAAGAAAGTTTTTATAGCAGACTGGAAGATGCAAAGAATGACACAGAAATCTTCAAAATCGCTAAGCAGCGACATAAGTCAACACTAGACATTAAAGTCAATAAATACATCCGTGACAAAAATGGTCGGCTACTAACATCTAATGAAGACATAAACCAAAGATGGTGCCAATACTATGCAGAGCTTCTTAACGAGGAATTCCCAAGCCAGCAACAACCTATTATAAAATCTACTGCTGGCCCAGTCCTGGAAGTCAAGGTTGAAGAGGTGAAAACCGCAGTCACAGCGATGAAAAACCATAAAGCTGTCGGTCCCGACGAAATACCCTCTGATATCTGGAAACAGATAGGACCTGTAGGATTAGAGTGGCTCACAGGACTCTTCAATGCTGTCCTCAACTCCAATATTATCCCAGAATCATGGCGTCAAAGTTACATAGTGCCCTTTTATAAGAACAAAGGTGACGTCAGCGCCTGCGGGAATTATAGGGCTATAAAACTCACTTCTCATACCCTAAAAATATGGGAAAGAATATTAAACAACCGCTTCTTGAACCACGTTGTCATTTCCGAGAACCAATACGGTTTTACGCCATCAAAATCCACAACCGATGCCATCCAAACAGTCCGAATCATCATGGAAAAGCATAGGGCCAACAGCGAAAATTTACACCTTGTTTTCATAGACCTTGAGAAAGCGTTTGACCGGGTGCCACGAAACCTGGTATGGCAAGCAATGAGAGCGCAGGGTCTACCGGAATATTACGTGGCTCTAGTCCAGGACATGTACCACAGGAGTAGCACAAAAGTGAGAAGTTTGGCTGGAATGAGCAAAGCCTTTGAAGTTAAAGTTGGCGTTCATCAAGGTTCTGCGTTGAGCCCACTACTCTTCAATCTGGTAATGGACTATCTCACCAAAGATATCCAGGCCTCTCTGCCATGGTGTATGTTATACGCAGATGACATCGTGCTCATTGACAAAAGTTCGCAACAACTGCAAATGTCTCTCGAGCAATGGAGGCACGCCCTGGAAAGCAATGGACTCCGTATCAGCAGAAGCAAGACCGAACATCTGGAATGCAACTTTGGTGGTGATACTACCATAACAAACACGATCTATATCGAGGGAGATCCACTTCCAAAGGTATCTCAATTCAAATATCTCGGAGCGATGCTGACGGCTGATGGTAATATTGAAACCGATGTTACCCACAGAGTCAACGTTGCCTGGCAAAGATGGAGAGCTCTCTCAGGCGTCCTCTGCGACACAAGAATGCCGATTCAAGTTAAGGGCAAAATTTACAAAACAGCTGTAAGACCCGCAATGATGTACGGTGCCGAATGCTGGGCCATAAAAAGGGTGCATGAACAGAAGCTGCATGTGGCTGAGATGAAGATGCTGAGATGGGCAGCAGGCGTAACAAGACTTGATAAAGTGCGAAATGAACACATCAGAGGCAGTTACAAAGTTGCGGCCATCACAGACAAACTAACAGAAAGTAGGCTTCGTTGGTATGGCCACGTAATGAGACGTCCCGAAAACTACGTGGTTTGGCAAGCCCTGGCACTACCGAATACAAAAAAGAAAAGAGGAAGACCTCAAGCCACATGGTGGTCTACAGTAACCCGCGACTTGGAACGAGCCCAACTTACAGGACAGACAACCCAGGACAGACCATCCTGGCGCATCAGAACGAGGAGAGCCGACCCCAAATAATGGGATGAGGCAACGAAGAAGAAGAGGTGAAGTACAATGCAGAGAGGTACGAGTCTCTGACTAGTGCCTCATGCAGCTGTGCCAACCATATACCACCCACCCCGAACCATATACCACCCACCCAACCGCAAGGTGACTTGTCTCCACTAGTGTTGGCGGTTCCAGAAAAATTCTGTGTACCCAATACACAAGAATATAAAACAATAATGTTTAGTGACAAAATAGGTTCTGGCTTTGGAACAATTATAAATAATTACCTTAGCTACAGTTCTACAAATCATTGCTACCATAATATTAGTTTCAAGCAAATGATAAAAAAATTATACATTCGAATATTGATAATTATTCTATAATGGTTTTGCTGTTAGGTAATAGTACTGGCATTACCAAAAAGGACATAGTGGACGGTATCGACGCCTTGTTAGGATTAAATTTAAGAAAACTGATGGTATGTGCTTTTCCATACTCTGATACATTCTCAGAACAGGAGAATAATCGTATTTTTAAATTGAATAACATTTTGCAAATGTTGACTTGTCATAATGACAAATTTTTGTTTTTTGACACTAATAGATTTATTAGTGGACTTAAAGTAACTCAGAGAGCTTTCTCTCTGTCTTGTAATTGTAGACGTAAGATTGCTATATTGATAGCATATTCGTTAAATCAAGTGATAAGAAATCTATCAAATATTATATTAATTGATGAGCCTGTGTTGCCTAGTTTAACTAGCAACATAGATTTAAACTAGTCCATAAGACAACAGAAGTAATTAGTCGTCTCTTCGCTGTCCATCTTGCAGCTGGAGGATAGGCCAAATGTCCAATACATTGCGGTTTCGACCCGGGGTCTCAGTAAAAACCCATTTTTTTGGGTTTTTTGCATGGGAACCATGTATGAATGTTATGTTGTTAGAATCGTTATGAAATAAGCTATCATATTTCACAGGGATTTGCCCAGTTTTACATTGTAATTAATTTATAAAAATTGTGTTTCCCAGTTTTGAGTAAATTTGAGTAAAAAAAAATTAATAAAAAAAAAACATACCATTATTTAATAAAGTTTTAATTTTATTTACAGGAATACACCCTATTACACAAGAATCAATAAAAATATCACACCTCCCCACACATTTTTTATTAATTATTTATTATTATTAATTACGACGGAAAAAAATAACCCGGCCGGCGGCACAAAAAAGTTTTTGTTTTCACTTAGAATCGAATTTGTTTCGTTTAGGACTTCATTGTTTCGATAGATAATTAGCGTAGCATTGGTAATTACAATAGTTTGATGAGTATTAAGCACAAATAAACTTCGAAACACGAATAAATAAAAACGGACACGAAAAAGTCGGAACGTGGTTGATGAAACACTATTTCGGCTCGAATTTACACCAAATACACAAAAAAGCTATTAAAAACAGTTCAACACTCCCCCTTGGAGCCCTACATCAGGGCTCCAGGGTCTGCACTCAGGATCTAACACAATCACGTATTTTAAACATATTTGTAAACACTATATGGCGACTAATTTCGTGCACTGACTTTGACAATAAATATAAATGTCATTTGACGGATCCACAGACCAAAATATTTTTATTTCTTATAATTGTCTATGAAATAATCGACTAAAACTAAAAGTTATCGAGAATACCCGCCTTACTGACATAAAATATTTAAAACACACAACTCTCACCTGACCAAACCGACCGATTGACCAGATTGACATTGCCGCGATGGTTAATCGGACGCCTTGACAGCGGAGAGGAACAATCATTGTAATAATTATTATGCATGCAATACAGCATACTTCCAATTTTATTGGAAATGTTTGATCCTACTAATATATAGGTCCCTATTTTCTTTTGTCGATATCTATCACTAAAATCAATACCCGACCCGACTACATCCCTAATTAAGTAGCGAAGAACTTTCGAGAACGAAATAGTGAATATATTCAATCCAAAATAAACTTTATAGTAATCGCGTAAGGTTGATTTTAACTAGACGTTTTGTTAAATTATTAGTAAATTGAAATTTACTAAGATTTTATTAGAAAACAAATAAAATCGTTGTTACCGATGATAGGAAGCACCTCAATTTTTAAGATTCTTTTTCCTACTATCATTTTTGCACTCCAAAGTGGAACAAAACGGCATAGTTAAGGAAAAATAAATTTGTCGCGAGACTAGCAACTCGACGTGATGTTAGAACATGACTGGAATCAGACTTGCGTGCAAGCGCTTATTAGTGACACGCGTGCCACGCCTACTTTGCATTTCCACTGTTTTTTCTGTTCCGTTTTTAAGCTCGAATAACGCATTGGAATGGGCGGAGTCGTTGGCAGTACCGGTCCGCTTGGCGCATGCGCGCGGAGTAGTCTATTTTGTGTTAGCACAGAAATATTTTAAACGTTTTGTAATCTAAAGTCAAATTAGATTCAACTGCCAAGCAAATGCCGCTACCCGACCATACATGGCGGTATTCGCAGTGGTCGCAATTATAAATTTAATTGCGTTTACCGTATGGTTGACATTCGTGTTATAAGTTGATATTTACTACTACCCAACCCAGATAACACATTGCATTTATAACCCCCGACGGAAAAAGAGTAGTGTTACAAGTTTGACGTGAAAAAATCTAAGCCTTCAAATAAAAAAAATGTAATTCCAAGTCTTAATTTTTGCTTTTTAGAGGTTTTGTGTCGGGGATTTTTTAACTGTTTAATTATTTTTTTTAATTACATTATCGATATCGATAGATATCCGATTCCTTAATTCGAAAAAATAAGATTTGGGTTTTTTTTTTTTTTGAACGCTTATATTTTTAATAAATAAAATCAATTTGAAATTACTTACTAGTTTAATAATGCTCATTGAGGCGGGCGGGCCTCTTTATAATATTAACTTATAAAAATATAATTACTTATTTTCATTTGTCGATATCCATCTATAAAGACAATAACGACCCAACGAATCACTAATTTACTGAAAAGAAACTTTCGAGAACGATATAGTTCAAAATGTTTCAAATTCAAGATCCAGGAACGAACCATACCAGTCCCCGTGGCTCGTATCGGCTCCTTTCGCAATTGACGTCCTTCATATAAATTATTTTTTGCAGCTTATTTACGTTGGTTGTTCCTATCATTGAATAATTTGATTTTACTTTTTGGAAGTAGAGTTGGTTGTTTAAAAATACTCATACTAAAATATTTGTTTCCGGTTTGTAAATATTTTTGATATGTATAAGTATATTATGTAATATTGTAGGTAAAGGAGGAGGCGGAACGCGTGAGGGAGACGCAAAGGAGGCGCCCTCATGCCCCTAACCACCGCAGGAGACGACCCGGGCGTCGGGAGTCGCAAGCCGATTCCCGGCCACCGTAGGCGCGGGCTTGCGGACGGAAAGTAATGGGTAGCTCGCCGTCCGATAAGGACCAAGCCCGAGTTTACGGCGCGTAGTGTTCCACGCGCGTCTCAAAGAGATGTCAGCACAGTGACGGGGTCCGATAGGACCGATGCCTGTCTGGGTCGCGGATAAATGTGAAAGAGAGTTACCGTGGCCCTGGCAAAAGCAACTGAAGGAACACGGGTGGGTTTTAGTCAGTAAAAGTCTGACACGCCCTCCCGCTTCACCCAGAACGGGAGAAGTCATTGGATGATTTCCCAAACAAAAAAAAAAAAAAAAAAAAGGTATGTGTGTATTGTATTTTATTAATAATAATAATAATAACATAATAATAATAATAATAATAATAATGGCAACCCTGTGTCAACAATATGTCTAATTTTCTGTTCCTCAAATAAAAAATCAAATAAATATATTTTCGGAGAAATCACCATAAAATTCATAAAATTAGAAACCTCATATCAAACAAATATAAAGAGAACTTAAAATTAACACAAGAAATTATCAATAAAACCTAAAAATAAACCAAGAACAACAATGACGTCTGTCATGTCTGTGACAGACGCAAATTACAAGGAAAATTACAAGATAAAATGGAATGAATAAGATATAATAATGTTGACGAGAGCTGCCGCCGCAAGGAAAGCACGCCTACCACCTCCGGCCTCGTCGCCCAGCTCCGCCTCGCCGCCGCCGGAAACCAGCCCCACTGTGAGTGCTGTGACACCGGCCGTGGCAGTTGCGTCGAGCTCGAGCGACGAGTACTTCTCTCCGCCGACGACACCACCACCTGCGCGTCGACGGGGAGGACGCCGGCCGCCGGACCGCTTAGGACCTCGAGGCTTACCGGTCTCTGATAGGGTCCCAGCACCCGGCGGAAGTGTGCGCATGAAATGGACACAATCCATTAACGAAAATGTCATGCGCGCATACTTTGGGGCTACAGAGGGAGGAAACAACCTGACCGCGTACCGTGTCCGGATGCTCTCTTTGTTTCAGGTGCTTGAGCCAGCCGTCAACGTTTCGGCCCAACGACTTTCGGATCAGGTGCGGGTTATCCAGCGTAATCGTATGTTGGATGATACTGTACTTGATCGCCTCCGAACGGAAATGGGTAACCGTGTCACTGCCCCTTTGTCGCAGGCTGTGGTGCCACCACAGTCCATCCATAATTCCATCCACGCTGACGAGGAGAGTAGTGACAGGGTTACAAACGTAAGTACCCAGTGCAATGAGAAACTGAGGAGTGCTTTGGAGTGTGCTATTCGGGAATATCGTTACATGCCTCCCGAACTTAGGCCACGATTACCTCGTTTGCCCATGCATAACAAAAATAGGGCGCTGGTGGCTGTTCTGGATTCGCAGTTGTCAAACTATTTTGATAACTGCGAAGACCTCACTGATGCACATTCGATCATGTATTGCGCGGCGGTAGCGGCATGTCGTGTAGCCCACGTCAAATTTGCAGATGACAGGGCTACACGACCGAAACCAGCCGTGCCGGCTTGGCAATGCAGGATCGAACGTCGTATTGGTGGGGCCAGAACACTCATCGGCAAACTAATTTGTTTCAGGGAGGGTAATAATCGCCCAAGAGTGATGCGCTTTGTGAAACGGGCGTTTTCGGGGACTGATGTCAGTCCCCGAGACTATATAAACCATATCACAGAGCGCATCGACTTCCTGAAACAAAAAGTGTTTGCATGGGCAAACCGTATTCGTAGGTACAGGCGGAGAGTGGAGCGATACACCCAGAATCGTACATTCCAAAGTAATGAAAGGTGGGTTTATCGTGCTTGGGAGCGACCCGTCCAAGGTGTGACTGATACGTGCCTGCCGGATGATGACGCTATGTGTTCATTCTGGCGCAGCATCTGGTCGGTGCCTGTCAGTCACACCGAAGGTGAATGGACTCGGGAAGTCGAACGAGCGTGCGATCCAATACAAGAAATGGGGGCTATCACGATCAGCCCCCAAGATGTAGCCCGTGCAGTCCGTCCGTTGCCGAACTGGAAATCTCCAGGGCCGGACGGGCTGCACAATTTTTGGATCAAGTGGCTACAAAGGTCGCACGCTCTTTTGGCATCTCAGTACCAGGCAGCCTTGGAGTCTGGTTCGCTACCCAAGTGCCTTACAACAGGAATAACCCACCTGCTCCACAAGTCTGGTAGCACCGCGGAACCCAAAAATTATAGACCTATTACATGTTTACCAACGGTCTATAAGGTTCTTACATCCATTTTGAGAGTTAAAATTAATAAACACGTCGACGATAACTCGATCATGTCGGTCTCTCAGAATGGATGTAGGAACGGGTCCCGCGGTACTAAGGAGCTACTCCTTATTGATATGGCCATTAGCCAACAGGTTCGGCGTTCCCGAAAGGATCTGTCGACATGTTGGATAGATTATAAGAAGGCCTATGACTCGGTGCCTCATACATGGCTCATGAGGGTGCTAGAATTGTATAAAATAGATACAACTCTACGCACCTTCCTGAAATCGTGTATGGGGCAATGGAGCACAGTCCTTCGCTATCCAGGATGTCGAAATATCCAGAGGAATAGCGAACCTGTAAGGATTGAGCGAGGTATATTCCAGGGCGATAGTTTAAGTCCACTTTGGTTTTGTCTAGCCTTGAATCCTCTAAGCATGTTGCTGGAGAATTCAGGGCTAGGCTATCGGTTGAGGAGAGGTGGTCAGATTATATCTCACCTCCTTTATATGGATGACCTGAAGCTCTTTGCCCCCAGCAATCTTCAGCTGATGGAGCTACTGAAGGTAACTGAAACTTTTAGTAGCGCCATCAGGATGGAGTTTGGTGTGGACAAATGTGCGGTTATGCATGTAAAGCGAGGGGAGATTGTGGAATCCGTGGGAATTCAACTCGCGGATTCCATAAACCTGAGATCCCTCTCTCCAAACGAAACCTATAAGTATTTGGGTATGTCGGAAGCGTTAGGTATCAGCACTACTGACATGAAGCAATCGTTGAAGGAACGCTTCTTTGGCCGCCTGAAGAAAGTATTCAATAGCTTTCTTTCGGGCGGAAACAAGGTGCGCGCTTTCAACGGTTGGGTCATGCCGGTATTGATGTACTCTTTCGGGATACTCAAATGGACTCAAACCGAACTCGACGCCCTGGATAGGCGGGTCCGAACATTGCTGACTGCATATCGAATGCATCACCCACGATCGTCGGTCATGAGATTGTATATCCCGCGGAAGTGTGGAGGCCGAGGCTTTTTAAATGCCAAAAACCTCCACAACCGCGAGATATGCAATCTCAGAGAATATTTTCTACACGCCGACGTGGGTATGCATCGAGATGTAGTGGCAGTGGACAAGGGACTCACCCCGCTCTCCTTGGCAAATGAGAACTGGCGCAAGCCTGTAGTGCTTGATACTAACGACCGCAGGGAGGTATGGCAGAGTAAGGAGCTCCACGGACGCTTTTTCCGGGCCCTACATGGGTCCGATGTAGATCAGTCAGCGTCCGTAGCCTGGCTGCGTTTCGGTGACCTCTTTGGGGAAACCGAAGGTTTTGTCTGTGCAATTATGGACGAAGTTATCATGACGAATAACTACCGGAGATTTATTGTGAAGGATGGCACGGTTGACATCTGTCGGGCATGTCACCGCCCGGGTGAATCGATCCGCCACATTATCTCTGGTTGTTCTCGGCTAGCTAACGAAGAGTACTTGCATAGGCACAACCTTGTAGCCAGGATTATCCATCAGCAACTCGCTCTGAAATACACTCTTGTGGCATCGGAGGTACCGTACTACAGGTATGTGCCCGACCCAGTTCTCGAAAATGGCAATATCACATTGTACTGGGATCGGTCCATCATCACTGACAGGACTATTGTAGCCAATAAGCCTGATATTGTGGTGGTGGACCGAATCGAGAGGCGTACAATGATTGTTGACATTACCGTCCCGCATGACGAGAACCTCGTGAAAGCCGAGAAAGATAAGCAAATCAAGTATCTTGACTTGGCTCGCGAGGTTGTCGACATGTGGGATGTGGACACAGCGATCATTGTACCGATAGTCGTGTCGGCCAATGGCTTAATAGCCACGAGCCTCGACCAACACCTTAGGAGGCTCTCGTTAGGCGGCTGGGTCAAGGGCCTGATCCAGAAGGCAGTACTCCTCGATACGGCTCGCATTGTGAGGAGGTTCCTGTCTCTGGAACCCTAACCACCGGTAGCTTGGACCCTGCTCCCGATACCGGTTGGCCTCTATTTTTTATATTTTTAAATGTTTTTTTTTTTTTTTTGTAATTTATTTAATAAAAATATTTAAAAATGTAATAAATAAGAAAAAAAAAAGCAATAAAGGACATAATAATAATAAAAAAAAAAAAAGAAAAAAAAAAAAATTGAAAAAAAAAAAAAAAAAAAAAAAATAGACCGATAACGTGTTTACCGACGGTCTATAAAGTTCTTACATCCATTCTGAGAGCGAAAATTAATCAACATATTGACAATAACTCCATCATGTCTGCTTCTCAGAATGGATGTAAGAATGGGTCCCGCGGTACTAAGGAGCTGCTCCTCATAGACATTGCTATTAGCCAACAGGTTCGCCGTTCCCGCAAGGATCTGGCGACATGTTGGATAGATTACAAGAAGGCCTATGACTCAGTGCCACATACATGGCTCATGAGGGTGCTGGAGTTGTATAAAATTGATGCAACACTGTGCGCCTTCCTGACGTCATGTATGGGGCAGTGGAGGATGGTCCTTCACTATCCAGGATGTCGACAGATTCAGGAAAACAGCGAACCTATAAGGATTGAGCGCGGAATATTTCAGGGCGACAGTCTGAGTCCTCTGTGGTTTTGTTTAGCCCTGAACCCTCTCAGTACACTGCTGGAGGGTTCGGGCCTGGGCTATCGGTTGAGAAGAGGTGGTCAGGTTATATCACACCTCCTTTACATGGATGATCTGAAGCTCTTTGCCCCCAACAACTTTCAACTGATGAAGCTACTGAAGGTGACAGAAACCTTCAGTGACGCCATCAGAATGGAATTTGGTGTGGACAAATGTGCAGTCATGCATGTAAAGCGAGGGGAGATTATGGAATCCGTGGGAATACAACTCTCGGATTCCATACACCTTCGATCCCTTTCCTCAACCGAAACTTACAAGTATTTGGGTATGTCGGAAGCATTAGGCATCAATGCTAGTAACGTGAAACAGTCGTTGAGGGAACGCTTCTTTGGCCGCCTGAATAAAGTACTAAATAGTCTTTTATCAGGCGGAAACAAGGTGCGCGCCTTCAACGGCTGGGTCATGCCGGTCTTGATGTATTCTTTCGGCATACTCAAATGGACTCAGACAGAACTTGACGCCCTGGATAGGAGAGTCCGCACGCTGCTTACCGCAAATCGTATGCATCACCCACGGTCATCGGTCATGAGACTGTATATCCCGCGGAAGTGTGGGGGTCGAGGCTTTTTAAATGCTAAGACCCTGCACAACCGCGAGGTATGCAGTCTTAGGGAATACTTCCAGGCCGCTGACGTGGGTATGCATCGAGATGTGGTAGCGGTGGACAAGGGCCTTACCCCGCTCTCCTTGGCTAACGAGAACTGGCGCAAACCTATAGTATTAGATACTAATGACCGCAGGGAGGTATGGCAGAGCAAGGAGCTTCACGGACGCTTCTACCGGGTCCTACATGGGTCCGATGTAGATCTTTTAGCGTCCGTGGCCTGGCTTCGATTTGGTGACCTTTTCGGGGAAACCGAAGGTTTTGTCTTTGCGATTATGGACGAAGTTATGATGACGAACAACTACCGGAAATACATTGTGAAGGATGGCACAGTTGACATCTGTCGGGCATGTCACCGGCCGGGTGAATCTATCCGTCACATTATCTCCGGTTGTTCTAGTCTGGCTAACGGAGACTATTTGCATAGACACAACCTTGTAGCCAGGATTATCCATCAGCAACTTGCTCTTAAATACAATCTTGTGGAATCGGAAGTGCCTTACTATAAGTATGTGCCCGACCCAGTTCTCGAAAATGGCAATGTCACGTTGTATTGGGATCGGTCTATCATCACTGACAGGACTATTGTTGCCAATAAACCTGACATATTGGTGATAGACCGACCAGAGCGTCGCGCAATGATTGTTGATATAGCGGTCCCCCATGACGAGAACCTCGTGAAGGCTGAGAGAGATAAGAAAAGCAAGTATCTTGATCTGGCTCGCGAGGTTGTCGACATGTGGGATGTGAATACAGCAGTCATTGTGCCGATAGTCGTGACGGCCAATGGTATAATAGCCAAGAGCCTCGACGAACATCTGAGGAGGCTCTCGTTGGGCAGCTGGATCAAGGGCTTAATCCAGAAAGCGGTACTCCTGGACACGGCGCGTATAGTCAGGAGGTTCCTCTCTCAGGAGCCCTGACCACCGGTAGCTTGGACCCTGTTCCCGATACCGGTGGGCTACTATTTTTGTATTTTTAAATGTTTTTATTATTATTTTTTATATAGAATAATATTTAAAAATGTAAAAATATGTATATAAAATAAATAAATGCAATAATAATAATAATAAAATTTATTCAAAAAGGCACACAATCCCAATTATTTCAAATTACCAGTTCATAGTTACAAATTATCATACATTCATTAAAATTAATACATTGAAACAAAATTCTTTAAAAATAAATCATTAATATAAAATACATCGTCAGTTTAAATCATTAAAATTAGTCAATAGTCGTAGCATTTATTAAAACATATTTACCGTCGGTTGGCACTCTGGTGGACGCCAAGCCAATACCTGTGGATCGGACTGGACCAATCCTCACTAACGACCCTTATAAGCTGGTTAGCCGATCCTCGCAAACTGCTGGAAAAAGACGCTATGCGAGATCGTATGACAGCATAAAAGTCAGGCACCCTCGCCTCAGCGAACATGCTCGACGCACTACAGTATCGCGGCAATCTCATCAAGATTCTGTACGCATCGTTGTACTGCACACGTATTGTACTTATTGTCGACCTTTTAAATGTTGTCCACAATTGGCAAGTGTAGAAGCAGAGACAATACGCTCGGAACAAAGTCCTCTTGACACCCACGCTGCAGCGAGAAAATCTGCGAGCGAGCATATTGCATCTTATCGAGAGTGCCCTTCTTTCCCGTTCAATGTCGGCGTCATCAGAAAGATCGTCAGTGAGTATGTGGCCCAGATATTTAAACCTTCGTACAACCCTCACTGGTGAACCATACAGACAAACGTCCGGGACTTTCTCCGGTCCCTTACCAGCTCTGAAAACTAACATTTCAGTCTTCATGACATTATAAATCATGCCATGAGAACCGGCGTAACGTTCGCAAATTTTAAGTAGATTTCTGAGGGCCCTTATTGAAGGGCTAAGGAGGACCATGTCATCAGCGTAGCTTATATTATTAAAACACACGCCACCAACGTGACAGCCGACACCTGCCCTCCCCAGCTCCTCAATAAGTCCATTCACATAATATATATTGAAAAGGTCCGGAGAAGTCAAACCCCCCTGACGAACCCCACATTCTAACCTATAATCGCTAGAAAGTGCGTCGCCCCATCTAACATTGTTAGTTTGGTTTCCGTACCAGTACTGTAGCATGCTTATAATGTCTGAGTGCACCCCCGAGCCGCGCAATTTGCCCC
Organism: Anorthoa munda; assembly: GCA_945859665.1. NCBI lineage: Eukaryota > Metazoa > Arthropoda > Insecta > Lepidoptera > Noctuidae > Anorthoa > Anorthoa munda. The sequence goes on along the minus strand of OX243911.1, from coordinate 29,445,729 downwards.
AGAGAATCTCATAATTCACCAGATCAAATGCGCGGCTCAGGTCCAAGAAACAGGCATATACCGAGGTGTTCCGACTTTTATAATAATTCACCGTGTGCTTTAACGCAAGTATAGCTAGATCAGTTGATAAGCCAGGACGGAAACCAAACTGAGCGTCACTAATTTTAACACTCCTCAACAGTAAGGGCTGCACAAGTCGCTCCAACACTTTACCCACTACAGTTCCAAGAGAGATGGGTCGGTAGTTGGCTGCAGAACTGAGATCCCCTGTTTTATTTTTTGTGATCGGAATGACAATTGTTTTCATCAGTGTTTCCGGCAAATAAGAGTATTTGATACATAAATTAAAGAGCGTACATAGTTTACTGTGAATGAACTTCCCTGCATAAATTAAGTGCTCGATGCTCAGGTTATCATGACCTGCAGATTTACCACGCTTCATACGCTTTATTACATCAAAAACATCCTGTGGTGAGAATTGTAACTGCTCACAATCCACAAGCTCCTCTCTCTCACCCAACCCCCGACCACACTCTCCCGGAACCTGGTCGGCCGGATCCACAGGCACAGGCCTCATTTTAAACTTGTCAGCAAACATGTTTGCGATTTGAGACGGCTCAAGTAGGCCGTCCATGGATAACGGGACATTTTGTTTGTTATTTAACTTTTTTGTGCTTTGCCAAAATTTTATGAAGTTCTTGTTGTTACAATGTGAAGCTAATATATCCATTTTAATTGATTCTTCATTACGTTGACACCACTTTAATTTGTTTTTAAATATCTTACGATGAATAACCATATTATCATATAAGTTACCCATAGACGGCCTACCGGCCATCACCCACCAATTATAATAATGTTTTGCTGTGCTATGGGCTTCTTGAACATGATAATTCCATCCCGTAACTAGATTACGAGGTTTACGTCCACCAAAGTTCAAACCGTAACATTTTACAGCCCCCCCCTGAAGTACATTCACGATATCACAGTATAGCTTATCAATAAATTTACAATGCTCATTTATTTCTGTACATATTTTACTATCACAGTTTACACAACACAAGGTATCATTTACTGTTTCCAAATGCAAATTACAATAGGTAGTATATTCTATGATCTGACTAGATGATCTCTTTCCCCACAAAACCTTATTACAATTGGTTTTGCTGCATTCGGCAGCCAGACCACTGCCAGACCCACGCACATCACAAACAATGCGTAATGGAAAGTGGTCCGACGTGAAAACATCATGAACAACATTGACTGACCTGACAGTGCTCCAAGCAGACGCTGTGACCACACAGTGGTCTAACCACCGGTTGCAACCATGCGCTTCACTTGTAAACGTATAAGACCCCGACTCCAAACCTAACATCACTATATCCGCACATATTAGTTTTTGCTCGTCACAAAACAACAGTAATTCTCGACCAAACGGCGCAGTTGGATGACCATTAAAATCACCCAACATGTAAGCGGTACATACATCCGATTCTTCTATGATTGCCCTCATACGAGCCAGACAGTCAGTGTACTCTGTTAAGTTTTCCGGTTTGTCCGTAGGCAGATAAACACTAAACACTAAGAACGAACTCACGGCACTGTTAACACGGATCGCAATCAACCTGTCAATACCGCACTCAACTATTGTTACATTTGGAAACCTCTGCTTTCTCCACATCAATGCTAACCCACCGTAGGGTCGCCCCCGTAGTACGCCAGCCGAGGTGTCAACAGAAGATTTAGCAGTACAGCCAAATTCCTTGTCAATATTGTGAACAAAATCCAGGTCGTGAGGAAGCAGCCAGGTTTCCTGTAACGCGATTATATCTGTATTGCCACATAGGTGCCTCACTTGCTGTACTGATCTTTTCAAGGACTTGCAATTAAAAGACAACATAACTATCTCAGAATTTGTACTATCCATGTTTATGTGATTTGTTTACGTTAGTTGTACGCTCACGAAATCGTCTGAATATTATTCCACTCGGCCAGGAATTTGGACTTAAGAAAGTAGCCAGCTTACTTTTCGATATAACAATTTTAAATGAACGGAAACTAGTTTCTTGTCTCTGAGGTAGTATTTGAACATCCATACATTGTTCCCCCAATGACTGTATATGCTCTTTAATGTCCTCAACGGTCGTGGTGTTTTTAAGCCTGGATAGGTACACCGCATCTGGTATATCTGCTACTACTAATCGGCTCGATGCCGACGCCGTTCCACACATATTCCTATTACGAGCATATTTCTTTTTTTTTTCTACTTGTATATACCCATCGTCATCTGCGAGTGGCTCATTAGTGTGCAGTTTAGCGACACTTCACAACATCACGGTAGGAGGGCGCTTCGATAACCGTCTCGGTCGATGTTTCGCATTCTCGCTCAGCGCAAGTTGAAGGTAGGGGAATATTACTAACGCACTCCATATCAGCTGTTTGTTGTCTTTTCTGCGGCACTGCACTTGACGTTGCTCGGTTCTCACCTTTATTTTTGACACGGTAAGGTTCAGATTTCTTTGCAATGCTCGTTCGCATATCGGTTAATTCCGTATTAATTACGGCTTGAAAAGTATTCATGTCTTGTTTGGAGACTGTGCTCTCACGTAAATACTGCAATTCGGTCTTCAAGATAAGAAGATCCTTTAGGAGCCGAGACACATCTATGTAGTCAAACGTCACGGGGGGTAGGCGGTTCAGACTTTTCGCCACAAATACTGGTTGTTGCGACGGATCAGACTCTTTGAAGGCTTTAATCACATCTCTAATATTTTTCTTGTTTTTATCTTCTCCTTTTCTCTGCACACATTTTAGCGACAGTGAAGTAAATAGCACAGATTTTCCGCTTTCAATCTCGCTTTCGGTGAAGTTACTAGCACATACTTGAGTTACAATCAGCTCATCCATAAAATCAATCTTGTTTTGCACAAATGTTAAAAACTCATTAATTATAATTTTCGGTTCAGCCATTTTAGTTCGTGTATGCGCAGGACATTTAAGCGCACGTCGCTCGTCTGCGGTGGCAACGATCGAACTGTAAGTCTTTCATTAAGTCTAAGTAATATTATTTTTGATATTTTGTACACAGACAGTCCTAAATTCTTCCTTCTTAAGACTTCTTCCTACCATTCAGTCCATCCAAAGGTTGTCTGTAAGAGATTGCCTAGTGCAATAAGACCGCCCATTGTACACTTGTGTATGTGAACGTTTGTCCTGTATGTTTTATGTGGTGTACAATAAAGTATATAATTGTACGATTACATCGCACATTTATAGCACGCTAGCATAAGCATTTTTACCTAATGTAAATCGTCATTATTACTAATCATGTTGAGTACTCTTTCGACCGTTCAATTGTAAACAAGTACAATCAATAAATATTATATCAAGAATTCAGCAAGAATAGTTTTCTTCCATCACAAATTAGCAAATGTATTAGCAACCAAGTGCTCGTACAATAATCATAATAAATAAATATGTGGAGATTTTAATGAAGACTATCTCCGTAACGGTAATTCTGCAGTATTCAATTTATTAAGTGACGCTGCACACTGATCAATTTCAAAAATTTAGGGGGACGAAATTATTAAATACTGAAATCGGGACATAAAATATACCTTTATATATAACATTAAATAGTATCGAAAAATCGTTTTTACATAATTTAACTTGGTAATTAATATTTTATGTAGTTTGTTACAATCACTCCTCATCTAACACGATTTCTGGTTCTTGTAAAAGATTAAGTACCTCAATTGGCATTATATGTTTTTGTTTTACAGGTAATATTCTGATGTTAGATATTACAGGATCTGAAGATATGAGCAAAATTTTCAAAGATCTTCATTAGTTTGATTCCTGGTCATCTTCCTGGTGTTATGCTCTCTGTAATATCTGACATCTTTGTGGCGAGTTTCCTGTGCGTCTTTTCCAAGCATACCAATTGGCAACAAAAAGTCATCGATGATATCCTTGCCGTGTATGAGAACCTTATGGACTGTTGGTGTCATAGAATACCACCTGTACAATTCAATATAAAGCGTAGCAGTGTCTTTCGCATATTCTGCAAATTTGTCATTATTAATGTTGTACGGACAATTCAATGTTTTTAAAATGACACTAAATCTTTCTATTAAAGTTTTATCTATGCCTTGCTAAGAAGCGACGCTCTGACATAATCTGCAAGACTAAGTTCAGCAGACTAGCGGTGGTAAGTCGTCATTTCGATTACATCAGCCCCAAACTTTATAATAAAATAAATAGAATATTAAAAATCTACCCTATGACTGAAAATTTATTAAAGAAGAATTTGACAGAGTGGTTAAAATCCATATCCTACGATGCAACTGAATAACTTGTGGCAACGTAACTAAACATAACAACTAACAACTCATACATGAAAACACACCCACAAACTTTATATACACATTCACCCACACACACACACACATACACTCTCAACACACCCCTACATTTTAACATACACTTCCCTTGATTTTGATTTTTTATTATATAAGTTCATTAAATATTATTTTTCTGTCTTGTATCAAAAGTAGTCTGGAACAAATTGTATTTTAATCTGTCTTGTTTTCGGGCGCTGATAGCTGCGCCACAGTTTGTACTTCTGTAGCTATCATCGTTCCTTTGTACTTTGTGTAATTCCTAAATGGTTCCAAATAAACGTTTATTATTATACCTTTATTCATTTTCATTCTTATTTACTACATTTTTAAATATTAAAAAAGAAATCTTAAAAACATTTAAAAATATAAAAAATAGAGGTCAACCGGTATCGGGAACAGGGTCCAAGCTACCGGTGGTTAGGGCTCCAGAGACAGGAACCTCCTCACAATGCGAGCCGTATCAAGGGGTACTGCCTTCTGTATCAGACACTTGATCCAACCGCCCAGTAATAGCCTCGACAGATGGTCGTCGAGGCTCTTGGCCATCAGGCCGTTGGCCGTAACGACAATCGGCACAATGATCGCCGAGTCCACATTCCACATGTCGACAACCTCGTGTGCTAAGTCAAGATACTTGATTTGTTTCTCTTTCTCAGCTTACACGAGGTTCTCGTCATGCGGGATTGTGACATCGATGATCATTGTGCGGCGCGCTAATCGGTCTATCACGACTATATCCGGCTTGTTGGCAACAATAGTCCTAGTATCAGTGATGATAGACCGATCCCAGTACAACGTGAAATGGTCATTTTCGAGAACTGGGTCGGGCACATACTTGTAATATGGTACCTCCGATTCCACTAGATTGTACTTCAAAGCGAGTTGCTGGTGAATAATCCTGGCCACTTGGTTATGCCTGTGTAAGTACTCGCCGCTAGCCAGACGAGAACAACCAGAGATAATATGTCGTGATGGATTCACCCGGACGGTGGCATGCCCGACATATGTCAACCGTTCCGTCCTTCATTATATATCTCCGGTAGTTACTCGTCAGGATAACTTCTTCCATAATTGCACAGACAAAACCTTCAGTTTCCCCGAAAAGGTCACCGAAACGAAACCAGGATACAGACGCTGGGAAATCTACATCGGGCCCATGGAGAGCCCGATATAAGCGCCCGTGTAGCTCCTTCTTTGTGTTCATCAGTCGATAGTATTACAGGCTTGCGCCAGTTCTCTTTAGCCATGGACAACGGGGTCAGTCCCTTGTCCACTGCGACCACATCCCGGTGCATACCCACTTCAGCTTTTAAAAAGTATTCTCTGAGGCTGCACACCTCGCGGTTGTGAAGAGTCTTGGCGTTTAAAAAGCCTCGACCCCCACACTTCCGAGGGATGTACAGTCTCATCACCGATGATCGTGGGTGATGCATCCGGTTTTAGGTCAGCAGTGTCCGGACCCTCCTATCGAGGGCGTCGAGCTCGGTCTGAGTCCATTTGAGTATGCCGAAAGAGTACGTCAAAACCGGCATGACCCAACTGTTGAAGGGACGCACCTTATTTCCGCCCGACAAAAGGCTATTTAATACCTTCTTCAGGCGGCCAAAGAAACGCTCCTTCAGCAGTTGCTTCATGTCAGAACTGTTGATGCCTAATGCTTCCGACATACCCAAATACTTGTAAGTTTCGGTCGAGGAGAGGTGTCTAAGGTGTATGGAACCAGAGAGTTGAATTGCCTCGGATTCCATAATCTCCCCTTGCTTTACATGCATGACTGCACATTTGTCCACACCAAATTCCATCCTGATGGAGTTACTGAAGGTTTCAGTTACCTTCAGTAGCTCCGTCAGTTGAAATTTATTGGGGGTAAAGAGTTTCAGATCATCCATGTAAAGGAGGTGAGATATGACCTTACCACCTCTTCTCAACCGATAGTCTAGTCCTGAATCCTCCAGCAGTGTACTTAGAGGATTCAGGGCTAAGCAGAACCAAAGTGGGCTCAAACTGTCGCCCTGAAATATCCCCCGCTTAATCCATACAGGCTCATCATCCCCCTGAATCGGTGGACATCCTGGATATCGAAGGACTGTCTTCCATTGCCCCATACATGACTCAAGGAAGGTGCATATATTTGCATCTATTTTGTACAACTGCAGCACCATTCTTACATCCATTCTGAGAAGCAGACATGATGGAGTTATTGTCAATATGTTAATTAATTTTCGCTCTCAGAATGGATGTAAGAACTTTATAGACAGTCGGTAAACATGTTATCGGTCTATAATTTCTAGGTTCCGCAGTACTACCCGATTTATGGAGCAGGTGGGTTATTCCTATCGTTAGGAACTGGGGCAGCGACCCTGACTCTAAGGCAGACTGGAACTGAGATGCCAAACGAGCGTGCGAACTTTGGAACCACTTAATCCAAAAGTTTTGCAGTCCGTCTGGCCCTGGAGATTTCCAATTGGGCAACGGACGGACTGCACGAGCCAGATCTTGGGGGCTGATGGTAGTTGCCCCCATTTGTGGTATCGGATCGCACGCTTGCTCGACCTCCCGAGTCCAGTCACCCTCGGTGTGACTGACAGGCACCGACCAGATAGAAGACGCGCCAGAACGAACACATGGCGTCATTATCCGATAGGCGCATGTCAGTCACACCTTGGTAGGGTCGCTCCCAAGCCCTATAAACCCACCTTTCGTTGCTCTGGAATGTGCGATTCTGAGTGTATCGCTCCACTCGGCGCTTGTACCGACGAATACGGCTTGCCCATACATAGCAGGGTGGTTGAAACTACATTTACGGGCCGAAACCAAGTAAATGCAGGGTGTTGTGTGTTATGAGGAGGGTGTGTTTTGATGTGGACATACTCCGTTTTCTTCTATTTGCAAGAACTTTCTAACTATACGACATGTATTTAAGATGGCAGCTTTTTGTAAAGTGATATAGAGGGTTTCTTTTAGACTTAGCAATTTTAAACTGTGAAGAAGGTGATTTGGGATAACGCCTGTTGTGGAGAGGACTATAGGTACAACATAAACTTTTTCTTGACGCCATATTCTAGTTACCTCATCCTTCAAGTCTGCGTATTTGCTGATTTTTTCAGTTATTGTTTTCTGTATGTTATGTGTGTTGGGAACAGCGATATCTATTAGGTAGGTAAATTTATTTATTTTATCCTGCAGAGTGATACCCGGTCTATTGTAATGAATTGTCCTGTCAGTGAGAATGGCGCGGTCATAGTAGAGTTTATGTGTGTCATTTTCTAATATGGTTTGTGGTTAGGGCTTGCAATATCCGTTAATTTTTACTAACCGGATAATACGGATACTGTTATTTTACTATCCGGAGTATCCGGATAACGCGGACAATACGGATATTTTTTATATTTTTTTATTAATGCAACTAGTTAGCTTTTTTAACACGCTTTAATCAGTATTTCAAGCAAAATGACAATAAAATAATAAACTATAACAATATTTCAAGTAACCATGACAACAAATTTGTTCACTTTCTAAAATTATACAATAAAACACCGACACATACGATACAGACAAATAATTTGCATCTATTGGTCTCATACTAAAAACAATTCTAATTAAAAATAAGATATTACATTTATCACAAATCACAACACCCCAATCAAATCAAACTATTTAAAACATAATTATGAACAAATCAGCTCAATTATTAAACAACAGTAGTATAAATCAAATATAATAAAAACAAAAATGAACAAAGATCTCATAATAATCAATCACCCTTTATAATTTTTATTTTTTGTAATTCTTGCATTTTTTTTTATCCAAATTCTGGTAATTTGATTTTAAAAAACTTAAACTATCTAATGAATCTTCTTTCATGGAAGTTAATGATTACATAAATATCAGAAAATACTCTTTCTGCTTCAACGCTGGTCGGTGATATTGATAAAAGTAGATTGTAAAACCTTTCTAAATTCCTGCTTCTCTGACCATTCTCATCAAATAGTGCCATCTCTACTTTAATTGTAGTGTCCAAATCATTTGTTGAAGAAGTCGGTCGCTGCGCAGAAGATGGCTGACTCATAAACCGGATGATTTTTTCTCGTATTTGTGTTTTAATTGATACGCTTACAGTTGAAGAAGAGCAACCTTCTGTATCTTGTGTATGACTGTTTGATCTGGTTGTTGTGTGTCAAAAATGTAGAAATAATTTTCACAATCGTCAGTCTCACAGATTCGTTTGAAGAATTTTCAAAAGGATAGTATTATGTACTTCGTTTTTCATTAAATTGTGAGGGTTGTGTAAATATGTCACTGTACCGATTATTTCTGGAACTCATCGTTGTGTTATTCTTCTTTTGAATGATACTAGAAGTTCATTACATGCTATCTTTTTGCGATAATTTCGGAATCAAGAATCTTAACGCTGTGTTAGCAGTCAGTAAGTGTGCAACTACTTCTTTTTCTACTTTAATTATTCTTCTCTTCTACTTTAATTATATTAAGGGACTAGCTTTGGCCAGCAGCTTTACCCGCATGAATGTCGAAAATTATCCCATGGGAACATATTCCTGGGATAAAAAGTATCCTATGAATAGCACATGCCAGACTATTATCTATCTCTGTGCCAAATTTCATCCAGATCCGCCCAGCCATTTGAGCGTGAAGAGTAACAAACATACAAACACATATACACTCACTCACAAACTTTCGCCTTTATAATATTAGTGTGATTTAAAAGACAAATCCGTAACATCTGAAAAATCCGGATAGTGAGGTAATTAAAATCCGGATTTTGAAATCGACGGATATCCGGATAATTCGGTTATCCGGATATCCGGATTGCAAGCCCTATTTGTGGTGTATAATTATAATAAGTAGTGTTTGCGTCCTGTATAAGTGTGTATTTAACGGCTAGTTTTTTATGAATTACGTTTGCCACTTGATTGTGTCTGTGTGTGTAGTCTGTCTGCGTGGGAGTTGTGCACGCCCCAGTTATGTGCTGGATCGTTTCTGGCTGTGAGTGGCACTTACGACATTTATCGTTTGTAACTGAAGGATCCTTGATAATATATTTTCGGTAATTTTTTGTGTTAATTATTTGGTCTTGTATTGTAGTTATAAATCCTTCAGTTTCAGGGAACAAACTACCTATCTTAAGCCATTTGTTTGACGCGACTTTATTTATATGCGATTGTTCCAAGTCGTGAGGATGTCGGCCATGAAGTACTTTTTTCTTCCTGTCTTCCATTTTTTGTGTCTGTGGGTTAATGTTGGTGCTATCTAGTGGATCTGACTGTTCAATTAAGTTAAGTGGAGTGTAGTTGAAATCATTTAGAGCTATAGTTTTATGAATATTGCTGGTACGAGATTTTGAGTGAAAGAATGTTTTAAGTCTACAGATTTGTTTTCTCCACAGATGCCGGATATCTATTAGGCCTCTCCCTCCGTTTTGTCTTTTGATCGTAAGTCTTCCTATTGCAGATTTAGGGTGTAAGTTGTTATGTTTTGTAAGTGTGGTGCGGATGGTTCGCTCTAATTGTTCTGTATCTGTTTTTGTCCATTTAATAACACCGAACGAATACGTTAATATGGGGATCGAAATGTATTTAGTGCCTTGATGAGATGTTTACCCGAAAGTTGTGTTTTACATAGAGCGTTAAGTCTCTTCTTAAACTCTGTCGTAAGTGTACCTTTAATTCTAACATGATCTAATCCGTTTAGTTGTGTATACCCTAAATATTTGTATGAATCAGTCGCTTCCATTGCTGTTATGGAATCTGTGTTATTTACTACATAGCTGCCGGCTCGTATCTTGCCTCGTATGATGTGAAGTGTTTTACATTTATCCAGACTAAACTGCATGTTAATATCTTGGCTGAAATCTGCTGTGGCTTCTACTAGTTTCTTCATATGTTTTTCGGTTTGTGCATATAGTTTAATATCGTCCATATAAATGAGATGTGAAATTGTTGTTTGGTCTGCAGTGTATTTGAAACAATATCCGGCACGACAGCTTTGCAGTAGATGAGATAGAGGATTTAGTGCGAGGCAGAACCACAGGGGACTCAGTGAATCACCTTGGTATATAACCTTCTTGTTAGAAATTTGTCGCGTTGTAACACTATTGTTATTGCTATATAGTTGCAGTGTGGTTTTCCACTGTGGCATTATTTTGCGTAGGAAGTCTATTATTTTCGGGTTAATTTTGTAAATTTCTAGTATTTTTATCAACCAAGAATGTGGAACACTGTCGAAAGCTTTTTTATAGTCGATGTAGGTACAATGAAGATTTTTACTTTTAGTGGTGGCATGTTTATGAATTGTAGAATCAATAATTAATTGCTCTTTGCATCCCATGTGACCCCGCCTGCATCCCTTCTGCTCTTCTGACATTATGTTGTGTCGTTCAATGTGTGAGTTGATCTTTGCTGTGATCGCTGATGTTAATATTTTATATTTATTTATTTATTTATTTAAACTTCATGTACAATGGTCATACATAGGCGAACTTAATGCAGCAAGGCATTCTCTACCAGTCAACCTTTGGGTTAAAAAGGACACAATAGTGGTAGGAGTACAAAAAATAAATAAAAAATGAACAATAATTATATTTCGGATATTAATACACTATCTAACTAATAAAATACATAAATAATTTCTAAAACAATAGACTAATAAATATTATAATAAATATCATATTCTAAATAAAACAGAAATTTAAATATAATAACTATGACAAAGATCGCTATGTAAGAGTTCCGTATTTTACGCTTAAATAAAAATTTACTCTCAGCTTTTTTTTATGTCAAGGGGAAGGACGTTCCAGAGTTTTATAGTAGAGACAGTGTAAGATTTAGATAGAAACCCAGTGCGGTGAGAAGGAATATGGAGAAGTAAGTTTTTGGAAGCTCGAAGGTTAAGATCGTGAGAACCGCCCAACACTTTAAAATATTGTTTTAAATAATCAGGAGTACAAGGATCGTTCATGATGTTGAAGAGCATGCAGAGGGATCTAAGGGATCTCCTCTGATGGATAGGCAGCCATTTAAGCTGAGAACGGTAGGAAGAAATGTGATCATATTTACGAAGCCCGAAAATAAAGCGAATACAGTTGATCCATTTTGTTAAGAAGTTCTTGGGATAGATCAGAGTAACAAACATCAGCATAGTCGATTATAGGCAATACAAGAGCTTGAACCAAGGTGGTTTTAGTGCTAGACGGAAGAAAATGTTTGAATCTATAGAGAGACCGCAGTGAGAATGTGACTCTCTGGCTAATCTGAGCGACCTGCTTATTCCAACTTAACTTGTCATCAATGTATAGGCCTAAGTCTTTAACGTGAGGCGAGAGAGGGATAACAGTATTGCCGAAAATAAGCGGCAATAGAAGGCTAGTGTCCAGGGTTCGTAGAAAATACGAACTACCAATAAGGATAGCCTGACATTTACTGACATTGACAGTAACCCCAAATCTGCTAGACCAGTCAGCGATTGCTTGAAGGTCAGCATTCAACAGTGAGATGCAACTATCCAGATTGTGAACGTCAGATTGCGCGTAGAGCTGCAGGTCATCAGCATACAGATGGTAGGAGCATTTGAGGATAGTAGTAATAGAGTTAATAAATAAAGAAAATAAGAGTGGAGAGAGTATACCACCTTGTGGAACGCCTGTTTCCAGAGCGCACCAATCAGAGAATTTCTGATCAGCACGTACCGCCTGCTGGCGACCACGAAGATATGAAGAAAACCAATCCCGGGCCAACGAAGAAACCCCAATTTGAGATAGGATGGCCAGGAAAATGTCGTGATCGACGGTATTAAATGCATTGGAGAAATCTATTAAAACCAACACCGTCAACCTCGAACTCTCCAAGCCGGTCCTGACGTCTTCAGTTACTTTAAGCAAGGCTGTGGCTGTACTATGGCCGGGCCGAAAACCAGATTGGAAAGGGGACAATAAGTTATTCCGGGACACGAAGGAGGATATTTGGTTCAGAGCAACTGCTTCCAGGATCTTAGATAGGAAAGGGAGAATGGAGATTGGTCTGTAGTGATTAGATAAGGTGGGGTTTGAAATTTTAGGAAGAGGGATAATGAACGCCTTACGCCAGGTTGTAGGAAATTCACCAGCCTGTAAAGAGAAGTTTATGATGTGTGTGATAATGGGAAGGATACTTTTAAAAATGAGGGATAACTATATATATAATAGATAAAATAAAATTATATAGATAATAGGAATGTGAAGGTAAAATTCACATAATAGTTGCATAACCTGCCGGCAGACTGTTCACAAACAAAATTTATACATTATTACTAATGCTCGCATCCGAACGCAAACGTAATTCGCAAGAATTAAAATACGTGGCATAGACAAGATATAATAAAAATGAAAAAAAAAAATGTCTTTGACAGTGACAGGTGACACTGACAGCACTTATCAAAAAAACAAAATAAACTAAATTGGGTGCCGGTACATCGAACAAAAAACTGTAATGTGTTATCTAATGTGCGTGCTTAGCGTATATATACGAATAAGGTAACAACCAAGTAGATAACAAGCACAGACAGAAAACAAAGTGGACGAAATAAAGACTGTAAACATCCAATACATAAATCGTACAATTAATATTATTTCTTCTTTGTTATCCGCCTTGAGCGAGATGAAGACTGTGCCGACGCGAGTTTAGAGCCAGCATTGGGAGCCAGAGGAACCTCCTGTTCCAGCGATTTACCATGCTCCGCTCCAAGCGCGACGACCTCTTTCACACTGATCACCCGGCGCCGCTTGCCGTCCGGAAGCTTGACGTTGATGTTGCCGTCCATGGTCCACACATTCGTCACACCGAAGAGCTTACGAGCCGTTATAAAAGTAGACTGCCGCTGTCGTGTAAGGAATTCAGACACCACATAAGGCGATCCCTTCAGTTTCGTCTTGGTTCTCCAGATCTCGCTTCTGACAGCGGAGTCCGCGCACCGAAACAGGATTGGTCTAGCATGACCTTCCGAAGCAGCGCCTAGTCTGTGGCATACAGTCAGCGACGAGTGGACTAGATCTGTTAAGCCGAGCTTAGTCTGCAGAATGGTTGCCACGGTTTCAGAGACTTTCTCACCTGGATTTTCAGTAACGCCGCCAAGCAACAGAAACTTTTTTCTGTGACGCATCTCTATGATGTCTACACTCTTGTTCAACTCAGCAATCTGCAGCTGTAAGGCACTGAGAACACTCCAAACATGCTCCTTGAAAGCAGAAAGTAAGCCGTAAGCAGTAAGTCTTTGTGAAGGCCGCTCAAGTCAGCTCCAGGCGGTGACGCCTTCAAGTGCACCTCAAAATCAGCCATCCGCTGGTTCAGTGAAGTGATAGCCATTCGCTGGGTCTCCGCAATCTCAGCCATAGTGGTCATGGTATCAGCCTTGTGTTCAAAAGTCTGAGCCAAGTTAAAAAGTGACAGCTCCAGCCGACAAGTATATGCAACTTGCACTTAGGACACAAGAATGCTACTGCCCACACAATATATGCTTAACGGTAAGCAAAATATTTATTATCCGCAGGAATTTTGATTATAATTATATAAAATACTAATTAAAATATAAAATTATTCAGAGCGTATGTGTGTTATTTTTATTTACCTACCCACCTATCTGTATTATATATCGTGGGTAGGCATGTGATTGGCCTATATTGGGAAGGTTGCGGTGAATTTTTAGTTTTAGGCAGCATGAAAGTTATGCCTGTTGCAATAAATGCCGGTATACTTTGTTGTCCTAAAATTATTTCTGTTAAATTTTTTGCTAAGGGTTTGTATAATAATGTTAATTTTTTGTACTAAAAATTGTGTATTTTATCTATACCAGGAGATTTCCAGTTATGTAATCTGCCTGTTATGTGTGTAATATCAGACTCTGTGATCTCTACAAATTCCATTTCTTCTATTGCCCTCCATTTTGTTTCTTCTTCCATTATCCATGTAGCCTTGTCGTTGTGTTGTATTGGTTCTTCCCAAATACTAGACCAGTATGTTTCTAATTGTTCTTTTGTAGCTAATTGAGCCGAGTTTGTGCTATTCTCTTCACTTGCATCGGTTTCTGGTTAGTGTAGGTTTCTGTAAAATATCTTTTCATTTGTGGCAAATATAGCGTTATCGGCTTTACGCTGTTGTGATTTCTTATATCTTCTGAGTCTATGAACTGTAAGTGCTAGTTTTTGTTTTAATGTGTCTAAAAATTCTTCAGGTTTTCTGTTAATATTTTCATGCCTAGTGTGTGAATAATTGCTTCTAAGTATGGCCTCAACTCTCTTTACTACTTTATTTGATCTATTATTGTTGATGTATTGTGTAAGTCTACCGCAGTCTGCTCTAAGTTTTTCTATATCTTTTTCTAACCTCTGTTGCCATGCTGGTTTGACATTCTGTTTTGGACTAGTGTTTCCTGAGTGTTGCGTGATTTTAAACTTAAGTTCTTCGGATATGACTACCGCCGTGCAATATATAAGAGTGTGAATGTCTAAAAGTTGAGTGTTATCAGAAATAAATTGACTTAGTATGTTTTCATTAAATACATTTACTAAACGAATAAACACATTACCCTCCTTCGGCAGTCGGGTAAAAAGAGCTGTATCGAAGTTTTGGCTGTTTTGGACGAACTAATGAGTCCATACCAGAATATTGGGCTAGAGTTGTTCTAAATTTATCGTATAATTCTTGGATATACCTGTCTGTTCTTAGCGTCTGTTCTGTCTGTTCATCTGCGGTGACTAAAGTTTCAACATCATTTTCTAGCGTAAGAGTTAAGTATTCAGTTTGTGTGGATATTTATTTATTTATATATACTTTATTGTACCAAGATAAAAAGATTACATACGGAAACCTTAAAGTAACAATAAACATACAACAGGCGGCCTTATCGCGTTCAGCGATCTCTACCAGGCAACCCAGAATGGAGAGAGATAGCCTGGACACGACATGGGGTTGCACTTGGTGCAATTTTAAAATTAAATAATAAGTTACAAACATAGAAATCACTAAATATAAAATACCAAAATAGATACATAAATACATACATACATATAAATATACAGGCAAGAAAACAATACAGCTCCAACAAGATGACAGTGAGAAAACAATACAGATCACAGTGACAGATAGTGATCCTTTACCAGTCTTTTAAAGATCGGTAGTGATTGCGCGCGTTTTATTGTCACAGGCAATGCATTCCATAGACGAGCGGCCTGGACAGTAAAAGATTTGTCCAGGAAGATGGTGGAATGCATTGGCATTTTGAGTTTCATGTTATCCGATGACCTAAGAACTTACGTGTGCGAGTCACATAAAAACTGAAATCGGTTTTTGAGGTAAAGAGGGGTAGACGGAAAAAATAGTATATTATACAGAAGGGAAAGAATATGAGCATTCCGGCGAAGGCGAATTGGCAACCACTTGAGTTTTTTGCGGAATTCAGAAACATGGTCATATTTGCGCAAACCGAATATGAACCTTATACAAACATTTTGAAGTCGCTCAAGTTTATCAAGTTGTTCTTCAGTGAGGTCAAGATAGCTGGCATCAGCATAATCAAGGAAGGGTAGAAGAAGAGATTGTGCAAGCGCAATCTTGGTGGCAGTCGGCAGAAAATTACGCAGTCGTCTCAGAGATCCAGCAGATGCGAATAGCGATTCACCGTAAGTCCGTGCCTCTTGCTCCAGTCGCATATACGGGCCAGATCACTATTTATCGTCAAGATAGCCTCAGTTAGATTAACAAGAGGAGATCGCGTGTAAATTTGAAGATCATCTGCATAAAGGTGGTAGGAAGAAATTAATTCGTTGGATATTGAGTTAATAAAAACTGCGAAAAGTAAGGGGGATAGAACGCCGCCCTGAGGTACCCCGGCAGAAGTACTATACCAGGAAGACAAGGTCTCTCCGATGCAAATACGTTGTCGGCGACCAAACAGGTAACTACGAAACCAATCAACAACCGATGGAGATATGTTAAGAGAGCAAAGGATGCCAAGTAAAACATCGAAATCCACGGTATTAAAGGCATTACTAAAATCCAGTAGAGCCAAAACCGTTAGATTTCCCATCTCCATGGCAGACCTTATATCGTCCGTAATATTCAGAAGCGCTGTAGTTGTGTTATGACCAGGGCGGAAGCCGGAAAGGGGTTAAGGAGATTATTTTTGGAGAGAAAGGTGCTTATTTGGTTGTGGATTAACCGTTCAAGGACTTTGGATAGGAATGGCAAGACGGATATTGGACGATACTCAGAGAAGGATGTGGGATTGGGCTTTTTAGGTAAAGGAATTACTTGAGCATCTTTCCATGAGCTTGGAAAGACACTGCTAGACGCAGAGAAATTGAGGATATGGCAAATGACGGGAAGGATAATGTCCAGCACCGGGAGTAGCATTTTACGGCTGATACAGTCGCTTCCTACTGCATTTGACGAAATCGATAGTATGCTCTTCTTAACATCACATGCAGAAAATTGACCAAAAACAAATGGAGAATAACTGGGAGTCGGGCGAGATGAAAGATGATTCAATGTATTTAATTTAGTTGTCCTATCAAAATTGGACGAGGCAGTAAAATATATGTGACGTTTGCGTGTAAGGTTGCGATTGGTTGTATGGTTGAGATTGAGAATCAGTAGGATTAAAAGGTTGTAATTGAACGAGCACTTGTGGCTGTTCTTCAGTACTTTCGTTCATGTTTTGACTGGTGGTGTTATTATCTGAACAATTTACTGATTCTTCCTGTAGTATTTGTGTTCGTACTTCTTCTGTTAGTTGGTCTATAATTTCTTGAGATAGAAGTTTATTCCTAACTATAGCTCTTCTTTGATCTGAGATTCTCTGCTCCGTAACTGTGATTTCTGGATATTTTCGTGTAAAGAGTGAGTGCAGTTGTTGTCTGTAGGTGGTCATATCGGTCTCTAATTTAGTAATGTATAGGTAGGTTCGCATGATAAATAGGTTTACTTCTTTACTCCATCTCATGCGAACTCTTGCTTGCCCAGCCTTGGTGAACGCGGGTAAGAAGTTAGATACTTCCCGCGCAACACTCAAGGCTGGTGTGGGTGGAACTGTATTTAAAATACTAATGGGGGGTGACGATGGTAAAGATGGTGACGATGATATAGATGGCGATGATGTTCTTGAAGGTGTGTACGAAACTGTGCTTGGACTATACGGTTCTACAGGGGTGTCTGTCCTGTTAGTCAGTCTGTCACCATCGTCAATGATTTCGGCTGTAATATCTTTGTCGGTGGGAGCCCGCCTGTTCAACTCCTGACCGCTGACGGCTCGCATGCTGTGACACCCAGCGTCAGCTCCAGGTGCGCCCCGGCGATCGCCCCCGGGCAGCGGTCCTATACGTTTTCTTTTTGAACGAGTCTCCATGTTGAATGGGTTTCCAGAGCCACGTTAGCCACGCCAGTAATTTCTCAATCGTGTGTCCGCCCCCCACGTGATTAGATGGTCAATCAGGACGTGTGGTTGTTTAGGGTATTATTATTCCATTTATTCATTTTATATACATATTTTTACATTTTTAAATATTATTCTATAAAAAATAAAATAAAAAAACATTTAAAAATATAAAAAATAGTAGCCCATCGGTATCGGGAACAGGGTCCAAGCTACCGGTGGTCAGGGCTCCTGAGAGAGGAACCTCCTAACGATACGCGCCGTGTCCAGGAGTACCGCTTTCT
The DNA here is from genome assembly GCA_945859665.1 of Anorthoa munda. Classification (NCBI taxonomy): domain Eukaryota; kingdom Metazoa; phylum Arthropoda; class Insecta; order Lepidoptera; family Noctuidae; genus Anorthoa; species Anorthoa munda. The sequence goes on along the minus strand of OX243911.1, from coordinate 29,427,626 downwards.
GGATTAAGCCCTTGATCCAGCTGCCCAACGAGAGCCTCCTCAGATGTTCGTCGAGGCTCTTGGCTATTATGCCATTGGCCAAACGACTATCGGCACAATGATCGCTGTATTCATATCCCACATGTCGACAACCTCGCGAGCCAGATCAAGATACTTACTTTTCTTATCTCTCTCAGCCTTCACGAGGTTCTCGTCATGGGGGACCACTATATCAACAATCATTGCGCGACGCTCTAGTCGGTCTATCACCACTATGTCAGGCTTATTGGCAACAATAGTCCTGTCAGTGATGATAGATCGATCCCAATACAACATGACATTGCCATTTTCGAGAACTTGGTCGGGCTCATACTTATAGTAAGGCACTTCCGATTCCACAAGATTGTATTTCAGAGCAAGTTGCTGATGGATAATCCTGGCTACAAGGTTGTGTCTATGCAAATAGTCTCCGTTAGCTAGACTAGAACAACCGGAGATAATGTGACGGATGGATTCCCCCGGCTTGTGACATGCCCGACAGATGTCAACCGTGCCGTCTTTCACAATATATTGCCAGTAGTTGTTCGTCATCATAACTTCGCCCATTATCACAAAGACAAAACCTTCGGTTTCCCCGAAAAGGTCACCAAATCGCAGCCAGGCCACGGACGCTAAAAGATCTACATCAGGCCCATGTAGGACCCGGTAGAAGCGTCCGTGAAGCTCCTTGCTCTGCCATACCTCCCTGCGGTCATTAGTATCTAATACTATAGGTTTGCGCCAGTTCTCGTTAGCCAAGGAGAGCGGGGTAAGGCCCTTGTCCACCGCTACCACATCTCGATGCATACCCACGTCAGCTGCCTGGAAATATTCCCTAAGACTGCATACCTCGCGGTTGTGCAGGGTCTTAGCATTTAAAATGCCATGATCCCCGCACTTCCGAGGGATATACAGTCTCATAACCGATAATCGTGGGTGATGCATACGATTTGCGGTAAGCAATGTGCGGACTCTCCTATCCAGGGCGTCAATTTCTGTCTGAGTCCATTTGAGTATGCCGAAAGAATACATCAAGACCGGCATGACCCAGCCGTTGAAGGCGCGCACCTTGTTCCCGCCTGATAAAAGACTATTTAGGACTTTTTTCAGGCGGCCAAAGAAGCGCTCCTTCAACGACTGTTCCACATCAGTAGCATTGATGCCTAGTGCTTCCGACATACCCAAATACTTGTAAGTTTCGGTTGAGGAAAGGGATCGAAGGTGTATGGAATCCGAGAGTTGTATTCCCACGGATTCCATAATCTCCCCTCGCTTTACATGCATGACTACACATTTTTCCACACCAAATTCCATCCTGATGGCGTCACTAAAGGTTTCTGTAACATTCAGTAGCTTCATCAGTTGCAAGTTGTTGGGAGCAAAGAGCTTCAGATCATCCATATAAAGGAGGTGAGATATGACCTGACCGCCTCTTCTCAACCGATAGCCCAGACCCGAACCCTCCAGCAGTGTACTAAGAGGGTTCAGGGCTAAACAAAACCACAGTGGACTCAGACTATCGCCCTGAAATATTCCACGCTCGATCCTTATAGGTTTGCTATCCTCCTGAATCTATCGACATCCTGGATAGCGAAGGACCGTCCTCCACTGCCCCATACACGACATCAGGAAGGTGCGCAGAGTTGCATCAATTTTATACAACTCCAGCACCCTCATGAGCCATGTATGTGGCACTGAGTCATAGGCCTTCTTGTAGTCTATCCAACATGTCACCAGATCCCTTCAGGAACGGCGAACCTGCTGGCTAATGGCAATGTCTATAAGGAGCAGCTCCTTAGTACCGCGGGACCCGTTCCTACATCCATTCTGAGAAGCAGACATGATTGAATTCGTATCAATATGTTGATTAATTTTAGCTCTCAGAATGGATGTAAAAACTTTATAGACCGTCGGTAAACATGTTATCGGTCTATAATTTTTAGGTTCCGCAGTACTACCTGATTTGTGGAGCAGGTGGGTTATTCCTGTCGTTAGGAACTGGGGCAGCGATCCTGACTCTAAGGCAGACTGGAACTGAGTTGCCAAACGAGCGTGCGACCTTTGGAACCATTTTATCTAAAAGTTGTGCAGTCCGTCCGGCCCTGGCGATTTCCAGTTAGGCAACGGACGGACTGCACGAGCTACATCTTGGGGGCTGATAGTAATTGCCCCCATTTGTGGTATCGGCTCGCACGCTTGTTCGACCTCCCGAGTCCAATCACCCTCGGTGTGACTGACAGGCACCGACCAGATATTGCGCCAGAACGAATACATGGCGTAATCATCTGGTAGGCGTGTATCAGTCACACCTTGGTTGGGTCGCTCCCAAGCCCTATAAACCCACCTTTCATTGTTCTGGAATGTACGACTCTGTGTGTATCGCACCACTCGCCGCTTGTACCGACGAATACGGTTTGCCCATGCATAGATCTTCTGCTTCAGGAAGTTGATACGCTCTGTGACGCGGGACAGATAATCTCGAGAACTGATATCAGTCCCCGAGAAAGCCCGCCTCACAAAGCGCATCACTCTAGGGCGAGTATTGCCATCCCTGAAGCAGATAAGCTTGCCGATGAGTGCTCTAGCCTCACCGATACGACGCTCAATCCTGAACTGCCAAGCTGGTACAGCTGGTCGTGTAGTTCTGTCACTTTTTGGGAATTTGACGTTAGCTACACGACATGCCGCAGCAGCCGCACAGTACAGTATTGAGTGGGTATCGGCAAGGTCCTTGCTGCTATCAAAAACATTTGATAAATGCGAATCTAGAGCACACACCAGCGCCCTATTTTTCTTATGCATGGGCAGACGAGGTAGTCGAGGTCTAAGCTCAGGCGGTGCGGAGCGATACTCGCTGAATACACATTCCAAAGCGCTCCTTAAACGTGCAATGCATTGGGTACTCACAGATATAGCCCCGTCGTCGTCATCCTCACCATCATGATCGGGTCGCGGTGAAATACTGGGTTGCAGTTGCACCGCGGCCGGTGGCAAGGCAGGCGAGACACGGCTATTCCGTGATTCATTGCGCAGTCGATCAAGTACGGCATCATCCAACATACGGTTACGTTGGATGACCCGCACCTGATCCGACATACGTTGGGCCGAAACGTTGACAGCTGGCTCAAGCATCTGAAACAGAGAGAGCATCTGGCCACGGTACGCAGTCAGGTTACTTCCCCCCTCTGTAGCCCCAAAGTATGCGCGCATGACGTTTTCGTTGATCGATTGCGTCCATCGCATGCACTGTGCTGCACACTTCCACCGGGAGCGGGGACCCTGTCAGAGGCCGATAGGCCACGAGGTCCCAAGCTGTCCGGCGGCCGGCGTCCTCCCCGTCGACGCGCAGGAGGTGGTGTCGTCGGCGGAGAGAAGTATTCGTCACTCGAGCTCGACGCAACTGCAGCGTCCGGGATCGCTTTACTCACGATTGTAGATGGTCCCGGCGGCTGCGAGGCGGAGCTGAGCGACGAACCCGAAGATGTTGGGCGTATGTTCTTGTCACGGGCCTGGCTTCGTGTGAACATATTTTTATTGTTTCATCTTGTCAAATCATTTTTTATGTTGTTTTTTTTGGTTTATGTTGTAACTATTGTAGTTAGGCATTATCTTTTTTTTTTGTCGTTGTTTTAGTGTGTTTAGTCATTTTTATATTGTATGATTCTATATTAATATTAATAAAAATAAAAAAATAAAAATATTTTATTGTCAGGCATCAAGGCCCATAGGGTATTAGTATTACATCTTACTTAAAAACTATGTTAGTAACATGCAGGAACACTCAAAAATAATAACAAAACGAAAACACAATGACGGGATGGCTTAACAGGCTTTGTTGCCAACATGTAGCCTGATAAACCTCCCCATCGTAGGCCCATCTAGCCTCTCTGCAAACACCCTCAGAATGCTGTTGCTGCTTCCCCTCACTCTGGATATTACTGAGGCAACTTTCTTCCGCATTATCGCAAAATAATCGTCAGTGTGCGCGTCAGCGAACATACCTGACGCACTACAATAAGGTGGAAGCCTCAACAGCGCCCTGAAGGTATTGTTATATTGAATGCGCAGGGCATTGTCTGCTTTTAGGGTATGGTTATCCCAAAGGCTGCTGGTGTAAAATGTTTGGCAGTAGGCCTTAAAAAGAGTTAATTTGACCGCCACTGAACAACCATGAAACCTTCTGCACACCATATTTCCCCTCACAGCCAGTGCCCTGCGCTCCCTTTCCATATCCAAGTCGTCTTTTAATTCCTCCGTAACAATGTGGCCCAAATATTTAAAGTAGGCGACTCTCTGCAAAAGTGAACCATTTAGTTTAACAGGAGGGACAAATGTTGGATTTTTATTCCTACCTCGAAACACCAACAACTCACTTTTTGTAGGATTATATTTTAGCCCGTGCTGTTTGGCATATCCTTCACAAATGGAGAGTAATTTTCTAATCCCACTGATAGTAGGGCTCAGCAGCACCATGTCATCTGCATAACTTAAGTTATTTAAACATACTCCATCTATATGACATCCGACATGCGTGCTGCTAAGCTCAACAAGCAGTTTATTAATATATATATTAAAAAGCCTCGGGGAAGTTAGACCTCCTTGCCTAACTCCGCATTCTAGTTTATATGGGTCAGACAACGCATTAGACCATTTGACAAAGTTCCTCTGCTTGCCATACCAAAAAGATAATGTGGACACTAATGCAGTTGGAACCCCTGCCTCCAGAAGCTTCTCCCATAAGACATTATAAGATACCAGGTCGAAAGCCTTAGAAAGGTCCAGGAAACAAGCATACACCGGTGTTTTCCTGTCAGTATAATATTTGACAGTATGCTTCAATGCAAGTATAGCACTCTCAGTAGATAGCCCAGCACGAAAACCAAACTGTGTGTCGTGTAACTGGGTGTACCTACCGAGGTGTGAGTCGAGCACACTGTCAAACACTTTGGCTATCACAGTTGCCAGTGAAATAGGCCTGTAGTTACCTTTGTCTGCTATGTCCCCTGTCCGATTCTTCACAATAGGTACAACAATTGTATCCAGTAATTGCTGAGGTAAATAACAGTGTCCCAAACATAAATTGAACAACATAGTCAACACTCTCGGCAGATGTATACCAGCATTTTGAAGGTGCTCGATGCTAAGCCCATCATGACCAGGCGACTTACCCCTCTTCATACATTTAATCACAGATTTTATTTCTTTACAAGTAAAGCAAAGAGGTGATCCTGATTGACAAGTCTCAGCATCGCGCACCCTTGGCGCAGACTTAAGAGGTGAACTCACTTTAAAATGGTCTTTAAAAATATTCGCTATCTCAGCGTTATCATTTTTACCATCCACACTAACTGGTAGGCTTGGAGTATTATTTAGCCTTTTAGTACCTTTCCAAAATGATGAAAATCGTTTTTTTGAATGTAGTGAAGCCAAAATATCCATTTTTATTTTTTCTTGGTTCTTAATGCACCATTTCAATTTAGATTTAAATATTTTACGACTTAATGTCATATCTTCAAAAATAGGACCACTAGTGGGTTGACCATACCACATCCATAATTTAAATTTAATTCTAGCCTGAGTGTGAAATTCTTTAACATGTTTATTCCACCCTTTTATACCCTTTTTTCTAACAGTGTGTTTTGAGGTTCTGCTTATACTAGCAGTTTCACTTAATATAGACACAATTTGTCCGTACATTTTATCCAATAAAAATTTATGTTGGGTATTATCACAAAATTTATCAGCACAAAGTTCAAAATCTTTGGGAAAATCTAATTTCTTTAATTTATTGTTACATAAAGAAGTGTATTTACTTATTTCCTCTGGGTTTCGTTCCCCCCAACAAACACCGTTATACGAAGATTTAATTACATTGGTTTTCACTCTAATAATATTAATATCACACTCTATTTTTAAAGGAAAGTGATCAGACCAAAACGAATCATAAATTACTTCAATGTTTACAATTGTTTTCCATGCCGACTGTGTAACAAGACAGTGGTCAAGCCAACGCTTACACCCGTGTGAGTCACTGATAAATGTGTAAGTTTGCGATAACATGTTTAGGTATTCAATGTCCGCACATAATAATTCTTGCTCAGAACAAAAACTAAGCAGTTCCGTACCAAATGACTTATTCGGGTGCGCGTTGAAATCACCCAACACAAACACTGATTCAACATTACTATTTTGTATGATAGAATACATTTCACTGAGACATTCCGTAAAATGTGGTAAGTTATCACTACAATCTGTTGGCATATACATATTTATAACTATAAAAAATCGGTTACTTGTCACCACATTTACTGCACAAATCCGGGTATTGTCACATTGCACCACAGACACGTTATCAAAAGCACTTTTTCTCCACAATATGGCCAGACCGCCGTGAGGTCTACCTTTACAAATACCAGCTGATGTATCCACTGAAGACTTCGCGGTGTAACTGAATTCTTGATCTATATTTTCCAGAAAAGATAAATCATGTGGATATAACCAGGTTTCTTGTAGCAAAACAATGTCAGCTGTTTTGCATAGCAAGCGCACACAGTTAACAGATGTCTTAATATTTTTACAGTTAAATGTTATAATGTTTAATTTTGTTGTACTATTCATTACTTGCATTATTTATTCCATCTCTCCCGGAAATAATATTATTTCTGTCTTCTTTTCCATTCTTGAAATGAATAAAGCGACGAAATGTGATACCATCTGGCCACATCCGGTCGTCTAAAAAAGTTTCTAACTTATTTTTATTCACTAATAATTTAAAGGCATTATACGGCTTTTCCTTCTTCATAGTAATTTTCTCGAGTGAAACAATCTCCTCCGTTTTCTTTTTGATATATTGGCAGATATCTTCCACCTCTGTTTCTTTGTTTACGTTAGATATAAACAAAGGGACTTTTAAATCAGCTGCTTTAAACTTTTCAGAAAAATCCGTTGCCGCTTTGCCCATTTTACCAGCAAAACGGTTTCTCGATCTTCGATTTTGCACTGTAATCCATTCATCAGTTGGTTTCATTCTCGGTCTCCACTTGCCATTTTTCACAGTCTCCGCCATAGTGGGCTTCATTGTTTGATTCATATTTTTTTCTGGTATTATCTCTGTTTGACAAACAGTTGACTCAATCTCCGTGCATATTTCACTTTCCAATACCGTCGAATTAACTGGTGCGTGCGCACTAAACTTATCTCCATCGGTATATGTGTGAGTGAGAGAGCGATACTTAGGTGACTCAGCGCGCTCCGAACTCGAACGCCTCGTCATCGTGGTTTTGTCCTCCGGCGGTAGACCAAACGGCCCGCTATCAAGCAAATACCCTCCTCTCTTATTTGTATTGATGTTGCAAGTTAACAATGACGCTGGCAGCCTGCTACATACCAATTCCGCCTTCAGCTCATCCAATTGACGGACTGTAGCATAATTGCCTTTTATGTCATTAATTTCAGCACGCACAATTAGCAAGTCTTTTAATAATTTGGTGACATCGACATGGTCGAATGTAACTGGCGGTAATTTTTGCAAGTCACGCGCCACAAAGATCGGCATAAGATCTGGTTCGGTCACTTTAAAAACACATATGATATCCTCAAGGTCCCTCTGTTTTTTGCCATCTTTACGCCTGGATATTTTCTTCTGGTTAGTCTTAATTGAACTAAACAGTAAATCTTTAGCAATAACTACATCTTCTTCGTGAAACGCAGATACACAGATTCTTATTAGGCTTTCATTGTCCATCACATCTATTTTATTCTGTATAAATGATAATAGTTCACATATCACTATGTTACAGTTCACACATTTTAGCGTATTCACAGACATTGTCGCAGAAGTAGGTGGGTACCTATATTCGAACCGTTCGCTAGCGCGTACACTGGACGACTGATATGTATTAGTATATTGTATTAGTTTAAATTGGAAAATTCAGGGCGAAAATTTTATGTGTCACACTTGACAGGTCAGACCACAGATTCATATGGTATTGGTATGGTATTATATCCTTTACGAGCAGTTGCCCGCGGCTTCGCTCCCGTGGGCCACCCCACAGGACCCGTTTTCGGGATTAAAAAATAGCCTATGTTACTCAGGAATAACATAGCTTTCTATTGGTGAAAGAATTTTTTAAATCGGTCCAGTAGTTTCGAAGCCTATTCGGTACAAACAAACAAAAAAATCTTTCCTCTTTATAATATTAGTATAGATATTAGTATAGATTTATCACTTTTCTTATTAATTACATTTTTAAATATTTTTATAAAATACATACAAAAAAGAAAAACATTTAAAAATATAAAAAATAGTAGCCCACTGGTATCGGGAACAGGGTCCAAGCTACCGGTGGTCAGGGCTCCTGAGAGAGGAACCTCCTAACGATACGCGCCGTGTCCAGGAGTACCGCTTTCTGGATCAAGCCCTTGATCCAGCTGCCCAACGAGAGCCTCCTCAGATGTTCGTCGAGGCTCTTGGCTATTATGCCATTGGCCGTAACGACTATCGGCACAATGACTGCTGTATTCACTTCCCACATGTCGACAACCTCGCGAGCCAGATCAAGATATTTGCTTTTCTTATCTCTCTCAGCCTTCACGAGGTTCTCGTCATGAGGAACCGCTATATCAACAATCATTGCGCGACGCTCTAGTCGGTCTATCACCACTATGTCAGGCTTATTGGCAACAACAGTCCTGTCAGTGATGATAGACCGATCCCAATACAACGTGACATTGCCATTTTCGAGAACTGGGTCGGGCTCATACTTATAGTAAGGCACTTCCGATTCAACAAGATTGTATTTCAGAGCAAGTTGCTGATGGATAATCCTGGCTACAAGGTTGTATCTATGCAAATAGTCTCCGTTAGCTAGACTAGAACAACCGGAGATAATGTGACGGATGGATTCCCCCGGCCGGTGACATGCCCGACAGATGCCAACCGTGCCGTCTTTCACAATAATATTTCCGGTAGTTGTTCGTCATCATAACTTCGTCCATAATATTATTATTTCTGGTATTATTATTATTATGCCTGTAATATTTGATGTAATCTCGGGGTCTTTTTTGGACGTCCTGCTTCTCTATACGTAGACGTAGAGAGTCCACTTTCTTGCCCGCCAGAGGTGATTTCTATTTGATCAAGCCATTTTTCATTTTCATTCCGGAATCTAATAATATTAAGGGAACATTTTTTACAAAATCTTGAAGTTGCTACAGTAAAAGTTTTAACAACATTTTGAAGACTGTCCCTGCTTGTAGTAGGCAGTTCCGATAAATCCAATGTCTCCAAAATATATTCAATTCAATTCAATCATTTATTTCGGACCATGATCCATAATTTGTTAGTAAACACTTATGACTATGTTAGTAAATTTACATAATATGGAAGGCAATGTCAAACTAATATAAATAAATAAATAACAAATACATTACGAAATAAGCCAAATCAGTTCATATACCTATTTCCCGTTGCACTGGAGCCGCCACTGTGCAAGCGGGTCCAGTACCCCAGGAAAGGGCAGTCCGGTTTATCCGCAATAACCTTTAGGACACCGTTTACGCTCCCCCGCATCCTAAGCAGCATATAGCCGCATATAGCTAAGTAGTTTATCTTTATTGTCCATTAAAAGTGGCTTCACTGGTCGATGTAATGAAAAAATATTGAATAAATCATTTTTTTTTGGGCACCATTACCTAAAAAATCACGTTTTTACTATAGAAACCGGCAATCACCGGTAAAAAAATGTATATTTTTGTATAGCCAATAGTCCCTGCTATATAATGGAATCGAAATGATAATGTACTAATTTGTACTTTTAAACGTAACACAAACTTAGAAAAGTTAGTAAATATCAGTACATTAATAAATATATTTTTTTTTATAATATAAATATATCAATTTAATTTTTTGTTTATACCAATAAAAAGTACAGACCTTCCTTAATGTGCACCATTTTTTTCAATGTACATTTTAAACTGATAACTTAGCCAACTTAACTTGAAGAGGAGCGCAAAAAAACGATAAATCAGTCTTGTTATAATAATTTAGCTTTCGAGATAACTTTGAAATGGCATATCTATTAAACTAATGTCTGCATAACGGTAATGTTTTAATATAATGTAAACAACTTACCTTCAATTCTTAATAAAAATGATTTTTCGAACTTCCGACACATTGACCAAAAATAATTATGGGACGCTAACTTTTACCTTACCTTACCTTTTTTTTACTTTTACTTTTTTTAGTTGATCAGTGTGCGCTGGTTATAAATCTTTATTACAAACGGTTGACTCTACCCGCGGTGGTACTCAAATAGATAATATTTTTTCTAACTTCACTTGTAGTTGTGAAGTTGGATTTTATAACTCGTCCTATGTGGGCGCGTTTTTAGATGTTGTGAGCCACTGAAACTGTTTTAATGTTCATGTAACAACAAAAACCCTCTTCTTAGTTCGCATTATTATGCAACTACGGAACCCTATTACTGCGCGTGGCTCGACACGCACTGGGCCGGTTTTTGTTTATATTTTTTAATATTTTTCAAGTATTCTTTTTTAAATATTTAAAAATGTATTAAGTAAGTGAGAATGAAGATAAATAAAGGAAATAATAATAATAATTTTTTTGGACGTAGTTTCGCAATCACACTGTGCGTAATTGGAGTACCCCCAACTAACTACCAACAACCACCAACTGTATATATACCATTGTATAACGTGTAATAACGCTGTTACCCTGTTGTGCCCGCAGTGACCGTGACCCACTCGGCTTCAGACTGACGTGAGACTCTCCTTCATGTTAGATTACATTAGAGTTTAGACCCTGCAAATAGAAATAAGAGTCCCGGCTCCGTCGACTTTGTTGTTAAATAGTAATTCTACTTCACTTTTATGTCATATACGTGGAAAACTCACCCATTCAATTTCAACTACGCCATAAATGGCTTAACCCTTAAAAGAGTAACCACCATTAGAGACCTAGGTCTCGTTATGGACTCCAAATTAACATTTACTTATCATATAGACCACATAGTCAGCTCCGCATTTCGCAGGCTAGGATTTATTTTGCGAATTAGTAAACCTTTTAAAAATGTTACCACTCTAAATATTCTTTATTTTTCGTTCGTCCGCTCTATTCTAGACTTTTGTAGCACTGTATGGAGCTCATGTTTTAACATACATATAAATAGGATAGAAAGGATACAAAAATGTTTTTAAAATCACTTAACTATCGCAATAATATTTACGACGCTGCATATGAAGATGCATTGCGTAGGCATAAACTGACAAGTCTATGTAACAGACGTAATATGTTTGATATTATTCAATTGTTCAAAATTTTAAACTCATTAACCGATTCGTCATCATTACTTGGTAAACTATCAATAACAGCGCACGCTCGCCTACCCGTATCAACACCACTTTTTGTTCCTCCTTGACTAAATAAAACATACACTCGTAACTCATTTATATACCGTTCCATTATCAATTATAATAGAGAACTTACAGACATAGATCTTTTTAACATTTCTCTTAATAGCCTTAAACAAAAACTTAAATTAGATATATCACCTAATAAAAATTTACCATTTTTTTTTTACTTTGTCTAACTTCACTTTACTTTGTAAACTGATAATGATGTTTCATTGAACTTATGTTCTGATACAAAAATTAATATGTATTTCTTGCACGTCTTTCTTTGTTAAGAGTTTATTGTACTTATTTTTACCATATCACATTGTCGGCACTATAGGTCTTTTGTAAGTAACCAATTTTCTGAAGAATTATATTGATTGTATATGACTGTTTGAAGCCAAAATAAAAAAAAACAATTATCTAATATAATAAAATAATTTAATAAAACTTATTTTTATATTACCCTGCCCAACAAGTTATGGGCATTATTCTGAGCAAATTGCCTACTCATATTGGGCATTTTTCGAATTGTCTGGGCATTATGAACAATGCCGTAATGATCGCTTGGTCCATAACACCCAGACACGTGGCAGCGTGTCAAGCCAAGTTCAAGCAAAAAAACCGGCCAAGTGCGTGTCGGGCCACGCGCATTAATAGGGTTCCGAAGTTGCATAATAATGCGGACTAAAAAGAGGGTTTTGTTGTTGTTACATGAACATTAGAACGGTTTCAGTGGCTCATGAAGTCTAAAAACGGGCCCACATAGGATGATGTTTTTTTTAAAATCAATATTCTCGCTTTTGACCACTATCTTGCCTGATGGTAAGCGATGATATGGTCTACGGTGAAGCACGCTTGCCTAGATGTAATCTATTCACTCTTGACTTAAACTAAATAAGGACTAACTGGTAACTGAAGTGGGAGTTATAAAATCCAACTTCGCAACTGAAGTTAGAAAAATATGATCTATTTGAGTACCATCGCGGGTGCGAATTGCGAAAGGAGCCGATACGAGCGCGCGTTCGAGCCACGAGGAATGGTATAGTTCGTTCCTGGATCCTTGCGTGCACGCTCCTTGTTTATTTCTCTTTCGGAATTAGAAAAAAGTCGTATGTATTCACCTCTAATCTCCTCTAATATATTCATCCTGGTTCTCTATTTCATTCTGGAAAATTTTACGCTACTCAATTAGTGATGAAGTCGGGTCGAATATTGACTTTATAGAAGGATATCGACAAAAGAAAATTAGTAATTTGCTTGGAAATCGAATCTTATTTGACTTTACGTTTTAATTACAAAACGTCGAAAATACTTCTGCACTAACACAAAATAGACTCCACCGCGCGCATGCGCCCTCTATGGACTACGTTCTGGTACTGCCAACGACACCGGCCACTCCAATGCGTTATTCGATCCGAGCTTAAACATTATTAATTTAGAAATCATTATTATTAAGGATGTTATGAGTTTATTTTTGTATATTTTTACATGGTTCATAAGCATATATTTCTCTGTTTAACACAGCTAACAACGTTACTTAAGTAATTTTTCAATGGCATTTGTACAAAAATTTTACTGTGCCAAGTACATTTTATAAGTTGGTCGACTATTACTCGTAAACTTGTAAAGCCTGTTATGATTTCATTTTTGTATATTTTTACATGGTTTGTAAGCATTATATTTACTCTGTTTTACACAGCTATCAACTTTATTGAAGTAATTTTTCAATGGCATTTGTACAAAATTTTTACTGTTCCAAGTACATTTTATAAGTTGGTCGACTATTCATCATCATCATCATCATATCAGCCGAAAGACGTCCACTGCTGGACATAGGCCTCCCCCAAGCGTCGCCACATTGACCGGTCCCGTGCGTCTCGCAACCAGCGGATCCCCGCAACCTTCACCAGGTCATCGGTCCACCTAGTGGGAGGCCTTCCAACGCAACGTCTTCCGGTTCGCGGTCGCCACTCCAGAACCTTTCTGCCCCATCGGCCATCCGTTCTGCGAGCAATGTGCCCTGCCCACTGCCACTTGAGTTTGGCAATTCTTCGGGCTATGTCGGTAACCCTGGTTCTCTTGCGGATCTCTACATTTCTGATTCGATCACGCAAGGAAACTCCGAGCATAGCCCTCTCCATTGCCCTTTGAGTGACTGTAAGCTTTCTGATGAGGCCCATTGTAAGCGACCACGTCTCAGAGCCATATGTCATCACTGGCAACACACACTGGTCATAGACTTTCGTCTTGAGACACTGTGGTAAGTTGGACGAGAAGATACCGCGCAACTTCCCGAACGCTGCCCAGCCGAGTCGGATTCGACGGTTGACCTCTTTCTCGAAGTTGGCCCTACCCAATTGGATCGTTTGTCCAAGGTAGACATAGTCGCCCACAACTTCGAGTGTAGAGTCTCCGACCTTGATAGGAGTGGGTGTAACATGGGCATTCAACATCACCTTGGTTTTGTCCATGTTCATCCTAAGACCCACTCTTTCGGAAGCTCTACTGAGATCATCGAGCATTGTACTGAGGTCCTCCATGGTCTCAGCCATAACCACTATATCGTCGGCAAACCGAAGGTGAGTGATGTACTCGCCATTGACGTTGATGCCTAGCCCTCTCCAGTCCAGAACCTTGAAGACATCCTCCAGTGCAGCAGTAAACAGTTTCGGAGATATGACGTCTCCTTGTCTCACACCTCGCTGCAGAAGGACTGGTTCCGAAGTCTGATCCTGAAGTCGAACTGACATAGTGGCGTTTTTGTATAAACACTTCAACACTTCGATGTACCGGTAGTCAATTTGGCACCGTTGGAGAGACTGCAATACAGCCCAAGTCTCGATCGAATCGAAGGCTTTCTCGTAGTCCACAAACGCTAAACAGAGAGGCAGGTTGTACTCTTCGGTCTTCTGTATAACCTGGCGCAGCGTATGTATGTGGTCTACGGTGCTGAAGCCCTTACGGAATCCGGCTTGTTCGGGAGGCTGGAAATCGTCAAACCTGCGCGCGAGACGATTCGTGATGACTCTTGAAAACAGCTTGTAGACATGGCTAAGAAGTGTGATGGGCCTATAGTTCTTCAGCCGGGCATTGTCGCCCTTCTTGAAGAAGAGTACCACCACACCCCTGCACCATGCCTGTGGCGTTTTGCCCTCGAATATGACGGAATCAAACAGCTTCTGAAGGGTCTTAAGAACCGGTTTTCCACCCGCCTTCAGGAGTTCAGCCGTGGTTCCGTCGTCACCCGGTGCCTTGTTGTTCTTAAGCTGTTTCAGAGCCATCCTAATCTCATACAGGCTGACGTCCGGAATGTCTTCGGTATAGTGTCGGGTCAATCTAGCTCTAGGGTCATTCGCTAGATTCGCGACGGGTTTACTGGTTGACGTGTACAGCTGCCCATAGAATCTCTCGATCTCCCTCAGAAGCTCTGGTTTGGCGGAAACGATCCTGCCATCATCGGTCTTCAGTTTCGTGAGCTGGCTCTGCCCAATAGACAGATCTCTTGCAAAGACCTTGGAGCCTTTATTCCGCTCAATCGCGTCTTTAATACGCTCAGTATTAAAGCGGCGGAGGTCGCTTTTCAAGGATTTTGAGATCCGTCTATTTAGCTGCCGGTATTTCAACGCATCGTCTGAAGACTGCAGGATCATCTCACGCCTCTCCTTCATTAGCTTGAGAGTAGGATCAGAGAGCTTTTTGTTCCTATTTGTACGGCGGGTCTTGAAAAACTTAGACCCGACCGTATGGACAGCTTCCACGAACCCGTCATTGTATTCGTCCACTGAGCTCCCTAGGCACTCGAAACGATTCTGGAGTTCGAGCTGAAAGCTCTCGGGGTTTTGGACCTGGATCTGTGCTGGACGGAGCGTGGACTTCATCAGTCGAGACCTTTCAAGCTTGACATGAATGTCCAATGTGCCTCTTACCATGCGGTGATCGCTCCCGGTTTTCACCGAATTGATCACAGAGACATCATTGAACATTTGCTTCTTGGTTGACATGATGAAGTCGATCTCGTTTTTAGTTGCACCATCGGGGCTTTGCCAGGTCCACTTCCTGTGCTCACGCTTTTTGAAGAAGGAGTTCATCATGTAGAGGCCCTCCTTCTCCATAAAACTGGCCAGTAGGTGACCCCGGTGGTTCCGACGTCCAACTCCAAATTGCCCCACTTGCAGCTCATCCTCGTCTCGTTTGCCCAGTTTCGCGTTGAAGTCCCCCATGACAACGGTGAAGTGAGTTTTGAAACCATGCATGGCTGTAGAGATATCCTCATACATGGCCTCTACCTCGTCGTCGGAGTGTGCCGAGGTTGGGGCGTAGACCTGTATGACCTTCAGCGAATATCTTGCGGATATTCTGAGTATAAGGTACGCCACCCTGGTCGACACACTCTCGATCTTCACCACGTTGTTCACAAGGGACTTGTGGACGATAAACCCGACACCACCTTGGGACTGCCGGTCACCCTCTCGGAAATAGAGCAGGTTACCGGATTTGAGGATTATCGAGTCCTCTCCCTCTCTTCGGACTTCAGATAACCCTATAATACTCCATCGTAACCTGCTCAATTCCGCCTCGAGTTCGGTTATCTTCTCGTCGGTCCGGAGTGTTCGCGTGTTATAAGTTGCCAGGTCCAGTCGTCGGTGTTTATTGGGGTAGCCGGGTCCACTCCGGGGATTCTTCGCACCCCTTGCCATGCCATCGCCTCGACCGCTACCGTAGCCGAGGGTAGACGGGCTGCCGGGCACTCGGGGCCGTTTCTTATGTGTGCTATTCATTTGGTTTGGGGGGGTTTGCCATAATCGCCACGCTTGGCAGGCGGGTTGGCGATCGCAGTTAGTTGTTAAAGTGCTCAGAGAACGCTGCTGCCCATTCTCTGGTGTGTCCCTTAGTCGCCTCTTACGACACCCACGGGAAGATATGGGATGGTGAAATTCTTTACGTCCGTCACCACACGGCACGGTCGACTATTACGCGTAAACTTGTAAAGACTTGTTATCCGTGATAATTTTCCTTTTAATTCCGTTAAATTTACTACTGCCGTGAATTTTTTCACATAGCCAAGAGCAACCATTTCGCTGGCAGGGGGGGGGGACACTTGACTCTGACATAAATTTGCAACTTAAAGTTTAATTTTACGCAAACGAATATCTGAATCGAAAAATGGTTGGAACAAACCCTAATATTTTTGAATGGCCTATCCAACGATACCCCACACCATGGGATAGATGAGAAAAAAGAAACACATCCCCGCTTTACGTCTATGGGAGGTACCCAAAAAAAAATTACTTTTCATGATTTTATGTTACCACTTTGTCGGAATTATTAATATGTATATACATACCAAATTATAGCTTTCTAGTACTTAGATTCTCTGAGCTAAGGTGCGGACGGACAGACGGACAGACCGAAACTATAAGGGTTCCTTGTTGACTTCGGAACCCTAAAAAGGAACTGGCGACGCAGCATGTGTGTGTAATCTAGATTACACTATCATATAAATATGACTCATAGATCTTTGATCCTAGATATATGATAGTGTAATACCCCCCTTAAACTTAAACTTTTAGATGCAACTCCATGGGAATACCACTTTTGACAAGTCGAATACATCTAAATGGCGACATACTTTATCAAAACACCGATGAATATTTTTTTACTTTACATTATCTAAGTTATCGGCATGAAAAATCTCTAGCATGTCAATGTAAACAGCGCGCTACCAGCGCCACTAGCCGTGAGTAGTGTAACTTTTTTACGATTATGACTTTTCAACTTATACAACACTCTCAGCGCCATTAGCGGGGAATAGCGTAACTATTATTTAACGATATGATGATCATCCAATATTTAGTCATATCATGGAACACAGCAGGTTGGTGTTTAAATGTTTATATTAATATCGCTTAATGATCTCCAACAGATCTCTACCAGATTTCATAAAAAGACGCTATTTAATTCAACGATCTGGACACGACAAAAACAATACACAGTACTCCTAAATGTTTGTGTAGGTAGGTCATGATTCATAAAGTGGTCACTTCGGTCTATAAACCTGCTATGCCAACTTTGCAGACAAGTAGAATGCGTGGCATGCGCATGTCATGTCTACTGCCTGGCGAGTGCTCCTTGAGCCAGTACAAAACATCGCTGCTCGATCCAGCGAATAGTTGGAGATTCGTTACTAATGCAGTCATGCAGTAAAATAAACACATAACATATCAGTTTCAATTTATTTGTTTATTCTTAAACTAATTTATTAATATCTAATCACAATGAAAGTTCTCTTTACACCACGGGTCGGGGACTACAAACATGGTACTTAACTACCGTTTCTAACCTAACCTACAGCTCACACAGCCACAACATAATAGGAACAATATCGCGATACCGCTCCAGACCATTATACAAAATGTTAGAAATCCAGTACATTTACTAATTTACCCATATTATCCACCTCTGTACCTCTTCTGGGGGGTGACCATAAGCTCTTAGAGTAAGGTTATTTTGAGATCGCGTAAGTGACAGATGTATACAAGTCATATACATCTGTCCCTTACACACGCTCAAAATAACTTTACTCTAAGAGCTTATGGTCACTCCCAAGATCTCTACTGACGCTGGAATACCAAAATCATTTTTGACACATGTATCGTCAAACGCAGTTTATAATAACTACCGACCGTGATGTTTTGTATAAAATTTGGGGCATTCGCTAAAGTGCTGAGTACAGCCTGAGGTACAGCCTCTCTACGAACGTACTGATGACTCCATGGCGTCATGGTGAAGGTGCGGTAGACCATCACATAAGTAGATATACTAACCCGGGCAGGTTTCTATAGGACGAGCAAATTCGTTTGATAAAAAAATGTTTTATATAAATTTACCATACATAGAAATAAAAGACTATACGACACCACAACAAGCGGCCTGCAATGACCTTTCGCTTCTCATTCAGAGAAGGAAAACCATTCATCACCGAGTTAGGACCACTTCCTTGCGTGATCGAATCAGAAATGTAGAGATCCGCAAGAGAATCAGGATTACCGACGTAACCCGAAGAATTGCCAAACTTAAGTGGCAGTGGGCAGGGCACATTGCTCGCAAAACGGATGGCCGATGGGGCAGAAAAGTTCTGGATTGGCGCCCGTGAACGTGAACCGGAAGACATTGCGTTGGAAGGCCTCACACCAAGTGAACCGATGACCTGGTGAAGGTTGCGGGGATCCGCTGGATACGAGACGCACGGGACCAGCCAATGTGGCGACGCTTGGGGGAGGCCTATGTCCAGCTGTGGACGTCTTTCGGTTTATATGATGATGCTATCGGACGACAAAGCAGTCACTTTGTTTTTGTTTATGATCTATCAGAAATGTATCAGACAGACTATCAGTTTATTATCCAAAGTATTTATTATTCAGATTTGTCACAATAAAAAATAAAAAAGCCAATAATAATAAAATGTTCGATATCTCGAAAACCACTTAATTAGAAACCCAAGTTATCGGATCAGAATTTTTGCAAATTAGCTCTGGTACAATCCATTTTAAGAAATGCTCCGAATTACCGGACGTCCTGTATATCTTATCCTTAATTACTTCCTACTATTGATACTAGGTATAGGTACTTAAAACTAAATTGGTAAACTGTATTATCAAAAGTTCGAGTAGAGTCAGTCCTCAAATTGTCGGTTGTCGAGCACGTCGGGAACCCCTGGGGTTCTGGGAGCCTGGACGAGGCTGGTGTGACGTCACGCGCGGCGCGGCTCCAGGATGACGATGCGGCCGTTCCGGAAGGCAGTGCGCGGCATCTTCTGGTAGTCGAAGCTCGACGAACTGCGAAACACTCAACAGCTGTCGATTTGTTTCCTTCTCACATCTTTCTCCCTATAATAGATCTTGACCACGTAGGTAACGCAAGACGCGACCATGTGGCCCGCGCGCCGGCCACGCCAGCAAGCCCAGCCCTGTGCCCAGCCGCTGCAAACACACAAGTTACTGCGTGCGGCGTCCGCCTCATCACTCAACGATACCACAAGTACGGGAGCTTGAAAATATTCCTAACATATTGAGAACTGACATTTACTACCAGGCTAGGGCTCGAACCCAGGACCTCTCCAGTAGCTGCCCTTGGTAAACACACACACACGTGATGCTCTTCCTCATTATACTTGTAGAGGCTCTCGGTGTGACGGCAGAACCGCACAGAAGTCGTCGATGAGCAGAACATGTTCCAAACAATGGAGAAGGAGAAACAATTACTCAAGGTCAGATCGTTAGGAGAAAAATGCAAGAAGCTAACACAGCACAAGATGAAGGTTGATTAATACCTGTTATAGGAGGGAGGCCTCGGCTGCAGCGGCATCTCCGAGTCGGAGCCGGCGAGCGAGGAGGAGCGTGCGCGGGCGTGGCGCCGCGTGGCCAACAGCGCCGCCACCACGCCCGCCAGCTGCAGCAGCGCCAGCAGTGCCGCCAGCGCCAGCGCCGCGTACGCATTGCGTGGCGCGTCCTCCTGCGCCTCCTGCACACACCATCATACGCTAAAGTCTTCCACGCCAACTCCGCCTCTTTAAAACTCTTCATCCTTCGTTAAAAAGTAAGCAATTCGAAATCCGTTAACTATATGACCTTACGTCCGAAGATAGTCCTGACCTAATCTTGCAATTTGGGAATTTTAGTTTACAGAGTTGGTTTGCGATTACCTGGAAGAAGATTGGCCCCAAATTACTGCCCTGGGGACCCCCATAAGTCAACGATTCTTCTTTGCTGGTATAGATCCTCTAAGCATTATTTATTGAGTGCAGACTCTTAAATAGTCCTTTAAAGCTTGCATTTTTATACGTGGATCGACAAAAAGACATTTTCAATACCTGAGACAGATCCAAAAATCACTCAATCACTAGCGACACCCGATCGAAGCCCAAACTGATTACCATATGGATATCAGGAAAGTTCCCGAGACGATTGCATATTGTTCATTTGTGTGTTGTGACCTGTATGAGCTCTTCTATGCGGTGCGGCAGCGGGTGCCAGCGCCCAAAGTACTGCAGCACGGGGCGCAGGTGCTCGCTGAGCTCCAGCGCCTCGCCCAGCTGCTGCGCCGCCACCGAGTGCTGCCAAGCCAGCGCCTGCGCCACCAGCCAGCCGCTGAACACCAGCTCGCCCACGATCAGCAGCGTCATCAGCACCGCGTACTGCAAAAGTACGCGCTTTTATTTTCTCAGACGTTTATGCAGTTCTGTCTTATTCCCATGAAATAGGACTGCATCCTGGCATCAACCGGTTACAGATTCAAAACACGGGTTGCTATTGTTTGAGACATGGCCGACCTGAGGAACGCAGTGCTCCCTGGGTATCTAGCAACGCATAAATGACTAGACCAACGACAACAACAACCAAGTCATGACTTTACAGTGTCACCGAAGTGAAAATTATCAATATTTGATCAAAATTATCACCCAGGCTATAAATGATGGAGTACCAATTGCTGCAATTTTCCCAGACATGAGTAAGGCGTTCGATTTTGTGGACCACAAACTGCTCTTATATAAGTTAGAAAAGTATGGAATAAGAGGCAAAGCGAATGACTGGTTGAGAAACTACCTACGTAAATGACAGAAAACAATGTGTGGAAATCTCTAAAATCAATAATAGCAACAAAAAGATGTTACATAGAAGTGACTATCGACAAAATAATTTTGGAGTGCCACAGGGCACAGTATTGGCAGCTTTCTTATTCCTAATATATATTAATGATCTCCCAAATATCACCTGCCATAACCTCCGCAAAATTTCTAGTATAAGCCTACCGGCGGTCCTGTCTTCGGTCCACAGCACTGAAACGTTAACCAAAAAAAATGTAATCCTTTCACTGGTTAACTGTGAAGTGCCGTGCTCGACCGACGCAGTGTGCGCCTGGAAAGTGGCTTGCCCGAATACGGCGTTGCCCGAGAACCCATCTTCCCAGAGACAGTGGGATGAGCCGCTCTGCAAGTTGGTACGGAATAAACTTATAAATACGTCCACCAATACTGCTGAGCGTGCCCGCCTGCTGGCTGTGGGAGAGTGGGAGTCGAGGCTCTGGCTACAGGCACTACCGTCACTCAATATAGGTACTATGTTGAGTGACAACACGGTGACAACACCTTCCGGATCGCTACTTGTCTGCGTTTGAGTGCTCCTAGTGGAGCTCCACATCTTTGTCAATGTGGTGAAGCAGTCGACCGCCTCGGTCACCATGGCCTATCCTGCAGTAGGAGCGCTGGCCGGATAGCACGGCACGCCAGCATTAATGTCATCATACGTCGGGCTCTTGTCACCGCCGGGGTGCCAGCTGTTTTATAACCCAATGGCTTGGCGCGTGACGATGGGAAGAGACTAGACGGGATGACCATAATGCCTTGGAAGGTGGGTAGGCCTTTGGTGTGGGATGCAACATGTGTCGACACCCTTGCGCCATCCCATCTTCTTAGCACGGCGAGCTGTGCTGGGGCGGCTGCTGCCGGTGCAGAAAACCTCAAACGGCGCAAATATAACAACCTTATTGGAAGTTATATGTTTGAGCCGTTTGGGGTTGAAACATTAGGTCCATGGGGTCCGAGTGCGCATTGAGTTTTTCGAGAAATTAGCACAAAGCTCGTCGACTCTTCACGTGACCAGAGGGCTGGCCTTTTCTTCGGCCAGAGAATTAGCATTGCCATACAACGTGGAAATGCAGCGTTCTGGGCACGTTTTCCATTGACATCGATGTGGACGAATTTTTTGATGCACAATGAGCTTTTTTGCCGTCTCCCTTTTGTATTTGTATATAGGTTTGTTTTTCTTAGAATATTCAATTGTATATATGTTAATAAATAACATATTTTAGTTAAAGACATAATTATGAACTCGTTACGTCCTGCCATAACGCAATATTGTTTGCTGATGTAAGTAAGTAAGTAATTTATTTCAGAACAACATAAATTGTTTTTAAACTATCATGGTCACTAACACTAACATTAACATTAGAAACGGGATATTTACCATGTTTACTGTTTGTTGTGAGTTCCCGATATTTCGGTGCTGTTGCAAGCACCATGATTGAAGGAGACATTGAAGGAGACCAACATGAGGTGGAATTATGCTTGGCACACCTTGGAATTTTACCAACTTGGAATCATTGAAGGAGACCAACATGAGGTGGAATTATGCTTGGCACACCTTAATAGCATACATGGTAAAATAAAATTTACCTACGAGATGGAAAATGAGAGGCAGATTCCTTTCTTGGACGTGAAAGTGGGGGTCCATGATGACGGTTCTTTGAGTCACACAGTGTACAGGAAATTGACTCACACGGATCGCTATCTACACGCTGATTCTCACCACCATCCTCGACAACTGAACTCTGTAGTGACTTCACTTACCAACCGCGCATATGATCTATGCGACGAGAAACATTTGCGTGCTGAGCTAAAACATGTTCAGAGGGTCCTACAGAGTAACGGATATACGGGGAGGACTGCACAGCCTATTCGAAAAACTGGTTTTAAGCACCGGAAGTGCGAGGTTGAGACAGCCAGCATTTTTGCCGTACGTGAGAGGAGCGACAGATAAGGTTGCTAACATTCTTCGGAAATACGCCGTAAAGACTGTCTTCACTCCTTTCAGAAAAGTGTTACAGATGCTGCGCTCGCCGAAGGACAACTTTCAACTGCAAAAGCCCGGTGTTTATAAAGTCGATTGTAGTTGTGGCAAGTCATACATCGGTCAGACGAAGCGTACTGTTGCTTGTCGAATTTCAGAGCATATCAGGGCGGTAAAGAACAATGACACCCAAAAATCGGCCATAGCTCAACATCTTTTGGAATCCGGATTGAACCACTGGATTGAGTTACATAACCCTCAGGTCATTTCGACAGAACGCCACTATATCCCTAGACTGGTGAGGGAAGCTATCGAAATTACCAAATATAAGAACTTCAACCGGGAGGATGGGTTTCAACTGTCGAGAGCTTGGAATCCAGTGGTTCAGCTGTGTAAAACCCGAAAAAGTGCCGAAAAAAGTTCGCGAGTGGATACGGTGAGTTTCGTGTGTCGAGAACAGAATCGAGTTGTGAGTGACAGTGGTAGCGGTACTGAGTGCAAAAAACGAACAAGAAAGAGGGTAGACCGATATGTCTCCTCATAAACACCCACCCGCAATGACTTTTCAGTTTATCCGTGATCATGGTGCTTGCAACAGCACCGAAATATCGGGAACTCACAACAAACAGTAAACATGGTAAATATCCCGTTTCTAATGTTAATGTTAACATAAATTGTGTAGAAATTTTGTAAAAAATAACATTATGTACCATCAAAAGTTACAATTGATGACACGACCCTCATTGTGAAATGTGAGAACCCAGATTCATACGAACTAGAAATAAACAACGCAATAAAAAACATAATACACTGGTTACATTCTAACAACTTACAAATTAATATGGAGAAAACTAAAATGATCCAATTTCAAACACATAAAAGAAAGCCATTGACTTTGAATGTTAAATATAATGATACTATCATAATGTTGGATCAAAATTGTGATTGGAAAGCACATGTCGAATACGTTTGTGATAAACTCGACAGATTTGTCTACGCATTAAAAAGATTGAGAGTCACAGTATCAACAGAAGCGGCTCTTTGTGCATATCATGGTTACGTGTCATCCGTACTTGCCTATGGTCTCTTATTGTGGGGTATTGCGGTGGATGTTATAAGAATGTTTAGAGTACAACAAAAATGTGTGTGAGCAATATGTGGGGCCTGGTATACGGATAGCTGTAAGCCCTTGTTTAAAAAGTACAATATTCTTCCATTACCGTGTATGTATATTAGAGAATTATGCCTATTTGTACAACAACATCCGAAATACTTTATAAAACACAAAGATGTAACCAATCGCAATGTAGTGCCTAGAAATAAAAATAAATTTAAACATGAGCTCTGCTTACCGCAATGCATGCTCGAATTGTATAAAAGGAACTCGTACATAAATGCTGTAAAGGTATATAACAAATTACCAGACGCCTTTAAAGATTTACCTTTAACAATGTTTAAAAAAAAGTTAACGCAATGGTTAAAAGAAAAATGCTTTTACGATCTCAATGAATACATGTCAGATCGCGGTGAAGAAAACTGAAATATATAATATTGGTATATACCTTATAATAATTAATTGATGTTTAAAATGTACGGAATAAACACTGAGATTAAATTAATTGTAATTAATTAAATATTGTAATTACAATTTACAATATTTTTATAATAATTTATGACACTATCAATTAAATTTACAATATTTTTTAGAATAGTTATGACATTGAAATTAAATTTACAATCATTTTTAATCGTATTCTTCAGCTGACATTGTTTGAACTGACATCGGTATAATAATGTAACTCTGACATCAATTAATTAATTTGTTCCTTATAAATCCTAATGCATGAGGTTTTCTTTTTTGTTATTTCTGTCTATTTTCTTAATTTAATAAAAATTAATTTAGATGATAGGACAAGCTGAAATTAAATATTTGCACACCATATCTAATGGTAGAATTTAAAGGGACCGTCATAGATTTAAGATCATACTTTGTAAACCTACATTCTAGCAAATAAATACATTTGAATTTGAAAAAGATACAATCTCTCCAAGATGAGCAGTTCTAAGAGAGATGCCGTTCAAAGCGAGTATTTTTTTATTTATTAAAACTTCATGCAACACAAAAGTACATAGGTGGATATAATGCCTGAGGCATTCTCTACCAGTCAACCAAGGGCGGTGAAGAGATAGCATGAAAAATAAAATAATAATATTATAAACGTAAAATGAGTACAAAAGTATATAGTTAAAATAAGCATACTTACATTTACTATAATAAATACTATATATAAAATAATATATATATATTAATAGAAAGGCGCATATTGAGACAATTCTGCTATTCGTTTAGAAAATAATGCCGCAACTTTCACTTAAATGCATACTGACTTATGCTGCATAGTGGCCGTTCTGATATCGAGAGGGAGCGCATTCCAGAGAAGAATGGATTGATTGCGAAACGAAAAATAAACAAAATAAGAAGAAGAAGAAGACAAGGTCAGAGCAAGAGAAGGTTGTTAGATTCCTAGCGTGTGAAGTACATAGGTATTGAAAGTGAGGTATGAGATTAGTAGGAGGTCTGGGAGAGTTGAGTAGAGACAAAAGCGCAGTCAAGGAAGGCGCGCAAATTTCTACTCTGCCAAATGGGCATCCATTTGAATTCAGTTCTGCAGCTCGACACATTTCCGGAGGTTGAATATGAACCGGGGGCAAATTGTTTAAGAGCCTATCCAGCTTATCCAAGAATACCGCGTTCAGGTCAAAGTAGCACACGTCACCATAGTCGATTAAAGGGAAAATTAAAATCTGCACAAGCACAGTCTTCTTTTTTTCAGGTAGAAAGTTTCTCAAACGATTCAGGCATCGCAAAGTCCCATTGACTCTCTGACTGACACTAGAAACCTGACTATGCCAGTTTAGCGTCAAATCAAGATGTAGACCGAGAACTTTTACACTAGGGCTGATAGGGATGACAGTATTATTAAAAACTATAGGAGGCAGAGACCCAATCCCTAATCGACCCATCATGCGCGAGCTTCCAATCACAATGGCCTGACATTTTGAGAGGTTTACAGACACCCCAAATGTATCAAACCGTAGTGTGAGTACTGACCACATAGAGCAGCAGGGCGCGCACGCGCGGTCGCTGGGCGTGCAGCGCGGCGGCGGCCACGTGCGGCAACAGCAGCAGCGTGAAGCCACCCGCCGCCATCGCCGCCGCCGCCGCGCGGTACTCCGCCGGGAACAGCTCGCGCAGCACCAGGTACGTGCTGGGGTCCCACTTCAGGCGCGCCGCCGTCGCCAGCGCCGCGCCGCCGTACAGCTGCAAGCACAGAGAGTTCAGATCGCGAGTGGCTTGAGGACACCACTCGCATTCGTAACCAGAAACTTATCTACTAGTCTTGATATGTAAGGTGCGTACGGATAGCGCGTTCCTGTGTTACGCGTAGTTGGGAAACACTGTCCACGCGTACATTGGATACGCGTATAGCTCCTGTACGGACCACCGCGAACCTATACGCGAGGTCAATCGATCCAGAGAATTTTAGTTTTTATATTATCATTATTGAAACTCAAAGAACACGCGTGTCTATTCATTTTGCCGTCCAAATATAGCGTACCCGGTCGTGTGCGTCCTCTTTGACGCGCGACCAAAAACCGACTGACGGCGGCTCGCGCTGCGAGCTAGCTCGCGCGGTACGCGTTCCCCACGAGTGTACGCGTAGCTGCAGGTATGGACATGACGTTCCGGACACGCGTAAACTGACTACGCGTACCAGTGTACGCTCTATCCGTACGCACCTGACTGATCATTGGTGAAGACAGTAAGAACTAAAAAACCTAAACAAACGTCACTTCTGGCTATGAGTGCAGTAAGCGCCATAAATCCTTGCCTCAATTCAAAAGATTTTAAAATTCTCCTTTAAAATATCTACGAGGTACGTACGAGGTTAGGTTAGGGGTTAGGGGAATGGTTGCGGAAGTATCGCTGTTCCCGCGACACCCAGCGTAGGTGTGGGATGGAACACCGGGGTGGTTTCCCGGTGTCAGTATGAGTCTGACAGACCCCTCCGCCCTCCCCAGGGCGGAGAACATCCAATGAGGATTTTCCAACCCGGAAAAAAAAAAAAAAAAAAAAAAAAAAAAAAAAAAAAAAAAAAATGGGTTAGGGGAATAGGTACGAGTATAAAGAAAGCTTTGTATTTGACGTATTTTTATGCCTGACACACTTACACCGTTTTCTCCAGGATTTCTCTCAACTCAACGATAAGACTATCTTCACTGACAACATGTGTGTACAACAATAGCACGAGGGTGAGTGGAGTGTGGGGTGTGGGTGTGGGTGGGTGTGGGTGACTCACGGTGAGCATCAGGTTGACGTGCGCCAGCAGCGCCGGCGCCGCGCGCGCGCACATCCCTCACAGCACAGCTCCGCTCCACTCCTCGCCACTAGCAGCACACACACTGCACACTGCAAAAGCACCTCCGCCACCAACAAACAACACTGCCACCACAAACGGTCACAGAGCTTATCTCACTCCACAATAATGTGGCATGTATAGAACGGTGTGTTTGTGATAGCGCGATAGCACGCTGCAGTGATAACACGCGGTATCTTATCAGCGCGCTATCTCCGCAGGTGGGTCGGCAGTCAGCGTACTCAGCTGAGAGCGTCCGCCACGTCTCGCTTGCCGCTCTCGATACGCGCCTTATCTTTTGTTATTCCACTTTTATATAGCATTGTGGTTGTTCATGGAACGATGTAACATCACCACATTGATTACACGTTACGTCCAATCATTTCTACCTATTACCTGCTAATTTATCAGCCACATATTTGGTCACAAATACTTCAATTTGTTGTTTTAAATTAATTAGTCATTTTCCATTTACCTTCCTTGGGCGGTAGGAATAAAGACCATATACGGTAACTTGACTACACAAATGCAACCTACCCTACGTTGCCGTTGTGTGGACTGAGGTCCACGCTACGCCGTAGCCACGTGTCCCTCTACGGCGTAGCGCTACGCTGCGTGCTCGGCCGCTCTACGACATCATCGTGTTCCGCTCCGTGCGCATAAACATCCTTTGGCTAAAAATAATGATAGTAGTCTGTGTGACTCAAAAGTATAGTTTCCGTGGCGCAAAACCATTCGTATCAGCAATTTTCTTTTTTTATGCAAGATTTCTTCCTTTATACATACGTACATACATAAACTCACGACTTTTTCCCATGGGTGTAGGCAGAAACTACAGAGCGCCACCTGCTACGATCATTACATAGTTCTTTTGCTTCACTCACGAGTCAAGTTCACATATGTAGTCCTACACGCACGCCGGTTACGAGCACTGCGCATCTGGCCGCCCTGAAGAACATCATCAATATGGTATTTTTCCTTTATAGATTTTGGGGTTCCGTACCTCAAAAGGTAAAAAAGGAACCCTTATAAGATCACTTTCTTGTCCGTCTGTCTGCCTGTCCGTCTGTCCGTGTGTCACCACCGATTTTCTCAGGAACGGGTGGACCTAGCAAGTTGATTTATACCAGATACTGAGGTGTATAGTCCCAATTAGGTGTATACAATCAAGGTGTTGAGTCAACACGATAAAAAGATATGGGCAAATTTAGATAATCGCGAAAACTTGTAAGTGCCAAAATTTACCTGAAATTTCAACTTATTTTATTTTTCGGAATTTTCCCTTTATTTGTGCAAGTCCTTGCTTTTAACCAAAATTGACAATTCTAGGTCAATCGGAAGTACTATATGTATAGGTTTTGTGTCGAAAACCTATATGGTAGTTCCCGTTGACCTAGTTACCTATTATGTTGGTGAATGTTGCTGTTTGTACGGAACCCTCGGTGCGCGAGTCCTATTCACACTCTACCGGTTTTTCAAGGTCAAGGTTGTTGAATAAATAAATAAAATTCTGATCATTTTTATGAATATCAACAGTTGCGACTTGGCAAGTTGACACAAATACTTGACTAAATTATAATGAAACTCACAGATTAAAGTTCGTGGATAAAAATTTGTATGCGTTTCGATGGCGCGGCCACGGAGATTTTTTAAAAAAAAAACTATGCCAAGATTATGTAAAAATTTATAAAAGTTGATTCCCAAAACCATAAATTTGTCAAAGATAAGGTTAAAAAGTTTTAAGGGTTTGAACGTGGCCGCGCCATTGAAACGCGGCGAACCGCGCGGCTACAGAGATCTTTAAAACTAAGCGTTGCAGAGACCTGAAATTTAGGGAAATGACAGATTGAATTTGTAAAAAAATTTTAAAAATATAGAAAAAAATCCTAGGTTTATATTTTAGGAGCTGTAAGACTAAAACCCTATGGCCGCGCCATTGAAACGGTGAAAAAAACGTTATCACCGATATCTCGCTGAAAAAGCATCGCAGAAGTCTGAAACTTTTTGTAATACCTAGATTTGAATTTGTCGAAATAGGTAAAAATACACAAAAAAATCCTAGATTTATATTTTAGGAGCTGTAAGACTAAAACCCCATGGCCGCGCCATTGAAACGGTGAAAAACACGTTATCACCGATATCTCGCTGAAAAAGCATCGCAGAAGTCTGAAACTTTTTGTAATACCTAGATTTGAATTTGTCGAAATAGGTAAAAATACACAAAAAAATCCTAGGTTTATATTTCAGGAGCTGTAAGACAAAAACCCTATGGCCGCGCCATTGAAACGGTGGAAAACACGTTATCGCCGATATCTCCCTGAAAAATCATCGCAGAGGTCTGAAACTTTTTGTAAACCCTAGATTTGAATTTGTCAAACTATGTAAAAATACACAAAAAAATCCTAGGTTTATGTTTCAGGAGCTGTATTACGGTATTGCGTAGAAATAAGTTGTGGTTATCTAATGGAAAGAAAGTATTAGCGAGATCTTTTTTTGTATACAACACCTATTAATATGTATAATTACCGATAATAGGCGAAAATTTTCTTTTTGTTTCATAATATAAAACCTTCAATACGTTTTGAATGTTCCGATAGGGTGACCATGACTTATTGTTTACAGAAAACTTTCCACTTGCAAATATTAGAAATTATATCTTAAGGATTCTAAATTAAATTAAAATGAAACGTTATGATACCAAAACAAATATTTATTTCTTTAAAATCAAATAAATCACAGATTGTTTACTTACACTAAGATATAGGTACTTATCATTTGTTTCAAAATCACAAATCACAGATTGTTTACTTACACTAAGATATAGGTACCTATCATTTCTTTCAAAATCACAAATCACAGATTGTTCACTAACACTAAGGTATAGGTACTTATCATTTCTTTCAAAATCACAAATCACAGATTGTTTACTTACACTAAGTTATAGATACTAATCATTTCTTTCAAAATCACAGATTGTTTACTTACACTAAGTTATAGGTACATAACATTTCTTTCAAAATCACAAATCACAGATTGTTTACTTACACTAAGATATAGGTACTTATCATTTCATACTTATCATGATTTAGAATCCTTGAGATATAATTTCAAATACTTGCAGGTGGAAAGTTTTCTGTAAACAATAAGTCATGGTCACCCTATCGGAACATTCAAAACGTATTGAATGGCGCGGCCATAGGGTTTTGGTCTTACAGCTCCTGAAATATAAACCTAGGAATTTTTGTGTATTTTTACATAGTTTGACAAATTCAAATCTAGGGTTTACAAAAAGCTTCAGACCTCTGCGATGATTTTTCAGGGAGATATCGGCGATAACGTGTTTTTCACCGTTTCAATGGCGCGGCCATAGGGTTTTTGTCTTACAGCTCCTGAAATATAAACCTAGGATTTTTTTGTGTATTTTTACATACTTTGACAAATTCAAATCTAGGTTTTACAAAAAACTTCAGTCCTCTGCGATGCTTTTTCAGCGAGATATCGGCGATAACGTGTTTTTCACCGTTTC
This sequence comes from Anorthoa munda, assembly GCA_945859665.1. Lineage (NCBI taxonomy): Eukaryota > Metazoa > Arthropoda > Insecta > Lepidoptera > Noctuidae > Anorthoa > Anorthoa munda. The sequence goes on along the minus strand of OX243911.1, from coordinate 29,396,625 downwards.
AATGGCGCGGCCATAGGGTTTTGGTCTTATAGGTCCTGAAATATAAACCTAGGACTTTTTTGTGTATTTTTACCTATTTCGACAAATTCAAATCTAGGTATTACAAAAAGTTTCAGACTTCTGCGATGCTTTTTCAGCGAGATATCGGTGATAACGTGTTTTTCACCGTTTCAATGGCGCGGCCATGGGTTTTTAGTCTTACTGCTCCTAAAATATAAACCTAGGATTTTTTTGTGTATTTTTACCTATTTTGACAAATTCAAATCTAGGTATTACAAAAAGTTTCAGACTTCTGCGATGCTTTTTCAGCGAGATATCGGTGATAACGTGTTTTTCACCGTTTCAATGGCGCGGCCATGGGGTTTTAGTCTTACAGCTCCTAAAATATAAACCTAGGATTTTTTTCTATATTTTTACAAATTTTTTACAAATTCAATCTGTCATTTCCCTAAATTTTAGGTCTCTGCAATGCTTAGTTTTAAAGATCTCCGTGGCCGCGCGGTTCGCCGCGTTTCAATGGCGCGGCCACGTTCAAACCCTTAAAACTTTTTAACCTTATATTTGACAAATTTATCGTTTTGGGAATCAGCTTTTACAAATTTTTACATAATCTTGGCAGTCTTTTTTTAAAAAAATCTCCGTAGCCGCGCCATCGAAACGCATACAAAAAATTTGCCAAGTCCCACTATGTTGTGCATAATAGGAGCAGAAGGAACTTCTAGAGAACATGATTTAAAGTTAAATCCCTCTTCTTTTATCAGCGAAACTTTATCAAAAACTTGTCTTTCTTTCACATTTATGTTTTGGGTTAGATAGGTTCCATACCAGTGCCGACTGAGGCCGTATTAAGAGGCATCAGAAGAGCAGGAGCAATCTATCTAACCTTTTTCGATTTTGAAAAGCATTTCATACACTGAAGTGGCCAACTCTGTCAATCACTAGTCTGTCGGTCGTTAAGTCGTCAGCAGCGCTGAATAGCAGGTCAATGCTGGGTAGTGTGGGAGCCATTGTTCTGCCTTGCTGCAGCGGGGGTAACATTTGAGGACATTGCCTCTGCCCACGTTTTAGGTACAAACGTGTCTGTCGTGTCAGATATGACATTACAAGATTTTAGAAGTTTAAGCTGGTATTTTTATTACGAAGCAATGCAAAGCAAAGCATGTTGTTTTTAAGCAGGTATTTTTATATTGTTTTGAAAAGTAGTCCATCTATCTATCTATCTTCTATCTATATAAATAAAAAATTAAAGTCCTGACTGACTGACTCATCAACGCCCATCTCAAATCCTTGAACCTAGAAAACTGAAATTTTGCACAGAGGTTTTCTTTATAGTGTAGACAAAGAATAAGGAAGATTTTTTCGAAATTCAACCCCTAAAGGAGTTAAATAGGGAATGAAAGTTGGTATGAAACCCTATCTGTTTTAATTTGTAATGAAAGAAATTTGGCATTTAGCCTCTAAATACGAGGAGGGATGAAAAAGTAGAGAGAATGAGATAGAATATAATGACTATTATTGATAACTTAATAATTAATTTTTCTACATAGTTTCCGAGTCTCTCTACACACCGAGTCCAGCGCTTTTCCAAAGCTTCAATCCCTTTCAGAATAAAAAGTTTGTCTTGGTCCTGCAAAAAGCTCTCCACGACATCCATCACCTCGTTATCGTCTTCGTACCTGTTTCCCCTTAAGTATTTTTTTCAATTTGGAGAACAGATATAAATCGCTAGCCGCCAGATCTGGTGAATAAGGGGGGTGGTCAACAAATTCGAAGCCAGCTTGCTGAATGGCAGCCATCGCAACTGCCGACCAGTGCGCGGGTGCGTTGTCGTGATGAAACAGCACGCCCCTTCGAAGTTGCCCTCTCCTTTTCTCTTTAATGGCATTCCTCAACTTGGGAATTAAAGCTGCATAATATTGGCTTGTAATAGTGGTTCCACGCTCCAGGTAATCAATCAACAATATCCCTTCTGAGTCCCAAAATATTGAGGCAATAACCATTCCAGCCGATGCCACGACACGAAACTTCTTCGGGGTCGGTGATGATGGCCGTTTCCATTGCGAAGATTGCTGTTTTGTCTCGGGATCAAAATGATGGACACCCATGTTTCATCCATTGTTACGAAACGAGGCAAAAAGTTTTCAGAATCTTCCTGAAACTTGTCCAACAATATCTTCGAAATGTCAAGTCGATTTTGTTTCTGACTGTCGGTTAACATTCTCGGCACCCATCTTGCGGAGACTTTTCTCATATTCAAAGATTGTTTAAATATGGATTGAATACTTCCATATGAAATGCCCGTTTCTTGAATTAAGTATCGGATGGTAACTCTTCGATCGCTCAATACAATTTTCTCTACTTTCGCAACATTTTTTTGGGTGACTGACGTCGATGGCCGGCCGCAACGATGTTCGTCTTTCGTGCTCATTCTCCCTACTCGAAATTGAGAAGCCCACCTTGCGACAGTGGAATACGGCGGAGCAGACTCTCCTAATGTTGCCTCCAAATCGCAATGAATCTCTTGCGTCGTTAACTTTTTTAAACAGAGGTATTTAATAACGGCTCGCACTTCGTTTTTCTCCATTTTCAAGAACCCGAACCAAACAAACTACATTCAGAAAAAAACAAAAGAGAATCGAAGATTTTTTTCTTTATTTATATTACAAATATGTATCTGAGCTATGCCTGCCAGTATTTTTTTTTCTTACCAAGGAGTACGTCATTCTCACTACTTTTTGATCCCTCCTAGTATAAAATAAAAAAATACTTCTTTAAAGATTTTTTGAATTTCATCTCTTAAAGGGGTAAAAACGGAGTGTTAAAGTTTGTAAGAAAAATAAATTGTTTATCCTCAATATTACTTGAAACTTACTATTTATGCCCGTTTTTAGACTTTGTGAGCCGCTGAAACCGTTCTAATGTTCATTTAACAACAAAAAAACCCTTTTTTAGTACGCGTTATTTTGCAACTTCGGAATCGTATTACTGCGCGTGGCCCGACACGCACTTGGCCGGTTTTTTATTTCAATTTCATTCCTTTAAGCGGTAAAAAGGGGTGTTAAAATTTCTAAGAAAAATAAATTGTTTATTATCAAAATTATTTGAAACTTAGTATTTCTGCTCTTTAATACAACTATTTAAGGATTTTTTGAAGGAAGTTATAAGGGGTGTTCAAGTGTAAAAGGTCATTCCCTGGTAACTTATAAACGGTACAAATATGTGGATGTCTAACTATTCTCAATCTCATTTTTCTTTTTTTTCTCTTCTTTTAATTGGACTTTTTACAATGGTTTTCAATCATCTTAATAACCCTTTGCTAAGAATAGTTACAGCACTGATAACATTTGCGCCACATGTTTAATTTAGTCTTGTTATAATTTTTTTTTTTTTTTACCTTTGTATCTTAGATGCTTTTACCGATTGTTTTGTAAATGTGTGAACATTGTAGGCCTTCTAGATTCCTAGATGCTTGATAACATTTGATAACTTTATATCTCGTTTTACTTTTTATTTTTAGTTTCTAAAGTTTTATTGTCGGGCCTACGTTGTCCTCCCATATTTAAGTAATGCTGTAACATGGAAATATTGTAAAAACAAACCATATTTTTAAAAGAGTAACCATGGAGTTTCTTGCCGGTTCTTCTCCATAGGAAACGACCAACCCGAACCGTGCGCCTTTTGTCGACGTTTTATAAGTGCCCATGTAAGCCTATGTAAAATAAAAAGAATTGGTTTTGATTTTGGCACCAGACAGAAAAACCACTGATGTGGTATACAAAGAAGTGCATAATTAAATTCTAACTTTCTGATGACGACTTTGCTAGCGTAAATTAATTGGAGTACCCATATCTAGACTGCACAGAATGGCGCAAAACTCATCACTCTATCGGAAGATGCTATAATTTTTCTTCGACAATTCTGCTTCGACATTTGTAAAGTAATCAGATACAAAATATAGCTGGTAACCTGCGCTACGTCAAGCCATTCTAAATCACGACCACGAGGAAGATAACTTTTCATCGAATGTCATCATGAGCAAGCTCTGTGAATATGTGAATAAGCAAAATTATCATCTCTGTGGCACGCATATAATCCAGGAAGAGTCATTACACCCGCTCAAAGTTACTGCATGGTGTGTTGCTTTTCATTGATGAGTGCTAACACTTGCCCGTATCTCCGCCATAAGCGGCACAGGAGGACACCGTGGAGTTTTAGTGGGTTCGAGGGCCACAAAACTGCGCTCTCTGCCCATGCACTATGCATAAGCAGCATATCCACAGGCACAAAAATGGTGTGTTGTTTACGCTGGAAGCGTCATCGAGCCGCCAAACGACTGCTGTGGTCGACGAGGTTCCAGAGCCATAATCAACGTTTTTCTCTATCGTTAAAAGGAATAAATATGTCATTATATATATTAATTACTACTGTCTTACCATCAGGTGAGATAGTTGTCAAACGCGAGTCTATAAATAATCTATATAAATAAAAAGAAAAGTCCTGACTGACTGACTGACTCATCAACGTCCAGCCCAAATCCTTGAACCTAGAAAGCTGAAATTTTGCACAGAGGTTTCCTTTATAGTGTAGACAAGGCATAAAGAAGGATTTTTTGAAATTCAACCCCTAAGGGAGCTTATACGATTCGACGCTTTGAAACGCGATTGTTTTACTCGGTGTATCCATGTATTTTCATAAAAAGCCCGTTAGCTATCTATTGGCTTGCGTAGTCCAGTAGAAAGACTCAAAGAGAACCCATTGAAAATTTGGAATGATCTTAAACTTCAGTGACAAATTCTTGACCGGTGGATACCAGTGGCACAGCAATCAAGCGAGCTCGTTGCCACTCATGGACATTCTACCAAAACAGCTATTAAAACACTTGAAACTAATACAGCTATATTATGTTAGTTGGTGGGTTTGTTCCATGGATTTTAGAGAAGCATATTATCTGGATTTGGTATGAACACCAGTTTAAGAAGGTCAACGAAAGCAGCAGCTTTGTCCGCAGGGCAGGCGTGTAAAAAGCACAACCATCAGAAATAGTAGTATTGTATTGACAGTTAATAAAAATAAAACAGCTTGTGTACAAAAATATCACTTTATTGCTTTAATAGTAACGTGTCAACATAGTCGGGTAGCGCGCCGCCCGAGCACGAGCACGAGCACGAGCACGAGCGGGCGCCGTGTACGTGTGCGTATCGCGGCTTATTGTCTAGTCTCCTCTGAGCTCCGGCTTAACGCTTACATCTACAATACAACAGATAACTGCTCGTACTATGATACTCTCTTACACTATTTGGCACCAGGTCCGTCCCCCCCTCACCGCCCAACTCCCCCCCCCCTCCCGACACCTCCTACTACACTATCGTGATTCGCTTCGCTCTTGTAGTTTAACTCAAATCACAGCAAAATGGTATCACAATAATCGGATATGAAATAACAGTATACGTGTTAAGTAAAAATGACTCACATCGTAGATATCATTGTGATGTGAGTTATTAGCAGCTAGTCCAGCGATACTCGAGCGGCGACCGTCGACCGGTGCCTGCCCGTACCCGCGCAGGAGGCAAGTCTTAACGGAAGGAATGTATTGAACTAAACTAAATAGTAGTGCGCAAGTTCACGAGGCTCCAGTCAGCACGGAGTACCGCTGCACTAGACGTAACATGTTCAGGAGGCTTGCGGTACACCCGAGAGTGGAACACGATCCTCGCTCCACGTGCGACAGACGTCCGTCGAGCGAAGTGTTCCGCAGAACAGATCGTTAGTGGTGAGCGTGTGTTTGTTGCTTGTGTTCATAGCACCGCGTCTCTCGATAAGTTCGCTACAAGGCAAGAAGTCACTACCTACTCCAAATTCTAGAAAACATTATTTTTATAAAATATAGTCTGTTACAGATATACTTACTACGCACCGTCTCATAATAACTCTACTCTATCTAACTACAAGTATATAGGAATATAAATGGAACAACAACATTACAACAGCGTCCGTCACGCACCGCGCAACATGCAACCTGTAGCGCGCAACACGCAACACGTGTGGTGCGCGCCGTGCGGCGAACAGACATGCGCTCGCCCACGTCACACGTACAGTACGCGGCACATTCATACTCTCACTCACCTATCACTTATCATTACTGTTAACTACTACTTAATATGGCAGTCTGTGTTCGTTAATCAGTTTAATAGAAAATAATATAGAAACTTATGAGATACGGGCAGACCATTACAAGTGGAAGGCTAGTCTCATCGACTCTCTGCTAATATAATCACATCGTTCTATAATAATATATTGTCGATATGATCAAGTCGGGCATACATGTCGCTCCCCCGCCGAGGCCCCGTGCCCGCTGCAGGTGCACATCAGCTCGCTGGGCGGCGCTAGAGGTCGCTGTGCAGGATGAGCAGCGCGGCGGCGGGCGCGGAGGGCGGCGCGTGGCGTGGCGTGCGCGCGCGCAGCTGGGCGTGCACGGCGTCCCACGCGGGGTCACGCGGCGAGGGCGCGCAGGCGGCGCGGGCATGGCGCGGCGCGGCACTCGGGCGGCGCCGGGGTGCGCGCGCTCTCCCTGCGCCCCCTCTCCGCGCTACTGGCACAGGCGCGCCGCTCGCGCCTGTCTCGTCCTGGAAAAATACGAGCTAAACCATTTATTTCAAATCAAATCAAATAATTTATTTTTGCAGAAAACACTGTTACAATGGTGTTATTAAATGGTACATTTTTCAAGTGATTCGACCGAAAGGCATGCAAAATGTGTACAATCATGGTTTATCAAAATCAAGATATTTATATCTTCAAGTTCAAAGTACGCCATCATGGGGGGACCGGTCTGGAGAATTTGGGGTCGCCCGGGGCACTGTATTCTGGTCGCCAACCAGCACGATGGCGATGGGATTTTTTGACAGTTGGCGGGGCAGCATTCCGTGTGTGGCTGGCACACTACTTGGGCCCCCCCAACTACCTGCGGTCGGCCAGCGGCGCACCGTGCCTCGGATAACGCTACCCCCGTGACCAGTCTCCCGAGTCCCGATACATCCAAAACAGCGTGCATCAGGCTGGTCTGCCTGCAGTGGAACAACTCCTCTAGTTGACTACACCAAGCATCGTACCGGAACACGGCTAGGCCACTTGGCGGTACGTCTTTGCCAGGTGGGTGGTCGCAAGCCTTCGGCCAAAGCCTACCACCAGCTAGTGTCACCTGATTTGCACCACCCGGGGACCACGTGTAGCTAATCAAATAGTATACACTAATATTATATTGTTTGTAGTTTAGTGTACGAGGAAAGCTTTGATTGTTTGAAAGTTTGTTTGTAATGGATAAATTCAATAAAAAAGTTTAATGTAAAAAATCTAAAACCCGACTAAAAAGACCAAACCGAACCGAACTGATCCGAATTAAAAAGACGTAAACTAGAAGAAATTCATGCTGTGCAGTTAGAGAATACATAATCACGAGCTGGCTGAACAAAACCATAATATGTATCATCCGACTGCACAGCATGATTTTTTACGCTTTGACGGAAAAAGAGGCATATTATAAGTTTGAAGTTTGTACCTGTGTATGTATTTGTGTGTCTGTGGCATCGTAGCTCCTAAACGGATAAATTTCTATTGACACTCACAAGGTTAAGACGAATCGATTGCCGTAAGAATCATAATAATCGGCCAACGCGTTTGTTCCCAAGTGCGCCACATAGGATCAAACATACATAGGTACATAGACTGATAAACACATTATCGTCCTTTGCGTGGGGCAGTCGGGTAAAAACTAAATTTTGCCTATGGAATACTAAATTTTTCCTGAGTGTCATAGGCTACTTTTTATCCAGAAAAAATCAACAGTTTCTGTGGTGTGGGCCCCGGGAGCGGGAGCGAAGCCGCGTGTAGATACTTCGACACGTCTGTGCGTGCGCTCATTTTATACATTATGCATTTGTGTGACAGTGACGCAGCAGTCGTCGTAGCGAGTCATCACGACACGACACGACGAGCAAACAACCACCCACACATGCTTACCCACATATGGAGCCGCGCGCAAAGATGACTTAAACTATCTATCAGCTCGTAGGAACGTAGATGAAGCGAAATAAGTACTTATGTAAAGGATCGTCGCAGGTGGCGTTCTGTAATTACTGCCATACCCCTAAGTTTATGTATGAGTCTGGAACTGACCTGCTAGAAAATCTTGTCGAGTATGGTGTACATGCGCAGGTTGGCCTTCTTGCGCCAGCCGGGCGGCACGCGCTCGGCGTCCGCGGAGTCGCTGTCGTCGTCAGCGGCGGGCACGGCGCAGGCGCACACGCCGCCCTCCTTCTCGCCGCCCGGGGCCAGCGCGCGCTCGCCCTCTCCCGCGCCGCCGCACGCCGCGCGCCGCGCCAGGCGACGCGCCATTATGAACGCTGCTACCTGTAACGTAACATACAGACAGACGTGAGTGTGTGTTTATACTGCCCAGCGACCACACAGCCCCTGTGGCTATGTGGTCGATGGTACTGCCATAAAGGGCTTATTACACTACACGGTATTCAGGGCCCAAAACCCTTAATTTAGGGTGGTGTAATAAATGTGAGGGAGTTAGGGTTCCCATAATATAGACCTTATTGACACGGAATGGCCCTGAATACCGTGTAGTGTAATAAGCCCTTAACACGCAAAGATTCGCGTTACATTAATTTTTATTTATTTTATGAGTAATTATAATTATGATTTTATTTCTATTTTTATTTTAGTTTTTGTTTGACATTATGTAATTTTATTATGATTTGACATTATGTTCGTAATTGATTTTATTTATTTTTAACCCCCGACAGAAAAAGAGGGGTGTTATAAGTTAAGGATCGTCGCAAGTGGCGTTCTGTAATTACTGCCATACCCCTATAGGAAAAATGCGTAAGTTTATGTATGAGTCTGGAACTGACCTGCTAGAAAATCTTGTCGAGCTTGGCGTGTACCTGTGTGTTTGTGTATATGTGTATTTGTGTATCTGCCTGTGGCATCATAGCTCCTAAACGGAATGAACCAATTCACTGTCACACATGTCACTTCGTATTTTTTTTGTTTGAAAGGTGCCTTCGTCGAGAGAGTTCTGTTTGATGAAAATCGTTTGAGCCGTTCAAAGTTATGGGCGTTTTACTGTTTGAATCTGAATATTGTGTCATAAAATTTACGTGATTAATAGATTGTCGATCGAAGGGTCGCGAATAAAATTTAAACAGGTTTAAAAAAATTATGTTATTTACAATTTCTTTCTAAGTTACTAACGCTACATTTTGCGAAAGAGGCATTGTGTGAGACAGCGACCTTTTACGAAACAGTCATTCTGCGAAAGCGACAATGAACAGACGTGCGATTGCAGCAATACCGAGAGATTTGCCGTCATTTATTGGAAAGTTCTAATGTATATCTCCGAAGTTCTTCATCAGATTAAAATGGGACCAATTTGGAAATATATTCCTCCAAACAAAAAAAGAATTTTCAAAATCGGTCCACAATTGACGGAGAAATCGGTGAACATACATAAAAAAGCAAACAAAGTCAAACATAGAACCTCCTTCTTTTTGGAAAGTCGGTAAAAATAAATTTTACGTACATTAGACATTTTGCGACTAAGCCCTTTCAAGTTAGTATACAAGGAACACTTATAGTTTCGCTTTGTCCGTGTGTCCGTCCGCAGCTTAGCTCAGAGAATCTATTTTTTAACCGACTTACCAAAAAGGAGGAGGTTCTATGTTCGACATTATGTTTGTTTTTTTTTTTTTTTTTTTGTGTTTTCACGCATATCTTCGTCAATTTTGGACCGATTTTGAAAATTCTTTTTTTGTTTGAAAGAATATGTTTCGAAATTGGTCCCATTTTAATTTGGTGAAAATCTGATGAAGAACTTCGAAGATATACAACAGAACTCTTCAATAAATTACGGAAAATCTCTCGGAATTGCTGCAATCGCATGTCTGTTTATTGTTTACGCCATTTAATAACATAACATCACGCCAGTACGCTCTAAAGGGGTACGCAGATCTCTCATTTCACCGGTAATACTCTAGTTTCATGATATTCGGGTAATCTATTCTGGCGTCATAGGTACCTTACTAAACAACTTGTACAACTAAAAAGTGAAAAATAAAAAGCTTTTTACAAAAAAATACTACCGACTTCCAAATAAAAAGACTACAAAGTGAAAAATAACTTTATTATTGGAAGTCGGTGTCTATAACGCAAAAAAATGGTACCTACCAAAGACACCGACTTCCAAAAATAAAGTTATTTTTCACTTTGTAGTCTTTTTATTTGGAAGTCGGTAGTATTTTTTTGTAAAAAGCTTTTTATTATATTTTTTTATCAAAATAAGGAACAGTAAACTACTACATTATAGGATAAAACATTCAAAATATAAAATTGTTTTGTATACGTAATAATGCAGCCCACAGCACTGTTCACAGGTTGACAAAAATGAATAAAACTATAGGTCACTAGAAAGCTATCATTTGGCATGGATACATATTAATATGAAAATATAGAAGAAATTCATGCTGTGCTGTCGGAGGATACACATTAGCAGTCGGGATTTTTTATTTTTTTTAATAACTTTTTTTATTTATAACTTTTTAGTTGTTTTTTTTTTAGAATTAGTTACATTTAAACAAACAAGTGTTATATATTTTTGAAATCACCTCTTAAAACCCTTTATTTTGATATCCCACAAGATGGGTGTGGAAGAAAAAAAAAGTTTGGGCCCCCACAATATGGCGCCCAAAATCCTATTTTCTATTTTCCAATTTTAATGTAGCCAGTGACACTCGCAGGGTTAAGACGAATCGATTGATGTAAGAATCATCAAAATCGGCCAACGCGTTTGATCTCGTCATTCGATTCGTCTTAATCCTGCGAGTGTCACTGGGGAACATAAAAATTTGAAAAAACAAAAATGGCGGATTTTGGGCGCCATTTTGTGGGGAATAATTTTTTTTTTCTTCCAAACCCATCGTGTGGGGTATCAGAATAAAGGATTTTAAGAGGCAATTTCAAAAATATATAACACTTATATGTTTAAATGTACCTAATTCCAAAAAAAAAATAACTAAAACGTTGTAAATAAAAAAAGTTAATTAAAAAAATCAAAAAACCCGACTGCTTAAAAAGCAAACTAAAAAGACGTAAACAAGAAGAAAATCATGCTGTGCAGTCGGAGGATACATCTAGTTTTGGTCCGCCAGCTCGCGAATATGTATCCTCCGACTGCACAGCATGATTTTCTTCTTGTTTACGTGTTTTTAGTTTGCTTTTTAAGCAGTCGGGTTTTTTGATTTTTTTAATTAACTTTTTTTATTTGGTAATTCGGTTAAAAATCGGTTTAGCCGTTCAAAAGTTATTCGCAATTTACTTTTTTTTTTTTTTTTTATCTATTATAGGCCCGCGCTTGACCACTATCTCACCTGATGGTAAGCGATGATGTGGTCTACGATGGAGCACGCTTGCCTAGTAGTAACCTATTCACTCTTGACTTAAAGACCCCTAGATTGTAGCTATCGGGAAACACAGACTCCGGCAGAGAATTCCACTCCTTAGCTGTACGCATAATAAAAGTATTCTCAAAACGTTTAGTGCGTATGGGTGGGATGTCCACCATGTACCGATGGCGCGTCTGCACGGCGATGCGCCAGACGGTAGTCCGATGATGAAACGGGCTGGGCGGAATTAGATCATGCAATTCCATCGCACACTCCCCGAAATGTAATCGATAAAAAACCGACAAGCTGGCAACTCGGCGACGATGTTCAAGACTCTGGAGCTTTGACTTAACCAGTGCCTCATCGCCGATGAGCCTCTTGGCCCGCTTTTCGATCGACTCTAGTGCATCAAGCTGGTATTTGGCAGATCCGTCCCAGAGATGAGAACAGTACTCCATGCATGATCGAACTTGCGCTTGATACAAGCTGAGCAGCTGTTCTGGCGTGAAGTACCTTCTCACCTTTGCAAGGATCCCCAGCTTTTTGGCAGCCTGCTGAGCTTTTGCCTCAATGTACGGGCCAAAATTGAGAGTCGATGTCAACGTAACGCCAAGAAGCTCAAGATGGTCAGCTATTGGCACGGTTACATCTCGGAAAGTTGAAGCCGGGTGAAATTGGCTCTTTTTAGCGGAAAAAAGACACGCCTGGGTTTTAGCAGCATTAAACTTGACCAGATTGGCATCGCCCCATTCGGAGACTGCCTGCAAGGACAAGTTCAAGCGCTCCACCATGGCCTCCCGGAGAGACTGGATCAGAGGCCCGGTAGCACGAGCATTAGACAAGTATCTCTCAGCAACAGTGCTGTCGTCCGCATACCCAAAGGTCGGTTTTAGCAGATCGTTAATGTGCAGCAAGAATAAAGTTGCTGAGAGTACCGACCCCTGAGGGACCCCGGCATTAATATCCAAGTAGTCCGACGTGCAGTCATCGATAACCACTCGAATGGACCGATCTCTCAGGAAGTCAGCAATCCAATCACACAGACCACCGGGCAAACCGAATGAAGGAAGCTTACCAACAAGGCTTTCGTGCCAGACCCTATCGAAAGCCTTTGAGATGTCTAGGGAGACGGCAAGCGCTTCCCCGTGCCTCTCGATGGCCTCACTCCAGATGTGAATGGCATACGCTAGAAGATCCCCAGTAGACCGATTTCGGCGGAAGCCGTATTGGCGGTCACTTAGGATATCGTTTGCTTCTAGGTATGCCAGGAGCTTAATATTGAGTACACGTTCCATACTCTTACAGAGTATGGAGGTTACAGATATGGGTATGTAGTTGGCCGGGTCAGCTCGACTTCCCTTCTTGGGCACGGGCTGTACGTTAGCCTGCTTCCAAGCATTCGGCACTTTTCCAGCCTCATAAGAAAGGCGGAATAGGCGTGTCAAGATCGGAGACAATTTTCAGGCGCACAGGTTCTAAGAACAATTGCTGGTATTCCGTCAGGGCCGCTAGCCTTGTTCACGTCGAGGTTGCGCAACACCCTACGGACATCTTTTTGATGGATACGAATGTCCGACATACTTGTCTCGCATCCATCAGAAGGAGGGGGCCGCGCGCCACCGGGATTCAGACGTGAAGATTCCGCAAAAAGAGAGGCAAATAAATTTGCCTTCTCCTCAGCGGAGTGGGCCAACGTCCCGTCGGGTTTCAGCAGTGGTGGTAGTGAGGGACGACAGAAGTTCGATTCGACCGACTTAGCCAGAGACCAAAACGCTTTACTACCTGCTGGGTAAGAAGCAAGTTTGGTCCCTATTCGGCCAATGTGGTCGAACTGAGCCCTTCGCAACACCATCTTGCAGGACTTGGCAGCCCTGTTGAAGGCCTTCTTCTTCTGACCCACGTCACCCGCCTTACGCGATCGAGCGTCGACCCAAGCCAGGTACGCGTCATGCTTAAGCACGTTGGCGCGCTTACATTCGGCGCCAAACCAAGGCCGGTCTTCGCTAGACATTGATACGTCAGAGAACGGAATGTAGTACTCCATTCCCTGACGCAACACATCCGTCACGGCGTCCGCGCACGACGATGGATCAGTCGAAGAAAAGCAAGTAGGCTGCCAAGGGTAGCATGCGAAAAAAGATCGCATACCATCCCAATCTGCTGACTTGTACCGCCAAACCCGCCGGGTGCCTTTTGGGCTGAGATCGGGCGGGGAATAGACGGACACAGACTTCACCAGACAGTGGTTGGAACTACCTAATGGTGAAGATATCGACACAGAGTATCTGTCTGGATCTGTTGTCAGCAGAAGGTCCAAGCAATTCGCCGTGTGCGAATCGACATCCGGTACCCTCGTTGCCCCCTAGACCAGCTGGGTGAGGTTTAGCGCTAGCGAAAGCTTACGCATTTCCCGTCCAGCATGGCCAGTGCACTGGTATGGGAAGAGCCACTCCTGGTGGTGGGCATTAAAGTCCCCCAGTAACACTAATTGGGCGGAAGGGTACCGCTGCTGTGCCACGTCAGCAGCCTCACTGAGGTACTCTGTGAGCCTGGTTGTCTCCTGATCTCCGCTGTGCGAACGGTAGACACAGGCGTAGATAATCTTATCCAGACCTGTGTCCACTAAAGCCCACAGCGTTGAGAATCTGGAGTCCTCAAGGTTACGGAGACGCCGATAGCAAGTATCGTCACGGGCGTACATACACACACCCGCGCGCGGTTTAAAATTGTGCTCCAGGGTAAACCCTGGGTAAGATAAGTACGACACGTCAGACGGACTCGCTATCTGCGTCTCCGTAAGGAAAAACAGCGCTGGTTTCTCAGCGTCCAGGTGGTAGTGGACTGCAGAGAGATTTGAGTGCAGACCTCGAATGTTGGTGAGGTGCACTTTGTGGGGGAGGGGGTGCAGCCGCTGTTTAAGTCTAATTGAATTCTTTTTCCTTGGCATCATTGAAGAAGAGTGAATGGAGGTGAGGAGAAGGAAGTGAGACGAGGTTCTACGCTGCTAACCTTCAGACACGCACTGAAAAAACGACATCGTTGGGGCACTAGTCCGGAGACTGCGGGGACGCCCGAGCCCCCCCGGAATGTCCATCGGGCCCTCCCCATCCGGTCGCCAACCAGCACGATGGTGCATGCCGGGATTTTTCGACAGTTGGCGGGGCAGCCTTTCATGTGTGGCTGGCACACTACTTGGGCCCCCAACTACCTGCGGTCGGCCAGCGGCGCACCGTGCCTCGGATCCCGCTACCCTCCTATTTTACTCTTTGAAACTACATTTTTTCGCAAGATATCGTGTCATTACGAGTATTACGTGTTTCGATAGATTGTCGCTTGAAGCGTGTCTGCTACTAGGTATATTATATGTAATTTAAAAAGCATGATATTAAAATTAAAATCAGGGGTTTTTATATTTGTAATTTTATCTTGATTACTTGTCGGATTTATTTTAATGTTTAATTTTGAATTAAGCCAGTGTGGGGGCCCCCACGCTGGCATAATTCGGCACTGTCTTTGACAGAGAATGAACCTACAACGTCAGTAAAAGTAAGGGACAGTATGTCATATGTGTGTGCACGTACCTGTAACACCATGCCCAGCACTCCGAACACGATGATGACGAACGCGTTGTTGGGCGCCTCGCGCTCCACCTCCTGCGACACAAGACACGTGTAAGTACACAGCGTGTAGAGACAGGCTCACGAGACACAGTCAGCCAGTGTGATGTGACGCACCTCGATCATGTCGTAGAGCGGGCGCGCCACGTCGCGGTAGCGCTCCATGGCCAGCAGCGCCGGCTTGAGGTCGTGCAGCAGGTCCATGCCGCGGCGCGCCAGCTCGGCCTGCGGGGCGGAGCGCCACCACGCCGCCAGCGATGCGCCCATCCACGCGCCGTAGCCCACTTCGCTCAGCGCCAGGCACACCACGCCCGCCGCGTACTGCAACACACACAAACCGGTCAGGAGACGTGACTCATGAGTCAGCGCTCAGTGCAGCGTCCGCGCCGCCCGCCGCTCCGAAGCTGTTTTTGCACGGATCAATGGCCGGGTTTTAACGGAAGATAATTTTGTCGGTAAAAAATTTAAAGTGGTCCAATGTTCGAAACTTCGTAAATTAAACAATTACCTACAGACATGATTGTATTTATAGGGACGCAACATTTACCAAATTCGAAGTTGTAGCAACCCTCCTGGTTGGTAAAGGGAACCAGAGCATTTTAACAACAGGGCGAGGGATATAAGCTGGGCACAGACAGGGATGCAGACAGGTACACGAGCGTGACCAGTCACACGCCCGCCGCTAACATGTAGGCGGCCGATCGCTGTGTGTGTGATGTACATGTAGCTGTGTGTCCTGGGTACACTCACCAGGTGCACACAGATGGGCCTGCGGCGCTGCGCGGCGGTGGCGGGCAGCCACACTACCGCCGTGAACACGTGGGCCGCTGACCGCTGGGTGTGTGATGTGTGTAACTGTGTGTCCTGGGTACACTCACCAGGTGCAGACAGTTGGGCGCGCGACGCTGCGCGGCGGCGGCGGAAAGGTACACGAGCGCGGCCAGCCACACGCCCGCCGCGAACACGTAAGCCGCTGAGACGCGGTACTGCGCCGCGCACAGGAAGCGGAACCACGTGTAAGTGCTGGGATCCCACGCCAGCCGCGCCGCAGTCGCCAGCAGCGCGCCGCTGTACATCTGCAACACGCATCCACTCATCACTTCATAATTTATTCAATATGTTCACACTAATATAATACAACAGTAATCCGAGTGCAGTATAATGGTAACCTATTTAAAACATATGCAGATAAGGAGATAACCCGGGTGACCTCGCGCTCGCATATCAAATACATCAAGGTACAGTGAGATACAGTCACTCCTAGTTCTTATCGGAAGATACGATTTGCAGGGAAACAAAGATTCTTTGATGAAATCAGTCATATGATAAGGATGGAATGTAAATTGTTAATTTGGACGGTACAGAAGTAGTCGTTGTGAACGGCGGTCATGAGGTGACCCTCGAGTTCACGACACGGCACGTTACCGGACCTCTCGGCAACGCCGGCGACAGTGGCAGCGTATAACAGCCGTTGTTCATCACTTATCTTCGAGTTGCGACGACTCTCGCGACAAGCTTAGTGCATGTTGCACACAGTTGATTGAACACAGGAGGGTTGATTCATTCACGGACGGAATCTATAGAACGTAAATAGTTGCGTTATCGCGACAGGCGCACATTGAGCACATGACACATGACATGACGACACGGCTCTATCTGACTCCGGTGAATGGTTCGTTGTCGTCGCCGAGCTCAATGAGCAGGTGTTCACTGAATGCTGACTGTGCTCACTGTGCCGCCATTGTGGTGTTTGCATTAAATACTTACCTAAGTTATTCTAGATACAACATTGATACAATACATCACCGGCATGAAAGTGTTCTTGTGCGTTCTCATATCATACGCGTATGAAATGTGTTTCAGCTTTTTTTATGTAGTGTTTTTTTTACTACCATAGTGAGAGTCTTATCACCCTACTACGGCAAAGTCCAAAAACAGGGTTATGTATTTGACCTGTACGTGTCCTTTTTATTGTTCCTTTGTAACTTCTAAACAGATTAACAGATTTAGATTTTATCTTATGTGCACGAGAGTCGCTGGGTAGTTTAATTTTATTTAAATAAAAAAACTTTTTTACAAAGAAATACTACCGACTTCCCAATCAAAAAACTACAAAGTGAAAAATAACTTTATTTTTGGAAGTCGGTGTCTTTCGCAGGTACCATTTTTGCGTTATGGACACCGACTTCCAAAAAAAAAATTAATTAAAAACATCAAAAAACCCGACTGCTTGAATGCTGTGCAGTCGGAGGATACATATTCGCGAGTTGGCGGACCAAAACCAGATGTATCCTCCGACTGCACATCATGATTTTCTTCTTGTTTACGTCTTTTTAGTTTGCTTTTCAAGCAGTCGGATTTTTTGATGTTTTTAATTAACTTTTTTTATTTACAACTTTTTAGTTATTTTTTTTTCGAATTAGGTACATTTAAACATATAGGTGTTATATATTTTTGAAATCGCCTCTTAAACCCCTTTATTTTGATACCCCACACGATGGGTTCAGAAGAAAAAAAAAATTTTTTTCCCCACAAAATGGCGCCCAAAAGCCGCCATTTTTGTTTTTTCAAATTTTAATGTTGCCAGTGACACTCGCAGGATAAAGACGAATCGATTGACGTAAGAATCATCAAAATCGGCCAACGCGTTTGGTCTCTAGAACGCCACATAGGAACAAACATTCATACATACATACATATATACATACATACATACATACATAGACTGATAAACACATTACCCTCCTTCGGCAGTCGGGTAAAAAGAAAGTTATTTTTCACTTTGTAGTTTTTTTATTGGGAAGTCGGTAGTATTTTTTTTGTAAAAAAGCTTTTTTATGGTTATGTGGTTTTAAAAGACAACAAAAGAAATACATATTATTATGTTATAATCTAATGACACACAGTTTTATAAACTTTATGACTTCTTCACATTTAACATACCTACTCTTTTCAATCGCGTACTGGCAGGTCGCGAGTTTGCTTGTGGTTTCCTTATTTAAAGCCCATTTTTGGCTGAATGCAGATGTTTAATCATTTGCTTTTTAGTTTTATATGACTTTTTTATCCATCATATCCTTATATCTTATGGCTTAAGGCTTTCATTCATACCCCACTCCCCGTATCTCCTCCAGCCATTAGTTATCCTTCTCTCAACTTCTTTGCGTACAATATCTTTTTGTGTCACTAACTGTCCCAGTTATATGTACTATAACTGGGACAGTTACAATTATGGGCTTTTCTCACCATTTGTCATCACATTTGCTTCTGCCGGGTTTAGTTTTAATTCCATCTTCGTTTTCCGTTGCCAGTTCACGTATCATTGTTTTTAAATCTTCTGATGTTTTTGCTATTCGCGATGTCGTCTGCGAATCTCAAGTGCGTTAATGGGATGCCGTCCACATTGATCCCGAGTAAACACTAATACGCAGGAAAACTAAAAATCTGTGAATAATAAAAACTTTTCCTTGTGCTATTTCCTTATAAGTTTTATATGCAAGTAGGTCCCGCCTTCTTTCAGCTTTTTTTATTTTTTTTACTCGACTACGGCGAAGCCAAAAGGATGGGTGATGATTTTTCATTTTAGCATACTATGTTTGTATTATATTTGCGTATGTTCCTCCGTAGCGCCTAAACTATTAGGTGTCAATCGATTCGTTATTATGGCCCGGGTAACATACAGTATTTATTAAACTTTTTTCAAAATACCAAACTCATCCTTTTAGGCTTATCTGCTTGCTTGCTTTGCGGCTAATTTGATGCTTGTTTTTCGCAGTTTAGTTGTTGTTTAACCACATATGTTTTTTTGTACTTGATTTTATTTTTACGTAGTGTTGGCATTGGATTCAGTCGGTCCATCGCTCCACTGTGGATAGCTCATCCATCGAGAGCACGCTCAGCTAGAGCATGTACCAATACCAACTAGGAAGTCAATCGGTACGCGAGATTATTTACCTGCTGCTAAATATCATGTCGCCATATGTATAGTTAGGCACTTAATTGCTATGGACAGAAACAATTAAATAATATTACTAAGTTTTTTCTGCTTATTATCAAGGAAAACAACAACAAGGCTAGGTAGTAGGTACTAGGTATTACGTCACTCACAAACTACGTCCACGATAATAATATATAATGTCCAATGTGCAAACATTGTTGCTAATAGGGGAGTCGCACGTGGTCGCTCTCTTTTGGAAACCTATTTTATTTATTATATACATCACCGCTACAGTAATGTTCGTAGGCAGGAAAGCATCCGCGCGATGAAGCGCGGATTAGTGCAGTGTTCCACTATTAATAACTGGTGTCCACAAACTTCGCCCAAATGTCGATTATAATCGACCCACGGCTGCGGCCGCCGAGCTGCGAGCCTACAGCCTACTACGTATAGGTAATATAGCTCCACGCAGATCTGTGCAGTCCCAGAAACATAAGGCTGGACCATTAAGTTGTAACTAGCGCCGTCACGATACAAACTCACGCGGCATGCCAGCGTAGCCATCATAGAAGTACGTTCACATGTTGGATGTGTGTGGCGAAGTAACAACAAAGCTGATGCCATGTGTTCCGCGAACTCGTCCAAAGCGTGCCGAAGTCGAGGCCGAGCTCGTTCGATACTGCAGACTCAGGCGAGCTGACGTCACATGCTTGCTTGTGCTTACTCGCCAAAGAGCAACGTAATTTTGTAACAACAAATTATCGGCAGAAAGTACAAGACGCCATAACGAATGCATAAAGGACTAACGTATTCCGCAGAGAGCAAGGATTGAGGCATCCATGATGGATGGTTTGTACCTAACGTTAAATGCTTCTGGGTCAACATAACATATTTGGGTAATCAACAAAAGATATAATTTATGCAGTACAGGGTTACCTGCGATAATTAATTATTGTATTTTGGGGTTGTTTGTTTTACTCTAGACGCTTTTATGTGCTCGACTTTTTACATCGTACTCACATAATAATATAAATGATAAATGATTTTATTTCTGTAAGTTGGTTTGTACAAACACTTTTACATGTCGATCATATTTTTTATATTATATTTATATGTGTAACTAGCTTCTGCCAGCAGCTTCGTCCGCGTGAAAAGTGGTTTTTTTTTATACCAGGGGAACATTATACCGAGATGAAAAGCCTACGTTCTATATTCCATACTATAATCTATCTCTGTCCCAAATTTCATCCAGATCTGTTTAGCCATTCTGGCGTGATTGAGTAACAAACATTCGCATTTATAATATTAAGTACTAAGATTTATCCAACAAGAATAATGTAAACATCTGGTTTTGGTCAGCCAGCTGAGCCAGCTCGCAAATATGTCTATCCTCCGACTGCACAGCATGATTTTCTCCTTGTTTACGTCTTTTTAGTTCACTTTTCAAGCAGTCGGGTTTTTGATTTTTAAACTAACCTTTTTTGCAAACTGTTAAACTTTTACCAGAATTTTCAAATGTCGATGTGTTTCGATGTACTTAACAATTGTTTGGGTGGCCGCGGCCGGGTCGGTGACCTCTCCGCAATGTGTCATACGTTCATCATACGTTAATGGGTAAGGAGTGAGAGAGTACAATAAGACGTTGTGCGTCCCCTGCCCACAGTGCCCACGCGTGACGGGCGGCACGGGGCACGCTCTAGTGACAGCTGTACAGAGGTGACAGAGGGACCATAATCACATTCATAATAATACGTGTTATACCACATAGGTAGTGCGAATCTCCTCGTTCACAGATTGCACTGTTGTAATCATTAACAAAATAGCTAATTAATAGAATGTCGGAAGAACTGTAATTCACTCAACTGGTAATCATCACGACGCGAATACTTCTCTTATTTGCGCAGTGATACTGATCATGGGGCAGTACTGGCGCCATCGCCATTGATGCCAAATATCATTATAAGGTCTAATGAACCATTCGTTTCTCCTGGTCTACATTCTCAAGACGCGCTCTCTTAAAGTGAAGCTTCTGTGAATGTTTAGTGTGATGTTGTAATGCAGTGTGCAGCGCGTCGGGACGACGTTCAACTGGCCCGCGCTTCCCGCTGACCCTGACACACAAGCGAGTGCTCAAGTGGCTCTCGAGGCGCGCTCTCTTCTCCTGGCGAGGCACACAGTGATGCACGCGCAGAGTGCGAGCGCTAGAGGCGACTGACGCGAGGCAAGCAGGACCGGCTGGCAGGGCAACCACCTCGGCTACACGCGCCCCGGCACTGGCATGCGGCACCGCCTCTCCGGCAATAGTGCAACCTATCCGGTCACGGTCCAGCCACAGTCGCCAGAACCGGTTGCATCGTTAATCGTGTATCGTTTACATCTAGCGTGAGTCTGAGTACAACATTGACATCGACATTTACTCAGCAGTGTTTATTTATTCACTAGCTTCTGTCAGCGGCTTCGCCCGCGTCAAAAGTGTTTTATTATCCCAAGGGAACATTATACCGGGATAAAAAGCCTGTGTGCTATTCCAGACCATATATCTCTGTGCCAAATTTTATCCAGATTCGTTCAGTCTGGCGCGATTGAGTAACAAACAATACATCCACACACATATCCATCCGAACTTTCATTAATTTGGTGAGATAGTACATTTATTTGGGTATCATTTAAGCTATCGCCAATTTAATTAGTTTTGTGTTTCTTAAATAATAGGGTTTGCCCGCAAAATAGTAGATTTGTCACCAAAATGTAGTCACCAAACAATATAAAATCAATTCCACATTAAAACACCTAAAATCATGGAGATATAGGGTCTAGTACCAAATAAATGTTTTTGTATGTATTATAATAGGTTTGTCCTAATAAGTATTTAAGCAAACTAATTTAAAGAAATCATCAATAAATCATATATTACTTCACTAGAAAATTTCATAAAATTCTTTTTTTATTTATTGGTTTTAATATAGAATAGGTGCAAGTTGGATTAGTATTTATGCGACAGAGTCGACGGAGCCCCGCTGCTCCTATTTCTGTATGTAGGGTTTAAAGTAACCTAACACGAAGGAGATGACGGGCGCTGAGTTCGCTCGCTTTGCTCGCTCACTTCAACTCCCGTCATCTCCTTCGAACCTAACCTGTCCGTGTGGGGGTGCCCTGAGCTCCCGAGCTCGCGTCGCTCGCTCTTGGACCGATTCATTGACCATAATTTGTTATTTTAATGTTGACATTCGTTTTAATAATAGGTGCATCCCATCTACCATCCCCCTACGACCCATCGTTGAGGCCAGCTTGGTAAATTTTTAAAAGCGCGCTTATTTGTCTCCGCCTCTTTGAATATATTTTCATTAAAATTTTAAACTGATGTATTAAATTGGTAACGAATACTATTATTTTAATAACTGAACGAAATAAAATGTAACTACTGTATTGGTGACAAAATAACAAATAAAAAGGAGTCGCAGTCAGGGATCGATAATCGATTTATTTGGTGAGTGATCTACCATTCTGAGCACAAAGCTATTATTTAAGTAATAAAACTTTTATTATAAGAACGAAGTTTATATTCATCTAATGCACTACAATTTTATTGGTAATCCATCTCTTATTTTACACATATATTAACATTAATTTGATAATTCATACCTGGGAACACTTTTTGTTTATCTGAGAACTAAAATATTTCGTGGCGATAGATCTATTTATTAGGCGATACAACTAGATGACAAACATACATTTTGGTGACAAGAAATATAGTCCCCAATTTATTTAAGGTTCACCAACGAGTAACACAACCGAAAATAATAAAAATTTGGTACCTACTCTTATCTTGTTATGCACACTCAATTATAGGTTACCACAGCTTACAAGAGGACTTCAGCAATCACTCAGAACTTATCTTTGTGCAGTAAGTTGACGTCAGCACATCACACACAGTTGCTCTTGGGGTGCCTACTGTCATATCTACAAGGAGCTCGTTGCAGTTTCCTACAGAAGAAGTATGCTGGACATCAGAATGCTCTGCAACAGCAGCACACGTGTGCCTGGTGGCCCCGGGCGCGACGTGCCCTCTGTGCCCAGTGCGACAGTGTGCCAGCTGCCAGCAGTCGGTCGACGCCACATCGATTAAAGCTCATGTCGCGTGACTAACGCAAAGCTGTCACATGCCGTTTACGAGTTTGCATATTTGAAATATTCATGTCTATCTACCTATTCTGAAAGATCTTTTAAATGTATTTTCTTCCCGGCAGTGAGCGGGTGTTCGGTAGCCGCTCTTCAATCTCAATCGGAATCCGACAATTGTCCGCTGAATGGCTTTCAATAGCCATTATTGGACCAATTCCGTACAAGTAGGTACGTGTGCGCCCAAGCGACGATAACATCGGCTCGGCGACGAGGCACGATGTGCTCGGAGCCATTTAACTGCAATTGTCAAAAGAACTTGCCGAAATTGGCATATTATCGTGGCAGCCCGCAGCGCTGAGCTATTATAATGTTCTCTTGGGAAACATCTGGTGGTTATTAAGGAGTAAGTATAAGCAGTGGGTTACACAAATTCCGCACGCAATCCATCGATCAAGCGCGAGCATTGAGCCTTCGCGCGTCCTACGCAGAGAGACGCTGACGCAGAGCAACAACAACACAAGGCGGCGACATGGCGACAGCGACGCGCGATGACACGCGCTGACGCGGTTGACACCACACCACTCAAACAATTGGGACACAACAAAGCTAAAATGTACTGACCTATATTCCGAAACATTGGCAATATTGGTGAGAGTAGGCGTCGCCTGACATGTAAATACTCAATAACTTCGACGTTCAACAATACGAGGCTTGTAAGCCATACGAAACAAAACAAACTAAAGTAAAACAAACCTATAGTAAAGTAGGTAGCTGTAGGCACACAGACTATGTAAAATTTTAAACATTCATGTACATAACAACTAATGATTTAGAAACATATTATACAGTTTAAACGTTAACTGAAAGCGAAAACTAGAGAGGGAAGAAATGGCGCAAAAATAATTTTGTTGAGTAGCCATGTTATTGTTCAAGTGTTTTGTGTGTGAAGACTAAGCAATGAGCACGGCCACGCACGGCTGTTATGGAGCGCAGGAGACGGCCGCTAAACATTGTTAAACCTACTACAATATAGGACGATGCAGACACAAGACAACTAAACATCCCATTGGCGAATCTAGACTGATGTCTTCGTTAGCGTACACAAAGCCGTAACTGCAAAATTTAGTCAGCACTATATCGTCTTTGATACCAATTCTTGTAGTTTCTGGTTCTTATTGTTTCTCATCTTCTTTAACATGGTCAGCTGCAATTATTGAGTTAAACTCCATCGCACTTGAGGTACATACTACTCTTGCAACTGTCTAATGAATATATAAAAAAATATTTTAAATTAATATGATTATTATGAGACTAGTTATTTTCAGAGACAGAAACAGATGGAGAAAGACCATTCGAGGAAAGGTGTTGCAGAAGAGCGGTCACGACCCTCAATACTGAGGAATACGACGCAAGGAGGAGAATTTATTTCATTGCGGCAATGGTATCAAAATGAGTGTTATGCTAGGTACGCCGTACTTGTCATGTGCATTGGTCATATAGTTGTTGTCGATGTGTAATGCATGTGATGTCGCTGTGCTATTTAAAAAAATAAACTGTCAACAGAATATCATTCAAAATATTATCGGAAAGTCTGCCACGGAAAACATTTACATAATAAGTATATTTCTAGTATTGGCTCTGTTCATTGTTCTGTAATTCGCGCACGTGGATATTGTTAGCCCTACCGAGTTTTTCCTCTGAATACAAAGGTAATTTCTTTGAGCCTCGCTGAGGTTTCTTTCAATTAGTATTCAACGTTTCGCGCAATCTTAATTATCATGTCATTTGTTTCTGCTGTTCTTGTACCGAACGCAGAACGCACGGATGCTTATAATTCGCTATTCCGATCTCCTTACAGTTTGGGTACTTAGCATCGGCAGTTCGATCGACTTTGAGGCATGAATTAATGCGGGAACAAATGTCTCGCGCCAGCGCCAGTGTATCCAGAATTCCAGACACTTTACATATATTATAGTTGTCTATTATAAATGCTATGCAATGCAAATATCAATATGAAAATGACTCATGTTTACGATAAAGTTTCTAAGTGAGAATCGTGTCTAGAGATTTGTAATTGTTTACATAACTTCAAACAATAACATCATACCTACTACATAACATAAAACGAGCATACATAGCGCTGTTTGTGACCTGACATTTCTATCGTTTGTCTCATTTAAATCCTCGAACCTCGAACTGCAAGGTAGTAAGTAGTGCACGACGCGCGACGGGAGGGAGAGAACATGCGGCACATATACGTCTTTTGACGGAACTCCGGGAGCTCTAAGTTCCCCGGTGTTCGTGATGGGTCAATAATATGCGATTTCCCATCTCACCAGATTAGATCTGCAGCGAGAGCAGCTGGATCACAGGTTTCTACACTGGCTACCGAGGGGGTGTTCGTGTCCAGAGGGTAGTTTAACTGGAGGAGTAACAAGGAGGTGACGACTAGACTGTCACTTGCCGATAAAGGTATTTTCATCTGAGTGAGTTCCGCTGGTCGAGAGTCAAGAACAATGTGGAGAAGGCGCGAGTCACGTGACTGAACGCATTCTTTGTGGCTAAACAAAGAGTAACGTGCCGCGGGGAGGCGGAGAGGCGGGGACTGTCTACTCACATTGCCACACCACTCGCCACGAGCAAGCAAGTAGCAACTCCAATCTTAAAGTGATTGATTTATTGATTTGGTTCATACGACATGATGCAGCTCAAATGTACTTATTAGTTTTGATGCCCATTACGATGCACAAAGGAAGGTGTAAACCCACGCAGGCTCAATTATAATGGCTTTACACCTCCTTGGATCGTAATAGGGCATCATAAAGTATTACAAAAATGTATGTATCTAAGCACTAACTGCACTAAGTACGTAACGATGTGCTCGAACAAAGGTGACACGAGATGACACGGACTACGCTGAGCGAGCGCAGCTGCCACCTTGAGATGTAAGTGCTAAGCTGCGTAACTCTTCAGTATGATATGTGATACAAGATAACGTCATCATGTCTTGTTGTAGCTCATGCGAGAAGCTCGCAGCCGCCGTCGTCGCCGGCAGGACGCGCCAGCCGAGGCTGCATTTGCACACAATTGTGAAAAACCTTGACTGAAATATGTAAGTGGGTCAAGTTCCCGTGCCTCTAAATAATAAGTAAATGAATCGAGTGCGACACAGCCACAGGCACTGCACATACACACGACTATTTGTTTATCAAACTTTAAACTGATATGGTTAGATGTTCGGAGACGAGAGCGAGACCAATGTTTATTATAACATAAAGTTCTTAGTGAAAAATGCAATCACATCATTCATTATCCACCCTAGCCCCGATTCAGCATCAGCATCACTAATAACTTCATATCTTTCTGCCGATTGCAACTTTAATACTGCATCTGTGGGCTTGTGCTCGGCGGGACCGGTCACTAGGGCTCTGTTACTGATAGATGGACTTTTTCTAGACAAACTTAGAACGAGTCGGAGCAAAGGTCGAGGGTTGAGATGCGTGACATCATAGTGGTGTTCTGTCACAGTCAAGTAACCAATAAGGACGCGGCACATCTGAACAGACAGATATCACTCCGCATGACCGCACAGCTGATATTGTCCTTCTACGAAAACATAATACTCACAACGTTGTGTTAAACAATGACAACTGGTAATTAAACATGACATTGTTAAGTATCAATTATGAAGTAAGTAGTACCGGAGGGAGACGTAAGACGTCACGCGTCACTCGTCAGTCAGTGCCGAAGCGTCGCCGGTCCTCAGAGTACGGCGCCGGTAAGAGACGGCTTGCGTCAGTGGTTCATTTACTTGATCTGTAATGTGTAAGGCTTCGGTTGGGGCGCAAGCGCTACGTTTGGGGAGCCCTCACATCAATAACGATCTATTTACACGTTGAATTTTGCTTTCGTGTCCATTCTTCCATTTACTGAAGTCCTCAAAGGAAACATATTAACCGATTCTAGTTGTACCCAGTTCCCTTACAATAACATTGATTATGGACTTGTAAATGTATCTATATTTTACTGAAGTCCATGCATCACATACAGTAGACTCCGAGTGCTTAAAAATGTGCTAAACGTGACATAACATAACACGTTTATAGCGCTAATTGCCTACTGCCTGCTATTGAGCAGGCTAGCCAAGCTAGGATAGCTCAATGCCATCAGATTTAGAATACGGCAGGGAGCCGCGCGTCTCCTCATCCTGATGAATGCACCGCATCTCTTGATCCCCGCAATGCACTATGGTCTATGATCCTAGCCAGAGCATCTTTTTTTTAATTTAAGTAGTTAAAACTATTCATTATTTTCTGTTCTGCTTTAGTCTCAGGTTATTTTAGCTAACAAACAAAACACAACACAAATTGGACAAAAAGTACAAAAGTACAATATATTGTGCCAACGAAAGCTCTCTCTAGCTAATGTAAGCATACGCATAACACGTGTCTAGTAGGAACATACAGTTGCTCGAGAGCCACTAGCCTACATATTGGTATTCAGAGAATTCCGTCCCACCCGCCGCACAGTGGGCTGGGATTACAAGGTTGGGTCTTAAGAACTAAAATGTATTTTTTTAGTATCTTTACATAAATTTAAAAAGTTTTTACTCTCTGACTTTTTTTAATTGGACTCGTACTTTCGGATATATAGCCATATCAAATTTGTATGAAGAGTCATGAAATTTTAGTTTAGCAATTTATTCCAATTAATTTGAAATTGAAAATAATGTACACTAAACGGCCTGATGTACTTCAATACTTACTTAGTAGTTTAAATAAAAAAAAATTGTTCGACATTTTCCACCACCATAGGTAATATAGGTAGATATGAAGTAATTTGCAAAAAAAAAATTTCTTTTTTTACGAATATGCTCAAGTGACCATGCGACTGTATTTGGAATTATATGGCTGGTATTATATGCCTTCAAGTGTTCATAAAGATCTTATGCATGGTGCAGCTATTATTGAAAGTTTTGGTCTAATACCAATTGAACAGCTATCTAAAGAAGCTGCTGAAGCTAGAAATAAAGACTTTCGTAGGTACCGCCAACACCATTCCAGAAAATGCAGTAGAAAAACTACAAATGAAGACATTTTAAATAATTTGTTGACCAGCTCTGATCCACTCATCTCAGCGAAACGCTACAAACTTCGCAGAAAACATAAAACTTTGTCAGAATTTTTAATAATTGAACAAACGGAAACATTTGATGATGACGAATACGAAAATGTTGCATTAATATACGGATACTCTTGATAGTGATTAAATTAAAAAAGTGCAGTGCCCAGTACCTGATTGTGATTTTTACTTATTTTATTAGTCCTTAGTGGATTAGGCCTCTCCCCGTTAGGCCACTACATAAAAAAAAACGCGCCTGGTTCTTAACCTCTATGGTGGTGTGGAACAGAGAACAAAATTTGAAATTGCGACCAAATCGCAGAAAATCGCAATCCGAGAATAGGTGCTAAAATAGGACAAAAATACGTACTATACATACGTAAAGTCAATTCTTTGAGAAAATTTGAGAATTTCTAGATTTTCAAGCTTTTTTGTTTTGCTTCATACAAAAATTACTTTGGTTATTAATAACTCCGAAAATACTCAAGTTATCTAAACGACCCTCATATAAATAATTACTTATAATCAATAGATAAATCCAACGCACTATTTAAAATTTCAGAAAAAGAAACTTTTTTTTTTTAAACGCTAAGTCCTCTACCGGCCCGTTTCAGCCCACTGTGCGCCGCCGCCGTCGCCGATGCTCCGGCGATCGGAATCCGAACGAGAACGCGGATAAAGCATTACCTATTGAAAGTGTCCACCTGCTTCATTGACTGTACGAGTGTATATTGTATGCCAAAGAATGCCGATGTTCTTACTTACGTCGCTGACACTTGGGTTTCTACGACACACAACATTTTATTAGCGCAGTTACATACATCTTAAATAACAAACAGCCGATAGCTGCTGCAGCAAATTGCACATCCAAAACAAAACGGAGACTTATATTTAGATTTGCAGGCGGTAATGAAAAAACTGAAGTATTCGTACCAGCACAACTGTACCTATGATATAAATAGGCGACAAATGACTCGGCAACAAATGGGCAATGAATCAACCAATGAACAGCACCGTATATAGCATCGTAAACATTTTATGTTATAACTAAATTACATTCCTCTCGTTGTTCAATCTTCGATCGAAGTTTTTTATGCAAACCGATAGCAGGTTTGTGGTTCGGTACTATTATTTATGCTGTGGTACGGCCGGCCGCCGGGTGACGGAGTGACGGGCTGACGGGCCACTCGTAGCGGCGCGGCGCTCTAAGTGTTCGGACAAATACACTGATGGCCGATCAAGGCCGACTAATTGATGGATAGAGCCGTATTCTAATAAGCAAGATGCCGAAGTCGAGAGCCGAAGCGTCCGTGACCTCCGCGTGACCCCGTAATGTTATCGTAGTATCGACAAGCCTTCGGTATTTCATACTAAATTGGTAAGACAAATACTTTATTGATATTCTAGCACTAGACACGCGAATGTGAAGACTACGAAGTTAGTAAAATCGCCATTTCCATTAGTCTCTAGTCGCCACACTATATCTGATAGTTAGTGTACAAATGGTACAATATGAGTGGAGTCATCGATGCTGCTTGCTCAGCCGAGCCGTATGCAGTCACAAAAACAAACAAATTGCTAACGTTAGCAAAATCTACTTTATGTATTTACTTTAAATGCGTACATACAATAAATAGATAGTGCACAGTATGTTCGTAAATATTAGTCAATGTAATGAGCGGTGTGACGAGGGCCGTATGCTAAACCCGCGTGATGACTTGACCTCACCGACCGGCTCTTCTCTGATACCCTATCAATCAATAATATAGTCAAATACGCTCCTCTGAGCTAGACGATGCTAGTAATGATAGCAATCTTTAATGAAGGACCCTCCATGTTTATTAATAAACAGCTATATTGGTCACGAACGTTTCATTGTTGAAGGCTGACACCACCCTCGTTGTAATGAAGAAGGTACGACAGTCCTCGAATGACAAAGAGCGATCTTATTGAGGTTATCAGCAGCTAGGAGTCTGACGCCTGCCACCCTAGATAGTGGTCTGTGGTCAGAATAATCAGTGGCTCAGCGGTCAGTGGTTAACAACTCACGAAATCTGTGTGGCACACAATGGATAGTGGGTAGGCACATTGCTTACTCACCGCGATACACCGCCATGCGCCAGGACTACCTACTGGGTTTATTGGACGCGTGTTGAAAATAAACTATTTCAAGCGATTTCGCGGTTTGGTGATTTAATTTTATGTAGGTATGGGTCACGATTGCGAGTAATGGAAATATAAATTCTCGTAATAAGTGGGTTTATATTGTGCCGCGCCGCCACCGAGACGGACGACGGTGTATTCATATCGCGATCGGAACAAGCGCGGTATCGCGAGAACTGGAGAGAATGAAGGGAGGCTAGTGCTTGCGTGGGGACCAGGGGGGCAGGCCTGTCCTCAGAGATTGTCTAGTGACCAACACAGACATTGACAGGCATTGCCTAGCAGGCTTTCACGTATGACGCAGATAAGTGGTTTACAAGGAGACGAATCATAGAATTGTGCGTGGCTCGTTGATGTGGCGCGAATCGAGACTTGGTAGAGCGGCACCTGTGCAGCCGATCACGGAGACTCTGAGAGTTCTGGCTGTTGGCTTATGGGGTTCATAAATGAATTATCAAAAACAAACAATTGCTGCGTTTTTACGAATACTTAGCATGAGTAATGTAACATACGTAGCACGATTATTTACAGCCTCTCAATGCGTTTACTTCAGAATTCAGACTGGTGGAGTAGCACACACTAGGAAGGAATGTACAGACTACAGTTAGGTAAACAATAAAATAGTGGTTTTCCTTGAGCACTCGCAAGAACATGGACAATCGATGTACATAAAAAAGGATTTTTTTTAGTTCGAGACAAAACACCTACAGGAAATTGTTAATGGAATATTACGCTGCAAATATAATGACGATTGTGCATTACTTCTAGTGATGAATGAATGAGTTTTTTGGAATTACCTTGTTCACTCTAACAGTAAACATAAATAACTAAGTACGATCAGTGAGTGGTGGGTGTTGGACGACTTCGAACATCGGTAATGTGACGCAATCGGCACGCAAACTAACAACTAATTGACTCATCGTTGATAACAGTAGGCACTGGAGTTCAGACGTGTAGCTTTTACACTGAGAGAACGATTCCAACAGGGTGCCGGAGGTCGGGCATATACCAACGTCGATCTATTGCAGACAAGGCGGAGTAAGATGTAATAACAAACACTCGTCATTTCATGAAACTTGTTTTACGAGACACCGATACAATGTGGATAGTGTGAGGAAGGCGGTGCAGCTGCACGCAGACAGGAGTGTGCGGTGCTCCAGTGGAGAGCGCACGTTCACTTCAGCCTCTCCACTCCACACTGCACACTCCACAGTGCTCCAGATCAGTATCACGCGCTATCCCGCTGCCAGTGCCAGCTCGTCGCTCGTTTCATATTGTTAACGTCAAACAAGAAAGTTATTTTTTTATTTTGATGAAGGCTTGTTACTTAACTAGCTTCTGCCAGCGGCTTAGCTCGCGTGATGGTCGGATAAAAAATCCTATCTCTGTGCCAAGTTTTATCCCGATCCGTACAGCCGTTGTGGTGTGATTGAGTAACAAACATCCATCCATACAAACTTTCGCATTTATAATATTAGTAGGTTATAAAGTAGGATTAAGATTAGTGAATGAGCCAGTTCTTGTAAAAGACTGAAATCACTCGATACACCGCCAATAATGTATTTCTTTTCCCGACGCGTCTCTTTTGCCTTCAAGTCCCATCATGCCGATCATGGCCATTGCTGCGACTGGTGCAACATTAGTAGATATGTTGTGATACCGTGCGTTAGCAGTACTCGGCACGAGCCGCTGTAGGCTCTGGCCGAAACTCTTCTCTTCTTCAAAACAAATCGTAACCGCGCGATGGCGAACTCAATCATTGCTGCTTAGAGCCACTCTGCCCTTACTCCAAGTAACTCGAGGGCGGCGCAAACGGTTTTCTCTTCCTTTCTCAACGGTAGCCATTACTTCATCAATCCTCATGATCTCCTTCTGTAACTCTGTCATCCGACACATCTGAAATGCTTCGGGCCATATTAGTATGTGCAAGTGCATTCTTTAATAGTCCATGTCTCTCATCCATATAAGAGTACCGGTCACGCCACAACAGAGGTTCGGTGATCGGATCTTATGTCCAAACATCTTTGATCTTAATACGAAGTCAGTCCTTATTTCACCCTTGGTTATTTTAATATCATCGTCATCATCAAATAATCAATGTTCTACGAGTATTTCTACATGTGAATCCCATTTATCTGTCACTGTTTAATGTTGTGTAATATGTCGAGGACATCGAGGATCATTCATTTTGAAGACCACTCTCTGTTGGTGCTTGATGTCAAGACAGAGCTGTACCGTATCATCGGCGTGAAGTTCATTGAGTACGAAGTTCCGTTCACCTTCACCCTGATTTCAAGTCTCTCGTAAAGCTTCCGCTATCGATAAACAATAACGACATCACATAGATACGTACTAAAGATAGGATGAAAAAAAACTCATTTTAGAAAGTTAAGCCAAGTTCTTAAGTGAAGATCAACTGTTCATTTGTAGTAAAGATGCTCCTTTATAGTTTGATTTATGATTATGATTGTTAGGCGCAAAGATGTGGTGTAGCCGTGTAGAGCTCCGTCAGGGTCGGGCGGGCCATTGGGGTTGCAGCCGCAGGTAGCCGGTGCCGGTATTAGCTCCGGTGTAGTAGAGCGTATTTTTTGTAAGCTCGCCTCCCGCTCCCCGCTCAGCGCGTCGTCATCGTCGTCGGCCGACTCGCATTGTTTACAAGCTGCATTCTTCACGTTACGGGACACAAGACACCAGAGAACAACACGCTGGCACCGCGCAGTGCGGACACTGATATAACCGGTCTAGTCATCGTAATATTATTTTGTAACTAACTCGGACACCTTGGAATACTATGCTTAGGATTAGGACGTATTTATTCGTGACTAAAAGTTCAGATAACGGTCAGTACAGTGCGTACCTAATACCATCATTATTTTTATTGCTTCTAGGATTTTATTTTTGCATTACTTTTTAATGTTGCTAATAAAATAAACCAAGATGACAAGTTTAGTAAGAAATTTTAATTCAAAATCGAGGGTATCTTTAGAACTACTTAGTTACTTACAGTTAAAAGAAACCCTGTATATGAGATCAAAGGTTTAACTTTTTTGAGAATCCCCAAATATTTATGTTGTTTTAAAAATGCTGGGAATACTGACCGCGAAGGCAATGTTGATGAAGATGAATATTTTCTCAGCGGTGCAGAGTCCCCTGGCGCAGCCCATGGTGCAGGCGGTGGCAGTCGGCAGTGGAGCGTGCACGGCTGCACGAGCAGGTCGGATGTGTCAGCTCTGTGTCATAAGCTCGCTGGTCGCGTGCACTTCACTACATTCCGTCAGCGCGGCGTCGTGTCGTGGCGCGGCAGGCGCGTGCTCGCGGTCGCGCCTCGTAAGGCACTGAGGAGAGTGAGGAGCGACTGCGAGCGCCGGGCGGGTGCCGGGTGCCGGGTGCGGCCGTGCGGCCCACCCGCCCGGCGGCGGCGGCCATCGCACGACAACGCACTCCAATGTGAATCTTTGACGATATAGCATTCCTGATGTTGTTGAGTGGCTCAACTCGACTTCGGAACGAGCGAATAATAATTCATCAGATAGCAAAGTTATCAAGGTTTACAAACATCAAACTGACTGCTGAATACAAAAGTGCAACTTGTCCTTAGAATAACAATACCTAGGACACGGAATGGCAGAAGAAGGGTGAAATAAAAAAAAAGGAAAACACAGGAAATTAATCATGGTGTTTTCCGGGTGTAGGAGGGTTTGGAGGAGTGCGTGTACCCCCTTGTCGAGCAGCCCCGACGAGTCCCGAGCGGCGCCGACCGTCGCCGAACTCGCGCCGAAAGCTGCGACTGCCAAGAGGCGCAGGTGCACAGACCCGCTCGCGACCCCTAATCGTACAGTAATTAGGCCAAACGTACACCCTTGACCTTATACCCTTGTCTTGTTATATCTGACATGTTTATTTTTTGTCAAGAAATTATTTTTATTTGAGAACATATCGTTATACATTAAACTAATATAGGTAGGAACATTTAGTGGAACTTGACTGTCCGTAGTACGCAGTACAGTACGCACTGCCGAGTCGAGTACCGCAGGTTCACTAGTCGTGGCCCACGATTAAGGTTGCCACCTCTTTTTAGGTCGAATAAAGTATTTTTAATTTGGATGGACAAATAAAGTACAACACCATAAAAAGAGTATTTTTTAGGGTTCCGAAGTCAACAAGGAATCCTTATAGTTTCGGTCTGTCCGTCCGCAGCTTAGCTCAGAGACCCTAAGTACTAGAAAGCTATTTTTATGGCATGGATATACTTATTAATAATTCCGATAAAGTGGTACAATAAAATCATGAAAAAAAAAATTGTCGTCTATCCTATAGTGTAGGGTTTCGTTGGATAGGCCATTCAAAAATATTACGGGTTTGTAAAAACAATTTTTCGATTCAGAGATCCGTTTGCGAAAAATTAAGCTTTATATTGCAAATTTTTGCTAGAGTCAAGTGTAACTGCCAGCGAAATGGTTGCTCTTGGCTATGTGAATAAATTCACGGCAGTATATATAACGAAATTAAAAGGGAAACTATCACAGCTAAGTAGACTTTACAAGTTTACGAGTAATAGTCGACCAACTAAAAAAGGCTAAAACTATACCTGATCCAAAATTGTTTTTACTCAGTAAAAGAATATTTGGAGTCTAGGCTGAAATGACGAATTTATCTTAAATGGCGATCTGTCCTATACAAACAATAAGATCTAGTCAATCCTATTTAACTTCATACAAAATTATAATTTGTACTACCTGATAAGGATGACACTATATTGCTAATAATTTGTATTAAATTCATTATTCTTGACATTTAATTGTTTGACATAACTATATTTTTCTCAATTTAATTATAATAATGTTAAATAAAATAATTAAGTAATAATAATGTTTAATGCATGCTAATTTAGGATGATAAAGACAGGATAATGATAATTGCAATGCTTGTAAAAGGCTGCTAAGTCTTAAGTACTAATATAACATAACACCAACATTATACACTTAGTTCGCAATAAACGTTTTGACTTTGACTTTGACTTTAACTTATAAAATGTACTTGGAACAGTAAAATTTTTGTACAAATGTTATTAAAAAATTATTTAAATAACTTTGTTAGCTGTATAAAACAGATAGTTAATATATGCTTATGAACCCTGTAAAATTATACAAAAAAAAAATCATAATATCCTTAATAATAATGATTTCTAAATTAATAATGTTTAAGCTCGAATAACACATTGGAGTGGGCGGAGTCGTTGGCAGTACCGGTCTGTAGTCCATACGGCGCATGCGCGCGGGGGTGTCTATTTTGTGTTAGTGCAGAAGTATTTTCGACGTTTTGTATTCTGTAGTAGTTTTGTAGGTTACTTCTAGGCAAGCGTGCTTCACCGTAGACCACCATCATCGCTTACCATCAGGTGAGATAGTGGTCAAACGCGAGCATATAGATTTATTAAAAAAAACTTCATCATATGTGGGCCCGTTTTTAGACGTTGTGTGCCGCTGAAACCGTTTTAATGTTCATATAACAACAACAAAACCCTCTTCTTAGTCCACATTATTATGCAACTTCGGTACTATATTACTGCGCGTGGCCCGACACGCACTTGGCCGGTTTTTGAAGTGAAACTTCTTTATCGACGTATGGGAGAAATTTTGTACGTAGAGTCCGTCCAACGAAAAAAGTCCCGCGGAAATACATGGAACTAACTAGCGCCGCGTCTACGGGACTTCTTTCGTTGGACGGACTCTATCGTCACGTTTTTCGGTTACGCGCCATGTTGCTTTTTTTTATCAAAGTTTAGTAAAAAGACTTATTCAAATTTAAGTGAATTTACAAGAAAAGTGAGTGATTATATATTTCGTTTTATAAATTCAACACGTATGAGCATGATTTTAATATTTATAAATTATTGTTTTTTTTTTTTTTTTTTTATTTTTTTTTTATATATATTTATTTTTATTTTTTATTGATATTCTTTTTTTTTCTTTTTTTTACAACAAGAGTAATAATGATGCTATAATTATTGATGAAATACAACAATAGCAATGATATTATAATAAGAACAATGATAAAATAAATTACTCATTAATTGTATGCATGTCTATAATAATAAAATAGCTTTAATTTAATACGGAAAAAAAAATTTTTCTTAAGGCTTAAGCCTTATCTACCCCATTTTCGTGAAGTTGCAAATAGTAGAAAAATGATATGTCGTAAAGAAGTTTCACTTCTTACCTGTGTACTCTGGTACACACACACATTTTTTTTTATTATTTGTCCTTAATAATGTATTTTTGTTGCTCTCCGCAACATTAAATAAATATTTGTCTTTCCACTTTCTTTCCTAAAGATTATTTACATCCTCTTTGCCAATGAAACGACCCAATTTTGTGGGGTCGTGGGGCTTTTGGGACCACCATTCCACCTAAAAAACCAATATTATTTTAGAGTAGGTAGTTGGCGGTGTGTATCAGTTTATTTAATCTCATAAGTAAACAGTAACGAGTGAAAATACGGAAATAGAGTATTTAGCGTAGGTAAGTACTTTATTGGTAGGCATCGTAGGTTATAACATACGCCTACATGATAAAGAGGATAATACGTACTCTATTTTAGAGTACGGAAGGTAACCCTACCGCGACCCTCGCGCGTGCCTGCGAGTGCTGAACTTGAACTAGGGATTTTGTCTTAGTTCTCCAGTCTCCTAGCTGTTTTTTTTTAATTTGCCGCTCGTCTGTAGAACGAGTATTACAAATAGGTCACGCAAAAAACATTTTACCCGACTGCAAGGAAAGGGTTATGTTTTTCACGCGTATCTTGTGTGTTTGTATGTATGTTCTTTATTACTTTATATCTTGCAAACCGCTAGAAGGATTTATATAATTAAGACATCGTTAGATACGTCTTCACCGCACAAGTGTTCTTAGATAAGTGACATCAGTGATTGTCAATATATTTGCACGCCATGTTACGGCAGGATATACTGAAATAAATTTACTGTAACACCTTATGTACCATACTCTAGCAAATAAATATTTTTGATTGATTGATTTGATTTCACGACCACATCATCACTTACCATCAGGTGAGATAGTGGTCAAGCGCAAGCATAAAAAAAAAAAAAAAAAAAGATTAAAAAAAAAAACAGAAATGGCGGCTTTTGGTCGCCATATTGTGACCCCCACAATATGGCGACCATTTTTTTACCCGACTGCCGAAGGAGGGTAATGTGTTTATCAGTCTATGTATGTATGTATGTATGTATGTATGTATGTGTGTATGTATGTATGTATGTATGTATGTATGTTTGTTCCTATGTGGCGTTCTAGAGACTAAACGCGTTGGCCGATTTTGATGATACTTACGTCAATCGATTCGTCTTAACCCTGCGAGTGTCACTGGCTACATTAAAATTGGCGATTGGAAAAATGGCGGATTTTGGGCGCCATATTGTGGGAGCCCAATTTTTTTTTTCTTCCCACCCTTTCGTGTGGGTTATCAAAATAAAGGGTTTTAAGAGGTGATTTCAAAAATATATAACACTTATATGTTTAAATATAAATCATACTAAAAAAAAGTAACTAAAAAGTTATAAATAAAAAAAGTAAATTTAAAAAATCAAAAGACCCGACTGCTTAAAAGGCGAACTAAAAAGACGTAAACAAGAAGAAAATCATGCTGGGCAGTCGGAGGATACATCTGGTTTTGGCCAGCCAGCTCGCGAATATGTATCCTCCGACTGCACAGCATGATTTTCTTCTTGTTTACGTCTTTTTAGTTCGCCTTTTAAGCAGTCGGGTCTTTTGATTTTTTAAATTTACTTTTTTTTTGCCAAACCCATCGAGTGAGGTACCTATCAAAATGAAGGGTTTTATGAGGTAGTTACAAAAATATATAGGTACCACTTATATGTTCCAAAGATATTCGAAAACAAAACTGTAAATAAAAAACCAGCCAAGTGCGAGTCGGACGCGCGCACGAAGGGTTCCGTACCATTATCGCAAAAAACGGAAAAAAATCACGTTTGTTGTATGGGAACCCCACTAAAATGTTTATTTTATTCTGGTTTTAGTAGTTGTTGTATAGCAGCAACAGAAATACATCATCTGTGAAAATTTCAACTGTCTAGCTATCACGGTTCATGAGATATTTATTTATTTATTTATATACACTTTATTGTACCAAGATAAAAAGATTACATACGGAAACCTTAAAGTAACAAGAAACATACAACAGGCGGCCTTATCGCGTTCAGCGATCTCTTCCAGGCAACCCAGAATGGAGAGAGATAGCCTGGACACGACATGGGGTTGCACTTGGTGCAATTTTAAAATTAAATAATAAGTTACAAACATAGAAATCACAAAAAAAAAAAAAAAAAAAAAAAAAAAAAAAAAAAAAAAATATTGTGTCAAATAATTGGTTTACAATTGTTGTGTTCGGAATCTTCTTTTAGACAAATAATGCCTGTAGTAGAAGACTCCGCCCCTCCCTATTTTGTATAGCGTGATACTTAACACAATATTTTAAAATTAAAGTTAAAGTTTAGTTCAGAATACTAAATCTAGTTTAACAAAATAAGAATTTAAAAAGAGAGTATATTAAAGACTGTGTGTGTGAGTGTCTGTGTGTGTCTGTGTGTGTGTGTGTATGGGCGTGTCTGTCAGTATAAGTGGGTGTGTGTGTCTGTGTGTATGTGAATAATTCCGTACTATAACAATGCTTCTGTGTCCTCATACGTAAGTGGTTTTATCCACTTAACTAGTGTTTCTTGACAATCATATTTTATTTTCGAGTGTATATTTAGCTTTTTATTTATTCTATTATACAATTGAGCTGATCGTTTACTATATTGATTACATGCAAATTTGGTCTTAGTTGAAGGTATATCCGCTATGCTAAACTTTCTTCTTTTCGCGGTAATACCCGCATTAAAGGGCAAAGACTTGTGCTTTTTTAATACTGTTCGAACTATGAACAGCTTTCTGACAGAGAGTACATCACTGATCTGATAAAGGTCCACAGTAGGAAATCTAAGCTTTTTAAAATGCATAATCTTTAGGAGTGCGCGTTGTGCTCGTTCTAGATGGATTAATTTGGTCTTTGCTGTACCTCCCCAAACCGGAATACAGTATCCGAGCACAGATTGTACAAGTGCAAGGTAAACTTGTGTGAGTAAATTTTTTGACGGGCTTTGGTTGTTCGCTTTTACCACTGGTGCAACATGTCTCAGGGTTTTGAACAACCAACTTAACTAAAACTAAATATAAAATACCAAAATAGATACATAAATACATACATACATATATATATACAGGCAAGAAAACAATACAGCTCCAACAAGATGACAGTGAGAAAACAATACAGATCACAGTGACAGGTAGTGATCCTTTACCAGTCTTTAGAGATACAGCCTGGTGACAGACTGACAGACGGACGGTCTTAGTAATAGGGTCCCGTTTTTACCCATTGGGTACGGAATCCTAAAAAAGGTAATTTAAAAATCAAAAACCCAACTACTTAAGAAGCTAACAAAAAAAATTAAAACAAATATCAAAAAAAAAACACTCGACTGCTTAAAAAGCAAACTAAAAAGACGTAAACAATGTTTTTCTTCTTGTTTACGTCTTTTTAGTTTGCTTTTGAAGCAGTCGAGTGTTTTGATTTTTACCCGACTGCCGAAGGAGGGTAATGTGTTTATCAGTCTATGTATGTATGTACATACTATATACATGTATATACATACTTACATACATACAGTACCGGTATGTAAGTATGTATGTATGTTTGTTCCTATGTGGCGTTCCAGAGATTCATACGACAATCGATTCGTCTTAACCCTGCGCGTGTCACTGGCTACATTAAAATTGGAAAATAGAAAAATGGCGGATTTTGGGCGCCATATTGCGGGCGACAAAAATTTTATTTCTTCCTTACCCATCTTGTGGGGTATCAAAATAGGATAGGCTATACCTATATCACTAATAGTAGTAGTATTGTAGGTGTACGTACAACAACAGTATGTACCTGGCACTCTTGAAGGCACACTTAATTTCGTAAGTCTTTTAAAATCGTTCTATTGAGGTAAATAAAGAAAAACCTTCCATAGAATCGTAATAAGCTAAATAAAGAATTTAAAAACAAAATGGTTCGTTTTTTGCACTGTGACAGAAATAAATCAAATTTTAAAAAGGCGGTCACTTAAGAAGATCCGAAGTATATCAATATAAATGTATGCTTTTTCGACATTTTAACACGTTTTTCTTCTTTTACTGATCTTGAAATACAGTTTAAATTTTTATTATATTGCCGGAGTCTGTGTTTCCCGATAGCTACAATCTAGGGGTCTTTAAGTCAAGAGTGAATAGGTTATTTCTAGGCAAGCGTGCTCCATCGTCGACCACATCATCGCTTACTATCAGGTGAGATAGTGGTCAAGCACGAGCCTATAATAGAAAAAAAAAACAATACAAAATTTGGCTGCGGGCCATGTTAAATCAATCAAATATGAAAATTGCTATATAACTAAAATGACTTTCTAAAATGAGATATGTCACGCACGTGGACATTTATCATAATAGTTAGTAACAAATATTATTAAATCAGTTGTTTATGCAGCTCCCTAGACATCTCAAAGGCTTTCGATAGGGTCTGGCACGAAAGCCTTGTTGGTAAGCTTCCTTCATTCGGTTTGCCCGGTGGTCTGTGTGATTGGATTGCTGACTTCCTGAGAGATCGGTCCATTCGAGTGGTTATCGATGGCTGCACGTCGGACCACTTGGATATTAATGCCGGGGTCCCTCAGGGGTCGGTACTCTCAGCAACTTTATTCTTGCTGCACATTAGCGATCTGCTAAAACCCGGCACCTTTGGGTATGAAGACGACAGCACTGTTGCTGAGAGATACTTGTCTAACGCTCGTGCTACCGGGCCTCAGATCCAGTCTCTCCGGGAGGCCATGGTGGAGCGCTTGAACTTGTCCTTGCAGGCAGTCTCCGAATGGGGCGATGCCAATCTGGTCAAGTTTAATGCTGCTAAAACCCAGGCGTGTCTTTTTTCCGCTAAAAAGAGCCAATTTCACCCGGCTCCAACTTTCCGAGATGTAACCGTGCCAATAGGTGACCATCTTGAGCTTCTTGGCGTTACGTTGACATCGACTCTCAATTTTGGCCCGTACATTGAGGCAAAAGCTCAGCAGGCTGCCAAAAAGCTGGGGATCCTTGCAAAGGTGAGAAGGTACTTCACGCCAGAACAGTTGCTCAGCTTGTATCAAGCGCAAGTTCGATCATGCATGGAGTACTGTTCTCATCTCTGGGACGGATCTGCCAAATACCAGCTTGATGCACTAGAGTCGATCGAAAAGCGGGCCAAGAGGCTCATCGGTGATGAGGCACTGGTTAAGTCAAAGCTCCAGAGTCTTGAACATCGTCGCCGAGTTGCCAGCTTGTCGGTTTTTTATCGATTGCATTTCGGGGAGTGTGCGATGGAATTGCATGATCTAATTCCGCCCAGCCCGTTTCATCATCGGACTACCAGACGCACGGCGATGCGCCATCGGTACATGGTGGACATCCCACCCATACGCACTAAACGTTTTGAGAATACTTTTATTATGCGTACAGCTAAGGAGTGGAATTCTCTGCCGGAGTCTGTGTTTCCCGATAGCTACAATCTAGGGGTCTTTAAGTCAAGAGTGAATAGGTTACTACTAGGCAAGCGTGCTCCATCGTAGACCACATCATCGCTTACCATCAGGTGAGATAGTGGTCAAGCGCGGGCCTATAAAAGATAAAAAAATAAAATAAAAAAAAAGCCATGGGTTTTTTTAGCATTTGTTCGCGGGCCTTGTTAAGAGTATTAAAATCAACTTAAACATATATTGCTAAAATAGAAGCTATTAAATTAAGCTCTCCTGCCTTTAATAAACTGCACTTTCTGCCGCCCTCGGAGACATTTAGCGGTTAGTTAGGCGACTCCTTAGTATAGACTTTGCTTTTGAAATTAATACCTTACGTAAGAGGGTTAAGGTGTAATTTCAAAAGCGAAATCCTAAAGGATTCTTAGATCGTGTTTGATGGAAAAATAATAAATTATTTATAGTTTGGTATGCTTTATTTTGCAGCTGCTTTGCCTTGAGACATCTGTCTGCTATTTACTGCATGAAGTGCTTCCTTTAGTTGAGTTTCTGTTTACTCTTCACGCGGTTTTTTGTTTGGTCGCTCTGTTTGGGCTAAGAACAATTAAAACCATACTTAGCAATTTTACGACATACAAAGCATGCCATGTAGCCAAAAGTCCAATGTTCATAATACAAGTGTATTATATTACAGTTAATAATAGGAAATAATAAATAAGTACAAAAATAAAATGTTTTGATCCAAGAGTTTAGTTAGGCAAGCTTCAATTTTTTTTAAGTTGTCTTAAAAAAATAATTCCATGCCTAAGGGAACTTTTAAAACAAAATAAATCTGATTTGTTAGTTCATTTGTAGTTTATTGTAAGCTTAACGCATTATTCAATGGTCCTAGAAAGGCCCGGGCCACGTTTGGGAAACATGGGATGGGCCATCATAGGCAATTTTACCGGTGTTCATT
Source organism: Anorthoa munda (assembly GCA_945859665.1). Lineage (NCBI taxonomy): Eukaryota > Metazoa > Arthropoda > Insecta > Lepidoptera > Noctuidae > Anorthoa > Anorthoa munda. The sequence goes on along the minus strand of OX243911.1, from coordinate 29,353,640 downwards.
ACAATCTCGTAATAATACGAGAAAAGATATAAACTAATAAAACTTACCTGTAATTGAATGTTAAACAGATTAATAGGGGTTTCTCTAGTAAAAACATGGGAATCCGCTTTAAATTTGTTAATTTTTGAAATAGTTTGTAGTAGTAATTGACGGTGGTTAGAAACACGTGTACCGCTACCGTAGCCCGCCGCGCCGAGCACACGGCCACGGGAGCACGAGTGCGTGCAGCGTGCAGTACGGCTACTGCACAAGTGTACACTACTCTCCGACCACCCACCTACGCTTGTTATTTGTTATCAAACTGATTTAAATGGCTGACCATTTAAATCAGATTTCATTATTTTTGCAAGTAGACTAAATGTTTTTGTTAAAATCCCACTTCGTTTATTACGTTTGTATCTAGTTTTAACTCACAAAATTATTGATTTTAATCAACGTAAACAGCAAAATGCCGACGGCGTGCGATGCGATGACGCTTTTTCTCAGAAGATGATATAAAACAATGAATATCTTACATTGTTACTTAGGTACGACTTTTTCGCACAACCACAAACCAAGTAAAGTACTCTAACATGTTAAAACTAATGACATTTTATAAATAATAATTATTATACAGCTTCTTGGTACCGTACTTTTGCGTTATAATAGGTGACTAATCAAGTAATCAATCAGGTTCTGCTATTCGCATATTTCGAAACCACGCGGTCAAACTTGTCATTATCGTACCTACTAATAACTAAATTAAGTAATTAGCTGTGGCAATACCTTTGAAGGCTACATACTTAACTATTAAAGTCGAACCTTGGTAGCACCCATAGCCAACATGATCTACTAGTCATTATTCATAGACCACAGCAGGCCACAGTGCACAGTGGTCACTGAGCCACTGGTCACAGAAGTCACCCAGCTCGCCTTCAGCTATGAAAGCCGTCCCTGAGAGCTGCTGGTTTTTTTATGGATATAAGGAAGTGTATGTACCTACCTAGATGTAGTGTATGTACCTTCAATATTTACAAAAAATGTGAAACCCTGACCCCTGAGCTAGGTACCAGCAGCTGTGTTTCAGGGGCCAGTGACCACCTCCGTTACGTTACATAATTATAATTAACTAGCTGACCCGGCAAACTTTGTTTTGCCATAAAAACACCTAATATGCATCTACCCTACCTACCCTACCCTACCCTACCTACCCTACTTACCCTACCTACCCTACCCTACCTACCCTACCCTACCCTACCTACCCTACCCTACCTACCCTACCCTACCTACCCTACCCTACCTACCCTACCCTACCTACCCTACCCTACCTACCCTACCCTACCTACCCTACCCTACCTACCCTACCCTACCTACCCTACCCTACCTACCCTACCCTAATTTTCCATTTTTTTTTTTTTTTTTTTTTGTAAGTCTAAACCATTCTCGAATCTCCACGAACACACACAAAAAATTTCATCAAAATCGGTCCAGTCGTTTAGGAGGAGTTCAGTCACATACACACGCACACAAGAAATATATATATTAAGATTAAACACCATTGCAATTAATATTAGAATTACAATCCAAATAAGTATTCAATAAATATCCTAGACTAAAATCAAAATCATTACTAAAATCCTAAATTTAAACAAACTCAAAATTAAAATCGAAGAAGGAGTTTGAAAGTCAAGAAGTTAGTATCGAGTATTTGCGCAAGGAGGTTATATATAGCATTGAGATGGAGGTCCAATACATTGGTGTGTTCCAAATTCAAACATCAAAACAGTGATTAAAAGGTGTTTGTTGGTGTTTGAATTTAGAACACAATATTGTACATTCAAACTACTTCATCGATATAATTTTGAGTTTGTTTAGATTTAGAATTTTAATTATGATTTTAGCCTAGGATGTTTAGTGTATACTTATTTGGATTGTAATTCTAATATTAATTGCATTGGTGTTTAATTAATTATGATTATATAACGGAACGGAGGTGATCACTGGCCCCTGAAACACAGGTGCTGTTACCTAGCTCAGGGTTTATTTTTTTTTGTAAATTTTGAAAGTAATAAACCATTTATTTATCTATGTATTATTATTCCTTGTGCTTATCGCTTAAGTCTTTCTTTTTCTCCTACACATGGTATAAAATATAATATGCAACTCTTGAATAAAACGGATTTATATCGAGGGCCATGTATCACTCGCTTCGTTCAGGATTCTAACACTTGAATCACTCGCTATGCTCGTGATCCAATCATCATGAATAACACCGGTAACTACGGTCGTGATTCAGTTGTTAGAATCCTTCACTTGTTCGTGATTCATCTATGGCCCTCGCTTTAAAACCGTTCTTTATTCACTAGTTGCATAATATACTATTATTCGACACAGACACAACAAATATAGAGTAAAAAACAATAAAGAAGTGCAAAGACAAATTGCGCTGAACGTGCCCATACCGAAAGGACACAAACATGAGTAAAGAAGCGACAGTCGCGGGCAGAGGATAGAGAGGCAACCTCGCTACATGTCGTGCTACGAATCTACGAGTCCACGACTACGAGGCTCTCGTCACTCGTAGCCTGGCTGGCTACGAGAGCCTCGTAGTCTTCTTAAATCTTGCTGTGTAGTCGGAGGATACATCTGGTTTTGTTCAGCCAGCTCGCGAATATGTATCCTCCGACTGCATAGCAAGATTTTCTTCTTGTTTACGTCTTTTTAGTTCGCTTTTTAAGCAGTCAGGTTTTTTGATTTTATTAACTTTTTTTATTTACAACTTTTTAGATATACTTTTTTTTTCGAATGACTTTTAAACATATAAGTGATATATATTTTTGTAATCACCTCTAAAAACCCTTCAATTTGATACTCAACTCGATGGGTTCCGAAGAAGAAACAAATTGCAACCCCTACAATATGGCGCCCAAAATCCGCCAAGTTTCTTATTTTTTAACGGCACTCATCTAAGAACACTTGGGCGGCCAAGACCTATCTAACGATGTCTTAATTATAAAAATCCGTCAAGTGGTTTGTAAGATAACTACGAGGTAATAAAGAATATTACTTATATACATACATACATAAAAGACACGCGCGAAAAACATAACCCTCTCCTTGCAGCCGGGTAAAAAGGAACATGGCGCATTTTGGGCGCCATATAGTGGGGGTTGCAATTTTTTTTCTTCGAAATCCATCGAGTTGGGTTATTGGGTATCAAAATGAAGGGTTTTTAGAGGTGATTACAAAAATATATACCACTTATATGTTTAAAACTCATTCGAGAAAAATAAAGTAGGTAGTAAAAAGTTGTAAATAAAAAAAGTTGGCTGACCAAAACTAAAAATATCCTCCGACTGCACATCATGATTTTCTTCTAGTTTACATCTTTTCAGTCGGGTTTTTTGATTTTATTATTTAACTAGCTGACCCGGCAAACTTTGTTTTGCCATAAAAACACCAAACATTCATCTACCCTACCTATCCTACCCTACACTACCTACCTTACCCTACCTACCCTACCCTACCTACCCTACCCTACCTACCCTACCCTACCTACCCTACCCTACCTACCCTACCCTACCTACCCTACCCTACCTACCCTACCCTACCTACCCTACCCTACCTACCCTACCCTACCTACCCTACCCTACCTACCCTACCTACCCTACCCTACCTACCCTACCCTAACTACCCTACCCTACCTACCCTACCCTACCTACCCTACCCTACCTACCCTACCTACCCTACCCTACCTACCCTACCTACCCTACCCCTACCCGCTGCAGCTGCAAAGAAGTTGGGTATACGGAAGAAGTTAGGCTCTTGTACGGGGTGGTCGTGATCGCTGGCGGTAGATAGGGATTCTGGAGGTTGTAAGGCTCCTGCACCAGCGCGTTGACACCCTTGCACCTATAGTTCAGTTGTCATCAAGAATTCTCGCCTCTGTGAGCTGCTTGAGGTCTGCCAGATGTTCATGGGTGAAGATATGATGTCCAGGAAATAAAAGACTTTATTCTACTTAGCGTTTTGCGATGTTTTTTCAAGGTCTTCGTGACACAAAGTTGCGTGGATTCTTCTAATACAAATTTGGCTACCGAATTGCTAAGCGCGCATGCGCACTATCGTACTACTAAAGGGCTTATTACACTACACGGTATACAGGGCCCTAAACATTCATATAGGGTGGTGTAATAACTGTTAGAGAGTTAGGGTTCCCAAAATATCGACCTTATTGACTCGGAATGGTGGAGTGACCCGGTATTCAGGGCCCTGAATACCGTGTAGTGTAATAAGCCCTTAAACTTTACCGTAACGAGGACCCTGATTTCACGCTCGCACAAGTTTTTTATTTACACATTTTTTTATTATAAACTTATGCTATAAATCAACAGAACCTCCCTTCCCTGTGTAATGATCATGGCATGACCCATATGGTTGGAAGCGCCCTGAAATGGCCCATCCGATGGACCCTGGACCAGGTCCCTGACTACCTCCTCCGAGGAGTTCTGCTAGGAAGAATGAGTGATGAAGGGAAATTCTGCTGGTTTTTCGAACTTAGGGCTATTACATGCTAAAATATACATTTTTCCACTACTTTCATCGCGAGGGTTTGGAAGCCCTTTTCCTAAGCTATAGGAATCTAGTGTTTCTATAGCTATATCTATAGTCTTCAGGCGTGTAGCCGCCTGGAAGTGTGTGCGAGTAGCGAAAGGTGTTATTTTCTAACATAAAGTTAGTTTGTACTCAGGGTACCTGTGGAATCCACACCCACCAAGTATTAATCGGTAGCCATCACGACAGGCTACCCTATGGTAGCACTCTGGTGGGCGTGGCTTCAACCCATGAAAATGAGAATGTCCCGGGGCCGGGCAACATATTTCGGGGGTTATCTCCCTGGTCACCAGAGCTGGGCTCCTTACAGAAGTGTGATCAGGGAGGTAAAGAAACAAGGAATCGAATGGTGTGTGTAACTAGGGTATACCACAAACCCTTCTGGTGGTTTGGGTGCCGGGAAGCGGCCGAAAAGGAAAATATTTGCCAGGCTCAGAAAAACCAACAGACTTCATGATATGCCCGAAGGTCAGAGGACCTGGGGCCTATGAAAGAATCCGAGCGCCTGCCTGCCAGCCCCTGAGGGTATTGCTTCAGAAAGCAAATCTATAACCCTTCAGGTTCAGAAGGTACCTGAAGGCGGGCGGGCCCGCCGACAAGCGCTCGAAAACCCTTATGTTTTATGTATACAGACACATTATCCCAAGCAAGTGGCCTTTATGTACTAGAACTATGTGAGTACTATCTGTTTACATGTCCTAGGCAGATATCTAGGTTACCTAGAAGCGCTGAATCGCTTATAACGAGTTTATCTTACCACTTACTTGAGAAGAATGTGTATGTATCTAGTGTTCCAGGGTGAAACTCTATAATCCCTGGCTATGTACTGTTGTTATGTATCGTTTTTCAGTCATAACCTTAGGGTATCCAAGTTAGAACACCTAGATTGTGTTTCCTAACAGTTTAGTAAGGTAAATAATACGCATTGGTGCGTGAGTGTATCGCACCCAGCGCTACTTGCGCTCCCGCTTTTTTGGGGACCCCTAATCGAAAAGAAATAAATTCTTTATTTACCTATGCTATTACATACATTGCTTACTTATAATAACTTAAGTATTTCAATGGTATATAGGCGAGCATATAAACTATAAGCTAAGTGTCGCTTCGTCGCGAACATCTCTCCCGCCGTGCAGTGCAGTGACGACACGTAGCGACGTCGGCGCGGCGCTGCATCACGCCGGTGAGCGCGCGCGGGCGGCGTCGGGCGCGTCTATTTTTTCTTCTCGCCAGTGCATAGCGGTTTCTATGTGCCCGTTTCCTAACTGTCTTGTGTGACGGTTCAGGATCTCTTCTGCCTTCTTCTCTGGGTCAGAAGCTGGTCGTCCTGGATTGATGACCAATGATTCGATAGCGAAGAATTCACGGAGCTGCTCGTTCAGATCCGCATCTTGCTTGTTGTCAACAGTCTGATATCTATCGACATAATGCACCTGCTGTCCCAGTATTCTGGTGTGCGCGCCGTGTAATGTCCAACCCATCGTTGTTAACGACGCAATGGGTTGGTTTCTCGGACCTCTACGGATCTCGCTGGCCAGTAACAGGTGCCAGTTATCTTGGCCGACGAGGATCTTTGGCACCCCAGTGGGGTAAGTAAGCTGCGACGTCAAATCTTGAAGGTGTTTGCATCGTGCTACATCCTCTTGACTGACTGCCTGTGGTGACAGGTTGAGCTTCGGAATGGTGCGCGCCTTGAAGGGCACCCTATTTTTCTGTTTACTAGTGAGAACGACTGTTATTCGTCTCGATGAGGGAGTGTCGATCATGGTGTCACCAATGGCACCGATCTTCAGTGGGTCTATAGGTCCCACTGCTCCCACTCGCTGGGCGATGGCTTCATCTATCAACGAAACGGTAGATCCGTCGTCAAGGAGCGCATAAGTGTCTGCCTCTCCCGCCGGTCCAATGACTCGAACCGGTATCATTTTCAGGAAAGCATGACTCGAAGTAGTTCGCGAACTAGCCACCGTTTCTTTAGGTTCCTTCTTCTCTTGGGCCTCTGGAGCAGTGGGTTTCTTAGACCTATCTGTCTGAGGCTTCTTATTATGATGAAGAAGTCGATGGTGCGTGGCTGTACATCCCCTGAGGCCACACTTCTTCTTGTTACATGTGTGGCCTTCACGACGAAATCTCAGGCAGCGATAGCACAAGCTATGTTTCTTGGCTATCTCCCATTTCTTGTCACTTGATGCGTCTCTGAACCTGGGGCAGTCAGACGCGTAGTGACCTTCCTTGTCGCAGACTCGACATTTGTTTACCGGCTTGTCGGTAGCTGTGTGTGTCCGTTGCATGACACGTTTTCCCACCAGAGTGTCTGTCTCCTTGATGGCCTCAGGCGGGGCGAATGCACTGCAGAAGTGAGCTTGTTCTGTTATAAAGTCGCTGAAGAGTGACAAGTCTGGCAGCGACTGATATTTTTCAGTGTACGTTCTGTACCACTGTACACGCAGAGAGTTGGGCAGCTTCTCGGTTAACAATCGCATTAACTCAGCATTGATCAGGTAATGATCCTTCTTGAGTGCACGCAGAGTGACCACTCCGCTTCTGACCCGACTTGCAAAGGTACAGATGTCCTTGGGCGACTCGCTGCATCGTGGCAGCCCTCTAAGTCGATCTGTCTCGGCCTGGGCGATTAAATCAGGACGTCCGTATTGTAGCTCCAATTCTCTCATGATTTCATCCGGTTTTGCGTTCTCGATGAGTTCTGAGCTCACTGTCTCCAGTGCGCGACCACGCAACCTCCTTCTGAGTCTTGCCGTGTTTTCTATGTCGCTGAAATAGGCACGAGTTGCCTCATATATGGCTCGAAAAGATAGCCATTCGGTATGAGCTCCACCAAAGTTCGGTAGAGTCATGACAGCCTTCGACGCCGAAGGGTTAGGCGTCCATGGCTCGGTTTCCCTGTCGGCTAGCGACGCTATAGCGGATGTCAGCTCCGTTAAGAAGGGGCGGAGTGAGTCTTTCGCTTCTATTTGCCTTGACGGCTCTGTGTTAGCCTTCACTTCTTTCGCTATAGGATCGTGCGTCCGGGAGTCCGCTATAACGTCGACAGTCGCAGGCGGGGGCCTATCTCGTTTGCTTTTGTCCCCTTCGGCGGCGTCATCCTCCCTCAGTGGCTCAGGTTCTGGTGCCTCTTCCAGCCACGAACGCACGTACTCATCATTAGAGTCTCTGTCATCCATGTATTCGGCTTCAGAAACTTCTTCTTCTGCCTTTTGAAGTGCTAACTTAGCTAGCGACCGGGTCGTCCTGCTAGTTGACGGCGGTCTGCTATGAACGTTACGGGCGTCCCCCCGGGTAGCCATGGTAGTGCCTCTATCAAAGATCTTATCTTGAATCCCTTGTATCCTATCAGAAGGCTTCAGTGTTCTATCTGAAGAGCCTTCCCTCCTGGGTGCCTTCCTGCACGTGCTGGGCTGATCTGTTTGTTCCTTATCATCTATAACTTCTGTAAGTCTCTGTGTGAGTGGGTCGTCACCTATATGTGACGTAGGTGCAGACTGTCCCGTCCCTTCGGTCGTCGTAGGCGAGCGTGGAGGCAGCTGATGACGTAAGCCTGTCGTTGGTTGATCCATGCCTACTGTCCATGCCTCAGCTTTCTTGTCCTGTGATCTAGTTATCGGCATGTTGACTTCTGTTCCAATACTTCAACTCGAACGGGTTAAGTCCAACTGTAGACTTTAGTCCAAAACGTCGACTTGAAACGGTTAAGTCCAAAATCCAAACTTCAGCAGGAACGGGTTGACTATATCCAAGACGTCAGCTTGAAAGGGTTAAGTCCAATTCTAGACTTCAGCAGGAACGGGTTAAGTCCTAGACTTCAGCAGGAACGGGTTAAGTCCTAGACTTCAGCACGAAAGGGTTAAGTCCAACTCTAGACTTCAGCTCGAACGGGTTAAGTCCAACTCTAGACTTCAGCACGAACGGTTAAGTCTATTTTCAAGTCTTCAAACGGCTATGTCCAAGCTTCAAAGAATTTCTTGAAAACAGCTAAGTCCTAACTCTGGGTTAAGTTCGATCCCAGACGTCAGCTTGAAGAGGATTCGCTTCCTTTTTCGATGTTCGAAAATTTAACTCCGGGTTAATTCTTAACTCCGGGTTAGTCCGATCCTCTTAACTCCAGGTTAGCTTCTAGACTATAGTTTAGTCACCGACTATAACACTGCAGAAATCAGTCCGTTCGTGCCAATCGAAAATTCCAATCTTGATACGAGTTAAGTCCAGTATCCGAATTGCGAATCCCGTGGTCTGATTTGAGATTCAGGGAGTTAGTGTCACTGTTTAGGGTCAGGTTCCCTTTCAGACTAACTCTTATTTTCGTTCTATGTTCATAGAACAAATCTTCGCCTTCACACGTTCGAAACTTCTAAGTTTTCTCAGGGATAGCGCTTCAGTGATAATCCTTCAGCTATAATTCTGCAGGACTCGATGAACGTCGTATGTTCGTTCTATCTCCGAAACAAGCTCTCAACACGCTATGAAAACTTCTTTTATAAGTTTTTTCTAGCGATAACTCTTAGCGCTATTTCCTCAGCAACTAGGTTACCAGGACAGTAATCTCCTAGTTTCTTCTCAGGTTCACAGCCCAGGGGCGGCAGCTGTCTCCCAGGAATGCGGTTGTCTCCCAGAAGCGTGGGCACACACGTGGGGCTCAATCCACGTGCGTGTTTGTTCGTGACACTTGACGTCACAGGCACACGTGGGGTTCAATCCACGTGTGTCTCCTCTGCCGGAACTTCCTCAGGATGCTAGAAGTCCCAGGAACGTGGTTTCCACCCAGTATCTGGGTTTTTTCACCCAGGAAAAGGGTTTCACACGTGGGGCCTAATCCACGTGTGAGTTCTTCGCGTCTGTGACACGTCACTGGCACACGTGGGGCTCAATCCACGTGTGTCTCTTCGCGACGGTAGTCGTCTGCTATTCAAACGGGACGCGAATGGCAGGACGGAATCCTGTTGTCGACTGCCGTGATATCATGTGATACTGGAAATTCCACCTTCCTTTCTTTCTTCCCTGGAACGTGTTCACAGGAACGATACGCAACGTTTTTGACTAATCTTTAAAGAAATATGATCTTAACCTTGACACTTGTAAGGTTTACGAGTTGGACGTCAGGCTTCTTTATTCTCAGGAACTCTTCACAGGAACGTGACGTTTTCTTTTTAAATATGGGAATGTATTTCTTACCCAGTTTGTTTATGGGGTATGGTTCCCAGGAAATGGACGTCAGGTTTCTTTCTTCCCAGGCACTAGGTTCTCAGGAAATGTTCCCAGGCGTGGGCATCAGATTTCTTTCTTCCCAGGTACGGTTCTCAGGAAATGTTCCCAGGCGTGGGCATCAGATTTCTTTCTTCCCAGGTACGGTTCTCAGGAACGGTACGTTACGTTTGACTATTAAATCTCACGTGTTAAAGAAACAGGAATGTAACCTCAATTGACAAGGTATACGGGACGTCAGACTTCTCTGTTCTCAGACCTGATGACTTACTTGCTAATGACAACGACTACCATCAACAGATCAGAGCGTGGGCAGCTGTACCACCTGAATCACCAGCGTCAGACCTTCCATCCACTGACGAATTTATAAACGTTGTCAAGAGGTTACCACTCAACAAGTCATCGGGTGAAGATAAAATATCTATTCGGATGATTATAGAAGCGTGTAAAACAGCCGGTGATGCGATTTTGACCGTTTTCAACCGTTGTATTGCGGAGGGCGTATTTCCTCGTATATGGCGATGCGGATTTATACGAATCATCCCGAAAAATGACGACCAGCCCCCGGACGACCCTAAGTCGTACCGGCCCATAACATTACTTCTATCTTTGGGTCCCTAATAAAACTCCTGGAGCGCCCTATCGTTCCACGTTTGCTACCGGACGGACCAAAATTTCATAACAATCAATTCGGTTTCACTACTGGAAAATCTACCGTAGATGTGGCCCTTACTGTTAGGAAAATAGTTATTACATCTGAACATAAGTACGTAATTGGGCTTTTTCTAGATATTTCTGGGGCTTTTGATAACGCATGGTGGCCAATGCTACTACTTAAAATTAAAATTCGGGGCTGCTACAGAAATATATATAATCTAGTTTACTCTTACTTTTTAAATGGTTCCGCGAAACTCAAACTCGGCCATCATTCCATGTCGAAGTCTCTCACCATAGGATGTCCTCAGGGTTCGGTTATTGGTCCGCCTTTATGGAATTTAGGCTTTGATGATTTCCTCGCGATTCCTCTTCCAAGCGGCTGTTCATTAATCGGTTACGCGGACGACGCTCTTCTGCTCATTCAATCAAGTACTCGATCTGGACTCGAGAACTTGGCTGACACTTGCCTACGATTAATATCTCAGTGGGGCGATCGAAACCGCCTGACCTTTGCTCCGCACAAAACTTATCAACTCATTTTGAAGGGTAATCTTAAATCGTGTCCTACTATTAAATTTAATAACGGTCCCGTAAAAAGGAAGCAGTCCGTGTACTATCTTGGTCTCGCGTTAGAGAGGAATTTTGCATTTATAGATCATATTAAAATAGTCGGTGAAAAAGCAAAAAAAACTTCTATAATAATAATAATAATGTCGGGCATGTCACCGGCCGGGTGAATCTATCCGTCACATTATCTCCGGTTGTTCTAGTCTGGCTAACGGAGACTATTTGCATAGACACAACCTTGTAGCCAGGATTATCCATCAGCAACTTGCTCTTAAATACAATCTTGTGGAATCGGAAGTGCCTTACTATAAGTATGTGCCCGACCCAGTTCTCGAAAATGGCAATGTCACGTTGTATTGGGATCGGTCTATCATCACTGACAGGACTATTGTTGCCAATAAACCTGACATAGTGGTGATAGACCGACCAGAGCGTCGCGCAATGATTGTTGATATAGCGGTCCCCCATGACGAGAACCTCGTGAAGGCTGAGAGAGATAAGAAAAGCAAGTATCTTGATCTGGCTCGCGAGGTTGTCGACATGTGGGATGTGAATACAGCAGTCATTGTGCCGATAGTCGTGACGGCCAATGGTATAATAGCCAAGAGCCTCGACGAACATCTGAGGAGGCTCTCGTTGGGCAGCTGGATCAAGGGCTTGATCCAGAAAGCGGTACTCCTGGACACGGCGCGTATAGTCAGGAGGTTCCTCTCTCAGGAGCCCTGACCACCGGTAGCTTGGACCCTGTTCCCGATACCGGTGGGCTACTATTTTTGTATTTTTAAATGTTTTTTTTTTTATATATAGAATAATATTTAAAAATGTAAAAATATGTATATAAAATAAATAAATGCAATAATAATAATCATTTATTTCAGATTCATCTTACGATTACATCCATATTTGTTAGTACAATTGCGAGCTTACAAACTAGTGTTAGTAATCTATGCCTTAACGAGAATATCTAAATCTACGTGGGGTCTGTCTTTTTTAACTTTAAAAACTATATATGGGGCTACTTACTTGGGTTGTATTTGCTATGGGGCGCCTGTTTGGGCTGATAGGGCCACCATAGGGGCGGTGCGACGTAAGTTGCTTCAGAGTCAGCGTTTAGCTTTGATATTCTTATGCAAAGCGTACAGGACGGTTAGTACTGAGGCCTCGGTACTTGCTGGCGTACTTCCGGTCGACCTTGAAGTGCAGCGACGTGCTGCAACGTAGGTACTATTCCACACGAGACCACGGACGCGAACTTTTTAACGCGGAGTGACCGTGAGAAAATCTCTAGATTATTTAAACCACCTATTGACGTCTGGGAGGAACTTTTATCCGAATGGCAATGTAGGTGGGATAATTCCATCAAGGGCCGACATCTCCACCAATTCTTTCCATCCGTTCGCGTGCGGCTGGCCAGGACGTGGCTGGAGGTGGATCACTGTGTTGCCCAATTTCTCACAGGGCATGGTAACTTTAAAAGTAAATTGTTTTCCTACAAGCTCTTTGCCTCGCCTTTATGTCAGTGTTCTACATCTGACTGCGAATATGTACAATCTGCACATTATATCTTATGGGAGTGTATTCTTACTTTAATAATGAACTTCTTCTTACTATAAATACTTCAGGAGTTGTTTACTATACGGACATTGTGGAAACTAGTACACTCCGTGCGTTCAAGCGTTTTTGCCATACCTATTATTGGAATCAAACATAACAGCTCACAATGTTAGGACCCATTAATATTAATTCTTATTTTTATCCGTGGTGCTAGGCAACTGGGCTTATCCCAGTTGTAAACTACCCTTTGTGCCTAGTGGCCTTGTTTGTTCTGTCTCCTGCTTGATATGGAGGGAAGTGGCAATTTATGTTTTTTTCCTACTGCTCCGTTATTCTTTTCTGATTAATTTCGTTGCGGGATCCAAGACAGTTAGATTCATTCTTCGGGACTTCGTCGAGCTTCATTGCCTCGGCGCTTTTCTGGTGGTCGCCACTGTTGATTCTGGCTATCAGGAGTCGCGGTGGGATTATCCCAATAAAAAAAAAATGTCATTGTCCATGACATATGCAAGGAATTATGGAGGCCCCAAGATGCTTCCCTGTGGAACTCCAAAGTAATTTTTCCTAGGCTGAGAGTTGAAGTTGATAAGACTGTTCACTTAAAATAAATAAATACATACCTGAAAGACGCAAAATAGGTTAAAACACTATTATGTAGGTTACATAATAGTGTTTTAACCTATTTTGCGTCTTTCAGGTACCTAGTCGATATTCAGAACAAAATAAGCCTTCTTCTTTTTGAACCGTTGAAACCTAAGGAAATAGGTGAAGCTATGTTTGCTGAAAATCGGTTTAGCCGTTCAAAAGTTATGGGCTGTTTTCTGTTTGAAACGGAGTATTTTCGCAAGATGTCGTGTCATAATTACGTGTTCGATAGATTGTTGATCGAAGCGTGTCTGCTACTAGATATATTATGTAGTTTAAAAAGTATGAAATAAAAAAAATTGCCGGGGCTTTTAGAAATTTTTAATTTTTACTTTTTGTATTTACTTGTATTTATTTATTTTAAGTGAACAGTCTTATCAACTTCAACTCTCAGCCTAGGAAAAATTACTTTGGAGTTCCACAGGGAAGCATCTTGGGGCCTCCATAATTCCTTGCATATGTCATGGACAATGACATTTTTTTTTTATTGGGATAATCCCACCGCGACTCCTGATAGCCAGAATCAACAGTGGCGACCACCAGAAAAGCGCCGAGGCAATGAAGCTCGACGAAGTCCCGAAGAATGAATCTAACTGTCTTGGATCCCGCAACGAAATTAATCAGAAAAGAATAACGGAGCAGTAGGAAAAAAACATAAATTGCCACTTCCCTCCATATCAAGCAGGAGACAGAACAAACAAGGCCACTAGGCACAAAGGGTAGTTTACAACTGGGATAAGCCCAGTTGCCTAGCACCACGGATAAAAATAAGAATTAATATTAATGGGTCCTAACATTGTGAGCTGTTATGTTTGATTCCAATAATAGGTATGGCAAAAACGCTTGAACGCACGGAGTGTACTAGTTTCCACAATGTCCGTATAGTAAACAACTCCTGAAGTATTTATAGTAAGAAGAAGTTCATTATTAAAGTAAGAATACACTCCCATAAGATATAATGTGCAGATTGTACATATTCGCAGTCAGATGTAGAACACTGACATAAAGGCGAGGCAAAGAGCTTGTAGGAAAACAATTTACTTTTAAAGTTACCATGCCCTGTGAGAAATTGGGCAACACAGTGATCCACCTCCAGCCACGTCCTGGCCAGCCGCACGCGAACGGATGGAAAGAATTGGTGGAGATGTCGGCCCTTGATGGAATTATCCCACCTACATTGCCATTCGGATAAAAGTTCCTCCCAGACGTCAATAGGTGGTTTAAATAATCTAGAGATTTTCTCACGGTCACTCCGCGTTAAAAAGTTCGCGTCCGTGGTCTCGTGTGGAATAGTACCTACGTTGCAACACGTCGCTGCACTTCAAGGTCGACCGGAAGTACGCCAGCAAGTACCGAGGCCTCAGTACTAACCGTCCTGTACGCTTTGCATAAGAATATCAAAGCTAAACGCTGACTCTGAAGCAACTTACGTCGCACCGCCCCTATGGTGGCCCTATCAGCCCAAACAGGCGCCCCATAGCAAATACAACCCAAGTAAGTAGCCCCATATATAGTTTTTAAAGTTAAAAAAGACAGACCCCACGTAGATTTAGATATTCTCGTTAAGGCATAGATTACTAACACTAGTTTGTAAGCTCGCAATTGTACTAACAAATATGGATGTAATCGTAAGATGAATCTGAAATAAATGATTATTATTATTGCATTTATTTATTTTATATACATATTTTTACATTTTTAAATATTATTCTATATATAAAAAAAAAAACATTTAAAAATACAAAAATAGTAGCCCACCGGTATCGGGAACAGGGTCCAAGCTACCGGTGGTCAGGGCTCCTGAGAGAGGAACCTCCTGACTATACGCGCCGTGTCCAGGAGTACCGCTTTCTGGATCAAGCCCTTGATCCAGCTGCCCAACGAGAGCCTCCTCAGATGTTCGTCGAGGCTCTTGGCTATTATACCATTGGCCGTCACGACTATCGGCACAATGACTGCTGTATTCACATCCCACATGTCGACAACCTCGCGAGCCAGATCAAGATACTTGCTTTTCTTATCTCTCTCAGCCTTCACGAGGTTCTCGTCATGGGGGACCGCTATATCAACAATCATTGCGCGACGCTCTGGTCGGTCTATCACCACTATGTCAGGTTTATTGGCAACAATAGTCCTGTCAGTGATGATAGACCGATCCCAATACAACGTGACATTGCCATTTTCGAGAACTGGGTCGGGCACATACTTATAGTAAGGCACTTCCGATTCCACAAGATTGTATTTAAGAGCAAGTTGCTGATGGATAATCCTGGCTACAAGGTTGTGTCTATGCAAATAGTCTCCGTTAGCCAGACTAGAACAACCGGAGATAATGTGACGGATAGATTCACCCGGCCGGTGACATGCCCGACATTATTATTATTATTATAGAAGTTTTTTTTGCTTTTTCACCGACTATTTTAATATGATCTATAAATGCAAAATTCCTCTCTAACGCGAGACCAAGATAGTACACGGACTGCTTCCTTTTTACGGGACCGTTATTAAATTTAATAGTAGGACACGATTTAAGATTACCCTTCAAAATGAGTTGATAAGTTTTGTGCGGAGCAAAGGTCAGGCGGTTTCGATCGCCCCACTGAGATATTAATCGTAGGCAAGTGTCAGCCAAGTTCTCGAGTCCAGATCGAGTACTTGATTGAATGAGCAGAAGAGCGTCGTCCGCGTAACCGATTAATGAACAGCCGCTTGGAAGAGGAATCGCGAGGAAATCATCAAAGCCTAAATTCCATAAAGGCGGACCAATAACCGAACCCTGAGGACATCCTATGGTGAGAGACTTCGACATGGAATGATGGCCGAGTTTGAGTTTCGCGGAACCATTTAAAAAGTAAGAGTAAACTAGATTATATATATTTCTGTAGCAGCCCCGAATTTTAATTTTAAGTAGTAGCATTGGCCACCATGCGTTATCAAAAGCCCCAGAAATATCTAGAAAAAGCCCAATTACGTACTTATGTTCAGATGTAATAACTATTTTCCTAACAGTAAGGGCCACATCTACGGTAGATTTTCCAGTAGTGAAACCGAATTGATTGTTATGAAATTTTGGTCCGTCCGGTAGCAAACGTGGAACGATAGGGCGCTCCAGGAGTTTTATTAGGGACCCAAAGATAGAAGTAATGTTATGGGCCGGTACGACTTAGGGTCGTCCGGGGGCTGGTCGTCATTTTTCGGGATGATTCGTATAAATCCGCATCGCCATATACGAGGAAATACGCCCTCCGCAATACAACGGTTGAAAACGGTCAAAATCGCATCACCGGCTGTTTTACACGCTTCTATAATCATCCGAATAGATATTTTATCTTCACCCGATGACTTGTTGAGTGGTAACCTCTTGACAACGTTTATAAATTCGTCAGTGGATGGAAGGTCTGACGCTGGTGATTCAGGTGGTACAGCTGCCCACGCTCTGATCTGTTGATGGTAGTCGTTGTCATTAGCAAGTAAGTCATCAGGTCTGAGAACAGAGAAGTCTGACGTCCCGTATACCTTGTCAATTGAGGTTACATTCCTGTTTCTTTAACACGTGAGATTTAATAGTCAAACGTAACGTACCGTTCCTGAGAACCGTACCTGGGAAGAAAGAAATCTGATGCCCACGCCTGGGAACATTTCCTGAGAACCGTACCTGGGAAGAAAGAAATCTGATGCCCACGCCTGGGAACATTTCCTGAGAACCTAGTGCCTGGGAAGAAAGAAACCTGACGTCCATTTCCTGGGAACCATACCCCATAAACAAACTGGGTAAGAAATACATTCCCATATTTAAAAAGAAAACGTCACGTTCCTGTGAAGAGTTCCTGAGAATAAAGAAGCCTGACGTCCAACTCGTAAACCTTACAAGTGTCAAGGTTAAGATCATATTTCTTTAAAGATTAGTCAAAAACGTTGCGTATCGTTCCTGTGAACACGTTCCAGGGAAGAAAGAAAGGAAGGTGGAATTTCCAGTATCACATGATATCACGGCAGTCGACAACAGGATTCCGTCCTGCCATTCGCGTCCCGTTTGAATAGCAGACGACTACCGTCGCGAAGAGACACACGTGGATTGAGCCCCACGTGTGCCAGTGACGTGTCACAGACGCGAAGAACTCACACGTGGATTAGGCCCCACGTGTGAAACCCTTTTCCTGGGTGAAAAAACCCAGATACTGGGTGGAAACCACGTTCCTGGGACTTCTAGCATCCTGAGGAAGTTCCGGCAGAGGAGACACACGTGGATTGAACCCCACGTGTGCCTGTGACGTCAAGTGTCACGAACAAACACGCACGTGGATTGAGCCCCACGTGTGTGCCCACGCTTCTGGGAGACAACCGCATTCCTGGGAGACAGCTGCCGCCCCTGGGCTGTGAACCTGAGAAGAAACTAGGAGATTACTGTCCTGGTAACCTAGTTGCTGAGGAAATAGCGCTAAGAGTTATCGCTAGAAAAAACTTATAAAAGAAGTTTTCATAGCGTGTTGAGAGCTTGTTTCGGAGATAGAACGAACATACGACGTTCATCGAGTCCTGCAGAATTATAGCTGAAGGATTATCACTGAAGCGCTATCCCTGAGAAAACTTAGAAGTTTCGAACGTGTGAAGGCGAAGATTTGTTCTATGAACATAGAACGAAAATAAGAGTTAGTCTGAAAGGGAACCTGACCCTAAACAGTGACACTAACTCCCTGAATCTCAAATCAGACCACGGGATTCGCAATTCGGATACTGGACTTAACTCGTATCAAGATTGGAATTTTCGATAATTTTTCCTAGGCTGAGAGTTGAAGTTGATAAGACTGTTCACTTAAAATAAATAAATACAAGTAAATACAAAAAGTAAAAATTAAAAATTTCTAAAAGCCCCGGCAATTTTTTTTATTTCATACTTTTTAAACTACATAATATATCTAGTAGCAGACACGCTTCGATCAACAATCTATCGAACACGTAATTATGACACGACATCTTGCGAAAATACTCCGTTTCAAACAGAAAACAGCCCATAACTTTTGAACGGCTAAACCGATTTTCAGCAAACATAGCTTCACCTATTTCCTTAGGTTTCAACGGTTCAAAAAGAAGAAGGCTTATTTTGTTCTGAATATCGACTAGGTACCTGAAAGACGCAAAATAGGTTAAAACACTATTATGTACCTACATAATAGTGTTTTAACCTATTTTGCGCCACCTTTCAGCCAGTAGGTGTAGGTACCTACCTACACCTACTGGCCGAAAGCGATTATTACTGATCATCATCATTCGGCTTTCAATTGTGCAACAAGTGGGTACATGTGTTCAATTTGGTTCGCCGCTTGATTGCTTTCAATAGGTGATCGTCGGCGGCACTCGTTGATCGGTGGCAGAGGGCACGCGGCGGCCTGCGGCCTGGCGGGGGTCGGGCGGCGGCGCACAGACGGACAATTACGAGCTCTAAGATGCCAATGAACGACAATTACGAAGTGAACGGGTGGGTCGTGGGCAGGCACCACTCACACGCGGACAGTTTCTGTCGATGCGTTGCGGGAACGCCGGCAACGGCAACCTACATCCTGGCGTTAAGACGAATGATCAATAAATATCACTATGGGTATGGACTGGTATCTTATTTTGTGTTTAATGATCCTAGTTTTAAGTACCTACCTTTTTTTTTTTTTTTTTTTTTTTTTTGCGTTGAGAAATGCTCATGCATACTGCACTACCACGGGGAGATAGTGCAGTTATGTGGGACTCTAACCCACTAAAACTCCACGGTGTCCTCCTGTGCCGCTTATGGCGGGAGCACGGGTACGCGTTAGCACTCACCGCGAACCCGCCGCGGCTGTCCGTCACCGGACCCTCCTCGGGGAAGTCCCCCCATCACCGGCGCACCAGAACACACTGAACGCCGTGACCACCCTAGGGACCAATCAGCACATGGGCGCCAGACGACCCCGTGTATGGCACCCTTGGTCCCCCTGTGACGGGTCAAGGTCAATGGCCCCGCCACCTACCATTGTTCGGCCGCAGGGGATAGGGAGAGCGGCTAACGCAATACCGACACTCCTCCTCCCCTGCGGCCCCACCGCGTCCGCCATCAGACGGTGGCGACCCCGTCCGGGCCGCGGAAGGTAGGGAGAGCGGCCTCCAACCCTCAGCCGCGACATCGTATGGGACCTGGAAATCTCCATAAGACATCGCGGCCCGCCTCAGTTGCGATGTCGCCTGTTACCAAGCGGCACCGCAACCTACTAGTTGGCCGCTACGTCGTCGGCTTAATCGGCAAAAGCCCTGACGAGCGGCCCCTCCTCGGGTTCCTCTTCGCTTCACCGTGGGTGACCAAGCCACGGTTACTGAGCCCCCCCGCATCGACAAAGCGGGAACCCACCGGGGGGGTTTAAGTACCTACCTACCTTATGTTTTGGATGCAGTGGCGCTGCGTCGTTGAATCGCGCCGGTTGCACCAGAGGCTGCAGGCGTCACGCGTCACGCGGCCGAGGGGCTGCACGCGGGCGTTGCATCATATTCATCAGTTACATCTTACATTACATCACGTCAACGCAAGCTCATCAAATTCACATCTGCAAATGTGAATTTGATGAGCTTGCGGTGTGTCCGGGGATCATTAGCATGTTATATATAGGTACCTATTAGCTAAGCGCAGTAAAATGGATATTACAAAAAATTCAATTAAAATTTTAAAAGACCCCCCCGACACAAAAGCTCTAAAAAAAAAAAATCTTCGTATTCGCGCCGGGGACCCGCCATCATGTACAGCAGTTTATTTTATTTACTTAGCGGTTCCCCGACGCGAGTACGAGGGTTATTTATTGCTTTTTAGAGGTATTGTGTCGGGGTTATTTTTAATTTAATTTTTGGTTTCGATCCCCGATTCGGACAAAGTTATGAATTCTGAGTAGTTATACGTCCGTCTCATGTAATATCAGTAGGAATCGAATCATACCTAGGCTATATGCTCTAGCAAGATTCCTACTGAATCCGAACAACTACGTACGTAGGTACATCAGTGAGAGCGCTCAGCAGACAAATCAAATAATGAAGCACATTGAGTGTATTAACGAAGCTATATTGATTCTGACCCAATTCTTTTATTTGTTCGGCACGACGGGCGTGTGTCACGTGTGCACGCTCTTGCTTGTCGTTGTCACCACACAAGTGTTCCAGTGGCAATATTTACAAATCCAAAACGCCTACGTGGGTACAGAATAATTTGAACCATATCTGGACTTAATGCCTTAGGCATTCTCTACCAGAAAGAACGCATAAGGCATTAAATACACCATTGTACCTTTGTGCATGAAGTTTTAAATAAATATCTTTTTACTGCAAATAAGTACGCCTGCAACAGAATAATTAATAAAACCAAGCAGGTTCCTACACCCAGGCAACTGACTCAGCCGTTAACAACTAGCCACAAATCTTGTTCCAGAAACAAATCCAAAGTTCAGGCTACTACTGAGAAATTTTTGATAGAAAAGCCCAATATTATTGAAGACATGGCCTGGCCTGATTTGGGGGTCGGACCCCGGATCCCACGCTCAGCAGCCACAACATCGACCGCTGTCAATTCTTACTGTCAATGATTCCTTGTTTTTACCCGACTACGGCGAAACAAAAGGGAGGGTTGTTTATTTTTATTGATTTTTTTTCGAGCAGTACTCAGGCTCGTCGATAGCCTCCTATATCCACTTCAATTCAATATATATATATATTTTTATTCCCTTAGGTCCCACTAAATATAATTTCACCGGTCTTAGCACTGGCCTCTCAAAGGTCTCTTACGGTGCAGGTGTTTTTGCATAAGGAGCAGGACAGGATATGGATCATTGTCTGTGGATTGGTTCCGCAGTCGCATTGTGGCTCATCAGAGTAACCCCTTTGAACAGGCTATACCTACAGCGAATTTTACCGGAATTGTACCTTTACCTAGGTACTTCATAAGTATGTTTGGAACATAAGTCTGCTCTAATAGCTAAGATGAACTTTGTAAACTTGTTGATAGAAAAATTATCGTCATTTAGAGTAGTGATCAGCTGCAGCTCGTGGGGATGGGGAAGTGCAAATAAAACTTGGTGTACACAAGGAGACGTTTATTAATGTAACATTCAGTTAGTGTTAGTGGCTTACGCTACATTACATGGCACCAGGTGGCGCGCAGGACGCTGTCGCCCACTTGCCCCTACACTACAGACTCGCAAACAACTCGCACATGAGCTCACATTGCAACATTTTAATGATAGTATCTACTCCACTCAAATCACTAATATTATTGCTGTTGGCTCCAGCTGGTGATAATGAATGCACTGATATCTATAGAGCGAGCTGTAACTTTTCTCAAGATATGTCTACTACTAGTGTTTCATACAAAAGCGGACACTGCATATTATGATTAATGTTCATATTCGTATGAAACGTTCGATTCTGATCAATGGGTTCACAATAGTATGACATTAAATTAACAGCATGCGCATTTTCCTGTAAACGCAGATATTTATAGCAATATGCGTATTAAGTTAACGCAAATAAGGTTTATTATCCTATGAAACGCTAATGTATATAGGTGGTGCGGGTAGTTGCGGTGGCAAGCAGGCGGCTGCGCACGCGCTTACTTGACATCACTCATCGTGACGTCACTACTGTTACACACAACAGTGCGGCGCCGGCGGCAGGCACTTGTACCTGTACGATTTCAGACCTCTGTGATATTACTCAACACATTATGCCAACTATATAATCCTAAATACAATGCTTGTGTAAAAACAGAAGGAAATAAATTGCATTGATAGGCAAAACACTTTAAATTACCTACATAACACTACTACTGTGATCAGCACAATGACGTCAGCTAACCTCACGCTGATGTTCAGCGACAGGACACACTGACGAGAAACAGTAATATAAGTATAAAACAATACAATTAAAAGACAGTTTCCAAAAACAATCGCAACTCGTAAAGTCTGGGAAATTAATGGTTTCACCTTAAGGTTAAATGTCACATGCACTCCATAAAAACAAGGTTAATTGTCTATGAGCCAGAAAGGTTCAACTATTGCAAAGATAATTCTGCCTGAGAATTGTTGTCAAGAATTGTAAACAATTAATTTCCTTGACTATGTAAAAAAAAAGTAAGTAAAAATGTTGCCAAAATCTGTTGCTAAAGATTACAAGACACACATTATGGACTAGAAAGTCGTTAAACAAAACTGAACAATACTTATTGTTAGCTCTAAAAGATAAGCATCATACAAGTAGCGAGGCAGTTGATATGAGATGTGAACATACGAGATGAGGGCGGCCGGCGCCACACACTACTTAAACCTATTTCAAAACCAGTCAAACTAATAAATGCATCATATTACAATATAGACTCGTGGGAACTTATATAACAAATTACTAAAGTATTTGTACTGGGTTACAACTTAAGTACTAACGAAAAGAAAATAAAATAAAATCAGTCTCAACATAAAAGTCTTATAGGTTTGTGTATTATGTAAAATGGCAGTAGAGATCAAGGTTCGTATATTTTATCTGAGTATTTGTACGATTGACTTGTGACGCGTATAGGCAGGCGGCACAGCTCACATACTACACTCTCTGTCATCATCATCAGCCTTTCAACGTTCCCACTGCTGGGAGTGCTGGGACACAGGCCTCCTCTCTGTGAGAGGGAGTGAGCCGTAATCCACTACGCGGGCCCAGTGCTGGTTGGTGGATGTCACGTCTTTGACATGCCGGTTTCCTCACGATGTTTACCTTCACCATTTTGAGAGTAGTGGTGAAGAAATAATTTGCACAAAGTAAAGCTACCTGGGTTCGTTACCACTGGGCCACCACTACTCTCTGTGCAGCTTGTGCTCTGTGCGGCGCGTGCTGACGTCCGCTGCGACTCTTTGGCAGATGTTAGTGCACGCGCACCAATATAATAATGAATTCAATTAAACTTAGAAAAACATAAGTACGTAAAATAGAATATGATATCAAGAACTTTATTTACTTAACTAACGAACCTTCCAACAAGTGCCAGGCTATTGAGACTAGTAGCCGCACGCGGGGTCACTTGCAGCTACACACGCTGGTGATCGAATGCTCAAGAGTACCCACAGCATGGCGCCACGCAAAGCTATTGAGACTAGTAGCCGCACGCGGGGTCACTTGCAGCTACACACGCTGGTGATCGAATGCTCAAGAGTACCCACAGCATGGCGCCACGCAAAGCTATTGAGACTAGTAGCCGCACGCGGGGTCACTTGCAGCTACACACGCTGGTGATCGAATGCTCAAGAGTACCCACAGCATGGCGCCACGCAAAGCTATTGAGACTAGTAGCCGCACGCGGGGTCACTTGCAGCTACACACGCTGGTGATCGAATGCTCAAGAGTACCCACAGCATGGCGCCACGCAAAGCTATTGAGACTAGTAGCCGCACGCGGGGTCACTTGCAGCTACACACGCTGGTGATCGAATGCTCAAGAGTACCCACAGCATGGCGCCACGCAAAGCTATTGAGACTAGTAGCCGCACGCGGGGTCACTTGCAGCTACACACGCTGGTGATCGAATGCTCAAGAGTACCCACAGCATGGCGCCACGCAAAGCTATTGAGACTAGTAGCCGCACGCGGGGTCACTTGCAGCTACACACGCTGGTGATCGAATGCTCAAGAGTACCCACAGCATGGCGCCACGCAAAGCTATTGAGACTAGTAGCCGCACGCGGGGTCACTTGCAGCTACACACGCTGGTGATCGAATGCTCAAGAGTACCCACAGCATGGCGCCACGCAAAGCTATTGAGACTAGTAGCCGCACGCGGGGTCACTTGCAGCTACACACGCTGGTGATCGAATGCTCAAGAGTACCCACAGCATGGCGCCACGCAAATCAGCAAGTTTATGGATCAATTACCAGTAGTAGATGGAGGATACACTACAATTTATTTCTACACGGGTGGCGCAGTGGTTGAGTGATTGGCTGCTGTGCTGCGTGTCGAGGGTTCGATTCCCGCACGGAACATTTATTGGTTTGGCCTACAGATATATATCGGGTCTGTTATGTTTGTTTAAATGCTTGTAAATCTTCCACGATACAAGACAAAAAATTCTGTTTGAGGAAACGTTTTTTTTAAAGACAAGAAAATTTTAATCCTTCATTATTAGTCATTTACAGAATGAGTATCATACCTATTTCATTTACTCCGTAGAGGTAAATGACGGTTCGCTAGTTAAAGTAAATAGAGCATACATAACAAGTATAACTTACATCTAACACACATTTGGTTAAGCTCTACAGTTACAACTAATATTATTACTGATTGATCATTATTCCCTCCCTCATCTTCAATACAACTAACTTCGTAGTCACGGAGTATAAAGTAAACAGAACGTTAATTTTCAATAGTGAAGCCTCCGTCGTACGGTTTGGCGAGACATGGATTAGCTGCAGGCGGGTTCAGGCGGTTGCTCGCTCGGAACAAATATATTCAAGTTTTATTCCATACCCGTTTCGTTGTTAGTCAAATTGAAGTAATAAAAATAAAGATGTTTTGATATTATGCTGTTAACACACTGACAGTAAAGGCAACGATAAGATCGCGACAGCAGCAGGGCGACTAAGCCTTGTAGTGGTGCGCGGGGTGCGCGCGCAGCCACAGCGCGGCGGCCAGCGGCAGCGCCAGCGCGTGCAGCGCCAGCAGCGCCGCGCCCAGCGCCAGCGGCACGCGCGCCAGCCGCGCCAGCGCCGCCAGCACGCGCGCGCCGCACGCCGCGCCGTGCAGCCCCGCGCCGCCGCCGCTGGCCGCCGCCACGCGCCGTGCCACCGCACACGTCTGTGCGTCCTGCCACGGGAGACATTTATACAGATAGGTTTAGATGAGTGGATAAATCGACACGAGTCGGAAATCATCTTATGTACGTGTATCATACAACATTTTACTATGCCTACGCCTTTAATGAAGTATTAGTTTTATTTTACCTTTTCTATGAATGGTAACAAATTTTTAAAACTTTTCTCAAATAATAAAAACGCGGCAGCGGGCTGACGTTGGAGTTAAAAATTAAAAAAAATACAGGAAAGTAAAAAGCACTAGTGAAATAAAAAAGTTAATTAAAAATATCAAAATACCCGACTGCTTAAAAAGCGAACTAAAAAGACGTAAACAAGAAGAAAATCATGCTGTGCAGTCGGAGGATACATATCCGCGAGCTGGCTGACCAAAACCAGATGTATCCTCCGACTGCACAGCATGATTTTCTTCTTGTTTACGTCTTTTTAGTTCGCTTTTTAAGCAGTCGGGTATTTTGATATTTTTAATTAACTTTTTTATTTATAACCTTTTAGTTAACATTTTTTTCGAATTAGGTACATTTAAATATATAAGTGTTATATATTTTTGAAATCGCCTCTAAAAACCCTTTATTTTGATACCCCACACGATGGGTTTGGAAGAAAAAATAAAATTGGCCCCCCACAATATGGCGCCCAAAAGCCGCCATTTTTCTATTTTCCAATTTTAATGTAGCCTATGACACTCGCAAGGTTAAGACGAATCGATTGACGTATGAATCATCAAAATCGGTCAACGCGTTTGGTCTCTGGAACGCCACATAGGAACAAACATACATACATACATACATACATAGACTGATAAACACATTACCCTCCTTCGGCAGTCGGGTAAAAAAGTGACACTTTCCGCACAGTTTGGCTGCTTGGAAAACGCTCTTTTCGAGGACATGCATTGTAAAATAATTTAGTGATATTGCAACTTCTAGCACATTTCATCACAGAATAAATATAACACAACATCACATAGGAGAGCATCACGCCAATGTTCCTCGAATGGCTAGATAGCTGAACCTGTCTGTAGCCTACCCGCATTTTGTTTTTTATTGCCATTTAATATGGGGCGAGCAAAAGTAGTAAATATAAGAAAGAAAGAAAAGTTTATTTGCTCTTCCACAGTGTGGTGAAAGTGCATTTATCTAAAGGTAAGGAATTCGACGCGAGACCGAAGCGCCACACGTCTCGGTTTCTGCTTTGGGGTGAGACCGACACTACAACTCATTTCGATTTAATCATAGTCATATTGGTGAAAATTATTAAATCACATTTTGAATGGAAAGCCAAATTATCAAGTTAATATTGAAAGAAGAAGAATACAGTGATTTCCTAATATATTATTATTATAAAAAATTGCCTGGGGCTGATGGTGATGACCGTACCGTTAAACATTATAGGAGGAAGAGAGATTATCCCCCATCGACCCCATGCGTGAACTTTACATCACCATGGCCTAACATTTTGGTTTTACAAACAACCTAAATCTATCAGACCAGTCCTTGACAGCGTCCAAGTCACGGCTCACATCGTCTACAGCGTCTGACAAACCCTCTACCTACGCAGCTACATAAAGTTGAAGGTCATCGACATAAAGATGATACAAACACCGAAGACGATATGTTAAAACAATATGAAACTGGAGAATAACAATGTAGAAATAATACCACCATGCAGAACACCAGCTGCCAGGTCACACCAAATCGACGAACTTTCGTCAACACAAATCAACTGTTATTGATTCAGTCAACAACATCTCGCATCAGTATAATGATGTTATGAAGAATTTATATATTGCACTAGACTAGTAGCACAGAAGAGATGGACCATTTGGTGAGCTACCTCGTGTTTATCGCTGAGCACGCAGCACGAGGGCGGCACCCAGTAGTAGTGCGTGGGCGCGCCCACCGACAGGTCCAGCGCGTCGTCGGCCGCCGGCGCCGCGCCCTCCGCCCCCGCCTCCTGCGCGCGCGCCCACGCCGAGTGCTGCCAGTCGCGCGGGCCCTCCGCGCCGCAGCACTCCAGCTGTACAGCACAATACATGCACATAATCAAACACTATCTACACAATTACACAATATAGGGTTCAATAAACTTTAAATTATTTATAAATACACGCAAATTCGCATAATGTATATGTCATGGACCACGAGATTAGTCAAGGCACTATGTATAATGCCCGGGATATGAATCAAATCAAGTCAAATCGGGCAATGTAATGAATACTGATTTAAAATTCATTATTTATCACATTGTCTGGTCATTATGAATATTCTACATGACTTTGACAATCTCGGGGCCTTGGCGTCCCGGTCCTTTGAAAGGCGTGCGAGTTGCCGAAGCCAACTCGCAGAGGTCTTGTATCCGGAAATAGACACCAACCGACGATTATCCATGTATGCACTACGCAAGTGCACCCAAGGGCAATCCCCTGTTGGTGCAGAAATATTGCAAAATATGGAGAAAAATGTATTGGGCAACGGGTTTGGTAGATTTAGTGGACTACTGGTCACTGCCTGAGCACTGTTGAACTACACGGCTATAAAATGCCTCCTCCGAGCACATTTGCTCTTGCGAATCTCCACTCAAGCCAGCCAACTAAGGCAAGAGAAAGGTGCGAGCTCTGGTGCCCGTCTGTTTTCACTCCGACCGGGCAATAAAGGCAAGCCAGAGATGAGGAACAAGACTTCTCCCTGAAGATCAGCAGGCTTATTACGTATGAAACAGCAATCAGCAATATTTGCGCAGAGATTGTACAATCATCGCACGATTATCGCTTTACGTCAAAAATCGGCAGGCTTATTTTTGCGAAATAATTGCTCTTCAATCGCGAATCCGCATTATGTATGAGCAATAGCCACACCATAATAATTTTACGACAGAACTGCTAACAATAAAATCTGGTAAATCAAATAAGCATTTATCGCAAGGTGATCGCGATCAATTCGTATTACGCATGGTTTTTAACAGCAGAGCGACAGCCATCGGCGAGCAATGTGGCTGTCAAATTGCGATTACTTTTTCCATAGTTGTCGGTCGATTGCCAATCGCTCGCTGATGGCTGAGACAGTAGTTTTTGACTTTTATGCAGCATTTTTTTGTGTGTTATTTATTTTGTGGCTACCTACTTTAATTATCCACAAATTAATTCCTAGTGAATATTGTAATGACAAATTGGTGTAGTCTCAAATGTCTACATAACTGGACAATTTGTTGAATCATTGAAACAGACGTGATCTCGGTAAAGTGAGGAGAAATTTTTATTGTAGTGTTGGCTACCTCAGCGAAGCTTGACAAAAAGTTTGACACGCTAGATATGTTTAATGGTTAACACCAAATACTTACATCAATGTGTTATTTTATAATATTGACATTTTAGTAATCCAATGTTGACAATGGCAGAAGCCCATTGTCCTTTATTAAAACTATTTTTTACACGAGGTTCTTGTCATGTGGGATGGTGACTTCAATTATAATTGTGCGACGCGCTAATCGGTCCATCACCACTCTGGCTTATTGGCAACAATAGTCCTATCAGTGATGATAGACCGATCCCAGTACAATGTGACATGATCATTTTCGAGTACTTGTAATACACATACTTGTAATACAAGTTGCTGGTGAATAATCCTGGCCTTGGTTATGTCTGAGTATCCGTGAGTATGTCTTGTAAGTACTCGCCATTAGCCAGACGAGAACAACCAGAGATAATGTCTGATGGATTCACCAGGATGGTGGCGTGCCCGACACACATAAACCGTCCCATCCTTAATTATATGTCTCCGGTAGTTACTCGTCAGGATAACTTCGTCCATAATTGCACAGACAAAACCTTCAATCTATTATTTATTATTATCCTGCCTAATAAGTGATGGGCATTATTCAGAAAGCCTGGTCAATTTAATTATTTCAATAGTTTTTAGCAAATTGCCAACTCATATTCTATATTATCTATTTCAAATTGTCTGGTCATTATGAATAATGCTGTATCAATCTCTTGGTCCATAACATATACACTATCATACATAATAATATTTGCACTATCTACACTTTGAGACTCTAGAATTGTAGACTCCAGATGAAGGCAGCCTTAGTATACAGAATGTTACTTTCCTGATACAGCTCAAAGATTAGGCATTGTGCATCATATAATATAGGCTCAATTTGTCAAGTTTGGAAACTTATGGCAATATGTTTGCAGGGGTACTTTACTAACTTAGCAAAAGAAAATCTTGC
Source organism: Anorthoa munda (assembly GCA_945859665.1). Lineage (NCBI taxonomy): Eukaryota > Metazoa > Arthropoda > Insecta > Lepidoptera > Noctuidae > Anorthoa > Anorthoa munda. The sequence continues at coordinate 29,324,335 of OX243911.1, read as the reverse complement.
AGTTAAATAAGACAATTATGATTAGGAACAGAGAACCAAGTCCAGCCCTTCCTGCAGTCGGCATCACATGGAACCTGAAGGGAAGCAATATAAGAAGTTTGGGTACCCCTTGCTGTATGACGTCGAGCAGTTGCGTGCGCGTGTGCAGCACGCCGTACTCGTGGCGCACGGTGTGGTCCAGCGCGTCCAGCAGCGCGCGCCGTAGCTGCGGCCGGTGCGCGGCGCCCCACCACGCCGCCGCCGCTTCGGCCACGGCCGTGAGCGCCAGCAGCGAGAAGGCGGCCGCCAGCAGCGGCGCCGAGCTACGCGCCGCACCGCACAGCGCCGCCAGCGCGCCCAGCGCCAGCGCGCCGCCCCACGCCGCCAGCGCCAGCAGCCCAGCGCGCGCCGCCGCGCTCTCGTTGCCGCGCCCGTCCCACAGCGCCCAGCCCGCGAACCCGCACGCCGTGCTGCCCACGCACTGTAAAGTGTCACAGACCAGTCATGTGAGTCAATAGATTGCCTGACAATGTTGACTGGACTCGGGAGAACTTCTGTGATTACTTGGGAATGAGATCAAACCCACAACAATCAAACAGATTTCGTCGTATAGTTGTTTACATTTCGTTGCGTGTTTAGATAGGCCGCACGCACGTTTTTTATAGCTATATACTTGCCTTTGATTATAACCATCTCTGTTTACGAAGCGTCTGCCAAATCAAAAAGCTAAAACTTATGTGATAATTTAATCAATAAACATTAATTGGAATTAGATGCACTCATTGAAGTAAAACGAAAAGATTTCTTCTCATTCATAAATAAAGATAAATAGTTTTCAGCGTCTTACCAAAAATATTATATTGAAGAGTATCAGCAAGCACTTCATCAACGAATAGCACCGAGACATACCCATGGCTTTTGATGAGATATTTTAGTCAAAGTTTCAAGACCAATTTTTGGGTCTTATGTTCAGTTCAGTGATATTAATTTTCACTCCCTACCACGCCCCCACACACACACTACCTGATTACTTTTATTTAAAATAGAATTCACAGACTACTTAGAGATACTACCGTTTCGAATTTCAAAATACATTTATTTATTTTCCCAAAGTTCAATGCCTTTGAGTTTTGACGACGAGAAATAATTTATTATTGCCACTTGCTAGAAGCAAAAATTTGTCCATGTACACATAGACAATGCTTTTGCACACATAAAAAAATGTATTGTTTATGTTTTAAGGAAAATCAATATAAATATCTTATTTTATATAGAAATTTATGTTATTTAAAAAGTTTTAATTTTGATATATCTTCCATGAAATGACTAAACTTATAAAATTTAGTAAGCCACAGACAAATCCATGCGGTGCTGTTTCACAGCGTCGAACAGCAAGCGTTCAGGTTTTTGACAGCGAGCGGAATGTCTCCTACGAAAACATAAATAAATGGCCACCGTTGTTATTACGTTCTTCCTATTTGTACGATTTTATGTTTGTAAAATGGACGCCGACTGCATTGAAAACCAAAGGTAATTTTATACGTATAAGTGAATCTAAAAACACATGTTCGTGATCTAGTTTTGTTAAAAAGTTCTAAACTTGAAAATGTGTTGTTGACAGAAAGTTTCGCGCCACTGAGGTAGCTAAACTATAAAGTTGTGTTGTATTGAGTATTCGCTATCCGCGACACCTTTCAGTATCAGTCAGTAATGTTTTCAATTCGCGGACGTTATTTCCAGGGATCAACTCTTGTCCCGGAGAGAAAAACGGTGGAGTATGAATTCACAAAGATTAGAAGAAATTGTGGCGGAGCTGATGAGGCCCATCAGCAGCGATGCCCGCCGACACTTCGACACAGACCTCAGCGCGGTAAGTCCACACGGCCGATACCTCCGCCGGTGCATGGCCGCGCGCATCTCGCCCAAACACTTCCTATATTGGCTACCTTTGCTTTTCAGCTACACAACGCCTTGCATTTTGACTGCAATTGATTGTCCTGCGATATTTTACTGAAATATTATCTAATGTTAAGTCAATGCGCGTAGCAAAACAAGAATTCTTTGTAGTTTGTGTTTTGTTCTCATACTGCAATTCAATCATTCATAGAAATCAATAAGTCTATCATATTTTATGGTTAGTAATATATGTGTAGGCAATTATGGTTAATTGGTTTCTTTCTACCAATACTGTTCTGTACTGAAATATCCAAATGTGTTGTTTACTAACAATGACATAATAAACACCTGAAGAGCTAATAACATTTTTTAATGCTTATTTGTTACATAACTCACTTCCTTAATCATTGATCTTGTCACAGTAGCTGTAGGTGCTTAAACCATAACATTGTGATTGTCCCCCACTAATACATACAATATTAAAGTTTAATATCAAATTATATGCCCATATACTTGTATTACATTTTTAACCATAACATTTTGTTTTGTTATTTTATGAACTAGAGGACCATTTAAAAAAAATTGTATGATATAGATACTGAGAATGAACTTTAAATTGAGGTGTCAAGGCCAAAGATTTCGCCATTGTCAGCGGCATGATTGATGCGAGTGTGTCTTGCGTAAACTTATTTGTATAAGACAGGTGTATCTCAATGAAACAACCTTCAAATGGTTTGTGCAGTCTCCCAATACCTCGAGGCCATCAAAATATAAGACAATTGAGTCTCAAAAAAATTTTTGAGACTCAACTTTATCAAAGATTACTCTTTGTTGGTGTACAATAAAGAACATTCTATCTACCAACTCTGAAATTATTTTGTAAATTTTTAATACTCTGCTCTTAGAAATATATGAAAAAAATGTAAAGTGTGTGTGTGCTATCTGCATGTGTAAACAATGAGCCGGCAACAATGAGGCCAGTGAGCTGGCGGCCGCACAGACTGCTTGCTTGCCCTCTTTCCTCACATTGGCCTCTTAATCATTTTCACATAAATTGTGTGGAGCTATAAATGATGAAGGTCATAGTTCTTAGTCTCTGTTGCAAAAAAAATATTACATTCACTTTACACAAAGGTCAGTAGAGAAAACAAAACTTCAAACTGTACTGTCTAATACAAAACAAAATCCAATTAGATTTAGACCAAGCTTATATTTTTGAGCAATTTTTTTGCATTTTGATCTTTATTCTTATGTAGATAAAGTTCTTAATAAAAAAATTACAACTTAGTACTAGTTTTGCTTAAAATCATGCAATCACTGTTAACCACAACTAAAACAAAAGTTGCAAGGACAAGCACTTGTAACAGTTGTAAGTACACATGTGGAATATTTAAAAGAAAACAAAGGTTACATATTGTATAATTTTTTCTAATGATGTTCTTCAAGTCACCCAGTCAAAAAATACTGAAAATAAAACACATATTTTGGGTTCTGCCACAGCCGGGTACATTAGTGAGGCACATACTAGGCAACAGCACCTCCATCCAAACCTAGATATTATGTTATGTGTTGATATTACTGTCCTTAGTAGAAAATTTAGTAGGGAAAATAGAAATAGTAATATAAAATTAAAGTTAAGTAAAACAGTGAAGTTTGCAAACACTTTACACTACAAATGCATAGCATCATGTTATTGTGAACTAAGTCACTAATAGTAATACTAATAGATTTCAGTTTTTTCTGAGAGCCTCGGCCGCCAGGTTACTAGTTGGTATTATAATGTAAATGGAAATGTAAATTAGCACTAACTTGTTATTCATAGGTGCTTAACTTATCCAAATTCATAGCAATGACTTCATTGTTTAAATTCTGGCTCTATTCTAGAATATTTGTATTATATTTCTATAAATGTTATGAACAGCACAAAAATAATTCCGTGGGTTTCAGGCTTTTAAAAAAAAACTAGGTTTTTTATTTTTCCAATTACAAAACGAATTTTTTGCACCATCTATTTAGTAATTCGTTAATATCTATTGTATTCCACTGTTCCGTTGGTCTCGTGGTCACATGGCGCGACTGATTGTCGAGCTCTGTGGTCGATGTATGTCGGGCAGCGTTATTGGATTGTAGTGGTAGTATTTGTATTTTAAAATAATTAGGATTTACATAGTAAGTTTATTACATACACTCGACGGGGGTTTGGCGGGAGGACCCGAGATCCAAGCAGAGAGAGTGAAATAGATGGTGACTGTGTGTGTGTGGTGCACAGTTGTTGGAGGAGTACCTGACGGAGGCGGGGCTGCACGCGTTGGACGCGGTCGACGACGCCGAGCTCGTGGCGCCCAACTACGCCGAGCTGGCGCTGTTGCTGCAGCAGTCCGCCGCCATCTACGGCCGCAAGGTGGACTTCCTCTACCAGCATGTGAAGGATGTCAGGGAAGCTCTGCACGAGAGCAGCTCACTGTGAGTTATCTTATTGCCATCACACGGCTTTTTGAGACGGGGCAGTGTCTTTAACCCTTGTCAAACTCAAATCATTTATTTAAAAAAATAAATGGTAATTTTGGTATGGTCACGCACAATAAAAGTGCTGGTTGCGCATTCGCAAGCATAGATAGATCTCTATGGAGAATAACTTGCAAGAAACTCTTTTCAATCAGTTAATAATAATTAGAGAGTGTTTGGTTAGATCATTATTGTTGGAAAATTATACATATGTGAGAATGATGTAAAAAGACGTGCACGTTAAAAGTGTCTAGATTAATACAAACCATTTAAAACATAAATATTAAAACAGGCCGAGGCAGCCAGGTTATGAACATATGACCAGTCGCAACTGACGGCGCCCGTTCACGAACATGACGCTTGGATTAGCACCACTCAGCTCAACCACCATGAAGGGAACCGAATGATCCAACACATGCGCCACCACCAGAGAGACATTTGAGTGAGCATGACATACTCTCAACTGCCAGGGCACATTTAAGTCAAAGACAGCTAGTAAATGGTTTTAGTTTAGGCATACAGTACTACACCTATTTACACATGTGATGTGCTGTTAATGTTTGACATTATGTGATGTCAAATGAATTTATTCAATTCTAAAATTGTTTTATAATCTAAAATGGGTTTTGCAATGTCTTCAAGTGATACTCAATTAATTTGTAGAGCTGGAGCAACATTGAGCCAAGCATTTTTTATCATTTATTTAGTATCTATCTTATAACATCTTTTATCTTGCTTGATGAAGTTTCTTTAGCTAGTCTGCAACCTGGTTGGTCCCTATTTTTGTCGCCTCTCTTTCTAAGATGTTGATTCTTTCATACATAATTTTTATTGACATGGTTGATATTAATATTCTTAAACAGTCTCCATAGAGGATCGTGTCGGTGTAGATTGTATGTGACTCTCTGTTAGCTCTTTTTTGCAGCTATATATATAAAAAAATACTTGTACAAATAGATCCTTTTTCAATTTAGGATCAAAAAGTCTTTCGGCCCAACTAAAGTTTAGTATAAGCAAGAACGCTAGAAATCAAAAAACTTTTCTGTCCCCATGACAGCTTCACCGACAGACCGACACACACGTCGTTACCGCGACTCGTCTGTCCGCAGGTTCGAAGACGCCGCTGAGCCGGCGCCCGCGGAGGCGGAACAAGCGGACGAAGCGCGTGAGGCGCGCACGCCGCGCGGCCGCGCGCGCGCCGCCCCTGCCGACGCCGACTGCGACTCGTTCTCGCGCGCCGGCTGCGTGCGCGACGCGCGGCCGCTCACGCGCGACGCGGGCGCGCCCCGGCCGCACCCCACGCTGCCGCGCGTGTTCATGGAGCTGGAGCCGCGCGTGCTGTCGGACGCGCGCCACGTGCTGCGCGACTACGCGGGCGAGCCCATCGGCCTGCTCGAGGACTTCCAGGCGACCAACCAGCTCTCGCACGTCAGTATGCTGCTAGTCTAGTCCTGTGCGTACCGTGCGCACGCAGGCGATCCATTGTAAAAGTTCGTGTTGGCACAGTGTCGGATGCTGGTGGACGACGCGTCTGCGGGCCTGCAGGACGAGCAGTCCTCGCTGCGGCCGATCTCGCTGGTGGAGCTGCAGGCGGCTATCGAGGCGGCCGCGCCGCCGCTGCCGGAGTCCCCGCCGGGCTGGCCGCCCTCGCCGCTGCGCACCAGCACGCCGCTGCCGCCCGCGTCCCCGCTGGCCGCGCTGGACGCCAGCGCCGCGGCCGCCAGCGCCGAGCCCGACTCGTCCGCCGCGCTGAGCACGTCGGCCGCGTCCGCGCTGACGGTGGTGGTCAGGAGGGAACGGAAGAGGCAGCGTACCGTCATCAGTATGGAAAATATTTTCGAAGGAAGTGTTAAAATTACTTTCAATGAAGGCAAGTGTCTCTATCAAAGTATTATTTTATCTTTTGTTGTATTTTTTTTTTCAATTCGTTTATGAAAATGTGTTCAAGTGCTCCTCAATTAATGTATGGTGCTGAAGCAGCAGCAGCAGTGAAGCAAGCATTTCTTTTTTTCGATTTGGATGAAACTACATCATAAATAAGATATATTTTATCCTGGTGTATATATAACATTCCCTTGGCGTAATGAAACGCTTTCCACGCGGGCAAAACCGCAAGCAAAATTTAGTAATTACATATGTTACGTATTACGTTAGTAAATAGTAGATTGTTACCTCGGGTCGAAAGGAATCAATGCCCACACGAGGTATTTAGACTTGCTATAGTCCGAGTAGGAAATGATGTCTTTCACCCGTATTAAGCATTTATTTATTTATTCAGGTTAGCTTACAATTGTTTACACATTACATTCCATATAAGTACACGATATACATTTATAAGTGCAACAATTATTTACAAGCTAACACCGCATGCACTAATTTGATAAGATAATAAATATAAATTATTGCAATTAATTAATTAAGGAAAATTAATGAAAAAAAATAATTTACGAGTAAGCATACATTGAGAAATTAAAATCGATATTAAGAAATTAAATTAAAAATATTATATTGTTTTATAATAAAGTAGCAGATGATTAAATTAACTTAACTAAGATTAAATATATAATTTACATTAGATAATAATTAAAAATTAAATAACATTAAATTAGTATATAAATTAATATTAATAAATAAATTGGTAGTCTTATTTGTACGAATAGTATTTAACAATCAATTTACAAAATTTGCCTATGCTATCGTGGTGTACGTCGATCAGGTCACTGCAGCTATTTAAAATTTGACACATTCGCGGTATTGGTGAGTTAGCACCTAGGACAGTTCTACGCAAGGGCGGGTAAAGCGGAGTGATGGGATTTCGAGAATAGTGGGTTGGGGCACGAAACTTGAGGCGACTCAGTAACTGTGGGCTGTCTATTTGCTTTCTGAGTAGTTTGTACAAAAACAGGGCATCCAATACTTCTCTTCGCGTCGATAACGAGAGCATTTTGAAAGTTTGCAGACGAGACAAGGTGCCATAGAAATCGTTTCTGGTCCCTTTCTTAGAAAAGTTTATGAGTGGCGTAATGCGGTCTCCATACAACACTACAATACTCCAGTATTTCATTCAGTCATTTCGAATATAAGGAAAGTAAAAATTGTAGTTTTTTGTAAATATTTATTGATAACAATGGTCAGCATTTTTGCGCACGGGTTGTACATACATTATTTTTATTACTTTTATACCTACAAATAAGAACAAATAATAGTTCTGAATTTGCTATTATGTGTAAAAAATGGAAAAATTCATATCTTCTTCTTTTCGAGTCGGTGGGAAAGTGAACGTTACCCCAACAGGAAAGTGGCTCCTAGAGTGATATGAGTGGAACGTATAATTAGAGCGTAATCTGCTGTGAATGTGCGCGACATGAAAAATAAGTGCGTGACGTCGTTTCTGAAAAAAACGGTAAAAACGATTCCTGCTGGCGTAACGCTGTTCCAGCAGGAAAATTCTAAACGAATGAACGGAGTGAGAAATATTGTGCATGGGCAGAGAGCTTATAGTTGGATACGCACTAATTTTTCATGTCGCGCACATTCACAGCATATTACGCACTAATTATATGTACCACTCATATCACTCTAGGAGCCACTTTCCTGTTGGGGTAACGTCCACGATGGGAAACTCTTTTGGAAAAAAAAATTTTTTTTTTCTTCCAAACCCATCGTGTAGGGTATCAAAATAAAGGGTTTTAAAAGGCGATTTCAAAAATATATAACACTTATATGTTTAAATGTACCTAATTCTAAAAAAATATAACTAAAAAGTTGTAAATAAAAAAAGTTTATTAAAAAAATCAAAAAACCCGACTGCTTAGAAAGCAAACTAAAAAGACGTAAACAAGAAGAAAATCATGCTGTGCAGTCGGAGGATACATCTGGTTTTGGTCCGCCAGCTCGCGAATAAGTATCCTCCGACTGCACAGCATGATTTTCTTCTTGTTTACGTCTTTTTAGTTTGCTTTCTAAGCAGTCGGGTTTTTTGATTTTTTTAATTAACTTTTTAAGCAGTCGGGTTTTTTGATTTTTTTAATTAACTTTTTTTATTTTGTTTTTAGTATTTGTTGTTATAGCAGCGACAGAAATACATCATCTGTGAAAATTTCAACTGCCTAGCTATCCCGGTTCATGAGATACAGCCTGGTGACAGACGCGCAGACAGATAGAGAGACGGACCGCGGAGTCTTAGTAATAGGCTCCCGTTTTAACCTTTGGGTACGCAACCCTAAAAATTGTCAAAATGGCTTCTTAAAAAGCAAATATTTTCGATTTGTAATCGCACTTTTTTATATATATTTGCTTAAATAATCAGAATATACTAAGTAAAAAAAATTTTTGTTGTTGATCTGTGTAATAGTAACATGAGTTAAGAAGTTAGAACAATTTGTGTTTAAAGTTACTTTTTTTTTTCGGCATATATACGCTGTTCGATAGGTTATGACAAATTTGGCTGTGTTGAATTTCTGTAAAAGTAGGAGACTCCAGTATTTGATTAGAGAGTGGAGTCCATGGCGCACACTCCCTTGTAGTAGTTGGTTGAGGCGAAGTGGGCCGTATATTTATAGTCTCAGTTAATTAGTTTAAAATTTTAGATTTATTTTGGACAGAATCCTCAACGTAGCCTTCCGCAACTGTGCTCGATTTCCATCTTCCATGTCTTTTTAACATTGTCAAGTTCGCCCCAGAATCGGCTAACAGTGTCGGTGACGTTCTTCTATAAAAATGCCCAGTATACTGTTCACAGTTTGGTAAATATAAATATGTTTTGCTATTTGCTTCGGCATACCTGACATTTTATTTTTACCGATCACTTGTTTATAACATTTTCCCTTTTGGTAGTTGAGAATAAAAGCGATTCGTTTTTATGTCATTAGGTCTGATTTTTTTAATTTTTATCTGTGTAAACTCTTCTCGTACAACAAACGTGTCAACACCACCTGCGAAAACCATGATTTCTTCATTACTATTAATCTTTTAGGTACCTATGTAGATAGAATAACAAGCAGAGATCTTTTACTCCAGAAATGCACGCCTATCCGACGTCTTCACTCTCAATTTACGCAATGTGGTGTGGTCAGTGTGTTTGATTGATATGATTGCCTCTTTTTATGGAAACCTATCTATAATACATATCAGAGTAAAGTCGTTGGGATCGACGTTTATTTTTAGAGTAAGAGACCTCTACCTACCTAGATAAACATTTATAGCTTACGTTCACTGCTAAATATATCTCGTCACGGGCTTCATTTAAAAATGTTACCACTTCGTAAGAGGTGAAAACCTTAGATTTTTTGCTCTTGAACCCCTGAGACTGTCTTTAGAAACAATGTTAGATTATTAAAAATAAATAAAAAAATATCTTATTTTACTTTGCCAGATCGTCTATTGAAGTATGTAAGAAATACACTTTCGGCAAATGATTTTATTTATTTATCTGCTCGCCACTTTATAAAGTCATTGTAAGTATTTAAGTATCTTTCCTTAGAAATTTCTGGCAAAAGATTTTCGATAACTGTATTTGCCTCGTCGAATCTGGGATTTCTTAATCCGAGATTTCGATACAGCTTACACAGTTAGTTTCCCGCCAAATGATATAGTTTATTTACAATTTTAACACACCGCGTTACTGCCGCGGGTGGACGCACTTAGTTTATTTTTTTAAATCGTACTGGAAGTTTATACACTCACAAGACTGCAGCATTTTTTTCTTAATTATGTTAGGGTTTTTACAGCCGACAATTTTTTAGAAATGGAACCAAATATGGTTAGACACCAAATTTAGTTCCATTTCTAAAAAAATATTCTCACTCTAGGCAGGGAAGCAATTACTAGGAGTCTTTCTCGCCCAAAGGTGGGAAGTAGCCTCTTCCACCCGCTACTCGGATTAAATAAACACTACTTTCCGAGTATGAGAAATGAAAAATAATTAATTCTAGTCTAACTAATTTCTTAAGGTGAAAGGATTTGGGTAATAAGTTTGTTTCAACTTTACAGAACTGCGACAGCGGCTTGCAGAAGCCCAAGAGTTCAGCTTACCGACCAACTGGATCGAAAGAATTGTGAACAAACGAGCCTGTCACATCTTGAGCGAGAGGCAGCGGCGCCGGAGAGAAGAACCCGATCCGCTAGCAGGTGAGTGTGAGTGTGAGTGGGGCCGCGCCGTCCGCCAGCCGAGCTCGGGCGGCCGCGGCACTGACGGCGTGTTCGTTGGTTCGCAGAGTTCGCGGGCTGGAACGCCGCGGAGATCGCCGAGGCGGCGGCCAGGGTGAAGGAGCCCGAGAGCGAAGACGACGGCTTCTACGAGCAGAGCAGTTGGTCGCTGGGCGGCGGCAGCCCGGCGCGCGCGGACTCGGCGGCGCGCGCGGAGGCGGCGGCGCCGGCGGAGGCCGCGGCGGGCGCGGGGGCGGAGGCGGCGGAGTGGCAGGCGCGCGTGCTGGCGCGGGCGGCGGCGGCCGAGGCGCGCGGCGGGCTGGACGTGCGCGCGCTGGGGCGGCGCGTGCTGCGCGCGCTGCCGGCGGACGGCGCGCCGCTGCACGTCGACGAGCTGCTGCGCCGCACGGCGCGCACCGACCAGGAGGTGTCGCACATGTTCCTGTCGTCGCTGTTCCTGGTCAGTACGCTTTCTTCTCCGATCCCATCCACGGGGCGCGGCGTGAACTGTACGGTACTACAGACTCAGCCCTCTGGAACGAAAATTCACAAAACAGATGTGGCATATTGTCTAATGCACGTTGACTACTTTAATAAATTTATGTCAGCCTATCATGTCACTTGACTTTCGTAATTTGTGCAACGTGTATAATTTCTTTCCAGAAACCGTGTAGTTCATACCTGAGTTTGGGCTTCCTAACAAATTATGCCAGTCATTGAATAGATCTAATGAAATGAAATGAAATCGTTTATTTGCTAAATGTAGGTATATAGATTAGATGTTCTTTTTGTAGAGAGTCCCTATACATTTTGCCTCACGGCATGCAAATTTTTATTATATAATTTAATAACAGAAACATCAATATTTTTATAAATTATCATCATTTCAAAGCAATAGCCAGTCAAACATAAAACATATAAAATGGCTTGAAACAGGTAATGAAAAATGATATAGGTTATTATTAGCAAAACATTATTTGAATACAACATTATAGACATTAATATAATAATAATCAATCATAACAATGAAATTTCACCACAGTAATTGGAAGTTATAAGAATGAGATGAATAATATTAGTAATGTCAAAATAATAATCAGATAAAATCTCTACAAGTATGAATGTCAATTTAATATAAAATTAATTATGTGCTAAAATATATAAATCAAATGTCAAATAAAATCAATATAATTAAGTCATACCTATTTAAAATTCGTCTAATGTCAAAAATAATAATACAAATGTCAAAACAAAAGAATCTACCATAACATTGGAATAAAATAGAAAATAATAAATGTCAACAAAATAATTACAATGTCCAAGCAAAAGATTTATCATTTAAAAAATCAGAAATAGTGTAGTAACACTTGTCCAATAACATTTTTGTAAGTTTTTATCTCACGAGATACTTATCTTAAGTAGCAGAAACTTGCATTTTCTTTCCCCAAATCTTACTTTGATATTATAAAAGTGAAATCCTTAAAGATATTCATTAAAATCGCCAATTATTTTCAAATCGAAAACAAATATTTTAATATGAGTATTTTCAAACAACCTACTCAACTTAAAATCAAATTATTCCATAATAGGAACAAGCAAACAACGTAAATAAGCTGCAATAAATAATCTATATGAAGTATGTCAATTGCGGAAGGAAGCGAAACGAGCGCGCGTCAGAGCCACGGGGAATGGTATGCTTCGTTCCTGGATCCGCGCGCGCGCGCTCCTTGTTTCTTTCTCTTTCGGAATTTGAAAATTTTTGAATGTATTCACTATTTCGTTCTCGAAAGTTCTTCGCTACTCAAATCGGTGATGTAGTCGGGTCGGATATTGACTTTATAGATGGATATCGACGAAAGAATATAAGTACTTTAATATTTCTCTAAGATAATATTATAAAGAGGCCCGCCCGCCTCAATGAGCATAATTAAATTAGTAAGTTGATTTTAATTATAAAAAATATATAAGCCTTCAATTTAAAATTTCCATGTCTAATTTGCTCGAATTAAGAAATCGGGTATTTATCGATATCGATAATGTGATTACAAATGCAATGTGTTATACTGCACTGATAGTAGTAGTAAATATCGACCTATGATACGAATGTCAACCTTACAAACGCAATTAAGTTTATTATTGCGACCACTGGGAATACCGCCATCTAATGTCGGGTATCGGAATTTGCTTGCCAATCTAATTTAGTTTGACTTTAGATTACAAAACGTCAAAAATTCTGCACTTATACAAAATAGACTCCACCGCGCGCATGCGACGTATAGACCGGTACTGCCAAAGACTCCAATGCGTTATTTGCGTAAACATGATTAATTTAGAAATCATTATTATTAAGGACTAGCTGACCCCCGCGGCTACGCTCCCGTCAACTGGCTATCTATTTACCTACCACTACCTACCTACCCGTAACTTAAAACCGTTTACGCAGCGCACGCAACGGAAGTTTTCAAAAAGGAATATTTTTTCCAGTTGTAACATTTTTCATTTATGCTCTGCTCCTATTGGTCATAGCGTGATATTATATAGCCTATAACCTTCCTCGATAAATGGACTATCAAACACAAAAAAAAATTTCAATTCCAACCAGTATTTCCTGAGATTAGCGCGTTCAAACAAACAGCTTTATAATATTAGTATAGATATTATGATTAAATGTTTATTTTTACATGGTTCATGTTGCGGACGTAGCGTGATCGCCTTCCCCGAGAAGGGAGGTCGTAAATCTCCCGGATGGCGCGCTGGACGCCCGAAGAACATTGACTCTTCAAATTGGATCTGGTAACCTCTGTGGAATGTTGCCTCAGGACTTCTAATCAAGCAGCTGATCAAATCCGGTTCGATTGGACCATTAAATGTTTCAATCTTCAATTAAATAAAACACTTCAATTATTTAAAACTTGGTACGAATTTAGGAGCCGACAACAAGTAACTACTAATTAAGTTCAAGTGACTTGTTTCTAGTGGCTATGGCCGATGACTACAATTCTATCTTTGGACCGAGGGTGTTTTATACCCTCGGTCGTTACTACTATCGAGAGCCCCGCGATTTTGTGCCGAAAATAATTTTTATTTGCCAAAAAAATCCCTTACCCGACAGTGGGTTTTAGGTCTGTACTATCCCTTCCATGGTGTTATCAACGCCTGGATTTCTGTGTACTGTAGCACAGTAACACCCCCTATCTCAGTATCTAATCCATACATCTATATCCAGGCATTGATAGCGTCCCTAGGCTATATCTATAGAAAAAAGGGGCAAGTTCCCTTATTTTCATGTCGGAAAGTTGTATAACAACATCCCTAGCCCAGAGAGTACTATAGGTTGGGGTGACCTGCTGACAAATTCAGCAAGTCGTCTATGGGCGGCTTAAAAAAGCTTATTTTCGGACGTTTATCGTGGGATATCATCCCTTAAATACACGCTCCTTAACGTTTTTAGACAATTTATTTTATTACTTGGATTTCTACTCAGACCATCCAAGCTATCACCACCGAATATGGGTGGCCTGGAGGCTGAGGGAGAGCACTTTACAGTTCTAGTGCCTCCATAAGTATATATATACATTTTGTACATAATGTACCCAAAAAAGTGTTAGTTCGACAGCTAGTCACTCCCTTTGTGTCTAGCTATCTCCTAAACTACTTAACTGATTCTATATTTTTATGGGACGACACGATGGCGCGTCTATCGGGCCATCGGGAAGTCCCCGAAAATTCCTTATTTTTGGAAGTCTCAGGGGTGTATAGTCCCTGGGAATGCCAAAAAACGGGCCAAAAATCACAAGTCCAGATTACCATGTCTGGATTTGTGCCTAAACTATATGAGCGATTTTCGCTCTAAAGGGATGGCCTGATAGCTAGTCCAACGGGCCATCCGAAAGTACTTCTATAATAAGTACATCTATTCCCTTCAGGGAGTTATTCGACCTGAAGGGTCTACAAATTTCAACAATTTTGTTTGTTTACATTTTTCTGCGCTGAGTATGTCGGAAACTATCCGGGCGATCTTTCTCGTCTAAAGACCGTCTGGAAGCCCCTTCGACGAGCTTTCCAATGGTAGTACTTTTAACAGTACACCTACATATTTTCTAGGTGCTTAGGGCACCTAAAAGAATAGTCCCGTCGAAACTCCCATAAACAGCGCGTTTTACACTATATACCGACATGATATCTCAGGTAAATAGGCTTTATATAAAGCAGTATACTAATTCTGAACTGTATATAGGTTTCCCGTCTTGATCTAGGTCCCCCATATACCCTAAAATGACCTAAATGTCCTAAATTCACTTCCTGAGACATCACGTCAATATTCACATATTAATGGTGGAAACTATACATTTTCCACATTATATCATTCCTATGTACTAAAATTATGTCTAATACATAATATAACCCCTCAAAACATGATTTTAAGCTACCAGAATTTTTGTGCGCAAAACGCCAACATATAAAACTACCCGCCGCCATCTGGCGCACCATTCGGAACTAGGCGGGCGCAGTGAACGCACGCATTCACATGAAATTGATTTTACGTTTTAAGTATGAAGACTATAATATTTATATATTTCAATGCTTCTATTCTATTAATCTGGTATTACTAAAACCCAATACGCATAAATAAACGTTAAGGACGTTATATTACTACCTTAAAAATGCGATTTAAAATACCCTTACATACCGAGCTTATAAATAGGACCGACGTGTTTACAACATTTTCATTCCTACTTGGCGCTCGGGCGTGAGCAGACGTATGACTCTAATACATACTTTATTTACAAAAACCATTCAATTGGTTGGTGAGTCTCGTCGCGAACAGTTCATAAGCATACATTTACCTTTTTTCCTTTGTTGGCTTGCCGTCTTTTTTTTTTAAACTTACTGTAGTAGAACGGAAATTCGCTTGTAATAATTTTTCCAGTGTACTACTCGGTCATATAAGTTTTTAAACTATCATGGTCACTAACACTAACATTAACATTAGAAACGGGATATTTACCATGTTTACTGTTTGTTGTGAGTTCCCGAAATATCGGGAACTCACAACAAACAGTAAACATGGTAAATATCCCGTTTCTAATGTTAATGTTAGTACTCGGTCATAGTAACTGAGCATCCGAAAAGAGTGGGATATCAGAGTGATATTGACATTTCGGGTGCTTAGTTATGTAACAGTCCGCTCCGCCCGCAGGCCAACGCCGGCAACGTACGCATCGTGCCGGGCGCGCCGCTGTCCCTCAACTCCTTCTCACTGGAGCTGCTGAACACCGCGCAGCGCACCGACATCGACTGGCCCGGCGCCCCCGCCGAACAGCCGCCCGGCGCCGGCCACTGAGCGCTCAGCACTCAGCACTCGGCACACAGCGCGCCCCGGGCGCTCCTGACTAGTCCTGACTCCGTCGCACTACGTCGACGTCCACGATGCTCCTACAGTGATATTTACAGCGTCGTGGTAATTTCTTTAGTTTTTCCTATACACTCGTAATTCTTTTATTCTTATTTTTTTTTACATTTTGACTCAATGTTTTTTTTACATTCAGTTTTAAACTACAGACATCATGAATCCAAATATGGATTTTTCTCTATTTAAGTATTGTAAAGCTATATCATTACACTAAGTGTAGCAATTGTAAATAAAATAGTATAGTAAGGATTTTTTTTGTAAATATGTATTGTTAATAAGCTAATGTAATTGATCAGATGTATTTTTACAAGTACAATAATGTGTAAGTACTTACACGCCAGTGGTACCATAAAATATGGTGTATTGTAGGGCAGGGTAAACATACATGTTCGTAACCACTCGGGTAAGTACCTGCACCGGTGCACTCTACACGAGCACGATCAGCAAGTATTATTATAATAAAGATCTCTATTTGTAAATCAATTTGCACATGTACATAGGTTAAATAAAAGAGACATTATTATTTAAATCGTCAAAGGCTATCGAATTATTTATCTAACTTATGTAAATAAAGTACAATTAGTTAATTATAAGACATGTACAGTGAGCCGCGCGTCGGAGGCAACACTAGCGCTAGGACACGCGATGTGAAGGTGCTATCGACGTCAAATTGTTGCCGCTCTTGTGCAGTTGACTGTTCATAGTACTATTTAAAATGATGTTTAGGCCTAAACTTTCAAAATTTGATACTAAATTTTACCGTCCTTTTAGACATTTATTAATAATTCTACCTAGATGTAAAGGCCTTTGTAATAATATAAATGTATATAGTAAATATATAATAGGAAATAAAGCCACATCGCGAACGCCCGCCTACTACAAAGGTCTGAAGATCACCGTAAGCCCGTTTTCTTTAACATTAGGCGACCATCTAAGTTCTTGTATGTAAAACAAACAATACTTAAATGTTATTTGTGCATGTGTCATATAAATAATAGAATATTGTAAGCTATAGTATTTGAGCATAATAAATAATTAATAGAGGCTATGGTTATGAATATTTTCGGCTTATTGTGTGATTTACAATAACATGTGTGTTCTTATTTTGGCCCGGATGTAACATGCATTGTAAATAAAGATATAAGTTTAATGTAAACCTAAATTCTGCTTTTCACAAGCAGCTGGTGCCGGTTCGCCAACGTGCAATATCATAGATTATCGAGGCCACTATTATTACTCTGTTAATTAATGTTTCATGTACACAGGTAGACTGTCGACCGTTGTACTATGAGTGCTCAGTTTGTCAGTTGTGAGCGATTGTATGTATGCGGTAAGTGGTAATAGTGAGAAGTCATACCATGTATGACATGAGTGGCGCTGTCGGCGTACAGTGCACGTACAGTACACGTACAGTGGTACACCGTACAGAGCACTGCGCGTACCGTGCGCCGTGCGCCGGGCGCGCGTAAGACGTGTCGGCGGCGGATAGATTGTGATGCCCACGCGGCTAAATGTTATTTCCAAATAAAAAACGATAATTAATTATTAGAATATTGTATTTATTTTTAATCGTGTGTCTGTGTGTACCCCACAGATTTAAATCATTAGTCCTACCGTGTCAAGTAAAGGTATGATACATGTTTTATACACATGGTTTCGTGAAATGCGTTTGTGAAATAAGAAATGTTTTCGAAAGAAGTATCACAACTTATAAATATATATAAACGGGCTTCTGCCGCGGTTTCATACTCATATTATGGGTACGAACGCGGGATAAGCCCATTGTTAAGGCGACGGGCGCGGAGTATAACCCGAAACTGTCTGATAAGCACAATTTTCTATTTTACTCTGATATTTTCATTATAAGTAACTATTTACTATTTCCTTAAAAAAATCATTTCTTCGTATATCCTATGTTTCAAGGATAATACGACCAGCCGTTTAGGCTGTGCGTTGTCTGTCAGCCAGTGACTCATTAAGTCAAGACTTTAATTCTTATATTACCTATTAGAAGTTGGTTCACAGTCCCATGACCCACGTATGGGCTGTTGTGATTGTTTAACTATTGTGTCTGCTATGTGGACAGTGAACCTGTTATATATATATATGTCGCAGCCAACTAGCTGACTTTTTACTAAACGGCGCCGTTCAGCGCGTAATGTTATTCAGGCTGCTAGTTGGCAGCTAGGCAAATAGCTTGTTTCCATAACGTATAATTACTTGCCTAGCCCGCTAGTTTAACGGCGCCGTTTAATTAAAGGGCCCAGGTGTTGTTGAACGAGTTTAATAGATGTCCGTGACTACCGCCGGACAACCAACGCCAATCGCTTCCATTTACTACTCAATTGGTACTAATTAGTACTCGAACAATAAAATTGGTACCTTAGTAGTTTTTGAGATAAACCCAGCCAGCCCAGTGCCCGGTGGCTCAGTGGTAACGGCCGAGACTTACAAGTTGTATGTAGGTCGTGGGTTCGAATCCAGGCAGGCGCTTTACTTTGTCTAAATTATTTTATTACTACTGCTCTCAAAACGGTGAAGAAAACATCGTGAGGAAACCGGCATGTCTTAGAAACAAAAATTGGAAGATATGTGACAGCTCGTGGCTAAATAATAACAGCCGCACGGTCGATCTTCAAGGTTAAGCAACGCTTGACGAGGTCGGTCCGTGGGTGGGTGACCATCTTTACATAGCAAGTTTCTTCCGTGCCTCGGAAAGCACGTTAAGCTGTTGGTCCCGGCTCTCATTTGAAGATCTTTGATAGTCGTTACGGGTAGTCAGAAGCCTGAGATCTAACACCAGTCTTGCCAAGAGGTGTGTTACCCAGTTACTGGGTTGTGGAGGTCAGATAGACAGCCGCTCCATGTAAAACACTGGTATTCAGCTAAATCCGGTTAGACTGGAAGCCGACCCCAATATGGTTGGGAAAAGGCTAGGCAGATGATGAGTAGTTTTCGAGAAAATCGACTTTGCAGATGGTCCACAGTAGTCAACTAGCCACGCTCACGCTCCATCCAGCAAGACAAACATGAGCGCCGAAAAAGAGGGCAGGTTATAGCTATTCTAGGTATACAAATAATTATATAGCGCAGTATTTTTAGGCCCAACTTTGGATGCTAAGCTTCAGTGGGGCCCACATATATCTATATTGTACACATATATCTAAATTGTCAAAAAAGTTAACCTCCGCAGCATATATGCTGTTAGAAAAATTCGTAATTTAACTGACATAGAGACAGCCCGTTTAGTATACTTTAGCTATTTTCATAGTGTAATGTCGTACGGTATTCTGTTGGGGAACTATCTTAGTTTTGCAGAAAAGAGCCGTTCGATCCATTTATAACTCTCAGAGAAAAATTTAAGGAGATTGTTTTAATGACTGTGCCTTCTCAGTATATTTATGAAAATCTTAAACATGAAATTGTTTAAAAAATACAGTGATATCCATAACATAAATACTAGGAACAACACAAATTTGTAGTACCTACCTACAACAAGGCTCAAGAAATTAAAAAATCAAAAAACCCGACTGCTCGAAAAGCGAACTAAAAAGACGTAAACAAGGAGAAAATCATGCTGTGCTGTCGGAGGATACATATTCGCGAGCTGGCTGAACAAAACCAGACGTATCCTTCTTTGATTTTCTCCTTGTTTACGTCTTTTTAGTTCGCTTTTCAAGCAGTCGGGTTTTTTGATTTTTTAATTAACTTTTTTTATTTATAACTTTTAGTTATTTTTTTTTTTATTAGGTACATTTAAACATATAAGTGTTATATATTATAGGTACACACGATAGGTTTGGAAGAAAAAAAAAATTTGGGCCCCCACAATATGGCGCCCAAAAACCGCCATTTTCTTGTTTTCCAATTTTCATGTAGCCAGTGACACTCGCGGGGTTAAGAAGAATCGATTGACGTAAGAACCATCAAAATCGGTCCACGCGTTTGGTCTCTAGAACGCCACATAGGAACAAACATACATACATACATAGACTGATAAACACATTACCCTCCTGCGGCAGTCGGGTAAAAAGGTGGTTCATTTATCATTATCATTCAATAATTAGTACCCTTAATAATGTGAATCATATGGTGTAGGTATTATTAATTTTAACCTTTGTTTTAGCAGCTCCCAATCGTGTTATATAGGACACGTATCTGGTGATCTCGCTGGCTATTCCAAAACTGCGATATTCACATTTTTAAGATAGACTGAAGTTGAAAAAATGGTATGCGGCCGAACATTATCCAGGATCAAAACAAAGTGACCCCTGATTAAGGAGCAAATGGTACCACTTTTTATTCTTAAATAACACTTCTACAGCGATCTGCAATAAGATCTCCTCCATCGATCACCACCAAGTTCGTACGAGCTCCTAAACATCCCACCTGATTCCAATATAGTTCCTCTACAATATGCCACAGTATTTAAAAAAAAATACAAATTATGTTGTTCTTGTTCATGATCACACATGTATTGCCGTCCGTTAATTCAATTTAGATGACTTCCACACTCATCACTATACAATATTTTAATCCATTAGTCCGTGGACTAAGGTCGATGTTTTCTAGCAATAGATAAACTTTCTAATGAGGTGTGCCGCAATTTATGGACCTTTTGCGAGCATGAACGAACCAAATCCAGCTTCCTTCAACCTCCTTACTGCTGCACCTAAAATTCCTCCACTCATTTCTGGCTTGAACGGCCTTTAAACTCAGGTTTTTGCGAATGCAAAACTGAATGAAACGATTATTCCTGTTAGAAGTAACACAAAAACATTTGTCTCTCTGAATCATTGAAAAATGCAATATGTAGTTGAAACAGATAAATGATGAATTACGTACATCATCTGTAGGTTTGATAATTTCTCCTCATCTCAAATGCCCTGGCCCTCTTAGTTTGGATTAAGTTGGGAACAATTACGTCCTCAACTTCGAAAAAGATGTAAAGTTAAAAATTTAAACAAATAACTAAAAAATAATTTTTTTACCACAAAGTGGCAATAAGCGGAATTCTCTCGAAATGACGTAGGTAAGTTTGAATAAAGTTAAAACAATTGCATGAAAGTTGACGATCAATTGTTTTTTCATATTATAAAACAATAGTACATTGTGATACAAGGGTGGAAAGTAGGTTATTGCAAACGAGTTGTCATTAACAAGCCCGAGCCGAAGGCGAGGGTTTTTAATAACACGAGTTTGCAATAACCTACACGCCCGTGTATCACACGATATTTTTCAATACAGTTGTGGGAAATAGTAAAAACAAATCAAAGAATTAGATTTGTTATTTGACAAAAAATTGGACATATTTTTTTTACAACGAAAACAGCAAATATAGCCTATTCGATTTTTGACAAATGTTGATGTGAAAATAATTAAATTGAAACTGGTAATTAAATATATTAAACAACCATTTAAAAGACTTTTGAGAATTAAATGCTAAAACGTACGGAATCATTCATTTTTTCTCGTATAAAACTCTATTTCATTTTATTCTATGTATGAAAACTCCTTTTTACTAAACTTTTTTAAATTGACTTATAACTAAAGGCGCGTTTTTGCAACTGGATTTTTTTTACAACGAGAACAGTCTATACAGCTTCGATTTTAGATAAATGTTGATGTGAAAATAATTAAATTAAAACTGGTAATTAAATATATTAAACAACCATTTAAAAGACTTTTGAGAGTTCAATGCTAAAACGTACGGAATTATTCATTTATCCTCGTATAAAATCTATCCCATTTTATTCTATGTATGAAAACTCTTTGCTACTAAACTTTTTAAATTGACTTATACATTTAAAACTAAACTGCAAAACTAATGATCGAGCTCGTAAACAAAAGTCACGACCGCGTAATAGAAAGATGCCTATGCATAAGATTTAATTTTCGAATCATACTTATAGCCTCTGAAAGTATTGAAAAATAAAAACCACACAGTAACGGTAAAAAATAAAGATTTATGAAAAAAAACTTGTTCCGCTAATTTTGCCAGTGTGTGTATTAATGTTTCAGTTCTTTTTTTACCCGACTGCCGAAGGAGGGTAATGTGTTTATCAGTCTATGTATGTATGTATGTTTGTTCCTATATGGCGTTCTAGAGACCAAACGCGTGGGCCGATTTTGATGGTTCTTACGTCAATCGATTCGTCTTAACCCCGCGAGTGTCACTGGCTACATTAAAATTGTAAAATAGGAAAATGGCGGTTCTTAGGCGCCATATTGTGGGGGCCCAAATATTTTTTTTCTTCCAAACCTATCGTGTGGGGTATCAAAATGAAGGGTTTTGAGAGGTGATTTCAATAATATATAACACTTATATGTTTAAATGTACCTAATTCGAAAAAAAATTACTTAAAAGTTAAAAATAAAAAAAGTTAATTAAAAATATCAAAAAACCCGACTGCTTGAAAAGCGAACTAAAAAGACGTAAACAAGAAGAAAATCATGCTGTGCAGTCGGAGGATATATCTGGTTAGGTTAGGTTAGGTTAGGTTAGGTTAGGTTACATACATATTACGCGGAGGGCGGCGTCTGGCCTTTCGCGGGCCAGATGCCGCAACGTAGGGGACCGTGGGCGGAGGACTGAGGTGTCCAACGTCCACAGGGTCCAGCGCGGTGGAGGGCACGGCGCAGCACACCGTCTAGGTGTGCCCAGCGGGGGCGTAGTTGCGCCGTGCCCTGACAGGTCCTCTCGCTTCCCGGTGTGGTAAATTCCATGCTGGGGAGCGGGAGGGCCTGGGCGGCGGTTGCCTCCTTTTGCGACGACGCCATGTCGCGGAAGGAGGCGGCGGAGAAGGGGTGGGGGTGGGCGGTTGTACGATCGCCTCCTCCCACCTCTTGGTGGTGATTAGCGGGCGACAGGCGTGGGGGCGCCTCTCGTCTGCATTGCACAATCACCACCCTCGTTGGGCGTTCCCGGGCCCCTCCACTAAGGGAGGGGCGAGAAGGGCCCGCCATAAAGGTGGGCAGTCGTCGGCGGAGGACTGGACGTAAAGGCTGTGCCGGTTTCCCAGTCCTCCTCCACTCAGACGATGCGGGAGTGCCGCTGGGTTATTTTAGTGGGTATACCGGGCTTGCCCGGGGAGTCCCACATAGCCCCCCATTCCCCCAATGGGTGGGTATGCGTAATGCATTTTTTTTCCCAGCGAAACCAAAAAAAAAAAAAAAAAGGTTACATACATATTCGCGAGCTGGCTGACCAACTAATGGTCAGCCAGCTCGCGAATATGTATCCTCCGACTGCACAGCATGATTTTCTTCTTGTTTACGTCTTTTTAGTTCGCTTTTCAAGCAGTCGGGTTTTTTGATATTTTTAATTAACTTTTTTTATTTACGATATGAGTCGCATATAGAGTAATAATTATTTGTATACTTAGAATAGCTGTGGCATGTTCCCTTTTTCGGCGCTCATGGTGGTCCTGCTGGAGGGAGCATAACGACCACCTCCAAAGTCGATTTTCTCGAAAATTCCTAAGTTACCAACTTTGTTGTTCGAGTAATAATTGGTACCAATTGAGTAGTAATTATCTACCAAATATAGAAGGGATTGGCGTTGGTGGTCTGCCGGTAGTCACGGACATGTTTATCTTATCTTATGGAGGGGCCGAGAAATAACTCGGACACTTCGACCCATTGGGATCTATTGTGGTCCCACGGACATGTTTAATTAATAGTAGAGTATATTAACGATTCGATAGTGTGACAATTCGATGCCGACAACTCTTCAACTGATTAAGATTCCAAGAGCTAATGTCAGTGAAGTGCTTAATGCGTCGTTTAGTCTAAAGGCCCGGCTGTTAACTGAATGGCGAATTAAGCTTGTTGGCTCCGAAATTTACAAATTAATACAAGAGAACGTTATCGCGATCGAGTACGTTACTTTGTTTACTTAATTTAAACATTAATTTGTCATAAATATTGTAGGGCCTTGCGCTGAACAGTGAACAGATCTCATTAATGTTAATTTAGTCATTTAATCCAATATAATATTATTAAGTAGTGATGTTAGTATGTATAAGTGTAACATTTTCTGGAATAAATAATGTTATTATTATTTCATTCATTCTATATATTTTTTTTACATTTTTAATTATTAGCATAAAAATATATACCTATATTACTGTAGTAATAAATGGTCTGTGGCTACATAAAAAACTAGCTTTTGCCCGCGACTTCGTCTGCGTAGTATTAGTACTTCTTCGAACCATACAAACTTCCACCTTCACTTAAGGATGATTGCCGGGACAAGGGCGTCGCCAAGGGGGTGCAGGGGGGGGCAGCTGCCCCCCCCCTAGATATTCTAAAAAAGTTGCCAAATGTAAAGCAACCACAGTCCTAAGACTTGACTTGACTTGTTTGATTAAACATTCCCGTACGTCGAAACTCGAATGAATATATATAAACCAAACCCAACAGATCGAACCGTTGTTGATATCCTAAAATAGGCAAAAACCTTCTTTCCCGACACGGAGAAGCGTTGAAAATTTTGATCGCTCTTCCGTGCACAACGTGTACGGTAGAGTTGCGTAGCTTTACACGTTGGACTCTGAATAGTGCTCGCCAAACTTCTGATCCGCCCTGAAGTTGGCTTTCCGATGCGCAAGGCACGGATCGGTACTGTTTTTGTATGATTTACTACTGCGCAGTCATTGCAGCCAACTTCGGGACGGCCAAGAAGTTGGCGAGAACTACCGATATTATCACAATCGCTGTAGATGTAAGGCTCGTACCTACTACAAGTGAAAAGCTTCATGTGCTCTCGACTTTACCTACAATTCATACTTTTCTCATTCTCCATATCAACTTGCCCCCCCCTGGGCCATCGGCTGGCGACGCCCTTGTACCGGGATAAAAACTATACCATGTTCTTTGCCCAGGGTCAGGGTTATTTTATTTAAATTGGTACAGCGGTTTAAGCGTGAAGAAGCAACAGCCGACAGAATGTTGCTTTCGCATTTATAATATTAAGTACGTATGGATTCCCGTGGATGCGAGACGCACAGGACCGATCAGCATGGCGACGCTTGGGGGAGGTCTATGTCCAGCAGTCTTTTGGCTGAAATGATGATGTTGGATGTATAGTAGCCTATGCACGCCGTACATGGATGTGGCGTCGTGTCAATGGGTACCGCTTTCTGGATCAAGCCCTTGATCCAACTGCCCAACGACAGCTTCCTCATGTGTTCGTTCTCTTGGCTATTATGCTATTGGCCGTTACGACTATCGACATAATGACTGCTGCGTTCACATCCCACATGTTGACAAAATCGCGAGCTAGATCAAGATACTTAGATTTCATATCTTTCTTAGCCCTTACGCGGTTATCGTCATGAGGGACCGCTATATCAACAATCATTGCGAGACGCTCTAGTCGGTCTATCACCACTATCCACTATTTCAGGCTTTGACTACATAATTATATGAATCATATCATCTTTGTTAAAATATTCGACATTTGTTGTTAGATAGAATCAGGAGCAGGACGGAGCTATACAAGACAAATAGCTCTGTCCCTTTTTCACTGTCGCACTATGATAGTTTTAACTTATGTTACTGATGACATGGTATAAGGCTTGCCATATTGAATCATGCTTTATTGAATTATCAAATTTATTTTCCTAATTTCCTGATACAAAATCTGTTCATAAAATTATTTGATTTTGCCTTATCAGTTTTGCTACTGCCAAAATTATTTTAATTCTAAGGCAATTAATAAATTATTGTGACGGTTTTATTGACGGAATAAAGTAGGTAAGTACAACGAAATTTGATATCCATTACTACCGCCGGACCCCCAACGCCAATCTCTTCTATACTACTCAATTGGTACCTACCAATTAACTTTAACAAGAAAATTGGTATTTTAGTAATTTTCGAGAAAATCGACTTTGAATGTGTTCACCATGCTCATGGTGGACCACCTTCAGCAGGACCACCATGAGTGCCGAAAAAGGGGGCATGATACAGCTATTCTATGTATACAAATAATTAATACCCTTTTATGTGATTTATTTCGTAAAAAAACAGAACTGGATCATTTGTACCTATCTACCGAGAAATTAACGATTATAACTTACGCGCGCTTGTTCATCTGGACCACGACTTTGAATGTTGATTGCAAATTTGAGAAGCTTGTCGCTTTCCTCAAACCTACATAGAAAATTACTACCCTGCAAGATAAAATTAGTAGGTACTGTAGCGCCTCTGCTGAAGTGATAAGATTGTTTTTTTTACATTAACGCAGGCGCTACATTACTTAAGACGCCGGGCACAGGACGCCACTTACCAGTCGTTCATATGCACTCATACTGATAAGTTGGGTTGTAGAATAGTTTAGAGTAAAAATTAATTAGTATTTGTTGTAAGTTTGATGTGAGAACAATATAGTACGGTTTTATTTTATCGTGAATTGTTATTTCATTTGACCACCAGAACACACGCAACATAGTATCCTAAAATTGGTGACCCCGACGTGATTGTTTTTTGGGCCACAGTGTACTAACTTTTGTGACTATTTGTGCGCGATCAGTGACTTTAAAATTCGGTGATTAAGACCACTGGTGTTCCGGACGTAACCCATACGAGTATGGACATTATGGCAGATATCGAGCAGTTGACAGCTGAGATTGCAAAAATTAATGCAACGTTGACAAACATGCAGCGTGGTAGTTCAAGAAGTAACAACTGTTATCCGAGGCACTATTCAAGATCGTCATCAAGAAATCGCACACCGGATTCCCCAGAGTGGCTATGCAGTTATCACTTTCGGTACCGCCATAGAGCCAATCGCTGCGTACCTCCTTGTGAGTGGAAGCCAAGGGATAACAGCAAAAAGGAAAATGCTAGATCTTCACAGTCGGAAAACTAATAGGCGCGGTGCAGTCGTCGGCGGAGGTCTGCGCTGTGGTGCCCTGCAGCCGCCTATCAGTAATGGACTACAACTCAGGTTTGCGTTTTCTCGTCGATACAGGCGCGAACGTATCTATCTTACCGGTAACGAAGAGAATTTTTAAAAACTTAAGGTGTTCAGATTACAAATTATATGCTGCCAACGGTACCGAAATTGCTACTTATGGCGTAAAGTCGCTTGTTCTAAACCTAAAGTTACGTAGACCGTACCGTTGGGAGTTTATAATAGCTGATGTTAAGCAGCCTATTCTGGGCGCAGATTTCTTGTCCTATCATAAAATTTTAGTAGATATGAGTCAGAGAAAACTGATAGATCAGACTACAAATTTAAATGTATCAGCCGCAATTGTAAAGATGCAACAGTCTTCCGTTAATTCTATTATTGAAAGTTGTCCATATTATGATTTATTGTTTATGTATCCCGAAATCACAAAACCAGCGTCATTCAGGGAATCTCCTCCGCATAATGTGTTGCATTATATTGAGACGACGGGACCACCCGTTCATGCTCGCGCTCGTCCTTTAGCGCCAGACAGATATAACAAAGTTAAGGAAGAGTTTAGAATTATGCAGGAATTAGGTATCTGTAGACCATCTAAAAGTGCTTGGGCCAGTCCACTTCACGTTGTTCCGAAGAAAAACGGTGAATTGAGACCATGTGGCGACTATCGTCGTTTAAACGCGATAACAAAGCCTGACAGATACCCAATTCCTCGTTTGCATGATTTCACATACGTGTTGGCGAATAAAATAATATTTTTAAAATTAGACATAAATAGAGCCTATCATTGCATAAGTATAGCACCGGAAGATATAGAGAAGACAGCCATAATAACCCCATTTGGTCTTTATGAATTTCCCCGCATGACATTCGGTTTGCGAAACGCAGCACAGACATTTCAGCGTTTCATGAATAATACTGTTTTACAGGGTTTGGATTTTTTATATAATTATTTGGATGACGTCATCATTGCTAGTGAAAATAGCACCCTCCATAAAGAACATTTAAGGTTGGTTTTTGAACGCTTCAATACTTACGGCATCACGATAAACTTAAGCAAGTGTTGTTTTGGACAGTCGCGTATAGAGTTTTTAGGGCATGAAGTTAGTGTAGATGGTATCAGACCACTCGATGAGAAAGTTCAGGCAATTGTGAATTTTCTTAAGCCCGAAAATGTAGCCGAATTGAGACGGTTTTTAGGTATGCTAAATTTTTATAGGCCACATTTACCAAATTTGGCTTCGTATCAGTGTGAGCTTAATAAGTATTTAGTTAACGCGAAGAAGAATGATAAGACTAAAATTAATTGGACAGATGTTGCTGAGAACGCGTTTGTGCAATGTAAGACGGGTCTGCAGAAGGCCGTTACACTGTCACATCCTCGTCAAGATGTCCCACTTGCGTTAATGACCGATGCTTCTAATATATCTATGGGTTCAGTTTTGCAACAAAAGGTAGACGGTGTTTGGAAACCGTTAGGCTATTTTTCAAAGAAATTAACCTCTACGGAACAAAAATATTCAACCTATGATAGGGAGCTGCTAGCCATTTACAGATCTATTAAATATTTTCGCAAATTATTCGAAGGTCGCCCTCTGACAGTGTATACAGACCACAAACCTTTATGTACTGCATTTTCAAAATTAAGTAAAGATGACAATGAAATACCAAGAAGGACGCGTCAACTACTTTTTATTAGCGAGTTCACGGACGATATTCGTCACATTAAGGGTACTGATAATATAGTAGCGGATACATTGTCGCGAGTAGAAACAATTCTCTGTCCGACTGTACTCGACTACAGTGCACTCGCTGACGCGCAAATGAAAGACGAGTATTTATTGCGCATGTTAAAGAATGCGGACAGCGATAGTAATATCAAGTATAAACAAATGTTATTACCTGAATGTAATAAGCCAATTTATTGTGAAATTTCTGGAAACGTTATTAGACCATATTTAACAGAACATTTTAGAAAAATTGCTTTTGATAGTGTGCATAGTTTGAGCCATCCCGGTGTAAGAACAACGAGAAAGATGGTTTCTAAGTATTTTGTTTGGCCTAGTATGAATAGAGATGTGGGTTTTTGGGCTAAAACTTGTCTGCAATGTCAGAGGTCGAAGGTCAGTCGTCACGTAATGTCAGGCATAGGAGAATTCACACTGTCTGGTCGTTTCGAACATATCCACGCGGATATTGTTGGTCCCTTACCAACATCTCCACAAGGATTTAGATATTTAGTCACTATTATAGATAGGTGTACGCGTTGGCCAGAGGCTTTCCCAGTTCAGGAAATAACTGCAGAGGTAGTTGCGAAATGTATATACGAGGGATGGATAGTTAGATATGGTTGCCCGATTAGGATAACGACCGATCAGGGTCGGCAATTTGAATCGTACCTTTTCAAAAACTTAATGAGTTTTCTAGGCATTCATAAAATTAGAACCACGCCATACCATCCCCAGAGTAACGGCGCTGTGGAAAGGTGGCATCGTTCTTTGAAAGCCGCCCTCATGACACGTTTGAACGAAAATACCAATTGGTTAGAGCTACTGCCCAGTGTGTTGTTCGGCATGCGGGCTGCCATTCGCACGGATAGTGGGGTCAGTGCCGCGCAGTTAGTATTCGGTAGATCTTTACGTTTACCTGGCGAGTTTTATGAACGATCCAATGATAGTCATAACAACGACCCATATAGTTTGATTAAAAATATTCGGGAAACTATTAGTTCTTATAGTCCTACTAGAAATAAGTTTAGTCCTAAGAAGATATTTATACATCCCGATTTACAAAATACAGAATTCGTATTTGTTCGAGACGATGCCGTTCACAAATCACTTAAACCACCTTATGACGGTCCCTTTAAAGTACTTGAACGTGATTCTAAAGTTTTTAAAATTCAATATCCCGATCGCGAAGCTCGTATCTCAATCGATCGACTGAAACCAGCTTTCACGATTAACGAACAAAATTCTCCTGTCTATGACAAATTGGAAGTTAAGGATGACAATATTCCCACAACGCAATTGCCCGATACGCAGAAAAGTACGCAACATGAACCGCAAGTTTTGCGAAGCGGTAGAGTAATACGACGTCCTGTATGGTTTGCGGACTAGGTATTCGCACACCGTAAAGTGTAAAATAAGTTAGATAGATTTATGTCGTAGTTTAGGATTTGGATATCGTGGGATGACAAGAATAATATGCAATTGGTTTTCTGTAACTTAAGAAAGTAATTATTAGATTAGAATTTTAAACCCTATTACATACAGAATAAGATTTGATATTGTATAACGCGGGTTGAATGACATGCTGTAATGTAGGTGCGTTTTTGCGTTTGGGATACTATACACAAATAGAATTTTATTTTAGTTTATTTATACGTTAGAATGATTGAATCTATGAATGCGTTAGTTTATACACATATATAAATATTGTTTATTTTTTTATTAATTGTTGTTGATTTCGTTTATAATTACGGGGAGGATGGTGAAGGGACATACATTCATGCATACTATGTAAGTGCACGTGCATAGCTATATATGTGTAAAGTGTCATTTTCACAATTCTCATCCATTTTATTCATTGTTTAAAGTAGTCCAGTTTAACATTTTGAACCGTAAAAAAGCCTAAACTTGTATATCTAGAGTATCTAGTAATAGTGAAATATTGTCACCCTGAAACAGAGCAGTACGGATAGCTTTTCGAATAAGCGTCGTATTAAGTGCAACAGTTTATAAGTGGTAAAGGGAAACATAAATTATGTGTAATAAATATTACGAGCTGAGTGCTCTATAAATAATAGTCTAACTTATTGAAACACAGAGTTTTGAGTTTTTTGTGATGTCGTCATTGGATAAACAAATAATTCGAAAGTGTTTGAAATATTTTTTACTTACTTAGAAGTATATTTCTAAGCACTACTTGAACGCACAACGCGCTAGCCATATGAACTTAAGAAGTATCCAGATAAGAGAATATTTATGTTAACCATAAGTGCCGCGTTAGCATGAACAACAGAGATGCTTGAATTTTTTTATTGTTATTGATAATTCGAGTACGGCAACTTTTGTTTACATTTGAATTGTTTCAACTTATATTTTTTTGACAACTTACGTAAGAAATTATAGAGAATAAGTCCCGGAGATTTGTGAATCGTAATATAAGTTAACTGTTCTATTTTTGGTTTATATCGTAGTTTACTTGTTTTCATTTATTTTTTGGGGAGGAATGATGTAGCGCCTCTGCTGAAGTGATAAGATTGTTTTTTTTACATTAACGCAGGCGCTACATTACTTAAGACGCCGGGCACAGGACGCCACTTACCAGTCGTTCATATGCACTCATACTGATAAGTTGGGTTGTAGAATAGTTTAGAGTAAAAATTAATTAGTATTTGTTGTAAGTTTGATGTGAGAACAATATAGTACGGTTTTATTTTATCGTGAATTGTTATTTCATTTGACCACCAGAACACACGCAACATAGTATCCTAAAGGTACCCAAAATTCGAAACTCCAGTAGTTTACGAGATATACTATGATATTGGAGAGTTGGTAGTCACGTTGTTGAATTTTCATTTCAAGATTTCCATTGAAGGTGTTGTTATATGAACATCATTAAAGAGCGGTAGGTATTTCTTATTTATTTCATACCTACAAAATTACCGTTGCTGCAAGTAGTTTCTAAGTATTATTATTATTTATTTTCAGCCTGTTCTGTCCCACTGCAAGGCAAAGGCCTCCCCTTCTTCCTTCCTTCCATCTAAGTATTAAAAATCTAATTTACAGCAGTAACAATATGTTGCTAATAACGTAATAATAAAAGGATTACATAAGTAATAGATATGTATTTTTACACACAGTATATACAGTACCTACCTGAAGTCTATTGTATCAAATTTCCACTGACATATCTGTGGTCCCTGGGTGTATTTTTAGTTACCTATTCAATGCCTACTTTGTTATAGCTCGGTTATGAATCAGTAGGTATATATTTAATCGTATACACATTTATAAATCGAATAAGTTTTATTAATTTATAGATCACAGTTCGTTAGCAATTTGTAAAATCAGTAAAATTTTAAGTACTTTAAAATCAACTACCGTAAGGTCAGGGTATTTTACTAAGTTTGGATGTAAAGTAAGTTCCGTATGGTGCCGGACGTAAAGAATTTCACCATCCCCTGTCTTTCCGTGGGTGTCGTAAGAGGCGACTAAGGGACAAACCAGAGAATGGGCAGCAGCGTTCTCTGTGCTTCTATAACAACCATACTGCGATCGCCAACCCGCCTGCCAAGCGTGGCGATTATGGCAAAACCCTCCCCCATGAATAGCACAAATAAAAAATGGCCCCTAGTGCCCGGCAGCCTGCCTACCCTTGACTACGGTAGCGGTCGAGGTTACGGCATGGCAAGGGGTGCCAAGAATCTCCGGACGGGATCCGGCTACCCCAACAAACACCGACGACTGGACCTTGCAACATACAACACGCGCACACTTCGGACCGACGAAAATATCACCGAACTCGAAGAGGAATTGAGCAGGTTGCGATGGAGTATTATAGGGTTATCTGAAGTCCGAAGAGAGGGGGAGGACTAGGGCATGCATTTCGAAATTTCATAGTTTCGAAATTTCGGACCATATTTGCATGTTTACTAATTTCGAAATTGACAGCCTTAGAAGTCAAATTTCGTAAGCTAATTTCGAAATTGAAAATGTACGAAACTGCACGCCCTAGGGAGGACTCGATAATCATCAAATCCGGCAACTTGCTCTATTTCCGAGAGGGTGACCGGCAGTCCCAGGGTGGTGTCGGGTTTATCGTCCACAAGTCCCTTGTGAACAACGTGGTGAAGATCGAGAGTGTGTCGACCAGGGTGGCGTACCTTATACTCAGAATGTCCGCAAGATATTCGCTGAAGGTCATACAGGTCTACGCCCCAAACTCGGCACACCCCGACGACGAGGTAGAGACCATGTATGAGGATATCTCCAGAGCCATGCATGGTTTCAAAAACTCACTTCACCGTTGTCATGGGGGACTTCAACGCGAAACTGGGCAAACGAGACGAGGATGAGCTGCAAGTGGGGCAATTTGGAGTTGGACGTCGGAACCACCGGGGTCATCTACTGGCCAGTTTTATGGAGAAGGAGGGCCTCTATATGATGAACTCCTTCTTCAAAAAGCGTGAACATAGGAAGTGAAACTGGCAGAGCCCCGATAGTGCAACAAAAAATGAGATCGACTTCATCATGTCAAGCAAGAAGCAAATGTTCAATGATGTCTCTGTGATCAATTCGGTAAAAACCGGGAGCGATCACCGCATGGTAAGAGGCACATTGAACATTAATATTAAGCTTGAAAGGTCTCGACTGATGAAGTCCACGCTCCTTCCAGCACAGATCCAGGTCCAAAACCCCGAGAGCTTTTAGCTCGAACTCCAGAATCGTTTCGAGTGCCTAGGGAGCTCAGTGGACGAATACAATGACGGGTTCGTGGAAGCTGTCCATACGGTCGGGTCTAAGTTTTTCAAGACCCGTCGTACAGATAGAAACAAAAAGCTCTCTGATCCTACTCTCAAGCTTATGAAGGAGAGGCGTGAGATGATCCTGCAGTCTTCAGATGAGGCGTGCAAATACAGGCAGCTCAATAGACAGATTTCTAAATCCTTGAAAAGAGACCTCCGCCGCTTTAACACCGAGCGTATTAAAGACGCGATTGAGCGAAATAAAGGTTCCAAGGTATTTTCAAGGGATCTGGCTATTGGGCAGAGCCAGCTCACGAGACTGAAGACCGACGATGGCAGGATCGTATCCGCCAAACCGGAGCTTCTAAGGAAGATCGAGACATTATATGGGCAGTTGTACACATCAATCAGCAAGAACGTTGCGAGTCTAGCAAACGACCCAAGAGCTAGATTGACCAGACACTATACCGAAGATATCCCGGACGTCAGCCTGTACGAGATTAGGATGGCTCTGAAACAGCTTAAAAACAACAAGGCGCCGGGTGATGACGGAATTACGGCTGAACTCCTGAAGGCGGGTGGAAAACCGGTCCTTAAGGCCCTTCAGAAGCTGTTTGATGCCGTCATACTCGTGTGGTGGTACCTACTCTTCTTCAAGAAAGGCGACAATGCCCGGCTGAAGAACTATAGGCCCATCTCACTTCTTAGCCATGTCTACAAGTTGTTTTCAAGAGTCATCACGAATCGTCTCGCGCGCAGGTTTGACGATTTCCAGCCTCCCGAACAAGCCGGATGCCGAAAAGGCTTTAGCACCGTAGACCACATACATACGCTGCGGCAGGTCATACAGAAGACCGAAGAGTATAACCTGCCTCTCTGTTTGGCGTTTGTGGACTACGAGAAAGCCTTCGATTCGATCGAGAGTTGGGCTGTAGGTACTGCAGTCTCTCCAACGGTGCCAGATCGACTACCGGTACATTGAGGTGTTGAAGTGTTTGTACAAAAACGCCACCATGTCAGTCCGTCTTCAGGATCAGACCTCGAAACCAATCCTTCTCCGGCGCGGCGTAAGACAGGGAGACGTCATTTCTCCGAAACTGTTCACTGCTGCGCTGGAGGATGTCTTCAAGGTTCTAGATTGGAAGGCGCTTGGCATCAACGTTAATGGCCAGTACATCACTCACCTTCGGTTTGCCGACGACATAGTGGTCATGGCTGAGACCATGGAGAGCCTCAATACAATGCTCGATGACCTCAATAGAGCTTCCGAAAAAATGGGTCTTAAAATGAACATGGACAAAACCAAGGTCATGATGAATGCCCATGTAACACCCACTCCTATCAAGATCAGAGACTCTTTACTTGAAGTTGTAGATGATTATGTCTACCTGGGACAAACGATCCAGTTGGGTAGATCCAACTTCGGCTGGGCGACGTTTGGGCAGTTGCGTGGTATCTTCTCGTCCAATTTACCGCAATGTCTCAAGACAAAAGTCTATGACCAGTGTGTGTTGCCAGTGATCACCTATGGGACCGAGTCGTGGTCGCTCACAATGGGCCTTATCATTAAACCGACATAGCCCGAAGAATTGCCAAACTTAAGTGGCAGTAGGCAGGGCACATTGCTCGCAGAACGGATGGCCGTTGGGGCCGAAAAGTTCTGGAATGGCGACCGCGAACCGGAAGACGATATGTTGGAAGGCCTCCCACTAGGTGGACCGATGACCTGGTTAAGGTTGCGGGCAGGCGCTGGATGCGAGACGCACGGGATCAGTCAATGTGGCGACGCCTGGAGCAGGCCTATGTCCAGCAGGATGTCTTTCGGCTGAAATGATAATGGATGTATGAAGTGGGTTTTTTTGGCAACCGTTTTTAGGGTTCCGTACCCGAAGGGTAAAAATGGGACCCTATTTCTAAGACTCTGCGGTCCGCGTGTCCGTCAGTCTGTCATTGTAGGCCTTCTAGATTTCTAGATGCTAGTTAACATTTGTTAACTTTTTATCTCGTTTTATTTTCTTTTTATATATAATATTTTTTTTTAGTTTCTTTCGACTTATTGTCGGCCCTACGTTGTCCCCCCATATCTATGTACTAATGCTGTAACATGGAAATATTGTAAAACCTTTTTAAAAGAGTAACCGTGGAGTTTCTGGCCGGTTCTTCTCCATAGGAAACGATAAACCCGAACCGTGCACCTTTTGTCGACGTTTTATAAGTACCCATGTAGGCCTACGTGAAATAAAAAAAATTGATTTTGTCTGTCTGCCTGTCACCAGGCTGTACTGTATCTCATGAACCGTGATTGCTAGACAGTTGAAATTTTCACAGATGATGTATTTCTGTTGCTTCTATAACAACAAATACTAAAAACAGAATAAAATAAATATTTAAGTGGGGCCCCCATACACCAAAATTTTTTTTTTCCCATCGTGCGCGAGTCCGACTAGCACTTGGCCGGTTTTTTAATGTAGTAAAACTTAATGGTTTTCAATGGAGAGACAAAGAAACCTATTTTGATTGATTCTTTGAATCAAAGAAAGTCGTATTATCCGGAATAATATTTTTTTTTCAAATTCTAATAAACTTAAAAAAATAAACACAAATTTAAATAAATTAATCAACAAAAAATTTTTGTATTTATTTTTCATAATTTTATTATTACATCTTTAGCAAAACTAACAGAATATAACATCTTCTAATCCAACATTACTGCTCTGAGTATTTGACTACACATGGTTCAACAAAGTTAGGTCATCTACCACTTCTTCTTCATTACAAATCTGAGCTTAGATAAAGTACCTATCTAAGAATCTGAACATCACACTTCATTTTCTTTGCCAGAGGTAGGTTTCCTTTATCTTTCGTCTTCGTAATGGCAACTTCGATCTTTGGACGTTATTCGTTTCGCCAAAAGTAAGTTATCTATGAGTGAAAACTGACCCAACTGTTCCTTCTATGCTGAAATGATTATCTGGATCTGTAAGCTGCCTCAATTGTAAATCGTCTTCTGAATCATCAGATTGATCTCGTGCCGTTATGAGAACTTCAGAAGATGAAGCGAGACTTATTTCTGCATCACTGCTCTCTGTCGAGGAACTACTATTAATCAAGGGTTTTCTGATGTTCCCTTTTTTCTTGGCAGTTTTCTTGGGTCAAAGATACCCGAAAACGATAGCCAAAGTATACTGTGATTTTAATTATAATATACTAAACTAACGGAGTACTAGTTTTGAATTATGGATACTAATTGTATCTTGCAGGGTACTCATTTTCTAAGTAAGTCTGAAGAAAGCGACAAGCTCCTCAAACTTGGCATCAACATTCAAAGTCGTGGTCCTGCGATAGAGCGCGCGATAGTTATCGTCGTTGATTTCTCGGTAAATACAAATGCTTCAGTTCTGTTTTTTTTTACAAATAATTAGTAGGTACCTACCCGGTACCACAGATAATACTAGCATCCGGTTCTAATTATGTGTATACTTAGAATAGCTGTAGCATGCCTTTTTCGGCGATCATGGTGGTCCTGATAAAGGAAGCCTGACTACCGCCGGACCACCCTAGAAGTCGATTTTCTCGAAAGGTATTAAGGTAAGTATACATTTTGTTGTTCGAGTACTAATTATTTGCCAAATATGGAAGCAATTGGTGTTGGTGATCCAGGGGTAGTCACGGACATCAATACTTTTTGGCTTCCGAGTGGTGTAATTTAGTCGGGCTCATCACCGATGACGATGACCGTGGGTAATAGCTTCGATTTACGGTAAGCAGTGTGCGGACCATGTGTTTGCTGAAAGAGACATCAGACCTTGTTGCCGCCTGATTGAAGACTAGGTAGTACCTACTTACTACTTTATTCAGGCGGCCAAAAAAGCGCTTCCTCCACAGCTGTTTCACGTTACCAACATTGATGCCAAACAAACCAACCCAAATATTTGTAAAGTTTGATTGAAGAGAGGTATATGGAATCCGAGAGTTGGGTTATTGGGTTCCCACGGATTCAATAACCTCCTCTCGTCACATGCATGACTGCATATTTGTCTATACCTACCAATTAATTCTAGGCTGATGGCATTACTGAAGGTTTTTATTGTTATTAATAAAACCTTGCACTCATCATCAACATCGTCAGCCTCATAATGTTCCCACTGCTGGGACACAAACATCCTGAGAGAGGTAATATGCCTTAATCCACCACGCGGGCCCTGATGTTTTAAAAGCAGTGGTGATGATATATTTTACACAAAGTAAAGCTCCTGTTTGGGTTTGAACTCACGACCTACGATTAGAACCGACATACCCGGTTCTTAAAGAACCGGGTATGTCGGTTCTTTTATGTTATTTGCAGAACCGGTTCCGGAAGGAGTAAATCCGGTTTCCCCGGTTCTTTAAAAAAATACGAAATTTTATCACATTATTTATTCGATTCAAAATACGCGTCATAGTCCAGGAAATAAAGACATTTGCTGCGAAAAAAATCCTAGTTAAGTTCTTTCTGCCTGAAAAATCCATAAAAATCGCAAAGGGGCCAAAAAAATTTGATCAATGATGAAATCAGTTTTTTTGTTTTCTCGTAAAGTTTTGATTTTACTGCAGTTTGTACTCAGAGCAAGTTTATTTATTCCTTGTTCAATTGTGCACAAAAAAGTCCTGCATGATTCACAAATTGTCATTAAAATAGTTTTCGAGATAAGTGCCTAAATAATAAGTATTCATTTTTGTGTATATTTTTTATGCTAAATTTGTGCATAACTGACACAATAGGTAAGGGGTGCCCGTGTTACCCAGTTACTAGGCTGTGGAGGTGAGATAGGCAGTCGCTCCATGTAAAACACTAGTACTTAACTAAATCCGGTTAGACTAGAAGCCAACCCCAACCTTATTGGGAAAAGGCTAGGCAGATTGATTGATCGATTTTAATCCGTCATTAAACATCGATACATCTATATTTTTGCTCTTTGACTGAATTTTTTTAAAAACATTCGCAAAACAAAGGTCCTGAAATAAAATTCTGAAAAATCTTTTCAAAATCACTTTCATTGAACATTGTGACTGGATTTTTTTAATGATCGAGGCCCCATGAGCATTCAAGCAGTATCTAGTAAAATTAAATACGAAGACAAACTTGAGTTAAAAAGATATTTATATTTCGAAATTGATACTAATTCGATAGGTACTCTAAAATAAATATTAATATATGCGATTAAAAATATCGGCGATTTAAATCGATAGTTTTTGCCCACGTCTAGTCTGGGTGACGGACGCACAGATTAGCTAGCACAGATAAATATATACTAGTCAGAGACGGACGGACGGACGTCGGACGTCACGGACGTGACCTTAGATAAAGTACCTGACGTGACTTGACTAGGTATGTGACATTCTACATAAGAAATCGATTTTTAATTAATCGTTTGTTTTTCTTTTCTCTAAAGAATAATCAATTTTGTTATATTAATCGATATTTCCCTAATTTGTCAATTAATGTCACGTACCTAGTTTCCTTTCCATGTGCTGTTTTAAATTGGTAGAGTCTATGATTGGTAGTATTACTACATGTTTTAAAAATTTTAGGGCAATATTTACATATTAAAGCATTGCCAGATTTATTGTCAACATGAAAATATTAACGCCAACTACTTGTCGCCCTTTTGGTCGTTGACATTGTTATAAACAAGACTTTTAAAAACACATTACACTTTTTGTCATGAAAAACTTTCATAATTGTCGTTTGAAAATGAAGTTTCACCAACGAATAATGAATGACATATCAGCCGAATGTCGATAAAAAAAAATAGTACAGTTCGTTGACTAACTCCATCTCTAAATGAACTAAACTGTTTCAAAAGCACAGAAGAGATGCCATGCCATCGTAGATGCACAGATTTCGTTAATGTAATATTATTGGAGATAGTATTCTTTGGTAGCTCGCGCTCCGGGCTATATAATATTTATACTATACCAGACTTAATGTCGGGGGGTGGCAGTTGGAAATCGGTTATGATTGATTTTTGTTTATAAAAATAATCGATTATATGTAATATTAAAAACACGTATTAGAAAAGATTCTTACTTTATAAAAATCGTTTTTTTTTCAATTATTTCCATAATCGAATATTTTTTGACATCCCTAGACTTGACACTGACAGTTGACTGAACTATACTGACTAGCGCTGGCTTCTGGCGTCAAACAAATTGCGCCGGCATTAATTAATTCAATTATATTTTCGTTGCGGAAGAATTAATACGACACGTTTGTTATTTAATTTGTTTTCTCACAAAAGAGAAACGCTGCCATTCTAACTGCGGTACGTGAGAGAATAGAGTGGATCTAATTGTAATATTTTATGTTTATTGTTTATGTTTTCTTTGTTACACAGAGTCGTGCGTGACTTGCAAGAAAAATGGGGAAATTGCTGCTGGTATTCCTGGCGCTGGCCGCCACTTGCGTTTCTGGCTTTCTCAGGTAATTGAATGACCCATTCAACAATTTATTGTACACCTTACTGTAGTAGTGTAGTCCTAAAAGTTAAATCTCTCGATTGGTATTGAAGTGATGACATTCGTTTCGATGCGTTTCAATTCTCTTGGGATGTAATTGACATAAATTAGCAGATATGCTGAATCTCAAATAAGTAGAATGTAACAAGCAATGGCCAACAATGGCCAAGCAATGGTTGTTTGTCTATGACTATTGTCTCTCACAATCAATTACTATGTAACAAACTTTTATAATGTGAGACTAACTATACTGTTTGTGTGTAGGGTGCCACTGTATCGTATGAAAACAGTGCGCAGACACTTCCATGAGGTGGGAACAGATCTGCAGGTGCTGCGGATGAAGTATGCGGTGTCAGGGCCAGCTCCAGAGCCTCTGTCCAACTATCTAGATGTAAGTTATACATGCTGACAAATTATATCAATAAAAACTGGGCCTAAGTAATAACATTACCTTTTAATTATTAAAAAGACAAGAAAATATTCTTTTTGTGTCTGAGCTTCTGCAATCAAAAAGTCTGCAAATTCTGGAGGACTTTTTGTATCAATATATATTATAATATAATACATATTGGAAACATTTCAAATTGGACAACAGCCACAAACAATGCAATATTATGTTTGCTGTACAAGTGGAAGAATCTTTAGTTCGTCATCTAAATGTCGTCAGGAGATGATTATTACATTTATGAACACTTGCCAATAACATTTTACTGTTTGTTATATTGTGTAGCTGAAGATATTTAGGTAAATCATATTTTTTAGTGGGGCATTATTATCTAGAGCTTTATAAACTAAGTAGATAAGAGATGATTAATTCAAAACACAATGTTTGTGCTGGACAAAGAGCTGTGTGTTCTGATCAATGTTAAATGAAGGTTGCATCAACTGAGATAGTTGTGTTGATGACAATGTTACGGGGGAATAGTTGCAAGCTCACTGCAATACTTATGATGGGGAAAACGCCACATTGTGATGATGTGAAGGAGAAATATTTGAAAGCCTGTGCCCCCGCCCGATAACCCGTCGGCGCGCGGCCCTGTTATCTCGCTCCTCGATAGTGCATAACAAACATGACGGCTATTAATCAGTATGTTGCTAAACTAATATTATTTATTTGTTTGGCTTATTCTACACTTTGTCACATCATTAAAAGTATTTTGTTTATTCATAATGCTCTTAAGTGCGTTTTCCTTCCACCGAGCCCAGTGTCATGAGATAAGCAATTATTGGTTACTACTCCCTTTCAATGGTATTTTTTATTAATCGCGTTATGTGCACGGTGTGCAGTTGTGCACCCCATTAACGCAATTTTGATGTAAACTACACTACAATCATGGAAAATTTAAAACAATACATTATTATGAAGGCGTATCAGTGTACAGAGAATCGATCTAGCCGAGTTCGGTGCTAACTTGTTAGCAATAACAATAGGAATATACCTAAAGCTACCTCTACTAGCTAACGTGACCAATTTTTTTAACATAAAAACTATTTAACAAAAAAATAAACCAACTTCTAAAGCAAAACACTACAATACGATGCGAAGCCACCTCTGGTGTCAGAGTTAATTAAGCTGCCTCTGGGAACCCCACGGAACTCTGACTTGGCTATTTCAGACGAAAGCGGCAATGGACGTCAGATTCCAAGTAGGTCAGATTCCATTTACGTCATTTTCCAGCTAGGACATTTTCCAACTAGGTCAGATTTTGAGTTAGTAATGGTTTGGTACACTTACTCACAATATATTCATCGCACCTCGTCTGCTAGACTTCTTTGGTGGCACGGACTCTATAGTCTAGAAATGATGACACTAAATGGATGTAGTTACACAACAAGGATCCAACCCATAAAATTGCACTTTTGAGATAATGAAGAAGATATTCTATTTTGTGATTTGTAACTAATGATTTGAGATATAATTGTAAAAATTGTTGTCCTTTTTATATTTATAGTTTTATTGGGAATAAATACATATTATTAGAGATATTTAAGTAAATATGGGGTTGGATCGTTTTAGCTTAAAGCCATTTTCAATTATGCTAAGCTTACCTATATTGAATTTGACAGTAACTATCCAACATGGGAAATTGGTATATAATTACGTAGCAAGAAAAATCACACAAAGAATGGAAAAGAATCACTTTTTAAGCGTAAAGAAAAAAGAAAACCGGCCAAGTGCTAGTCGAACTCGCGCACGAAGGGTTCCGTAAAACTACCGCAAAAACGGCAAAAAAAAATCACGTTTGTTGTATGGGAGCCCCACTTAAATATTTAGGTTATTATGTTTGTTGTTATAGCGGCAACAGAAATACATCATCTTTAAAATTTCAACTGTCTAGCTATCACAGTTCATGAGATACAGCCTGGTGACAGACGGACAGACAGACAGACGGATCGCGGAGTCTTAGTAATAGGGTCCCGTTTTTGCCCTTTGGGTATGGAACCCTAAAAAAGATAGGGAAAAGGGAAAAATTTACTAGAAAGGCGAAAGATAATTGATAAAAAGTTAATAGTTAGTAGTTTAACATTCTTTAAAGAAAATTTACTATTTTATTATATAAATCCATAATTACATAACAATTTGCCATGTTGGATCGTTACTGCAAAATTCAATATATGCTTAGCATAATTGAAAATGACTT
This sequence comes from Anorthoa munda, assembly GCA_945859665.1. Classification (NCBI taxonomy): domain Eukaryota; kingdom Metazoa; phylum Arthropoda; class Insecta; order Lepidoptera; family Noctuidae; genus Anorthoa; species Anorthoa munda. The sequence goes on along the minus strand of OX243911.1, from coordinate 29,281,868 downwards.
TTAGCTAAAACGATCCAACCTCGTATTAACTTAAATATCTCTAAAAATATTTATTTATGCCCAATAAAAGTAACTACGTCCATTTAGTGTTACCATTTCTAGACTATAGAGTCCGTGCCACCAAAAAAGCCTAGCAGACGGGGTGCCGATGAATATATTGTGAGTAAGTGTACCAAACCATTATCTACTAACTCAAAATCTGACCTAGTTGGAAAATGTCCTAGCTGGAAAATGACGTACATGGAATCTGACCTACTTGGAATCTGACGTCCATTGCCGCTTTCTTTCAGACATACATTAATTCAATAAATCCAGGATACGAATAACTGTTTTTCGTTTTTCGACACCGACTTCGGAAAACAAAGTTATTTTTCGCTTTGTAGTGTTTTGCTTTATAAGTAGGATGTTTTTTTTTTGTAATTATTTTTATTTTACTCTTCTTAGTGTTGGTACCTACCTCATATTACCATGAAAATCATTTATAGCCAAAGTATACCTCATAACAATTCCAATAAGTCCAAACACGACACAGATATATTGTTTTATCACGGAGGAGCAGTTCTATGATACCATTTTCATCAGTACCATTTATATATATGTATTTGCTTCATCATAGTCGCTTATATATTCGAGACTAGCTTTTACCCGCGGATTCGCACGCGTAAAACGTACAAAAGGAAACACAGAGTAGTAGTACAAAAATAGTGTATTTTGCGTTAAATAAAATGCAGTAGGTACTAATTTAATTTTTGATTCTTATAAATATTGTTTAGGTCGTCAAGTGTGGAAATAGGTTCTGAGCACAGAATTGTAATTTTTAATAACTTACTTTAACACAGTCGTGTGAACAATATTTTTTAGTTTTACCATCTTTTGCTAAAACATATTGATTATGTGGACTTGATACTCGTGAACACGCTACATACAGTTGCCCATGGGAAAAAGATTTTTTCTAAATGCACTCCTGCAACTTTCAGTGTTTGCCCTTGAGCTTTATTTATGGTAATCGCGAATGCGTCCAGATTTCTCATTAACAGGACTGGGACACCAACTTTCAGCCTCAACGTATGGGACGGTACCCCTGATAATACTAAAGAGTTAAGAAACTATAATATATTTTATTTATTTTTCTATATATTTATATTTTCTTATTCTGCTTAAAAAACGGCGAGATTCATCACTGTCATACAAAAGCAAAGACTTGAGTGGTTCTTCTGGCTCACCAAGCTTTGGAACTGAAACTTTTCTACCAGAGCAACACATACCCGGTGTCTCATCATTCCACTTGAGTGCTTCACAATTTCTAATTTTTTTATCCATGTTCCCTATGAGAACTAATAGATGGTTAGTGTAATCAATCAATGGGTTATAATCAGACGCAGCGTTGTGGAACGACTCCCATGTATTTCTTGCAAACGTACGTCTCCTTTCAGACTGCCGTTGAGCTCGTAAAATACGCCGTATTTGGGATTGTTCAGGCGTCTCAGCAGCTATCGATGACACGTGACGTTCGGCATCTAAAATCCGATGGGCCTGTGTTTGCTCAAAAGTCTCACCAGCCCTTTAAGTTGCGTGACGCTCAGCATCTGCCAGTTGGTGAGCCTGAGTCTGGTTGAAAGACGCAGCAGCCCTTTCAGTTGCGTGACGCTCAGCATCTGCGAGTTAGCGATTCTGAGTCTGGTCGAAAGTCTCAGCAGATCTTTGAGTCTCGTGACGCTCAGCATCTGCGAGTTGGCGAGCCCGAGTCTGGTTGGAACTCTCAGCAGCTATTTGAGCTGCGTGACGCTTAGCATCTGCGTGTTGGCGAACCTGAATCTGGTCTAAAGTCTCAGCAGCTCTTTGGGTTGCGTGACGCTCAGCATCTTAAATTAGACGGACTGAGTCTGCTCCTCTGTTTCTTGGCTTCTAGCTACTCTTGCTGTTCAAGCTCTGCTAGAGTTACGGCTCAGATGAGATTTACGCTTGCGAGGTATATCCACAGCATAAAAATATCCCCCTAATAAAAATAAGCAGTAGAATATTATAAAGTTTTGCTTAAATTACCACTTTCATAGACACTGACATTAAGTTGACTTTTTCAAATTGACACTTAAATCTTTCATAAACAATTATATCATGCCTACAGCCGAATAAGAAGGACGCCATAAAAAGAAGTTTATTTAGTACATATTATTTTCATATTTTGTAACTACTCCACCCCATTTCTGCCGCACCTTGTTTTATACAAAAAAAGTAGCCTATGTCCATCCCAGGGTCTCATACTATCTGCATACCAAATTTCATCTAAATCGGTTCAGTGGTTTAAGCCATAATAAGAATTTTCATTCAAAATTAACCCCCCTCCCATTTCTCCCCCTTCGCATTTTTTGCAAAAAGAAGTAGCCTATGTCCGTTCCAAGGTCTCAAACTATTTTCTTACCAAATTTCATCTAAATCGGTTGAGCGGTTTAAGCGTGAAAAGGTAACAGACAGACAGACAGAGTTACTTTCGCATTTATAATATTAGTATGGATATCTTATACCATGATATACTTATTAAGAAGTTCCAGTGAACATCTGTGGTCTTCTTCATCATTTCCACTTCACCAAATGATACTTTCTGAGTGCAAATGCTTGCCAAGTTATTGAAAATACTTAAATCGCTATATGTCTGCCTATAATACTTGAGGTGTTGCCTCGATTTCCATGAGATCCCAGATTCATTCATTTCATCAGATTCTGATTTGGTGACAATGGGCCACCTCGAGAGTCTGCTCTTTCAAATAAAAATCAATTTTGCAAATCCGTCCATAAAAAAAAAATAGATACATCCGAATTGAGAACCTCCTCCTTTTTGGGAAGTCGGTAAAAAAAACGGGACATCGTCAAAATTACGGCGACAGTACACTTTATTCGTAATTTTTAGATATCAGTGTTTTCCGTTCTGCAACTGAAAACGGGACAATTCGGCGTTCCAAAGTTATTCTCGGGGATGCCGGGACAATATCGTAAAAGGGGACAGTCCTCTTCAAAACCCACAGTTATTATCTAGTACAGGCAGACAAGTATCGAAACCTAAACCAATATATTATGACTTTGAACTCTGACTCATGTTTGTTTGTTCTTGATAAGAACACCTCACCTCAACTCACTGCAGCTGCTGCATAATAACCATTTATAGTACATATTATTTGTTTTTTTTTTAATACGTTGCACACTAGAACTTGCTTCCTGTATCGTGGGTGCGTTACAAACATATAAGCTCACATACACAACACCCAGAGCTGGAACAACTATCTGTAGCTCATATAAAAATTTGTACCGTGCGGAAATCGAACCAGCGACACATACCGTAGCAGTCAATCGTTCAACCACTGCGCCAACCGTGCGCCATATATTATATTGAGAGGGAGATGTCAATGTAACCATATAAACTTGTGTTCTTTTATAATAAAGGGCAGTATAGCATCAGCATTCGTTGTATCACTTACTCCTAATATCACCCATCCGTACATGACGACCGTGACAGCGTAAACGCTAGCAGCGTATGTTTACATTTCTTTGACCAAAACGGGTGTCGCAATGTATTGTAACGAGACCAATCTCGTACTGGGACTTAGCGTGGTCACTATTCTATTTTGTGAATATTTACCACGACAATCACAAAATGGGTACAACTAATACGAAGGAAGAAGTTATAGTTCCACAAAACGCAGCAGGTGGAAGTAACAGCGCTAACATCACGCAGCTGACGATACATGCCAGCACAACCAACATCATTTTAATCGTGTTACTTCTTATAGCATCGTTGGCGTTTTTGTATGGTATCTTCAGAATCTACAAGAATTGCCATCAGAAATGGATGGGTAATGAGATCAGGAAGGACAGACTACGATGTTCTATATGGAGACGTAGAGCTGACGCAGAGGAAATGCGGACGAATGCCAGAGGCTACAAGAAGGACACTGAGGACATCATCTGAAGAGTTAAAAACCCAGGGTTTACGAAGAAAAGTGCGCGAAAGTTGTATTCGTTATGTGTCAGTGCGTGGTTATATATAAGGTGTTGTCTATTCTCTATTCGTAGTAAACGTGTAATAGCATAAAATATACATGACATTATTTTAGTGGACTAAAATAAGTGACAAATGAAAATAAAATGAACGCTGGAGTGTATGCAGTATAAAATAATGGTATGTAATTCAGTACCTACTAAGAAAATAGAAATAAGTATTTATGTTAAATGGCAGAAAACTTAAAAACATTGTACGACAAGTTATTTGAAATCAGAAAATATTTGATAAAGATAGGTCCAGATAGAAGAAAAGGTAACATTATAGTCGTAAAATTAGCAGAGGCAGATAACTTAGTAAAAGAGTACAACTTATTTTTAGAATATTATTCAAAATCGAAAAGCACCGTATGTGAGAGTGAATGTTCGCATATTCACGAGCTTTGCGCAAATTTTGATCATTTATATGAACAAATATTAGATTTGTGCTCACAGAAACCTAGTACGGCAGATAAAATGGCAACTACTTGTAAATTTGATTTAAAAATTGCTTTAAGTTTATTACCAGTTTGTACAGACGATGAGGCTAGCGTAAAGCAACTTATAGATGGCATAGAGTATTACAAAACAGAGTTAGACGAAAATTCACAAGGAAAACTGTTAAATTTTGTATTAAAAAATAGACTCTCTCAGACCGCAAAATTGAAATTAGCGACTTCATATGTCAATATTGACGACTTTATAGCTGACTTGAAGATTCAGTTATTGCCTTAAAAATCGGCTACAGCAATTCAACGAAAGCTGCAAAGTCTTAGGCAAAACGATTTATCAATCGATGATTTCGGCAAAAAAATTACGGAATTGTTTGTAGATTTGACGATCTCTCAATCGGGGGCCAACGAGGCCAGTTTGAAAGTTTTAAAGCCAATTAATGAGAAGCAAGCTATCAAATGTTTCTCAGATGGATTGAGAAATCGACGACTTAGCACAATAATTTCAGCCAGAAATTTTACATCATTGAAAGATGCTGTACAGGCGGCCATCGATGAAGATATAACAAGTCCATCAACATCTTCCGATATTTTAACGATGAATTATAGAGGGAGATCGTCTTATAACTGGTCACAGCGGAGAGGCCGCTTCTCATACGCGGGTAGAGGACGCGCACGTGGCAATCAACAGGTTATCCAAAACCAAGACGAACAGCAGGATCAGGTTCGGAGAGGATCGCAGGCAAGCTGGCGCCGGTCCACCCGACCATTTCATGGAAACAGAGGTAGGTCCAATTATAGCACCTCCAGGGATCAACACATACATACATTGGATGACTCAGAAACGCAGGAAAACACAGAAACAGAACAGCGGAATGAGGACCAGTTTTTTCGGGACTAAAAATATAATTTTATCATGCAATAACGTAGGCTACGTAAATATAAAATCGCATAACCATTATTCATACCAATTATTAGTTGACACCGGTGCATCCATATCTGTCATAAAGTATAAACAAATTCTCGACCAAAACATTCCAATCCATATCGAGAAGACACTTGTAAACGGCATCGGGGGCAAAGTACAGGCTATAGGATATGCTTATTTGCGCCTAGTTATTGGAAATCAGACCCTACAACATAAGTTCTATGTTTTTAAAACATTGCCTTGTAAAGGTAGTGGCATACTGGGACAAGACTTTTTAAGCAAGTATAAATCAGTATTAAATTACGGTAACCAAACTTTGTTACTATGGAATCACAACTCAAAGGTATCATTACCATTAACAATGACAAACAATCATTTTAATATACCGGCAAGATCAGAGTCTATTCACTTTATTCGAACATGTGAGATAGAGGAATGTGTAGTTAATGGAACAGAACTGCGAAAGGGGATCTTTGTTGCAAATACTTTAGTTAAGCCCACGAATGGGAAAATACCAATTAGGATTTTAAACACCACGGAGACAGATTTAGTCTTGACAACAATTAGTCCAACACTTTACAAAGCAAGCGAGTATGATGTATGTTCATTTCAAGAAACCAATAATAATGCTGATCGTGTCAGAAAGGTATTCGCTTCGCTATCGCTGAAACATTTAAATAAAGAGGAGCAATTGTCCATAGAGTCCATTTGCGCAAAATATGCAGACATTTTCTTCCTACCGGGTGATAAATTAGGAACAACTAAATTATATGAACACTCAATAACATTGAAACCAAACGTGGCACCAGTGTACGTTAAGCCCTACAGAATGCCGCATTCACAGAAAGCCGAATTAAAGAAACAAGTGGACAACTTATTGGAACAAGAAATTATTGAACCTTGTTCCAGTGAGTGGTCCAGCCCAGTACTCCTAGTGCCTAAAAAATCAGACGCAAACGGGGAAAAAAAATGGCGGTTAGTTATAGATTACCGTAAGCTCAACACTTGTATTCAGGATGATAAGTTTCCACTGCCAAACATCACGGATATACTAGATTCCTTGTGTGGATGTATTTATTTCACACATTTAGATTTAAACCAAGGATTTTTTAACGTAGCGTTAAACAAACACAGTAGGAAATATACTTCATTTAGTGCAGACGGTGGTCAGTATCAAATGACAAGAATGCCTATGGGACTCAAAACTAGTCCCAGCTCATTTTCGCGTATGATGACCATGGCAATGACCGGGCTATCCTACGACAAGTGCTTAGTGTACCTAGACGATCTTATTTGTATGGGACGGAACTTAACTGACCATAACAAAAATTTAATAGAAGTATTCGAAAAGTTGCGCAGTGCCAACTTAAAATTAAATCCCACTAAATGCGATTTCCTTAAGAAAGAGATGCTTTATTTAGGCCACGTGGTGACAGGCAATGGTATATTGCCGGACCCAGATAAGATTAAAATAATTAAAGAGTATCCAGTTCCTAAAAGTACGGACGAAGTGAAACGCTTCGTTGCTTTTGCAAACTACTATAGAAAATTTATAGACCACTTTGCCGACAAAGCCTATCATTTAAACCATTTAAGTAAGAAAAACACTAAATTCAACTGGGATAGCAACTGTCAAACGTCATTTGAAACTCTAAAACAGAGTATGATGTCACCGCCAATCCTACAGTACCCAGATTTCTCAGAACAAAATCAATTAATAGTACAAACCGATGCATCTGGGTACGCAATTGGGGCAGTTCTATCAAATTCAAATGGCAGACCAATAGCTTACGCTAGTAGGAGCCTTAACAAAGCGGAAAAGAACTATCCCACTATAGAGAAAGAACTCTTAGCTGTAGTTTGGGCTGTCAAATATTTCAGACCCTATTTATACGGTCGTACATTTAAAATACTAACCGACCACAAACCCCTTGTATACTTATTTAATTTAAAAGACCCATCTAGCAGGCTCTTTAAATTTAGACTAGCTCTAGAAGAATACAATTACGTAATAGAATACGTAAAAGGGAGTGAGAACTGCGTTGCAGATGCATTATCTAGAATAAAAATTACGTCAAAAGAACTTAAAGAAATGAATGAGTGTCTGTGTGCAGTAATGACTCGCGCTCAAAAACGAAAATTAGATGCTGTCGCCCCGGAAGATGAGTTGCCCACCGACAACTTGCCAGTTCAACCACATGTAGTGGAAACTCATATCAAACCAAGAGGCGCAGTAGAGTTAAGATTTGCACTCAGTAGCAGTCTTAAGAAGTTAAAGAGCGATAGCTCAGTAGTGTTACAAACACACAAAATATTATTGTATAATGCCCAAATGAAAACTATATTCATAAACTCGGCATCTCAATCACAAACTACGCGAGCCGAGTTTGCGAGAGAGCTGAGTGATTTTTGTGACAAGCTAAATATAGATGAAGTATACTTCATTAAAAATTCGAATAATAAATTTTTTGTAGAGAAATTAACTAGTGAGATAAGAAAACAAAGCAACTGGAAAGGGCCCAGATTATGTATATTAAAAGATGTCGAAAGAATAGAGGACAAAGATGATAGGAAAGTGATACTCAACGACTTTCATCTTTTGCCCACTAGTGGGCACGCGGGCATGAGAAGAATGCTGACTAATATAAAAAAATACTATTTTTGGCCAGGCTTAGAAAGTGATGTCAAAAATTATGTCAAAAAATGTGTTCAATGTCAGAAGCATAAGTATACAGTTCAGGTGAAAGAGCCAATGGCAATCACCACAACTGCTCATTCGGCTTTCGATAAAATCTTCTTAGACTTGGTAGGACCATTAGACAAAGACAGCAACAATTTTTCTTATATATTGACATTGCAATGCGAGCTGTCCAAGTATGTATGTGCGTATCCCCTCGTCACTAAAACCTCTACAGAAGTAGCACGCACCTTCGTGGATAACTTCATACTTCAACATGGCATCCCGAGGGACATAGCTACCGACAGAGGCACAGAGTTCATGTCCGAGACCGTGACACAGGTTTGTGAATTACTACATATTAAAAAGTTAAACTCAACTGCGTATCATCACCAAAGCATCGGAGCGCTAGAGAACTCGCATAAAAATCTAGGTGCATTTTTGCGAATCCAAGCAGAAGGAAAACCCGAATTATGGAGTACTTGGTTACCATTCTGGTGCTTTGCTTATAATACGACAGTTCACTCGTCAACAAAATTTACACCATTCGAACTCGTATACGGTAGAAAGTGTAACTTGCCCAATAATTTGGAAAAGTGTGTAGAGCCTCTATATAATTACGACAGTTACCCGCTTGAACTTAAGTACCGCCTACAGGTTTCTCAAACCGAAGCGCGGGAAAATTTGATAGCCAATAAAATAGGCAGAAAAAGTAGATACGACCAGCATGTAAATCCAATACGCTATAAGCCAAACGATCAAGTTTTAATTAAAAATGAAACTGGCAATAAACTTCAACAATTATATTCTGGACCTTACAAGGTGATTAGAGATTTGTCACCAAATGTTGAGGTCAATTATAAGGGAAAACCCGACATTATTCACAAAAACAGAACGAAACCGTATCATGTTTAAGATAAAAACAATAAGACAATTAATTACCAATGTTATAAGCACTTAACAATAGCTATTATACAGGTCAGCAGAAAACGGAGACGAATAATAAGCGCCAGCTGTGCGCTCATAGGTACTTAGGAATTGATTGTTATTATAAGTATGTAACTACTTATTATTGTATAACTTTGTATACCAAACATAACGAACATATGTACTACGATTATGTTATAACTATATTTTATACGTGTTAGCCTAAGAGTATCAATGTTTAATTTGTGCTTATATTGTATCCATGCAATAAAATAAAATTAAACTTTTATTTTATTTTAGTTTTAGAGAGGAGATGAGAGGGAGATGTCAATGTAACCATATAAACTTGTGTTCTTTTATAATAAAGGGCAGTATAGCATCAGCATTCGTTGTATCACTTACTCCTAATATCACCCATCCGTACAATATATTATGACTGGGTAATGTAATAATATTGAACAATAGCAGTAGGTAAGTACCGAATGCAGTTAACATAGCTAGACAACCACCATACACTAGGAAATCTACATCTACACCCGTCAACGTACCATAGACAAGGTGTAGTTAAATACCTTATCTCTTAAGGGGCCATGAGGGGATACCTACTCCACAGATAATATAATACTAGCATACAGATACCGCATCCCATACAAAGAAACCGTGCCGACGTAACTAGTGTTTTTCGACTGCTTATTCTGGCAATTTTTTGTACAACGAACACATTCGGTTCTGTTTCACGGTGATAGATAGATGGTGTTAGCAGCGACTTGCAAGTAAAAGGGTTTACTAGGTTCGTGAATATTTTTTTCTTTAAATAAAGTGAAGGTTTGTTTTCTAGTATTTATTTGCACGTTTTTACAGTTTTTTTTTTCACCAAAATGTGTTAAAATGCAAACTTTAACAATCGAGTGGAATGCCTCAGAAATTTAAAAATGCGCTATCTATTGGCATCAATTTTAAATGATCCGTCTAATGCTCTTTGAAATGTGAATTAAGAGCCCAATATTTCATAATTTTGTACTTAGGAGAGTTGATTAAACAAGAACATACAATTTTTGTGTTCAATTCCAGAAAATGTTAATTTTACACACATTCAATAACAGGTGGAGGTGCATATCGCGCCATCTAGTGAGATTTATTTGAACCAAATTTTCTTTGTTAGCAATGAGACCCCGCGCCTACTCTAATTAATGATGATTATTTTCAGTTATTTCTATGAAACTTAATGTATGCTATGCTTGTCTGTGCAGGCGCAATACTACGGCCCCATCACGATCGGCGCGCCGCCGCAGAGCTTCAAGGTGGTGTTCGACACCGGCTCCTCCAACCTGTGGGTGCCCTCGAAGAAGTGCCACTTTACCAACATCGCTTGCCGTTAGTATCACCCTCTTACATGAATAATAATAATAAAAATTCTTTATTTATCTCGACATCAAAATACAGTGACTAATCATAATACGTAACCTTGTATGGAGAAGGGTGTCTGAGATAGGTAAGGCCCTGTGTTACAGATCACCCATTTTACATAAATCATGAAATAATTTGTGTCTGTATTCGTTACAAAATCGAAATTTAAGTTTAAAGAAGAATACAATTAAATTAAATTTAAAGAAAATTAAAAACAAAATCAAAGAGAATTAAAATAAAAGTGAAATAAAATTAAAATCAAAGAGAAATGAAATATAAAAATTCAGCGAAAAATATACAAAAGAAGTAACTTATTCACTGAAAAGTATGAACCTACAAACAATAAGTACCTATGTAGCTATAAAAAAATTAGTAAAACAAAAATGAGAATGGAGAAATGAGAATCATGTGTGCATGAGTGATTGTATAAGTGTAAATGTTATGAGTTTATGACACTGGTTTTAATATATTTTCCGTGGAAAAGTAGTCAAGGTTTAACAGCCAATTCCTTAATTTCCTTTTACAAACCTCTTTTGTATGCGTGTATATAGATAGTTTATTATTAATAGAGTTGTACAGAAAAGTACCAAGAAATCAGAAAAACCTTTGAGAGAAACTTGTGTTGTAACGGACGATTGGACAAATATTGGTTGATCTTCTGTTTTGTGTTAGGAGATCGGGATCTAGGGGTAGTTCAGCATGTTTTTTTAATACCGTCATGATAATGAATAATTGCTGGAATGTAAGTACTTGGCAGTGTTGATAAAGTTCAGAAGTTGGGTATAGGATTGGGAAAAAGCAACTAACTTTTAATACCGCTCTTTGGGCTCTTTCTGGATTGATCATGTATGATTTAGAGGAACCGCCCCATGTGGTAATACAATATGAAATAAGTCATTGGCATAATGCGAAGTAAACTTTCTTAAGAACTGATGAATTGGAAATATGTCGTAGGTTTTTAAATATATAAATTAATTTGCGTATTCGTTTAACAAGAGATTCTATATGTTGTTGGAAGCTGAGTCTGGAATCTATAATTATACCAAGATATTTAATAGAACTAGTTTTAACCAAGCCAGGACAGGAACACTGGTTTATATTATCACAAGAGTGAGCTTTTAAGTCAAAATCAGGTTGATCTTGCGGCCTAAGTGAGTAAATCATAAATTTCGTCTTTTCCACATTTAGGGTTAGCAAGTTGTAATGCAGCCATTTATAGACGGTATCAAATCCTTGTTGAGCATATTGTCTAACCTCATCCCAAGTGTTAGCATGAAATATCAAGGCAGTATCATCGGCAAACGTGATAATTTTTCCGTTTTCTAAACTGATATTACATAAATCGTTTATGTATACTAATAATAATGTGTATATTAAGAATACTAATGTATACTAAGAATAATGTAATATAATATAATAAATCGTTTTGGACGGTACCACCGAGGAGGAGGTGGAAAGTCTCATAGCAAACTTAAAAATAAATTGTGCTACAGGCTATGACCAAATAAGTAGCTCTTTCTTAAGGACATTTAAAGGATTTTTAGTTCCTCCGCTGACCTTCATTTTTAACTCTTGCCTTCATCATGGTATTTTCCCTCACAGTCTGAAGAAGTCTGTTATATGCCCCATACATAAGAGCGGTGACAGGAGTCGTATCATTAACTACAGGCCGATCTCAATCCTCCCAGCACTTTCTAAACTTCTGGAAAGAATAATAAATACGCGACTAGTTCGATATCTAGAAAGCAAACACCTGCTTTCACCAAACCAATACGGTTTTCGGGAATGCAGATCGACAGATCAAGCTGTTAATAACCTCATAAACTTTGTTAGCAACAATCTCGACAAAAATAAGAAATGTATAACTATTTTTCTTGATTTAGCCAAGGCTTTTGATACGATATCTGTCCCGATTTTACTCAACAAGCTGGAATTACTTGGTATTAGAGGTGCTCAATTGGACCTTTTCAAAAGCTATTTGACCGGACGGCATCAAAGTGTTCGGATTGGCAACCTTGATAGCGGAGACCTTCCAGTTACGTATGGTGTGCCACAAGGCAGTATCCTAGGCCCAACCCTATTTCTCGTATATATAAACGATCTCTCGAATCTCAAGCTTCTCCATGGCAAAATAATCTCTTTTGCAGATGATACTGCTCTTGTCTTCTCTGCCGATACATGGGAAGGGACTTTCGATGCTGCCCAAAGGGGTTTTGATGCTGTGAGGGAATGGCTTGAGTACAATATCTTGACTCTAAATGTAGACAAAACGAAGTATATTTGCTTCAGTATACGGACAAACACAAAAATCAATTACGATCGTCAATACATCATACCACATGAGTGTGTCTCTAAAGAGAATTGCTCTTGTACTAAATTGGAAAATGTTAAAACATTTAAATACCTAGGCGTTATAATAGACAACAACCTCAACTTTAAAAACCACACAAAGACCCTCTGTGGTAGGATCAGGAAATTGATATACGTCTTTAAGACCCTCAGACACGTCGCCGAACCCTCTGTGCTGAAGCGAATATACTTTGCTCTCTGTCAGTCCCTCATCACTTACTGCATATCCTCATGGGGTGGATCCCCTAAAACTGTTTTGAAACCTGTTGAAGTTGCTCAGCGTGCCATTCTGAAGGTTAGCACCTTCAAACCAATTTTGTTTCCCACCGCGCTACTCTACGAGTTTTGTGGAGTCCTAACCGTAAGACAGCTTTTTATTCTTCATGTTACAACAATGCAACATAAAAATCTCACCTACGACCCACTCATTTTAAATAGACGTACAAGACACTTGGTTTGCCCTCAACCGATCGCTTTTAAAACCAATTTCGCCACTAAATTTCCTTTATTCATTGGCCCCTACATCTACAACAAGCTAAATAAAATTCTTAATTTCTACCCAATGACAAGAAAATCATGCAAAATCAAAGTGTGTGAATACCTCCAGAAACTCACGTACGAGGAGACAGAGGAATTGCTTCGAGTTCCTAGATAGACAACAAATAATTGTAACATATTATAACCTATGATATAATTTTGTAATTTAATACCGAAGATAGTCATGAGAGCAATAAACGGTCCGCAATCTCACACACCCTCTCACACTCACTCATCTCACTTCCATAACACACTAAGAGAGGACTAGTTACACACCTAACATTAGTATTTTGGTTCTTTTGTTTTATCTTTTATTTTTTAGTTCTGCCTCCATTTCTATTTTGTATTGGATAACATTTTTAGTTTGCATTACGTAATTTATTGATATTGTATTATATACTTATTACCTTGGTATTTGATAAGTACATTCAAACATGGGATCATCATATTCGAAATACCTATTATTAATTGCAACTCAAGGGAAACGGCGTTGAAGGCTGAAATACAGGCTATGCCTAGTTCGGCCTCAAATGCTAATACTTTTGTGTATGTTAACTTTAGTTTAAGCATTACTTGTGAAAAATGTACAAATTTATGTGAATAAAGATTACTACTACTACTACTAATGAAATAACATTAATTCAGAATATTAAGGCTCAATTTACATGGCCGCGGACTGAAATGGAAGAGATTTTTTACAACGAAAATGTACATAGCATAATGAACTTTATGTCCATTGTGTAACTTACAAACTAAATACGAGCCAGCTAAGGGCATTCTCGAGAATGCCGCGGAAGACGCGCGATCCTCTTTTTAACTGAACAATGTGTCAGGCGTCGTGTTTTGTAAAATGCTCGGGAAGTCAACTATACGTGCGTACACAGTATACAGAGTGAGTTTTTCAGGTGGGCGTGGGTGGTCTAATCCGAAACTATGAGGAGTAACGAATAACACTGAAAGGAGACACGAGACACGATTTTGATGAAAAGTAAAACTGCATCATTGGATTTTTGAAAAGTCAATATGCCTAGTCAGGAAACAGATTTTGATAAAAGAACACCTGCTGTATTATTACACCATTCGATAGTGTCGCTATTAAGGCTCATTCTGTGAAGTAATAACTTACGGTAAATTTAAGGAAAGGGCTCATTTTAAACAAAATACTTATTTACCCTACTTACTTCCCTATATTTCTTTTTTTACAAAATCTTTGCCCCACTCTAGGCATAAATATCTAGGTGACTCCTTTGAGTGGTTTTCGCTGTTCCTCATAGTTTCGGATCTGGCCATCCACGCACACTTGAAAATCTCACCCTGTATACCTACATGGGGGGAATCAACTTCGAGCGGAACAAGTAAATTCAGTGCTAGACGTAAGCGGAATTGTTTTAACTTGACGATGCAGTTATCCACCATACATTCAGTATTATCACCCGACGCGAGTACAACGATCAAAATATTACACGACTCGTATTAAACAGGACTTGTTATTTTTTACTTTTTAAGTGTTGTCATCTTATATATGGGACAGTTGTCAAACATTTAGGAACATTTTACCTAACCTACCTTGGTTTCTCTAGAATGGACGGCAAAATGGTCATAGTGCACGCGTTAGGGTTATGTATATTACATGTATGTGATGTCCGGCTCTCAACTAGGATATCCTTAACTACGGCTAGAGTGGTTGTCAAAATATTTGTGGGATATCATTAAAGAGCGAATTCGTCTGGAAAGACAATTTTCCAGTCGATTTCGCTCCAGGCTATGAGGAGCTGTATATGTGGTTGTATTTCACGACCGCGGTAATTAGATAAATCTTATGTAGATGACGTTAAGTGCCATGTGCTCGGGATACTGGGTATTACAATAACAATGAAATGTGGCTTCAAACATTTACAAACAAAAATAACAGAAGAGTTGTGTTTCAGTGCTACACAACAAGTATGACAGCACCAAGTCCAGCACGTACCGCGCCAACGGCACCGAGTTCGCCATCCACTACGGCTCCGGCAGCCTGTCCGGCTTCCTGTCGCAGGACGACGTCACCGTGAGTACACTATCAAGATATATAATATGTACTAACCTTATCCTAATCAATTGCTAAATATCGTCGGGATCTTTTTAGGGTTCCGTACCCAAAGGGTAAAAACGGGACTCTATTACTGAGACTTCGCGGTCCGTCTGTCTGTCTGTCACCAGGCTGTATCTCATGAACCGTGATAGTTAGACAGTTGAAATTTTCACAGATTATGTATTTCTGTTGCCGCTATAACAACAAATACTAAAAACAGAATAAAATAAGTATTCAAGTGGGGCTCCCATACAACAAACGTGATTTTTTTTGCCGTTTTTTGCGATAATGGTACGGAACCCTTCGTGCGCGAGCCCGACTCGCACTTGGCCGGTTTTGAATTTGAATAAAGAATCTGCAAAACCGTTGCAGCTCAGAGATGTTTATAAATAAGGTAAGGCCCTGCAAATATAACGTAAGGTGTCGTGTGCTGTGCAGGTGGGCGGCATCACGGTGCGCGGCCAGACGTTCGCGGAGGCCATGTCGGAGCCCGGCCTGGCCTTCGTGGCCGCCAAGTTCGACGGCATCCTCGGCATGGCGTTCAGCAGGTAACGCAACCCCTTTATCTATCTATCTAAGCTAATTCCTTTAAACGAGCAATTCTTGTATAATAATAATAAATCTTTATTGAACAAATACCTTACCTTACCTTACCATTGTATATATGTATATAATCTGAATCTCGGAAACGATTCCAAGCATGTTCATGAAATTTAATATACAGGGGGTTTCGGGGGCGATAAATCGATATGTTTCATTTTTAGAAAACGTCGTTTTATCTATTTTCACCCGAGCAGAGCTCGGTCGCCCAGGTACTTACTATTAGTAGGGGTACACTCGCTTCACCGGCCTTAGGTTACTGTATGTATTTTGCAGAGGCTCTAGATACATTTTTATCTTCTCAGCGATGGCAATTGTATTGTCAAAATGTAAGGGATGTGTTGATCACGTGACGTACGATCGCGCTTTGTTTATGAAATTTTACTAATCACTATCGCAACGCTTTCTATCATTTTATCGTCACTTGTGAAGAACTTCAGGTCATAAAACGACACGATCTATTGAGAGTTTTTGTCAAAAGTGGTTAAGCAATTACGAGGATGATTGTACCTAACAGAGCGTCCTCCGTCCTTAGCAAGTACGCTCGGCCGCACGTGACTCCGACTGCCGCATGCCGTTAGATTAGTTCGTGTTCGGGCGTCCTCCGTCCTTAGCAAGTGCGCTCGGCCGCACGTGACTCCGACTGCCGCATGCCGTTAGATTAGTTCGTGTTCGGGCGTCCTCCGTCCTTAGCAAGTGCGCTCGGCCGCACGTGACTCCGACTGCCGCATGCCGTTAGATTAGTTCGTGTTCGGGCGTCCTCCGTCCTTAGCAAGTGCGCTCGGCCGCACGTGACTCCGACTGCCGCATGCCGTTAGATTAGTTCGTGTTCGGGCGTCCTCCGTCCTTAGCAAGTGCGCTCGGCCGCACGTGACTCCGACTGCCGCATGCCGTTAGATTAGTTCGTGTTCGGGCGTCCTCCGTCCTTAGCAAGTGCGCTCGGCCGCACGTGACTCCGACTGCCGCATGCCGTTAGATTAGTTCGTGTTCGGGCGTCCTCCGTCCTTAGCAAGTGCGCTCGGCCGCACGTGACTCCGACTGCCGCATGCCGTTAGATTAGTTCGTGTTCGGGCGTCCTCCGTCCTTAGCAAGTGCGCTCGGCCGCACGTGACTCCGACTGCCGCATGCCGTTAGATTAGTTCGTGTTCGGGCGTCCTCCGTCCTTAGCAAGTGCGCTCGGCCGCACGTGACTCCGACTGCCGCATGCCGTTAGATTAGTTCGTGTTCGGGCGTCCTCCGTCCTTAGCAAGTGCGCTCGGCCGCACGTGACTCCGACTGCCGCATGCCGTTAGATTAGTTCGTGTTCGGGCGTCCTCCGTCCTTAGCAAGTGCGCTCGGCCGCACGTGACTCCGACTGCCGCATGCCGTTAGATTAGTTCGTGTTCGGGCGTCCTCCGTCCTTAGCAAGTGCGCTCGGCCGCACGTGACTCCGACTGCCGCAAGCCGTTAGATTAGTTCGTGTTCGGGCGTCCTCCGTCCTTAGCAAGTGCGCTCGGCCGCACGTGACTCCGACTGCCGCATGCCGTTAGATTAGTTCGTGTTCGGGCGTCCTCCGTCCTTAGCAAGTGCGCTCGGCCGCACGTGACTCCGACTGCCGCAAGCCGTTAGATTAGTTCGTGTTCGGGCGTCCTCCGTCCTTAGCAAGTGCGCTCGGCCGCACGTGACTCCGACTGCCGCATGCCGTTAGATTAGTTCGTGTTCGGGCGTCCTCCGTCCTTAGCAAGTGCGCTCGGCCGCACGTGACTCCGACTGCCGCAAGCCGTTAGATTAGTTCGTGTTCGGGCGTCCTCCGTCCTTAGCAAGTGCGCTCGGCCGCACGTGACTCCGACTGCCGCATGCCGTTAGATTAGTTCGTGTTCGGGCGTCCTCCGTCATTAGCAAGTGCGCTCGGCCGCACGTGACTCCGACTGCCGCAAGCCGTTAGATTAGTTCGTGTTCGGGCGTCCTCCGACCTTAGCAAGTGCGCTCGGCCGCACGTGACTCCGACTGCCGCATGCCGTTAGATTAGTTCGTGTTCAGACACTGCATGCGCACTGCGTGTCTGTAGGCACTTCGATGCAGTCATATCAACTGATAAATCTGCAGTTTTGTAGCTGGCATGCAGTTCATAAACAGCCCGTCTGGCTGGACCCTTACTTATGTAATAATATATAATTTATACATAAGCATAATACACAATGAGAGAATTAACAAGAGAAGTAAAATGATTAGGTTAGATTTGTACATGCAACAAGCTAGAAACTTAGGACATGTCATGTATCTCAGGTGCCGCCTACTATTGTTGTGCCTGCATGGGACAGCGCTTCGACGCCTAATATGCCACTAGTTCTAGGACAGCATATAGAATACGTTATTATTCGCCAAAGTTAGTACTCATCAAGGTGTCATTTAAAATATAACACTAAGGTTTTGCCGGTGCGACGTCACCATCGCTCCGCTCTCACATAAGTATGATACAAAATACAGCATTGTATAGTCAGGGGAACTATGTTTAGCAAATTGACTACTAAATTGAATTATCCGTACATGCTTTATGTATCGTATGAAATAGTTGCGATAAACAATAAGTGTGTGTGTGTGTGTGTGTTTCAGCATCTCCGTGGACGGCGTGACACCGGTGTTCGACAACATGGTGGCGCAGGGGCTCGTGAAGCCGGTGTTCTCCTTCTACCTCAACAGGTACCACATGCCACACTTATATCTTGTCGGGTAAAGTGTTGTTGGGGTTCCCATCACCTCGAATGTGTGTATAGCAGCCCGGAGTATTATGTCTACCTGGACTAGTGGTCCAGTTAGGAAGGTCAACCGTCGAAACCGACTCGGCTGGGCAGCATTCGGGCAGTTGCGCGGTATCTTCATGTCCAACTTACCACAGTGTCTCAAGACGAAAGTCTTTGACCAGTGTGTGTTGCCAGTGACTACTTACGGGACAGAGTCGTGCGTCACTCACAATGGGCCTCATCAGAAGGCTTAAAGTCACCCAAAGGGCAATGGAGAGGGCTATGCTCGGAGTTTCCTTGCGTAATCGAATCAGAAATGAAGACGTCCTCAAGAGAACCAAGGCTACCGACATACCCCCCGGTGGGCCTGGTCACCCACGGTGGAGCGAAGAGCAACCCGAGGAGGGGCCGCTCGTCAGGGCGCCTGCCGATAAGCCGACGACGTAGCGGCCAACAGTAGGTAACAGTAGGTTGCGGTGCCGCTTGGTAACAGTTGGTTTGCGGTGCCGCTTGGTAACAGTAGGTTGCGGTGCCGCTTGGTAACAGTAGGTTGCGGTGCCGCTTGGTAACAGTAGGTTGCGGTGCCGCTTGGTAACAGTAGGTTGCGGTGCCGCTTGGTAACAGTAGGTTGCGGTCGCTTGGTAACAGGCGACATCGCAACTGATGCAGGCTGTGATGTCGTATGGAGCGTCCCAGGTCCCATACGATATCGCGGCTGAGGGTTGGATGCCGCGGCGGGAGAGGAGTGCCGGTACTGCGGTGCGCCGCACTCCCTAACTTCCGCGGCCTGACCGGGATAGCCACTGTTTCATGGCGGACGCAGGGGAGGTCCCTATCCCCTGCGGCCGAAAAGTGGTGGCGGGGCCACTGACCTGACCCATCATGGAGCCACCGCGAGGCACGGTAATGTTGTATACAGTACTAGATGCCCGCGACTTCGCTACCATCAATTACCCTATCCTACCTACCCTACCCTATCTACCAATTTGTTTTCAGGTGTTGCTGAGGTGCACCTTATATGAGAGTGAGTGCTGCCGCTGTTCAGCTTTTTAGGGTTCCGTAGTCAACAAGGAACCCTTATAGTTTCGCCATGTCCGTCCATCCGTCCGTCTGCAGCTTGGTTCAGAGACTCTTAGTACTAGAAAGCTATAATTTGGCATGGATATACATATTTATGATGACGCCGACAAAGTGATAAATAAAATCATGAAAAAAATGGTGTGGGGTATCGTTAGATAGGCCATTCAAAAATATTACGTGTCTGTGAATACTATTTTTCGATTGAGGGATCCGTTTGCGTAAAATTAAGCTTTAAATTACTAATTTTGTTAGACTCGAGTGAAGTGTTCCCCGCCCCCTGCCAGCTAAATGGTTGCTTTTGGATATGTGAAAATATTCACGCCAGTAGTATATATACAGTATAATATATTACAGTTAAAACCAGTTTTTAGATAGAACGCGTTTTCCCTAGTTAGAACTAGTTTTTTTTAGTAAATTGTTTTGTTAAAATCACAAAATGTTGAGTTTTGAAAAAAATGCGATCCTTATGAAGAATGTACGTTATTTTGCTAGCCCTTACACATGTATTTACTCAGATATTTTAATTCACACAAAATCGGACTTTGTTTAATACTGATATCGATATTGAAAGATCCCGTCACTACGAAACTAATAGATATCGATGCCTCGTGCGCCATGGACATCAATAGAAGACAACCTGTGACGTCATAGACGTAAGTGCATCAAGGTCAGTGTGAGATAGTGCAGCGCTGTTTTGGATTGTTATCGATATAAACAAAGAAAAGAAATATGAGTGAAGCTAATGAATTACGTTCTGAAGAACTTTTAAAAATCCTACAACGTGTGGATTAGGAAGCTGAATCCGATAAATACGAGAGTATATCAGACAAAGATTTTGAGTTAGTGTAAGATTGGCGGTAGTAGGTTGGTGGTAGTAGAACATACCAAAAATTGCGTTCTTACTTTGAATGCGATACGCCGTATCCAGAAACGAAGCGCGTAACGTGGCCAAGTATAATTGATTATAATAATAATATTAATGTGTGTTTAGCATAAACACAAACATGGAATACGCAAAAAAAAATAAGAAAATTGAACACACCCATCCCTTATAACAATTGAAATTATACGTGCTACGGGCACCACGGTCTTGATAAGAAGACTACTGGATGACGCCAAAAGTCAATAGGGATGTTGCCAACTTCTTACGGCTGAATTGAGTTATGTATCTGTTTGGTCATTATCTAGTGTATTCTGCTTTTTCTTATCACAACTATTGTTAATAAAACAAGGTATGGAAAGAACAATGGCGAAATTTTTGCTGACTTAAATTTGAGCGTCTGAAAGTGAGTTATATACGAAAGACATTCTATTAATTGTCTATATTTTTTAAAGTATAATTAGGCCTAGTCCAAAATAGATTAAAAAAACCATAATAAATAAAAAGTTATTTGATTTTTTAGTTCATTTCTTTAGCATAGTGTTGCCATTATATATTTTATCTGCTAAGGGACAAGTAGTAACTATAATATTAAGTAATAATATCATTATTGTATTTATTGCAGTAAATGAGTTAACAATACAGTTTATGTCTAAGTGTAGATGTTTATTGCAGGTAGGTAAGAATATTGTAGTGTAGTAGAAATAAATGAATTACTTTCAATTAATGATTGGCAAAAAGACTAGTACCCAAGTCTAAAAAAAATATAGCTTGGTTGTTGACGACAACCTTTTGATACACGTCAAAGTCACTTAGTTTAAATAAATATGTTCTTTCCAAAGAGTATACTACACATTTCATGCTAAAATAACTAGGTTAGGGAAATACTAATGCGATATTCCCCTTTTACTTCCACGAAATTGAATAATATTACCTATTAAACACATTATTAAAAGTTACCCAGACATAACCTACAAAAGTTTATGACTGAATATCTAATATTCTCGGCATTCTCGAACAAAAATTCTTGCACAAACTAATTCAGAACATCACCCTGAGTTAAACCAGATATTTTTCATTTAAAGACTTTCGAATTTAATCTCAGCTAAAACAATGATATATAGATAACCTGCCATTGTTCTTTGTCATTATTTTATTTATTGAGATATCGAAATACGTAATTAATTCCATTTTTCTGGTAAATTTATACAAAAAAAACATGTACGTAACATTTATCGATACTACAATTACCCTCATCACTACTTTTTAACCGACTTACCAAAAAGGAGGAGGTTCTATGTTCGACTTCATGTATGTTTTTTTTTATGTATGTTCACCGATATCTCCGTCATTTGGAGACCGATTTTGATTTTTTTTTTTATTTGAAAGAGTATGTTCCCAAATTGGTCCTATTTTAATTTGGTGAAGATCTGAATAAGGACTTCGAAGATATACAACAGAAATCTTTAATAAATAACGGCAAACCTCTCGGGATTGCTGCAATCGCATGTCTGTTCATTGTTTATACCATTTCATAACATAACATCACGCCAGTACGCTCTTAAGGGGTACGCAGAACTCTCATTTCACCGGTTATGTTCAAGTTTCATGATATTCGGGTAATCTATTCTGGCGTTATAGGTACCTTACTAAACAACTTGCCTATTAGGTAGGTACAATTAAAAAGTGAAAAATAACTTTATTTTTGGAAGTCGGTGTCCATAACGCAAAAAATTGGTACCTACCAACTTCCACCGACCGACACCGACTTCCAAAAATAAAGTTATTTTTCACTTTGTAGTTTTTTATTTGGAAGTCTGTAGTATATTTTTACAAAAAAGATTTTTATGCTATATATTCGTTTAATTCGTTATACATGTATAGCTTGGCGCTCCCCTAGCGCCACATCGCGTTCGGAACCGCTTGGCGCTTAAAAGGTTAAATTGTAGTTTTGACTAGGTATTTCTAGTTTTTACAAAGGAACTTAGTAAAAACTCGTTTTAACTTAACTAGGGAAAAAGAGTTCTAACTAAAAACGGGCTTTAAGTGTAAAATATACAACGAAATTAAAAGGACAGGGCCGAGTCACAATACTGTATAGATAACAATACCGTGCGCGAGGTATCATTCTGTAGGCTATCGAGTGTCGCTTATAAAATGGACAAAGTCGCAGTGGCAGTGGTAGGCAGTACATAACGATAATGTCCACCGCAGGGACCCCACCGCGGAGCAGGGCGGCGAGATCATCCTGGGCGGCTCCGACCCGGCGCACTACCGCGGCAACTTCACGTACGTGCCCGTGCAGCGCGCCACCTACTGGCAGTTTAGCATGGACGCCGTGACCATCGCGCACCACACCTTCTGCGCGCACGTGAGTGTCTGTGGCCTGTGGCCTGCAGCCTGCGCCCGTCTCACGCTCTCACTGACCACTGACTCCCACTCGCAGGGCTGCCAGGCCATCGCCGACACGGGCACGTCGCTGATCGCGGGCCCCAGCGCGGAGATCGAGGCCCTGAACAAGGCGCTGGGCGCCACCCCCATGGCCATGGGGCAGTACTTCGTGGACTGCTCGCTGGTGGCGCGCCTGCCGCCCGTCACCTTGAGCATCGCCGGCGCCACGTTCACGCTGGAGGGCAACGACTACGTGCTGCGCGTGAGTACCTCCAGCTCCACTGAACCTATACTTCTAGTTGCAGTGAGCGATTCAAAGAGGCAAATCAGTACATTCCATGGCACAGGCTCGGCTACGTGCTCAATCTTATTTTTACTAGCAAACATGTGCGTTAAGACGGCAAAACGGTATACCGCACAAATCGCTAGTTTGTACAGAATTTATTTGCACAATGAAGCATGTACGTACAGACTGTACAATATAAAGTGCCCTTTTCTTTGTTAAAAAACCTGGTGTACAATAAAGTTTATATAAATAAATAAATATAAATGCGCAAAAGTTTGCACCAACAAGCATGCATGCAAGTGACTATTGTGTCGACGCCATATAGATTTTGGGCCATTTTTTTGACATGTATTAAGGTTCGGCTACACAACCTTAATACATGTCTGAAGCATATCTTGGCAGAATCACAGATTGGAGAAGTTACAACGTAACAGATCTTTCACTCTCCGAGATCAAGTAAACAATTTTAAGCTCAATATCCGTGACGGTTGGGTTGAAGCCGTGACGGCTCGTTTCTTGCGAGGTGGCTGATCATAAACCCCCCGCCCACCTACCGGTGAGTGGTGAGTGGTGACGACTGCCTGGCGGAGAGCTGTAGGTAGAGGTACGCTCGAGTGAAGAAGGCCTGACAGAGTGGCCGCGATTTTACAACATTCATTAATTATACCTAAAACTAGTAAATAACGATTATAGTAAAAATGTAGTCAATAATAGAAGTGCATCACTCATTGCGGTCGAACTGCAACGAGACGGCTGGTATGTATGTTTATCGACTTAGAAATCAGTCTGAAGCCTGTATGTTGATTTATTTAAATGAGACAAATTATATCAGCTACAGAAGCTCCACAGACGTGCTGCTCTGCTGGATATCAATATCTAAGCACCATGACAATGAACCACTAAAAGTAAATCATAAAACTGATGAAAATAAGCTCACGGAGAGACGAACTCCTGTGGCCTTGTTAATAGTAGGTACAGTGTGTGTGTGTGTGTTCAGTCGCGCGGACAGAGACGTTGACTCGTGGGTCGTGTGTGCAGGTGACGCAGTTCGGCAAGGAGACCTGCCTGTCGGGCTTCATGGGGCTGGACATCCCGCCGCCCAACGGGCCGCTGTGGATCCTGGGCGACGTGTTCATCGGCAAGTACTACACCGAGTTTGACGTGGCCGGCAAGCGCATCGGCCTGGCGCCCGCCGTGTGAGCTGTGACGTCACAGTGTCACCAGCAGCCACTAATATTATATTCGAGTAGTGTGGCTACACTAGTGTTAGTGTTAGCGAGTTCCTTGCGCCGCAATAAATCCAAGCTTTCATAAATAGTTGTTGATGCAGCGCCGCCCGCCATTGTATAACGTTAACCTAACCCATAAGCATGACAACAACATTTGACACACGAGAAAGCTGTGCTTTGAGTTTTTTATGTTTGTATTTTAGAAATAAAACGTTTTAAAAATATATATATCTTTTATTTCATTTTTCTAATTATAACATTATTTGAACAACTCACACGTTCTGGAATCTAAATACAAAATATATGAAACACATTCAATCTCCATAACTAATTAATTGATGTTAATTAGACTCGATTACAAGACAACTCTTGCTCTGCGATAAAATATCTACTTAAATATATATAAATATCATTTAATTTTCATTTCGGCGAGAAGAAACTTACTTCGAGATATTGAGCCCTCATCGAATTCTATTGTGAGACTACCCTATACTACAACAAACAGAAAACTTCTGTAAACAATTAGAGAGCTGAACGTTATGATAGTTTTAATATTAAATTCACTCTGAAATTAAAGCGATCTGAGCAGAAGCCATTTATTTATAACGTCGAGCGTGCTTCACGCAGTGACACACTCGTACTTATGTGAGCAGTACATGAGGTGTGCACGTGTGACGTGTGACGTGTGACGTGCAGCCCTACGCACTACGCGTCGCCGCGTCACGCGTCGGTGGCAGTGAAAAGGATAAGGCAGTTTAACTATCATTGGCTATTATACTGTTTTAACAGTTTTAAATACATATAACCTTATATTTAAGATTTGGATTTCAATAATCCCGTTAGATCATATAAATATCTTGTCAAATTACGAAGTTGGTCAATAATTCTATAATTTCCTAATGATAGTGTGCCAAGATACAAAAACAATGCTTTAACTATCTAGTTTTTATTTAGTCCAAGTACTAGATGTAGGAGCGCCTGAGCGTCACTGTCCTCAACCGCAGAATAAATAATAGTACAACTACAGAAGGGTCACTTCGCGCTACAATTTATAGAAATAGAGACTTGTCAGTAATCAACAAAGTGCAATTCAGCTCGCATAAGCGGTCAGTGCCGAAACGATGCCGGCCTCTTCTAACGCGTAACTCTGTTCCTATCTGGCGCGTAGTGACGCGCTAGGTCTATCTACCTTGTTGTACCTACTTAGGTAGGTACATAATTATTAGTATTTCGCACACCTATTTATTCTTTTAGACACCCCATAATGATTGAAATTAAAAAAAAAACTCGTTTTCATTATGCACCTACAACCAACAGATACAGAAAAAAAAAATACAACAAAATAGCTTATCTTTCGGCAATGTAAATAAAAAAAGTAAATTTAAAAATCATAAAACCAGACTGCTTAAAAAGCAAACTAAAAAGACGTAAACAAGAAGAAAATCATGCTGTGCAGTCGGAGGATACATATTCGCGTGCTGGCTGACCATAACCAGAAGTATCCTCCGACTGCACAGCTTTTCTTCTTGTTTACGTCTTTTTAGTTTGCTTTTTAAGCAGTCGGGTTTTATGATTTTTAAATTTACTTTTTTTATT
Organism: Anorthoa munda; assembly: GCA_945859665.1. Taxonomy (NCBI): domain Eukaryota; kingdom Metazoa; phylum Arthropoda; class Insecta; order Lepidoptera; family Noctuidae; genus Anorthoa; species Anorthoa munda. Next base: position 29,255,709 of record OX243911.1, on the reverse strand, counting down.
TACAACCTTTTAGTATTTTTTTTTTGAATTAGGTACATTTAAACATATAAGTGTTATATATTTTTGAAATCGCCTCTTAAAACCCTTTATTTTGATACCCCACACGATGGGTTTGGAAGAAATTTTTTTTTCCCCACAAAATGGCGCCCAAAATCCGCCATTTTTGTATTTTCCAATTTTAATGTAGCCAGTGACACTCGCAGGATTAAGACGAATCGATTGACGTAAGAATCATCAAAATCGGCCAACGCGTTTGGTCTCTTGAACGCCACATAGGAACAAACAAACATACATACATACATAGACTGAAAAACATTACCCTCCTTCGGCAGTCGGGTAAAAAAGATAATATCGATTCCTTGTTCTTTCCTTTATTTAGACCGATCCGGCCGATCGTACCTAAACTGCGGAGTGAGACCCCTGCCTCAACCCACCAGTCAAACTTCTCTATATATACAGGATGTTTTTTGAGTGGGCGTGGATGGCCAAATCCGAAACTATAAGGAATAGCGAAAAACACTGAAAGGAGTCACGAGGCCGATTTTGATGAAAATTAAAACTGCATCATTAGATTTTTGAAAAATCAATATTTGTAGCCAGGAATCGAAACCGCTGATTTTGAAAAAAGCAACGCTGGCTCTATTATTATACCATTCGATAGTCTCGCTAATAAGGATCAAATTCTGAGGGTTCGATGCTGATCAAATGATCTATATATCCAGGAAATGCAGTTTTATTTATCATCAAAATCGGCTTTCTAGAGTGTTTTCCTTTATTCTTCATAGTTTCGGATATGGCCATCCACACCCACTTAAAAAACTCGTCCTGTATAAGAAGTTCTTGTCGGCGAAGAGAGATCCAGAGTAGATTGGAGAATTGGCGACAGAAACTGTAGAATGTTGCTTGGAAACAAACATAACGAAAACTGATAAAAATCTGTTCTGCGGTTTGGACGGATTCTAGTTTTTGAGCCATAGCGCTTTCCATCGTATCTGCTCTGACCAAGGGCGTCGCCAGCCGATAGCCTAGGGGGGGGCAAGTTGATATGGAGAATGAGAAAAGTATGAATTGTAAGCAAAGTCGAGAACACATGAAGCTTTTCACTTGTAGTACGAGCCTTACATCTACAGCGATTGTAATAATATCGGTATAGTTCTCGCCAAACTTCTTGGCCGTCCCGAAGTTGGCTGCAATGTCTGCGCAGTAGTAAATCATACAAAAACAGTACCGATCCGTGCCTTGCGCATCGGAAAGCCAACTTCAGGGCGGCCCAGAAGTTTGCCGGGCACTATTCAGAGTCCAACATGTAAAGCTACGCAACTCTACCGTACACGTTGTGCACGGAAGAGCGATCAAAATTTTCAACGCTTTTCCGTATCGGGAAAGAAGGTTTTTGCCTATTTTAGGATGTCAACAACGGTTCGGTCTGTTGGGTTTGGTTTATATATATTCATTCGCGACGTACGGGAATGATCAATCAAGCAAGTCAAGTCAAAGACTTAGGACTGTGGTTGCTTCACATTTGGCAACCTTTTAGTATCTCTAGGGGGGGGGGCAGCTGCCCCCTCCTGCCCCCCCTTGGCGACGCCCTTGGCTCTGACTTGCAGCATCTCGTTTCACTCGTAGAAAGCGGTGACAAATATTATGTTGGAATGAGAATCCAAAGATGTTACGCGAATTGATGAAACCTATACAAACGCAAATGCGAAAATGTGTCGTCTGTTTGTTACCTGAAGAACTGTGAACCTGTAGATGGTACCTGGATAGAATAAGACCAGGAGTAGAGAATAGAATAATTATCACTCGGGTGAAGCCACGTGAAGAAGTTAATGCGGATATTAGAGAAACTGAAAGTGGCACCGATAACTGAAAAGTTGTGTGAAAATTAGTTGTCACCGGTTATTTAGTGCAGAGGAATGCAGAACACGTCGTAAGGAATGTTTAGAGTTCGAATGTGGATTGCAATCAATCCACATTCGAACAGCAATTCGTGCAGCAATCTGCACGAATAGGGGAAGGCCGAAGAAACAATGCAAGGAGTGAGAGAAACACGTGGCTAGATCGACGGCAAATGCAGAATGTTGTCAGGAAATCAGCGGCTGGCAACTTTGCGAGCTACTTAGGGTGAATCAAATCATAATTAATCAACGATTTCCGATCGAAATACCCCTGACAAAACCTCGACAATCTTCCGCAGCCTAAGGGCGCGATGATACACATAACTCTATACAAGGATCGTACAGCGTCCCATCGGACTGAAGTTACCTTACATACCACTAGATGAAGTCCGAAATTACGCGACGGAAGATCGACGTCTTCAGCTCCTTTCCATGTATGTATGTCGGTTCTCGGCTTACAACTAGTTTTTGCGATAGGACTGTTGAGATGTCATCAGTTTATTTCTTCTTCTCTGGGAGCTTACAGGTACCGATTTTTTTAAATTGAGCGTTCGGACCGCGAGTAAGCTGTGCGTCGGATAACTTTATTTTGTTGTGGGTATATTAATTAGCCACACTGTAATAATGCTTCGTTGTTTTACAAAAAAAATATCATAATATAAAGCGCATTTATAACTCGACGGAAACCAGATCAAAACAAACAATATCGTATTAATTTCATAATTAAATACTATTTATTTAAATAAAAGATTAAGTAAAATAGATCGTCCATACATAAATTATAATTACAATATTCTGATAGAACATGTGACGGGGCGCGCGCTCCGCGATGCTACACTATGCATACAACTATAACTAGCGGCACTACACTAGTCCCAGTTTATGTTTTTTCCGGAACTTTTTCACGTAGGCCTCCACTAGCGCCTGGATCTTGGACGGGTTGATCTCACCCGTCTTGTTGTGGCAGATCTGAAACAAAGCGCTGTGTTACTGCTGCTCCATGCCACACCACACATCATCCTGCAGGTGCAGATGCAGTCCGTCCTGCACTGCCAAGTGTTACCTTGGGCACGGTGCGGCGCAGGATGTCCTTGTACTCGTCCTTGGTGACGTGCTTCTTGTTGTAGTGCGGCTTCAGCACCAGCTTCACTTCCTCAACCACGCGCTCCTGGCGGTTCAGCTTCTTCAGGAACTGCAACAGACCATAGCTGTAGTCGCAACGTGAACGACACAAAGGAAACAAACAAAACGAGGCTACCAAGCGAGTCATGCCAACGCCCCGAGCTCTAGCTACAAAATAATATCAATCACACACATAAACAGCGTGATTGCTCACTTTGCTCTTCACTTGCATCTCGACGGCGGAGCTGGGCAGGTCGTCCAGGATCTTCAGGTTGTCCTCGTCGATCTTCACGCCCACCTGCGTTTTACCTGCCGATGGAAACACTGCGTTACTACGAGACCGCTCTAAGTGCTTGCGCGAGTTCGGGCTCGGGCGGACGTACTAAGGTACCTTTCTTGCGGCTGAGCTTGACGGGCACGCGGGCGGCCTGCGCGCGCGCCGGGCGGCGTGCACGCGCGCGCGGCCGCTCCAGCAGCGCGTCGAAGCCGCCGCGCGCGCCGGGCGGCTCGAACAGGTCGCCGAAGTCGCTGGAGCCGGGCGAGTAGGGCGAGTCGTCGTCCGACTCGTCGCGCCGCCGGGCCGCCACGGCCGCCGTGCTGGGGCCCAGCGCCGCCGGCCGCTGGATCTTGGCGGCCTGCATGGGCTTGATGGGGTCGGACTTGATGGGCGACGGCTTGGCCAGGAACAGCTTGGGCGGCTGCGAGCGCGTGGGCGACGGCAGCACGATGCGCACGGGCGGCGCCGCGGGGCCCGGGGCGGGCGCCGGCGCCGGCGCGGCGGGCGGCGCCAGCGCGGGCGCTGCGGGCGCCGCCACCGGCGAGCCGGGCGCTCCGGGCGCTCCGGGGGGCTCCGACGAGGCGTCGCCCGGCACCGGCTCCGGCGACACGTCGCGCGTGGACTGCAGCAGCGCCATGACCTGTGGACGTCATTCGTTGATCTTAATACTAGTGCATTTATTATTTATAATACAATACAGTTTTCTAACTGGTACTTTTACATAGATAGATTAGTCTTTATTAACGTACACTATACAGTGTTCATTTTTCAAGTGGGTGTGGATGGCCAAATCTGAACTGAAAGTATGTGGAATAACGATTGAAGTCATAAAAATCTATGGAAAATATTCTAAACCAAATGAAAATTATTGTAATGTTAATACACTACAATCATTGAGACATGGAATCCAGCCAGACAGCAAATCCAGTATTGAAAATAATGGCTATCATTTTGAATAATTAATCATTTAAGATTTATAAACCCCAAAATCTCAAAGACGACGACATCGAACGGGAACGGAAAGCGTTGTATATCAGAGTGAACATGCTGACTGGCAGGATTGCACGATGCTCACTTCCTGTTAAGACGTCGCTCTTTCAAGGCTACTGTATACACGAAAGGCCTGTGTACTGTATACACGAGCGGCCTGTGTACTGTATACACGAGCGGCCTGTGTACTGTATACACGAGCGGCCTGTGTACTGTATACACGAGCGGCCTGTGTACTGTATACACGAGCGGCCTGTGTACTGAGTGTGAGCTAGATATACGCAAACATCGTACAGCGCTCTCCGCGTTCAGTATAGCAGTAATAACGCGTTTAGGATGCTGGAGGCGCTGCCTCGCTGTCGCTTCTGTAGTGCGTCGGGGATGTTCGCAGGGTGTGCAGCAGCTCCAGACTGTGTTTTCGAGGGTCGCTGTTGTGCCACCTCACATGGGTTGCCACCACGGTGATCCAGTACTATTTGTTTTTTTGTTTGTTTTTGTGAAGTTTCAGTTCTTACTAATATATTTGTAAGTTTGACTAATAATTTTTGAGTCATAAATGATACTTGAATAAAGATAATCCTATTCTATAGGCAGGTAACCTATAAGAAAATGAAGGAGGTAAGCTCTTTATAAGAAGTCGGCCTTACCTTCTCCATGGGTGAGAGGGGACGTCGGTCGAGGACCTCGTCGGCGGACATGTTGGTCTTCTGCGCCGCCTCCAGCGTCATCGTCAGGCAGGCGCGCGGCGGCGAGGCGGCGCGGGCGCAGGCCGGCGAGCCCGAGGCCGAGCGCGTGGGCTCGTAGGGGTCGTAGGCGTCCGGCGAGTCGGGCGGCGACGGCGGCGTCAGCGGCCCGCGCGCGTCCTCCGCCGGCTCCGGGGCCGGCGGCGGCGTCTTGGGGCCCACGGCGTGCTCGGGCGCCGGCGCCGGCGGCTCGGCGCCGGCGCCGGAGGGCTCGGGCGCGCCGGGCTCGCTGTCGCTGAGCACGATGACGTTGCGCGGCGAGGGCGTGAGCTCGCGGAAGGGCGAGCGCTCCAGGTCGATGATGGCCACGGGGCGGGGCGCGTCGCCCGGGGCGGAGGCCGGCGGCGCGGCCCGCTTGCGGCGCCGGCGCCTCTCGCGGCGCGCCTGGCGCCGTTCGTCACCCGAGGCGCGCTCCTGATCCTTGAAGCTGACGCTGACGAGGATGTTGTCTCCGGATGTGAACACCTGAGTCATTCCCGTAAAAAGTTCATCAACATCCATCATGCCATAAAGCTCTATGTTTGCCGCCCTCGTTAATCCATGCTTTTTAATGCAAAAATGAGTGTATGTGCCCCTATTTCTCCATCAATTGTGGACCGATTTCCAAGTAGTCATCAATCTGATTAGAATATCCCATGGAAGTCGAGGGTATGTTCATCAACATCGCAAGCATTTTCATTTAGAAAGTATCATTTGGTGAAGTGGAACTGATGAAGAAGACTGCAGTGACCAAATCCGAAACTACGAGGCACAGTGAAAAACACTCACTGAACTGGACAAACTTTTCAATGATGAGTGTGAATATTAAAGTATAAGAAATGTCGAATAGTTAAACAACTGTGATAAAACAAAATTTAATAAATGGTTCTGATGAAAATGGTACTATCAAACTGATCAGATGACTGATGGTGAAGCCGGAAAACAGAAAACAATGGACCTAGTCGTGTTTAAGCTTATTGGAATCGTCATGACAAGAACCGGCTATAAATAAATTTCATGGTAATATGGGGTACCTACCTACTGACACTAAAAAGAAAAAAAAAAGGATTTTATAAAAAACTAGCTGTTCCCCGCGGTTTCGCTCCCATGGATGTCACTCGGAAATAATGTAGCTATCTATTAGTGAAAGAATTTATTAAATCGGTCCTGTAGTTTCGGCGCCTATTCGGTACAAACAAAAAAAAAATATTTCCTCTTCATAATATTACGAGAACTCCAAAAGAAGGAGTTCAACAAGTGGGCAAAGGGGTTGGTGGCAGATTTCTTAACCAGAGCACAAAAATAAAATTCTCGTCTTAATACGTGCATCAAAAATTTTAAACCGACATACATCTAGTACACAAAATTTCTGGACATGTCCTATAATCTACAATACCAAAAATTTATTATAAAAAATGATGTTTTCTTTTTGTGTAAATGATACAACATATCTCGGATGGGCTCACCTCCTTGGAGGGTCCGGCGGGGTCGCGCAGGCGCCGGTGACGAGCCGGCTCGCGGCGCCGGCGCGCGGGCTCGGGCGCCGGCGGCGACGGCTCGGGCGGTGGCGTGCGCGGCGACAGCAGGCGCGAGTCCACCGAGCCCGGGCCCGGCCCCGGCCCCGGCGCGGCCGACAGCGCCGGCGAGGGGGAGCGGGAGCGGGAGCGGCGCACGCGGCGCCGGCGCGGGCTGCGGCGGCGCGGACTGCGGCGCCGGGACGACGAGCGCGACGAGCGCACGCGCTTCTTCCTCTTGGCGGGCTTGGGGCGCGGGCTCTTGGAGCCCGAGGCCTCGCGCCGCCGCTTGCGCGAGCGCTCGGCCGAGCGGCGGCGCCGGGGCTCCGCGCGCTTGTCGGCCGAGCGGCGCCGGCGCCGGCGCGGGGCGGGGCTGGGCTCGCGCGCGGGGCGGGGCGTCAGGCGCTCGGGGCTGAGCGAGGGCTGCGCGCGGGGCGACACGTCCCGCCCGAAGGCGTCCTTGGGGCGGCGCCGCTTGTCGCTGAGCAGCGTGCGCACGTCGTAGCGCTCCAGGTCCTTGCGGCGCTCCTTGCGGCGCAGCTTGCGGTCGCGCGAGGCGTCGCTGGAGTCGCGCCTGTCGCGCTTCTTGTCCTTGTCGCGGTAGTTGCGCTCCTTGCCGCTCTTGCTAAGCTTCTTGAAGGCGACGTCGGCCTTTTTGCCTTTGGCCTTGCTCTTGTCCTTGCCCTCCTTCTTGGAGTCTTTCTTCTTCTTCTTCTTGGCGTCGTCCGGGCGCGGCTCCTTCTTCTTGTCCACGATCTCGCCCTCCTCGTCGGTGGGCGCGGAGGGCGCGGGGGGCGCGCGGGGCGCGGGCGAGGCGCGGGACCGCTCGGAGGGCGCGCGCTCGTTGTCGGAGAACATCTCGTTGCCCTCGTCTTCGGATATCATCTCGGTGTCGAGCCCCTCGATGCCCTTTTCTTTCTCGGTCTCGAGCGACGTATCCTTGGACTTGTTCTCGTCGAGGCAGGGCGTGTAGCTCCTCTCGTCTTCGGTCTCGCTGATGGACTCCGTCATCTTCTCCAGCAGGTCGTCGTTCCTGTCGACGGAGCCCTTCCGCGGAGAGTGCGGGAGCGCCGGCAGCTCAGTGTCGGACAGGTCGTCGGAGCTGGTGGAGGCGCGGCGGCGCGGCGGCGGCGTGGCGGCGTGCTCGCTGTCCATGCTGTCGTCGTCGTCGTCGTCGTCTGCCTTGTCCTCCGTCACCGAGGCCGCTACATCAGTGGGCGTAGTCGGTTCCTCCTCAATGTCAGGTGTGGTAGCATCTTTATCTATTTCAGTGGCACTGTTTGCGACTAGTTCCTGCACTTGGTCGGGCTCCTCGTGGTGAGTATCGGCCGGCTCGATGGTGTCGCTCTCCAACGCGAGTTCGGAAGCGTCCTCCACCTTATTGGGCGAGTCAGGGCGCTCCGCTCGCTCTTCGGGCTGAGCGGCGCTGTCCAGGAGCGGGGCGGCGGCGTCGTGCTCCTGCGCGGCGCTGTCATCATGCACCTGAGCGGCGCAGTCGTCGCGTGTGTCGGCGTCACCGTCGCGTGTGACGGCGTCACAGTCGCGTGTTCCAGCGTTACCGTCACGCGGCAGCAGGTCGCCGGGCTCGGCAGCGGGGGCACTCTCACTGTCCTCCACTACCTCTTCCTCCTCGTCCTCCATCTCTTCGTCGTACAGACTAACTTGTCGTTTTATCAACGAAGGCGTGTTCAGTTTAATCTTAATAGGGTTCCGCGGATTGGTGGTGATGGGACATCTTTTGGAGACCTTCTCTTTGAGCTCTTGTTCAGTTTTGTTCCGGACGGTGGGCGTGGTGATGGCGGAGGGCTCGGGCTGCACGCGCGGCGCCGGCGCGGGCGGCTCGTCGTCCTCCTGCACCAGGTCCTCCAGGGAGTCGCGCGGAGCGGCGGCCGCGGGTGCGGGGGCGGCGCCCGACGTGTTGGCGATGTGCACACTGGTGGCGGAGTAGATGGAGAAGTTGGGGCAGTCGCCCTCAGAGTCGTCGTCGCTGGCGCTGCCGGAGCCGGGAGCGGGGGCCGCCAGCAGCGCGCGGTGCTCGTGCAGCACGGCGCGCACGGCACTGTCCAGCACGCCGGCTGCCAGGGAAGCTGGGGGCGCGGGGGGCGCGGGTAGCTCGGCCGGGGGCGAGGGGGGCGCGGGCGGGGGAGAAGGGGGCGCGGGCGGGGGCGATGGGGGCGCAGCGGGCGGCGCGCGGGCCTCGTCGTCGTCGCCGCTGTCGTCGTCGTTGGTCGGCTCGGTGGGATCGTACTTCTCAGTATCTATGACTAAACTGGAATCACTCTTCTCATCTTCGGACTTGTCCACGTCCGGCGTCTTGTCAAACTTGAACATGGGCGGCTCCGGCAGCGGGCGGTAGGGTTGCGCCTGCGGTTGAGGCTTGGGCGCGGGCGACGCTTGCGCTGCGGCCTCTGGAGTATTGTTTGCCGAGTTTTGTCGGCGAATTGGAGCCATTCTCATATCGAGAGGGTTCTCGAAGCCCCCAAACGAGTGCCTGTGCGGCACGGGCGGCGGCACGTAGGGCTGCCAGGCGGGCGCGCCCAGGCTGTAGCGGCCGGGCTGGTTGCTCTGCGCTCGGCTCTGGTCGGGCGCGGGCCGCCTGTTGCGCTCGAACGGCTCGTCTCCCTGCTGATACTGGTGCGGTCTTCTAGAGTAATTGTTGTATGTGTCCATGTCATCGCGGCGCGCGTTGTTGCTCTGGTTGAACGCGTTCCCCGCGCGGTTCTGGTAGCCGCCGCTGCCGCCACCGCTGTGGTTGCCGTCGTAGCCGCCGCGGTTATTGCTGTTGAGGCTGTTGGAGCCCTGCTCGCGGTGGTAGTTGCCGGTGTAGCCGCCGCCCCAGCCGCGGCCGCCGCGCGACTGGCCGGGGTACGACGGCACTTTCTTCGTGGCGTCCTCTCCCTGCGAAAGATCTATCTTGTCCTGTTTTTTCGGCTCGTCAGATTGTTTCTTCGGAAGCTTGGTGTTTTCGCGAGTTTCTAATTTAATATTAACACTACCGTCTACAGAAATGGATACGACAGATTTTTTTGAATGAAGCAAAGTTTGACTTTCGAGGATGGAAGAGAGAACGTCCGGTGCCGACGACGCGTGCGTCGGTGACGGAATGGATATCATCTTTCTTCTCGCCTGGAACAAGTCACCATATATGTAATTATTACACAAAATAGTAATGAGCAACATAAATCAAGCCCCGCGCATGGCGCAACCACCGTACCTGTCTGTAGGCGCTGAACACGCGCGCGGCGGGGCGCGCGGCCACGGCCGTGCTGGCGCGCTCGGACCCGTGCTCGTCGTCCTCGGAGAAGTACTCCAGCGAGTGCGAGTCGCCGAACAGGCTGAGCGCGGGGATGCCGGCGCGCAGGCGCCGCGCCGCCAGCCCCTGGGCGCCGCCCGCGCCGTCGCGCGCGCCGCCCCCCCGGGCGCCGGCCGCCCGCGCGCCGCCCGCCCCGCTCGCCAGCAGCGCGGCCCGCACGCTGGCCAGCACGTGCGAGCGCCGCGCCGCCGTGCGCGGTTGGCGTCTCTTCGTCTGCACACACACATTCACAGGTTACATTTCCAATTAAAACGTTAAAGCTATATTCATTATTCATAACTATATCTCGCCCGCGAGTTCGCCCGCAAATTTTTACTCAACGATAGCATAGATTTTTATCAGTAAAAGATTTTTTGTAATGGGTTCTTATACTTACCTTTTAAAACATAATTTACACAATTTGAGCTCATTTAACTAATAACAATGTAGAAGACATGTACTGACCCTCCTTTTCTTTAGTTTCCTCTTAACTCGTTTTGTGACTGGAAATTTGCCATTTTCTTGAACTTCATATTCAATAATAACAGTTTTAGTTCTTCTTCTCTTTGGTCTTCTACGGTTTGTATGTGCTGTAGTTTTACGCCTTGTGGTAGTTGCTCGAGAGCTGCTACCTTGTGCTGAGCGAGATCCTCTTGATGTTGTTGGTAAATCATCAGAATTCAAGTGACTTCCTCTGTGGCCGGAAGATGTAGATGGTTCATCTGCGCTATGAGTCCTCGATGATCTAACATTCCTAGTCTCCCTGATCAATGCACTTCTAGACGGTATATCCATATCTGTTGTGATGCCAGAAAATAAGAAGTCCATGTCTGATAGCAAGGTGTCACAATTGGGACAGAGCCACTGATCAATAGGGACCTGCAACACAAGGAAATCCAAGTTCTAATTCATGGATAAATAACAGTAATGATTGTCTGTACTTAGTTGGAAACTGTGCCCTTGAACTCAAAGTATTTAAACATTACCTCCAACAGTGGTGGGGTGAGGCACTGCATGTGATATCCAAGGTCACATCCGTCGCACAGAAGCATAGTTTCTTCATTGTCTGTGCGGCCACACACCTATAACACAATATTTCATGGTGTAGTAAAAGTGCAATTGATTAATACTGCCATCCTAGATCTTAGAGTGGCACTATGTAACCTCCGTAATCAGCAAAACATTCTCTAATTGATTTCTCTTAGCAGTATTTTTTTACTATCAAAGGATTCTGTATAAAAAATATAAAATGCCACAAATTGCAGTTTAAAACCTATTTTCAGTAAGAATAAGTCATATGCTCCTATTTGCAAGTGCACAATAATTAGATCTATTTTTTGACACCTGAAATCTCTTGCATATGATTAATAGTTGCTAAACTGCATTGATAGTAAATTTTTCACATTTATTTATGTTTTTCGTCAATAACTCAAAATATGATTTTTCAGATGTTGATACTCTAGGTATAGGACGGCAGAATAATGCTTTATGTTTGCAGTCATGGTCAATGTTAACACCTTGAACCAGTTGCATACCAGATAGTGGTACTCATAATAATAAATCATTTACTTACAAGATCAATTCAATTTTTTAAAGTTTATAGTCTACTAATAAGTTCATAATCTATTACAAGTTATTATTTGTAAGTAAAAAAATAAATAAAAATGGTTACAGTCCTGTTGGATCAGTGTTCATAACAATTTATTTACAAACTATGTAAGTAAAACAATACACAAAATTTACGTCATCATATTTACCTCACAAACAGTTGGGTCCTCGACCACAAGCAGCTCAATTGAAGGCCTGCGCTCCACCACCTTGACAGGCTCTGTACGAAGCACACGACCACCTGCACAAGCTCTCACTACTATAAAATCAAACGTCATTCTGTCTACTGGACAGGTGTTGACATTCTTAGACCATTCAGTGATACAATCCAAACAGAAGATATGTTCACAGCTCTGTGGTGTCCCCACTTCTTGATCTGTGAAACGTAAAAGGCAAATGGAGCACTTGTCAGAGTTGCCTTCTGAGCTATCCGATGCAAAACCAGAAGTCGGTTTGGCAACCGAGGCGGCGGCCTTGGGCGCGTCCGAATGGTCGGTGGCCCATCCCGACGTGTCGCTGTCGCCTTCAGAGTCCCGCAGCTTGGGCAGCGCGCGCTTGCGCCGAGCTCCCGCGCACACCACTGAACTGCCGCTGCTGTCACTCCCGTCATCACTCAGCACCTAAAACACACTCATTGTAATAATCCACCGACTCTAGCACTAATACAACATGTTGAAGCTTGCTCAGTCACCCTCAATCTCTTTCTGCGTGACCCCGCTGCTGTGACACTTTCATCGCTGTCCGAGCTCGAATCCGACGACAACACCATCACTTTCTTGATTTTGCGTTTCGGCCGTGGAGGCGAATCTTCGCTGCCTTCCTCACTCATTCTCACAAGTAAACAGTCGAATAGATTTTAGTGGGCACGACACGAAGCAAGTTGCAAAGGTGTAAATGACCTCCGCGAAGTAATATTCGAGTCAACTAAGGTAAAATATGAGAAATTCATTCGGCCTGCATATAGATATCATCCATCAAGACAGTTTGCACACAATTTATTGCGTACGCGTTGTCCTAAAATGATTCCACTATTTTGACAGCAAGCCGCTATCAATGGTCAAGCGGCCATTTTCCTTTCAATTCTTTTTTTTTTAATTTTTCATAGTGATGTTACTAACCATAATCACAAATACTAGTTTTGGTTATGGTTGTGACAATTGGTGAAATAAAATAAAATCAAGATCAAGATCTGATGACCCTGGCTGGAGGCTATATAGCTTAGTCTCCACAGGATAGCCCGGTTAAGCAGTAGGCAATCACTTTGATTGATCTGCGAAACGCCCCTTATTCAAAAAATATAAAAAATAATAAACAAGATCTGATAAAACTTAATCGTGATCTGGCTGACCAAAACCAGATGTTTATCCTCCCGCCTCCGACTGCACAGCATGATTTTCTTCTTGTTTGAGTCTTCATAGTTCGCTTTTTAAGCAGTCGGGTTTTTTTAATTAACTTTTTTTATTTATAGCTTTTTAGTTACCATTTTCTTTGAATTAGGTACATTTAAACATAAAAGTTTTATATTTTTCGGTCGGAAGTCGGTTATAATTTTTTGGTTTACTCGACTCAATGTTTCGACGTATGTCGGATTATTGCAAAAAAAAACAAGTCAAGTGCGAGTCGAACTCATGACCTCAGACCTGAATATCTGGTATAAATTTGAACTTGCTAAGTCCACCCATTCCTAAGAATATCGATGGTGACACACGGACAGACGGATAAGAAAGTGATCTTTTAAGGGTTCCTTTTTTACCTTTTGTGGTACGGAACCCTAAAAAGGAGATGGGGTGGAATTGTATGAACTTTCGTTCAAGAAGATCTACATTCTATTGATGTTTACTATAGTGCTTTACAAATATCAAAGTTCATGATACTTAATCGGTAAACTAATAAAAATGCGGCACCATCACTTTCATGAGTTTGCGGTTGGGCCATGGAGGAGAATCTTCGCTGCGTTCCTCACTCATTGTCTCAAGTAAACAGTCGAATTGAATTTAGTGGGCACAATAAGAAGCCTGTTGTAAAGTTATTGCGTATGCGTTATCCTAAAATGATATCACTAATTTGAAAGAAACAAGTCGCCAATAATGATAAAGCTACCATTTTACTTTCAATTGTTTTTTTCTAATTTTTCACAGTGATGTTATTAACCAACTAGCTGCCCCACGCGGCTTCGCTCTCGTCAACTGGCTACCTACCTACCCATCCGTTTACGCAGCGCACGCAACGGAAGCTCTCAAAATGTTTTTTTTTCCCGTTTTTGCAACATTTTTCATTTATGCTCCGCTCCTATTGGTCGTAGCGTAATGTTATATAGCCTTCCTCGATAAATGGACTATTCAACACAAAAAGATGTTATTCAATTTTAACCAGTAGTTCTTGAGATAAGCGCGTTCAAACAAACAAACAAACTCTTCAGCTTTATAATATTAGTATAGAAATCACAAATACAAGTTTTGGTTATATAGAAATAGAAGTTCTAATTCAGGTTGTGGCAGTTGATGAACTAAAAATAAAATCAATCATGATTTGCAGTTTTAATTTTATCAGATTATAAAGCAATAATATTCCTATACTTCTTATAAGATAGCTTGATCTCTGCGACAGCTGTCAGTATCAATACAGTAACAATAGCGCTTGCAGGCTAACAATAACGTAACAATAACGTATACGTCAGTTTGACATATGTCGCAGAGATCAAGCTATCTTTTATGAAGTATAGGTGTCAATTTCAATTAAAACAGTCATTAACATACCTTCATCATACCAATATGAACCAAAATTGAAAAGTTAATATTCGTAAAGTAATAAAACTGGTCTATTGATATCTTAGATAAAGTACCTATATATTAAGCCTTAAAATGAGCTTGATTGATAGAGCGAGATGGCTAATTGGCAGCTCCATGTAAATAATAAGGACGAAAGATTATTTTTTGTCTTTGTCACCGTGGCCGGTTTCTGTTGTTTGTCAAACACTAATACAATGGCAGGTTTGACAAACAAACTCGGTTTTGTTTGATTTTTTTATGATTTCGTGGTATTATGTGTTAATTGAGACAAGGAATTTGGGTTATTTATAGATAATAAGTGTCAGTGCGATGGTGGGTTTTAGTGTTCTTGTTCTTGTTGTAACACCAGAACTAACTATTGCTGTCTCATGTGCGGCCACGCCAGTGCTTAATCTATAGGTACTTTATCTAAGATTGATATGCTCAATCCGGCGTGATGATGGTGTAAACAATATATATGCGATACGATTGCAGGAATCTATCTAATAAAGAAGAGTTCCATTTAATATCTCCGAAGTTCTTCATTTCCACCAAAATATGGGACTAATTTGGGGACATACTCTTTCATACTAAAAGAATATACAAAATGTGTTAAAAATTGGCGAAGAAAACAATAAAAAAGTCGTTTATAAAACCAACTCATCATCATCATCATCATATTCATCATCATCCACTGCCCAACTTTGCCCACTGCTGAGCATAGGCCTCTCTTTTCTTGTGTCTCTTTTCGTGAGCCTCATCCAGGTTCTACCAACGATGGTAACAATGCCATCGCCCATTTTCCCATCTTGCCGCCTGCCAGACGCCCGATATTTCTTCTTCCAGTCTTTGGATGCCACTCGGTCAAAGCTTTAATCCACCTGTCAAAACCAACGAATCTAATTGATCTTGAACAGGGTGGGCAAAAAATTGATATGGCGGTAGTAGTGGTAAATTGGAGTAAAAAAAACAAACAAAATTTGTTACTTTAGGACCTACTGCAAGCTATCGCCCTGTTTCATTTGATCCACAAGTTTTTTGCCCATTCCAATATTCCATATACTCAGCGACCATACAGTGCCGATGCATACATATATTATGCTAGCGCTACTCGTATTAGTAAGTTGGGTAAGTTGACTCATCAGCTCTACATCAGTCACATCACTACCAGCTTATAAGATTTTGTCCATTCCTATTAGTATTTAGTAGTCTATGGATATTATCACAGAGAAAAATAATATAAATATATAGATTATGCTCATGCACGGCGAAGACGACGAATGTGATTTTCGCTTTGTGGTGCTTTTTCGTTTATTTTCATAGTTTTTAACAAAAATAATGACCGCTGAAAACGAACGTGAAATATATCACAAATTAGAAGCTATGAAAGAGATCAGGTATGATGATTTATGATTGATAAAATATTCAAAATGCCTTTCCAAATCGCACCTGTGGACTCGATCAATAAACACTTGACATTATTCTTGTTGTAAGTACTTATGCATGATAAATCAAAACTAAAACGTAAGAAAGTAACTCAAATTGTAACCCTTCAAATAGATTATCAAATAAATTATTGAGAATACAAGTCGATAATATTTTTTTTGTCTTTGTAAACATTTAGCATCCAATTTGTATTTCGTCTTTTTACCCTACTGCAAGGAATGGGTTATTATACATTTGCCACTACACTTCACTCCAAAGCTACTAAACATACGATATTTCATATTAATACTTACGTTAAACTTCATAATTCTTCTATTCTTTGTTAAAAAATTACTAAGTATTATCTATAAACCTTCTTCCTTTCTTGAATATATTTAGAATGGGATTTTCTGGGATAGATCTTTTCTGCTGTAAATATCACTTACACTCATCTTTAAGAAAAAAAAGAATAATTTAGTGTAATTTCTTCTGCTTGGAGACAATATTAATAGCTGCATGCATTCAAATTTTCCAGAAATAAAACCATAACTCTGGAGCGTATGAAGCGCAGCATTCTGAATGAAGTGCGCAGCGGGGACCAGGAGGGGCGCTGCCTGGCGCAGTACAAGCGTGAGATGGAGCTGCTGCAGCAGGAGAAGATGAGCCATGTGGAGGAGCTGCGCCAAATTCATGCTGACATCAATGCTGTATGATTTTTTACTATCTAATTATGCAACATTAAAAAACCTCTTTTTCTCTTCTACAAAAATGGCCAAATTTTATTAGGTTATGAGTTACAAGTAATGACTAAGAGAGAATGAGGTTTCTTAAAAAGATATCGAAACTATAGGTAGTATGATTTAACAAGGGAACAGCCTAACACTAAAATATAGAATCTGTATGATAGTGTTCAACAAATTAACAGTAACATTTCCTCAAAATTAAAACGAGGAAATATTTATCCAGTTAGTTAAGTATTAAAACCCATAAAAAAAATACCAAATGAGATCAATAAACAACAGTTTTTCTCAACATATTGGAATGCTTGAAAGTACAGGAATCATAAACAATATCAGTGGCATGTAGGAGCTATTAATACCAGCAGCCGCCTGTTTGTTTAGTTAGGCGCGCGCTATTGTTGGCCCACTATTGTAACGTTTTAAACTGTTTGTTTTCTCTGTCAGTGTGTGATGGCCTGCTATGAATAATTGAATTCGATTTTACTTGTAGACGCATGCTCTCAATTTCATATGATTCCTGCTGGCCTCCCTGTGTCAACTCACACTCGCATATTATACCGAGCTGCAGACTTCATGTTATTTTTTCAGTTGATTTGTAACAAAAATAATTTTCACATTCAGATGGAGACGGTGATAAAGCAGACAGAAGAGAGCATGACGCGGAAGCTGTCGGCGGCGTCGCGGCTGCACGAGGACTACCGGCCGCTGAAGGCCGAGGTGGACCTGCTGCGGCGCCAGTGCCTGGGCCTGGAGCGCTTGCCCGACCTGCACGAGGAGGAGGGCAGCCCCATCACGCCCGAGTATGTGCCTCTGCACCACTATGTCACCTCCACATCTCACCACTTACAGATCAAGATGAAACTGCAGTACTAATGAGGGATTACAGCCTGCTTGCTCACTCTTACAGAGAGTAAGCCTGTGTCCCAGTAGTGGGAATGTTATAGAATATGAATAGTACATAAGTGATTGTGCATATGCAAATGCTGATATTGCTTAATCTTAATAATCTTATGGTGTGGGAGCACCATACAGTTAGTTGATTATGATTTGTCATTTAATATATCTCAATGTTCACTTGCATCAACAAGCAAGGAATCTACATAACATAGTTGGTTTGAAGTACGATGGAGTAAGATGTCAGTGTTTCCAGCCGCTTCCCCGCGCTGCCGGGCGGAGGCCCCGCCGCCCAGGGCTCCGCCCCGCGCCTGGCGGCCTTCCTGCCGCCCGCAGCCCCGCGCAAGCCGCCGCCGCCGCCGCCCGCGTTCAGGTCTGCCCTCGACCAAGATTTCCTTACCGTCTCGCTGAGGTTCGATTATGTTTTATTTTTGTTTTCGTTCTCTACCTGACTACCCTCGCACCTCCACGCGTCCTTACCTCCCCTAATCCTTACCTTTTAATTATTCATTTATTTGATTATAGTTTATTTTGTCAAAGGATATTATAATTTTAATTTTTGTTTGGACAATTTTGATCGCAATTTTTTTCTATACTTAGATAATTATTTTGGTTAGAAATATTTAAAGGAAACTTTACATTAATAAAATATTGATAATCAAAGATCTATTCGATGAGTGGTTCAATAAGTGTTGGTCTGGCTTGCACATGTGTATGTGTGTGTGTGTGTGCAGGCAGCAGCCGCCGCCCATGAAGTCGTGCCTGTCGTGCCACCAGCAGATCCACCGCAACGCGCCCATCTGCCCGCTGTGCAAGGCCAAGAGCCGCTCGCGCAACCCCAAGAAGCCCAAGAAGAAATAGTGTCCGCCACCACCACCACCACCACCAGCACCACCACCATACATACACCCACCACTACGTGTACGTGTCACCGCGGCCGGAGCCCTGAAGCGTCGCGCGTCGGGTCGATCTCAATGTTTATTGTAACTAATTTCGTTGTTTGTAAACTTATTCTGCCAGTTTTTACTCTGCTGGCTTGTAAGTCCGTGTTTTACTAAGTACAAAGAGTAAATAATTGGGACTCGTTAAACTGGCCACTTTGAACTGAAAAGGCTAGCGCACATCGAGACGAATATTACAATATAGAACTGTAGTATTAAAAAGTACTCTAAAAGCACACATTTTAGTGAGACAATTTGAATTAGCCCCACGGGACGAATCACCTCCGTCTCCAGGCCGCCATCCGCCATCCGCCATGCGCCATCCGCCATCCGAACGAAAGCGATTCAACCAATAACGCACAGTTCGTATTTATATTACTCGTATTTAAAAATTAATTTATAAATAAAAAAAACCCGACTGTTGGAAGCTAACTAAAGAGTTGTGATAAAGAAAAAATCATGCTGTGCAGTCGGAGGATACATATTCGCGAATTAGCTGACCCCCTGATCCTCCGACTGCATGCTGTGCAGTCGGAGGATCAGGGGGTCAGTTTTTAGTTATCATTTATTTTTGAAATCCCTCTCGATGGCTTGGGAAGAAAAAAGAAATTGAGACTCGCACATGAAGCCCAAAATCCGCCGTGTTTGTTTTTTTTAACTTCACCTATCTAAGAACACTGGGGCGGTCAAGACGTATCTAACGATGTCTGAATTATATAAATCTGTCTAGCGTTTTGAAAGACATGAGGTAATAAAGAATATTAAATACATACCCTTTCCTTGCAGTCGGGTAATAACAGGAAATTTTATATATACGCGCGTCATCTAGACAGAAGTGTCGTTACGTTGAAGAGATGGAGCCTATTCAGCTACGTACAATTTTAGATGTTGGCCTCGGCGCTCTTCGATCCGGCCTAGAGCCGCAGCGGTCACAGCAACATGCTGACGTTCACGAACTAAACCCAAAGAAACAAGTAAAGATCAGATTTTGGTCTGGTCTGAGCTCAAATGGGCCGCGCTTTGGCCACGCTCTACTCCGTCCACAACTCTGCCGGGGAGTGTGGTGGGAGTAGAGAGATCCTTCTTATAATACTTTCAATATTTACCTATCCATCAATATTTTATTATTATATTTAGTACAGCAAATTAGTCATTAATCTGTGTAGCTCAACTACTTTAAGGTCGGCTTGTTGTCTAACCGGAGTCAGCTGGGCTCGACGAACGTGTTGAGCATCTTTCATTCTTAACACGCTAGAGATCTGCGTAATCTGCGTTCTTTCAACAATCTTCTCATACTTCTGTTTTTGTTCATTCTTCCTTTCCATTCTTCTCTGGAACGCCGTGGCAGTCTTTCGCTGGATACCTTTGTGTATGAAGTCTAAATAAATAAAGTTTATTTCACTTAAGACCTCTCAAGTGCAACCGTAACAGTTCAAAGTGGCCAGTTCAATAAACCGGCAATTGCATAGCTAAAGATTCAAGGCGACATCCTACATCGTTCTTATTTTTAAATAATTAAAAATACTAATACCAATTATGATTGTCCAAGTGCATAACATATGCCCTGTCAATGTGTAAATTGCTGTTAGTCATATAGGTACTTAGATGTTACTGGCCAAACCCGATTTCAGGCTAACTACTTTGGCCTAAGCTAAACGGCAGGCTTATTACGTAAGAAACAGCAATCAGCAATCATCGCGCCATCAAACGCTTTATGTCATAAAAGTCGGCATTACCTACAGTGTAGGTATGGTCGGCCCTACACGATCGTTAGCTAATCGATCGCTGTTTGTCAAATGCACTTATTTCTAAAAAAAACGCCAATATCTCTAAAACTTCTGCAAAAGTCGCTATCGTTTTAAGATACATAACAAGTCTGCCGGTGTATCCTATATGCGTATCAAGGTATATGGTATAAGAGTTTCCCAAGAGGGCGTGGATGAGCGAAATCCGCGACTGAGGAATAGCGGAAAACACTCAAAGGAGCCACAGGCCCGATTTTGCTGAAAACTAAAACTGCATCATTGGATTTGATCTATATTCCTAGCCAGAAATTGAACGTGACGCTTTGAAAAAAAATACACTATTAATTACTTACTACTAATCCTCCTAGGCCCAACTATTGTATAAAGCCTAAAGTATTGAGCCCAAAATACATTGTCCTAGCTAAACTATCCTAACACACATAGGATAAACCGGTTTGGCCTAGGACAAACTAGTTTAGCCTGAAATCGGGTCTGGCCGGTAACATATATTCAGATTGGTTAGAGATATTTATTAAGTATCTCTTTATTTAGTTTAAGTCACAATCATGATGTAAATAAAAACAGTAGGTACTTATGTCAGTTTGTATAGTTTTGTACATAGTTAAGTGTTAGATAAACTCGTAGTTACGATAAGTACCTAAGTTTATAGTGCCAAATAAATTGTTGTGCGTATATAATATAATATAATCATTTAAGTGTGGAGCATTTTGCACGAAGACATCACTAGTGGAACATGAGCTCGGGAGTCTGGCTAGACCGCAGTTTCTGAAAAAGCTACAAAATATAAAAATTTGCTAACAGACAGACTATTTTATTTTTCTTGCTAAACTGACAGGCTGCCAAAATAACTTGACATGATTTTGTTTTATTGATTAATAATAAGTTTTGCAAAAACAAGGTGTAGAAAACTGCGCTTCCAGAATATTTACACATTGAGGTGTCAAATTGAAATAAAGTCTTACCAACATTATAGTCTGCCAAAATGATATGAATAATTTATTTCTCACATGTGCCAATAAGTTCTTTATGCAGCGATACTGAAGATGTTATCAAGTGAGCTAAATGATTATACCTATCCATAAGCTAGAAAACCAGCCCTTATAATTTTCTATGAGTTAGAAATAGGAACTGCTCGGAAATAAATCCTGGCTACTACTTTGATTATATACCTAGTCGGAACCGAAAAGTCTAAGATCGAATTACGCAATATTAATACAGTATGGTGTAATCCAATTATCGACTAGGCATTCTTAAGTAAACCTTATCTCTGGGATTCAATTTGAATTTGGAACAATGTGTAGAACTGGCGGAGGTCGCGTTTCGCTCTAATTTCGACAACAAAGCTTAATCAGTAAACAAAGCGATTGATTGTCGTCGTAGTGGAGCACTGTTTCGGGTCGGCTACAATTGACTCAGATGTCACAACTCGTTACTAACTTACACATAAACGATACCTACTGTACATGTTTAATTGCGATCGAGTCTATCTGCGATTATGGCAACTTTCCTGCTGACCCAAAATTAATAAAGCCGTTGTTGTATTTTTATATTATTAAAGTGGAAATACCAATCATTGTTTGTTGTTAGTAAACAGTTATGAAATACCTATTAATAAATTGAATGCCAATTAAAAGTAATACATATAATTAAGATACCCAGTGTAAATATTAGTGTGTTCTAAGTATTTTAACGTAATCAGTATTATTTATTTGTCGTATGAAACTACTAGAGTTGGTAGGAGTAAGCATATCTTTCTTAAATATGTATTTACAAAGGTGGCCACTGATTTGTAACAATCTCTCATTTAAATAAATTGTAAGAATGATGAATGTCGGCACAAACGTTTGCTACGAATGATTGAGCCCCGCGTACATAGTAAGTACCTAATACATAACAACTGTACATAGACGTGTGCACACAGAGTGCCATAGTTTTGTTTTATAATATAAAGCGTTCTATCAATGTCGATTCATCTTTTATTTTACCGTTTTCTCCTTTATTCACCCTATACCTATATTATATTTGGTTTCCTGCAGGAGGTACACCAACCTACACTAAAGTAGGTACCTACGCCGCACATAGGGGTATTTGACTCAAAAATACGGACAAAATTATTTTGTGGTCTTATTTGACATCTAAGCTCAAAACAGTTAAAATTGAATTTTTATTTAATGGAGTTTGGGTAATGGCAAAGAGTGAAACTTATTTAAGCTACTACTTCAGGACAAAGTTTAATAAATCCTTAAAAAACTTGATATAATTGTTTAATTGTAGGCAGAGGAGTCCTACTCGTTTCCATCAACAGAATTATTCGTTTCATCCATTTCTTCAGTAATTTAAATTTCCTCATTTGATGCCTCACCTCCACTCGGCAATAACATTTCCATGGCTACTGCGCTAAATGGCCTTGATCTTTCCGGCAGTTTCGGCCTTATGTTACTCATGAAGGATCTGACGGTAGGAGCAACCAGTTTAGAACGTCTTGGTTGCATTGCTCTCGAGACAATATTCGTCAAAAGTTTTAGCGAAATTGCCGAAAGTGTTTATTTCTCGCCTCTCCTACTTTTTCCGACAAGGTTTCGATAGGGAATAGGTTCCGAATGCTAGACAACAAAGGGACCTTGAATTAGTACCTTGTGTACCGTAGGCGTCATGAGATGCCAGGAGTATAATTTATTCTACGTATAGTTGCTGTATCGTGGCAAAATGTTAAATTTTTTTCAATATAATTTTATGCCCTCTGGAAATAACTTCCAATATTGCAGCAAATCTTTCTATCAATCCTTAGAATTTCTGAAGACTACGCCTTTTGCTGAGAACACTCAAGTCATCGAGCGTCTTTGTGATAGACGACCCGGTTTTAATGAGCATGGGATAGGTATTTCCACCGTGCCTTGCAACCAATCACGATTTTTCTTTATGATAACGTGTTCAGTCCTGTTGGCAGTAAGCCACCTGCAGGCTTATTACGTATCTTTTGCAAGAGCAAAACGATAGCGATCAAACGCTTTGTGTCATAAAAGTCGGTAATACCTGCAGTTTAGGTATGGTAGGTCCTACAACAATCGTTTGCTTATCGCTTGCTGTTCGTCAAATGCACTTATTTAAAAAAAAAACCGCCAACAACTCTTAAAATTTTGTATTGAAGAGCAATTATTGCGCAAAAATCGCTATCGTTTTGCTCTTGCAAAAGATACGTAATAAGCCTGCCGATCTTCATTTCTGATTTAATATAGGAAATTTTGCGGCGAAACTCTTGTATTTGTTCAACGGGAAATGATGGTATGTTAATTATCGCATTCGCCAGAAAATCCCACTTTTTTGAAAATTCCCTTTTGTGCTAGTTTTCGCTATATTAAATAAACATTCTCGTGTCTTAATTCTGACACCAGAACCCAAATACAACCGAAAAAAAATGATATTAGAATATGAAATTCATAATTAATTTTGTTTTGTACAAAAAGATGGCAAAAAGACCCGGTATTCAGGGCCCTGAATACCGTGTAGTGTAATAAGCCCTAAACACTTTAATGTATATATTTATGACACAAAATATCATGAGTTTGTTTTGCGGTTCGTAATAACTGCAATATCTACTAATACTCTCGTATTACTTTTAAATCGAGAAAGAGGTCAACCGTCGAATCCGACTCGGCTGGGCAGCGTTCGGGAAGTTGCGTGGTATCTTCTCGTCCAATTTACCACAATGTCTCAAGACAAAAGTCTATGACCAGTGTGTGTTGCCAGTGATCACCTATGGGACCGAGACGTGGTCGCTCACAATGGGCCTTATCAGAAAGCTTAAAGTCACCCAAAGGGCAATGGAGAGGGCTATGCTCGGAATTTCCTTGCGTGATCACGTCAGAAATGATGATATCCGCAGGAGAACCAAAGTTACCGACATAGCCCGAAGAATTGCCAAACTTAAGTGGCAGTGGGCAGGGCACATTGCTCGCAGAACGGATGGCCGTTGGGGCCGAAAAGTTCTGGAATGGCGACCGCGAACCGGAAGACGATATGTTGGAAGGCCTCCCACTAGGTGGACCGATGACCTGGTTAAGGTTGCGGGAAGGCGCTGGATGCGAGACGCACGGGATCGGTCAATGTGGCGACGCCTGGGGGAGGCCTATGTCCAGCAGTGGACGTCTTTCGGCTGAAATGATGATGACTTTTAAATAATTGAGTAATACAGATAGTACAAACATTTTTTTTTTTCTACTAATACTCTCGTATTACTTTTAAATTTAGTCATTGTTCTGAGTAAATAATTGAGTAATACAGATAGTACAAAAACATTTTTTTTTTTTTGTGTTTGGAATTGTTTGAAATTTTTCTTTAAACCATTCTCAACTTCACCACTTAATTTTAAATGCAGGACTTCAAAATCGTTCACATTTTTTTTATTTACGTATTCGCTGCAAGCTCAGCTGGCACTAAGTTAACGAATTTCTACAACACAGCTACAACATAATGCAAGCCTAATAAAATAAAATGACGGTAGATTGTTGTTCTCTATACATTGTGGTACCAATATGTATCAACCTTTTCCGGGAATTGTTTACTTTGTTTACATTGACTTTTAACCGCGTTTTTGGGTCAAATACCCCTACGAGCGCCGGTCAGAGTGCACACTCATCAAATCACTTTTCGATGCAGTGTGGCAATCACAACAATTAGTTTCAAGAAATTGAATTTATATACAGCAGTTAGCGCCATCATCGTCTCTACTCATATCTGATCTATGTGCTCAAACAGGCATGCAAGGACACCGGGAGGCGCACAGCGTATCATGTGCAGACAGACGCGCATAATGAATATAATATATCAGCTATAATGCGAATGTGATAATATTTGTTTGTAACTTGTAAGAGGGCCGTCATGTGATCACGACGCCTCCCACCCGAGAGCCGCCGCCGCGCCCGCCGGGGCGTACGCACAGAAGATACAATCAATCATAATTAATTAGATCTCATTACATATTATGACCTGTCCGCTTTAATTGCAGCGTATCGTGACGATTTATAGTATCTTCGGTTCGAGTCAGTTACGTAGGTACAAGTTTATAGTTCACGCTGTGATTTATTTATAGGACTAGACTCACTGGGATATGATCACCCCGACTCACTGGGGCACAACCGGATACAGTTCCGACTCACGGGAACGTCGGGAACCAACCTTCCACTGACCTGGATGCGTGCCGGCATCACGAGATGTACGGACGCACCAACGCCGCCACTTACGAACACACAAATCGTGCATCGCGTAAGCAAAGTTTTCAGTGCGATTTGAACACATACAACAGTCCGACAATAACCGTTGGGCATTTACCCGGACACATCCGTCTATTTGGCCCTTTTCTATGGAGGGTTTGTGGGACCCACATACCTCCAAAAGTTTCTCTAGGTATTCCTACAGGCGCGGATCAAAATTTCGCTCAGGGGAGGGGCAAATGGTTATCGAGGGGAGGGGGGTGTCATTGCAAAAAATGCTGTTCCTGCATTTATCCTTGGTTTAATTTTGCAGTAGATTTTTTGTTGAAATTTAAGCTTGACAACCACTGGTTCACGAAAATTTGAAAACTTCATAAATTAATGATATAGCTCAGATTGTGACCATTCTTCAAAAGCATATATCAGGACGCGAGCGATGCGGGCTTGAACATTTTAACGCCCCGCCTCGGATCTAGATAGATTTTCAGTTACCATTCATACTACCAGTTTGGTCGAGGCAATTGCCCTCATTGCATCCCCCTTGTATCCGCGTCAGCCTGCATTATCTTTGGCATTATTCATAATAATGTAGATGCCTTGCTGCATTAAGTCCGCCTATGTATTACCATTGTACATGAAGTTTAAATAAATAAATAATAAGTAACAATCTTTCTTAGAGAATTATTAAAAGTCTGGGGTCCCTAGACTCCAGCGGACTCCTAATTTCAATAGATCAAGGACCCTTTCAGAGAGTTCTTAATCGCAAGAAGAAAGACAGGAAAGAAGTTACCTATTGTAACTTGCCGCAGAGGATCCTTGCTAAATCCACGAACACCCAACGGTTTATATGTTAGTTGAAAATTGCTAGCAATCGAAATACTAATTTGTTAACAAAAACACGAACGCACTCTTGATTACCATGGCATGGTAATGTATGCCTACCTTTATCATTAACGATATATCTAGTTACCTATATTACAAAAATATAAGTTCACTAGCTGACCCAGCAAACGATTTTTTGCCATATAAATTATTTCAAAGATTCCCAAATATTTTGCACGCACTGAGTATTATAGTATTACTAGCTGTCCCACGCGGTTTCGCTCCCGTCAACAAGGGCGGATTTAGGGGGAGGGGGGAGGCACGGGGGCACGTGCCCCCCCCAGACGGTATTTTGTGTACTGTGGAAATTACAGAGTTGTTAAAATATATGAATAAAATAACAGAATTAAACTATTCCACTGCACTGGAGGATGTCTTCAAGTTTCTAGACTGGAGAGGCCGATTCGCCGATGATAAAGCTGTCATGGAGGACCCCAGTACAACGCTAGATGACCTCAGTAGAGCTTCCGAAGAATGGGTCCAAAAATGAACATGGACAAACCAAGGTGATGTTGAGCGCTCATGTCGCACCCACTCCTATCATGATCGGTGGCTCCACAGCCGAAGCCGTGGACGACCATGTCTACCTGGGACAAACGGTCCAGTTAGGCAGGTCCAATCTCGAGAAAGAGGTCAACTGTCGGATCGTACTCGGCGGGCAGCATTCGGGAAGCTTCGCGGTTTCTTATCGTCCAACTTACCACAGTCTCAAGACGAACTTATGGCTCTGAAACGTGGTCGCTCACAATGGGCCTCATCAGAAAGCTTACAGTCACCCAAAGGGCAATGGAGAGGGCCAGGCTCGAGGTGTCCTTGCGGGGACCGATTACTATTCCGAATATTTTTTGGTCGAATTTAATTTTACCGATATTTATTGACCGAAGTCTTTTGCTATATGCATTATTTGATATATTTTCAGATCATTTAGAAAATAACTTTTTGCTTTTGGCCGATGCCTCTTTTGAACCGAAACAACATGTTATTTAATATTATTTTGTCACAAATATATCGCCGGTTACTTGGTAGCATTTTCAATTTAAAATTGAAATAGTGTCATAAAAGTCAATATCTTGTGCTACAAAATTTAGTGACAATAACGAATCGCTGCAAAATCGACTTCACGCAGTCTTGTCTGTGTTTACGTATTTTCATGCAAATGATTTATTAATAGCTGTCATGCATTAGACATTTTTATTTATTAATTATTACACTCATCATCATCATCATCATATCAGCCGAAAGACGTCCACTGCTGGACATAGGCCTCCCCCAAGCGTCGCCACATTGACCGGTCCCGTGCGTCCCGCAACCAGCGGATTCCCGCAACCTTCACCAGGTCATCGGTCCACCTGGTGGGAGGCCTTCCAACGCAACGTCTTCCGGTTCGCGGTCGCCACTCCAGAACCTTTCTGCCCCATCGGCCATCCGTTCTGCGAGCAATGTGCCCTGCCCACTGCCACTTGAGTTTGGCAATTCTTCGGGCTATGTCGGTAACCTTGGTTCTCTTGCGGATCTCTACATTTCTGATTCGATCACGCAAGGAAATTCCGAGCATAGCCCTCTCCATTGCCCTTTGAGTGACTGTAAGTTTTCTGATGAGGCCCATTGTAAGCGACCACGTCTCAGATCCATATGTCATCACTGGCAACACACACTGGTCATAGACTTTCGTCTTGAGACACTGTGGTAAGTTGGACGAGAAGATACCGCGCAACTTCCCGAACGCTGCCCAGCCGAGTCGGATTCGACGGTTGACCTCTTTCTCGAAGTTGGCCCTACCCAACTGGATCGTTTGTCCCAGGTAGACATAGTCGCCCACAACTTCGAGTGTAGAGTCTCCTACCTTGATAGGAGTGGGTGTAACATGAGCATTCAACATCACCTTGGTTTTGTCCATGTTCATTCTAAGACCCACTCTTTCGGAAGCACTACTGAGGTCATTGAGCATTTTACTGAGGTCCTCCATGGTCTCAGCCATAACCACTATATCGTCAGCAAACCGAAGGTGAGTGATGTACTCGCCATTGACGTTGATGCCTAGCCCTCTCCAGTCCAGAACCTTGAAGACATCCTCCAGTGCAGCGGTAAACAGCTTCGGAGATATGACGTCTCCCTGTCTCACACCTCGCTGCAGAAGGACTGGTTCCGAGGTCTGATCCTGAAGTCGAACTGACATGGTGGCGTTTTTGTATAAACACTTCAACACTTCGATGTACCGGTAGTCAATTTGGCACCGTTGGAGAGACTGCAGTACAGCCCAAGTCTCGATCGAATCGAAGGCTTTCTCGTAGTCCACAAACGCTAAACAGAGAGGCAGGTTGTACTCTTCGGTCTTCTGTATAACCTGCCGCAGCGTATGTATGTGGTCTACGGTGCTGAAGCCTTTACGGAATCCGGCTTGTTCGGGAGGCTGGAAATCGTCAAACCTGCGCGCGAGACGATTCGTGATGACTCTTGAAAACAGCTTGTAGACATGGCTAAGAAGTGTGATGGGCCTATAGTTCTTCAGTAAGGCATTGTCACCCTTCTTGAAGAAGAGTACCACCACACCCCTGCACCATGCCTGTGGCGTTTTCCCTTCGTGTATGACGGAATCAAACAGCTTCTGAAGGGCCTTAAGGATTGGTTTTCCACCCGCCTTCAGGAGTTCGGCCGTAATTCCGTCATCACCCGGTGCCTTGTTGTTCTTAAGCTGTTTCAGAGCCATCCTAATCTCATACAGGCTGACGTCCGGAATGTCTTCGGTATAGTGTCGGGTCAATCTAGCTCTAGGGTCGTTCGCGGAGGTCGCTTTTCAAGGACTTTGAGATCCGTCTATTTAGCTGCCGGTATTTCACCGCATCGTCTGAAGACTGCAGGATCATCTCACGCCTCTCCTTCATTAGCTTGAGAGTAGGATCAGAGAGCTTTTTGTTCCTATCTGTACGGCGGGTCTTGAAAAACTTAGACCCGACCG
Organism: Anorthoa munda; assembly: GCA_945859665.1. Taxonomy (NCBI): domain Eukaryota; kingdom Metazoa; phylum Arthropoda; class Insecta; order Lepidoptera; family Noctuidae; genus Anorthoa; species Anorthoa munda. The sequence goes on along the minus strand of OX243911.1, from coordinate 29,226,704 downwards.
TATGGACAGCTTCCACGAACCCATCGCTGTTATCGTCCACGGAGCTTCCTAGGCACTCGAAACGATTCTGGAGTTCGAGCTGAAAGTTCTCGGGGTTTTGGACCTGGATCTGTGCTGGGCGGAGCGTGGACTTCACCAGTCGAGACCTTTCAAGTTTAACATTAATGTTCAATGTGCCTCTTACCATGCGGTGATCGCTCCCGGTTTTAACCGAATTGATCACAGAGACATCATTGAACACTTGCTTCTTGGTTGACATGATGAAGTCGATCTCGTTTTTAGTTGAACCATCGGGGCTTTGCCAGGTCCACTTCCTGTGCTCACGCTTTCTGAAGAAGGAGTTCATCATGTAGAGGCCCTCCTTCTCCATAAAACTGGCCAGTAGGTGACCCCGGTGGTTCCGGCGTCCAACTCCAAATTGCCCCACTTGCAGCTCATCCACGTCTCGTTTGCCCAGTTTTGCGTTGAAGTCCCCCATGACAACGGTGAAGTGAGTTTTGAAACCATGCATGGCTCTAGAGATATCCTCATACATGGTCTCTACCTCGTCGTCGGGGTGTGCCGAGGTCGGGGCGTAGACCTGTATGACCTTCAGCGAATATCTTGCGGATATTCTGAGTATAAGGTACGCCACCCTGGTCGACACACTCTCGATCTTCACCACGTTGTTCACAAGGGACTTGTGGACGATAAACCCGACACCACCCTGGGACTGTCGGTCACCCTCTCGGAAATAGAGCAGGTTACCGGATTTGAGGATTATCGAGTCCTCCCCCTCTCTTCGGACTTCCGATAACCCTATAATACTCCATCGCAACCTACTCAATTCTTCCTCCAGTTCGGCTATCTTCTCGTCGGTCCAGAGTGTTCGCGTGTTATATGTTCCCAGGTCCAGTCGTCGGTGTTTATTGGGGTAGCCGGGTCCACTCCGGAGATTCTTAGCACCCCTTGCCACGCCATCGCCTCGACCGCTACCGTAGCCGAGGGTAGACGGGCTGCCGGGCACTCGGGGCCGTTTTTTCTGTGTGCTGATCATTAGGATTGGGGGGTTTTGCCATAATCGCCACGCTTGGCAGGCGGGTTGGCGATCGCAGTTTGTTGATAAAGTGCACAGAGAACGCTGCTGCCCATTCTCTGGTGTGTCCCTTAGTCGCCTCTTACGACACCCACAGGAAGATATGGGATGGTGAAATTCTTTACGTCCGTCACCATACGGACCACCCACCACTCACGGTTTTTGGTCCTCCCACTAGGTGGACCAAAAACCTGGTGAAGGTTGCGCCCGCAACCTTCCGCTGGATGCGGAACGCACGGGACCGATCAATGTGGCGACGCTTGGGGGAGGCCTATGTCCAGCAGTGGACATCTTTCGGCTGATATGATGATGATGAACAGAAAGAACATGAGTGAAACTCTTGTCTTTCATAACCCTTCCTGTACATACTTGAACTTGTAGAAATAAACATGAAGTATGATACTTCAAGTTTATTTCTGACAGTTATTGTTGATTTTTTTGCCTGTCCGCCCCTTGTGCCCCTCCCAGAAAAAAATCCTGGATCCGCCCTTGCCCGTCAACTAGCTACCTACCTACCTGTAGGGTAGGGTACCCTATATACATGAATATTGCGTAACTTTAACCGCTTACGCAGCGCACGCAACGGATGCTCTCAAAAAGGATTTTTTTTCTCCCCGATTCTCCCGTTTTTGCAAGATTTTCCATTTATGGTCCGCTCCTATTGGTCGTAGCGTGATGTTAACCCTATAACCTTCCTCGATAAATGGACTTTCCAACACAAAAATAATTTTTCAATTCCAACCAGTAGTTCCTGAGATTAGCGCATTCAAACAAATGAACAATCTCTTCAACTTTATAATATTATAAGTGTAGAAGATTAATCGTCGTTTAATCTATACTAATATTATAAAGAGGAAATATTTTTTTGTTTGTTTGTACCGAATAGGCTCCGAAACTACAGGACCGATTTAAAAAATTCTTTCACCCATAGAAAGCTACATTACCTACCTACTACTACCCTACCTACCAACCTAATATACCCTACTTATCTACCTACCCTACCTCGCAATTTATCCTACCCTACCCTACCTCCCAACCTACCCTACCCTACCTACCAACCTAACCTACCCTACCCTACCTACCCAGCGTTCCATTCCACTTTCAGTCATATACCACTTACAATAATACATTTTTTTATTTTCAGCTTCCAATCGCTATTAAAAAATAGGGGTTGGTGGAAGGATGAAAATACAATAAGTCACATAATTTTTTTTTTTTTTTTTTAAATACCAAAAAAAATTTTTTGCGGTGAGCCAGCCAAACTTATAACTTAGGGGTATGAAAAATAGTTGACGTCTTATTCTCAGACCTACTGAATATACCTACACACCATAAGAATCGGTCAATCCGTTTCGGAGGAGTTTAGTTACAACGAACGAAAAGTTAATTAAAAAAATCAAAAAAACCCGACTGATTGAAAAGCAAACTAAAAAGACGTAAACAAGGAGAAAATCATGCTGTGCTGTCGGAGGATACATCTTCGCGAGCTGGCTGACCAAAACCAGACGTATCCTCCGACTGCACAGCATGATTTTCTCCTTGTTTACGTCTTTTTAGTTTGCTTTTCAAGCAGTCGGGTTTAAGGGTAAGCAGTATAACTTTTAGTTGTTTTTTTTTCCAGGTATGTAGGTACATTTAAACATATAAGTGTTATATATTCATATAAATCAACTCTTGAAATCCTTTATTTTGATACCCCATACGATAGGTTTGGAAGAAAAAAAAAATTTGGGCCCGCACAATATGGCGCCCAAGAACCGCTATTTTCCAATTTTCATGTAGCCAGTGACACTCGCGGGGTTAAGACAAATCGATTGAAGTAAGAACCATCAAAATCGGCCCACGCGTTTGGTCTCTAGAACGCCACGAACAAACATACATACATACATCATACATACATAGACTGATAAACACATTACACTCCTTCGGCAGTCGGGTAAAAACACGAAAACGAGAATTTTATATATTAGATTATTCGAGCAATTTTCCTGTTATTGGTAGATTATTCCTGTTAATTACTTAGGTATGAACCTAAATATGGTTCCGGCGAGATAGGCACATCTCAGCCTAAGAGGAAAATATCAGATAGGTATAAAGTTATGTCCAACACACAAACAATTTGCGACGCAGATCTTGATGCGCAACCAGTGAACTTTACACGGCGCGGTGGCGCGCGAACGCGAAGCAAGCAGCGCGGCCGGCGGCGGCGGCGGCCAGTGACCCCGCCGCGACCCCTCGTCACGTGCTCACTTTACTTGATACAACTATCGCCCTTTTAGCAGAAATTAGCCAGTGAAAATATTATATGTCGGCTGTGGCTGATTGCACAAAAGCTTTCGGCAAAATAATTACTCGTCCAAACAATTATTTCCTGTAAACAACGAAGCCCACGGTTTTGGTTTAGTATTCATTCAATAGGTAAAATTGGGCTGACGTAATGTTTATTATTTGTGAGACATGTTGTTAGCGGCGCGTTCGAGTGTAAATGTTGCCAGGTAGGTATGGCGAGGGAAAAAAGTAGTTAAGCGAACTTTTCTCAGAATGCTGCGAACGCAAGTAGGAGGTACCTACAATAATTCACAAACAACATCGAGCTGCCATTCTTTAGTTATAGTAAACTCTCCACTAATTATTTTCCCTGATCACCATCAGCTGGCGGTAGTGCTCTTCATTTGTAATTCGTTTTCCTGATTGACTTGTTTAATTTATTTTGAATTAGGTAAGTTAGGTTCCTAGTTTTATGATGATCTAAAAAAAAAACACGATAAATATTCGAATACGACTACGGGTGAGTGCAATACGTAACTATTCAGTAATCTGTGGCAATACGCCCTTACCAGCCTAATTGGTGTTCGTAGTCGCAGCGGAAAAATGTCGAATTTATTAATTTCAGATAAGCAGATAATTAGTTTATGACGTCGTGTAATTGTGTATAGTAAGTACAAATTTGTGTAACCAACCATTGGGGAGCTATTCAACAAAAACTGTTTCCGCTGGAACTACGTCATCCTAGCGGCACCTTTTTTTTTCCTATGCACGTAGATAAAAAAAACTAAGATTTACTTATTCATATAGGCTTTTACAGTGGGCCACATATTTGTTATTTATATTAATTAAAAAACTGATTCTTTATGTTAATGTTATTATTACCTACTTTGTTAATAATATTGTTTTTTTTTTCATTTTAATTAGTCATTAACCAATAAATACTTTTATGAGTATAATGTTATTACTTACAGTTGTTTTATTTTCTGCTAAACGATTGTGTACGCACCTGTACGAAACTATTACACACAATAACGATGCTATACTGGAAATTTTAGAATGTTAGCTCTATATACTGCACGGCCGCTTTTTTGTAGCCATTCAAACTTGGTCGGTTTATCCATGAATTGCGGTTGTTCTGGTATTTTTATTATATCTCTTTAATTATTTAGTGTAATGAGCGGAAATTTTACATGTGAATAGTTGCATTAATACACGAATTATCGCCATATGTTTTACGTTGCATTTCCATTAAAATGTCCTAAAATCGGTTGTCATACAATATAGTGGTCCAGTCGTAGTAAATTATGCGACTGCTCATTAATTACTAAGAACACATACATGAAACTTGGCAGGACTTTGTAGACCCTTACAAGATACAAATAAACGTTATAAATTAGGCTCTAGTGTTCCTATTTTAAGTACTTGGACCTAAAAACCTTATTTTACTTTTACGTGTATAACTTCTGAACGGTAAGATTTTTTCAAATTCTGTTTTCACAATCATTACACACAAATTCAAAGCAAAGTGCGTAAAAAAAATCAACTCTGCACTAAGCCGTTTTATATGATTTTCATCAAATAGCCAAACGTCAGCGCAGCGGAAACTTGATTATCTTCGCAGTTTTATGTCACACAAATTTCATTTAAGCATACACATTTACCTCTCGTTTCAAACTAATTATTGAATGTATTTTTTTTTATCTACGTGCATAGGAAAAAAAAGGTGCCGCTAGGATGACGTAGTTCCAGCGGAAACAGTTTTTGTTGAATAGCTCCCCAATAGTTGGATACACAAATTTGTACTTACTATACACAATTACACGACGTCATAAACTAATTATCTGCTTATCTGAAATTAATAAATTCGACGTTTTTCCGCTGCGACTACATACACGCCTAATTGCGTAAGTGAATTAAGTAAGGCAAAGGGTTTAACCGCCATCAATCGACCAATCACGCAGTCAAACTCTTTGCCTTGTCGAATTCACTTACGCAATTAGGCAGAGCTTAGGTAGGTGCCTAAAGCCACAAAGTACGTAAAGCGGCGGCGCGCCGCTGTAGACTATAGGCCTGTGATGTGTGTGACATATGAACTTTAGGCCTGTGTGTGACATAGCTGCGAGTTGCGACACAGTTTATAGTTGTCCCCAATATTACAGATAGACAGCATATACTGCAATTTGTAAGGTGCCCTTTACGTTGGCGCCTATCAATTCGGTGAGGTATACTTAACTCCATTATAACATAACTTCATGTGATACCTATAAACTATAAAGTTACTTTTCTCCGAAGGCGTAGACAGCGGTGTAGACTCGCTAGAATGTAATTATATTCTGTGGATGTATGTAGGTTTACATTTCGCTACCATTTCCAAACTTAGGCTTAAATAATTTCTACAGCTTACTAATTAATCTGATTAGTCGAATACATACCTAATTACTTAGGTACTTCAATACCATCATCATCATACCAGCCGAAAGACGTCCACTGCTGGACATAGGCCTCCCCCAAGCGTCGCCACGTCGCCTTCAATACCATGCAATAAAAAAATCTGGCTTGATGTAAGCGCTCAAGGTGAACTTCACTAGATCTCCGCCGCCACCTAGTAATCAGCTTTGTTGTTTATACTTGTGCAGGAGAACGAGGTACAGTAAAACATGCATATTGTAGGTACGTTGTACTAATGAAACAGCTATGATTTTGAATATCTATATAAATAAAAGAAAGTCGTGTTAGTTACACTATTTATAACTCGAGGACGGCTGAACCGATTTGGCCGAAAATTGGTAGGGAGGTAGCTAATAACCAGGAGAAGGACATAGGATCTAGGGACTTTTTATCCCGTTTAGGGTAGGGTAGGGTAGGTATGTAGGTAGGGTAGAGTAGGTATGGTAGGGTAGGTATGTAGGTAGGATAGGGTAGGTATGTAGGTAGGATAGGGTAGGTATGTAGGTAGGGTAGGGTAGGTAGGTTAGGGTAGCGTAGGTAGTGTAGGGTTGTTAGGGTAGGGTAGATGAATGTTTGGTGTTTTTATGGCAAAACAAAGTTTGCCGGGTCAGCTAGTATATGATATATGTGTATTACGATGTGAGTGGAGGATGTCATATTAAATGTGGGTCGTCTTCGGGGAATTCAGGCGTAATATTATGTCATCATATTTTATGGCGAGTTTGCCGACATATTGAATTCGTTATTGTTCATTTGGCGTATTTTACATAAAGCTATTATTAGTTATGTAGGGTAGCATAACTAATTAAAGATTGCATAATAAAACCAGGTGTTTTTTATAAAATGTTTATATTAAGCTCAACAGCGCTACAATGACGCGAGTAGATAACTATAATATCACAAGTGCTTCACACTAACTCCGCGCTAACTTACTATAGTTCATAAACTTTACTCTTAGGTACTAACTATCTGCTAACTAAATGACACGTGTCGCTCGGATCATACCATGATTACACTGATCTGGAAATGTTCACACAATTCACTCGACAATGAAGTGTGTGAACATTTCCAGATCAGTGTGCCATTGTTCATTGCAACTATTTACTATTATCTTCATTTAATTGTTGGTAATTCATTACCTTGTAATTAAAATTCAAATTGAACACATTTTTAGACACTGATGTGGTGAAAACTTGCTTTAAAATTGGTCTCTAAATCTGGAGTTGCAAGTTTTAAAAAGATTTTGAATTTTTTAGGATGGCAATTTGAATGTAATTCGTAGTGTGGTCACTATCACTAGCGCCGGCAGTACTGGCACCGGCACTAGACCAGTACTGGCACCTGGCACCTGGCACCGGCACTAGACCAGCGGGTAGGAGGCACTGGAGGCGATGCCGCAGTGGTTGTTCTTGTTGCGCGCCATCTTGATGTAGCCCAGCGCGCCCCACGAGCGCCCCCACGAGTTCTTCACCAGCCAGTAGTCGCCGCCCTGCTCGTCCGTGCCGTAGCCCACCACCAGCACCTGCGGACATGAGAGTGTGTGAGTGTGATATGTGTGGATAGGCCTTAAGTGTTCATTATGGAAGATTTAAATAACAGTACATAATGTAACCTATTTACCCACATCATCTGGGTAAGCTAATAATAACTCTAGTGATAGTGTGTTGACAGTTTCTTTTTTATCGAAGCATAATGAGAGGTCAGCTTTTAGGTTATCGCACAATAACTGTTTTACTCTAAGATGTTTAATTATTTTTTTAAATTGTAATACAAGCCTGGCCTTTGCGTCGAAAAGAGGTAGGCATAATAGGCAAAATTTGTATAGGTATAGAAAGCATGTGACATCCATCCACCAACCCGCATTGGGCCCGCGTGGTGGATTACGGCCCATTTTCTCTCACAGAGAGGGGGCCTGTGTCCCAGCAGTGGGCACATTAAAAAGCTGATAATGAGAGAGGGTTTTGGAAGAGCAATATGGTGTTTGTATACGTACACCATGGTCGAGCTCGGTGGAGGAGCAGTTCTCGTCGAAGTAGACGCCGTCGGAGTAGAACTGGAAGCTCTCCTGCGACGCGTCGATGGCCACACTCACGGGCCCCACGGTGGCCACGGCCTGCATCAGCTTCTCCTCGTCGCTCTGCGGGATGTCCACGAAGCCGGTGTCGTCGGCGCCCGAGTTCTTGGGGTTGTACCTGGGCACGATATTCACTATCAAAACGGTGCTTCGTAGAAGTCAAAGTAATTAAAATATCGGTATCATTCAGTCGAGGACCGTATCTGTTGGTCATATAGGTCTCTCCAAGCACCACCACATCGTCCATCTAGAATCCCGTAACCGTCTCCAGGCCACAGTTCAGGTATATTAGAAAACAAGTATTAGTACATTTCGTGTCGAGCATATAAAGTCGAGATTTTAACAGAAGCGATGTAACCAATTCGCTGTTCGCCACGGCTCATGTCGAAAGCTACATGCAAGGGTTAAAATAAAGAAAAGTAAAAATTAAAATAAAGCCTTTTTATGCTCGACACGAACATTTCTTTTCCCCTCACCTGCACTTGTCGTCGATGCCCTCATAGGGGTAGGCCTTCTCGGTGTCGATGCCGCCGTTGTCCTTGATGTACTTGAAGGCATTGTCCATGAGCCCACCATTGCAGCCGTTGTTGCCGTACGCGGCCGAGCAGTCCACTAGGTTCTGCTCCGACAGCGACACCAGGTAGCCGGTCTTGCGGAAGTGCTGGCCCTCGAGAGCGCCGGTCTGTATCACAAGTTATACGGTCAGTTATCAATCGGCGATCCCTATATTTGTATTCCCTATAATATTTTCCTAATATAATTCTACTCTGCTAAATATCGCCTAGTGTCATAGGCTTCTTTTTATCCCGGAATATGCGGGATGCGCTTGTGGTCTACGCCACAGGGAAAAGCTAATATTTCAACAGAAGTAGCTGCAACTGATGTAAATGTATTTTTCAATGGCTCTGCTGTGAGACTTTATCACATTGTCACTATGTACAAATGTATAGTCGCCACTAGGTCCGATAGAGATGTCTCTATGTCATTCATTCATTATCAGCCTTATAATGATCCCACTGCTGGGACACAGGCCTCCTCTCTGTGAGAGAGGTAATGGGCCTTAATCCACCACGCGGGCCCAGTGCGGGTTGGTGGATGTCACATGTCTTCAAACTTTTGTTTCTAGGACATGCCGGTTTTTTCACGATGTTTTCCTTCACCGTTTTAAGAGCAGTGGTGATGAAATAATTTACACAAAGTAAAGCGCCTGACTGGGTTCGAACTCACGACCTACTATACAACACGCAAGTCGGAGCCGTTACCACTGGGCTACCACTGCTCTCTAAGTGTAGCCGTCCGTAACTTACGTAAACAACTCAAACAACGGTGACGTCCACCGCTGCTTATTATATCGTTCTATTGCGATTACAAAATAATGGGATTGAATTTAAACAACAGACAATACTGACAATGTCTTTCACTGCAGCAATGCCGTGCGCGCACACACGAATTCAAGACAATAGAATTACAATTGATTCAGTTCAATTATTTCACACAGTCATGTAAACTGCCACAGATAATATAAACTCTGCACAACATTACCGACACGTGGAAATCTTATAAAGGAGAGTGATCATAATCACATTATGTTCACCTCCTTTGGTTGCGTTGCGGAAAATTACTATAAATACCCACTGCCCACTGCCTCTGTACAATGTACATGTGCTGTTGTTGTTCCTAACTCAGGGTTAGAATAAATGACAGCGTTATCTGAGAGGAAGTGCAACTGCACTGCAACAGATGTTTACTTATCATCACTTCTTAGAACATTTGCAATGTAGCTAGGTATAGGAACCTAAATCAGAAAAATCTAGCTTCTAACGATTAGTGAAGGGGGCTCCAAGCTCCATTTGTTGTTATAGCGGCAACAGAAATACATAATCTGTGAAATTTCAACTGTCTAGCTATCACAGTTCATGAGATACAGCCTGGTGACAGACAGACAAGACAGACGGATCGTGAAGTCTTAGTAATAGGGTGCAGTTTAGCGTTGCGTTTGAGGAGTAGCAAGCCAATGATCCCGCAGCCTAATTGCGTAAGTGAATTCTGCAAAGCAAACAAGTTGGTACCTTCCCAAAAACGACTTTTCGTATTGCATATTACAGTCTGCTTCTCAACGGAAAGGTTACGCTTCTTTCATTACCAATATTTTGACGTAGAATTGACTGTAAAATAATGAATGAAAGCGAAAGAATCGAGATAAAACTTCACTATTGGTATTATGTAGTGCAAATGTCATATATCTTCAACTCCGTAGTATCTCTAAGTAGTCTGTGTTCAACTCAAAGGAGGATTTGGAAAGCTAACGCTAGCTTTCCAAATTAGTTTCGCAATACCAAAAGAGTTGAAAGAAATGATTCTGATTCTTTGAAAGAATCGACTTGTTTCCTTTGCAGAATTCAATTACGCAATTAGGCTGCCGGTCACCGCCGCGCCGTCGCAAATTCGCGATGCACAGCGATCGGTCTAAGGTCTATAGCATCTAAGCTACCACAACACATTATAAAAACGTGGCAGTGCTGCAGTGGTATCGTACGTTAGGTACATCATTTAATAAAATATTACACAAAGTTGAAGTTATGCAGAACAGAATTAATTAGGTATCGATATGAATCACCGCGCTATTGTCAATGAGTAATTCTGAACAAAACAAATTATGCTTGATATGCATTTGTGGCTCGACAGCTTGAAAAACACGTAATTAATTTAGTATATTGTATTTCTGATGAGTATGTGTCATTGTTGAGTTACAATTAATTTATTTGAATGTTAATAAATATTTAATGCCTAGTTTCAGAGGTGTTCGATAAATTCTTAATACCTAGTTATTCACACAACTAAATGAACAATTACTTACAGCTTTATATTCTGGATTCAGTGTTCAGAGCAACAGATATCGAACCTATAGCACTAGTCAGATAGGTAGCTTATCAGAAAGCTTAAAGTCACCCAAAGGGCAATGGAGAGGGCTATGCTCGGAGTGTTCTTGCGTGATCGCATCAGAAATGAGGATATCCGCAGGAGAACCTAAGTTACCGACATAGCCCGAAGAATTACGAGTTTCCTACAATAAGTGCTTATTCATAGAAAGATTAGCTAGCTTGGTTAGCTGTGGATTATCACCGAACCTGTAATAAGATTATGATAAAGTTACAACAATCCTAGGTTTTCTTGTATAGTAACCTACCTACGTATAGTACCTAGGCATAGGCACTCGATAGCCGCTCATAGTCATTACACATTCAAATGCGATACGGAATGCTAATCAAAGCAGACGGCTGCGAAATAGCACAGATATCAGTCACATGACCGACGGACAATAACATACGATAACAACAATAAACAAATGCCCTAATTATCAGGAACTTTTATTTTGCTGTCTAATTGTCAGCTATAGGTATTTTGTAAACAAAGCCAGATAATACATAATTACGACAGGAAGTAAATAATATGACAAAGACGGTTTATGCGCATAAGTAGAGGACGGCAGCGACTTCATATTATATATTTCAGTAAGTACACAGTGTTACTGATGTTGTGTTTGACGAATCGGCCATTTACAATCGCTTTCATAAGAAACACTCAAGTAGGTACACTACCTATATTAGGTACAGATTTATTGAGGTTAGTTACTGTAGCCTACTGTACTGTAGGTACGCATTTACGGCACCTTCGTTGATTCACTTCATTTGGGTAGATTCGACATTTATCGGTGAGACCTTGTCAGAGATTATCGATTCAAATTCCGTTTGCGTCAACTATTAATTCAATTAGAAAGCAGTTGGGCCTAAAAACTGGCCGCCAATAGTTTATTGCTCCCCTTAGGAACAGGGTGTTTGAATTACAAAAATATTGTTATAGTCTAAAAACACTTCGAATGAAAAACTTTTGTTAATGTTTACTAAATATTTGTAAAATCATTGTGTGCTAATATCCATCTATCCAATGTACGTGAGTTGAACAAAGCGATAACATTATTTTGTTTATTGCTCAAGCTTGGTACCTACACCCGAATCTGATTAAAACTCAAGGAAAATACGAGTAGCTAAGAGTACACAATAAATGAAACTGTTTAATATTGCGTTGTTCTCAACTTCGTATTGATAATTGTGCACAACACAAGCGAGCTCAGACAATCAGCACAATACCTGTGACAATACTTAACATTTTTTTCGTTTTCCTCTAGTATAGTGTGATGGATTGACCATTTTCTGCTATAACTGTCTATCACTTATCACTATGTATATGGTATTCGCACAGATACAACATAGAATTCAAATTATTATATACTAGCTTCTGCCAGCGGCTTCGCCCACGCTAAAGTCGAAAATTATCACGAGGAAACATTCCCGGGGTAAAAAGTATCCTTTGTGCTATTCCCGACTTTAATCTATTTCTGTACAAAATTTCATCTAGTTCCATCCAGCCGTTTGAGCGTGAAGAAGTAACAAACATAAAAACACTCCCAAACTTTTGCCTTTATAATTAGTGTGAATAGTTTCTGCCAGCGATTTTGCTCACGTGAATGTGAGAAATTAGCCTACAGGAACCGATCATTTTGACGGGATAAAAAGTACTATTAGTTGTATGTAAGTGCTACGTAGCCTTTGTGCTATTTCAGTCTATAATCTATATCTATGCCAAATACCATCCAGATCCGTTCTGCCGTTCTGGAGGGATTGAGTAACAAATATACATCCATCCAAACTTTCTCATTTATTATATTATTAGTAAGAAGATCAAACGAATAGATACGGGCTATCTATTCGAAGGCAAGCCGTCATAGCTGCTATAAGACAATTTATTCAAAATAATCCTGGCACGGTTAACCCCATGTTAACCCTTTCATTTCACTTGTAACAAAAATAAACAAGACCGAATTCCTTAAATGTTGTTGCTCCGATTGGTAGTTAAACAACCGGTGCTTTAAACCAAACAAGCCAGTGGCCGGGTGACTTTCGTCGTCCGAAAAATGCTGTAAGGGCGATCTTTTTGTTCTGAAATATGCAGTAGGTAGCTGTAAGTAATACTCACGGTGGAGAAAGCCCAGCAAGAGCCGCACTTGGCCTGGTCCTTAACGTCGGTGACGGCCCCCTTCTTGCGCCAGTCCACCTGGTCGGGGTACGTCACGTGCGCCGGCGGGATGAACGTGGTGGCGCGGCTGTTGTGCCCCTTGCCGTACAGGGCCTTGCTGTGCCTGTGCCAACACATTTATACTTACAGTAGCAGCCCAGAGTAACAGTTTGTAACCGGCTTATAGGCTCGTTTACTCCTGGGACTTTTAAAACATAACTGGCCAAATGTCGGTTAAACACGGTAATTGTTAAGTGTAAGGGGTAATCAGGAATGGTAAGCAATATGCAGCTTTTTACTATTTCTAATAACCCCTTGTTTGATTGTTTACTTTTACCCTAGCTGAATTTAACGATGTAACAGTTCGGCCTGATTTTTCGGTTAATTCAAGTGTTATGTTTATGTTATAGTTCCAGTTGTTTAGTACCTAGTCAAAAAGGGTGAAGAAAATGCATTATTTGAAATGGATCACACTTCATACGCAGCCACCGTCACCGGCTGTGGCTTACTCCGAACAAACTTGAAATAAAGTAAACTGGGCTAACAGCCAGAGAAAGTCACGTCTAGGATTATTAGAACATACTTTTACTTTTCACCCGCCTGCCCCAGAAGCAGGGTAATGTTTATCTCAAAAATTTATTGGATCATTAAATTGGATGAAAACATACAATGATGATGCAATAAGCCAGACAAGTTATGATAAGTATAACAAAAACCAAGCAATCAATCAACAAAATACCACCCCCATATATACCCTGAAGCAGGTTTAGTAAGCTCTTCGGTAGTTACGGTTATGTTTAGTGTATCGAAGTTAATAAAAACACGCGAACCGCTCATTTTAATACAATGACATTGACACGCTTGACCTCTACTGAGCGAGTATAAGCAGGGTTTGTTTATCTTTGTATTGCTATCAATATGACCTATTAAGGAAACGTCTACAAACAACGCAATCAGCTGTAATCCGAGACGTTCAACAAAACAATAAAAGATTAGTAGGTAACACCATGCCAAGTGCGTAATATATTTTTATAGGTAAATAATATAATTCTTTAGCTGCTGTGATAATCGAATCATTCTCGAATAATTCTTTGTATAGGTACATAATTAAACAGCGTTTAGTCATGGACTACGTAGTACAAGAACACTACTGAGTACCTATATACAAACAAGGATGAAGTCACAAACTTTTTATGCACAATTACTGCTTTTCGTCACAAGTTTTCCTTGCGTGAAACTTGGTTAAACCTAAGACCTAAAAAGTAACCTACCCCTATTATACTTGGCTACCTAGATACGCCTTGATTCTCAATACCTAGCTTAGTTAACTGCACAGACAGTCGAACGTAGTCGAAGACACAAATAAAATTCACCAGTAGAAGAAGAGGTACGCTTATGCTTACTTGAGGGTCTTGTTGAATCCGTTCATGGTGTGCACGAACTCATGGTGCAGCATATCGGCGTACTTGTTGGTGTTCAGCTTGTAGGATACCACGCCCTGCTCGAAGCGCTGGTTGTGCTTGGCGATGCGGTGCTTGTTCTCCACGTAGATCTTCATGCGGAACTTGTCCTCCACGTCGCTATCGTACTCCTTGCTGTGCTCCAACTGCAACGGTACGACACTTAGATGTTGGACAAAACATCTTTGTTTTACGTATTTAGGTTTTTAACCGAAGCATAAAGCTACAAAGTCGAATGTCGATGCTATGATTTTCCTGTAATTTTTCCTTCCTGTACTCTAAGCCTAATCATAACAAGAATAATGCAGCCTGCCTTATTAAAAATCTAATGACATTCTTAGCTGTTTAAAAAAAAGAATTGTGTAGTCTATAGTCATCTCATCAGCACTGCCACATTAATGTAGCCTGCGTTCAGTAACTGGTGACATACCTTGAAGGCGCTCCACTCCTCCCTGACGAGGTCGATGAGCGACACGGCGCTGACGGCCGCCGCCAGTACGCACAGCAACACTGCTATACTCTTCATGATGACACTATTTCTGCATAAATTAAACTTATGTTAAGTGATGCCATGGCATCTTAGGGGCTGTAAATGCAAGGGGCAACTAATTGGAAAGAGAATACTAGCCCTTTCAGATTAACCCCAGCGTTTTCTGTTAACTCTTATCCCTTACGGCTAACCCTTTAGTCATTATGAAGGCAAGAGAGAACGTCAAACTGAGAAGTGAATGACACTAATCACAAGAAATTATCTCGGCTCTTTGTGATGATGTGCTCAACAAAGAGGTTGTTGAATTGTTATAAATAACCGCAATTTGGAAATATCCTGATAGTAAAAAAATAAACAATTGAAATTGCTTGTGAAAATAGTAACACAAACGGCCGAGTTTACGGAAAGCATCTCATTTTTATTACAGTAATTTACAGAAAGTAGAAAATCTAGATAGTCATGGACATTGTGCTTTACTAAGAAAAGTAATGAAAATTTTACAATAAAATTGTAAATAGCACCTACCCTGCGTGTGACTAACTTACCGTTATCTTATGGGTGCTCGGGTGAAATAATATTAAAGTTGTAATTGTAAGTGTAACCAACGATAGTATCTGGAGTTCAACTGACTGCTCGCAACGGCAAAGTTGTGCTTAAGTAGGTACAAAGTAAAAGTACATGGAAGTGGACGAAATTCGTCACCCTCGTGTACGATGACGGATTGACGGAATATAGTCTGCGCCAAACATCTTGGCCGCCCTGAAGTTGGTTTACCGGATGCGCGAGGCACGAAACGGTGCTGTTTTTACCCGACTGCCGAAGGAGGGTAATGTGTTTATCAGTCTATCTATGTATGTTTGTAAGTATGTATGTATGTTCGTTCCTATGTGGCGTTCCAGAGAACAAACGCGTTGTCCGATTTTGATGATTCATACATCAATCGATTCGTCTTAACCCTGCGTGTGTCACTACATTAAAATTGGAAAATAGAAAAATGCCGGATTTTGGGCGCCATATTGTGGGGGCAAAAATATTTTTTACTTTCAAACCCATTGTGTGGGGTATCAAAATAAAGGCTTTTAAGAGGTGATTTCAAAAATGTATGTGTATGTTTAAACACTGTGTGTATGTAACACTTATATGTTTAAATGTACCTAAAACTTAAAAAAAAATAACTAAGAAGTTATAAATAAAAAAAAACATGCTGAGCAGTCGGAGGATACATTTGGGTTTAGTCAGCCAGCTCGATACGTATCCTCCGACTGCACAGCATGATTTTCTTCTTGTTTACGGCTTTTAAGTTCACATTTTAAGAAGTCGGGCTTTTTGATTTTTTGAATTAACTTTTTTGTATGAGACTTACTACTGCGCAGCAATTGTAGCCAACAACAACAGGGCGGCCAAGAAGTTTGGCGAGAACTATACCAACGATGACGGCAGCGGCAGCGGACTTGGATCACGTTAATGCGCGATACAAGCAAGAGCAACTGCAGCGTCAATAATGAGGATGAGGAAGTTAGAGCCCTGACATTGCGACCGATTGCGCTTTGTTTAGAACCAATACGTTTAAAGAGAAATAGTAGTCATTAAGCGCAATTAAAGCTGGCCCTATCTTCTACCCTGTTAGCACAACAAACGAGAATCTTTTGAAGTCATCCTGATAACTTAAGTATATATAATATACTGTTCAGCTGATTATCGGACGCATACTTTGGAAAACCTCCCCCTTTTTCCGAAGAATGCGTCTTTGCAGAAATATGTTACAAAGTGCAGTCACGGTAATGATAAAGTGCAGTCTAATACGTTTTGTGGTTTGTGGGTACCATCCAAATAAATAGAACAATAAAAAAAAATTGTGTATAATTACCACAAAACGACATACAAAT
Source organism: Anorthoa munda (assembly GCA_945859665.1). Taxonomy (NCBI): domain Eukaryota; kingdom Metazoa; phylum Arthropoda; class Insecta; order Lepidoptera; family Noctuidae; genus Anorthoa; species Anorthoa munda. Next base: position 29,209,930 of record OX243911.1, on the reverse strand, counting down.
ATAAATTACAAGAACAAAAACAATAGTAGTACTTAGATTTTAAAGTAGGATAATACCAGTAGAATATTAGAGCAATAAGTACACATTTTTTTGTCTTTACTTTAGTTAGAGTAGGTAGGTTACCGACTACTCGCTGTAGGGCCCTTATTGCACAATTTAACAACAAATCACGTAGGTAATTAATTTTATCAAATACATTACCTAAAAAAATTATAAAAAAGACATAAACTAGCTTTTATTTTTATTCAAACGTTGTGGTATTGAGGAAAATGGTTTATCGCCTTTTGGAAAGTTACGGGAAACAAAATTGTATACGCCTGTTTGCGCAACAAAGAAAGCAAACAACAACACGCGATATAAACTACGTTTGACTCCATGGACCGTGGGATGATTCAACACAAAGGAGGCGCTCCTAATACCCTTGGGTTACAATCACTACCCATAACACTTTTTGCCAATAAATAATTTCATAAGCGTCATAGAAAAATGTAACGAAACAAAAGTACAAAACATACTTACCAATTTTTCTATTTAAGTTAACACCAAATTAAATTAAATTATCGAGTTTGAAATGTTTTTCGATATGTGCAGAAGCGTACTAATGCGACCGCTTTCCAATTGTTTATGCGCGTTCTTCGGATTCGCTGCGTAATGTCGATTATTTAACTACAGCTAGGCACGTACTTCTTTTGAATATTTTTATCGATAGACGCATTCATGACGCATTCGTATAGAAGAATTAACGTTTGGCGTTTTGTCTATCCGACTTACCATTTTTGAGGATTATTATTTTCAAATAATTATGATTATCAAATTTGTAAATATAGTTATCTATTTTACAGATGAATCCGTAAAGTTCTAGATAGTTACGGTTTTTCAAAGGGATACCCTTTTTTGACGTTAAGTCAAACGTCAAACCAACTGTCAGTCAAACACTCGGTTGACATTGACACTCACTGACAACGATAACCACATACCACAACACAACCCCATGCTTTTGCTTTGTAGCTTGATTTCGGTTTTTAAGAATATAATATAATGAAACAGGATGGAAAAGAACAGAAAAAGCAAGGCCGGGGTGGCAAGAAGTTACAGCTGTACAAGCCGAGAAAGAAAAGGAGCGTAGAGGAAGATGCTGCAATACAATATTTACAGGCTCAGTATGACAAGGTGAGAATTGTATTTTTATCCGCAATAATGTGTGCGCATCCTGAAAACTTAAATTTCCTTGTAATATTATTGACGATTTCACTTAATTTCGGGCCCAAATCGGAAAAATACAAAATTTCATCAATTGAACTTGAACCTCAAAAAAGAGCCATGTGGGCTTTTTATTAAAATGATTATTCTACCGCGGACGTATGGCAGTCCGCGCTCTTTGAAAAGCATAAATTATATTTAAATAATTGATTTCACAGATAAATCCGACTGAGATAAAAAGTTTTAAAGACTTTCCACTGTCACAGAAGACTCTGAAAGGGCTAAAAGACAATTACTATGTTACTCCGACTGAAATACAGAAACAAGCTATTGGTTATGCATTGCAAGGTAAAGATATCCTCGGTGCAGCTAAGACTGGCTCAGGCAAAACATTGGCGTTCTTGATACCCATACTCGAAAACCTATTTTGTAAGAAATGGACTAGACTGGATGGGGTCGGGGCGATGGTCATATCACCCACCAGAGAACTAGCCTATCAGATATATGAGGCTCTGAGGAAAGTAGGATGCCTACATGACTTCTCAGCAGGACTCATTATTGGTGGACAGAATTTGAAATTTGAGAGAAAGAGAATGGATCAAATAAATATATTGATATGTACACCTGGTCGTCTCCTACAACATATGGATGAGAATCCTTTATTTGACTGTAGCCACCTTCAGGTTCTTGTATTAGATGAAGCTGACAGATGTTTGGACATGGGTTTTCAGACAACCATGAATGCCATAATTGAGAACTTACCCCCTGAAAGGCAAACCCTCCTCTTCTCTGCCACACAAACTAAATCAGTAAAAGATCTAGCTCGCCTCAGCTTGTCTTTTCCCACATACGTTGCTCCACATGAGCAGGCGGAGGTTGTAACTCCAGACTTGCTGCAACAGAGTTATATCATTTGTGAGACTGGTGAAAAGATTGGGATCATTTGGTCCTTCATTAAGAACCACTTGAAACAAAAGGTGATTGTGTTCATGGCTACTTGCAAACAAGTCAAGTACATATATGAGCTGTTTTGCAAACTGAGACCTGGTGTGAGCTTGCTGGCACTCTATGGATCATTACATCAAGAAAAGAGAGAGAAAATTTACAAAGAATTTTGTAGGAAATCAAATGTTGTGCTCTTTGCAACAGATTTAGCATCTAGAGGACTTGACTTCCCCCTTGTTAACTGGGTGATTCAAATGGATTGTCCTGAAAATGTGGATACATACATTCATAGAGCTGGTCGCACGGCTAGAGGATTTACTGGTAAAGGTGAAGGTCTGCTGATGCTCTTGCCACATGAGGAGAAATTTGTTGAAGATCTACAAAAAAGTAAAATTCCCATTAATAAAATACAGGTTGATACATCTAAAGTGGTAGTACCCCAGAAGAAAATGGAAAGTCTGCTGTCAGAGAGCTCAGAACTCAAAGAAAGTGCACAGAGAGCTTTTGTCAGCTATCTGAAATCAGTATTCCTAATGAAAAACAAAGAGATTTTCAATGTCCAACTACTAGATACAGATGCATATTCAAGGTCGCTGGGATTAACAGTGCCTCCTTATATCAAATTTTTGAAGAAATACCAATATGCACAAAAAAGGCAAGAAAATGAAAATAATATTGCCATTGAGAAGTTGAAAGCTAAAAATGGGTCTGACGAAGAATCTGAACATAGTAAAAAAGAAGAATCTGATCATAGTGAAGATGAAAAAGAATCTGATCAGGGTGAAGAAGAAGAACCCAAAGTTGATTTTGAAAAGGAAAAAAAGAAGGAATCCTTCTGTCAATTTGATTTTCAGAATGATGCAGATACAGATGAGGAAAACGATTTGCAAGTCATGAGGAAGAACATCAATGCGGACATCGACACTGACAACCAGCCAGATGAAATGCAAGTCAAGAGCAATGATGACGAGCCAGTTGAAGACATACAAACAACAACGAAAAACAACACAAAGCCTTTAACAAAGGCAGCTGTTGTCAAGAAACTCCTGAAGAAGAAGATTGCAGTAAACACAACTGTGAAGTTTACAGAGGATGGAGAGGCAATGGATGATGAGAGGAGAGATGTAAAATCAGAAATAGGAAAACAGCTCTTGAACGTAAATGAGGAATATAGTGGTATTGTTTCAGATAAGACAGTGGAACGGTTAGAACAAGAAGATAAGTTTGACAAGACAAGATTAAAAGAAAAGATTAAAGCTAAGAATAAGGAAAAGAAACGCAAACTTAAGAATAAAAAGAATGAAGATGAAGGGGAGAAAGATGACTTTGGATCACAATCAGAGTCTGATGGACCTGATCTGTCGTGGCTGCCTGACCCTGATAAAGTGTATGGTAAGAAAGATGGCAGTGATGACAGTGGAGGCTCTGATGCAGACAGTGGCCCTGAAGTATCAGATTGCGATGATGATAATATATCAGGTGACTCTGGTGACAAATCTGAAGTAGGCCAGGAGTTCCATAGGTGAGGATTTAAGTTTCATAATTTTTTTATCGTTGGCAAACTCATCAAATTAAACTTTGCTCAATTTGCATGTTCAGCCTATCAATGTTGTCTACATTGAACTAGGTAATGTCACAAGATAGGGCTAGATTATTAATGTGTAACATGTGTTGCAGGCCTAGCAAACGGAAACTGGCGGACATCCCACAGGCCGTGGGGGTGCCGCGCAAGCTGAAGAAGATGCAGAACGCGGCCGCATCGCTGTCCGTGGATCAGGCGGAGGCGTTCGTCATGCAGCTGCTGCAGGCCAAGCAATGATAATTGTTATATTAATAAATTGTTCTGTTATATTAATAAATTTGTTAATAATTATAAGTTATGGTCCAAACAAATTAGTCGACTGCCGTGCCAGCGACAGCAAGAAGAAGAATAAATTTGTTAATGATCCGCAAGCAAATTATTTATTCATTTACTTTTATTTATTTATTTATTGGCCTATCTACAATTGTTACACTAATACTAACCTTATAATACAAGCAATAATATAAACAAAGTGTATAATATGATGCGATAGACACATCATGCAATGCATTTAAGAATCAATACCCTGATTTTAAATACTATATTGCCATTGGGATTTAAATCGTGGACTGCCGAGATCACAGACTACTTAGAGATACTACCGTAAGTATCTCAAAGTAGTCTGTGCTACCGTATGATGCAAGACAGCTTGCTAGCCGCCAGTAAGTAATAGTTACTGTGGTTCATTGCTTTCTATCAGAAATCATTTAAAAAATGCGTGCGATAAATTCCGTGTCATATTCATAATTTAGAAAATCGATTGGTCCGTGCACTGCACTAGTGTTGTTAAAGTTTACATGGCGCAGAAACGTGGAGCATTCGAAATCATGAACGTAGGAAGATCACGGCTCTCGAGATGTGGTGATGGCGGAGACTTCTCCATATTTTTTTTTTACTATTTCTAGGCTCGTGCTTGACCATTATCTTCGGATTCGGCTTCGCCTTTGAGCTTTGGCTTTAAAAAAAATGTTGCCCCACACTAGGAATTTCTTCCTATATCGTGGGTGCGTTTTCAAACATATAAACTCACATACACAACACCCAGAGCCGGAACAAATATCTGTGTCATACAAATATTTGTTCCGTGCGAGAATCGAACCAGCGACACGCAGCGCAGCAGTCAATCGCTCAACCACTGCGCCCGTGCGCCCAAATAATATCTCACCTGATGGTAATGAGGCACTCCGCATAACCAAGCGCAAGCGGATTTGAAGCGGTTATCAGCAATACGCGTACCAGGAGCGTGCCTTCAGTTTTTCCGGACATATTATGCACTCGCCTATGCAAAGCCTGATATTGGGTCGGGTAGAAGGAATGCCTACACACTCAAGGCAGAGTACTGGTGTCCGGCCGGCAAGGTGGTCAGGCGCAAGGGCGGATTTAGGGGGGGGCACGGGGGCACAGATCCCCCCCCCCCAGACGGTATTTTGTGTACTGTGGAGATTCCATCACAGTACATACTTAGAAGCAAAACAAATTACAGAGTTGTTAAAATATGTGAATAAAATAACAGAAAGAAACTGTTTACCACTGCATTGGAGGATGTCTTCAAGGTTCTAGACTGGAGAGGCCGATTCGCCGATGATAAAGCTGTCATGGAGGACCCTAGTACAACGCTCGATGACCTCAGTAGAGCTTCCGAAAGAATGGGTCCAAAAATGAACATGGACAAACCAAGGTGATGTTGAGCGCTCATGTCGCAACCACTCCTATCTAGATCGGTGGCTCCACAGCCGAAGCCGTGCACGACCATGTCTACCTGGGACAAACGGTCCAGTTAGGCAGGTCCAACCTCGAGAAAGAGGCAAAGAGGTCAACCGTCGAATCCTACTCGGCGGGGCAGCATTCGGGAAGCTGCGTGGTTTCTTATCGTCCAACTTACCACAGTGTCTCAAGACGAACTTATGGCTCTGAGACGTTGTCGCTCACAATGGGCCTCATCAGAAAGCGTACAGTCACCCAAAGGGCAATGGAGAAGGCCAGGCTCGAGGTGTCCTTGCGGGGAACCGATCACTTTTCCGAATATTTTTTGGTCGAATTTCATTTTACCGAAAACTACTGACCGAAGTCTTTTTTGCTATATGCATTATTTGACATATTTTCAGATCATCGAAGTCCATACATATACAAATAGTTTATTTTCTTTAACAATTTTTGTAGTACATAGCTAGTGTCAGAAGTGTCCTTTTAAGCAAACAAATGCCTGTATTAGGACCATTAGGACACTCCACTCTTCCGCAACTTAGATTTACTTACAATAACAAAAAAATATGTCACTATTTACTATTTATACATTTTAATAAAATAAATTAAATTAATATAAAAGAGAATCAAAGAAGACTTATTTTTTATCAGCTCAAATAAATGAGTCTGAGTTAAGTGTGTTTTATTATGTGAGTTGGGTTTGTGTGTATGTATGGAGTGTATATGTGTGTGAGGTGTGTTCGTGTACCTACAAGTTGTACATGTGAGTAAATGCCGCGAGAATGAGTTATGATGTGTGCTGCAGGAGAGTTTCCGTTTCCTCATATCCGAGTGGTTTTATCCATTTAGTTTTTTACATTCATGATATTGTTTGGTGTATACAAATATCTTTTTATTTATTTTATTGTAAAGTTGAGATGATCGTTTCTCGTGTTGCCTACTACCAAACCTGGTTTTTGTTTGTGGTATCGATGCTATATTATCTTTCCTTCTTTTTGACAACACAGCGGTATCATAAGGCAGCTTTTTGTGTTTTTTCAGAACCGTGTGTAGTCTATACAATTTTCTCATCGAAAGCAAATCACTTAGGTATCTGGTAAAGTCATGTGGCATATGTATTATTTTACCGAACTTCATTTCGCCGATTTAGAAAATAACTTTTTGATTTTGGCCGAAGCCTCTTTTGAACTTTTTTCATTTGCCATATTTTCACCAAACCGAAACAACATGTTAGGGAATATTATTTAGTCACAAATATATAGCCGGTTACTTGGTAGCAATTTTAATTTAAAATTGAAATAGTGTCATAAAAGTCAATATGTTGTGCTACAAAATTTAGTGGCAAAAACGAATCGCTGCAAAATCGACTTCACGCAGTCTCTTGTCTGTGTTTACGTATTTTCATGCAAATAATTTATTAATATCTGTCATGCATTAGACATTTTTATTAATTAACAATTTCAAAGAATTTGTCCAAGAGCGAAACGAGCTCGGAAATTTAGGGCACATGGATAGGTTAGGTTCGAAGGGGATGACGGGAGGTGAAGTGAGCGAGCAAAGCGAGCGAACTTAGCTCCCGTCATCTCCTTCGTGTTAGGTTACTTTAGACCCTTTTTTTAGATTTAGATTTTTTTTTTCAGGTCGCTGTTTTAAAACACTTTTTATTATAATAGAGTAAGTGTGGAGTTTCTTGTCCATTCTTCTCCATAACAAGCTACATTTCCGAATGGACGGTAGAATCAATTAATGTTACTTTATAAATTATGTTTTTTTTTTGACATTCCAAAGTGCCGCTTAATGGCTTAATTGAATAAAGAAATTTTGGTTTTGAAGCATTTGTATTCGCCCACTGTTTCTCTCTCATTAATTATTTTGATATGCGTTTAAATTAAATATTTCGGACTAATATTATTTCGGCTAAGTGTAATTTCGGTAAAAAGTTTTTCGACCAAGTAAAACGTTGGAGTGACGAAAAAAATCGAATTGATAATAGGTCAACTGAGACAGTGGCAGACGTGACTTCGATGAAGTAAAAAAAAAACGAAACGATAATAGGTGAAATGAAATTCGGTCAAATGTTGTTCGAACTTATGATAGGTAACCGTCCTTGCGTGATTGAATCAGAAATGTAGAGCTCTGCAAGAGAACCAGGGTTACCAACATAGCCCGAAGAATTGCCACACTTAAGTGGCAGTGGGCAGGGCACATTGCTCGCAGAACAGATGGCCGATGGGGCAGAAAAGTTTTGGAGTGGCGACCGCGAACCGGAAGACGTAGCGTTGAAAGGCCTCCCACCAGGTGGACCAAAAACCTGGTAGAGGTTGCGGGCATCTGCTGGATGCGGGACGCACGGGACCGATCAATGTGGCGACGCTTGGGGGAGGCCTATGTCCAGCAGTGGAAATCTTTCGCCTAATATGATGATGATGAACAGAAAGAACATGAGTGAAACTCTTTTCTTTCATAACCCTTCCTGTACATACTTGAAATTGTAGATATGTGTATGGTTTAATATGATACTTCAAGTTTATTTCGGACAGTTATTGTTGATTTTTTTGCCAGTCCGCCCCTTGTGCCCCTCCCAGAAAAAAATCCTGGATCCGCCCTTGGTCAGGCGTAACAAAGAAAGGCTGTTGGAGGCAGCATGTACCGAGCGGTCGTCTACATTGCAGAAGAGGCAGACCGCAAAACTTGAAAAGCGTCGTGTGACCTATGAGGTTGCGGTTTCCGGCAGGCAGGGAACGACGGTAAAGAATTTTCATTTATTTATGTACTATTATAGGCGTGTTTGAGTAGCGCCGTTAGGTAAAAACATGGTAGGTGGCGACGCAGGCCGTGGGTAACTTATTGAAATAGATCACTAATACTGGACGTGAACGAGCAGTGTCAGTGGATGCAGCAGTGCACTGGAATTAATCCTAATGCCACTGGAATCACTAGAAATCGAAATTAAATAGAGCTGGCAGACATTAGTCATAAGTGCAGGTACATCTTTCATTAATCACCGGATGCCGCCCTACCTCTGTCGCGTGGTCGAGGCCTATATGACGGACAGGGCCGTCATCTACCCCGGTCACCAGGGAGAATGGAATCGGCGAGAGATGTCGTGCGGTGTCCCACAGGGATCGGTCCTGGGGCCGCATCTGTGGGACATCGGGTACGACTGGGTGCTGCGCGCCGATCTCCCCAGTGGCGTCAGCGTGGTTTGCTACGCTGACGACACGCTGGTCCTGGCACAGGGGAGTTCGCACCAGGCGGCAGCTGAAAACGCGTCACGCGGGGTTGCGACAATCGTCGAGAGGATCCAGCAATTGGGACTCGAGGTGGCCCTGCAAGTCCGAGGCCATGTGTTTTCACGGTCCTCGGAACGCGCCACCGCCGGGTTCCCAAATAACGGTAGGAGGGGTTCACATCGGCGTCGGGTCGACGATGAAGTACCTGGGACTCGTCCTCGACAGCCGGTGGAATTTCGAGGAGCATTTCCGACGTTTGGCTCCCGGACTGGACAGGGCCGGGGCTGCCCTCAAGCGGCTTCTGCCCAATCTAGGGGGTCCAAACGCCTCCTGCCGGAGGCTTTACGCGGGGGCCGTGCGGTCCATGGCCCTTTATGGGGCACCGGTATGGGCGCGTTCCCTGAGGCGGCGACCAGCACGCCGGTTGAACGCGTCCCAAAGGGTCATGGCCATCCGGCTGGTCCGGGGATACCGCACGGTCTCCGGCGAGGCGGCGAGCCTCCTTGCTGGATTGCCGCCATGGGATCTAGAGGCAAAAATCCTCGCGCAGATATGGGAATGGCGCGAGGAGGCGAAATGCCGGGGCGAAACTCCGTTGCTGCGACAAATCACGGCTTGGCGGACAGAGCTCCGGCAGGATCTCATGGCGACATGGAGAGGGCGACTGTCGCAACCCAGCGCTGGGCACGCCACAATTGTGGCGATAATGCCCCTCTTTGAGGAGTGGCTTGAGAGGCGTCACGGCGTCCTCACCTTCCGCCTGACGCAGGTCCTCACCGGACACGGCTGCTTCGGGAGGTTCCTGTTCAGGATAAGGCGGGAGGAAACGCCCGGGTGTCACCATTGTGAGGATCGCCCGGAGGACACGGTAGAACATACGGTGGAGGTCTGTCCTGCTTGGGTGGAGCAACGCCATGTCCTCGTGGAGGCGATCGGCGGTGGCGACCTCTCGCGTCCAGCCCTGGTTTAGGCCATGGTACGGAGCGAGAGGGAATGGGCAGCTGTCACCTCCTTCTGCGAAGCAGTAATGCTCGCGAAGGAGGAGGCAGAACGCGTGAGGGAGAGGCAATGGGTGTGCCCTCATGCCCCAAACCACCGCAGGAGATGCCCTGGGCGTCGGGAGTCGCAAGCAGATTCCCGGCCACCGTAGGCGCGGGCTTGCGGGCGGCGAGTAATGGGTAGCTCGCCGTCCGATAAGGACCAGGCCCGAGTCGAGCGCGCGTAGTGTTCCACGCGCGCCTCAAAGAGATGTCAGCAAATTGACGGGGTCCGCTAGGGCCGATGCCTGCCTGGGTCGCGGATAAATTTGAAAAAGAGTTACCGGCCCTGGCTCAAGCAACTGAAGGAACACGGGTGGGTTTTAGTCAGTAAAAGTCTGACACGCCCTCCCGCTTAACCCAGAGTGGGAGAAGTCATTGGATGATTTGCCACCAAAAAAAAAAAAAAAAGGTACATCTTTCATACCTAGCTACATGCGCTTTAGCGCCGTAAAACGGTTACTTCCTAAAGCATACCTACTCCTTAGTAACGGCTAGGTTAAAAGGTTTGAAAATATATATATATTAATGATTCATGTACATACATTATTTTTAACACAAGGTTTTTTCGTGCAACTAAGCAAACTGCTTTAAAAAAATAATTAACAACACGTTATTTTTTCGCAACTTTTGGAATCTCCTCCAAAACGACTTGGATGTTTAAAAATATTTTTACACAGAAAAATTGTAGGCTGGAATTTCTTCAAACTAACATAGCATAAAATCAAATAATATTTTGCAAACAAAACTGTTCAAAAGGAGGTTCAATATTTATATTTTGGCATCGAGCGGGCGCACGGCCAGTACTGCGTTAAGATTGGGGCGTATATGGCGCCTTAAATCAAACGGCTTTAAAATCACTGGACGTGCTTGCCGTACCGTACCATGACCGCTACATTACATCGAGTTCTCTGTTGGCCTACTCCCAGTCTATACGACAGGAACTGGCAAGGCAAATACTGGAATAAAATAAACCCTTTTTAACCGAATTTAAAAAAGGGAAGGTTATCAATTTGACTGTTTTTTTTTTATGTGTGTCGCCTCTGAACTTTATAGGTACTAGATGAATCAATTTTGATGATTCTCTTTTTATTTGAAAGCTGGTGTTTCTCTGGTTTAATCAAGATGATGAAGAACGAAGTTTAAGAAGAGATATACAACACAACTCTTCAATAAATGACATTAAATCTCTTGGATTTGCTGCAATCGCATGTCTGTTTATTTACAATATTTCATAACATAATATCACGCCGGTACGCTATATAGGGGTATGCAGATTTTTACAGTTCACCCTGGCTGACCCTGGTACACTCAGATTTCACCGGCTGTGTTCAAGTTTCATGTTATACGGGTAATTTGGGCAAAGTTTTTTTACGAATGGGGTACTCGCTCTGTACTATACGTTTTGTTGTTTGAATTTCTAATTTGGACAACGTAACGTAACAACGTTTGTGGCAACACCGCTAACACAACTGTCAAAAAGAAAACGGATCGTTGCACTCTTGGGAACGCTAAAATATAAAAAATAATAAGTTTTCTATGGATTTAGAATAATTACACGTCTTGTACTTATTAATTTTAACTATGTTTTGGAGCGGAAACTATATCGTAGTTAGGGAGTTAAATTTTCTTCTCAAAGAGGAGGTGCGTATTTTGTTGAAAAATTGATGGTTATGAGTGGTTAAAACGATGAATTCTCATATTATTTCGTGTTTTTGACGCCTTTTGTGATGAGAAACAATGTTCTGGGTGGACGATGATGTCATATGCGCGAGTAGACGGGCGTATCGTTGTTGTCGAGTGTTGTATGTTGTGGATGTGTGCAGTAAGCTTATTGTTTCAGAATGTAACGTTGTCGCAAGTGCTGGAGGCGGACGACATCCTGCAGGAATGCAAGGCGGACAACAAAGCACTCATACAGTTGTGAGTAGCACCACAAACTACAGTCCTGATAGCCTGCCCCAGTCTGTTGTTATCTAGAGTTCAGTGACTGACTAGTGTAGCCCAAACAATAGAGAGCAGGTCTTGAATATTTAATGCCTCTCGTGTCAGTGAGAGTGTGCAGGTGCAAGAGTTATTCATAGCTATACTGAGCCAGGTGTAACTACATGTTAACAAAGCAACTATTTATTCAACACTTATCAGCTAAATTCTGCTTAGTCACATAAATATCTACAGTAAAATTGTTTTGACAAGAGTTTTCTACCAGTTAGGTGATGAGCTGTTCTTGGAATAGATATCAACACTAGATTCTTCTTAAAGTGATAATATCCATTTTGAGTTTATATCAGATAATTAGTTGCATATCTGATCTGTAAGGCTTTAAGGTTGACGAGTTAATTATAATGGAATGCACTTTTTTGTCAGTCATAAAAAGTCTGTGATTCTGGAATATGTTAAACTAAACTAGTATTTGTTGGCCTGGAACTGTATGCATACCTTCCTTCCTAAACTTGTCAAGCAGGTAGTTAACAAATTGGCATAACAATTTCAGGATAAGTCAACAGCCTATTTTAAGAACATGTAAAAAAAGAAAAAAAAAATTGTCTGCATTTTTTTTTATAATTAATCTATCTAAGAAGCCATAACGAAAAATGTGCTACTATTCACTGCCATCATGTTGCATTTTATATTTAATATATCTAGAAAAGCAATCAAGACAGCCATAACGAAAAATGTGCTACTATTCACTGCCATCATGTTGCATTTTATATTTAATCTATCTAGAAAAGCAATCAAGACAGCCATAACGAAAAATGTGCTACTATTCACTGCCATCATGTTGCATTTTATATTTAATCTATCTAAACTCCATTTGAAATAACATTAGACATGTTTCCAAATCTTTTTACAGTCCGTTCAACCGATTTTGAGTTCTATCCCGTAAACATAAGGATGACATAAAAAGCATAAACCTGTTACCAAAACCAACTGTTTACTACAACTACCATTTGTCGTATCACCAACACAATAGAATTCAAAATCGGTTGAACGGGCTGTAAAATGGGCTAATTTAAACGTCTAATGTTATCGCAAATGGAGTATAGAAAAGCAATCAAGACAGCCGTAACGAAAAATGTGCTAATATTCACTGCCTTAATCTTGCATTTTCATATTTAATCTATCTAGAAAAGCAATTTAGACAGCCATAACGAAAAATGTGCAAATTTTCACTACCATCATCTTGCATTTTTATATTTAATCTATCTAGGAAAGCAATCTAGACAGCCATAACTAAAAATGATCAAATTTTCACTGCCATCATCTTACATTTTGATTTTGCAGCCAATTTCATTAATAACGATGGTTGCCTGCTGTTTAAATGATATCCATAAAAAAAAAACTGACTTACCAACTTTTTGGGCAGTCAGTTAAAAATTGGCCAGTACTCTCAACATCTAGGACTTTCATTTCTTTTGGCAACCGATCCTCTGTGCCTAACCCGGCAAAGGAAAACGTAAAGTTTAGAAGAGAGTACATAAGTATATATTATGTAGTTCATCCCTCTTTTACCAGTATAGGAAAAAAAAAAACATAACTTTGTAGGCATGATTAATATCTATGATTAAGTTATCAGCACCTTTTTATCATCAAAACGCTCTGAGTTATACAGCGGATGGACAGATGGAAATGGTTAAAATAAGGGTTCCTTGTGGAACCCACTAACAACTAGCACTCATTCGTCATTCAGATGTTTTAACTACATACTAACTCTAAAATAACACCACAGTTTCACACCACCTTACATAACCTTATGTTTAATTCCAGCCTGACAAAGCCAGAGGTTCTGGCAGAGCTGATCACGTTGATAACGGAGGAGCCTCCTAAGAACCTGGAGCTGGCGTCGCAGTACCGGCACGCGAGCATCGCGTGCGAGGTGCTGACCAGCCACCTTTCCATGCTGAGCGACCGCCTCTCGCTCGACGCCACGCAGATGAACCGCCTATGCGACTTCATCAACAAGGATCCTCCGTTGAACCCGCTACTGGCCTCCTACTTTAGTAAAACTGTGGAAATGCTACTAGAGAGGAGTCCCAAACAGGTAATTTTGTTAACTATAAATATTGCCATGGAGGAGTCCAAAATTATTACAGATGGTAACCCAACAGCCTTACTGTGGCAATGAAAACAAGAAGTGATAGGAAAAAAACCTAGAAAAATATAGGATACTACCTCCTAAGCCATGAAAAAATAAAGATTGAATGGCTATCTACAGTCAGTGCTTTTCCTGCCACTGTTAATTTCAGCACATTTACAGCAGCATTTCTAAAACTTGAAGTATTAAATGCTAAATGCAGATAAATGCACAAAAATAGTAATTGGGGTGTAATATTCAGCACACCCCTAGTTATCTAATACATAAGAAATGACTATTAATAGTAACATCTTTGTCACTGTCGTGAATATAGAAAAGACGTCCAATTGTATAATGAAACTGCAAAGACGTCATCTTTGTTAATTAACGGTGCAACAGATCAATGGCACGCTAGCTTGTCCACATGCCCCCTTATTTTGTTTAACAACGAAAATTATAGAGGTAAACAAATTACACGAAAAATGAGCTTCACTATGTTTGTAGCTGATAGGGTTAGTAGTTGCATCCCATATTCGTGTCACAGAAATACACGCCAAAGGGCAAAAACTCAGAGAGGTGCAAAAACACCTGCACCCACAAAGACCTTTATGGGGAAAATGCTACAAGGCTGAATTCTGGTCCAAATACATTTAATTTGGAATCATCAACACAAAGAAGGAGAATTGTTATAAATGTTTTATGTAAATATTTAGTCTTGTACTAAACCTAGTATATCTCTACCAATAACTTCCCACTTACGCCTTATTATTTCCCAGAACATATTGCCAACTATTTTAATGAACTTTACAATTCATAATGAGGGTGCAGTAAGAAAGACAAAAACAGTAATAAAACTGAATTGAGAACCTCCTCCTTTTCTTGAAGTCGGTTAAAAAGATCACATGTGCTTGCTGTATTATGAGTAAGGTATGTGTTAGAAAATGACTTAATTAACCATTCCATCTTCCGCAGGACTGCTACCTATACCATATAGTGTGCCTGCGCGTGCTGGACTTCTTCAAGTCGCGGCGCGACTTCCTGCCTAACCTGCTGCGCCACATGTCAACCTCGGCCATCGCAGACACCTTCAAGTACTTCATCCGCCTCGACGACCTGTTCAAGAAGACTGTCATGGAGGTAGGTCAGGTGATTCTATTTTATACTTTCATGTAGGCAATTAGTGAAGAGCTTGTGCCTAATAAAAACCGCACAGGTTGATGATTTTCGAGGTTAAGCAACGCATGCCGTGGTTGGTCTGTGGATGTATGATGTGATGTGGATGGAAAGCACGTCAAACTGTTAGTCCCAGCTGTCACTTGTAGATCTTTGTCAGTCATTATGATAGTCAGAAACCTGAAATCTGACACCGTCTGGCCAAGGAGTACCATGTTAACCAGTTACTGGGTTGTGGAGATCAGATAGACAGGCGCTCCATGTAAAATGCTGGTATCCAGCTGCAAACGTTCTGAATGTAAGCCAACCTCATTGCTAGCATGAGGCAGAGATATAGGATTTAAACATGTTTTCTGGAAGCGTGGAGTTGAACCCCGCCTGCCACATGCTAGCCATATGATTTTTTATTTTTGGTTGTTGAACATAATCACCAGCAACCAATCATAATGACATGAATTAAAAGATAGAATTTTCAAAACGAGAAGTATATACTCGTAGATATCCTACTTCCTACTACCACTACACTACCAGATAATATAATACTAGCATACAGATGCCTCATCCTTTACAAAGAAACCGTGCCGACGTAACTAGCGTTTTGCGTCTGATTAATATTTTTTTGTACATCGAACGCGTTTGGTTCTGTTTCACGGTCTTAGCAGCGACTTGCAAGTAAAAGGTTTTACTAGGTTCGTGAATATTTTTTTCTTTAAATACAGTGAAGGTTCGTTTTATAGTATTTATTTGCAAGTTTTTACAGTTTTTTGCACCAAAACGTGTTACAATGAAAATTTTAACAATCGAGTGGAATGCCTCAGAAATTAAAAAATGCGCCATCTATTGTCATCAATTTTAAATGATCCGTTCAAATAATCTTTGAAATGTGAATAAAGAGCTCAATATTCCATAATTTTGTACTTAGGAGAGTTGATTAAATAAGAAAATACAATTTTTATGTTCAATTCCAGATAATGTTAATGTTACACACATTTAATAACAGATAGGTGCATATCGCGCCATCTAGTGAGATTTATTTGAACCAAATTTTATTTCTTAGCAATGAGACCCCGTGCTACTACTATGGACGGATGAATGTTTGTTCTTGCCTTTCACGCAAAAACTACTAAACGGTTTTTGTTGTAACTTTACAGAAATATAGCTTATACATCAGAATAACACAGGCTTTACGCTTTAATTTATAAAGATATTGGCAGAAGTACTAATACCACGCGGGCAGCTAGTCTGAAATAATTTTTGAAGAAAATCATAATACAAAACAGTGATTGCCTGGTTTAATTCATATTTATTGCAGTGACCGACAGCAAATTATTTTTGTCATGGGTGCACACTGCACCTGTACTATGCACATGCTTGTAAACAAGTTGAAGGTTGTTCGTTTGCAAACTAGTTTTTCTTATTAATGATCTTGTTTTGTCTGTTCGTAAGCAGTATCTTGAGTAGTGTCAGGAATGCGCCATTACATACGTATTTAGGACGCCTTACAAATATATTGTTTGTTACTTTCAATGGTAATAAAATAGTCATGCATCAAACCTATCATTGCATAAAGGCAATCAGAAACAAAGCCGGCAGAATCATGAACCATATAGTGGAGATATCAATGGCTGCTTATCTGAGAAACATAATCTGGTCGTGTTATGTTGCGCTTTACATGGGGCGGCATGTGGCGCCTCTTTGTGCGGATGAGCGGGGATAATCGTGATAGACATAATTACGTGCAGGCGGCACGAGGAAGGAATTATGTGCGAAGTGCAGCGGTGGCCGGTGGGTCACGTTGTCAACGCACGTTACTCGTGGTCGGCGCAACACGTTTTCTTCCTCCATTCCGTCCAGTCAACCGTCACGCTATAACTGACTCCCTTTTCCTTCATATCAATTCTTACAAAATCTATCCATCTTTTTATTGGCCTTCTCCATCCATCCATATTCATACTCATAACTCTTCTAGAAACATGCGTTTCACCTCTCCTCAGCACATGGAACATACCAGCACAGACCCTTTAAACTTTTGTGTCTCTGACGTCACTTTCAAACTTCCTCTAATAAATGGGAATAAGGCAGAAATGTTTAGTTCAAATAAATTTTACCAGTAAATTCCATCAACCCCGATTCCAATTCACAATGGAAAGCCCGGTAACACCGCTCAATCTGGGGATCGAAGTCACCCCAACTTTAGCAGTTGTACCTACTTCCGACCATCAGATGATAATAAAATAAAAACTTTTCACAATAGTACATTGTGATACAAGGGTGGAAAGTAGGTTATTGCAAACGAGCTGTCATTAACAAGCCCGAGCCGAAGGCGAGGGTTTTTAATGACACGAGTTTGCAATAACCTACACGCCCGTGTATCACACGATATTTTTCAATACAGTTGTGGGAAATAGTAAAAACAAATCAAAGAATTAGATTTGTTAATTCACAACTGGACATATTTTTTTTACAATGAAAACAGCCTACACAGCCTATTCGATTTTTGACAAATGTTGATGTGGAAATAATTAAATTGAAACTGGTAATTAAATATAATATTAAACAACCATTTAAAATACTTTTAAGAATTAAATGCTAAAACGTACGGAATCATTCACTTTTCCTCGTATAAAATCTATTCCATTTTATTCTATGTATGAAAACTCTTTACTACTAAACTTTTTAAATTGACTTATAACTAAAGGCGCGTTTTTGCAACTGGACATTTTTTACAACGAAAACAGTCTATACAGCCTATTTGATTTTAGACAAATGTTGATGTGAAAATAATTAAATTAAAACTGGTAATTAAATATATTAATCAACCATTTAAAAGACTTTTGAGAGTTCAATGCTAAAACGTACGGAATCATTCATTTTTCCTCGTATAAAATCTATCCCATTTTATTCTATGTATGAAAACTCTTTACTACTAAACTTTTTAAATTGACTTATAAATTTAAAACTAAACTGCAAAACTAATGATCGAGCTCGTAAACAAAAGTCACGACCGCGTAACAGAAAGATGCCTATGCATAAGATTTAATTTTCGAATCATAATTATAGCCTCTGAAAGTACGCCATGTTTAACAACTGTATTGAAAAAAAAAAATAACAGGCTTCATTAGCAAAACGCTAAAAAGTGCAAAATAACTTTCGTTTCGGAAGTCACACTAGTGGTACCTTGTTTTTATAATTTTTCGGCAATTTTTAGTGTTTTGCTTTTGAAGGTAGTTTATTTTTTTGTGAAAAAGTTTTATTTCTCTCTTTTTAGTGTTAGTACACCATAACTAAAAATGAGCAAGTTCTGTAGTAAGGTACATTATAGTCCAGTAGCCAGAAGAATATGCCCTTTGATAATTCAAAAGTTTTTTATTTTCGCTGGGTGGATACCTTATGTGAATTAAACGCTATGTACAAAAATGCTAACAGTTTAGAGTTATGCAATAGGCATAAAGTAGGTATTTCCTATTATTTCGTGTTATAACAATAATATAAAATTTAAATTTAAATAATTTACTGTTTCTTTATTAGTACTATCTAAACTTTATATTAGTGAAAATGCTAACAGATACGTACTGTGGAACAATGGAAAACTGAAAATGGCTCGTAACTCTTTCAATAAAAAATTTAAGTTTTCAAATCATTTCCTATATGCATAGAGGGATTAGTTATACGTTACAACAAAAGTTCTAACAACTAAGTATAATGCTGCACAGGTTATTGTATTTTTGCATTGTGATTTGCGAAATATTGAATTTATGTTTATAAATATGCGCCTACATATTCGAAATAATAAACTCTGCCACCATACAAAAGTTTAAACACTTATGCGCTATGCTTGTTTAATAAATCAGATACAATTTGGGTATTGCGGGGCGCGGTGTAGGTATGTACGATCAGTATAAATTTTTCGAACCATACAGACCACAGAGGCCCACATCATAAACGGACTCTTCTGATGATTTTTAGAAAAAAATTACCGCGCAAATTCTTATTTCAAACTGGCGTCTAGTATCTGACAGATCGTTCACTGTTATTTTGCCTATGAATGCAACCTTATTGCTACGATAATAAAGATCACTAAAATAGGTAATCTGGCATGTGTTATACAAGCCTTCCCTGTGCGAATCGAATAAATATTAAAATTATGTCTGGTACTGTACGACTGCCCCATATAAGAACGCAGTAGGTGACATTTTTTATATTGGTTTTATAACAAAACTTTTCCCTAATATGTTGTGGTTTGCTTGGACTTTTCCCTAATATGTTGTGGTTGACTTCCACTGTTTTCAGTCGAACCAGACGCATCTGAATACCAGTGTTTTATATGAAGTGACTGCCTACCCTGCCAACCCAGATTATACGGTAATCATACTGGATAATACGGTACCCTTTTGTTAGAGTGGCCGCAGACTTTCGGGTTTCTGACGACCCGTAACGACTGTCAAAGATTCACGATACGTAGAATTTTATTATTCTGTCATCTCGATATACTGTCAGCACGGCAGGTACGACTATTCCGTGTTCTGTGAAAATTTCTTTCTTATTCTTTTTATAGGAACAAAGAAGGTAGAAATCGTATTCGACCTCAACATTAAAAATAACAAATTGCCATAAAATTAGATTTTATGAACAAGGTTTAATTACTGATGTGACAGTAATGAAATGGTTTCTCGCCTCATTCAATACATTCGGAGTAGAGTGTCACCGCCCCTGCAATACCCAATTGTATTTGATTTATTAAACTAGCATAGCACATAAGTGTTTAAACTTTTGTATGGTGGCAGAGTTTATTATTTCGAATATGTAGGCGCAAATTTATAAACATAAATTCAATAATTCGCAAATCACAATGTAAAAATACAATAACCTGTGCAGCATTATACTTAGTTGTTAGAACTTTTGATGTAAGGTATAACTAATCCCTCTATACATATAGGAAATGATTTGAAAACTTAAATCTTTTATTGAAAGAGTTACGAGCCATTTTCAGTTTTCCATTGTTCCACAGTACGTATCTGTTAGCATTTTCACTAATATAAAGTTTAGATAGTACTAATAAAGAAACAGTAAATTATTTAAATTTAAATTTTATATTATTGTTATAACACGAAATAATAGGAAATACCTACTTTATGCCTATTGCATAACTCTAAACTGTTAGCATTTTTGTACATAGCTTTGAATTCACATAAGGTATCCACCCAGCAAAAATAACAAACTTTTGAATTATCAAAGGTTATGTGGAAAATAATTGTATCCCTACTGGACTAATACAGGATTGACTAAATACCCAAATAACTAAATTTACACATTCTAACTGTTTGTTTGTCCACCTCCCGCATAGGAGTTCGGTTGTAAGCTCCATATCTTGAAAACTGCTGGACTGATTTTGATGAAATTTGCACTATTTCCTAAGTTGAGAGATACTCAATCTAACACTAAAATTTCATCCATATATTAGTTGAGTATATTTTTAGGTTTAGTTAGTGAGTAGGTAGTTTTTGGTTAAAATGTATATGTTTGTAGTCTTAGTTAATTAAGTATTTTATACACTTGATATACTTTTATCTATGTAAATAAACAAAAAATAATAATAATGTTCCAATAAGTAGTTTCGGAGAAATGCGAAGACAAACATTCATACATACAAACAAACATACATACACTTATGAAATTTAGCATTAGAAGCCCACATAGAGTGACATATTATGTGAATATTGTTCAGTTCCAACAATATTACATACATACGTATCGAATTGATTACCTCCTTTTTTGAAGTTGGTTATTAATACATGACACGAGTTCTCGAGGGGTCTCTACTTTTGCTAGGGTTTAATGTGCCACTTTATCGATGTCATGACTTGTGAGTAATCAACTCCTTTGTCCCGAAAATTATAAATATGATTCACGTACATAGCATTGCTATGCACGAAAATTGAAAATATTTGCGAAGTTAGTCATATTGTTAGCGTGTGCGAATTAAGTACATAATAGACTAAATGAGTACAGTAGGAATGTGCTGAACACACAGGTATTGTTTTGTGCTGTGAAAGTTTACATACACGCACAATGTGTGGCCAAAGTAGGGCAGCACAGGACAGTGACGTTAGAACAGCTGGGCTACCACTCGCGAATGCGTGTGCTCTGTGCTGGTTCATCTACATACCACTACCAAGGTGCGATGTACTTTAATTAGGTGTTCGTAATACAATCCTAATGTTTGATAGGAACTGTGTTTTTCGCGCGTGATTATCGTTAATTAGGTCTCCAAATATTTGTATTCAATTGTCTTTCTATTCTACATTAATCTGTTGCTGTGTGTTGATTGTAATGGCGTGAGCCAGTGGGTTCATGAAATTTTTTAATGAAACTACCCAATAACAGTGTTAGAACTCAGAGGCGCTCTTACGTTTATCTTACCAATGATCTTTCTTTGTAATACAAATTTCGTATTTGTAGTGGTTTTTTTCTCGTGCACATTCTTACACAATGAACACTCTAAATCACACATTTTTTTTAACATTTGGTCTTGTATTCAAATTAATTAAATGTTGAGTGCACATTGACTGCTGAGCATAATACGCTCCTGGGTTTTGCCATTTTTTTATTACATGGGGCTTTAACATAGTATAGGTGCAGCTCTGCCGCACCCCTCAGGGAATGCTGGCGTTATTTATTTTATTTTAAAGAAGGCTTACAGACTAACAAACCAATGACATAAAGAATGTAATATAAAACAAAATTGCTAATAACAAGCCTCCACATATAGTATAGTCAATGAAAAAAATGTCGATAAAAAGAAAGTACATACAAGTTAATATAATTAGAGTAGTTGATAATTTAACTATCCTTGAAAAAAGACTGTGCCAATAGCCGTCTCAAGGTCGCCACACTGGTACAAAATAAGTCGACATTAAGGTCCCCAGGAAGCTTATTGAAACTAAGTGCACTTCTTATTGAAAAAACATTCCGCCTATAATTAGTCATTGCGATAGGTACACTTAATATTGGCCGCTGTCGTAATCCCATCAGGTTTGTGCGTAATGACAGATTAGCAACGAGTGCAGGACAGTCAATGTGACCATTTGCTATACCCAAAAGTAGACTCATGTCCCCAATATAACGTCGCATCTCCAGAGGAAGGAAGTGGTACCGTTTGCAGCGGTGCTCATAGTCAACTGAGTATTGCGGAGCCCTATAATCCAGAAAACGTACGAATTTTCTTTGGACGCCTTCAATACGGGACTTATAAGTCTCATACTGCGGGTTCCAAACCTGAGACGCGTATTCTAAATGGCTGCGCACGAAAGAACAATACAAGATCTTAACCGGTTTGAGAGATCGGAAACAGACCGTGGTGCGTAGTATAAATCCCAGAGCTTTGGAAGCCTTTGCAACTATGCTATGTACATGTTGATCAAACAGAAGCTTGCTGTCTATAATTACCCCCAAATCTCTTATGCTATTTAACCTGCCAATGAGCTGACCGTTCAGCGTGTAATTATAGTTTATCAAAGAAGTACAACGTGAGAATGTTAGGCGGAAGCATTTAGAGACATTTAATTGGAGTTTGTTACGGGTACAATATGTATCAAACCTATGAAGGTCATCTTGCAATTGACTTGCATCAGACATGTCTCGCACAACTTTATGAATCTTCATGTCATCAGCATAAAGTAAAATATACGAATGACGAAAGCATTGTACGGTACACGGTTTCATTTATCTCACAGTGTCTATTAAGTTAAAGACACTGTCTTTTTGTTAAAAAGATTTGTAACTTTTTTGGTGTAAGTATATTCTATCCTATTCTAGTGGTTAGAGGAGCACCAGTTCCTGGAGTGCCTGATCCAGATCGTGTGCGGCACGTACGTGGCGGACGAGCTGGCGGCCGCCGACAAGGCGGAGCACGAGCCGAGCGAGAAGGCAGACGCCAACCACAAGGGGGACGGCGCCCAGAGTGACGCTGATGCTGACAAAGGTGGGCTTAGATCTACCACATTTTTAAGAAATGATTTTATAGTTTGTAGTCCAACTAAGCTCGTCAGTGATTCTGTCAAAGCGTTCCAAGACGGGCACGACCTTTACAAATTAATATATGTCCAGTTTACAAGGCTGGCGATGCGTCGGTCCCGTCTAATTACAGGCCTATATCTCTCCTTACATCTGTTTCCAAAATACTGGAGAAGCTAGTGAACAAGCGACTCTTGGCGTACTTAGAGGGGAAACAACTGCTATCCGCAAACCAGTTTGGCTTTCGTAAGGGCAGGTCAACGGAGGACGCAGTCTCTAACTTGGTGGATCATATCGTGGGTAACCTTGACAGTGGTAAGAGGTGTGTCGGTGTCTTTCTTGACCTAGCCAAGGCCTTTGATACCGTGTCTAGGCCAATTCTTATCAAGAAGATGGAACGCTTGGGTATCAGGGGCATTGCCTTGGAATGGTTCACATCCTATGTTACTGAACGCAAACAGAAGGTGTGCCTGGGTGACTACGCAAGTACCCTTGCAGAGGTGGCATATGGGGTGCCCCAGGGCAGTGTCCTTGGTCCCACCTTGTTTCTTCTGTACGTTGATGGTCTTTGCTCACTCAAATTGGACAACGCGCAAATTTACGCTTACGCTGATGACACAGCTATTATTTTCAATGGCGAATCTTGGAAGGAAGCTTACAGTACCGCAGAAGTTGGAATGCGAAAAGTTTCCGGATGGCTGCAACACAACCTGCTCACCTTGAATGTCAAAAAGACTAAGGTTCTAAACTTTTCTGTGAGCAAAAAGACAGACGCCCCTGATAAACTCGCACTCAAATTCCACCAGTGCAATTGTTGCCCCGGTCGTGGCTGCAGCTGTCCTATTTTTGAGAGGGTTAGTTACATTAGGTATCTCGGGATTAATATAGACCAACACTTGACATGGACAAAGCAGATAGAATCGGTTACTGCACGCGTAAGGAAGCTTTTATACATTTTTAAAAGACTTCGATCTTTAGCTGACAGGGATACTCTAAAGATGATCTACCTAGCATTATGTCAGTCTATACTTAGCTACTGCATAGTATCGTGGGGTTCAGCTGGAAAAACGTTTCTGATTGCTGCTGAACGTGCACAAAGAGCTATCCTAAAAGTTTCTCATAGATTAGGAATCCGATACCCCACTGATATGTTATATCGTATGACAAGAGTACTTACGGTGCGCCAATTGTTTATTATGGCAGTGGTACTCAAGTTCCATAAAACCGCAGCTTCCACACTGGTTACGGACCAGCGCTCGCATAGAAAGCCTAAGTGGAACAGAGTTTCCTGCAAACTTAATTTTGGCAAAAAATCATTCTCACACATTGGGCTACACCTGTATGAGAGGGTCAATGAAAAGATAAATATCCTCCTCATGACCAGGTTTGGGTGCAAAAGGGAGGTCCAGGATTGGTTACTCGGACTTAACTATAGTGAAACTGAGAGCCTACTAGCAAATGAATATTAAACTGTGGTGGCAAACTAACACTCAGCAATAACATACACACCTTTAGTTACCTTTTAGTTTTTGTACTTTTTTTGAATTATGTTTAATGATTGGAACCGTTACATTTAATATCAAAATTTAACAATAAACCATATTTGTCGAAAGAGACTGGATCCTGCGACACAGGGTATCCTAGTGCAGGATCCAGTGTCACAGCTTAATAATGTAACACTTTTTATGAAACAATAATTTTTTTATTATTTTATTTATTTATTATTTATTAAGTACAAACCGCCCAAGAAAAAAAGAGAGAGCGAATAAAGTCCGGTCATGTCATTTTTTTCGCTAGGAAGAGTCCATAGCGTCCCATCTATTTTACGCCGCGGTGGATTTCTTGCATTTAAATAATAATCTTAAGATTTAAATTGATAATATTAAATACACAGCTATGGTAGCTTGTTCTGTGAGTGAATGTGACGTTACAAGACGAAATAACCCCAATAAATACTCGTTTCATAGGTAAACACAATTTTGTCCTTGGTTTGTTTCGAACCAAATTTTGTCAAATTTGTGCTAGTAATCGGCTCAGAAAAAGATTTTTACAATAGCATATTGATTTACATTGTTTTATATAAGTATATTTCGTATATTCCAACAGTATTTGCAAAAATATTATGTAAAAGAGTAAATTGTTTCTTTACGCTAGGGCTTGACAAAGCGGTGACGTCATGAGTATCGATAAAAACTTAATCGTTTTTTAGTGACATCATGACATGAATACAAACTTATTTAGTCAAGTTTGGTTAAAATTGATTTAAGTTAGGATTGAGAAGATGTGTTTATCTAAACTGTACTTTAAGTTGCATGTTTATTATATTAGCGTTTATTTTTCAAAATGTTTCGGCGAGTTTTGATGTTTTGTTACTTTGAATAAATTTAGGCATGTTCTGCTAGTTTGTCGCAACTATCTATGATGATCGTTACGTATGTGTCTGGGTATGTAGTAAAAATATTATAAAAAGAGTTAAATATGAGGACTGTGTACATAGTTTATTATCAAACACAACAGCTCTCTGTCATAATTTCTTAATTGTTAAGAGGGACTATTCTAAAACAGACGAAGGCTAATATATCCAGCTAATGATTTTGTCGCATTATGCTGTAGTGCTTATAAACTTTTTATACAAAACATGAAAAGGAAAAGAATGATCGACCGCATTTTTGCAAAAATGTGTTGGAGATTCGCCAAAATAATCGCATTTACTATCTGTAGCATACAAATATTTCCATCATCAGAATACAAGATGCACGGCGATGCGTATCGTTTTGGGAATACTTTTATTATGCGTAAAGCTAAGGAGTGGAATTCCCTGCCAAAGTCTGTATTGCCTGATAGCTACAACCTGGGAGTCTTTAAGTCAAGAGTGAATAGGTTTCTTCTAGGTAAGCGTGTTACATCATTGCTTACCATCATTTTTCTTCCCTTTCGCATTATATGGCCGAAATACGTCAAAACACTCTCAGCGAGAGCATCCGCCGCCAGCACCGCCAATACCATAATCTCAGAGAATGATTTTGAGGGCAGATCTTAATTTCTTACGGAGGTGTTCAATCGCCAGGTCCACCAAAAGCGGAGAGCAGTACAGAGGCCGGGGCAGCAGGAGTGGGCGGTGCTGGCACAGGGCCAGCAGACGGTGGGGGCGCGGGCGCCGCGAAGGCAGCAGGGCTGAGCGCGGAGGCTCGCGCGCGCATCTCGGCCGTGGCGTCGGCCAACGCCGCAGCGCTGCTGTGCGACCTCATCGTCAACGGCTGCGCCGGGGAGGGCTGCTCCACCAGGTATACAACACAACTCTTGTGTACTCGTATATCAGATCTTTGATATAAATAATGTAACGTTATGTTCTGCGGGTCCACAGACCGAGGACGTCCTGGGCGCTGGTGACGCGCCTGCAGTCGGAGGCGGGCGTGCGCGCGCTGCTGGCGGGCATGTTCACGTCGCCGCCGCACGCGCGCACGCACGCGCTGGTCAACGGCTGCCAGGTGCTGCGCGCGCTGCTCATGCACGAGCCCATCCTGTGAGTATATCCACAAAACTTATCGCTAACACAACTAACACTCATGCTGAAACTTCTAAAAAAGAAGACACACTGGCAACACTATAACAATCAATTTTAATAACAATTAGATTTGGCGAAAGGAGCGGGCTCAGCAAAATGTTGAGCAGTATGCAGCATAGCCACAACACTGATTTACAGCCGGCCCACTGTCTTACTACTGTCTACACACCTTGTATTCTAAGATTCTCCCCTTGTTGAATGCTAAACTGTCGATGAATTTGTTCCGAATTTAATTTAGCCTAGGCCTCGCCCATATCTTTTTAGCCACCTTTATCCCTTGTCTTATTTGTTCACTGTTTAGAATTATATTAAAGAAATGTCTCATATTCTGACAAATCAGAATATGAGAGCAGTGGTGGCTCAGTGGTATCAGCCGCGACTTACAAGTTGTCGAGGGTTCGAACTCAGGCAGGCGCTTTACTTTTTGTAAATTATTTTATCACCACAGCGCTCAAAACGGTGAAGGAAAACATCGTGAGGAAACCGGCATGTCCTAGAAACAAAAAATCGAAGACATGTGACATCCACCAACCCGCACTGGGCCCGCGTGGTGTATTAAATTCCTTTCCCTCTCACAGAGAGGAGGCCTGTGTCCCAGTCCCAGCAGTAGACAGATGATGATGATGTCAGAATATAGGTTCGTTTTTTATTAGTTTTTGACACTGTCCCACAACTTAAGGTTTGACAGTAGAATGAAGAAGGCGTCGAGCGACGAGGAGGGCCGGGGCGGGTACCCGTGCGCCGCAGAGTGCGAGGAGCGCAGCAGCGTGGAGCTGGCCGTGGCGCCGCACCTGCCGCTGCTGCACCACGCGCTGCTGCACGACCCTGCCGACAGCGAGCCGGCTCCGGCTCCGGCTCCGGCTTCTCCACATGTGAGTCATTGCCTTTCTTCTGATCCTAATTTATTTGAGTCATTTTGGAGGGTGCTAATGGCGAAAATGATGTCGTTCCATTATCTTGGTTTTTGGGGGTGCTAATGTAGAAAATGATGTCGAAATTTGATCCCAAGTCAGGCGACGTTGCACGACACAATACTTTACCCAAAGATAGGCAACATTTGTTCCCCAGCGATTAAACCGGCCGGCGTTTGCGTATTGCCACTGAGGTCTTTTTAGGGTTCCGTACCCAAAGGGTAAAAACGGGACCCTATTACTAAGACTTCGCGATCCGTCTGTCTGTCTGTCTGTCTGTCTGTCTGTCTGTCTGTCTGTCTGTCTGTCTGTCCGTCTGTCTCCAGGCTGTATCTCATGAACCGTGATAGCTAGACAGTTGAAATTTTCACAGATGATGTATTTCTGTTGCCGCTATAACAACAAATACTAAAAACAGTATAAAGTTAATATTAAAGGGGGGCTCCCATACAACAAACGTGTTATTTTTGCTGTTTTATGCTCGATATTAATAACGGCAACAGGTAGACGCTTGAAATATTCACAGAATGTTTAGTTGTATGTTTACTTCAAAAAATAATAATTAATAAATTAAAATAAAATAAATTAAGGGGGGCTCCCATACAACAAACGTGATTTTTATGCAGTGTTTTGCGATAATGGTACGGAACCCTTCGTGTGTGAGTCCGACTCGCACTTGGCCGGTTTTTAATTATTTATTTTTTATTAGCGTTAGACTCTCGTTTGACCGCTATCTCTCGTGATTTTGAGCGATGATGTGGTCGAAGGCAAAGCATACTTGCCTAAACGTAGCCTATTCACTCTTTACTTGAAAACCCCAGTTTTTTTTTTATTCTTAAATCTTCCAATGACTTCTTCCACTCTGGGTGAAGCGGGAGGGCGTGTCAGACTTTTACTGACTAAAACCCACCCGTGTTCCTTCAGTTGTTTGCCAGGACCGCGGTAAAGGTTGTAGATACCGGACAACACAGACTCCGGCAGGGAATTCCACTCCTTAGCTGTACGCATAATAAAAGTATTCCCAAAACGTTTGGCGCGTATGTATGGGATGTCCACCATGTACTGATGACGCATCGCCGTACTTCTTGTAGTCCGATGATGGAACGGGCTAGGAGGAATTAGTTCATGTAATTCCATCGCACACTCCCCGAAATGTAACCGACAACAATCCGACAGACTGGCAACTTGGCGCCGATGTTAAGGCTCTGAAGCCAGTGTGATGTGCAACTGTTTCCATACGCAGGAGCCCGCGGGGCGGGACGCGCAGGGCGGCGCAGTGGGGCTGGCGCGCGTGCAGGTGGCGGCGCTGCTGGCGCACCTGGCGCTGTCCGAGGTGGAGGAGGTGCCCACCACCATGCTCACTCTCGGTATGTATGATGTGCAACTGTCTCCTACGCAGGACGCGCAGGGCGGCGCAGTGGGGCTGGCGCGCGTGCAGGTGGCGGCGCTGCTGGCGCACCTGGCGCTGTCCGAGGTGGAGGAGGTGCCCACCACCATGCTCACTCTCGGTATGTATGATGTGCAACTGTCTCCTACGCAGGACGCGCAGGGCGGCGCAGTGGGGCTGGCGCGCGTGCAGGTGGCGGCGCTGCTGGCGCACCTGGCGCTGTCCGAGGTGGAGGAGGTGCCCACCACCATGCTCACTCTCGGTATGTATGATGTGCAACTGTCTCCTACGCAGGACGCGCAGGGCGGCGCAGTGGGGCTGGCGCGCGTGCAGGTGGCGGCGCTGCTGGCGCACCTGGCGCTGTCCGAGGTGGAGGAGGTGCCCACCACCATGCTCACTCTCGGTATGTATGATGTGCAACTGTCTCCTACGCAGGACGCGCAGGGCGGCGCAGTGGGGCTGGCGCGCGTGCAGGTGGCGGCGCTGCTGGCGCACCTGGCGCTGTCCGAGGTGGAGGAGGTGCCCACCACCATGCTCACTCTCGGTATGTATGATGTGCAACTGTCTCCTACGCAGGACGCGCAGGGCGGCGCAGTGGGGCTGGCGCGCGTGCAGGTGGCGGCGCTGCTGGCGCACCTGGCGCTGTCCGAGGTGGAGGAGGTGCCCACCACCATGCTCACTCTCGGTATGTATGATGTGCAACTGTCTCCTACGCAGGACGCGCAGGGCGGCGCAGTGGGGCTGGCGCGCGTGCAGGTGGCGGCGCTGCTGGCGCACCTGGCGCTGTCCGAGGTGGAGGAGGTGCCCACCACCATGCTCACTCTCGGTATGTATGATGTGCAACTGTCTCCTACGCAGGACGCGCAGGGCGGCGCAGTGGGGCTGGCGCGCGTGCAGGTGGCGGCGCTGCTGGCGCACCTGGCGCTGTCCGAGGTGGAGGAGGTGCCCACCACCATGCTCACTCTCGGTATGTATGATGTGCAACTGTCTCCTACGCAGGACGCGCAGGGCGGCGCAGTGGGGCTGGCGCGCGTGCAGGTGGCGGCGCTGCTGGCGCACCTGGCGCTGTCCGAGGTGGAGGAGGTGCCCACCACCATGCTCACTCTCGGTATGTATGATGTGCAACTGTCTCCTACGCAGGACGCGCAGGGCGGCGCAGTGGGGCTGGCGCGCGTGCAGGTGGCGGCGCTGCTGGCGCACCTGGCGCTGTCCGAGGTGGAGGAGGTGCCCACCACCATGCTTACTCTCGGTATGTATGATGTGCAACTGTCTCCTACGCAGGACGCGCAGGGCGGCGCAGTGGGGCTGGCGCGCGTGCAGGTGGCGGCGCTGCTGGCGCACCTGGCGCTGTCCGAGGTGGAGGAGGTGCCCACCACCATGCTCACTCTCGGTATGTATGATGTGCAACTGTCTCCTACGCAGGACGCGCAGGGCGGCGCAGTGGGGCTGGCGCGCGTGCAGGTGGCGGCGCTGCTGGCGCACCTGGCGCTGTCCGAGGTGGAGGAGGTGCCCACCACCATGCTCACTCTCGGTATGTATGATGTGCAACTGTCTCCTACGCAGGACGCGCAGGGCGGCGCAGTGGGGCTGGCGCGCGTGCAGGTGGCGGCGCTGCTGGCGCACCTGGCGCTGTCCGAGGTGGAGGAGGTGCCCACCACCATGCTCACTCTCGGTATGTATGATGTGCAACTGTCTCCTACGCAGGACGCGCAGGGCGGCGCAGTGGGGCTGGCGCGCGTGCAGGTGGCGGCGCTGCTGGCGCACCTGGCGCTGTCCGAGGTGGAGGAGGTGCCCACCACCATGCTCACTCTCGGTATGTATGATGTGCAACTGTCTCCTACGCAGGACGCGCAGGGCGGCGCAGTGGGGCTGGCGCGCGTGCAGGTGGCGGCGCTGCTGGCGCACCTGGCGCTGTCCGAGGTGGAGGAGGTGCCCACCACCATGCTCACTCTCGGTATGTATGATGTGCAACTGTCTCCTACGCAGGACGCGCAGGGCGGCGCAGTGGGGCTGGCGCGCGTGCAGGTGGCGGCGCTGCTGGCGCACCTGGCGCTGTCCGAGGTGGAGGAGGTGCCCACCACCATGCTCACTCTCGGTATGTATGATGTGCAACTGTCTCCTACGCAGGACGCGCAGGGCGGCGCAGTGGGGCTGGCGCGCGTGCAGGTGGCGGCGCTGCTGGCGCACCTGGCGCTGTCCGAGGTGGAGGAGGTGCCCACCACCATGCTCACTCTCGGTATGTATGATGTGCAACTGTCTCCTACGCAGGACGCGCAGGGCGGCGCAGTGGGGCTGGCGCGCGTGCAGGTGGCGGCGCTGCTGGCGCACCTGGCGCTGTCCGAGGTGGAGGAGGTGCCCACCACCATGCTCACTCTCGGTATGTATGATGTGCAACTGTCTCCTACGCAGGACGCGCAGGGCGGCGCAGTGGGGCTGGCGCGCGTGCAGGTGGCGGCGCTGCTGGCGCACCTGGCGCTGTCCGAGGTGGAGGAGGTGCCCACCACCATGCTCACTCTCGGTATGTATGATGTGCAACTGTCTCCTACGCAGGACGCGCAGGGCGGCGCAGTGGGGCTGGCGCGCGTGCAGGTGGCGGCGCTGCTGGCGCACCTGGCGCTGTCCGAGGTGGAGGAGGTGCCCACCACCATGCTCACTCTCGGTATGTATGATGTGCAACTGTCTCCTACGCAGGACGCGCAGGGCGGCGCAGTGGGGCTGGCGCGCGTGCAGGTGGCGGCGCTGCTGGCGCACCTGGCGCTGTCCGAGGTGGAGGAGGTGCCCACCACCATGCTCACTCTCGGTATGTATGATGTGCAACTGTCTCCTACGCAGGACGCGCAGGGCGGCGCAGTGGGGCTGGCGCGCGTGCAGGTGGCGGCGCTGCTGGCGCACCTGGCGCTGTCCGAGGTGGAGGAGGTGCCCACCACCATGCTCACTCTCGGTATGTATGATGTGCAACTGTCTCCTACGCAGGACGCGCAGGGCGGCGCAGTGGGGCTGGCGCGCGTGCAGGTGGCGGCGCTGCTGGCGCACCTGGCGCTGTCCGAGGTGGAGGAGGTGCCCACCACCATGCTCACTCTCGGTATGTATGGCTTGCTTATACCGACAGCTCCGGGGACTATGTGCCTAATATGATCTAGCTATTTCCGATGATAGACTATTATATCCTACTAGCACTCCGCCCGCGACTTCGTTCGCGTGGTTTTGTTTGTCCTATAAATGATTTTCTTATGTACAGTTAATATAGGGTTTATTGGATTGGGACGATTCGTTATTTGACTTTAAGAATAATTAATTTTAGGTTACCGCCACAAAGTAAAATTCTCCCCTAATAACTTATCTACCCCTTTTTGCCCAGTTGAGGATCGAGTTTTCAACAACCTAAATACGCTAATCACTCTTTTCTTCTCTTTTTATTTTTCGTTTATGTTAGTCAGATTGCGCAGTGAGATTTCTCAAAAAATCTTTAACACCCCTAACCCTATCTGGGGGGGAGTTTTAAAAATGTTTTATGTAAATTTTGATTATTAACTTCATCCCCAAGGAATTAAATTTTTCATACAAACTAATTTTGACCCTTTTCACCTCCTTAAAGGTTGAATTGCCGCAAAATCGCGCCTTAGTGCTCTGTCCTAGAACCCCACGTCAAAAACGAAACCCTGACCAGTAAGATTCTTAGCTTGAGTTAGTTTCGAAAAAACTTATAATGTCAACCTTTATTGTTTCCTTAGGTTGGTATTTATTCCTAGTTTCAAAGAACAATGGCGAAATTTTAGCTGACTTAAATTTGAGCGTCTGAAAGTAAGTTATATACGAAAGACATTCTATTAATTGTCTATGTTTTTTAAAGTATAATTAGGCCTGGTCCAAAATAGATAAAAATAAACATAATAAATAAAAAGTTATTTGATTTTTTAATTCATTTCTTTAGCATAGTGTTGCCATTATATATTTTATCTGCTAAGTGACAAGTAGTAACTATATTAAGTAATAATATCATTATTGTATTTATTGCAGTAAAAGAGTTAACAATACAGTTTATGTCTAAG
Source organism: Anorthoa munda (assembly GCA_945859665.1). Taxonomy (NCBI): domain Eukaryota; kingdom Metazoa; phylum Arthropoda; class Insecta; order Lepidoptera; family Noctuidae; genus Anorthoa; species Anorthoa munda. The sequence continues at coordinate 29,177,056 of OX243911.1, read as the reverse complement.
TGTAGATGTTCCTTGCAGGTAGGTAAGAATATTGTAGTGTAGTAGAAATAAATGAATTACTTTCAATTAATGATTGGCAAAAAGACTAGTACCCAAGTCTAAAAAAAATATAGCTTGGTTGTTGACGACAACCTTTTGATACACGTCAAAGTCACTTAGTTTAAATAAATATACTCTTTCCAAAGAGTATACTACACATTTCATGCTAAAATAACTAGGTAAGGGAAATACTAATGCGATATTCCCCTTTTACTTCCACGAAATTGAATAATATTACCTATTAAACACATTATTAAAAGTTACCCAGACATAACCTACAAAAGTTTATGACTGAATATCTATTATTTTCTACATTCTCGAACAAAAATTCTTGCACAAACTAATTCAGAACATCACCCTGAGTTAAACCAGAAATTTTTCATTTTGACTTTCGAATATAATCTCAGCTAAAACAATGTACGGGCATCTGCCATTGTTCTTTATTAACCCAAGAAATAAGATTCTTCAAAAACACTTTGACACTCCCTAAATCGTATTTTGGGAATAGATAAGTAAAACTAATAATGACAACCTTTATTGTTCACTGATGGGTATTTATGTCAATTTTCAAATTTATCAACCCAAGAAGTGAGATTTTTAAAAACACTTTATATCATCATTTGGGGGTAGTTTCGAAAAACTAATAATGAAAACCTATATTGTTTATTTAGGTTGGCATTTATGTCGAAACTTGACATTGAGTTTATTGACCCAAGAAATCAGATTCTTCCATACAAACTTTCATCATCATCATACTATCAGCCGAAAGACGTCCACTGCTGGACATAGGCCTCCCCCAAGCGTCGCCACATTGACCGGTCCCGTGCGTCCCGCAACCAGCGGATCCCTGCAACCTTCACCAGGTCATCGGTCCACCTGGTGGGAGGCCTTCCAACGCAACGTCTTCCGGTTCGCGGTCGCCACTCCAGAACCTTTCTGGCCCATCGGCCAACCGTTCTGCGTGCAATGTGCCCTGCCCACTGCCACTTAAGTTTGGCAATCCTTCGGGCTATGTCAGTAACCCTGGTTCTCTTACGGATCTCTACATTTTTGATTCGATCACGCAAGGAAACTCCGAGCATAGCCCTCTCCATTGCCCTTTGAGTGACTGTAAGCTTCCTGATAAGGCCCATTGTAAGCGACCTCGTCTCAGAGCCATATGTCATCACTGGCAACACACACTGGTCATAGACTTTCGTCTTGAGACACTGTGGTAAGTTGGACGAGAAGACACCGCGCAACTTCCCGAACGCTGCCCAGCCGAGTCGGTTGACCTCTTTCTCGAAGTTGGCCCTACCCAACTGGATCGTTTGTCCCAGGTAGACATAGTCGTCCACAACTTCGAGTGTAGAGTCTCCAACCTTGATAGGAGTGGGTAACATGGGCATTCAACATCACCTTGGTTTTGTCCATATTCATTTTCAGACCCACTCTTTCGGAAGCTCTACTGAGGTCATCGAGCATTCTACTGAGGCTCTCCATGGTCTCAGTCATGACCACTATGTCGTCGGCAAACCGAAGGTGAGTGATGTACTCGCCATTAACGTTGATGCCTAGGCCCCTCCAGTCCAGAACCTTGAATACATCTTCCAGCGCAGCAGTGAACAGTTTCGGAGAAATGACGTCTCCCTGTCTCACGCCACGCCGGAGAAGAATTGGTTTCGAGGTCTGATCCTGAAGACGGACTGACATGGTGGCGTTTTTGTACAAACACTTCAACACCTCAATGTACTGGTAGTCGATCTGCCAGATCGACTACCAGTACCGTTGGAGAGACTGCAGTACAGCCCAAGTCTCGATCGAATCGAAGGCTTTCTCGTAGTCCACAAACAGGTTACGATGGAGGCAAAAGCCTTCTCATAGTCCACAAAAGCAAAACACAGGGGCCGATTATACTCTTCGGACTTCTGTATAACCTGCCGCAGCGTATGTATGTGGTCTACGGTGCTAAAGCCTTTTCGGAATCCGGCTTGTTCGGGAGGCTGGAAAACGTCAAACCTGCGCGCGAGACGATTCGTGATGACTCTTGAAATCAACTTGTAGACATGGCTGAGAAGTGACATGGGCCAATAGTTCTTCAGCCGGGCATTGTCGCCCTTTTTGAAGAAGAGTACCACCACACCCCTGCACCATGCCTGTGGCGTTTTGCCTCTAAATCATCTTTTGGGGGTTGTTTTGAAAAACTTATAATGAAAACCGTTATTGTTTATTAAGATTGGTATTTATGTCAAGTTTCATGTTTATTGACCCAAGACATCAGATTCTTCCATACAAACCGTGTTGCCGGTTTTCAGCAAGGTATTTGAGAAGATAATTCTAAATCAAATGCTCATTCATTTTACGTGATTTACGAATAACATCTTGCATGATAAACAGTATGGTTTCACCAGAGGACGTTGTACAACTGACGCTGGTGTCACCCTATTGAAACACATCTTTAATGCGTGGGAAGAGTCACAGGATGCCATAGGTATCTTCTGCGACCTGTCGAAGGCGTTTGATTGCGTTAATCATGAAACATTACTTCTGAAACTTGAGCATTACGGGCTAGGTCAATCAGCGTTAAGTTTGGTTAAATCTTATTTGAATGATAGACAGCAATTAGTTCAGATAAACGGTGTGAATTCGTCGGGGTTGAACGTAAAAATGGGGGTACCCCAGGGCTCAATTTTAGGTCCTTTCTTATTTTTAATATACATAAACGATTTACCCCGTTTATTGTAAAACAAACTAAACATGGTGTTATTTGCTGATGACACATCTTTAATTTTTAAAATAAATAGACGTACTTGTCGGGTTGGCGACGTAAATAACGCGCTACGGCAGGTTCAGGATTGGTTCACTGCCAATAATTTAGTTTTAAATGGTAATAAAACCAAGTGCGTAAAATTTTCCTTGCCGAATGTCAAAAGTACTGATTGTGACATTATATTAAACAAGGAGAAGCTAGAATTCGTCGATAAAACGGTTTTCCTAGGGATCACGCTGGTCTCAGGGTTGCAATGGGGTCCTCATTTGGTATCCCTTGCAGGGCGGCTGAGTTCGGCAGCGTATGCTGTTGGAAAGATTCGTCGGTTAACCGATGTGGATACCGCGAGACTAGTCTATTTTAGTTATTTTCATAGTATAATGTCTTACGGTATCCTACTATGGGGAAGGGCTGCAGACATTGAGTCATTTTTTATTCTGCAAAAACGAGCCGTCAGAGCAATATATAATCTTCGCCGGCGCGATTCTCTAAGGGAACTGTTTAAGGACATTAACATCATGACGGTTCCTTGTCAATATATTTATGAAAACATCATGTACGTGAGAAAAAATTTACATCTTTTTAGTAAAAACGGTGACAGACATAATTACGTTACTAGAAATAGGGACCAATTAGTTCAACCAGGTTTCAGACTGGCTAAAGTAGCCTCATCTTTCATGGGGTACTGTACAAAATGTTACAATAAAATTCCTCCCCACATTCTTGAACTGAATGAGACGAAGTTTAAAACCTGTATAAAACGCACACTATGTAGGCTGGCATATTATAAGTTGGGGGATTACATCACTGATAAAAATGCTTGGCTCAATGCTAGTCCTGCTCCACAATCCACAACCACTAGGGCGCAATAACAAGTGATATGCAGAACATTATTGTTTTGAGGTATTGTTGGACCTGCTGAAGACTGTATGAATTATTAATATTTGCATTGTATAAACTCAATTTCCTTAGTATTGTATAACTGCACAGCACGTGTGTGAGTACTATGTACCCAACTGTAAATCTACCATTTACTGTACCTATGCGTCGTTCGTTGACTTGTGTGTGCCCTGGCCGTTGACTGTGTCATGCTCTCTCAAATGTCTCTCTGATGGTGGCGCGTGTGTTGGATCATCCGGTTCCCTTCATGATGGTTGAGCTGGGTGGTGCCAATTCATGCGTCATGTTCGGGAACGGACGCCGTCAGTTGGGATTGGTCGTAACTTAACTGCTTCGGATGTTAATGTTTTTCTAGTATCTATTATATAACTGCGCAGTACATGTGTGAGTACTTCTAATACTTTATGTCTGTAGATGGTATAGTGGGTAGTGCTATTCTGGGTGCATTGTCCTCACATGTATGAATTTAATAAAGTATGTACCTATGTTCCTAAATATCGTAAAAAAACTTTTTTTTTTTGAAAAGAGTAAGTATGGAGTTTCTTGTGCATTCTTCTCCATAACAAGCTACTTTCCGAATGCACGGTAAAATCATTTTAATGTAACGTTCAAAAGTGCGTTGCACAACTGACGCCGGTGTCACCCTAATAAAGAACATCTTTAACGCCTGGGAGGAAGCACAAGACGCCATTGGAATCTCTTGCGACCTCTCGAAGGCGTTCGATTGCGTTAACCATGAGACACTATTGTTGAAGCTCGAGCACTATGGAATTAGACATACAGCACTTGGGTTACTTAGATCATATTAAAAGTAAACTCACTAGGGTCTGAAATGACAATGGGTGTTCCTCAAGGCTCGATATTGGGTTCATTACTCTTTTTAGTTTATATTAACGATTTACCCCAATTACTACAAAATCAACCGAAAATGGTGTTGTTTGCTGATGACACATCTTTGATATTTAAAATAGATCGGCGGTCACAAAATCTTGATGATGTGAATAACTCGATTCATCAGGTCCAAAATTGGTTCACGGCAAACAATTTGGTACTAAATGAAAAAAAAACCAAATGTATTAGATTCACATTGCCGAATGTTAGAAGTAGCGAATGCGACATCATATTGAATGGCGAAAAGCTGGACTTTGTAAATCAAACAGTTTTCCTGGGAATCACTTTAGACGACAAATTGCAATGGAGTTCTCACATAACATCTCTTGCGGGTCGGCTGAGCTCGGCTGCTTATGCTGTTAGAAAGATAAGACAGTTGACGGATGTGGAGACCGCGCGGTTGGTCTATTTTAGTTACTTTCACAGCATTATGTCATACGGTATTTTATTGTGGGGCCGAGCGGCTGACATTGAATCCATATTTATATTGCAAAAGAGAGCTATCAGAGCCATATATAATTTAAGTCACAGAGACTCTTAGGGAGCTATTTAAAAATATTAATATTATGACAGTTTCTTGCCAATTCATTTATGAAAATATCATGTATGTAAGGAAAAATATACATCTCTTTAGTAAGGTCAGTGATAGACACAATTGTAATACGAGAAATAAAGATAAGTTAGATCAACCATCTTATAGACTAGCAAAAGTACACTCATCTTTCATGGGGTACTGTGTTAAATTTTATAACAAAATACCTTGTGATATATTAAAACTAAATGAAAGTAAATTTAAAACTTTAGTTAAAAGCACACTTTGTAAACAAGCATATTACAAATTAGATGATTATATTCAAGATAAGAATGCTTGGCAACATGTTGGTCCCGCTCCGTAGGGCAATCTTTGGTGTGGCCAAAATCAAATTTGCTAATTTTTATTCCTATTCATAGTTTTTGTATTCTTATTTTTTATATTTTTCCAAAATTTGACTCACACAAGGTTCCGTTGTTGTTGAATTAGGAATTTTACCTATGTTTGCAATATTTGTAAGTATGTGAGAACCATGTTCCTATTTATAAAACTAATGAATTTACCTGTTAGTGCTTTTATTGCTTTATACCTGTACGTTGTATAGTGGGTAGTGCTATTTTTGGGTGCATCGTCCTCACATATATGAATTTATTAATGTATGTACATAAGTAAACATTGTAAAACATTTTTTTTTTAAAAAGAGTAAGTTTGGAGTTTCTTGTGTGTTCTTCTCCATAACAAGCTACTTTCCGAATGCACGGTAGAGTCAATTTTTATTACTTGTACATTTTTTATTTACATTTAATTTTTGACGTTCAAAAGTGCCGCTTATTGGCCTAATTGAAATAAATATATTTGACTTTGACTTTGAGTGACGCTTGGTGGCCTAGTTGAAATAAAATATCTTTGTCTTTGTCTTGTCTTTGTCTTTGAAACTTCAACACCCCCTAAATCATAATTTGGGGGAGTTTTGATAAACTTATAATGACAACCTTTATTGTTTACTTAGGATGGTATTTATGTCAACTTCCAAATGTATTAACCCAAGAAATAAGATTCTTCAAAAACACTTAAATATCCCCTAAATCGTCTTTTGGGGGTAGCTGCAAAAAACTAATAATGACAACCTTTACTGTTTATTGAGGTTAGTGTTAATGTCAAGTTTCATGTCTATTAACCCAAGCTAAAAGATTCTTCACAAAAAAATAAGATCCCCTAAATCATCTTTTGAGGGTAGTTACGAAAAACTAATAATGAAAGCCTTTATTGTTCATTTAGGTTAATATTTGTGGAAAGTTTCAAGTTTATTTACCCAAGAAATCAGATTTTTCCATACAAACTTGAACACCCCCTAAAACCTAAAACATCATTTGGGGGTAGTTTCAAAAAACTAATAATGTCAATCTTTATCATTTACTTAGAATATTTTTAGTGCTAAGTTTCAAGAATTTTGGTAGTAGGAATTAGATTTTTCATACAAACTTTCAACCCCCTTTTTACCCCCTTAGGGGTGGAATTTCCAAAAATCCTTTCTTAGTGCACACCTACGTCACTTGAGGTACCTTTCTGCCAAATTTCATGCTTCTAGGCTTAGCAGTTTTGGCTGTGCGTTGATTGATCAGTCAGTGAGTCAGTCAGTCACCTTTCGCATTTATAGATATAGATAGATATGTGTAGACTATAATATATAATAGAGTATATATGTGTAAAACACGACTAGCTATGACATAATTCAGTTTCATAGAACTTGTTCTAGATATGTCTAAAATTTTGAGGTTTAATTCGCCACTTCTCCCCTGGCACAGCATACATCAGAAAGTCGTTATTAGCAGGCATTTTAAATGCTGTCTTTTATAAATTTTTACGTTGAAAAATTGGTGATTCTCATTGTGATTGTTGTAATGTGTGGTGCAGGTACCCCGGGCGTGCTGGTGGACATGTTCTTCCGCTACCCCAACAACAACTTCCTGCACGCGCAGGTGTACACGCTGGTGAAGCACGCGCTCACCAACAGAGTGTACCGCACGCAGTACGCACGACATGTGAGTACCTTACAACAACAACTTCCTGCACGCGCAGGTGTACACGCTGGTGAAGCACGCGCTCACCAACAGAGTGTACCGCACGCAGTACGCACGACATGTGAGTACCTTACAACAACAACTTCCTGCACGCGCAGGTGTACACGCTGGTGAAGCACGCGCTCACCAACAGAGTGTACCGCACGCAGTACGCACGACATGTGAGTACCTTACAACAACAACTTCCTGCACGCGCAGGTGTACACGCTGGTGAAGCACGCGCTCACCAACAGAGTGTACCGCACGCAGTACGCACGACATGTGAGTACCTTACAACAACAACTTCCTGCACGCGCAGGTGTACACGCTGGTGAAGCACGCGCTCACCAACAGAGTGTACCGCACGCAGTACGCACGACATGTGAGTACCTTACAACAACAACTTCCTGCACGCGCAGGTGTACACGCTGGTGAAGCACGCGCTCACCAACAGAGTGTACCGCACGCAGTACGCACGACATGTGAGTACCTTACAACAACAACTTCCTGCACGCGCAGGTGTACACGCTGGTGAAGCACGCGCTCACCAACAGAGTGTACCGCACGCAGTACGCACGACATGTGAGTACCTTACAACAACAACTTCCTGCACGCGCAGGTGTACACGCTGGTGAAGCACGCGCTCACCAACAGAGTGTACCGCACGCAGTACGCACGACATGTGAGTACCTTACAACAACAACTTCCTGCACGCGCAGGTGTACACGCTGGTGAAGCACGCGCTCACCAACAGAGTGTACCGCACGCAGTACGCACGACACGTGAGTACTTTCATGTTGCAGTCCGCAGTACTACGTTGCGCGGCACCGCGAGACGCCTCGACCCGTAGCGTGAAGCCGCGGGGCATATTCGGTTACTATCACTGAAATGTGTACCTTCTTGGTGTATAGTTATCGGCAAGTAACTTGGCAAGGTTTTGGCGTAGTGGGGGTAAGCTCGCGCATAGTGCGCGAACTGACCAACCACCACATAGAGCGAACGGGGCGTGGACGCGACGTGATTGGTCAGTCAATCCTTGTGTCAACTGACCAACCAATCGCGCGCTCGGAACGGTGCAAAACGTACCCCGCGTCCCGCTTGGTAACCAAAGAGACATAAAAAATTACTTATGCGCATCTAATGACTCTTGCCAAGTTACGTGCCGATGACTATAAGATGGCTTAGAATTCCTTTTTCAAAAATATTCACCGTCTATCCTTATCTTGTTCTGCCCGCGGCTTCGCCCGCGTTATAAGTGTTTTATCATCCCAAGGGAATAAAAACTACGTCCTATGTTCTTCCCAGTGTCTCAAACTATCTCCATGCCAAATTTCATCTAAATCGGTTCAGTAGATCCCACTGAACAGAAAAAAGAGGTTAGAAGGGCCTTGTGGGCGGGGCGGGCGCGCAGCTCATATAAGTGAACGCTCATATGTCGACCGAAATTACCGTCACCGGCCAACAGTCGCGCTCATATTGTAACGTACGAAGCTCCGCGAAAAAAAAAGAATTATGCCGTCTTGCGCTAACATAACGTGTCGGAAAAGTAGCCAGATGTGTAGTGTAGCCCGAGAAGGGATTTCTTTTCACCGGTAAGTCCTAAAACCTTATAATACGAGTGTTATTTGTAATTATTACAATAGTATTATGTAGTTTGTAGACAAAAACGACGCAATCGCAAACAGATGCAAAATTATACATTGCTTGCAATGCATGGGTACCATCTTAAACTACGCGAGCGATCGCGCAATGTATTGCGTTCATTGCGAGAGTCGCGTGTGCCGAGCCAATGCTTGAATGCCGCGAAATTCCATGCGTATCGAGTGTTGTACCAAGTTGTAAACACTGTCGATATTACAAATGTATTCAAATGATTATTATCAGTAATATTGTAATTAAAATACTTTTGTTTATTACCACCAATTATTGTTAATTGTGGTTATCAATATAGTTTCGTCTAAAATTTGGTTTGAGGTTAGCCGTTTATAATGAAAACATACATTTTATTATAAGGTTTCCAACAGATCCAGATACAAGAAAATTGTGGATTGAGGCAACCGGTAGAATTGAATGGATACCTACTAAATGTAGCACAATTTGCTCTAAAAATTTTGACAATAATAAAATCAGTATTGATTTTTTTAAAATGATTGTTAAACATTAAAATACTCTTGTACTTTTTACTTATTTCATTAATTTACTTACTAACTTTAATCCATGTCTTTCTATGCATGAATAACGTTTATCGCGGGAACAAAGCCCAGGTACACACGGGCGGTTTTTTTCAACTCTCGGTATTGAGCCGAGCATAATATAGAAATTCACAGGGAATTTAACATTAGTCACATCAAATTAATTAAATAGCTGTAACGGTTGTTGCCCCTTAATTTGACATTATTATTATGTATTTAGAATGTCCACACTATTCGTACCCCGTCCCCATCCCGATACTATAGCGAATAATTGCAAAACTTAAATAACAATAATTTTAAAAATACATTAATTTTATCGATATCGATAATCGACCTTTTGGTCACCGTAACATGTATGAGAAATAAATTGCTTTTGCGCGTGTGTGAGTGCACGTCAAGCACAGTGTTTGCGTTAGTGTGACAATCAATAGCAAGCTCGCGATCTTAGTGCGTGTAGTTTATTTGTGTGCGTAATGAGCGTACGTATGGGACTCTTGCTTGTAGTGGAGTTAAAGAGTGGGAGACAAGTGGCGACACGCGTTCTAATACAAATCACGAACTATTTCCTTTCTAACCTCTTTTATCTGTTCTGTGGTAGATCCAGACATTACCCTCTACAACCTCACAAACTTATGTTACCTGATGTAGTCGAATATTTGAGATCATGACTACGCATTTAGTAGTTTTTGGTCCGAAATAATACTGAATGACAATAATTTGAATCCTACGATGACTAAAACTATAATCTAACCCTCTTACTAATAAACGCGGAATAAAGTTATACCAGCTATATAACAAAGGAATAACCATACATTTTCATAGGTTTATACATGGTATAACTTTATTCCGCGTTTATTTGTAAGAGGGTAAGAGATTATGTCAGTTTTGTTTATTTGTGCAGTATTGTAATTATGAAATTATATAGTAATAGTAAAAATATAGCAATATGAAGTTTGTTTATTTTGACACTTTATTTCTTATTTTTGCAGTTATTTGTGGAATGCGATCTGTTGACGCGACTCATGGACGTGTTCGAAGAGAACCAGAACAACAAGTAAGATATTGTTTTATCACAAAATAATATGTCGAATAAATGTGAGGGTTACCCAAAGGTTGACTGGTAGAGAATGCCTTGGTGCATTAAGTCCGCCTATGTATTACCATTATATATTAAGTTTAAATTAATTAATTAAGCGTTGAAAGTTGGATAAACAATAGAATGGTCTTCTCCTCTCTACACAGTTTAAATGATAGAATTCTATTATTACTTTAAAAGGTAGATTAATTTATTTTATTTTATTCAATAGTAGGCTCGCGTTTGACCAGTATCTCACCTGATGGGAAGCGATGATGTGGTCGAAGGTGAAGCACGCTTGCCTAGAATTAACCTATTCACTCTTGATCTAAAGACCCCGAGGTTGTAACTATCAGGAAACAAAAACTCCGGCAGGGAATTCCACTCCTTAGCTGTGCGCACAGTGAAAGTATTAGCAAAACGCTTTGTGCATATGGATAGAAGGTCCACCATGTCCCGATAGCGCATTGCCGTACGTCTTGTATTCCGATGATGAAAAGGGCTAGGTGGGATCAAATTGTGCAGTTCCATCGCACACTCCCCGAAATGTTAGCTAAAAAATACCGACAGGCTGGCAAATCAGCGTCGATGTTCAAGGCTCTGGAGCTTTGAGGCGACCAGTGTATCTTTGCCAATAAGCCTCTTGGCCCGTCTGTCAATCGATTCAAGTGCATCAAGCCGGTATTTGTCAGATCCGTCCCTAGAGCCGAGAGCAGTACTCCATGCATGACCGAACTTGCGCTTTATACAAGTTGAGCAGCTATTCAGGCGTGAAGTACCGTCTCACCTTTGCAAGAATCCCCAACTTTTTTGCAGCCAACTGAGCCTTGGCCTCAATGAATGGACCGAAATTGAGGGTCGATGGCAACGTAAAACTAAGAAGTTAGAGATGGTCCATTAAAGGGCATGGTTATGCCCGAAAAAGATTTTCGTCTGTATTTCTTGAATAAATTAAATCTCAACCTTTTGTATAAATACAGGTTAATTGTTGGTTTTAAATATATCAGGCCTGAAAATTTCAAGTCCCTAACGTCACAGGAATAAGAGTAAATAATTATTTTATAAATAAACAAAAAAAAAATATATATAATTAACTATTTACTGGTCGCGTTTTTTTTTGTTAGCATAATATACTTATTTATAATACCTTCAACTTGAGAAAATTCTAAATATGTAACTAGCGAGATCTCGGAGATATTGCGTTTCTAAGTTTTTTTTAAATTTCTATGGAAATAGGGTTTTCACAAACTAGTAAACATTTCAGTTGATTAATTCAATCGATTTGAACTCGTTTTTGACGGATTAGCCGGCAAAGGCTATGGGGGAGGCATTTGCTCAGCAGTGGGATAATATAGGCTAATTTTAAAGAAAATCTTTTAATCTTCTCCGTTCAGAGGATAACTAGTTTTAATCTTTTAAAACTAGTTATCCTCTGAACGGTTATGACATAACCTCACTATCAGATTCAATTACCATTTCGTCAGTCGTCAGCGTGATATCATTTGCTTCAACAACTCGCACTCGCATTTGCTTTTTCGCACTTACAGATAAATTTGGAAATACTCTCTTTAAGACTTTTGTTTTGTACATCAACATTGTTAGGAATACCCGTTGGATATAATGCATTTAAAATAATCATGGATCGTTCGTTCATTTCAAGGTCACCAGCAGCCGTATTGCGTAAATGCACAAAGAAGTTAAACTCTATCCAACCGACCAAATCGGCCAATCACACAAAAACATCGCGTCATTCATCTCGCATGTGATTGGTCGATTTGGTCGGTTGGATAGAGTTTAACTTCTTTGCGCACTTACGCAATACGGCTGCCGGTCTATGTTTTGACCCATATAGTCGGGCCTTTTCTACCAAAACAATATAAATATCCAGTTTCGTAAGCTTGTTCGGATCCGTATTCAGGCTTTGGTCGTCGGTAATAATTGCCACTCGCTGACCAGTATGATGAAGGTTGGCGCCCTCATGCCCCCCTTGCATTAAGTCCTCTGGTCGGGGCCCAGACGGACATCCCCCAGCAGGAAGGGTCAGTGACGGGACGGGCCTGCTGAGGCAAAGCAGTGCCATGGCTCTTTGACGGCCCCATGACATCTCACCCCCGGTTCTCCAGTTATTATGTATAGCAATTGGTTTTTAGCATTTTCCTGATGTGAGCGGATCCCTTCCCAATTTCGCATAATATCCTTCATCGAAGAAAGAAAATCTATGGACGGTACTAGGTAAAAAATTCAACTATTATTAATTTTTTATTTTTTATTTTAGCTTTCCTCAACTATTTTTCCATAATTATAAATTTAAACTATGTAAACTAGGCACGTAACAATTTGAACCGGTAATTGCTAATACCTGAGTCCAAAAATAATGTTTTTATAAAGTAATTGTATGTTGCTCACAGGTTTATTGACAACCCTAGCCCACAATAAAAAAAATTGATATTTCCGAAATCCTGGGTTTTTTGCGTCTGGTTTTTTTTTTGGCGATAGTTATTATAGTAATCAACATATATACATTTAAAAAAAACGCGACCATGAAGAAACCCGCCAGAAAAAAAATAATTTCAGAATCATATAAAAAAAATATTTACGCCTAGGTGAACAAGATTATTAAAGTTTTCGAGAAAAAAATTGTTCCTATAGTAAATTCCTATCATACCTTAAAACATTTAGTGCAAAAATTTAATCCAATAACGAGATATTGCGTTTCTATGGTTTTTAAGGCTTTTTCCCAATTTTCTTAATTTCTCTTAAAGTATAGTAGTTAGAGCCGGCGGAGTTTTAATGTGGTGTATGATTAATTGTTAGCTTCCCAAAAAAAAAAAAAAACGAGCATGTCCGCAACTAAGGCAAAATAACACACTGTGCGCCGGTGAATTTTACATATTAAGCAAACGATCCGAACTGTGCGTGTAAATTGATTTTCAAGAGTTTCGACTACAGTTTGGACTGGCGCGTGGAACGTTATATATTTTAAAAGTTTTGCCTCAGTAATTGCGAAATGAACACTATTAAATTTTATATCTTTAGGGTGACGAACTCGCGATTAGCTGAAGCAAAACCTTGCAAAAATCAACAAGTCCTGTTGCTGTAGTCCTTACTTTTAATTTTTGGCTAAGCTTCGACGCTCCAAACCGACATTGTTTATTTGGCGTCCACACGTGTTGCACGCACAAAACTGTGAAACTTGCGCTCTCGTCGACACTCGACATGCCAGATCGAACTGTCAATTTGTATTGAAACTGGATAAGCGCCGTCTGGTGACGGTAAAGAAATACCTAGTTTTTTGTATACATTTTGACATAAGAGATCGTTTACGTTATCACGAGTGAGTACGTTAAAAACGCGGAATAAGCACACTGGTGTGGGTGCGTTAGCGAGCGCGACTCGGTGGTCACAGTGGACGCTTGTTGTTGTAGCTGGTAGCACGGGGACCCAGCGCTAAGATAAGTTGGTTCAAATAAATATCACTAGATGGCGCGATATGCATTGATTTGTTATTGAATTGTGTGTAAAATTAACATTTTCTAGCATTGATCATATTAGTTGTATGTTCTTGTTTAATCGAATCTCCTAAGCGCAATATTATGAAAGCTCCCAAGTAGCACAAAACTGCATTATAGGATGTCACAAAGGGTAACATCGGTAACTTTAGCATTTATGAAGACTTATTACAGTACAGTGAGCAGTGGTGGCCCAGTGGTATCGGCCGCGACTTACAAGTTGTAGGTCGTGGGTTCGAGCCCAAGCAGGCGCTTTACTTTGTGTAAATTATTTCATCACCACTGCTCTCAAAACGGTGAAGGAAAACATCGTGAGGAAACCGGCATGTCCTAGAACCAAAAAATTCGAAGACATGTGACATCCACCAACACGCATTGGGCCCGCGTGGTGGATTACGGCCCATTCCCTCTCACAGAGAGGAGGCCTGTGTCCCAGCAGTGGGAACATTAATAGGCTGATGATGTGATGATGATGTGATGTGATTACAGTACACTCGAACAATATGCAATAGCTGAAAATTACGCTTTCGTCTGTATAATAATGCTTTTATGCGTCACGGAGACAACACTGTAATGCTGCAAGCGTTAATATAGGTATGCAGTTCAGTATTAATACTGTAAGCTGCAATTAAGCATTTTTATGGACTTTAACTCAGCAATATTCTGAATTGAAGGCCACAATTGTACCCTTAGACTGCTTGCATTTTAAGAAAGAACATGTGAGCTACTATAATGCAATCAGTTAGTCTGTGACTTCAATTAACAATGATATAATGCGTCTTGCTGCACATAGTTGAACTTTAGTAGTGTTAATCAGCTTGTTATAATAGCACTTATATAGCCCACATGATCACTATGGGTGAACTTATATGATGCTAAATTACAGCAAGCTGCTATAAATTAGCTCATATGTTATCTATGATCCCGGTTAGAGCTGAATACGTGTACTAGCGTCGGCAATTAATCTACTAATGCAGTTAAATAAGATCTTGTAGACTTATCTTTTCAGCACATCAGTTTGCAAAAAAAAAATACGAAAATCGGAGGAGTGTTTCTTGGGATGATGTAGGTAACCAAATAACATAAAAGGATTGACACAACAGACGTATAATTTTGTAAAATAAATCCATGGATCCCTAGAATTACTGCTGAGACTTTAGTGGTTCACTGATGATTACCAACAATATTTGCGTACATGTTACCCAATATCAAGCTTTACAGGCATCTGTGGCTGACTTGATTCACACAAGAATACTCGTATCAGCTCGTTGCTGATTTATGTACCAATAGTGGATACTTAAACAGCACAAACCGCTTAATTGTGTTTAATACAGTGCACATTGCTTGTCTGCAATTTTTTAGGTTCTAACCTATGTAAAATAATATATTAACATTTTTCTTTATTAAATAACGAAAATAACAACTGGATTTCAATAGAAAATCTAATACGCAAACAGCTTATTGTCAAATTACAAATGCAAAATAAAATTATTATTTTTTATAATATATCATCAACTTATTTTATACTATAACTTTCAAGTAAACTGATATTTTGAGAGCGCGTGAAAATTTTCACCTATATTCATATACTATTTGACAATAAACTCTCTTTCCCCTTCGAATTTCAAAATTTTTGTTACGGAAAACAATATTTGTCTATTTCACCACAAAATGTTTAACAGAAACAACATATCAAAATAATAAGGAGTAGGGAAAACTATTCACAATTTTGCCACTTGTGAATTTTCAATTCCAAAGAAGCATTATAAATATTCTGGTGTGTACCTTGTGCTGAAAAATAGGTAACCATAAATCTATTAATCGGCCATTGTGCTATATAAAAGGTAACAAATACTCTAATAATCAGTCAATATTCAGCTCTTGGGATGACTGTCGCCTTTAATAATGCTCAAATAATGCTGATATAATGCAAATAGTTACAGTTATGCAGCTAACAGCTATTTAATTTGTGCCCAAACCAGAGTTATATCAGCTGAAACAGCGCCTTTAATGCTCTCATTCAGAAGGCTTGTTCAGCTTAGGATTCTATTGTGGACAGTGATTCAGGCTACTATACAGCACTTTTGTGTTACTTAGGCTGGGCTCTTAATTCTCATTTCAAAGATTAAAACGGATAACGGATTATTTAAAATTTATTCCAATAGATGGCGCGGTTTAGATTTCTGAGGCATGCCACTCGACTTTTTTAATTTTTATTATAACATATTTTGGTACAATAAAACTGCTAAAGCATGCAAAAATATACTATAAAACAAATTGTTCCTGTATTTATAGAAAAAAATAATCACGAATCGAGTAAACTCATTTACTTGCAAATCGCTGGTAACACCATCTATCTGTCGCAGTGGAACGGAACCAAACGCGATCGACGTGTAAAAAAAATAAAAGTTTAATCAGATGAAAAACGCCAATTACGTCGGGATGGGATGGGTCATCTGTATGCTAATATCTAGAAACGCGAAGCCAAGTTCAAGCTAAGGAACTGGTGTCGCAGCAGCCGTGTGTTACACGATACATTTGGTCCACTTTTGACCCCATAAATATAGCTCAAATGGTTATTGAGATAATAATGTCTAAAAATCGTAATTATATGCATACAAAGGAAAAAAAACAGAAAAAACCGGCCAAGTGCGAGACGGACTCGCACACGAAGGGTTCCGTACCATTATCGCAAAAAACGGCAAAAATTACGTTTGTTGTATGGGAGCTTCACTTTTTAGTACATTATGGTACTAGTATGTAATGTTGGTGACCCCTGAGGCGCCATTGAGACCCGAGCTATCAGGTGAGGGTCTTAAGAGAGCCGAGGACGGGGTAGTCATCAATACACACGTGTATCATACGACGTTTTTCAAAACACTTGTGAAGAAAATAATACTAAAATAACTGTAATTTCAACAGTGAAAACGAGTTGTGAATTTTTTTTTGCAATGGCGGGCAAAATTCATCAGTTTTCCTATGCGTGCGCATCTAACAATGGAGATCGGCCATAGACTAAAAGAATGAGGTTTATTTTTTTTGGCTTTTCGCGGATAGCGTTTTAGCCACGTACAAAATGGGGAATTTCAAGTTTTCTTTATTACAGAAAAAACAAAAGTTATATTTGAGTAAAAGTTTTATTTATTAAACACGTACAAGTTGAAATTATCTATATAAATACGAAGTTGCATGAAATGAGCGAGCAATAGGTCAATTAATTTATTTGTTCTATTGAGCACGATCTTTTTTGTATCGAAACTTTTTTAAGAACAAAGCAACTCAACCAATAAAAAAAACTCACTTGTGAATAATAGCAATGAAAAAGTCACAGTTTGATTACAAGTGTCATTATGTGCTTAATTGCGGTAAATTAGAGCCACTTTATGAGCAAGTGTGTTTGAAAAAATATTTATATTATTTTATTTTGAGTATTTGTTGTTATAGCGGCAACAGAAATACATCATCTGTGAAAATTTTAACTGTCTAGCTATCACGGTTCATGAGATATAGTTTCTTGCGACAGACAGACAGACGGACCGTGGAGTCTTAGTAATAGCGTCCCGTTTGTACCCTTTGGGTACGGAACCCTAAAAAAACGAGTGATTTTTAACGATTTGAAATATTTTCCAAGCAATCGATTTTTATTAACACGATAGCGCCTTTCGAAATTATTATAGCAAAAACTTCAGAGGATAATAGATACCATGATTAAAGTTCGCCTTTTAACCGAGGCGAAACCAAAAGGTGGGTTTATGATTCTTACCCGATTACGGCGAAGTCAAACGCAGGGTTATAATTCTTACCCGATTACGGCGAAGCCAAACGCAGGGTTATAATTCTTACCCGATTACGGCGAAGCCAAACGCAGGGTTATAATTCTTACCCGATTACGGCGAAGCCAAACGCAGGGTTATAATTCTTACCCGATTACGGCGAAGCCAAATGTAGGGTTATAATTCTTACCCGATTACGGCGAAGCCAAACGCAGGGTTATAATTCTTACCCGATTACGGCGAAGCCAAACGCAGGGTTATAATTCTTACCCGATTACGGCGAAGCCAAACGCAGGGTTATAATTCTTACCCGATTACGGCGAAGCCAAACGCAGGGTTATAATTCTTACCCGATTACGGCGAAGCCAAACGCAGGGTTATAATTCTTACCCGATTACGGCGAAGCCAAACGCAGGGTTATAATTCTTACCCGATTACGGCGAAGCCAAAAGGGGGGGTTATGATTCTCACCCGACTACTACAAAGCTAAAAGTATAGTGTATACCATATTTACCGTCACGACTCACGACTCACGCCTCCCCAGACGGGCCGTGCGCGCGGCCTACATGGGGCACGTGGTGCTGTGCCTGTCGCGCGTGGCGCGCGCGCTGAGCCCGCCCGAGCTGCTGGCGCACCAGCTCAGCCTGCCCGCCGCGCTCGCCGACCGCTGGCAGACGTTCCTCGACGAGAGCCTGAGGCCACTGCTGCAGCAGCATGATACGCCGCTTGTGAGTACTTGTTTCGGGGGAGTGATCAGTGACGCTGATGATACATCAAGTTTTTATTTGCCTATATTTACAATTTAGGCTTGTTCATTAATAGAACAACCAACCAAATGAGATTTATCTGATAAAATGAATGAATTGTTGTCTATTGCTGACATATATCATAGTGTTTTAAATTACACCAGAACTTATACCTATCAACGAAACTACAGAACTGTTTAGCAATTATGGTATATCGATAACACTCAAGGCAACCTTCCATACATAGAACTCTACTAATGTTACTGAATAAGCTACTAAAGCTTGGCAAATTTGTACGACACCCAAATGGACCGCGCGATGACTCGGCGACGCTCCCGCCAGGAGCCGGGAGCCGGGAGCCGGGAGCCGGGAGCCGGGAGCCGGGAGCCGGCAGCCGGCAGCCGTACGTGGGTCGCCCGCGGACCACAGGAGTGGCACGTACGAATTTGCCAAGTTCTAACTAACATGCTAGTAATTAATTTTATGACTTATGTTTCAGGGTGGTTACTATCCTTCAGAAAACATCTACGAGGTTAGTATCAACAACTCGTACCTGGGGACACTTCCGTGCCCCAACAAGTCGAGCAAACAAAGTCACAGCCGTACCATATTTTTTCTAAAATTTAGTTTAATAAAATATACCTGTACTTTTTGCTTTTCAGGTGGAAATCATGGCTGACACACTAGCAGCTAACTATGACGTAAGATAACAACTAAAATAAATAATCTCACATCTTTTTTGTTCTTTTCTGGTGCTGACTTGTGTCATTCTGTGTCAGTTCAACGACATGGCGGCGACGGCGACCATGGACGAGCTCGCAGACGACGGCAGTGAGGTCGGTACATCTTTATGCAACATTATTTACATTTTATTGAACTGTTATTCTGGCGTTTATTCCATGTTTATACGCGTGTTCGATCGTGTTAACGTAATTGACAATTTGTATTGAAGCTGGATAAGCGCCGTCGAGTAACAGTAAGAGGAAACCTCTTTTTTGTATATAAATCGCACGGTTGGCGCAGTGGTTGAGCGATTGACTGCTATGCTACGTGTCGCTAGTTAGATTCCCGCACGGAACAAATATTTGTATGAATTACAGATAGTTGTTCCGGCTCTGGGTGTTGTGTATGTTAGTTTATATGTTTGTAAACGCTCCCACACGTGGGACAAAGATTAAAAAAAATATAACATAAGAGAAGGTTTGCGCGATCGAGTACATTAAAAAACTCACACTATGGCCTCAGGAGTGTCATTTTTTAATCAATAGGAGTTACGGAATTTTATTGAAATAATTTCACGAACGTAACATAATGTCACGCCGGTATTCCCTGAAGGGTTAGGTAGACAGATACCTTTATTGCACCCACGTTTCGCCCGTTATTCGCTAGATATTTAATGATTGAAAAATAAAATATTTGTATTCCACACACAATAGTTAGACAGAGAGTAAACTGAGACCTTGGGCAGTACATAGGATAGTTTTTATCCCAGTAGCATGTTCCCTTGCGTAGATAAAATAGTCTACGCGGGTGAAGTCGCAGACAGAAGCTAGTTAGTTATAAACGTACGCTCTCAGTTCCAACAACGCAATTGTAACTTGTGTTGCAGATGTGCGGCGCGGTGGGCCTGTCGGGGGACACACCGGACTTCATAGCAGACGGACTGGGCATTGATGACTCGGACAAAGTAAACTGTTACTAAATAAATAAATCTATGTAACTTGTACATCGTCCTCGTCCTCGTCCTCGTGGGTCCAGTGGCTCAGTGGTCAAGTCCTGAGTTCAAGTCACGGGTCAGGAAATGTGTTATTGGGTTTTCCCTTCTGGTAAATCGGCGAAATGTGGGCGTACTATAGGTGCACTTCTGCGTTACCCGTCGGTGTATATGGCGTGATGTTGTGTTATTTAATCACAGTAGGTAATCATCACACACCATTAGATAAATGTATGTAATACGAGAGATTACTTAAGATACACTGTGTTACTTACAGATGAGAGCAGCGAAGAGCAATTTCTTAGAGCTGGCCAATCAGAGATTTGACGATGAGTAAGTTTTTTTATTTTTTAGTTATCTGAACAATTTTTTTTCCCGCCTGACACCCAAACGTATGTTCGATGTGGCCGATGGGACAGAATTCTTAAGTGTTGACCGCGTACGGCGCGTACGGCGCGTACGGCGCTTACGGCGCGTACGGCGCGTACGACGCAGCGTTGAAAGACATCTACTAGGTGGACCGTGCACTTGGTTAAGAGCCTACAACCGCTTTAGTTCCGTAAAACGGTAACTTGCTTAATAGGTTAAAAGGTTTGAATATTTATTATTGTTTCATGTACATTATTTTTTTAAACATGGTTTTTTGTATAACAATTAGATTTGCTTTAAAGAAATAATTAACAACACTCATACAAAACGACTTAAGTGTTTAAAAATATTTGTACACAGAAAATTTGATGGCTAGAATTTCATTATAACTGAAATATATAATATACTAGCTGACCCGGCAAACTTTGTTTTGCCATAAAAACACCAAACATTCATCTACCCTACCTAACCTACCCTAACTACCTACCCTACCCTACCCTACCCTACCTACCCTACCCTACCTACCCTACCCTACCTACCCTACCCTAACTACCTACCCTACCCTACCTACCCTACCTACCCTACCTACCCTACCCTACCCTACCCTACCTACCCTACCCTACCTACCCTACCCTAACTACCTACACTACCCTACCTACCCTACCCTACCTACCCTACCTACCCTACCTACCCTACCCTACCCTACCCTACCTACCCTACCCTACCTACCCTACCCTAACTACCTACCCTACCCTACCTACCCTACCTACCCTACCTACCCTACCCTACCCTACCCTACCCTACCCTACCCTACCCTACCCTACCTACCCTACCCTTCCCTACCCTACCTACCCTACCCTACCTACCCTAACTACCTACCCTACCCTACCTACCCTACCTACCCTACCCTACCCTACCCTACCTACCCTACCTACCCTACCTACCCTACCTACCCTACCCTACCCTACCCTACCCTACCTACCCTACCCTACCCTACCTACCCTACCTACCCTACCTACCCTACCTACCCTACCTACCCTAACTACCCTACCTACCCTACCTACCCTACCCTACCCTACCCTACCCTATCTCTCAAGTTGGATCGAACTGCACATGGTGTGCGAATTTTATTATAATCGGTTAAGTGGTTTAGGAGTCCATTGAGGACAAACATTGTGACACGAGATTTATATATATTAAGATATGTAAATATAAGAATATTTTGCAAACAAAACTGTCCAAAAGGAGGTTCAATATTGATATTTTGGTTCCGAGCGGGCGCACGGCCAGTACTGCGTTAACATGGGGGAATATATGCGCCTTAAGTCGACGGCCATGCGCGTGATGCGTGATGCGTGATGCGTGTCGCACTGGAGCTCGGCAATGTGTGTGCGGCGCTTGGGAGAGCCCATGTTCAGATATCTTGTAACGATGTCGGTGATGCATGAAGTGTATGTGTGTGTGTGCAGCATGTGGGAGGACAGCGGCGACGCGGACGCCGAGCAGGACGACGCGCCTGACGACGGCGGCCGGGACGAGCGGGACGTGCGGGACGTGCGGGACGTGCGGGACGTGCTGGGGCAGCACTCGCGTATGTATTACTGATAGCTTGTAGTATAGTCTAGCTGAGAGCAGTAGTGGCTCAGTGGTAACGGCGGAGACTTACATGTATTAAGTTGTAGGTTTAAATCCGGGCAAGCTCTTTTCATCACCACTGCTCTAAAAACGGTGAAGGAAAACATCTTCGAAGCAAATTCGTAGACATGTTACATTCACCAACCTGCACTGTACCCGCGTGGTGGATTACGGCCCACTCTTGAAAGAGTAGGCGTGTGTCCCAGCAGTGGGATCGTTAAAAGGCTGATGATGATAGTTTAGCTATGGCCAAGGGGTACTTCGTTAGCTAGTAGTTACTCAAGTGGTATTATGTTACACAGTTGCTGTTGCTGCGTTGTGCGTTGTGGAGGGCAGACACTCGCATCACACTGATACTCAGTTGCATTTGGTTAGACTAGAAGGATTTTTTTATCACATCTATTAAAAAGAGCTAGTTTATTCCTCGTAAACAGGGACCAAAATAGCTCATTAATCGCTTAGGGACTAAAAGTAATTTGAACTTGGAATGTGGATATTGTTAGTAAATGTTGTAGCAAAGAGATGAATCACAGTTAAAATGTTGAGTTAAAAAAAGTTGACGATATTTTTTATGTATTTCGTAACTTTACATATCATACATTATATTGCCGTTTCAAAAAACTCTTAAATATTTTTCTCGATTTATTATAAGCAATTGAAAATCGATAAAATTTTGGAAAGAACCACGTGACTACGAACGGGCCACAATTGGTTGCCATGTTGGTGACGTCATAACGTTCAAGAAAATCACGATTATGCAGTGTCAACTACACGTGGATTGATTAAAAATATCCGAAAATTAGTGCAAAAATATAATAATATTTTCAAAATTTTATTTTTTTATAATAATATTTTGTTTAATAAAACAACAAATTATTTAGTCATGTGTGATAAAGGATTCATAAAGGCTAATGTCGATAATATACCCACCTGATGGACGATTTGTAAGTTTTAAGCATAAATAAAGTAGTCGTAATGAATATTACGTGTTAGTGGACCGGTGTTAGTTATTGTTGTTTACCAGGTACATTTAGAAACATAATTGTTATAACGTAATCGTTTTTGATTTTCAAACTACTGTCAAAACTACTTAGTGCTCTCGAAAATTTCCGTAAATAAATTAAAAAAACTGTGAGTTTTGTACTTAAGAGTACACTAGTCGAAAATTCTTCCATACAAACGAAGTCTGGCTTTTACTCCACTGTTTAATGATGTACGTTCGAAATAAAAAAATATTTCAATTTGTCTCATCATTATCTAGCCCTGTATGGAAGCAAAAAAGTAAAAAAAAAATTACCTTGAAAGTTATGAGCTTCGAAAGTTCCATATTTTAACACTAATTTTAACGCATCTTTGGGCGCAATTAAGTACCATAAGAAGAAGGAAAATTGAAAAACAGCCTCCATACAGGGATAGATTAGTAGTTCGACAATGCAAATAATTGAACAGATAAATTCAGTCGTTTTTTCATGTTATCCAGACTCCCAAAGGTCTGTTTATAAAATATCGTGCGCTCGTTTTCGTTCTAAATCATCATCCATTTCGATACAAATTTGCAAAAGTGTGTATTCGTACGCGAACTAGCTTCTTACTGCTCATAACAGCATCTATCTGTTCCGCACGTGTTGTCTGTTGATATAGCACGCATTTTAACCCCGCACACAAAATAGTTCGTGCCGTCGACTAGTGTACCCTTAAAACACAATCTAACTGTGGATAAAGTGTGCACGTTAGTGTCTTAGTGTTATCTAGCGATAAAATTGCCTAAACATACTGTGAGTAGAAACCAAAACATTCAACGGCATATCGCATTGGGACACTCCTACCCTCGATGTCATCATAATATCAAATTCAAAATTTGTTCCGCTGGAGAAGCTATTTAAATAGTTAGAAGACACTCTTGTGTTCTGAGAGTACATCAGTTGTTACAAACAACAACAACAAAAAATCAGAATACCTAGAAGAAAAAACTTGTGGCTATTTATCACGATACAAAGTGAAGTTGCACATTTGTAACAACAACAATTGAGGGTAGATTAATACTACAGTGCTCATTCAATTTAAACGCTAAACTGATATTGACTTAGCTGTCAGTTTGTTGGGTTGGCATTATCTACAGTGCTACCAGCTCAGATAATATTTACGTTTCGTTACACAATTCGATCCGGCAATATGGAAGGTCAGTTTCAAATATTATTTGACAAAATGAAGCTTGAAATACAGAAGCAGTTAAGTGAAATAACAGAATCTATAACAAATAATATAATGGATCGGATAGATAAAAAACTAACTCCTATCTCTGAAGAATTGAGATGGACTATTGAAAAAGAGAAAAGAAAAGTAATATAATAATTATTTTTGGATTGGAGGAGAGGGAAAATTCAACATCGGAGCTATTTCAGAGCATACAGGCGACTTAAACATGTCTATAGAAGAAAGCCAAGTGAACAAATTATACCGCTTAGGACGAAATAAAGTCGCAAACAAACCGAGACCTGTGCTATGTTCCTTTATAAATGGATGGGAAAAGGACGAAATAATGAAGAATAGAAAGAGTTTTAAGAAAAGCCACGTATCGGAAGACAGAAAGGGCAGTGCTTGGGTCATCATTCAAGTGTATGCACCCACAGAGAGTTGCAACGAAGAGGAGCTAGATTCATTTTATAAATCTATGGAAGAAGCAGTAAACGCAGCAAGGACAAAAATATAATTTTGATGGGCGATTTTAACGCCAAGATCGGTAGAAGGCGACAGGGTGAAGGAGTTTTAGGAAACCACTCATCTGGGAAAAGAAGCGATCGTGGCCAACGGCTAGTAGAATATGCACTAGAAAACCAATTCAAAATAGTAAGTAGTATGTTCTATAGAAAACCCCACAAGAAATGGACATGGCGGTCACCAAATAATCTTTTTCACAACGAAATAGACTATATACTTACCAGTAAACCGAAACAAATGCACAATTTCGATATAATAAACAAACTAAATTTTGAAACAGACCACCGAATGATAAGATGTGCACTAAATCTGGAAATAATAAAAACACAGGAAGTATTTTAAACAGGATAGCAAATATACAAATAAATTGCCAATTTGTTTGGGTGAATCTGGAAATTTTTGGGAACATAAATTGATGCAAGTGTTAGAATCATAATGGAACTCCATATAAAAGTATCGATATATGTCAAGATGGTTATTTACTGTGTATCAGAGTTCCAATTATATGTGGTGTATAAGGGAAAGGTTTTATGAATAAAAGCACAGAAAGACAAGACTAGGTATTTATTTCAATTAGGCTTGTCAATTAATTCATATTCAGGCTCAGAAAGCTTACCGCCCGTTCGCTAAACTAGTTCTCGTGTAGAAGAAGGGCAAGAAACTCCACGGAAGCAACTATGGTTGTAAAAGTATTCATAGACATCTTTTACAACCATATAAATATCGTATATAACAGATCTAATTCTATTATGGCCATTATATGATGAATCTTGTAACATTTCACAATATTACATAATCAAAACAACAAGGATAAGGCAAGGTACATGACTAACCCTTAAATCAATTTAACATCATTATGAATAAAGGCCACAATATGAAAATAGAGTTTCAACACCACCATTAGCAATAATCAAGTTATAATATCAAATTACTTACATGAAGCTTGTGTAGTCCATAACGAAGTCTCTTAACTTACGAATTACACACTATTTATAGAACAAGTCAACTTGTCTCAATACGTCAAATGTCCCCACCATTTTCTACATTGCTATAAATAATCTCACAATTAAGTCAATAATCAATTCTTGAGTAATGAAACATTTTTAAAACGTATCAAGACAATTAAGGAATTTAATATCGCCTATTTAGTCGTTCTTAATCAATATTCGAAAGAATATTGATACTAACTGACAGTCTTTTATTAATTGTCTCAAAAGACTTATAATACTAAAATAGCAATATAAAATCCAGGATACATCACAATGATCATTACAAATTAAGTAATGTTTTATAGGAATATCATCACTATAGCTTATATGTAATTTTAGAGTTATTTCCTGTACACACAACAATATTTACTCAGGTGGGTACTCTAACAATTGTAGGTATTTGACAATAATAATTTAAGTAGGTACTTCGACATTTGTCGGTAGATGCTTAATAAATATGACAGTTTGTATTTTGTAGCAAACCCATTGTGCTTAAAAGTGTAAATTTATGATTTAATGACGTCACACGTACTTCCAATACTAACACGGCCATACTGACAAGTACTTCGCTCTCGAAGTACATAGCCATTTCTTTTTTCTTTTTTTTTAGGCACAGCTTTTTCTTTGGTTTTTTTTTTTTTTTTTTTGGGCACAGCCATTTCTTTTTTTTTTTTTTAGACACAGCCATTTCTTTTTTTAGGCTCAGCCATTTCTTTTTTTTTTTAGGCTCAGCCATTTCTTTTTTTTTTTAGGCTCAGCCATTTCTTTTTTTTTTAGGCTCAGCCATTTCTTTTTTTTTTAGGCTCAGCCATTTCTTTTTTTTTTTAGGCTCAGCCATTTCTTTTGTTTTTTAGGCTCAGCCATTTCTTTTTTTTTTAGGCTCAGCCATTTCTTTTTTTTTTTAGGCTCAGCCATTTCTTTTTTTTTTTAGGCTCAGCCATTTCTTTTTTTTTTAGGCTCAGCCATTTCTTTTTTTTTTTAGGCTCAGCCATTTCTTTTTTTTTTTAGGCTCAGCCATTTCTTTTTTTTTTAGGCTCAGCCATTTCTTTTTTTTTTCTTGGCACAGCCACAGGCACAGCCACAGGCACAGCCACAGGCACAGCCACAGGCACAGCCAAGGGCACAGGCACAGCCAAGGGCACAGGCACAGCCAAGGGCACAGGCACAGCCAAGGGCACAGGCACAGCCAAGGGCACAGGCACAGCCAAGGGCACAGGCACAGCCAAGGGCACAGCCACAGCCAAGGGCACAGCCACAGCCAAGGGCACAGCCACAGCCATTTCTTTTGTTTGTTCAATATCTCAGTGGTAAAAATAACAAAAAAATGGGAATTCAATAACTCAATATTATTTCACCAACCAACAATACATCGCTCGGCCAATTCTGACAATATATTTGCAAATTGTACCGAACATAGATATTTTCTTCTGACTAAAATCAGATCAACAGAGGGTATATATTTAAATTCTTTATTTAACCAACTAACTCTGTCAAAATCAAAGGTCGCAGATCGTTGCTTGATCATAAAGATTCAGAGGCCCGTCTCGACTTGTTTAGACAGAATCTTATTCAAACAACTAGCTCTGTCAAACTCAGAGGTCACAGATCGTCGCTTGATCATAAAGATTCAGAGGCCCGTCTTGATTTGTTTTGACAGAATTTTATTTAACTAAATCGTTTTTCTAATGTACCATGCTGATGGTACGGCCTGGCATTATTATAACTCTTCTCTGTCTTTCTCCTGTCTTGTCACTTTTCAAAACAAACTACTCGGCAAGTTACACCCACATGGTTTTAATTATTCAAAAATTTACTTTTCACTTGTTTGTTTTATTCTATAACTATTTTTTTTAAATATATATTCATGACTCAATGATAAGAAGTTACTTATTATGTAGCTGTTCTGATAGAACCGAACTATGTTAGCTGTGTGGTCACAGACAAACACATTCTTAGACATTCACACACTAGTGTTCTTGTCAGTTCATCTTTATGTCCTAACAAAATGAATTAGCAAGCTGTGCTAATATTTTTAGCACTTTTGTTTAGTTTGCAATAAATTATTGTAATTCTACCTCTGTATACCATTAGATCACGATTGGTTTATATCAAAATCTCAATCTCTAATAGCCCTAAAACTAATTACTTAAATTTATTATCCGATCGAGAAAAGCAAGGTAAGAATATATTAATTGGATTGTTTATTTTAATATTTCTGAAGATTAGAATATTTGTTTTATTAATTAATACAGACTTTTCATGAAAATAATTGCAAAACAGCTTTTGCCATAAATAAGATTCCTTTTTAATTTTACTCAAAAAAACATCCAAGAGAAAACCAGAGCAGAGAGTTTCTTGCAAATTATTGGTGAAAACTACTATTCTGCCTCCATTAACTAATAACGATTCTTTGCAAATCTTTTGTACCTCACAAGTATGTAAGTGGCCACTAACTGTATTATTACCAAGTTGGGTACATTTTTGCAAAAATACCCTCGGATAAAAATTTCCATAAAAATTCTAGACCAATTTCTTATAATTAAACTGAAAACCTTGGGAATTATCGTTTTACGCTTATTGAAACATAATATTATATCTTTGTAACATCAAAGATATTCAACAGTAAACAAATAAAAACAAAGCCTCTGAAGGCCTTACCACTTTTAGCTGTTTCGTGCTGCAGCTGTCAGCTAGATGTCCATAGTCAGAATCCGATGCTCTGACCATAGTTTGCAGATCCATGTCTTACAGCTTCTAGATCCGCAAGCTATGCAGCTCGCAGTGCCGTCGGCTGGGGTGGCATCGCTAGCACATCGCCTTGATGCGATTGGACTCAGCGACTCGTCGACACGTTGTTTATGAAAAAGACAAAATGAAATTCATTAGAATTACTGTGTAAGCTAGAGCTGGATCCCACTTCTGATGTTAGAATCATAATGGAACTCCATATAAAAGTATCGATATATGTCAAGATGGTTATTTACTGTGTATCAGAGTTCCAATTATATGTGGTGTATAAGGGAAAGGTTTTATGAATAAAAGCACAGAAAGACAAGACTAGGTATTTATTTCAATTAGGCTTGTCAATTAATTCATATTCAGGCTCAGAAAGCTTACCGCCCGTTCGCTAAACTAGTTCTCGTGTAGAAGAAGGGCAAGAAACTCCACGGAAGCAACTATGGTTGTAAAAGTATTCATAGACATCTTTTACAACCATATAAATATCGTATATAACAGATCTAATTCTATTATGGCCATTAT
Organism: Anorthoa munda; assembly: GCA_945859665.1. Taxonomy (NCBI): domain Eukaryota; kingdom Metazoa; phylum Arthropoda; class Insecta; order Lepidoptera; family Noctuidae; genus Anorthoa; species Anorthoa munda. The sequence continues at coordinate 29,147,904 of OX243911.1, read as the reverse complement.
ATGATGAATCTTGTAACATTTCACAATATTACATAATCAAAACAACAAGGATAAGGCAAGGTACATGACTAACCCTTAAATCAATTTAACATCATTATGAATAAAGGCCACAATATGAAAATAGAGTTTCAACACCACCATTAGCAATAATCAAGTTATAATATCAAATTACTTACATGAAGCTTGTGTAGTCCATAACGAAGTCTCTTAACTTACGAATTACACACTATTTATAGAACAAGTCAACTTGTCTCAATACGTCAAATGTCCCCACCATTTTCTACATTGCTATAAATAATCTCACAATTAAGTCAATAATCAATTCTTGAGTAATGAAACATTTTTAAAACGTATCAAGACAATTAAGGAATTTAATATCGCCTATTTAGTCGTTCTTAATCAATATTCGAAAGAATATTGATACTAACTGACAGTCTTTTATTAATTGTCTCAAAAGACTTATAATACTAAAATAGCAATATAAAATCCAGGATACATCACAATGATCATTACAAATTAAGTAATGTTTTATAGGAATATCATCACTATAGCTTATATGTAATTTTAGAGTTATTTCCTGTACACACAACAATATTTACTCAGGTGGGTACTCTAACAATTGTAGGTATTTGACAATAATAATTTAAGTAGGTACTTCGACATTTGTCGGTAGATGCTTAATAAATATGACAGTTTGTATTTTGTAGCAAACCCATTGTGCTTAAAAGTGTAAATTTATGATTTAATGACGTCACACGTACTTCCAATACTAACACAAGCAATAACCGAATCGCCAGAAATCCAACGCCAGTACAACGCCTTCGTCTCGGAGATTTAAGTCATTGATACAAGAATTGCCAAGAAGAGAGAAAATCGCACATTATAATTAGAATCTAGTTAGACATGAACATTTCTCAAATTTGGTACAGATTGCTAGGTACTTATAATAGAGAACACATATAATATAGATCTTTTTGTAGTATTCGTACATAATGATACGAAGCAAGCACGATAACTTTTAAGGTTCGATATTTATGATCAATATATTCGATATTCATCAATATATTGACGATAATAACAAGATTGAATCGGTTAAAAGTCAAAACACTGTATAAGCCATTGATATAGTATGTACAAGATAAACAGAGTCAGATGAAAAGCGAAACCAAAAATATAAAATCTATGTGTTAGGGAATTGTCCATGTGTTAGTTAAAAAAGTGTTGTCAAAAAGTTCATGTTCAGTATCGATATCGATACTTGGTGAACACAATATGAAACACGATTAAAGGGTTATTGGTTATATTGAACTGTTCGGGGTTGGGTTAAGATAGAGATAAAGGATGAGATAAGAGATGAAAGTCAGTTTAAGGTTAATAAATTCACTGTATTGTCTGTTTCCACAAATATGAAATTAAGACTAATTTATACTATGGTGAACGATATGGGATTATGAGTCACGCGCACGGTATGCCGCCGAATTACGTACTGAACTATTGCTGTGTAAGTGCAATAATATAAATGATGGAAACATACTGAGCGGGTGGCGCAATAATGATGACCCAGGTAAACGTACTGTACGGTGGTAGACCCGTACATGAACTATAATAAGAGCTGGGCAAAATACATGCTTTGCTAAAGAAAACAAATTACAAAATACTATATCGCATGTATTTAAAATAAGAAATACAAAATATTTGTATGACGTGTTTTTGAAATATAAAATACAAAATACAGTATTTTTATTCGAAATACAAATTACTAAATACACTCGATCATCCATCGTGACATTCGTACTAATAAACTTAATCAATACCACAGAATAATTAATAGTACAAGTACAGAAGAGTCACTTCGTGCAACGATTCATTGAAATAGAGACTCCTGCTAGTAAGCAACAAAATGCAATTCAGCTCGCATAAGCGCTCAGTGCCTAACGTGATATTCACCTAAACGTTTCCGCTCTCTTCTAACGCGTAGCTCCGTCGCTGTCTGGCGCGGTTTGACTCGGCTCGTAAGGGTTGTCGACTTGCCGCTTTCGCTTACGACAACATATTAATTGTCTAATAATAATAAAATTAATATACGGTTGGGTCTAGGTATGCTACATGTCTAAGTAGGTTCATATCTCGTTCGTTTTGTGAACAATTATTGCATTTATAATAGTAAATAGTTTCCGGCGTAATCGCTTTGCGGAAAATCATCTTCTTCAAATAATATATTATATGGTTGATAACAATATAGGTATACTCCTATTTGCATTTCAAATACCTACCTACCTATAGATACGTTATAGTAATAAAAAAAAAAACTATTTATATTTGTGAACAACACGAAAATCTAAAATATCTAAGTAGGTAGGTACCTAATTATTAGTATTTCACACACCTATTCATTCTTTTAGGAACACCAAAATGCCTAAATTTTTATACAAAACTCGTACTCATTATGCACCTACTACCGATAGTTACAGAGTATTTATGTAATGATTTAAATAGGTACAACAAAATAGCTTACCTTTCAAAATCTTTCGGTACTTTAAAAAAACTTAATATCGATTCAATGTTCTTTGCTTTATTTAAACACCCGTAAACACAACAATATCTTTTAAAGGCCTTAGAAGTACGTTTAGAAGTCATCGTTCTTTGCTGCATAAATCATAGAATTAATAACGTGGCTAACGTGCGAGCCGAGCGGTAAGTGGCAACCTAATGCGTTATTCCCTCTGCAAGGTACCGCCGGCCGATCGTACCTAAACTGCGGAGTGACACCCCCCTGTCAATACACAGAAGTTTCGTCAAAATGAACCGTTTGAAATAAAAATGACAATTGACAATGTACTTGACAATTTGACGTACGCGGTCGCCATTTTGCTTATGAAAGCTATCGAGCGCTATTTCCTGCAGAACGTACCTATTAATAAAATCGTTAAAAGTATTTTGAAGCCAAAAGTATTTGAAATATTAACTACAAAATACCGCAGCGTCAGATACTTATTTGAAATTGACGACACGGTTGGCGTAGTGGTTGAGCGATCGGCATAGTGCTGCACTGCGTGTCGCAGGTTTGACACCCGCACGGAACAAATATTGGTATGCGATTATTTTGGAAAATCTCCAACACATTTATGCAAAAATGCGGTCGTCCATTCTTTTCCTTTTCATGTTTTGTCTAAAAAGTTTCTCAGCATTACAACATAATGCGACAACATCATTAGCTGGATATATAAGCCTTCGTCTGTTTTAGAATAGTCCCTCTTACAATTAAAAAATTATGACAGAGAGCTGTCGGGTTTGATAATAAACTATGTACACAGTCCTCACATTTAAATCTTTTTATAATCTTTTTTACTACATACCCAGACACATACGTAACGATCATCATAGATAGTTGCGACAAACTAGCAGAACATGCCTAAATTTATTCAAAGTAACAAAACATGAAAAATCGTCGAAACATTTTGAAAAATAAAGGCTATTATAATAAGCATGCAACTTAAAGTACAGTTTAGATAAAAACATTTTCTCAATCCTAACTTAAATCAATTTTAACAAAACTTGACTTAATAAGTTTGTATTCATGTCATGATGTCATTAAAAACAATTAAGTTTTTATCGATACTCATGACGTCACTGCTTTGTCAAGCTCTAGCGTAAAGAAACAATTTACTCTTTTACATAATATTTTTGCAAATTCTGCTAAAATATACGAAATATACTTATATAAAACAATGTAAATCAATATGCTATTGTAAAAATCTTTTTCTGAGCCGATTACTAGCAGAAATTTGTCAAAATTTGGTTCGAAACAAACCAAGGACGAAATTGTATTTACCTATGAAACGTATATTTATTGGGGTTATTTTGTCTCGTAACGTCACATTTACTCACAGAACAAGCTACCATAGCTGCGTATTTAATATTATCAATTTAAATCTTAAGATTATTATTTAAATGCGAGAAATTCACCGCGGCGTAAAATATATGGGACGCTATGGACCCTTCCTCGCGAAAAAAACGACATGACGGGACTTTATTCACTCTCTCTTTTTCTCTTGGGCGGTTTGTACTTGATTAGGATTTCTCGCTCGCACTCTTCGTGTATCTTTTGGCGTAGCAAAAAAATTCTAAATCTATGGTATAAGCTATGTGCCACAATGAGTAGAAATGAACGTCGTGACGTCACACGGGCTCGGGTTTGTTCGGAAAGCTGTCGGGGTGTTTTCGGTACTGGATTCAAAAAAATACTTTTGATTGGATTTGACTTTGTAATTACAATGAAAAAAAAAACTAAAAATAGTTTTGAATGAAAACTTATATATGATCTTTGAAGTTAAAAAAAAAAAATTCGTTCATCAAACCAGTTATGGGGTCCAAAATAGGATTACATCGCTAAAATCGATTACGATGAATGTATGAGGCGAATGACTGGAAAATCGGATGGTACTCATAAAATTGTTACGATGCACTTCCATAATTGTTCAAATATAAACATTAGCCTCTAATTATTTTTATGTTATGTCTTATGGTTCTAAATTGTATGTAAATAAATAAACGTAACGTTCTTGTTCATAAGTTCCTCTCACTTATTTTCTCATAGAGGGTGATAAAAAGTGGAGTGCCTACCTATTTTAACTTCGAGTGATGTACTTTGAATGCCTCGCTGCACTCAGGATTCTACACTAGAACTCCACGCTAAGCTCGGGATTCTACTCCAGACTCCTTCTCTCCGCTCTGGATTCAAAAAAACACTCTCGCCTTTAAAATAGTTGTTTGCACCCTAGGTAAACAATCTACTATTTTTAACCTCCGACGGAAAAAGAGGGGTGTTATAAGTTTGACGTGTGTTGCTGTGTATATGTGTATTTGTGTGTCTGTCTGTGGCATCATAGCGTCCAAACGGGTGAACCGATTTGATTTAGATTTTTTTGTTTGAAAGGTGATTTTGTCGAGAGTGTTCTTAGCTATGTTTGAATAAAATCGGTTCAGCCGTTCTAAAGTTATGGGCGTTTCACTGTTAGAATCGGGGTGTTTTCGCAAGATATCGTGTCATAATTACGTGTTCAATAGATTGCCGATGGAAGCGTATCTACTATGTACTAGATAAATTATGTAGCATGACACAAAAATGTGCCGGAGGTTTTTTAAATTTTACTTGTATTGGGGTTGCCTGACAGATCTTTATCGAAAGTTGATTTCCGATCGAATCGCTATTTCGTTTGGACAAGAAGATGAAAGTTCATGATAATTATGTGTAGCGTGGGAGAACGCGAGCGGTGGTGGTGGGTCGGGCGGCAGCGGCGAGGGCTGGGCGCAGTTCGGCGCTGAGGCGCTGCTGGGCGCCGCCGACCCGTTCGCGCCCGCGCCGCCCTCCCCGCCCCGCGCGCCCGCCCCGCCCGCCCCGCCCTGCCCGCCCTCCCCGCCCTCCCCGCCCCCGGCCGACGAGTTCGCGCACGACCAGGAGTTTTCGCCCTTCTGGTCCTACGCCGACGCGCACCGTGCACATGGTCAGTACCACAACATGCCTTCTCCTTCTCCTTAAATAATTGTACAGCAATAAACTTTAATTAACTTTTTTTTTTACAATTAACTTGTAGCAGCAACGCGCGATACCAGTTAGAATTTAATAATAATAAGGCTTTTTATTCTGAATTTTTTGCATTGTGGTATTCTTCTTGTTTTGTGTGAAGATATCTCTCTCTGATCTCTTGCGGTATATTAAATAGTTATTACAGGATGACTTCGTTCAATGTACCTCTTAATTCTTCTAAAACTTCCACTATTTTACACAACTCCTCGAATTTGAACTTGCTCTGATCTTTAGTTTACCTTCCCATCTTTCTTATCTGTTCCTTCTACAGAGTCTTAAGTACTAGTTCTACCAAGATCTGTCCTTCCATTTTTTTTTGTCTACATATTAGCAGAATAAAAATGAATAATAAATAAACATTAATCCCAGATCCAGAACTAGAAGCGAGCATGCGCACGATGCGACTAGAAGGCGAGCTATCCGACAGACGCATGGACGACGCCTCCAGCGTCGAGCTCGCCAACAACCTGCTCACCGCCATGTCGGCCATGTCTGCTGACGCCATCGCCAACATTGTCAACGCCAACCTGCCCGGCGCCTCCGCCTCCGCCGTGCGGGACGTGGAGCTGGGTGACGTGCGGGACGTGGAGCTGGGCGACGTGCGGGACGTGCCCGACGTGCGGGACGACCCCGCCCCCGCCCCCGCCCCCACGGCTGACGACGCCACCCCGAGATGATGCCCGCGCCGCGCGCGCTACGTGTTCCACGTGTAGGTGTGTAGGTGTCACACGCACACGCCACCCCTGGAGCGGACGCGTTCACTCACCCCCTACCCTCTCGTTACTCCCTAAAAATTCTCGTGACGCGTAAAGACTATCCATCTAATCGATCCATTAAATAATAATAAGAATAAATTGTGATTATTATCAGTGATGAACTAATATGTAAGGCTCGCCAGTGATTACGAAATTTGCATTTAAATATCGAATTCGATGTGTCTTACAAATAAGTGTTTTAAACGTTTAATTGGGAAGAAATCATACTTAGCATTTCCTAATCGTATACCTTCTTATCATTACTAGTGTAAGTGAAATGTAATACAAATATCATAATGATAATATTAGTTGAACGAATTATATCATAATCGTAGTACGCGGTGCGGAGGACGCTCCCTCGGCGGGCACAACACAGGCAAGCACAGAAGGTCAACTACGTACAACAAGCGAACATTCTCACACATAACACGCTTCACGTAAGGCATTTGTTCGAGATCGTCGTACGTTCGAGTCTGTGTGCTGTGTGCTGTGTGCGTGCTAGCTGGCTCGATGTATGGCGGAGCTTTCTGTACCTGCCTGTGTTATGCTATTACGTTGTTTAGTTTAGCACATTGTACATTGATCTTATTTCAATCACATCACCATATAAAGTGATTATGATTGTGCGCTACCAGTGAACACTGACAATTGTCTGAGCAACCTGTCTGAGCATCAAAATTAACAAAAGGAAACCTTAGACAAGGTAAATTTTACAAAACTACTGGCAGGAGCTAAAGATCTCTTAGATATAAATAGGCGATATGTGACGGCTTTACCACGTAGAAAGGTAAAGTCATAATTATAATTAATATGGTACGAAAACAATGAAATAATCTCCTCAAATGTAGTTTTGTGCGTCGTTTGTTCTCAGTGTTGCTCAGAGAATTGGCAGTCGCACTTATTCCAGACACCATTCTCCTGAACATTTGGGGTCCAAAGTGAAAATTCCTTCTGTCCTTATCTTTTATGATGAACACTTTCCGAGGAGAATGTGTTCCTCAGTAACATAGTGAGGCAACAGAGTAATAATGATATGGTTTCTTATCTGCTTATTTGTAATATACTTCTTATGTAATCTGCTTATAACATAGGGACTGTATATCTCGGAGCGGATTGTAATCACAACGATGTAATGTATATAGTATGAATAATTTGGGCAATTATCGAGCTTTACCCTTATATTGTAAATTCTTGAATGTTATAGTGAATGTTATTGACAAAAGATGTGGAGCTGGTCGGTGGATCACGCTTTGCCGCTGTGGCGTGGTTAGTTCAATTGATTTGTGTCGTTGTATTCGTGCAGCTGGACTCGGACTCGGACTCGTGTCGGACGGTTAGCGGCGCTAGGTTGACTAGGGGCGAGGGAACAACTACCTCCAACATATTATTTGATACCTGTAGGTATATCCACATTTATGCGTCTTCATCTTCATATCTTACGTTACGACAGCACATGATCGTCGCACAGCTAGTCAACTGCTACACAACCAGCGCCACTTAGTAAATCATTCCTTATTACCGGAGCTGTAAAGTCTATCATTCAATGTTATACTTATCACAACTCGCACTCGTGTTAAACTGTAGGCGATTATCGACCTTATCGTAACCGGATAGGGTCGCTCTTATCGCCAAAGAAAACAAACATAGCGGGGTTTTGTTACATTTTATAAAAAAACAGACTGACCACAGTAATACTGAAATTAACAAAATAAATAAAACCTTGCGTAAATTAATATCTTAAAAGTTTTATTAGAGTTGATAGTTTAGTTTGTGGTACATTTTCCAGACGTGTTCAATGAACTTTGTCGAAAGTTGATTTTCGTTCGAATCGCTATTTCGTGCGCTTGTTGTATAATCATGTATAAGTAAAAAAGTTGCACTAATGTATGTTCAGCAACTTTCCTGTTATCGTTCACTCAAAGACCTGGCTTTATCAGACTTTGCAGTCCACTGTACGCATCACACACTCCGCTGTGTGGCCTGTATCTGTTGGTTGAATCTGATGGGAATCTCGAGGAGATACATTTTACTAGGCATTGAGTCTCGCATCACAAAGTTCATATCGACTCTTATAATAATATCAGTTCACATATCGACTCCTGGTACGCACTGGAGGCATACGGCCACAGTGCAGTGTTCCCCGACGCTCATGTCTACACAGTACAAGCAGTACTTAGCCAGTAGTTAGGTCGGCTATAGAGTCGCGCGCGGGTGTTCTGTTACACCGTTATGTTCATACTTGTTTGCTTCCCGGCTTAGTCCTAGTTTTGTGAACATATCCTGGTAATATCAATAAGTTAGTATTAGTTGGTTTTGTTGGACGTTCGCATGGACAAGTCTGTCGAAGGCAGGATTGAAAAGTTATTTATTAAAAAAGCAAACTTGAGTATTATTGTTTTTTTCAAAAAATCATCAGTGCCAAATGTTGCGAATCTGTATTCACACAATCATATTTATTTATTTTTTTGTTGAAATCTAAATGTCGTTTGGGACGCGCAATATTAATAAATGTGATTAATCTTTTTTAAATGAACTAACATTTTAAGTGTCTTATAAAATAAATAGGAAATTTGCAGTAAGTGCATAAAATTTACGTACATAATGTGAAAAGATTATTAATTGTATGAAATATTTCATTTTAATCTAAAATGATATGAATTTTTACTTTTATAATAAAACGGAATCGTTACAATGATAGGGAATGTATGTTATATGTTAGATAGTGGGGAATATGTTAACATTTCAATATACCGCAGACATATTGAGAGTCATATCGTATCGTTTACCGCAGTGTACTGTCACCGTCACGTATTCATCTCCGCTGAACAAATCGTAGAAGATAACAACGTAGGATATAGGACGCACTAGTTTTATTGTTAGTACATTTGTGTATTCATGGCATCGTCGTAGGTTAGACACGATATTTTTGTAATCGTCCTATGTTTCGTAATCTGTATTGTTAGTAGTGTGTACAGGAATGACGTGAGAGTCGGACGGGCCGTGCGACGGGCTTGCTGGTACGAACCACTTCAATCCATTCGGTCAGCTTGTACAGGTGGCACACGGCACACGGCACACGGCACACAACGTACGTGTGTACGTGTGTACGTATGTGCCCTCCGGAAGGTGCTAACATCACAAGTGCGCAGCCGCACTCGTGTGAGCGATATTACTTCTCGTCACTACAGAGAGTAACATTGTGATTCTAGCTCGTAAGTTCAATATTCTTGTTGTCTTTCATTAAAATTTTACAATTATTATATAACCTTGATAAATTTTAATAATACGCTCTCAGATGACTGTTCTGAAGTGAAAGGGCGCCATGAGCTGATTGGTTAATATTACTCCCATACAGATGTCGAGTGTGAGTTTAGGAAGACGATGACTGTCCCCTGCAGGACAGTGTGGGGTGCGGCACATCCTCCGTACAGTTCACAAACATAAAGAGCTTCACATGTAGATGACCGTCTTCCTGACACGTTAGTATTATAGTTGTTAGCATTTGAAGCTGTGAAACGTAAACATTGTATTAGTGCAATTAGTTGCCTTTGGGTCTTGTTGTCAAATTTTATATTTAACATAATAGGTAAGCGAGTAGGTAATATTGTTGATTTCGGTTATGTTCTAGTTCAGTTCACTCTTACCTCCTTGTAAATACTGATGAATGTAAACGAGTATTCTGGTACCAAATTATTGTAATGTTTCGTCCAGTGTGTAACGAGGTGTCAGAGCGACCAATCAACAGCTGCGTGAAGCTCGCCCTCGGCTCCTATTGGCTCGCTTCAGACCGCGTCTTTACACATTGGGTGGTTTGATGTCATTTACAAAATAACATAGTCAGGTTTCGTAGCGAAATAAGTGTTTTGTATTGGGCGAGTGTGATAGAACATGTGATCCTTTTGACTGCATGCGTCGGTTCGCTTTCACTGGTACTTCCAACCATATATACAATGTACAGGAGTTTGTGATAATGTGTACGTTTTCAATTTGTACCTTCAGCTAACGCGACCGTCCTCGATGTAATGCTTACTTAGTGTACATACATGACCCTCGTCGCTCGTCTATCATCAACTTTACGATAAAACTTTTCAATTGATGTTCAATTCATATATACTTAGCTGTCGACTGAGTACAGTCGTGAACAGTCACGCGGGTAGTTTGAAACCATTTCATGATAGCTATCACACGTGACATTGTCTGTTGTACAATGTCACGTGTGATAGTGAAACCCCCGGATGTGGCTGGTGGAGTGGTGGCAGGCTTCCGCTTGTGTGACACGACTCTGAACCTAGTTCTGTGCGATTGTGATGTTCGTGGTGCAGAACAAGTAACCACACGGCTGCCTTCACCCTCGAGCAAGTCTACTGCAGACAGTGCCAGCTGTAATGTGATAAGGATTACGCAACGCCATATTTTGGGCACAATTTCATTTTACTAATAGACTTGAATATTTCAATCGTATTACCTCAAAAATATGACTGCAACTTGTGATTACTTGTCAGCATCTGCCGTGTACATAGTACGTAGTGATGAGCTGTGGCGAGGACTGTGCCTTCCGGGAGCGCCCGGCGACAGCCGCACGCCCGGCACATAATAAATGCTCGTATGTATTCTATTGTATTTATATCATAGTTGAAGTTTTATTAAAAAAGTTGCTCAATACGTTTTTGTTTTTAATGTGTACCACCGAATGTCCTAATTCCTAGTATTTTAGTCGTCAAAAATACTTCACTCCAATCAACTCGGCCTATAGCACATCACATATGGACACCCAAGCTACCCTCCGACTTTCGCATCTAGTCTGTCGCATCCAACTTTCAGGTCCTCGGTCCAACTAGCTGGGGGCATGCCACGCTACGGTCGCCGATAAGTGGCGGTCTCCAATCCAGAATTTTTCAGCAAACTTTTCACTTGATGTTGATAAATCAAGAATTATCAGCAACTTGTTGAGCAACCGAACTAGTCCTATGCTCATTCGGTCGCCGAAAAGCCGCAAGCCGAAAGACGTCCACTGCTGAACATAGCCCTCCCCGAAGTACCACCACAAACACCGGTCCAGCGTCTTTCGGTACGAGGTAGCCACTCCAGAACTATCCGTCCCATTGACCATTGTTCTGCAAGCAATGTGCTCTGCCCACTACCAAGTAAGTTTGCCAATTCTTTGAGCTATGCCTGCCGGCAACTATGGTCTTTGGTCCTCCTGCGGACATCCTCATTTTTAAGGTTCTGTCCCCGAAGTGTCCAAACGGAGCCTAATTGCTTTCACGTATCCGTCTGTTTGTCCGTCGTCTGTCACTCAGGTTTACAACCAAATGGTTGGAGCTACAGTCTTCAAATTTTCACAGTATAAGCATATTGTTGACCCAAAGCCATCCAAATACAGACAATAAAGGGGGGCGCAAATAAAAGTGACTCATCAAATAGGATATCATTGTTTAGAACTCGTTGAGTAGATAAATACTGTATCTTTTGTTTAAAAAATATTGGTAAACCAAGGAATGAGAAGCCTCCAAAGTCAATTTTTACAATATTTTGTTCCGAGAATTTTTAACTTCCCATTGACCTATGAACTTGAAATTTGGTGATAATGTGCATGCCTCTACATTGCCCGTTCAGCAGCCGTATTGCGTAAGTGAATAGGGCAACGCATATTGACCGCTATCAATCGACCAATCACACAGACGGAAACCCACATCGCGTCTTTCATCTCGCATGTGATTGGCAAATTTGATAGCGGTCAAACCCTTCACTTTGCCGAATTCACTTGCGCAATGCGGCTGCTGGTGTTCTTAAGTCATCAGTGGCAACACACATCGTCTTGAGACACCGTGGTAAGTTAGACGAAAAGATACCGCGCAACTTGCCGAACGCAGCCAAGCCGAGTCTGATTCGACGGTTGTCCTCTTTCTCAAAGTAAGACCTACCTAAATGGACCGCATGTCCCAGTTATACGGGTACATAATCGTCCACAATTTCAAGTGTAGACAGAATCTCCGATCTTGATAAGATTCCCAACTGGTGCCTTCTTATGCCAAGAGTTGCGATTGCAACACACAGTATCTGCAGTTCTGCACACCCCAACCTGCGCAGACCACACGCTATACTCACCGCACCACTGTGCACTGCTACGCTACATAATAGGTCTTTACCTATAAAATTGCTGTTCTGCATTTCAAATCAAAATATTTTTTGTTTGGCTAAGAAATCTAATTTCAAAATTATTTTATTTTAAAAACTTGATATTCTTTTTTCAAAATTAGTCAATTGTTTATTGATTAGCGTTATGTTTTCAGCGCATTTTAATCTTTTTTATCATCATGAATAAAAAAATTGAGTAATTATGGAATATGAGTACCTACCGTCGTGGCAGCAACGCGGCACGAAACATCAACGATGTTTACGGAGCGAACACTACAAACGAACGCACCACCTGCAGTCTTATTGCGTAATGAATTCGGCAAGGCAAAAGGCGAGTAGTATGAAAAATCGACCAATCACATGCGAGATGAAAGACGCGATGTGGATTTCCCTATGCCTTGCCGAATTCATTACGCATTAAGGCTGTTGTTATTGGTTTGCCCGCTTCCGTTCTGGAAATTTCGACTTGAAAAATGGACCCCGTAGTCCGAAAACTTTGGTCGACAATGACGAATTAAAGGCGATTGTGGAAGCTGATGATCCTCAATCTAGGGCTAAATTAGCAGCAGCTTTCGACGTTAGCATTAAAATAATATTGGTCCATTTGCGTCAAATTAGCAAGGTAAAAAAGCTTGATAAATGGTTGCCCCACGAACTCAATGATCACCATCGCGAAGTACGCGTCGAGTCGTGCCTTGCACTCTCAACAGGCACACAAACGAAGGAATTTTGATCCACATTGTTACCTGCGACTAAAAATGGATTTAGTTTGATAATCGCAAGCGCTCACCAAGTTGGTTGGATCCTAGTTCAACAGCTTTGACTTGGTCGAACGTAAAGTACGTACTAATTCCATGGCCGGACTAAGTAAGCACTGCCGCATTATTTGTGGCTACAATGTAATTAAAGAAGCTTTTGAAAAAGCTATGGTTCCTTCTTTAAAAGTTGGCCAACCCAAAAGTAAATGGCGGGAAAATAATGATTCTTGGTGCTTGCTTTATTGTGATTTTTAAGTAAACAGTAGGTACTATGTTAGGTAATTTAAATTAATTACTGCTTTAACATATCATATCATCATCAGTGTTCCTCGAACTCCTCGAAGGATTCGGGTAAGTACCTACACCACCTTTCACGGCTTTTTTAAAGAGTAGCTGCAGAAACCCTCGCTTTTAGGCTTAACGTGCATTGCGATTGTCATTCGCGCGAATTTTTTAGTACTATTTGAGCGCGACTTTTTTCCGCAATGCGTGCAGCTTCATACATTTCCATAGGTCACAGAATCTGCGGAAAAGTATTCGCGCGAATAAAAATCGCAGTGAAAATAGCATCTTCTTTTCCGTGCTATGCCTTACTGAATGTATCGGCCGTTTCTGGAAAGTAATTATTAAGGCGCCGAGATTCCCTTCCATAGCTGATTTTAAAATGAGAATCACGTCTAAATGGCTATTCGTAATTTTTTGGAAAAATATATGTTTTATTAGACCATTTTCTTATTAATTTCATCTGAGCAAATTTTGAGTTTTATTCATATAACAAAGTGTAATTAATTTGTTATGTCTAAAACGGACAAAAACACGACAATCGCACCAAAACCGCTGGACATATTTTAATGAAATCGGCACTATCTCAAAGACAATTTGATTCGACATTTTCACAGAACAGATGAGGCTTTTTTTTTAAAGTCATAGAATATTAACGAAAGTACAAAAATAGTGTCCATCAGGATGAACGGTCATCAGGCGTATTTAACGTTGAATTTATGTCCACGAATTGCTTCCCTATTGCTTCTATTTGCTTCCTATTCTCAAACAATTGCTTCCATCGAATTCCAGTAGAAAAAAAAACATTTTAAGGGTGACCGTTCATTCTGATGTCAGGACGGCCGGTCACCGAGTCGTAGAGCCCCTGATAAATAGAATTATTTAAATTCACGGTGGCCGTTAATTACTTCCCGTTTGCTTCTCTCAATGTTTTACAACGATAATACTGTAATTATCTCGGTAATAAAGATATCGACAAAAGTGTTGATTATCAATATTTTCAGTGCCTGACAAAAAAATAAAGCAAAACTCTTACTTAACATTGCAGTTATGCTTGATCAGGCGATTAATCTATTGTATTGTACAGGTAACCTACAGCTAAGTATAATATTATTAAAATGAAGTGCATATCGTATTTAGTGACAAAAATTCATACAATCGTATTTAGTGACAATAATTCATAAAAATGTGTTATTTTCTTTGATAAATACATCTTTTATTTGTTAAGAATTTTTTTTTTCCTTTTTTTTTGCACCATAAAAATGCTTCTTTTTGTTCCTCCAAGGGCACAATATATTTTCTTCCCCTTTTCATGATGAAGAAAATCCTGTATAAGTTTATATTTATAACATTCAACTATCACAATTCGCCAGTACTAAACAGTAACTACAAATCATAGAGTACCGTAATAACGACTAAGTAATAACAAATGCTTGTAGCAAAAACACAATCTACCCTCGGTTATTAATAAATAAATAACGTACAGTGGCTAGCAACTATAAGAAAACTTCTTATGAAGTTAAGAATTGAAATATTACCTTTAAAGGTGTTTATTAAATTTATAATAATATATTATGAATTATTGTCACTAAATACGATTGTATGAATTTTTGTCACTAAATACGATATGCACTTCATTTTAATAATATTATACTTAGCTGTAGGCCACCTGTACAATACGATAGATTAATCGCCTGATCAAGCATAACTGCAATGTTAAGTAAGAGTTTTGCTTTATTTTTTTGTCAGGCATTGAAATTATTGATAAACAACACTTTTGTCGATATCTTTATTACCGAGATAGTTACAGTATTATCGTTGTAAAACATTGAGAGAAGCAAACGGGAAGTAATTAACGGCCACCGTGAATTTAAATAATTCTATTTATCAGGGGCTCTACGACTCGGTGACCGGCCGTCCTGACATCAGAATGAACGGTCACCCTTAAAATGTTTTTTTTTCTACTGGTATTCGATGGAAGCAATTGTTTGAGAATAGGAAGCAAATAGAAGCAATAGGGAAGCAATTCGTGGACATAAATTCAACGTTAAATACGCCTGGTGACCGTTCATCCTGACGGACACCAAAAATATACCAAACTTTGGGTCGCGCGGGTGTGAAACGAGTGCGCGTTTTGTTCCCTCAAGGTCGTTGGCGTTAGTCGTGATTAGTTGTTGAATATTTAGTCAAATAATCACAGTTATGTATCTACTGTGATGTTTGATATTGTTTGATTGATTGGTATGTTTGTTTAATTGTTGATACTGTGACACAGTATCCAACGCATAGATATATTAAATAAGTATGTATATGTATTTTATATTTCTAAGATCCAACGTGTGTTTGAGTATGTGTTACATTACT
This sequence comes from Anorthoa munda, assembly GCA_945859665.1. NCBI lineage: Eukaryota > Metazoa > Arthropoda > Insecta > Lepidoptera > Noctuidae > Anorthoa > Anorthoa munda. The sequence goes on along the minus strand of OX243911.1, from coordinate 29,132,020 downwards.
TATGCGATATTGGTCCATAAACTAGGCCTTGGACTCCTGTCATAGATCCATGGTACTTATTGATAGGAACACTACGGCGAAACGGACGCTCGATCTCATGATTATTCGAAATTGTGGTACATAGATGGTATGGAATTTCGGCCATTCGGACGTTCGATCTGATGACTTCGGGGAATTAGCTATCGGGCATATGCCATTCGGAAACAAGCAGTACCCCTTACGAGTGCACACTTATTTATTACCAAGGAATCAAATCAATCAATCAATCTGCCTAGTCTTTTTCCCAACCAATGTTGGGGTCGGCTGCCAGTCTAACCGGATGCAGCTGAGTACCTGTATTTTACATGAAACGACTGCCTATCTGACCTCCACAACCCAGTAACTGGGTAATACTCATCCCTTTAGCAAGTCTGGTGTCAGTTTTCCTGGGTTCAGACTATCCGTAACGACTTTCAAAGACCAAGGCTTAACGTGCTTTCTGAGGCACGGAATAATCTCGCTAAGTAAAGATGGTCACTCATCCATGTAGCACAGCAATATTGTCTTAACACTTTTCGAGCACGAGCTGTATTCGCTCCTACTTCTGTATGTAATTTCAAAAGAAAGCCAGACAATCCGAGGCTGGGATCCCTCTTTTTACCCGACTGCCGAAGGAGGGTAATGTGTTTATCAGTCTATGTATGTATGTATGTATGTTTGTTCCTATGTGGCGTTCTAGAGATCAAACACGTTGGCCGATTTTGATGATTCTTACGCCAACCGATTCGTCTTAATCCTGCGAGTGTCACTGGCTACAACAAAAATGGCGGATTTTGGTGATTTTTTTTTCTTCCAAACCCATCGTGTGGACTATCAAAATAAAGGGTTTTAAAAGGCGATTTCAAAAATATATAACACTTATATGTTTAAATGTACCTAATTCTAAAAAAAAATAACTAAAAAGTTGTAAATAAAAAAAGTTAATTAAATAAATCAAAAAACCCGACTGCTTAAAAAGCAAACTAAAAAGACGTAAACAAGAAGAAAATCATGCTGTGCAGTCGGAGGATACATCTGGTTTTGGTCCGCCAGATCGCGAATAAGTATCCTCCGACTGCACAGCATTATTTTCTACTTCTTTACGTCTTTTTATGTCGGGTTTTTTGATTTTTTTAATTAACTTTTTTTTATTAATACATCAATCACAAACATTTTAAATTTTTGTGCATTAATTGACTAAACGTAGTTCCTATTACGTTCAGAATACTGAAAAGAAAACCTATTCAAAAAACTAAAAATTTCAAGTTCACTTCGCTCCCTCTTACATCTAGGGTAAAATTTTCAACTTAAAACAAGCCACTTCTTTCAAGGACAGTCAGTGCCCATACATAGTGGGGAGAGCAGGTAGGATTCATACTCAGGGAGCATTAGTACAGTGGTGATATCTACACTATCCAATACATTGACGTGTTCACGTTTTGCTTGACGCCCGCTCACATGCATAGGATAACCGCGGTAGGAGTATATTTATCTATGAACCGCGGGGCGGAGCGATAGTGCCGTGCGGCCGCCGCCCGGTTTCGATGGAGCAAGTGGATACGTGTTTTCGCTTTTCGTAAGTATTTTTAACCGACAACAAAAAAAGAAGGAGGTTTTCAATTCGTCGGAATATTTTTTGTTTTCAACTTTGAAGACGGTTAGCTGTTAATTGTCTGTGAGATGATCCACTACCAAAGATGAGGGGACAGTTTGCTTATCAGAGTGATAGAGAGTATATGTATTGCTTCCATCAAAATCTGATTTTACGGCAAGAACAGTCCATATATTTAGCTTCTCAGTGGAAGTCGCATCGCCCCCGTCAGGGGGCGGGGCGAGCGGTGCCGGATCCTGGTTCCTAGCCCGCGGGTGCTATACCGGGGCTCGTCACGACGAACTTTTCGTTGGGTGGTCCACTGGACCCGATTTCGTGCGAGTGTGATTTCTAAAATCAACACTCGCTATGTTTGACTTGTTGTATTGTATGTGACTGTAGGCGCGCCGCGGCGGCGAGCGTTTCTGAACGTCTCGGCGCTTTTTCACGGCACCCTGGCGGTCCACCCCCACCAGGTGAAACCCAGAGCGTACTCTGGGAGGCCCAGCGAAGGTAACCAGCGGCAGGAGTGCCGACTTGGACGAACCTACAGTTTAGAAAATGTAAGTGCAGTGTTGCCAGGGCCCTTAAGTCAGTTAGCAAAGTTACGTTTCATTTCCTGAAATGTTACATTTTTGCTGCAAAAGTTACATATTTTTTCTTGTTTTTGCGTTCGGAGCCAAATTGATGTCAGCAAAATGGCGGAATATAAAGGAATCTATGATGTGGTGTATTTAATCTTATGGTGGATATAGTGTATTTAATCTTATGATAAAACAGACTCTAGTTTCATTTATTTCATATATTTGTTCGTTTTTCCCCGACTGTATAATAACTGAACTAACTAACATCTGATAGTAGAATGTAGTTTCACCTGTCGTGATGATGATGATACTGGGCAAGCAGTGCTTTCCACCACTTGAAACCAGTCCTTTAATTCTGGTTTACCTAACCAACAATCACGGAACTTTTAGGCATACTGTGGTTTTGGCATACCTATTAGTTTCACAAAATTTGTGGAAATAATTTAAACTAGTAAGTAAATAACCTTTACCGATACCGACTCGAACTGTACAGTATTGTCCGTCCGTTGTATTTGTGCACGCAAAGGGAACAACATAAACAAACCAGAGAATATACACAAACCCTTGAAATCAAATTAAACTTGACCCAGTAGTCATACAAATAAAGTCCATAATCAAAATTATTCAACTAATTTCGTGGAATGCCCGAAAATCACTACCTTAGTTCTGTTGTGTCTGCTACACTACAAACAATTCTACACTTTTTCAATAGATCTTTTCTTTCCTAACTAGAGTTTTTTGTAAATTGTACTAGTGGTTCAATCGTTTACCACCACTAACTGAAGCAATCAAAGCCACTAAAAAAATCCACTAGCCACTGAAAAATATCCTACGAAACCGCTCGAACTCGCGAAGAAGGAAAAGTACGCGCAAGCGCTCAAGCAAAATCAACCTTTAACTAATGCAGAATATGTTGCATTTTGTCATGGCGCGTTTCATTCAGAGCCATCTCTGAATATGTCGTTCAATTTGGATGCGTTCGTAAACTGTTTGCAATAAAAATCTAGTATTACAAATCTCGTTGTTCTCAAAAGTTACGAAAATTGCCTTAAATATAAAAATTACTTACATGTTACGCGAGGGGGTCAAAAGTTACGAAAAATTTAAGAAATGTAACTTTCTGGCAACGCTGTAAGTGACTACTAGCGTCACCGTAAATGTATGTGGGAGCGGCAATGTACTGAGTTACACCGCTCATGAACCAATAGCGTGCGAGGTGCTCGCGACGCTATTCGGTGCAAGTGTACTCGCGAATGTATAGTTGTGAGTGGCTGTTTACGACGTGAAGTGTGTCTATATTAACTTAGAACAAACTTCACGCCGTGGATGTAGTGTGGGGTGGGCAGTGTTATTGTTTGAGTAAGCAGCGTGTAGACTGTTGCTGCTTACTCAGGCGTCAAGTCCGGGAGGTGGATGGGGCTACATTGTCTACTATGAGGTCCCTGGGGAGGCGCTTTCTATCGGGCGGGCGCGCGTGCCATGGCGCGATATCTTTGATATGGGGCCAGGCAGAAGCGTCGGCCCGCGCGAATAGATTTGTGGCTAGTCGTCCGATGAACTCGTTCAGGCTCTCTATCCCTGTATCACGCAGGATTACATCGTTCCTCATATAGCGAGGAGCGTTCATGATGCGGCGTAGAGTGATATTTTGTTGGGCGCGTAGTTACTTTTTGTTCGACTCGCTAGTGGGGACGAACCAAGCTGGGGCTGCATATGTTAAAATAGATCTTAAATAAGTTTTGTAAATGCCCAGCTTGGTGCGGACAGGAAGGCGGGATGAGAGTACTGGAAAGAGCAGTTTCGGGCGACCCTGCACAGTGTCACCACCCTTTCGACATGTAACCCCATCGTGAGCCGACGATCGATGTTCACACCCAGGTACTTAGCATGGGGCGCCCAGTCGATGTCGGCTCCTTGTAGTGTCAGTTTTGGTGGTAGAAGCGAGAGTCCTGTAACAAGAGCCTGTGTCTTACCCACGTTAACCGATAGCCGCCACTTCACTAGCCACTCGGGGATGAGGTCGAGGGCGCGCTGCATCTTCTTAGCCGCGTGCTTGGCGTTCATGGAGGTGGTAATGTAGGCGGCATCGTCGGCGTACAGCACCAGCGTTGCCTCGGGAGTAGTGGGGATATCGTCGGTGTAACGTGAGTTACACGTACGCAGGCGATGATACTGCGCCCTGCGGCACGCCCGCCAGCATTGGGCGGGGGTGAATAATTCGCCCTCTATCACCACTCGGAAGCTCCTGTGGGACAGAAAAGATTGCATTACGCGTACCACGCGATGGGGCGCGCCGGATGTGGCTAGTTTGAATATGAGTCCGTCGTGCCACACCCGGTCGAATGCCTTTTCCATGTCGAGGAATACTGCAACCGCGTATTCCTTCCTGTTCATCGTAGACGACAGCAGGTGCAGTACCCTCGACAGCTGGAGCGTCGTGATATGTTCCGCGCGAAACCCGAACTGTTCTTCACGCGGTTGGATGTGAGGTGTAAGATGTCGCAGCAGGAGGGACTCGAACACCTTGGAGATAGTCGGCAGGAGAGTGACCGGCCGATAGCTCTCCGGCTTCAGGATATTCTTGCCCATCTTGGGCAGCATAATGACGCGCCCTTCTTTCCACGAGGCCGGGAAGGAGCCCGTGCGGAGTATCCCGGTAAACAGGCGCGCCACAGCCGCGACCATACGGTGGGGCAGGTGGCGCAGCGCTGTGTTCGAGATGATATCGGCACCTGGGGCCTTCCGGGGCTTCGTTCGCAAGAAGGCGCGTCTGACTGCGCCAGGCGAGAAAAAGATGGCGTCTTCATCGGGAGCTATCGGCGTAGCGAAGTAGTCTTTAAGGTGTTTCTCGACTGCTGCGACATGTTCATGTTGAGTAGTTGGGTTCGGTTGGAACTGACGCTACAGGTGCTCGGCAAAGATCTCTGCTCGGTCTCCCGCGACGTATTTTAGTGCCCCGTCAGTGCCCTGTAGTGGACGCACCGGAGCTGGGGTGTTCCTCAGTTGGCGGCACAGTCTGTGTATTGATGGCAGATCGCCCTCCACGGCGTCTATATGTTCCTCCCAGCTCGCTACTCTCAGGGGACTCAGCTCGGCCTTCACCTTTTCCGCGAGTTTGTAGAGTGTAGTCTTCATCGTGGGGCAGCAAGTTTGTTGCCACTGCTTGCGTAGTCGCCTCTTCTCGGTAATAAGTCGTAAGATGCGCGCTGGCAGGGGCGGCTGAAGCACTCTCCCCTGCTGCTGCGTTATCGTTGCTGTTTCCAGGGCCTGTTGCACGCAAGCAGTGATGTCATCGGCCAGTAGGTCGACGTCGGCGGCGGTGGTGATAGGCCGAGTCGGCGTGGTAGCATCAATCTTTTCTACAAAGGCTTTCCAGTCTATTTTTCGACGTGGCGCTGGAGGCTTCTGGCGGGTCGGCATACCCGATAGTACGACAAGTACAGGGTGGTGGTCTGACTGTAATTCGTCTTCCAACACCTGCTGTGTGACCTGGCAGTTTAGCTCCCGGTGTACGACGATGTCTAGTACATCAGGCATGTGTGCAACGCGATCTGGGTAGTAGGTAGGCGTCTCAGGGCCCGACACCGTGTACCCGTGAGCTTCAGAGTCCGAAGAGTCGTTTTCCACCTTCATTGGTGTAATAACTGTTTCACGCTGGGTGCTTCGTGTTAAAGTCCCCGGCGAGTATAGTAGGGTTCTCAGTTCTCGTGAGTAGCGCTCGTAGTTCGCTCATATCGAGTTTGTAATTCGGCGGCTTGTAAAAGGCGTACACCTCTATATCCTCGCCGGCCACATGCAGCTGCACACCCAGCGCGTATGCTGTCTGCAGAGTTGGCACGGGAAGTTCTTGATGAACGACTCTTCTCTTTACTAAAACGGCCAGGCCACGAAATCGAATTCCGCATGCCGACCGCTCGTCCTTCCTGTAGACATGTTATCCTGGGATCTTGCACCTATCTTCAGGTCCCAGGAGTGTCTCATTGATGAGCGCCACGTCTATATTTTGTTCCTTCAGAAGATGGCGGAGGAGAGCGACCTTAACTTTGAGGCCGCGGGCATTCCAATGTACCATCCTTAACGGCTTATTTTCCATGGTAGAGAGTTAATAACGCGGCTAAGCCGTCAAGGATGACTTGTTCCACATCCTGCCCCTGTCTGATGGCCTTAATCAGGTCCATCAAAATCTGTATGGCGCAGGCAGTAAAGTCCTTCGACTGTTTTTGGGCTTTAGTTTGAGCTGACGTCTGATTGGCTGTCGAGTATTGACTAGCGCCGGCGGATTGGCTAGCACTATTTTTAGTTCCAGCTTTGTCCGCTGCGTGGCGCCTATGTTGCGTTTTGCCGGCGCTAGGGCGATCTGATTGGCTGGTGGTGCCTGCGCCTGTTTTGAGATAGGGGCTGCCTCTTGTGTTTCTTCCTGGGTCGCTGGGGGTTGGTTTTTCTACCCTTTCCACCTTTTCCGCCCCTTTTCTTTTTCCTCCGCCCTGAGGAGGTGGCCTCTCCGCGTTGTGTGGGCCCATTAGCTGTTGCCATCAGCGACTCGCCTTGGGCTTCTACTGTCAGCTGCTTCTCTGTATATGCCACTTTCTGTGACTGGCGTGAATAGGCGGTCGTGATAGCGATAGTGCCCGTCCGCCTGTGTTTAATTTCTTGCTGAAATACAGGACATTTAATGTTGTTAGCCGGGTGCGGACCTTTACAATTTGCACAGGTGGCCGGCTCTTCTCTTGGTCGTGGGCAGTCGCGTGCAGTGTGTCCTTCACCACACCTTACACAGGCGAGAGGGCGATGACACTGGTGCGAGCTATGTCTAAAAAGTTGGCACCTGTGACACGGCGTAACCACATTTCCACGCCATGCTTCGATCTTTACCCCCCGCATTAACATAATTACGGAGGTATCATAGATGGCCCTGACATTTTCAGTCTTGGCCAGCACATCGTGGAACACGCAGCCGGGTCTTCCTTGGCGGGCATTGATGTGCCGTACATGCTCCGGCTCGTATCCTTGGCTGCGGAGCTCCTCCTCAATCTCCTGGGGGTCAGAGCCCGCCGGCAGCCCCCTAATAGCTCCCTTCAGTTTCTTATCAGCTGGCAGGCTATATGCGAACCAGCTGATACCTGATTCCTTTTCCAGGGCGGTCAGATATCTCTTTACCACCCTGTACTCATCTTCACTTTCAGGGGAGAATCGAACCCCCTGTCTATACGGACGGGCGTTCGGAGGTCGTTTTAAAATGTCCCCCAGGGCCCTGAAATGTGTGGCCCAGTTCGGTAACTATCAAAAGGTTGTCGTCAACAACCAAGCTATATTTTTTTTAGACTTGGGTACTAGTCTTTTTGCAAAACATTAATTGAAAGTAATTCATTTATTTCTACTACACTACAATATTCTTACGTACCTGCAAGGAACATCTACACTTAGACATAAACTGTATTGTTAACTCATTTACTGAAATAAATACAATAATGATATTATTACTTAATATAGTTACAGCTTGGCAAAAAAGAGTCTGACGCGGTGACAGTTGGAATTAAAACATAAAACTAACTAGTTAACTAAAATAACCTACCTATTACTTGCCTATTATTACCTATTAGTACTAAGAGTAGTTAGAGTAACTAAAAATTAATAACCAGTATCCAAAACTGTTGAGTCATAGCTTTTATTTCAGGGTATACAGGTGCGATAGTGGCAACCTCATTTATTCCACACTCTTTTTTGCCAAGCTGTACTACTTATCACTTAGCAGATAAAATATATAATGGCAACACTATGCTAAAGAAATGAACTAAAAAATCAAATAACTTTTTATTTATTATGTTTTTTTTTAAATCTATTTTGGACCAGGCCTTATACTTTAAAAAACATAGACAATTAATAGAATGTCTTTCGTATATAACTCACTTTCAGACGCTCAAATTTAAGTCTGCTAAAATTTCGCCATTGTTCTTTAGCAGGGAGGTAGTTTATAGTTAGTAGACGTTCTCTAAGAACGGATTTTGCGACAAGGCCAGATTTAGTGGTCTAAGGGCTCTCGCAAGTTTGTATGAAAGTCCTTCATTTTTGAGCTACATACTTAAAATTTGGCAGGGAGGTAGTTTATAGTTAGTAGACGTCCGCTTAGAACGGATTTTCCGACAGTGCCGGATTAAAGAGGTCTAATCATTCTCACAAGTATGTATGAAAGTCCGGGTTTTTTTTTGTACTACCGTCCTGAAATTTAGCAAGTCTAGAGTTTATGAGTAGGAGAAACTAAGAAAGAATTTTGTGACACTTTATTTTTTTTTAGTGTACGAATCCTACCTTCTCTCCCCTAGGATTTGCCACGTTAGCTTAACCGGGAACTGTCATGTTATAACATATTCCTTACTCGTCCTTGTTTAAAGTGCTGATGAAAAAGTAGCTCTGCACCTTTAAAGTAGGTATTTTATATAAATTACTAGCTGTTGTCCGTGACTTCGTCCGCGTGGTTATGAACATATAAAGTTTAATGATGTTTAACGCAAACTATTTTTATATTTCAGTCAACAGAAAATGCCTATTACACTCAGCTACATTTTATAAGGCACCAATTAGAAAAAAGATATAGAGTATCACAAAATTCTTTCTCAGCTTATGTCTCATAAACTCTAGACTTGTTAAATTTCATGACGGTAGTACGAAAAAAAATCGATCTTTCATACAAACTTGCGAGAGTGCTTAGACCTCTTTAATCCGGCCCTGACATGAAATCCGTACTAAGCGAATGTGTACTATTAAATACCTCTCTGCCAAATCTAAAGTTCGTAGCAAAAAAAATATAAGGAGTTTCGTACAAACCTTAGAGCCCCTAAAGCCGGCCCTGTCGCAAAATCCGTTCTTAGCTGACATCTTCTAACTATAAACTACCTCCCTGCCAAATTTTAAGTTAGTAACTCAAAAAATGAAAGACTTTTATATATATTTTTTATTTTTTTTTATTTATGATGGGTTTGCTCTTGACTCCTATACTTAAATAACTACTAATTATATTAGTAGTTATTTAAGTATATTTATTATTATTTAAGTATATTATACTAACTATAATAACTTTGAAGAGATTCGGGCAACCCGAATCTCTTCAAAGTTAGAATGAATATTTTATTTCTTCTTGTGAAATAATATTTTATTTCTTCACGTCATTCCACTGGGGATGACGTGAACCTAAATTTAGATCGTATTGTAAATAGCTTTAGTGGCATCAAAATATGTTTGTAGACTGCGGTGTAGGGCATGCAGTTTCGTAAATTTTCAATTTCGAAATTGGCTTACGAAATTGGACTCCTCAGTTTCGAAATTTCGAAATTTCAAAACGTCGGCGCCAAATATAATGGAAAATCAGAATAATACTTAAACTAAACTCAAAATGCAAAATTTGTAGTCTGGAGAGATGCTGTGTAATTTATATTTAAACAAAGTGAATTTTCTTTTTCTCAAGACTTCGACTACAAATACTCCACTGTTGGGGACGCCTTTGACGATACCATCCATCTTTCCGAGCTGGGTTTAAAGATAGTTACAGATAGCGGCTCATAAAATTCCACCCAGCTCGTTAGTGACAATAGGATGAGATGCGCAAGTCCACTATCTTGGTTTAACCATGTACGATGAGGCTTTGAAAAGCATTTCGAGCGCCTTTTCCCCAGCATTGGTAGGCCAGTGAGTGCTATGCATAGACTGCTGCCCAATCTCGGAGGCAGAAATAGACTGTCAGATGTCCGACGCTGCAGGACTAAAATCAACAGCCCGCAGCGGAAAACGGTTATTTGAATAGCAAGTGCTATTCAAATAACCGCAGGCTGGCTGAAAAGAGGAGTCGCAAGCCGATTTCCGGCCACCGTAGCTCAGTGTTTTATAGACCCAAAAAAAGTGACATCGGCTTTTTATTGGCTATTTCTACTTAATAGTTTATTACAAATGCACGAGTAGAACTCCCATGTGTCAATTTTGTGTCGTTGATTTTTAAAAAAATCGTAAAGTTTTCGTAACCTTGAAGCCCAAAAGACCTAAAAAAATTACGTAAAAAATAAACTGTACATAATTGAGCTTTATTCGTATTGCAGGTTTATTAAGCAATCCATGGAGAAAATTATGGCGTATTTATGTAATCAAAAACGATAATAGAACTCACGAAAAAAAATGATTTACCGAAATCACTATTAATTTTTTTATTTTTTTTCTAGCTCGAAATAGAACCTCTGTCTGGTACAAACAGATTGCTTTTACTAAGGTTTATCACCCATAAAAATATTACTTTCAACTTGGGCCTAGGTTTCGAGAAATTGATTTTTATGTACCGAGGTCAAAATTTCAAATTTAGGGGTGTCACAAAGGTCAATTAATATTGGCTTTTTATAATCAACTAACGTTAATTATAATTTAGTTTAAAAGTATTTATGACTTATCGATCAAAGTGCACGTTGCAGATATAGTCTATTGAATCGTAAACAACAACACCCATGATAACTCAGATAGGTTAAGTAGAAGGTAATCGCGGGGACTCCTTTGTATATAGACAGACAGGGATCGATTATACTAGAGTGAATTTTTTCAAAATGTGAAAATGTTAATGCTGTTTGTAGTGTTTCTCGTCGCAGAGAACGTCATTATACGAGTCGGTAATATGTCTTACACAAACCTACAGTCTAGGTACATCAAAGTTGGTTCGATCCTACATCGCTGAAGCAACTTTTGTACGAGTCAAAATCAAAAACTCAAAATATTTTTATTTCAACTTGGATTAGTTGAAATAAAAATATTTTACATTTTTATTTTGAATCGTATAAAAGTTACTTTTGAATTGTCAGAAAAAATGAAGCTAGAGTCACGGGACTAAAGGGACAGTTGTCAAAAGAGAAATCTCTGCCATCATTCGATTAAATAAAATAATTGCGTGTATTAAATGGCATTAAATAAAAATAAAATAAGTCTTTATTAATACTATATAACTATAATTAGTTTTAGTGAGATTTATATCGTGTTCCCATCGGAAAAAAATGGGAATTAAAATTACTTGATTATTATTCAATTAAATTTACTTCCTTGGTTATATATTTTGTGTACAATTTCACGTGAAAAGTGTTTTAAAATCAATTGTTAGAATTATACCATTATAGAAGACAAAAGACCTGCTGATTTTATGTGATAAAAACTAATCGTCACAAATGGTCAAAATAGTGACAACCCTAACACATATTTTTGAAAATCATTTTCTCAAAACCTAGGCCCAAGTTGTAAGTAATATTTTTATGGATGATAACCCTTAGTATAAGGAATCTGTTTGTACCAGACAGAGGTTCTACTTCGAGCTAGAATATGAATAAAAAAATAAATACTGATTTCGATAAAACATTTTTTTTTGCGAGTTCTATTATCGTTTTTGATTACTTAAACACGGCATAATTTTCTCCTTGACTTTCTTAATAAAACTGCAATACGAACAAAATTCTATTGTGTACAGTTTTTTTTATACGATTTTTTTTGTTCTTTTGACCTTAAAGGTCACGAAAACTTTGCGATTTTTAAAAAAATCAAGTATTCAAAATTGGCACATGGGAGTTCTACTCGTGCATTTGTAATGAACTATTAAGTAGAAATAGCCAATAAAAATCCGATGTCACTTTTTTTGGGTCTATAAAACACTGTGCGGTGGTATATCTCTAGAGGAAAACGAATTGTAATGACCTGATTACGCAAATATAAATCTTATGAATAACGAAATATAGCTTTAAATTGAATGCATTTAGTATAGTGACATCTAGCGGCGGGTAGCGTAACTTGCTCATTAAACTATTCCATGTGCGATTTTAACGGAAAATGTAATAACACACTAGGTTGACTAAATGTGCTGCGCCATGTTTGATGGCTGCATAAAAGCCTAGAAATACTTCTTTTACTTCTATGTCATTTTTTAACCGTTCTCGAATAAAACATCTTAATTCGAATTCACAATAAAACGCACATCAACGAATAATAAAATGTACATATCGCTATCCGTCAAATTGACAACACTGTCAACCCACAGAAAGAATTTAGGAGAATTCCCTAGGTGTAATTTTCGAATTTCTCTCAACTGAATAGCCATGATTAAAGCCGGGTTGCAACCTGTAATATTTATTTTGAAAATGCGAGAAATTTACTAAAGTTCAGTTGGATCGAAATTTTCTGGTAAGGATTCGAGGGCCCCGGGGCACTGCCCCGCCTATCTCCTGGGTAGCTACGCCACTGCCTATATTACCATGAAAATCATTCGTAGCCAGAGTACATCTAATTCCAATAAGCCCTAACATGCCCACAGAGGATACCTTGTTTTATTACGGCGTTCCAGTGTCTATTTTCCAGCTTCATCATCAGATCAGTTCGATGGTACCATTTTCATGTGAACCATTTATTTATATGTATTTCTTTCATCATAGTCGCTAAACTATTCCAGACATCTTATACCCATGACATACTTATTATAAGGCGTTCTAGTGGTCATCTTTGATCTTCATCGGTTCACCGAATGATACTTTCTGCGTGCAAATGCTTGACTTGTCTTTGAAAATACCAAAAACTCTATATTACTGCCTGTAAATTTTTGAGGAGTTCCTCGATTTCCATGAGATCCCATCATCAGATTCTGATTTGGTGACAATGGTACTACCTCGAGAGTATTCCTTTTCATCTATAGACATAATTTTGCAAATCCGTCTATACCACCGATAATATAATACTAACAGTCTATATATTACGGAGTTATGCCCGAACAAACATAAAAAATAGAAACATCTGAATTGAGAACCTCCTCCTTTTTAGGATGTCGGTTAAAAATATTAAGGCCCCCCCCCCTTTAATTGTGGCTTCCATGTGGAACAATGTTACTGACATAGATTGTATTAAACTTTGCGCAACTGGTTATGGCTGGATTATAAACGAAAAAAAATATTACGTATCTTTCTGGTTTGAAGGGGATACGAAACCTCCAAAGACATTATTATTACAAGCGACAATGAAAGCAGTGATGCCGATTGTGTTATCTTCAGACGAAAGCAGAGATAAGATTTAAGGCTTTTTGTTTTAATTGATTTTATTTCGATGGAAACATCGACATGAGGCCAGGGTTATACCGATTTTGTTTCCACTGATGTACTGTCTTGCGATCATATCATATTTTTCTAATAAAACTGATTTCCTCTCAACTGTAGGTACCTATTTTTATTTAAGTACGGGTGTTGGGATTTCGGCCAGAATATCTTCGGCAGACTAATACATAATGCAACATAGGATTAATACCTAACAGTTGCGACTAATATCATCTTTGTATCAAATGACGTAGATATAGTCCGCATCGCTACCTTTGAAAGAGTCTGCCGAGCATTTTCGACCATACAGGAACTGACAGACAAGATTTTTCTGTAAATACCAATATAGTGCTATTTGATGCTACAAGTATCCTCTCGGTATCAAATGACGTAAGTGCCATTTTTTTTTTTTTACCAGAAGTGGTACGTTTTTTTGTATTTTCGTCCAATTCAAATTTTTTCCACCGATTTTTCGTAACTTAGCATCACTTTTATGAACATGTGCCATGGGGCTTATCCTAGTATCTTGCGGTGGCCGCTCCTACTACTACACTCGTGAAGAATACAGCCATTTGGTTCGTAAAGTATGTTCTACGCAACCACTTGGCACTAAGTTCAGACGGGCCACGATTCATCGTACATACATACGTAACATACATACCTAAGTAGTTTTGCTCAAAGGAATACGATTCCTTTGAGCAAAACTACTTAGGTATGTATGTTTAATTACTGAGCGATAGGTATAGGTAGGTATATTGTATTCATTTGACATGCTTAGAAAATAAAACAACGATAATACTTTGATATAATTTTATTTTCATATTTTCATAATTTATTTATATATAATGACTATAATAATCATCTACCAAACTAAATAATCAATATAATTCAACAGCATCCTTTATATACAATATGTATAGTTATTATAGTTCTTTATAACCCTCGTTTCTGAACGATTAGAAAAGAGACACTCGTCTAATCATACAAAATAATGTTGAAATGAATCCTACACGTCGTTACATAACAAGTAATAATTTGCCACAAGATTTTTGTTTTTTTAATTACTTATTTACAAATACTTATATTTATAATTTAGTCCCATAATTTCCAAATGAATCGTCAGCGTGTGTAATGGAACTGTCGTGCGTTACGCAGACTGTCGACAGTGACGTCAGACGCGCGGCTCGACCGACACGACATGCGTTGACACGCCCGCGCCGCGCGCACGGCGTTCATCTACTACATGCAACGTGGCGTAAGTACTTCAACTATAATTAACAATTAATAGAATTGAGAAAACTTAACTTGTCCATTTACATTACACCATAGTTAAATAGAATATTGCACGGAGCATGAGGTACGTAAGTAACACGTAGTGACATCAACAAGGACTAGACTCGCTATGGCGTACAGTCGCACAGCGCAACCTGCGTCCTACAACTAACACCACTAACAGACGTACCCGCTCTGCGCGCGCGCAGACTGTGCTCTGTGCTGCAGCGAGATAGATACTATACAAATAAACTTGCATCAACAACGAAACTCCGTTTCAATTTCTAACTAGTCTGATAAAAGTAATTTCTATGTGAACTATGTATTGAAATAGTTGGCTAACGACAACTCTATACAGAATTATGGATGCTATGCGCAGAGTGACGTGTTGCGGCGAAATAATACTTCAACTCTTACCTTACTTATTACCGAGGTTAAAATGAAAAATCTACTTGATATAGGGCATTAGAAAATGTAGTAAGCGGCGTCTCAAAACTATACGATCTTACAATAAGACAGACCCCGCGACCACGTCACGAGCTGATATTATATTCCACTGATATGCCACTCGAATACAGCACGACGATGTTAGTGCAAGCTAGTCTCCCAACTCCATCCAAATCAATGTAACGTGAACGTTTAAAATTCGCTTAACCAATTTCTACTGAATGATTGATAAAATATGGTAAACTTTGCTATGAAAATATTTGTTGAATAAAACTCGTTAGTGACTATCTACTTAACAAAATAATCTGGTTAAAAAGTGATATTTTATTAGAACAGCATTAGTTAATCATTTGTTTTTTCGAGACGTAATATTAACGCTAAGCTGTCGCAGTGAAATAGAAGTTGCGCCGCGCGCACCTAGCGTACTACGCGTACGCGGGTACGTGCCACGCGGGCACGTGACACGTGGGCACGTGATACGCGGGCACGTGACACGCGGGCACGCGTCGCGCTGCGTCTCCCGGCGACAGAACTACATTACATAAACTCATCAGAACATGATTACAAGTTGTGTAACAATTATAATATTTATATAACATATAGCATGAGAACAGTACAAAGTTTGGCATCCGATATCGCACACGACTGAAGTATACTCGCTAACTAATAATACGATTAACTGAACTAGCATGTCTAAGGTATAAAATTGTCAAGCTAAGTAAGGCGACCGAACGACACTGGACGTATACATACGATTAGTATCTGAAGGAAAATATTGCAGCATTCACTTTGTAACGTGCTGATAATGTAATAGTCGAACTAAAACTTGTGGCATGCAACGTGTAAATGTTACACCACGAGCAAGCTACGAGTGAGCAAACATAACTATGCAACGTAACAGCTAGATGCGGTGACGACATAGAAAACTTTTATTGCCATGCGATACACCGATATCCACTACACTACTTATTTATTTAAATGAGACGACGAGACTCGCACCCACGCGCACTACGCCCCTCGAAAAAAATAATTTGTTTAATTAACAGTAACCCTCAGTACCTACATACAAAGACCCAGCAACACTACACAAGTGCTAACAATTCTTCTTAATTCTTCCAATTCCATACAATCCCTAGCCCAGCAAGAACACAGAACTGATACATATTTATACATAACTCGATCGTGGAGCGAGTCCCTCGCCACGCACTTACATAATACCAGCGATATACAAGGGAGCTTTACTCATTAGTTTACACATAATAGTTATCGCTTTATTTTACTTTTTTTATTTTAGCTAGCAACACCGACACGACACCGATTGGTCTGGTTTACTTTAGGCTGGCAACCCGCACATAGTATTGCTATCATTGTGTTACAATATACAATAAGTAGCGAACACCAACTAAAGGAAATGGCGCCGACCGCGACGGCGACGGCGAACGGCCGAATGCAAACGTGTCGACACTAACAAATGCCCATAGAAACGTTGTAGTCAATTAATATAGAGTAAATACGTAATAAACACATCGTCTGACTGTGTGCACACTGCCAACACAACGAACTGGCAACACAAGTGGGAGGTGTTCAGAAGAGAAACTAAACTACACATTGCGTGTCAAAGAAATCTCCAGTGAGAAGTAACAAAAATTATTGTCATCCAATGCTTAAATTTCCAATCTTTATAATATATTATTCTTTCTTTATATTATTTACTTAATACTTTATACAGATCAACATCGTCGACTATCCTTACATTATTAGATTAGAGTTTACTTTGTATCTATAAAATGTACATCTACATGTATTTTAATAGCAACATTCAAATAATCTCATGTGTTACGCAAATACTAACATAATCGTATATCTGTGTATACGTACGTAACATAAATGCAGCCTACCACGCTGGAAACGAGAAGTATTGTAGAGCAGCGCCACACGAGCTAGGCATGCGCGTGCGCACGCGGAGTGCTGTGCAGCGTGGTGGTACGTGGTACACCATACACCATACACCATACACCAACTAGGTCGGTCGCGGCGCGCTCGTGTGGCGGCTCTATGGAATCCTAACTGTAAAAGAAGACACAAGGAGAGACCATCGAAGTCCGACGCGACACTACTGTATTACTTGTATAAAAAGAGTTTTAAGTAAATTACTTTATAATAATGCTTTCGATTTATGTACAGTATCACATCGCGTGACCGAATGCGGAGCGAACGCGCTATGTACACGTGGGCGCCCCCTCCCGCCTCGGGCTCCGGGGCTCCAGGGCTCCGGGGCGCCGCGCCATAGGCACACAATAATTGAACGATTCAGCGTGTGCTCGTAGGAAGCGGGACACTACTGACCGAATCCGACTATGCTCGAGAGTATCGATACTTTGTGCGTTCATTGATATCGAGTCACGCCTATAAGAGTCTAGGGTAAGGTTCATAAGACGTCTACATGGTAGCTAAGCTCTAGCGGGCGGCGGCTGTTCGCTGCACCTGCCGGCTGCGACACTGTGCTGACGCCTGACGGATGCATTAAAGTCACGCTATTAAAAATCTCAGAATAAAGCACTCTGTGGCATTCGTCAACGACAGCCAGGACTCCTGATGGAGTCTAGGAACCGTACCAAATACGACAGGCGCGAGTTTGTTCTCGGGGACAATTCGTTTTTGGTACGTTCTTACATAGAAATTCCTCATACATGTTTCAACGTCCCGCCTCGAGAAGCCGAAGTGTAAGACTTAACCTATGACCGGCGCTCACAGCTGGTACCACTTCTTGTCCTTGTACTTGAGCATGAGCTGGTGCGCGGAGGAGGAGAACTCGGCGGCCTGGTTGTGCATGCGCTCGGTGTTGTCCTCCAGGCGCGACAGCTTGTCGCCGCGCTCCACCACCAGCATGTGCGCCTTGGAGATCTCGCCGGCCGCCGTGCTGGCGCGCGTGCCCAGCTGCTCCAGCTGCGCCGCCGAGCCGCCCGGGATGTGCTTGGCCACCGTGCGCAGGGGCTTGCCGCTGCTCTCTCCGACTGCAACACACTCATATTATATACTCCATACCACATGTTGGCTCTTCTCTATACAAATTAACCTCACATTTAAGTGCACAAGTGTAGCTAGAACTAAAAAGATATGGCATACTCACATAGTTCTTCCCTGTCGAGTGGTCGGGCGCCGCCGCCGAACAATCCTCGGAAGAAGCTCTCCTTGGGGGGCTCCGGCATGTCGCGCGGCAGAAACAACTCGCCGATCATCTCATTCAGCTGCTGGCTGTACCATACGACACATGAGTTAGTTAGCAACAGCCCGTATATTGACGGCGCAATCATTAATTGAACACTTCGAATATACTGACCAGAACTCAGCGTCGATGGTAAACTTTTGTACTTCAGTGGGCGAAGCGAGGTACAGTCCGTGACCCCTGTTGCTGAAGCAAAACGTCTTCGCTATCCTGCAATACCACATACATCGGATGTTTTACAAGTCGCCTCAGCGCTAGAGTTCACTTGTGACGTTTATATTGTTCATAGTTCAAGAAGAAAGAGAAAGGAGACTCATAGAACAAGAGCGAAGTTGAGAAAGTGGGGGAAAGAATAATTGTTCTATCAATTGAAACGTCTCACCTGATGCATCTTCGCGGTCCAGTGTCGGAGTCTATTGGACAAACTTTAGTCTAACATATATGTAAGCGTAACTAACGAGTACTATCGCGACTAATAATAACAGGATAAACATCTAAATGAGGAAATAAAACATTCAGAAGCGGGCATGCTGCAAGCGAAGAACGAGGAAGAACAACACGTAACAGAGCAGAGTAGCAGCCCAGCGAGGAAGTAGGAGAGATCGCACAGAGAGAGTTACATGTAGTGCACGTGAGTGCGTGTCGTCACTGTACACGAGTGTGTGTGTGGTGTCAGGGCAGGTCTGCGAGCACTAGTGAAGCACAGTGCAGGACGCAGGCAGCTCCCGGCGGGCAAATCATTCCGAGCGACGCTCCCTATGTTGAAGGTGGAAACGTCACCTGTGTACGTGTGTCCTAAGCGGTAAACCATTCAGGGACCTCCCTCCCTTTAGAATATTTTCTTGTCATTTCTATTTTAGATATTTGAATATTAAACGTCATCCGGTATCAAAAGATATTGTCTGTTTCTGGTTTTCAATTTAGTTTGAAGACATTTAAATGCCAATAATCACACTAGGTTGAATCGGGAGCGCATAATGATTTGCCCTGAGCCGAGTGGAATCGTCAATGAAACATAACAGGCGGGTCGGGCGGGGGTCGGGGGGCGGGGGCAGACTATGGGCGCGGGGAGATGAGGGTACGAAGCAACTGTCAACGTTACATGAACATGTCTAGGTACGCAACAGAGGCCGGAGTGAGCGACTCCACATGACAAGTGACGGTACGTGGCTAACGCATGTCATCTGCATGGACGGCGACTTACTGGTCGGTGTCCTCGTTAACAATGAGCTGCTGGCCCCATATGGACAGCATTGGGTCTACGATACCCCTCTGTTTGGACTGTGTCTGGAAGCTACCAGGAACACAGACATCAGTCAGCACGCTGTTTCGCTCCGGCGCGCACCTCGGCTTTGTGCTCCGGCGCTCCCGGTCTGTGCGGCGTGCGACGGTACGTCCCGGTACGACACTTGCACAGACCGAGAGCGCCTGGGACAGTGACACAGAGCCGAGGCACGCGCCGATTAGTAAATCCATCATTGTTCTAAGGGTGAAAAGTTAGATGTAAGAGATGCAGGGCAGTACACACTATCGTAACATGGTCGGAGGGCTAGCGCGGGGGTGTCGGTTGCATTCCGTGTCGTTCGGGTGTTCGTTCCGTTCAGTGTCGGGTAACCAGTGTGTATTTACATACATTTGCAGCACCAAAATAAATATAGTTGAGTAGTTAGAAAGTGATATACGGTGTCCTCTCATAAACTAGCTAGGTCACGCTATAACGGCGCATTGTATAAACGTGTGTCGTGTTAGGGCGATGTCCGATCGTTTACTTTCAAACTGAAAAATAGAAAGAGTGCCAAATATCGGAAGCACAGGTGGTGCTCGACAGAATTGCAAAATTTTGTCTACATCGTGATGAGAAACAGCGCGACTTTGTACGTCTAATAGCTGAGTGCTCGCGCACTCGAGAGACGACGACACCGTGCTCGCGTGGCACGCGGCACGCTCGTGCGGGCTCGTGCGGGTCCGTGCGAGCCGTGCGGGCTCGTGCGGGCTCGTGCGAGCCGTGCGGGGAGCGAAACGCGCCGTGCGTCAGGCGAGGCTACGTTCTAACATCGATCGTTACTGTACAGGAAGTCTGTCGGTAGGCTCCCAAATGATAAAATAGCGAATGATCCGTACAACTAAAGTCTCTGATGAACAATAATGAATGCAAAAACCGTAAACATGACAAATCTCCGGTAGTTAGCCCAAAATAGCATTCAACATGATCAAACTGCGAAGCTAATGATAAAAGGTTCTATATTATAAAATAAGCCGTTTATCATTTAGTGCCTTCGTTTGGTGCAGAGAAATCGTCTAATTGTGATCTGTGTGCACCGGCCGCACGAGGGACGGGCGTGCCCGCTCAGCTCGCGGCTGGCTGAGCGGGCACGGCGGGAGCTAGCTAGCAAGCTGGCGGCCTCACCCGAGCTCCGACAGCGGCAGGAAGTCCACGTCCACCAGCGGCCGCAGCGACGGCAGGCTGTACGCCACCAGATGCCCTGTCGACAGGTAGTTCACCAGACACACGCTGTCTGTAAATTACACGGTTCCAGTTTACTGTCTTATAGAACTTATGCAGATATGCAGTTCCGGTGCATCCTAAGCTTATTTTCAGAAATACGGATTGGATTACCTTTCAAGCTAACAGTCTCAGCCTTTACGACGAAGTCTGTCTCCACGATCTGCTGCCTGTAGACGCAGTTCTGGCTGGGCAGCGCGACCACGCGCGCCTGCTTCTCCGAGGCCACGACCACGAACTGGCGGTCACCAGCCGTGTCGGCGCCGGGCGTGGGGCTCATGCGGCTGCCGCTGCTGGACGAGCTCTGCTTGGTCGGCGTGCGCTCGCGTCTGTCTCTCACCTGCTAAGGGACATCATGGAGGTATCCTAAGTTCTAGAAAACTGTTTTGTTCTTGCTGAGCATAGGATATTACGACGTATACTTACATCTTTACTATCGTCTCTCCAACTTTCGTAGGAGTAAGGTATTAAAGCACCATTGCAGTCAAGAAATGACATTGTCAGGATTGAACCCTTTAACCTAAATAACGGACCACCTGCAAACATACAAACATGTCTTTAAAATTATCAACAACAAGCTTAAACCTTTGAAAGCGGTTTCGCGCGCGGGAGCGGAGTAGCGGTGATTGGAAGGTGTAAGACCAAAGTAATGGACGTTACAGGTTTGTAGATCGCGCGTACGTACCGCTGGTGGCGACCACGACCGGCTGCGTGTGCCGGTGCTCCGCCTCCGGCAGGCTGATCATCATGGTGAGCACCGAGCCGAGCGTCGTGCCGATCCAGAGCGTCGGCATTAGCGCCGTCGGGTCTGCCAAATTCAAACAAAATGAAATAACGATCAATCTCGTTCGACCCTGAATAAATTATCTATTTTATTAAATATCGATTGCCTCGAATATCCTAAACAGACCGAAATCTTTGGATTATAAGAGGAGGATTTTTTCTCGATTGATAGCAAATAGGTATCTCGCTCGCTCCTATATTATGGGCTCTAAAATAAGTAACGAAATGTGTATCGTACTAAGAAAAATATTATAAACTCACCAGACTTTTTGGTGTAGCTGTCAGCAAAGGCGAGGCACTGGATGCCCTCCTGCGAGATGTTCTCGAGGCTGGACATGGAGCTGGAGCGGGAGCGCGAGAACGAGCTGTCCAGCTTGTCTGACCGGCCGGTTGGCAACATACACACACTCGGTTACTGCCACCGCCGCGCACGCGCGTCGGGCGGGCGGCGGCGGTGAGGGACTACCGGGCTCGCTACGGGGCTAACTAATGTGGACTGGACGAGTCCATAAGACAAGCTTTGAGCGCAATGCAAGTCGCTTTGTTATCGCTAACGGAAGCAGATGTCTTTAGCCACACTAAACAAAAACAATAATGTCTTATTTTTAGAATTTTCACTACTTTATTTTTTAACATGGTGTTGTTTTTTTTGTGTCACAATATTTGGGTTTTAGCTACAATATTAAGTTAGTATGAGACTAAAAACTTGACGGATCAGTTGCATGTCTGCTCTCCGCAGCTTCTCTTATTTGTTTTCTTAGGGGTCAGAATATTCGAAAAAAAAACTAGAGCAGGTTGTGTCCCTCATCACCGCCGCATTGTGCACTAGTCTACAGTAGGTAAGGTTGCAGACTAAAGCGAGCTCAGCTCACGGACTCAGTGTTATCAGTGCTGTTGTGAAATTAGCTGAAATTATCAGTCAAGTGCCATATACCAGTGCATAAGATATACAAGATAAAGAGAAGGAGTCATAAACATGCGTCAGAAGGATCGTGAGGCGATTGCATGCCCGTCCAATCTCAGCTTATTTGCACAACGTCTTGTTTATGTCGAGTTATGTTAGATATTGTCGTTAGTCGCTCGATGGTTAGTGTTCTGACCCGGGACATGAAATGGTTAACACAAGGCAGAACATGGCGCAAGTGAGGCAGCGGTCAAAACACCGATCACCCCTTGAGACATCAGTAATCGTAGAGTTAGGTACCTTAATTTAACGAGCACATCGATAAACAGCTCTAACGATGGACATAGCCGATGAGAAGCGAGTCGAAAGCTACGGAACACAACATGTACACAAACAGCAACACAGGGTGATGAGTGATGGAATGAGGATGAGACCAGGTCCAGCACTAGTCCGCCGGACGGACACACAACGCGCTAGCGGCTACGTGCGGGGCGGGCGTGCGCGTGCGCATGCAGCTACTGCACTGATTGTAAGATAATACCGTAAGCATACATAGACATAATGACAGCCGAATATAGAGGCAGCCAAAAACGAGCCATATAAACTTTTTGCTTTGTGGTCGGGCTAGAAAAGAAATAACATTCATGTACTCAACAGCGTTAGAAGTAAATAAAGTAGAGAGTGTGAAGTCGCGTCAGGCACTCGGTCCGCGGAGGAACCGAGCGGCTCCTGCCGAGCACCGAGCTGGCGACCGCTCGCAGGCGAAGGCAAATAAATACATAACGTGATCGCTCGTGAGATAAAGAACCGACCATCGAACTAAATACAGGAAAGAATAGAAATGATAATATAGATCGTGTGTCTCATACAATATGGAAAGCCTCGCTTATATTATGCACATATAACATATATAGTATAGTAGGTAGGTCTCGTTCATCGTAACAATAACAGTGATAGATTAAATAGTTTTGAGTAGTAAGTCACCTTTTAGTTGTACAACTATGAGTCATGCCAGTCGAAAGAGTTTCGTACAAGAGTGCGCAGACCAATAGTGTGTGTGGGTACATTACAAGACAGTCACAGCCACGTCGCACTAGAGGACAGCTACGTGCGCCGACGCACACAAGCGGAAATAAACGAACACCATACCAAAACTTAAGAACAAAAGAAACGATGCAAATGTTGTATTGGATACCATTGGGTTGCATAATGTGTAAGTACTCCATAGATGCGAGAGTCTGCGGAACAGTTGGTTCTGTACCGACAAACAAAACCACAATATGTTACAAGCACGATCACAGGGGCGGCGCGCGCAGCGCCGGCGCGCGTGACGTCACGCCGCCAGCGCCGCGCGTGACGTCACGCCGCCAGCGCCGCGCGCGTGACGTCACGCCGCCAGCGCCGCGCGCGTGACGTCACGCCGCCAGCGCTGCGCGCGCCGCCTTACATCTGTACAGCGAGAGGAGCTCTCAAGCCGACATGGACATACATGAAACACCATCAAACATGAGGAACTCATTCTAGCTCGGACTTGGAATGACAACGAAGGATAAACTACTCGGATATAACAACTAGAGAACCAAATTATAACTTAAAATAGGTGAGGAATATTCCAATGGTTACCTATTAAATGATTCCGATCTGAAATTGGAAATTTTTCAAATAAATAAATATGGAAGTAACTCAACAGTTGAACACATGCTCATAGAAATAATAAGGGGCCGAACAAAATGTTAAAAGTTCCATCTCTACGAGACTGTGGCTTGGTGTTCAGCATCTTATGTCCAGTTACAATTTATAGCATTATGATTAATTAGTATCATATCAATTTTAATGTCTGTAAGGTTATGGCATGAAAAGGCCAAAATTATTAACAAAATTGATGTGAGCTTGAATGTTAGCCAATCATTTTCGTTTAAATAAAATACAAACGACTGTCATCTGTTTCAGTTTTCGTAAAGGTTTCTGCAATTAATAGAGCTACCTTCAAACTCACAGCAAGTCAACATGTTTGAGTATTCAGTTATGGAAAGAAGTATATCAGTGAGTGTGAAAAACAAAAAAATTAAAATTAAAAACAAAACATAACGAAGGGGTAAGAGTGAGAGTTAACAGACCTCTGAGCGCGCTTGACGGCGACGACTAGTAACAGAAGAGCTTTCAGTAACAATTTAGATAGT
The DNA here is from genome assembly GCA_945859665.1 of Anorthoa munda. Classification (NCBI taxonomy): domain Eukaryota; kingdom Metazoa; phylum Arthropoda; class Insecta; order Lepidoptera; family Noctuidae; genus Anorthoa; species Anorthoa munda. The sequence continues at coordinate 29,107,428 of OX243911.1, read as the reverse complement.
ACACAGACAAAGCATAGCTTCAAAGATTAAAGTTGTGCTGAGCGAGAATTATCAGCCAAAATGCAATATCGTAATCCAGTCAAGCTCTCTTAGCTTCGCACGATGCGTGGGAGGTGGCAGGAGACGCCCTCACGCAGCGCGCGCGCCGGCTCAAGCGGGCACTCGTCCGCGGCCAGAATATAAACCATAACGAACAGAAAATAAAAACCAAAAGGAAGAAACTGCGACTGCCTCAGAACGGAAGGAGACTTAGCCGAGTGGACTCGGTACAAGGTGACTGTACTACCAAAACTGCAATACTGGCGCGTCGTCAGCAGCGAGTGCTGCGGGGCGGGGGGCACGGCGTACACGTCGGACGCCGTGGACAGGCACTTGTGCAGTTTGCGGGTACCTTGCGAGCGCGAGCGGCGCACGCGCACGCTGGCCGGCCCCGCCGCCCCCGCCGGCCCGCCGCCGCCCGCGGGCGCGCCGCCCCCGGCCCCGCCGCCCCCGCCGCCCGGCCCGTTCATCTACAACACACACACTCCTAGCGACCCTGCCTGCTGCGTGCGGACTGCCCGTGCCAGTGCCCACCACCAGCGGCCCCGCCGCATCGATCACAAGACCGGTCGTCTGCAGGCCGTGTGATCGATACCGCAGGGCGCGATAGACGGCTGCCTCCACCGTATACACAACATGAACACAGAAGACCCTCTCTGTTATGACGACGCGAACACGCGAGCCGATGTTAGAACAACCGTGATCTCTGTGCCAGATATACTAGTATTAGTCGTAGTTTAGTTTAGTGACGCGGCTGTTAGTCGTGTGGCTGTGGCGTGGTGCCACAGCGCAGTGTGGAGTCTGTGGTCATACCTAGCGGCGGCGCGACGCGCTGCTCGTGCTGCGCGGGCGGCCGCGGCTCCCGGGGCGGACACAGGCGCGCTACTAACTCCCCTGGGGACAGTCGGGGGACAGTCCATGAGCGAGCGCATACGGGACGTCGAGATGGCGGCTAACTGATGTGAACTACAAGCGAGAGTGGTGCCATCTATACCGACTACTCAGCTCGTACCATTAGCACTGAACATCTCAGGACATCGACAACACAGAGATCACCTACGGTTTGATGCAATCATTTCAACTATTAATTATTTATTTAATTACCGAGGAAATCAGCGAATAGATATTTAAGGCAGTTAGAGTCTTCGTCGGACGAGTCCTTTTCCTTGGAAATAAAAGAAATATACACATCAATCACCACCGTGCTGTCTTACATAGTACGTACTTATGTGATAGTAGGTACACGCGAGCAGCACATAACACCGTGCGACCTTTGTACAAGTGGTGTACACTGCGGATACATATATAACGAGTCTTACATAATATAATCTTATTTATCATATACATTATACATAGTTTATAAACCAAATCATATAAAAAGCCAAATATCACAAGAAGCACAAAGCATGTTAATGTCATAACTCGCAATCTCTTACCGTTTCAACTCTACTCGTACAGACGAATCGTTAGTGACCGTTAGGTTCTCAGTTCAAATTATAATACGAGTATTTATGTTACAAATTAGTTCAAAACGTTTCAGTACATCTACGAGTAACTACCATCACCTCTAGCTAGTCAAAAAATCTATGTCCCGAACGAAAAGGGGGCTACGGTACCAGTGTATTAGATCAAAAATCACAAACCATTACCATTCATGTCGAGGACCTAACTACTCTAACAACAGCGAAGAACGTCTAGGTGCTACGCGACGGAGACGTGACCGCTAGCGATGTAGCGATGTAGCGATGTATGTATGTATGTGGGTGAGGCGGGGTGACGCAATACTTACTGAAGCGGCGCATGAGCCCGCCCAGCGAGCCCGGCGCCGGCGCCGGCGCGCGCCGCTCGCGGTACTTGATGTTGGGCACGGACAGCAGGCGGGCGTCGCGCTCGGGGCGCCGGCGCCGCGGCGGGCGCGCCGGGCCCGGCTCCGGCGCCAGCGCCAGCGCGTCGGGCCGCGGCGCCGCGTCCTGCGCCTGCCAGCGCTCCTGCAGCTCGCGGTGCATGCGCTCGTACACGTCGGTGCCGCGCCGCTCCACCAGCTCGCGGTGCATGCGCTCGAACACGTCGGAGCTGCGCAGCGCGCCGGGCGAGCCGTCCTCCGTGTCCTCCGCGTCCGACGCCGGCTTGGTCTCCTCGCTGGACGGCGACTCGGCGCCGGGCTCGGGCGCCGCCCCGGGCGACATTGGCGCCGGCGTGGCCGTGGGCGTGGGGCCGTCTGCCCGCTCGGGCGCTTCGCAGTAAAACTGAGAGTTACTTCTCTCTGCGGCCACCTCTTCCTGACTGTTTTCAGTGGGTGTCGCGAATGCCGCCTTGAACTTGAGATCCACTTTAGAGAGCTGTCGTTTCAAGTTGAAAGTTTTCCAGGAGGTGGATTTTCTTCTGGGGTCTAGTTTAGCCTTATCGTCCGGTGCGGGAGAGGGGGCGGTGGGCGCGGGCTGGGCCGGCTGTGCGGGCTCCCCGGGCGGCTGTGCGGGTCCTAGCGGTGCGGGCTGTGCCAGCGGCTCGTCCACGCACGGGTCGTGGGGGCTGGCGGCGGGAGACGGTCGCGTGGCGCTCTCCTCCAGCTTACAGTCGAGGGATGGGAAAAAATATAAATGTGAAGTAAAGTGGCGCACCACGACACTGTGACCGTGCGGGATGGATGCCGTGAGCGGTGACGACGGATCGCTACTCGGTGTATTGTGAGCTACGTCGACGACATTACAGACTAGCGGTACAGTGAGGTACGATCGTACTCGCCTACGGAAGTGTAACGCGCACAATCTGTAAACTTGACATGTAAAATGCTCTATAATATTTATGCGATAGAAGAGAAAGACAGGCCGAGTGTAAAGAATGTCTAACGATGCCATGCCATGTTACTACTGGGACAAGCCGGGAGTGGCGCTACTGCTAAATTAGTTCAAATTAAATTACAAAATTATAGGAAATCATAAAAGTAAAGGGGTGTGGCGGGCGCTCGCCAGAGCAAATCATACGTAAGTAAATAAAAAAGCAAATCAAAAGTAATGTGAAGTAAACCGTATTTGCTGCGGTGTCTCCTCCGTTCTCTAACGCTCATGGTGTCGACTTCTCGTGAACAACGCCATCTCGTAAGTATCACCGGTTAGTTTTGCGGACTATTCGCGTGACGCGTCGTGCTTCTTCTAATATCTTTTTGAATGTTCATTACTAACCGCTTTAGTTTGAACGACTTCATCGCTATCATATTACAATTTTGCTTGTAAAATGTCACTACGAATAAACATGGCTACATTTTACAAACTTAAGAGTTCCGTGACTAGTTTTATTCATAGATGACGCCGCATGCATTTTTTAAGATCCTGACGGGGCTGTTTTTTTGAAGTTTATTTTTATAGTATTGTACAAATAAACGAGTTTATACGCGGGCGTCTTATATAAATACTTGTAGTCAAGTAACGTAAAGCGTATAGACTGGCACTCGTAGTTACCTGGTCGAGGCTGGGGGAGCGCTGGCGCTCGGGCGCGCGCGCGGCGGGCGCGAGGTACAGCGCGGCCGGCGCGTGCGCAGCCACCAGCGCGCGCCGCGACATGTCCACCACCACCACGCCGCGCTCGCCGCCCCACGCCATGCTGCGCATGCGCATGCGACCGTGTACTCGTTAGTTAGTTGTAAGTTCGACTAGTGCACAGACACAGGTACACTCAATTTTCCATGATCTGATTGAATGGCAATCTGACATGACTGGAGAAAAATCAGAAAACACAGACAGACGTAACAAGTACGTGTCTTAATTCAGGGTATCTAAACTTCTGATACATTTTATGTCACTGATTTCCATAAAATAAAACCTTTGATTTATTAAGCTATTATTATTTAGAATCTAAAGTGATTACAGAAGGTAATTTAGTTCATAAAATCATTAGAAAATAGCGTGAGAAACATTTAAAAAAATTATAGCTTACTGTTATATATAAAAATTAAAACGATTTGAAAGTTGTCCCACAAGGCATATTGGGGCCAATAATATTTATAAATAGAAATGAATTCTTGAAATTGTGTTAAATGATCAACGTTGAACATGCGTATAGATAAGTTAGCGATAGTATGAACGTACATAGAGTGGTATCGACGGTCAGTCAACTAGAATTAATTCATAACCGTACGGTTAATGTACATACAATGTAAGCATTTTTATATGACCCCGGTGTTCGTGACTGACATAAGTGTATATGGCACTATTCTTCGCTTTAAAAATTACACATGTAGGTTCTGTATTACTAGGATTTATGAATCTATTTAAACGACATCAAAGAAATATGCAAAAGACATTGCTTGCAGGACGGATGGTCGATTGGCCGAAAAGTTCTGGAACGGCGGCCGGAAGACCCAGCCTTATACCAACTAAGGTGGACCGATGACCTGGTTAAGGCTGCTTGATGTGAGATGCACAGTACCGGTCGATGTGGCGATACTTGAGCCTCTGTTCAGCAGTGGACGTCTTTCGGCTGAAATTGAAATGATAATGCGCTTCGAACAGGGGTTATGGTAGTACTGACAGGCCGTATGAGGAGTTGATGGTGAGCGTGGCGATGGGGTGCGGCGCGCCCTGCTGCAGCGCCACCAGCGTGGGCTGGAAGCCGGCGGCCCGCCGCGCGCCGCCCGTGCCGCCGGCGCCGCGCACGCGCACCGCGCCCGCCGTGCCCGTGGCGCCGCCCGACCACACGCCCGACTGGAACACCATACACCATACACCATACACCATACACCATACACCATAGCACATATTACACGACTAGCTAAGCAATTTAATCAATATACTAACGAAATTTTCCAATCGTTTTTATATGGTTCTCGTACTTTATGCGCTTTGACAAACAAACATTGTTTGTTTGTTAAATCTACATTTTTATTTTTTATTTATTAACCTATGTTTGCAATATTTGTAAGTATGTGAGAACCATGTTCCTATTTATCAACGTATATACGTAGTACTATTCTGGGTGCTTCGTCCTCACGTATATGAATTTATTAATGTATGTACTGTGTGGCTACTTTTCCGAAAGGACGGTAGAATCAATTATTATTACTTGTAAATTTTAATTCTTGACGTTCAAACGTGCCGCTTAATGGCCTAGTTGAAATAAATATTTTTGATTTTGGTTTCTAGGCAATAGTAAAATATTATATTAAACGTACTCTTCTGCTTTCGCCTTCGGACGCGTCTCCCGCTCTGCTGAACGACATGGAGCGCCCTCCCTCCGCCTCAGGTGAGCCCTCCTCTTCTAATGTGTCTGTTATCATTGGAATTTCTAAAACCTGAAACAGTAGATATGAGTCAGATACTAAGAATCATAAAATTGTTTAAAACTATAGTACAAATGGTAAAAGAAAACTTATATTTTTCTTAAGATTCATTCTAAAATCAGCATCAGACAGCATACGTTTGAGATAATTTTTTTTTGTAATTGACTTGCGCAAGACCACTATCTCAGTTGATGATCACTGATCACCTGTGCGCATAATAAAAGTATTCCCGAAACGGTTGGTGCGTATGGGTGGGATGTCCACCATGTATCGATGACGCATCCGCACGCACGTCCGATGATGGAACGGGCTAGGAAGAATCAGTACATGCAATTCCAACGCACACTTCCCGAAATGTAACCAATAAAAAGCCGACAGGCTGCCAACTCGGCGCCGATGTTCAAGGCTCTGGAGCCTAGACTCGACCAGTATCTCATTGCTGATAAGCCTCTTGGCCCGTTTTTCGATCGACGCGAGTGCATTCAGCTGGTAATTGGCAGATCCTTCTCGGAGATGAGAGCAGTACTCCATGCAAGATCTAACTTGCGCTTGATACAAGTTGAGCAACTGCTCCGGAGTGAAGTACCGTCTCACATTCGCAAGGATCCCCAACTTTCTGGCAGCCAGCTGAGCTTTTGCTTCAATGAATGGACCGAAAATTGAGGGTCGATTTCAACGTAACGCCAAGAAGTTTAAGTCGGTCCGTTATCGGCACGGTCACACCTCGGAATGAAGGAGCTGGGTGGAACTGGCTCCTTTTAGCGAAAAAAATACATGCCTGGGTCTTAGCAGCATTGAACCTGACCAGATTGGCATCGCTTCATTCGGAGACTGCCTTCAAGGACAGATGCAAGCGCCCAACCATGGCCTCTCGGAGAGACCGGATCTGAGGCCCAGTACCGCGCGCGGCGGAGACGTATCTCTCAGCAACAGTGCTGTCGTCCGCATACCCAAAGGTGTAAAGGGCCGGGTTTTAGCAGATCGATTATTGCTAAACATCTTCATGATTCGATATTTTGATTTGTGTTCTATCTCTGTGTCATTAAACATTTTCCCTTGGAATGCCCTTACATGTGTCTCCCCGTGCGTCTCGCTCTTGCGGAACTTGAAGAGCACCACGTGGCCGTGCGGCAGCGCCACGGCCAGGCGCCGCGACTCCGCGCACAGCGCTATCTGCTGGATGGCCAGCGGACTGTCCTCCTCGTAGCACGAGCCGCCCGCGCGCCTCTCTCATACTGCAACACTTACATGTGTCTCCCCGTGCGTCTCGCTCTTGCGGAACTTGAAGAGCACCACGTGGCCGTGCGGCAGCGCCACGGCCAGGCGCCGCGACTCCGCGCACAGCGCTATCTGCTGGATGGCCAGCGGACTGTCCTCCTCGTAGCACGAGCCGCCCGCGCGCCTCTCAAATACTGGAACACAACACATATGGTAAGCAACGAGGTTGCGTCGTGGACGGGCAGGTGCAAGGGCAGCTCATTTTAAAAAGAGTCTTTTGTAGAAAAGGCAAGACGAGCCCCGTCATTTATGTTATTGCACAACAGCTTAAAGGACGATGACCAAATTTATATGAGACCCGTCCCCCCTCCAATCGATCTTTTGTGTGTGTTAGTAGGTCCATAAGGATCTATTAAAAGACTAGCAACCAGTTTTAACTTAAAAATCTTGGGAGTTAGAAATAAAGTTAAATTAAAAATCCTTTATTTATTACTAGCTGTTGCCCGCGGCTTCGCTCCCGTGGACCACTCCACCACAGGACCCGTTTTCGGGATAAAAAATAGCCTATGTCACTCAGGAATAATGTAGCTTTCTATTAGCGAAAGGATTTTTTAAATCGGTCCAGTAGTTTCGGAGCCTATTCGGTACAAACAAACAAGCAAAAAAATCTTTCCTCTTTATAATATTAGTATAGATAGTATAGATTACTAGCTGCTTCGCGCGGCTTCGCTCCCGTGGGCCACCCCACAGGACCCATTTTCGGGATAAAAAAATAGCCTATGTTACTCAGGAATAACGTAGCTTTCTATTGGTGAAAGAATTTTTTAAATCGGTCCAGTAGTTTCGGAGCCTATTCGGTACAAACAAACAAAAAAATATTAATATAGATAGATATAGATTTCTAATTCGCTACAAACATGTTATAAAAACCGGCCAAGTGCGAATCGGACTCGCGCACTAAGGGTTCTGTACCATTATAGCAATAATCGGCAAAAAGACACGTTTGTTGTATGGGAGCCCCACTTAAATATTTATTTTATTCTGTGTTTAGTCTCTAATCTGTGAAAATTTCAACTGCCTAGCTATCACGGTTCATGAGATACAGCCTGGTGACAGACAGACAGATAGACAGACAGACAGACGGACCGCGGTCTTAGTAATAGGTTCCCGTTTTTACCCTTTGGGTACGGAACCCTAAAAACGAGTACGATTGACACGGAGGTGATCGAAGAGTGGTATTATACCTCTACTCTTCAAGCACCTCCGTATATGTTGCCCCGTTGGCACTAAGTCACTAAAGTGCTAGCGACCTTTTATGGGGGGCCCATTAATTGAGTGTGCAAGTCATCCCCGCTATTTTATAGCCGTGTAGATCAACAGTGGTCAGGCAGGGGCCTATAGTCATTCTATAGTTTTAGGCACCAGCCGGGGATTTTCCTTGGGTGCACTTGCGTTGTGCATAAAGGGATAACTGTCCGTTAGTGTCATATTTCACGCTAAATGTCTAACAAGGCTTCTGCGAGTTGGCTTCGGCCCCTGGTACGCCTTTCAAAGGTCCGGGACCCAAAGTCCCCGAGAATCTCAGTCATATGAATTAAAAATACAACTATTTTTTACCGCGAGGTATGCAGTCTTAGGGAATATTTCCAGAAAGCCGACGTGGGTATGCATCGAGATGTGGTAGCGGTGGACAAGGGCCTTTCCCCGCTCTCCTTGGCTAACGAGAACTGGCGCAAACCTATATAGTATTAGATACTAATGACCGCTGAGAAGTATGGCAGAGCAAGGATGGCCCGATGTAGATCTTTTAGCGTCCGTGGCCTGGCTTTTGATGACCTTTTCGAGGAAACCGAAGCTTTGTCTTTGAAATTATGGACGAAGTTAAGATGACGAACAACTACCGGAAATACATAGTGAAGGATGGCATGGGTTTACATCTGTCGGGTATGTCACCAGCCGGGGGAATAATTCCGTCGCATTATCTCTGGTTGTTCTGGTCTAGCTAATGGAGACTATTTGCCTAGACACAACCATGTAGCTGTAGCTTGTAGTTGTAGGTCGTAGGTTCGAACGCAGGCAAGCGCTTTACTTTGTGTAAATTAATTCATCACCACTGCTCTCAAAACGGTGAAGGAAAACATCGGGAGGAAACCGGCATGTCCTAGAAACAAACATTCAAAGACATGTGACACCCACCTAACCGCACTGCGCCCGCGTGGTGGATTAGGGCCCATCCCCTCTAACAGAGAGGAGGCCTGTGTCCCAGCAGTGGGAACATTAATAGGCTAATGATGATGAAACTTCTAGCCAGGATTATCCATCAGCAACTTGTTTTTAAATACAATCTTGTGGAATCGGAAGTACCGTACTATAGGTACGTCACGTTGTATTGGGATCGATCTATCATCACTGGCAGTATTATTGTTGCCAATAAGCCTGACATAGTGGTGATAGACCGACTAGAGCGTCGCGCAATGATTGGTGATGTAACGCAAGAAAAGTAAGTATCTTGATCTGGCTCGCGAGGTTGCGAGGCCAATGGCATAATGTAACAGCCAAGAGCCGCGATGAATACCTGAGGAGGCTGTCGTTGGGCAGGTGGATCAAGGGCTTGATCTAGAAAACGCGAAGAGTGCGTATCGTTAGGATGTACCTCTCTCAGGAGCCTTGATCATCCGTAGCTTGGACCCTATTCCCGATACCAGTGGGCTACTATTTTGTATAGTTTTGAATTTTTCTTTTTTGTATTTTAAAATGTAACAAATATGTATATGAAATGAATAAACGGAATAATAATAAATAAATAAATCATAGATATAAATATGTATATATATTTTATAAACTGTATGTTTATTAGTATATTTTATACATATCAATAAGATTTTACATAAATGTTTTTTCATCGATGTAAGAATCCATTATACAATAACAAAAGTAATATGTAATTATAATAATACTTTGAAACACATACAGTAATTTTATGCCAAAGATAAAAATTTTAAAACATGATTTTCTCAGAATATCACGCACTTTTGAGAGATGTCGCCATAGTAAAAAAATATCACCTTACTAAGATGTTTGGACTGAGATACATTTGAAATCTGATGGTCGTTGTAAGAGTTGGGGGGACGTTTTGACTTATCGTCGTTTAATAATGAAAAAAAAAAGCACGAAGATAATTCACAGTTATGTATTAAAAGAGGTAAAATGTAAAAGAATATGTTGAACGTTTAATACTTTTACTAACCTTTAGAACATTTTAATTTGTACAAAATTTGTAAGGTCCCTGCACTTGCGTCCCAAAATTTAACACTGCCGTCTGCATGTCTGAAATGTGAGTAAAATATTGTTAACCAAATTTTATAAAGTTTAGAAAAAAATAACAATTAAGAGTCTCCTCTCCATCGCAAACTTGGATGCCGAAAATCTTTCGTGTTCTTTCTGGTTAAAAGTTTTTTGTGGGATACCTGCATTGAAGTATTGGAAGTCACAAATATTCTCCCAACTTTATGCTGACCAATAATTTAGGATCCTTAATATAGGCCTTTACACCAAAGGAGAAGCCTTTGAAGCAATTCCTGCCTAACCGAGTTGTTACAGCATGGAATAGGTTACCGCAAAGTGTGGCAGGTCCGACACAGAACTACTTCAAAAAAGATTGTTTAGACTTGACATCTCAAGCTACCTATATGAAACACACGCATCTGCTTACTAGGTACCAATATTAATAACAAACATACCCAGTCAGAATAATTTCGTTATAGGAGCAGGAGGCGGGCTCCCACTCGCCGCCGTTGATGGGCCACAGCTTTTCGCTGAAGCCCGTCGGCTTCTTGTTGCCCTGCCGCCCCACCGAGTAGAACGCTGGGATCTGGTAGCAGGGACATCACATATTTATTATAAACATTTTTAACAAAATAAAACCTCATCCCGCCATTAGAACCGACAGCACCAAGAAAGTTATAGTTATGAATACCACTCGTATGCCTTTTATAAAGTGTCCACATTGCGTGCACGCCATTTCTATCTAGGTATATTTCTATGCGGACTATATTTAAGTGATTATCCGTAAAATTTCTTCTGCCCATTCTTTTGGAATAGGGAACCCATTTTTTATTAAATTTTAGAACATAGCCTTTAATATAGTCTAACCAGGATTTCCTCAACAGCGGCGGGCGAACAGAAAACAACCCCAGCACTAAATCCCGATGAGTTGACTACATTTGAGCATTTACCAGGTCGGAGGGACAGTCGGCGAAGTAGGAGCAGCAGGTGACTGGCGACTCGTGGATGTCCATGGGGTAGGGGTTCTCGAAGCACGGGTAGCCGGGCGACTGCAGGTCGATCACCACGAGGTCGTTCTGCAGCAGCACCACTATCGCGTACGGCTCCTGGTAGTCTGCAAACAACAATGACACAGTTTTATTGTTGTTAGTGAAGAAGTTTTTGAGAGAGAAGGTTTTTGTGGAGAGATCCTTTTCACCTGTGAAGGAAGTCCGAACACTAGGTTTAATCGATAATATGTATTCATCATATCAGCCGAAAGACGTCCACTGCTGGACATAGGCCTCCCCCAAGCGTCGCCACATTGACCGGTCCCGTGCGTCTCGCAACCAGCGGATCCCCGCAACCTTCACCAGGTCATCGGTCCACCTGGTGGGAAGCCTTCCAACGCAACGTCTTCCGGTTCGCGGTCGCCGCTCCAGAACCTTTCTGCCCCATCGGCCATCCGTTCTGCGAGCAATGTGCCCTGCCCACTGCCACTTAAGTTTGGCAATTCATCGGGCTATGTCGGTAACACTGGTTCTCTTGCGGATCTCTACATTTCTGATTCGATCACGCAAGGAAACTCCGAGCATAGCCCTTTCAATTGCCCTTTGAGTGACTGTAAGCTTTCTGATGAGGCCCATTGTAAGCAACCACGTCTCAGAGCCATATGTCATCACTGGCAACACACTGGTAATAGACTTTCATCTTGAAACACTGTGGTAAGTTGGACGAGAAGACACCGCGCAACTTCCCGAACGCTGCCCAGCCGAGTCGGATTCGACGGTTGACCTCTTTCTCGAAGTTGGCCCTACCCAATTGGATCGTTTGTCCCAAGTAGACATAGTCGCCCACAACTTCGAGTGTAGAGTCTCCGACCTTGATAGGAGTGGGTGTAACATGGGCATTTAACATCACCTTGGTTTTGTCCATGTTCATCCTAAGACCCACTCTTTCGGAAGCTCTACTGAGATCATCGAGCATTGTACTGAGGTCCTCCATGGTCTCAGCCATAACCATTATAACGTCGGCAAACCGAAGATGAGTGATGTACTCGCCAGCAGATAATATGTATTATTGTTAGAGTTTCAAGTAAATTTGATATTTATCGAACTGTCTTCCAGTTCAAACTGACTAGTGAGACAGTTACAGACCAGAAAACGATGAGGGTAGACGATTATCTATTTGAGTGACCTATGTCTAGTAGTCAACTCAAACCAACCATAATAATATTATGAAGCAGTAGTATATATCGAAGTGAGGGTAGGAGGATGATGATGACTATGTAATGGAGACTTACCAGCTGTATGTGGCGTTTCACAGAGCGTGACAAAGTCCACCACACTGTGCTCCATCTCCAGCACGGTGGTGGACTTGCCGTTGAGCACTGTAATGCTGTGCGTCCTCCCCGCCTTGTCTGTGGGCAGCCCGCCGCTGAAGATCACCAGGCTTTCCCTGAAACAGCAGAAAATATAGTCTACAATATTAGTGTTTCCTACTTACGCACCTAAACGTTGTTTAAAGGATAGTCTGGACTTCTATCAGAAAAACAGCAATTTAATAGTTGCCGCTTGATCATTGCCTCAGGTTAAGTACATTTGGTTTTCCTATTTATGGCGTGGCTTACTCCCGGAACTGTTTGTTTTTTGTCCATTTATTATTATACGAACGACTATCCATTACATTGTATTTCATAGTTCTGGCAACCACTCAATAAAAAGCTGATCAAACCAGATAATGTTTACGATTTTTTCCTACAGTTGGGAATACGATGCAGCTTACTGTTGTCCACATTAAGCTGCATTGTTCATCCGAGTGAGATAAACTGTTGGGATGTCGGTATTAAAAGTTTATAGCTCGATAAAGAGACTTAGTAATGCGCAGTGAGTGCTGTAGCATGGAGGATGAAGGAGATTAAGCAACCAGTTGCCGTAATGTTTGTCGCTTTCCGATTCATTAGCTGCGAAGGGAACGAGCGACGACAGCCGACGTCACTTTGATATCAAGTTAATGTGTTTTTAGAGATTTTGCGTTTGTTTACATTAGCAGTATCTGAGGGTTATTGGGTTGGAAAAGGCGCTACATTGTAGTTACTAACATTATTAAAAAAAAAATGTTGGATTATATAATAGTTTTTGTCAGCGGCTTCGCCCGCGTAGGTGTTGGGAAGACACAGAACCTTAAAAATGTAAACACCTAAACCTTCCTCATGAATCACTTTGTCTATTGGTGAAAATCCGTTCAGTAGTTTTTTAGTTTATCGCGAACGGTCGCGGCGCGGCGGCGCGGCGGCGGGGGACGTTGTTTTATAATATTATGTAATGAAGTTAGAACATTATTACACTCATAGTGCCCAGAAACTAATTGGCTTTAGGATTCCCTCAATTACTTTCTTGAACACAAGTTCAAGAAGCAAGCTGGGGTCTGTGAGTACGTCCGCGATGATATTTGTTGTCGTCGTCTCTATGCTTTGAGAAATCGGGTTTTTCTGCCTTATGGCTACTTGTGGACACTGTCGTGGAGAAATCTCTACATCGGTGGCTACCGTTCGCACGCCGGTGACCAGAGGGCTTAGTGCGAGTTTTGTCTCACGCTGAATTGCGTTAACGTAAACATCAATTTGTATTGAAACTGGATAAGCGCCGTCTGGTGATGGTAAGGAGAAACCTCTTTTTTTTGTATACATTATGACATAAGAGATCGTTTACGTTAACGCGAGTGAGCGTGAGTAAAAACTCACACTAAGCCCACAGGATACAACAGTGCTCGTTAATTGCCTCGTGGTAACAGTACCCAACAGCGAAGGTTATTTTGCTGGGGGACTTTAACGCCCATCATAAGGAGTGGTTGTTACATTACCGGAAAACTGACAATCCTAAAGGCACGAGGCGAGTATGGCGATACAAGTCAGCAGACTGGGATGGGATGCGATACTTTTTTGCGTCTTATCCTTGGCGGCATGTGTGCTTCTCCTCGGGTGACCCCTGGTGCTGTGCGGACGTGGTTGCGGACGTGATTCGGCAGGGAATGGAGTATTTTATTCCATTCTCCGATATCCCGGTCGGTCACAAATCCCGATCTTGGTATAATGCAGAGTGCGCCCACGCTGAGGCGCGAAAAGAGTCTGCCTACCAAGATTGGTCAAGGCCCGCGACCGCAAAATTAGAGCACGTAGGGTTCGCGCGAGGAAAAGAGCCTTTAATTCTGCCGCCAAGTTCTGCAAGCGTGTTCTGCATGGGGCACGTTTTGATCATATTGGACGTATTTGGGGCCAAGCTGGCATCGCATCCTCCGGTGAGTAAACAGTTCTGGTCCCTGTCTTAAGCGTTCGAAACGAATTTCTGTCGTCCCACTTTACCTCCAATGTTGAAACCTGGTGTGTCGCTGGTTCACTCTGCGAGTGAGAAAGCAAATTTATTTGCATCTCTTTGCAAGAAATTCACGTCTGGACGCTGGCTCCAAGCAACCACGTACTTTACCTTATTGTGATTCTTCCATGCCGGAGATCTCAGTTCACACTAAAGAGGTCCGGGGAGTATTGTGCAGTCTAGACGTGCACAAGGCCAGCGGGCCTGACGGCATTCCAGCGAGAGTGTTAAGGCCGTGTGCGCCTGTGCTGACACACTTGTTCCGCCTCTCTCTTTTAAAAAGAACGGCGGCAAGTTCCTGAAAGCTTGCAATTGTACAACCAGTGCCCAAAAAAGGCAATCGTGCAGACCCTGCTCATTACCTCCTGTGCAAAGTTATGGAAAGGGTACTGAACATCAAGTTGCAGACCTACTTTGAAGACAATGATCTCCTCAGTGACCGTTAATACGGCTTTCGTCGGGTACGGTCAACTGGCGATCTTTTTGTTTATGTCACACACTATTGGTAACTATAATTGTATTGGATTGATTAGAAACTTCGCTTTCACCTTAGTTAAAGTCAAAGTCAAATGTATTTAATTCAACTAGGCCATTATACGAAATACTTTTGAACGAAATTTACATGTAATAAAAAAATTATTCCACCGTGCATTCGGAAAAGTAGGTATAAGTAGGTAGGAATATCCTGAATAATTAATTGAGCACTAACAACTTAATTTACCTACACACCTACCAGTGGGCTTATACGTGTAAGACTAGTTTATAATAATTGTGAATATCGTTGTCAGTTATTGCCGGTAAAAGGCAGGTTGCAGTTGCAGGTAAGGTAAGGCCGATGGAGTGGAGGGCATATTACAAAATTTTGTCTTTTGACTCAACTGATAAATATTCTGGATATTATAAAGTTTGCTGCGTACGGAGGAGCCCAGTTCATTAACAAATTTTCAGGATGTTTCTTTTCTTTCAGCCTGTGTCAATGAACGAAGCAATAAAATGTGACTCACCCTGTTCTCGAGGTCTTCCATTCCAGTCTGAGTATAGGTTTACAAGGTTCTAGTTTGCCGTCTTTGTTCGCTTTCGCTGTAAATATACAAACGATATTGTTAGTCCTGATAATTTACCAAATTTTATGTTGAGGTTACCTCAATCTAGTTGTTGCGTTGCCATGCAGTAAACAATAGTCGTAATGTCGTCAAAAACGTAATTGATGATCGTATTTCGGATAACACTGTCATGCCCCACACTACATATACTATATGAGTACATAGGACCATCTGAAAAGTCGATCAAGTCGGTTGATCACATCGTTTGTCATATTATTATGCATTTGTATAGGATTGCTTTGCAGGAAAATAAACTAGATGATGTCCGTCGAGCGCAATTTAGTTTCGCCTTTTCATAATCACTTGGGTGACTCAAAGTTTTTTCTACTGACCGTGTGGGTAGGAGAGCGAGGAAGGCCTGGGCGCGCGCGTGCTCCAGGTGGCGAGCGCGCCGTCCGAGTGCGCGGTCATGAGCTTGCCATCGTGCTGCCACGCCGCCGCGCGCACGCCCTCGCCTACGCCGCCCACGCCCAGCGCGCCACGCCACTCGGCTGCGCGCGTTCGCAGGTCCCACACCACCACCAGCCCCGACTCGTATGCTATCAGCAGCTAGAAGATGTAATATTTTACATTTCAAGGCTTTTTACCCGACTGCGGCGAAGCCGAAAGGGATCTTGGAGGGAGAGACCTGGGAGAAAGGGAAGGGGCGGTAAGGGATGGTTATTTATTTTTTTAGTTTATCTGTGAAAACATTTCGCCCACCGTCGTCTACTAACTAGTTAGATAGGTATCCCCTTTTCTAATGTATCTTAATTCGCGGGGAGGGACCAGATTGATGCAGCCGTTTTTGAGGAGAAAACTTTCAAAATAAATTCGGTCCCCGGGCTTTGAGACCAGCGATCACCTTCAACGCAAACAAAATAAAGCTCGAAGCAAAACAGTAAAACAAGCACTGCATTCAGTTCTCAGAATTTGACGTTAAATGCCGAACGCCTGGTAACAGGAGCGGTGTCAGAAAGGAAACATTTCCGTCGACTAATATTTTCGAGCATTTATAAAGTTGAATTAGAATAATTCCTACCTTGCTGGCGTCCAAGGGATTATCACTAATTTCCACCACCGCGCCGGGGTGGTTCTGCCTCGTTCTGAAACAAAGAAATATTCGTTTTAGCCGTGGAGCTCTCACGGAAGATTTGCGATGAATTATTGTAGCTTATACGTTTTGCTAATCTTTCAGTTACCTACATAAAATATGCTTGCGTAGATGTTGGTAACTATAACAATATCACGAAGTTAAAACTTGTGCTGCTTTAACAAGAAAACAATGTTTGAAAAAAACCTTTTGTTTTTGTAGGTACAATGATTTTTACTTGAGCAAAAAGATTTAATAAGTAAATAAACTTCCATTTGAAATACTACCCTTGATATTCCAGGTAGAGCTTCAATCGTTATTATTTTTTTCCGAGAGCCTATCAAAGTGTTGTTTCCGCTTGAGAAATCTGACACTTATTCAATCTATCCCTTTTGCGAAAAATCAAAAATTTGGATGTTTTTTGTTTTATTAACCCCCGACGGAAAAAGAGGGGTGTTATAAGTTTGAGGTGTGTTGCTGTGTATATGTGTTTCTGTGTGTCTGTCTGTGGCATGATAGCGCCTAAACGGATGTCCCGATTTTGATTTTTTTGTTTAAAAGTTGACTTTGTCGAGAGTGTAAGTGTAGTGTGTGTCTTAGCTATGTTTGGTGAAAATCGGTTCAGCCGTTCAAAAGCTATGGGCGTTTTACTGTTTGAATCGGGGTGTTTTCGAAAGATATCGTGCCATAATTACGTGTTCAATAGATTGCCGATCGAAGCGTATCTAGTATGTACTAGATAAATTATGTAGCATGAAATAAAAATAAGCCGGGATTTTTTTAGCAGTGTTACTATTGTAAAAGCAACAGTACTTATGATTTACTCTTGTTATTATTGTATAATGTGACTGCCATCAATATGGAAAAGCTAAGCAAGAAACTTCTCAAGTATCGATTTCGGTTCCATCGAGAGTCAAAGTATTGATACTCGTACTCGTATGAGATAGGAACATGTGTTAGCTGTCAGATCTGTGTCATACGGGTCGGGCAGAGGGTGGGAAAGCAGCGCGAATAGTGAGCATCGACATGACACGTGTCGCAGAGTTCGCCGAGTAGTTACTACGACACAGTGGAGTGGCGTTTTATTTCAGAACAGGAATCCCGAACTTGCATTAAGTTTTTGAGGATAAAACTTTTAAAAATAACATTCTTTTCCGAAGTCGGTGTCTTTGTTACCTACTGTTTTTCTTTTATCGACACCGACTTCAGAAAATAATGTTATTTTTTCATTTTGTAGTGTTTTGCTTTGGAAGTCGGTTTGAATAGTTTTTTATTTTTCTCTTTTTGGTTTTGGTAGGTACCAAATCACCATGAAAAACTAAGTACATATCACGACAATTCCAATAAGGGCCAAACACGATTAGGATACATTGTTTTTTTTCGGCGTTCCAGTGCCTGCCTTCCGGCTTCATCATCAGATCAGTTTGATTGCCAGACCATTTTCATAAGTACCAATTATTTATAAGTATTTGCTTCATCATAGTCGGTTAACTATTTGATATATCTTATACCCGTGACATACTTATCACTGAGGAGTTCCAGTGACCCTCTGTGGTCTTCTTCATCAGTTCCACTTCACCAAATGATATTGATTTCTGAGTGCAAATGCTTGCGTTGATGAAGAAAATACCAAATCGATATACGCATGACTATAATATTTGAGGATTTCCCTTGATTTCTCCAGAATCCCATCACAGATCCTGATCTGATGACCATGGGACAAATTTCGAAATCGGTCCAGGCGTCATTGAGTAATCGGGTAGCATACATAAAAAAAAATGCCGTCGAATTGAGAAGCTCCTCTTTTTTTTGAAGTCGTTTAATTAAAAACAGTTGTCTTGCCGTGATGAGCCCCATCCATAGATAACTAATGGAAGCTAACATCAAAGTACCTTAGTACAAGTATGAAGTTTTATCCACCGCTTTTCAAGAAAAATAAAAGTTAATTATTTTTGAAGCATCTTGTCATTAAAACCCAAGTGTTGTTGTCTTCAAAGCAGCCGGGAATCAGTGTCGATCTGTATCGTGTCACTCCATTGACTGGGCTCGGAAGCGCGGCATCGTGGCGCCACTTGTTGCGACCGTGTGGCGTCACCCTCCCTCCCTCACCCTCCCTATCAGCCGGGAAGGGGAACGGGAGTGAGATTAGAGTGGTTTCAGCAGGATCCAGGCGGAACAAAGTCGCGGC
This sequence comes from Anorthoa munda, assembly GCA_945859665.1. NCBI lineage: Eukaryota > Metazoa > Arthropoda > Insecta > Lepidoptera > Noctuidae > Anorthoa > Anorthoa munda. The sequence goes on along the minus strand of OX243911.1, from coordinate 29,088,902 downwards.
GGCTTTGAACCTGCACTCTAATTTGTATACGTACGATTGTTCGCGAACCACTTCGGACATCGAAGAATAACCTGGTTCACTGTAGCGAGAATACATAAAAAGCTTTTTTACAAAAAAAAAATTAGTTTTTTTATTTGGAAGTCGGTAGTATATTTTTGTAAAAAAGCTTTTTAGTTTCACTTTTTAGTTGTACCTACCTAATAGGCAAGTTGTTTAGTAAGGTACCTATAACGCCAGAATAGGTTAACCGAATAATCATGAAACTTGAACAAAACCGGTGAAATGAGAGATCTGCGTACCTCTTAAGAGCGTACTGGCGTGATGTTATGTTATGAAATGGTATAAACAATAAACAGACATGCGATTGCAGCAATCCCGAGAGATTTGCCGTAATTTATTGAAGAGTTATGTTGTATTACTTCGAAGTTCTTCATCAGTTCTTCACCAAATTAAAATGGGACCAATTTCGAAACAAACTTTGTCAAACAAAAAAAGAATTTTTTAAATCGGTCCAAATTTGACGGAGATATGCGGGAACAAACACAAAAAAAAACAATGTTGAACATAGAACCTCCTCCTTTTTGGTAAGTCGGTTTAAAATAGATGATTCTAGTTTAATTAAAGCGCAATAGATGCAGGTTGATTTTTTAGCGTTTATAACGATAACTTCGTATGTAAACGTACACGCCAGTGCTTCTTGCAATGCTCCGATGAGCACTGCGGTCAAAAGAAAGAAAGAGCCAGGCAGCTAGATATTGTTTAAGTACTATTACAGTTTCTATGATAGCCTATGCAAAAGTATTTCGTCGTGATTTTTAATTACTTACAGAAAATAAAGAATATTTTTCATCTAGAACTCAAACAATAGAGAATTATGTCCACCTCTATCGTACGTTTGTGTGCATAAAGTGAAAATAAATAGAGTTCAATTACTTTCACATCAACAGCTACCAATCAAACATTGGCAATCAAAACCTGCCTTCCTACTACAGAAATATTATTTATTGGAGCATTTTACTTCCACACGCTTAATTGCCGCATTCCCTCTGAATACGACGCTCATTTCAAGAGGCAGGTGTTCAATGCTTCCAGTGAACTGAATTACTTATTCGTATTTCCAATACCAATTCAGGTATTGTATGAGGCTCTCGAAGGGGGAGAACAATAAGTGGATCGGTCATTCAAAAGTTTTGTGTAGTAATTACGAAACTTGAGAAGAATTGAGTTTTATGGCGCCTCTTATGGCGTTATTATTTTCACTGTTTGCAGTGGTGGCCCAGTTGTAACACCCGCTACTACCCGCTACAAGTTGTTGGTCGTGGGTTCGAATCCAGGCAGCCGCTTAAATTTGTGTAAATTATTTCATCACCATTTCCCTCAAAACGGTGAAAGAAAACATCGTGAGGAAACCGGCATGTCCTACAACCAAAAATTCGGAGAGATATGTAAGATCCACCAACCAGCACTGGGCCCGCGTGGTGGATTGCGGCCCATTCCCTCTCACAGAGAGAAAGCCTGTGTCCCAGCAGTGGGAACATTAAAAAAGGCTGATGATAATGATATATATATATTTAGTATCAGTTGTCCCATGGGACAAGTGGGATATATTTTCCCACTTGTCCCATCGTGGGACTGAGTCAATGGGACTAGTGGGATAGACCCATATTTTATACCTCTGGTATTGTGCTAATCCCAGTTGGGAGTTTTCTCATGATCCTATGCTGATAATAATTTTTAAATTAATTAATTATATTCTGCAATTTACGTTTTAATTTTGTTCACCCGCATCTAGTTTATAGACTAAAACGTCGACCACGTACATTGAAAAAGGCCAGGAATGCAAGATGCCCCTCTATGTATATTGATACAAATCTTACCCTGGAGGCACGTCAAAATTGCATTTCTATTTACCCCTTATTGTGTGGCAGAGGGACATATTATACCTAGATAGTATCATAATATCTAGGTAGATGCTGATACACTGTTTATATCATTGTTGCCAAATAGTGCATTAACTGATCACAGTTGAATCATCAAGGCATATACTCGCAGTCCTACCAACAAACGCATAATACTTTATTTTTTAAATCCTTGGCCCACCCTCATATTCATAAACAGCGATGCTGAGATACAAACAATATTCTAAAATATTTAACGTCTTTATTTGCAAATATCATCCGCAGTAATGTTGACTTATACCTCTACCTAGGTATATCTGATCTGCCTATAACATAAGTAAGTACATATAGTAGTACCGCGTAGCAATCCGTCGCCCACTCGCTAATATTGCGGCGCGTACAGATTGCCCGGCTTTTACTGCTCCATATTAATCTGCACTTTATAGCGTCCACGAATATGTAAGCCTACGAATTTGTAGCTTTTTTATATTTAGCTTTGACGGACAGAGTTTACGTAATACGAGTAGCTGGCTGGTGTATTGTAGGACATGCAGTAATCGAGCGCAAACAAAAACAACAAGTTGAAAATCTACAACCAATGACGCGTAGCAAATTGGTTACGGTTGTGAAGCCGGCGTAGCAGATTGGTTACGACAGCATTGGCGCCGTAGCTCATTGGTTACGACTTGCGAAGGCGTAGCACTTACTACGGCACCGTAGCCAGCGTAGCACATTGGTTACGGTGGTGTAGTAAAGCGTAGTAGCGACCCATACGCTAGTGCTTTTGTAAACGAAATAAAATTGAACCAGGTAATTATTAAAAAGTGCTTTCTTCATTTTCATTCGTAGTTAGTGCTACGAGTACAAAACTTGTAAGCCAGCAATCTGTCCCTAGCATAAAACCAAGACATATTGTGTTCAGTTCCCTCAGCTTATATTACAAAAGCATATTTGATATACAATATCCATACTCGGCAGTTTTACGACGCGTCATATAATGATGCTCATAAATGTTGGCGGGCGTTATTTCTCGAAGCCTTCCAGCGTGTTTTATGATTGGCGCTCACAATACTTCGCGTGACACAGCTGATGACGCTACTATTGCCTATGCACTGGTTGGGGAAAGGAAGAAATTGGGTTTATTCATTGTTTTTGATATAGTATGAAAAAGCAAGACTAAGAAGAAAGGAGTATGTAAGGATCGTAGAAGGCGGCGTTATATAGTGTCTGCCTATACCCATGGTTTTTCCCTATACTCGGGTTTTTATATGTAGGTAAGATAATACTGTGATTTGATGAAAGAACTGTTATTATTGTTAAAACATAAAAACGTTTATTCAAACACTGGAAGTGTGCTCATCCATACAAGACAAACTCACACTGCAAAGGTCTGTTTGCCAGTTTTATCGCACGTTGTGTGCACTACCGCCGCGGGGCATCGCGATGCAAACTGAAGCCGGATATTAGATTAATATCCCGCCGTCCTGGAGCCGGCTGCCTGCTGCCGGAGTGAGCACCGGAGAGCCGGCTATACTTCCCGGAGTACTGAGCGCCTATTTATAATGATCTTAACAGGCAATGTGATGCGTATAGAAAAGTTTTACTCTTTTAATTCGATTTCATTTCATGCAAAATAAAAATTGCACTTTGGTAGACTACCAGTTTAAATCTCTATATTTTAGAACAAATTTGTTGTGTTTGTGTGTTAGAAATAATTGTTAACAAAAACAGTTTTAGGCTTGTCTTCTTCAACATGAAACATAAATCCAAACATTAAAATACGCCCGACAAATTATAAAATCTATTTATATAACCTATAAACATCGCCCCACTGTCCACAATACACAATAGATGTCACGGTACCGGCGGGTGTCGCTCGGCAACTGTTGCGCGACGTTGATACTTGCGATAAGCGACATAAAGCGGTTCCGGAGGTAGTCCGGCGTCGCCGCCATCTTGCCGCGAGTCCGGCAACCGTGATTGTCCACGCCGCGTGGCAGTGGGTAGGTGCTCACGCCGACACCCTCGTCATTGTCTCGCTCATTCACGCTCATTTGCGGAATCAGGTCAATAGAATTCAAACAGTTCGTGTGATTAGAATGAAACCTACTACCGGCTACTGTCACCGAATTAAAGACGTTCTGTTAAAGGTTGTGTTTAAAATAAGTTATCTTTCAGTTGTAAAGTAAACGTATTCAGATAAAAAGGTTAAAATCTCAGCAAAAAATAATGAAGTCAAATACTACACAGTTACGTAATTTTCCGCTTCAAAGACATCACAAGGATCTTTTATTATCCTCGAGCGCCCACTTCGCCTTCGCTCTTTTTGCGCCATAATTTATATTATTATAAGAGTCTACGAACAAATGAGCCTATTCATTTGCGATTCCCGCGTGAGTTTTATTATATTTCATAATATCTACACTTTGTGGATCCCTTCGTCTGCTGCGGACGGATATCATTAAAACGTCATAGTATTTTAAAACATGCCATGGTAGCTAACAATGGTGTCGGGTGACAACCCTAGGCGTTTTAATTGTTGCAGTAACGCCATTGCCGGAAGTTCTTTACCAAGCACCAATGAGTGCGCATTATTTGAATTTCGAACTCGACGCGAAGTAATAGGGTTGGCGCGGCCTGAGGGCGTGTTATAACGACCTTTATTGTCTGTGAATTTAGCGTTTACAATAATGGTGGCGGCGAACAGGCCCTCACGACAAGTTCTCCAATTAACTTAGTGTTCACTGCGGCGAGATACCGTTCGCTCCGAAATAGTTGTGTGATCGTTGCATATTACAACAGTGCCTGTTGTTGTGAGCTGCTTCTTCGTGAACAACTGTGAGAAACAATTGCAAACAACATTGGGAAGGCTCCCGTCTCTAGGTTGTCGTTTAAGAGAACATTAAGATTTGGAACGGAGCGACTTTTACGAGCTGTACACACGGCTCGGTAGCGACTGTAGCCAAACTTCAAGATATTAAACTAAATAACTTACGTTGTATGTGCCAAGTTCAAGTTCAATCAAAGTTATGTGACATGTAGGTAGTTATAACTTAATACCATTTCATATACCGAAGGCCAGTAATAACATAATTCTGAACAGAACTAATTAAAATCAAATAGATTCCTAACTAAACATAAGTAATTAAATTCCGTCTCTATTTTAGCAAAACACGTCCCACAAAGTACAAAATTTACTAAAATAATAAAAACGTGGATTTTAATAGTGATAACTAGACTAGTTTGTGAAATCCGTAAAGCGGGGACAGATTGTTGTTTCAACTTTATTAACATCAGCTTAAGAGTAAACAATGGGCCAATGGCGACGGAGCATCATGGCCGCGCGATTCGGTGGCCGGAGATACTTCGATTAATGGAAAGAGGAAGATTTTCCAAAACTGTGTCCACATTTTGTGTCCTCTGACATTAAAGTGTTGGAAATCAGAAATATATCTACTTTGAACGTAGTTATAAAAATAAATCTTATTTTGTTACAATTAGATATCTATATTAAAGTACCTTGAATGTCAGCTTAATATAAATAGTGTCATTCAAAACTTAGCATCGATTATGATTTTCGTTTTAGTTGGCACTTGTCAGCAAAAATATATTTTCTTAGTAACGCAAATATAGACGGAAGGTAAAACTAAGCATCTGGCAAGATACAAATCCGTAATCGAAGGAAAATAACCTTAGTGCCGAAACCTATTTAGGAGTAACATACGATGATTAGAATAGCGCAAGTCCTTTCAGTTGTCCCAGTCCAAATCAAACATTAATTACCTGAAAAAATATGTAGCGATCCTAATTCAACACGACTTTGTTTATCATTCGACAGCAAATATTATTTCACGTTAATTTCCCAATCCCGCTCACAGATGGCGCTGTACCGATAATTTCAATAGCGCGATGCAGGATCTTCGAACAGGATTTTCCGTTAAATATAAATTGGAAATAGGAATGTATTTGAATCACGTTTTCGTTTAGTTTTGTCGGCGGGCCGGACGGCGGACAGGCCGGAGTGAATACTAATCGACTTTGTATTATCGTTTTTAACCGACTTACCAAAAAAGGAGGAGGTTCTATGTTCGACATTATGTATGTTTTTTTTTTTTTTTTTTGTATGTTCACCGAAATCTCCGTCAATTGTGAACCGATTTTGAAATTTTTTTTTTGTTTGAATGAGTATACTTCGAAATTGGTCCCATTTTAATTTGGTGAAGATCTGATGAAGAACTTCGGAGATGTACAACAGAACTCTTCAATAAATAACGGAAACTCTCTCGGGATTGCTGTAATCGCATGTCTGTTTATTGTTTATACCATTTCAAAACGTAACATCAAGCCAGTACGCTCGAAAGGGTATGCAGGTCTCTCATTTCACCGGTTATATTCAAGTGTCATGTTATTCGGGTAATCTATTCTGTCGTTATAGGTACTTACTTAACAACTTCCCTATTAGGTAGGTACAACTAAAAAGTGAAAAATAAAAACTTTTTACAAAAAAATACTACCGACTTCCAAACTAGAAAGTGAAAAATAACTTTATTTTTGGAAGTCGGTGTCCATAACTTAAAAATTTGGTACCTACCAAAGACACCGACTAAAAAGTTTTTTTTTGGATTACAGCGACGTGAACCGGTGACTTCGTTACCTAACAATACAGGTATGCTTCATGAAAAAGCAAATATTACTTCTTTGATTTTTTTCTTGTATTTGGGAAAACCTAAATGAAGATAATAAATAGATGCTGGGGATCCTAAGGCGTAATTGATGTTGAAATATTTCAGTGTAGGACTAAACCATTGTAATCTAGAGCCTCGAGAATGAAAGAAAGGCGTCTGATAAATTATTCCCTGCGGACTGACATGACAAACGCTTTCCGTCCTGACTTACAAATTGTCAGACAAGATAAGACGCTGTAAAGCCGAGATGTTCTTGTATTTGTGAATCTCGGGTTATTTTTTTGAGTCTCTCATGTCGTAACTCATAAAATATGAATTCGCAAATGATTTTTCGTGTTCATTTTAGAGCTCTTATTTGACTACACTACATAAAATTCTCTTTTTAAAAGATGAAAACTAGCTAAAAATGTTGTAGAATGTAACAAAAGTACACCAGAGCACACCGGTCACAGATCAGAGTTCAGAAAATCCTCCAATTAAAAACTCCGCTTCAACAAACGAAACAAAACGTCGAACAGTTTTAGTTATAAAGCTGTTAACTTGGAATACAAACAGTTTGATTCTGCAACAGAATCGTTTACGTGGGTATTCACTGCAGTGCGCTTTGAAAGGAGGCCACCAATCAGAGAGCACAAATAAAATCATTTGAATGGAGTTAATAGAGCGGACGGACTGCCAGAGACGATTGGATGAGCTCTGCGGAATGCTGGAGCTACAAATATACCGATATGTTTATCTTGTTAAAATGTTTCTATTTACTAACTATGAGCATCAGCAGTTTGCACAGGGTGTTAAGGACTTCATGAGCATTCTCTTTAATATTCGTACTCGAATTTTCTCAGAAGCAGTCCGTAGTGAGAACTTGTGCGCAGTTGAAGGCGATAGACTAGTTCCCTATTATACTACTTTTACTTTTTGGTTTATTATAGGCGCACTTCTGCTTAACCCTTTGGGGAAGACAGTTTTATTTTTTAATTTAGCGTTAGTTTCTAACGATCATACGGAATTGAAGAAGTTGGAGGTAATGTTAACATACACTACCACGAAAATTAACTGAGAAGTATTACCATCATCATTAGCAACCAAGCAGACAGTCAGAACCATACACTAAAGAAAACACTCAAAAATATACTGAGCGAAAATGCAAGTACATTTTCCCAACAATGTCTAAGGAGAGGACACTTTTGTCCTTATTGAGCCCATAAATTGTGACCCGCCTGCCTGCGACGCTTATTATCTCCCTGCCCACCCTGCCGGGCGTCATGGCATGATCATGGCAGATATTACGGCAGACATGCTCCTAATATCTGGCGAACAAGACCTTTCGTTTGCTGGAAGTATTAGATAGTGAAGATAGGAGGAAACGCTGACAGTCATACAGACACGATATCTGTAATATGTACCAAAAAGTCATAAAAATTGCCTCTTTGGTACATATTACTGATATTTCAGAGCAATGAACCCCTGAAAGAAGGCTTAACTTCTCTTGAGGGTCGTAAGAGCAGACCTTTATTTAAAAAACTGGTTTTGTCATGTATCTCGGAGGCAACAAACTCATGTAACCGTCCAGTTCATTTGGCCAACCTGACCCCTACCGATGTCCGGACAAATGTAGAGGAAGAGGACTAACGGCCGCACCGATGAGGGTCCGTGTTATCTTATTAGTGGGAGGGAAGGGACGTGCCTAATTAACTAATTAAATTCCACATGTCTGTATCTTGGCGCCGTCGAGCGGGAGGTAACGCGATTACACGGAGAGAAACAACCGTACGGAGAGTAAGTGTTTGTTCTATATGAACAGGCAAATTAGATGAAGGGACTCAAAATGTTCCACGAAGTAGGGATGGAGATACTTAAGCCAGGAGACTAAAAATAACATTCTAAACGCCTGCGTGTTTTAGCTTTGGATTAATGATTTATTGAAATAAATAGATAGGTTTGTACCCGGCTGATGGCAATAAACTCCTCTCTATTACATAAGAGTTTAACATAACTGGCGGCATGTGGTGTGGGTACTATAGGTGCAATTCTGCCCAACCCTTCGGCGAATAAAGGCGTGATGTCATGTGATGTGAAAAGATTGATTCTATCATGATTAGAGTTTGACGACATGTCATACCGTTGACAACCGATTGGGTATTGGGGCAGAACAATTATTAATAGACACGAATAAAACATACAATATAAAACAAATACGAGTATTAATAAAACACAGTTATGAATAATTCCACAGCACGCACCGATGCTTGTCGACAGATACGACACGAGAGTGATTCCTGAAACGTTCCCATATTTAATTAAATTGCTTTCATAAAATGTCTGTTATTAAAAGCTGTTAAAGGGTAAACTAAAAAAGAAATAATTAATTTATAATGTTATTACAATAAATTGGAGATACACGTTGCCTACATGCATTTTTATTATACTTGACTGTCAATTAATTCAACAATGGCAAATCCTTTCAAAAGGAATCAATTCTTACAATATACACAAACAAAACATTCCGACCTAATAACCTAGCATATTATTCATCTTACTAAGAGTTAAGCAGCAATTAAAAGTTAGTTTGAAATAAACTATAAAGTGAAATAATTAACAAAATATAACTAACGTCACTAGCAGAGTTTTCGGCGTACCTGAGTACGCTGAAATTATAAACAGGAATTTATGAACAAAACTCAACTTGGTTTGTGTCACTGGCAGCTCTATAATTCAAGCAGTCGCCACGCGCCCGCTACGCTGGCGCTACGCTCCCGCCACGTCTCACAAAAGACTCAATACACAACATTTCCCTTTTGACAAAAGTTTAATTATCGAATGAAATTGGAAAATTCTAATTATCTTCGACGCCAGCGACAAGTTTAGAGATTATGTGTCCGGCGACGACCGGCGACCTTATACGTGTAGAAAGGTTGTTGTAAATTAATAACATGGTTTTGTTTTTAACTCCCGACGGAAAAAGAGGGGTGTTATAAGTTTGACGTGTGTTGCTGTGTATCTGTGTGTCTGTGTGACTGTCTGTGGCATCATAGCTCCTTGACGGAAGAACCGATTTTGATTTGGTTTTTGTTGTTTGAAAGGTGACTTTGTCGAGTGTTCTTAGCTATGTTTGATTAAAATCGCTTTAGCCGTTCAAAAGTTATCCGAAGTTTATTCTTTGAATCTGGGTTTTTTCGCAAGATAAATAAATAAATAAAAATAAAAAAGCCTTTTATTACAATAGAGATTGACAATTTAAAACAGTGTGCACACTGTTTTCGCAAGATATCGTGTCATAATTACATATTATGGTTCGATAGACTGACTACTACTAGATAAATTAAGCAGTGTGAAATAAAAATATCGGAGGTCTGAATATAATTTGTACGGTGCTGGAAGAATTTTAAAACTCATTTTGCATTCAAGTTTCACTATAATGTGAAAGTTACCAGTTCCAAAGTAACTGTAATTTACCAGCGCGTTTGGAACGAGTTCGAGATTCCATTCCACCAGCGATCTGACACAACCAACGTGCCAACAATGCCGGCGAGATTTATGTGGACGTTTCTATTGCAAAGGCCCATGTGAAATACAATCTCACTAGTGCGCTGTAAAGGGCCACACACCGTAAAAGCTAGTAAAGTTATAATCTGATCATCGCAATGAAATTCTATGTTTTAGCATAGGCAATGGGCTCACCCCCCAATAACTCAAAAAACTACCTATTCATCATTTCGTGTCGATTTCTCAAGTTTTGTCCGAAGAAAAAGATTTCATGTTTTTTTTAAATAGAAATTGTTGTTTGCATAATGCCGCTTTCAGATTTATTGTATATCACATTACCTTCGAATAATCTTGCAGTAAGCCATCTTTGATTCAATAGCGAAGTCACGTACAAAAACCACTAAATTGTAGCTAAATAATAAAATACATGCTCCGGAGACAAACGTGCGCGATTAGCTTCGTCCTACAGACCCGTAATGTGCCGTTATGAGGCTGTGCCCCGTTCCAGCGCTGAGGTAATGTTTTACGACTGATGTGCCTTACAACAAGTCGTTCTGTTTTGATCACTGGCGATATGAATTGTATGTCTTTCAGGTTATTGTGTAGGGCAAACTATATTTCAAGATAATTTTAATATAGACCTGTAAACTTCATATTTGATTCTGCCACAAGGGACACTGCATACAAATATGAGTTTAATAACCAAAATAGTTCTGCACATGGTTCCGTAGCACAATATTCGTAGCATTCCCGCTACGCTTTGTAGCGCATTGTTCCGTAGCTGCCTCGGTGTAGCGCTACGTAGTGACGTCACGCGTCAGCTGCTACGGACGTAGAGTCGTAGTCTCGTAGCTTAAGCTTTGTGTAGCGGGCTACGCGGCTACGGTGCTACGAAATATCTACGACATATTGTGTGTGCTCCAACGATATTTTGGTGAGGGCTTGAAGAAACAGTTTGCAGTGTAAATCGGAGCAAAACGCTATTCCCGACATAATGACTTTTGGAAAACAGAATATATAATAGTTTTCCTGTTTGGATGTCCTCGATTTTGGTGTAGAAAGTCAAGCGGAAATCCAAATAAAACATACAACACATGGATTAAAATTTTATCATTTACGTTTTCTAGTGAAGGTAAAATAAACAATGACAATAGCTTACTTGGGAAGCTATTTTGGTACTTAATACAACAATTTTAACCTGAAGACAGCATTTCCAGACACATTTATCCCACGACATTTTACGACCCACCAGCTAGTTAGTATCGTACGTGTGCAATACGACGATACTAACAAAACTCCAGTCTGACACAATACAACGCTTTTCACCTCCGAGCTCCGAGCTCCGAGCTCCGAGACGACGGATCCGTTTAAAAGATGTGTCGCGTGCGATTCTCTAATGGAGATTGTAAGAGGGACAGACACAGGTGGCGGACACGTGTCTAATAAACGTATAGTGACTGAAGAAGTAACAATATCTAGTTTACTGTGTCATTAATTTACCTCTATGAGCCACCGTTCAGGAAGATTTCACCTTATCATATGGAAAACTGTGAAATTCGTCTTTATTTTCGATAAGACATATTATTATCTGACGTTAGTAAACTCGTCCCTAAATAATAATAGTCGAAGTCAAAGCAAGCAACCGAATTAAATGGAAAGGGGGAGGCAGGGAGCGCAGTGCATGGCCATAGTAAATATAGGCAGGTTAGATTAGATTACGACGATTCAAACTATAACAAGCGTAACGTGTCATTAAAACCAATAAAAGCTCTTTTAATAGGTGTTAAACACAAACAATCCTAGACCCAATATAAAAGGTCTCACAACCGCAATAATACCTAATATCAATACTCAAATGGCCACTAAACAGGATTCCCTAATATTATAATATCTCTTATCAGAGCTCGCAGCCTCCCATGCCGATTGGTATTCACACAATGGCCCATTTGATTGGCGATCCTCCTCCAATGGCCGCGGCCTGACGCCGGATGTTGTACACTAAATGTTAAGTGGTTAGTTTGAGTTATTTTATAGCGGGCATAAAAGTAAATAATTTGATATAGAGAGAGGGTTATTGTATTTGTACAGTGTATAAAAGTAATGTTAGTTTTATGTAGGTTTTGTCTTTTATTTTGGCTTTGTGTTTCTAATACGTTTCTATAGGATAATGCCAAATAAATCACATACAATTAGCCTATGACCTCAGTGCCAGATGCGGCCAGGGAACTCTGCAGTAATCTATTGTACTACCAATTATTATTCATAAGAATCAAGTTTTATCAAAAACAAAATACCTGCAGATGTTGGCAGTGAGATCTCGTGTATTCTATCGGCACTTGTCGGAAGATTCATTCATTTTAAAGGTTTCTTTAGTTTCCTGATAGTTTATTTTAATAATAGAGATCACCACAGTGATATCATATTAAATGTTTTTATAACATAGGTATGTTTCGGGATAAAATGCCTTGAAATAGTTGAAGCAATATTTCTATTTTTGTATCCAGTGACATAGAAACAGAAACATTGATCAAGCCACAGCCAGCAGAGTTGATATCAAATATAAACAACAACAATCGAACCGATGGCTCTACCTCTATTTACCTGCCTATTACGTAAACATGCTACAAACACAGCCTCCATTCGATGGAGCTTGACTCGCAGCAGCTCACAGATCGGCTGCATCTGTATGTTTGTATGTCACTGTTATAATATAGCGCGGGTACACAGACAGATTCGATTGTGATATGTTTATATGATTGTGCAGGAAACAGTAATTGGGCATATCAGGAAATTGGAGAACAGAAGTGGCCTGAGGGATCAAGTTAGCGGTGTAGGCAGACTATGTAGGTATAGTTACAGTCAGTTGAAATTCGAAGTTTAGTATTTGAAACATTCTATACAACAAAATATCTTAAATGTTGAAAAAGTTTAGTTATCTAATCAAAGCTAATATTATGAGCAGGTAATCTCTGGTAATACTGCTGATCCCATCCTTTTAAAGTTAGACAGCTACACTGCTAGCCATAGGCTACTTATTATTCCGGATGATACACGGTTCCTGTGGTATAAGTATCGGAGAAAAGCTAGTTCTGTTATGACAGGATTGCCTCTTCAGCAGTCTTCAATATTTCCACTCAGTAGGCATGTATTTCTTCTCTTGGTATTATTGACATCTGCCTCTAAAAGGCGCACAGTGTGTGTTGAAGTTAATCTCGAATACTAAGCTAAAATTTTTAACGATAAGTACGCTAGCATTTCACAAAGTTTTTCAATCTCAATTTTAAGCGTGAAATGTTTGTTGGACTTCTGACTTATATGAAAATGTTCCCTCCTTAAAATTAGGTATGTTGTTAACAAAACTGTTTTTGAAATGGTCATAATATAGTTTCATGACAAATTGTACTCACAATGCATTATAAATAATTCAGATACTACACAGTATTGTTCACATGACAGCGTCATATATTTACCCAGTGAGCTATCATTTAACTTTCAACAGGTTCTGAGCGAGTCAATAGGAGCGCGCTGTATTGTTCGTCCCCCTTTCAATTCGTTCGCTTTAATAAAAGTATTCAATGTATTTCTGTCCTACTCAACACTGGCCTGGATCGACTTACAAATGATTTGTAAATTAAATTAATTGGAAATTTAACGTTTTGTGGAAACTTTCCATTATGGCGGGTAGGTTTTCTATTATATCCGATTCAATTTCGAGTACAAAAACGGAGAAACTTGGTGTTAATGGTATATTATATAAAACAGCTTAAATCACAGAATAATGTAACAACTTTAACAACAAAAGCATCATAATAATACTATACACAAACGTGATTGCCAGCAGAGTGTATGGCCCTGTTATTACCTTGTCAATCTCATCATTTCCCTACAATATTACCTGGCGCGTGCTACAGAGCGGCACTTTACTGCATAACCCAGTATATACCACTCTTGCTCAACGCATCGTAACGCACCGCTTCGCTCGCTCGCTAACAGCCCATCTGAGCAATTTGAGCGCTTTTAGTGTATCAGCTCAGCTGAGCGACCTCTGCCTTGTCGCGGGAATTTGCTGTTAACCTTGAAACTGTTGAAGGACTATATGTTGCAGGGAAATGTTAATAAGTAGTTATGGAGTTTAGATACGATTCAAGTTTATTATTCTACAGAACCACCTATCATTTTACAATACAACCGAATGCAGAAAATCATCTTATAATTTTCATTTTAACCCCCGACGGAAAAAGAGGGGTTTTATAAGTAAAGTTTGTAACAACAAAGTATACCAGACTCGATCATTCCAACATGAAGACTTTTATGAAGACTTTCTTGTTAGCTTTTTACTGCTTTCATGATGCTTTTTACTTGTATGTATAGTTAGGTGTTGCCATGAACATTAAACACGGGAACAAGGTTTAAGTGTCAATAAAGAGGTGTTGATAGTGACGAGTTGTGTCGCTTGCGACGTTACGACGTCGTAACACTTAGCGCCGGCGCCGATTCGACGCTCACTTTTATTGTTCAATGTCATGGCGGATGCGCGAGGGAGAAAAAAGAAGACGAGGCAAGTAAGATAAGATAAGATAAGATATATTTATTTCTAAGTATATGGTACATTAGGTCTTAATATTAAACAGTTTCACATACACTACCGTTGCCGGTGTAGAAATATTAAAATTAACTTATAAAATCAGTGTCCAAGCTCCAAAGCGGCCACAACAATATAATTGTAGTAAGTAATTTCTCATCGAAACGCGAGAAGAGGCTATGTACCCCCATTGCGCGTCAATAAGCAGACACAATAGAAACAACATTAGATTACGCATACTTGGTGTGCGCGCGACGTTTAAGGCGTACAATATTATAAATTAGTTCAGATATTTTTTATACAATGATAAGAGAATTATGAATGAAATGTCAAAATTGAATAATTATACAATGTCAAATGCTTAAAAAATAAAACAATTCAAGTTAACAAGTGTAAATTAATAAAATGTAATGTCAAAATTTATAATTTAAAAATTCATTAACTGAATAGAAACAATTGTCTAAAAGCCAGGCAAATATTGTTTTCTTAAATTTATTCGTGGGCAACACTCTGATGCGTGAGGGTAAATTATTAAATATTTTGATTGCCATGCAATTGGAATTCCTGCTATACAATTGTAGTCTCTGGCTAGGTGCAAGTAATTTATTTGGACTTCTGCTTTTCACTCTTTTAGAAATGTTCTCATACAATGGGAACATGTGCGAATACCTTTTAATAAACATACAAATCTCAAAAATATATAGGCAAGGAAGTGGAAGAATTTTCAGTACTTTAAATAATGGCTTACAATGATCTAAATAATCTGCTCCATACACAGCTCTGACACATTTTTTTTGTGCAATGAATGCACTGTTCACATCCACTGAATTACCCCATATCACGAGGCCGTAACGCCGCACTGATGCAACATAGCCATGATATGCACTTAGGGCTGTTTCTTTACTGGCTATTCGTCTCAGTTTTCGAAGAGCAAACACAAATTTGTCGAGACGAGTGCAGACTTTTTTTACGTGATCTTTCCAATTTAATTTTTCATCTATAACTATTCCCAAGAATACGGTTGAAGGTACAGGTTCCAAAATCGAATTATTGTAGTGTATTTGAGGTGGTTTTACTAAGGAATTGTATGTTTTAAATTGTACTAACTTTGTTTTTTCAATATTTACACGCAAATTATTAGATTCCAGCCATTTTAATGCTTTTAGTATTTCATTGTTAGTGTCAGTTTCTAGGTCATTCCTGTTAGAAGATTTTATTGTGAGAGTAGTGTCATCAGCAAATAGTGTACAATTATGTTTTAGGTTCTTGCAAAGGTCATTTATGTATATTATAAATAATGGAGGCCCTAATACGCTTCCCTGAGGAACACCACAACTATTTATTTTTAATTCTGAACTATATGTTTTGTTTGTATTATTGTAAATTTTTGATACTACTGTCCTTTGCTGGCGACTCGATAAATAACTTTTAAGCCAGTCATGCGCCTTGCCTCTTATGCCGTATTTCTCCATTTTGCAAAGTAGGCGATCATGGGGGACAAAATCAAATGCTTTGCTCATATCTAAAAACACTGACAATACAGGCATTTTGTTATTGAGGGCTTCAGATATCAGTTTGACCAATGTAAAACAAGCAAGAGAAGTTGAACTATTCTTCCTAAAACCAAATTGGTTCTCAGTAAGGATGCTGTTTTTGTTTAAAAAGTTAATTATTTTCTCGTACATTGCCTTTTCAAAAATCTTTGATAGGATAGGGATCAATGTAATTGGTCTATAATTGGACATATCCGTGCGGTTACCTTTTTTGTATAGCGGTTTGACAATAGATTGTTTTAATCTAGTAGGAAATGTGCCTGTCTCAAATGACAGATTTATTAAATAACTTAAAGGTTCTACTATGCTTTCGCTACTTAGTTTTATTATTTTTGTGGTTATTTCATCATATCCAGTAGCGTTAGTATCATTTAAAGAGTTGATAATTTTTACAATGTCTTGTTCATTTACTGGAGTCAAAAAGATACTGCCAGTGTTAGTGGTAATGTCAATGTTACTTACGTTATTACTATTGCTAAGATTAATTTTATTGGTCATTTCTATAAAATAGTTATTAAATTGATTGCATATGTCATAAGGATCATTAATTATATTATTATTTATTATTAATTCTTTGATATCATTTTTATAATTATCATTATTATTTATATTATTTTTTATAATAGACCATGTCGCTTTGCATTTATTTTTAGAATTATATAAATATTTTGTGTTATTTATTAATTGTGAATGTGATATACACGTTTTTAAAATTCTAGAATAGTTCAGGTATCTTCTTTTATGATATTTTTTGCTTAAGGCATCGTGTTGGTAATTATAATATAAAGTTCTCTTTTTTATGTACGATATTTTTATACCTTTACTTATCCATTTATTTTTTATTGGTTTATTATATTTTTTTATTGTTATTTCTGGTAAACATAGTTTGTAAAAGAGAATATATAGGTCATGAAATTTGTTAAATGCAATGTTGCAATCTGTTTCCTTATTTATTTATTTATTTATTTATTTATTTTGGGAAAACAAACAGTTACACAAAAAAAATACAAAAGATAAAAATTAAAAAAAAACTAACAAAATTAACATATGTGTAACCCACAACGTTATCCACATCTTAATTAAATAATATTACCAATGCCCACGACTGAGGCTGAGAGTAACATAAATAAACAAAGTCAAATGATCAAAATTGAATAACAAAAAAAAAACATTTAAATAAAAATTGAGACAAAATCCAAAAAATTCTTAATTAAAATTCAAAGTAAATTATAATGCAGCAAATAATTAAAAATCATAAAGTAGGTACTTATTTAAAGTTTCAAAAGTTATTAAATTCATAAAATATTTAAAATTAAAAATAACTAAAATGTCAAAAGTAATTAAAATTCAAAAATTTGTTAAATCTAAAAAGTAATTAAAATTCAAATACAATTTAAATGTCAAACATATATAAAATCTAAAGTTTCAATAAGAAAAAAATAAAATAGGCGATACAATTTTTAAAACTATCAAAAATAATTAAAATTCAATCAATAATAGGAACAATAAACATTGAACCACATCAATACAAAAACAATATATAAGAAATTCAATCAAATTAGCTAAAACTACAGTTCTTGTTTTACTTATCTGAGCCACTAACTAAGTTGATCAAGGAGATCCTGAACTTATTCGAAGACAATGTAAACATGTCCAAGTCTACAAAAACGTCATTGAAATTTTTTGCCATACGTCGAAGAGGCGCGCGAACTCCAGCGTTGGTGCGGCAGGAGGAGACTGCGAATAGCGGACGTGCGCGCACCCCTCGTACAATGACAGTCCTCGGAACAACGTAGCTTAACTTATTGGCAAGATCTATGCAGTCATACCTGCCATTACATAAGTCATAGAGAAACATAGTTTCTAGGAAAAGGCGTCTAGATTCCAAGCTTAACAAATCAATATTCTTGTGGGGTGAATTGGGCAAACTCAAATCGTGGCGGCACCGATACTTTAGGGCTTTTAGGAATTTGTTCTGTACCCTTTCCAAGCTGTCGATATATTTCTTATAAAGGGGATTCCAAATTTGTACAGCGTATTCAAGTTGTGACCTAATTAACGACTTATACAAATGCATGTAGGTATCTATGCGCTTAAAGTCACTGGCAGCTCTCATGACGAAGCCATACATACGGAAAGCGTTATTTATTATTTTATGAATATGTTTATCAAGATGCAGTTTAGAGTCCAATAGTATTCCCAGATCCTTTACCGACGTAACTCTTTGCAATATACAGTTATCCAATGTGTAACTACTATTTACAAAGTTTATTTTCTTTGTAAATGTAATACACACACACTTAGATGAGCTTAACTGGATTTTGTTTTCTACACAATAACTAGTAAATCGGTTAAGATCCTCTTGTAGTAGCACAGTATCAGTATGGTCACGAATTGGTCTGTAGATTTTCAGGTCATCTGCATATAGCAAAAATTTTGAGTGAATGAAACAAGACTCGATGTCATTAATAAAAAGAATAAAAAGAAGAGGTCCCAAAATAGAGCCCTGTGGCACACCAGAAGTAACGCCGATTGAGTTGGACCGATAGCCTTTAACTACAACTCTTTGCGACCTGTTTGAGACATATGATGCAAACCAGCGAAGCAGATCCCCACGAATGCCATTATACGCAAGCTTTCTGAGAAGCAGCTCATGATCCACCTTATCAAAAGCCTTACGGAAGTCTGTGTACACCGCATCCACTTGTACCTGTCCATCCATATTATTAAACAAGTAATCTGTAAAAGTTAATAGATTTGTAGCAGTAGATCTTTTTTGAACAAATCCATGTTGTTGTGTGAGAATAATGTTATGAATGGTTGGGTAAATTGCTTTGTGTACAAGTCTCTCGAAAACCTTAGACAAGGCAGATAGGATAGATATGGGGCGGTAGTTTTCAACATCGTGTTTAGAACCTGTTTTATGTACTGGGGTTATGTAGGCCTGTTTCCAAACTTCTGGAAACGTACCTTCAGTAATGCATTTATTATAAATATGGCTTAAAGGAATGTACAAACTATCAGCTGCTCTTCTAATAAAGTAAGGGGGCAACCCATCTGGGCCGGGGCCCTTAGTAACATCCAAAGACTTCAAAGCTTGCAGTACCTGATCAGGACTGAAAGAGATATGATTAATAATAACGCATTTGTCTGAAAAGATTTCGGGGGGCGACCAATCACTGTCATTAAAAGTGGTAGCTTCATAGACCGACTGAAAAAAGTCAGAGAACATATCACAAATGGAATTCGGGTCACTGGAATTAACATTTTTGTAAACTACCGAGGCTGGTATACCACCATTGGATTTGCGATTAGCCACATAACTCCATAAATTCTTGACATTCTTCCTTATATTATCCTCGACACCATTTATGTATCGACTATAACACTTTTTACACTCCATTTGGAAACTCCGCCTAAGAAAAGAGAACTGCTCGTAATCGGACAGGTTATTATACGTTTTCCATTTAATCCAGGCCTTATTTTTACCATTAAATATTCGTATTAGTGATCTGGAAAACCAGACTGGGAATCTTGATGACTTAGAATGGCTTATAGGAGTATAGGTTTTTATTGTACCTAAAATGTTATTGTAAAATGTGCTGACGCACTGCTCCACTGAGAGCCCATTAAAAGTCTGATTCCAGTCAATTTTACACAAGTCGCGATTGATCTGTTCATAGTCTGCTTTATAATAATTATATTTTAATATTTTCGCTTGCAAGAGATTTTTATTATTTTTAGATATGTGGGTAATTGTCGTGCAAAATGGAGGGTGATAATCATCTATTGGAAGTAATATACATGTCGGTATGGATACAATGCAGTTTGTGTTGCTTATTAGCAAATCCAAGATGCGACCTTTGTGGTTTAGGATATGGTTAAACTGAGCGGCATTGAGTAATGACATGAAGTTACTCATATGTTCGCTCAGTGAGTTATTACCATTGCATTGTAGGGCTGTAGCGTCGCCGTCACTACTTGGAAGCCAACTTATATTAGGCAAATTGTAATCGCCAAACATATAAAATAAATGTATGTTTAATCTGTCCAATATATCATGCAAGTGGTTATAATGAGACAAGTATGTTTCGTCGGTGGATTTCGGGGGAATGTATACAGCGCATATTACACATTTGCTGTCCCTGTTACTACCCGGAAGTTGTATAAGAACCTGTTCAATGTGAGATGTAGCTGGCGGATCTAGCGGTACGAGGGTAGATCGTAAGTCTTTAAGCACCGCCACGAGAACCCCGCCACCTTCCTTTTTGTTGGTCGCAATACGGTCCCGATCACATCTATAAACTATGTAGCGGTTGTCTATAAACTCATCATCAAGAATCTGAGGAGTGAGCCATGTTTCTGTCAAGATTATAATATCATAACAGTTTGATAGTATATTCATGTACAGGATATTGAGTTTGGTCCGAATACCCCTACAATTTTGATAATAAATAGTCAGTTCATCCATTGGTAGTAGAGTGAGGTTTAAAAGAATATATTTCGAATAGTTTATAAAGCTCAAACTCGTAGACTAGTATTTTAACCAAGTAGCTAAAGTTTAGATTGGAGTTAGTATAAATAAAAATTAATATGACATAATGCAGTGACCACAGATACGCCCACAAAGTAATCCGCATACAAAAGCGATTTAAAGAATTCAAAAAATATTTTGGGGGTTGCAAGAAGTAAATTGAACTGTAGAATTCATCAGTACATATACAAGACAAAAACGAAACAATAACAACAATTATGACTTTACAAGTAGACATAAAAAACACAAAATTTTCATTAGAATATTCATAAAAGTGGGCGTTCAAGTAATTAAATAACATGTTTGGAGGCACCTGGCTTAATTTTAAGAATATCCTGATGGGATCGTATGGCGATTGCTGATTTCCCGTCAGCCTCCCGTACGAGAATTGTAGCATGTTTAACCCACACGTATTTAAACTTATTTTTGCTGGCAGCTTCTCGGCAGGCGCGAAACAACTGCTTGTTCTTTAGTGTCAGGTGTTCGTTAATGTAAATCGGCTGCGGCGCGCCGGATATTCCAAGTTGATCCGTTTTTAAACCCTTTGCCAGTCGAAATGCACTCAGGATATTATCTCTAAGTACTCGGGAACCAAGTTTTACAACAATATTTTTCGGTTTATTATTTTGACTCTGTGCATGCGGTACACGATGAATGGCAATGATGTCTTTCTGACTCAACGAGCAATTTGTTTTTGCACAAATAGTTTCCATAAGCGTAATCAAATTCTCAGAGCGCCTTTCGGGGATGTTACATAGCTCTAAGTTACATTGACGAGCCTGTTGTTCCAGTGTATCGATTTTCACCTCCAGCTTAAATATTGTGTCATTCAGAACTTCTGTAGACTGTTCACCAAACGAGTTCACCTGTTTTTTCAATTCGTCTTGCTGGTCCGATGCAAACTGAAGAGATTTCTGCAGGGACACGACATCTTGCTTCAGACTGTCTTGCCTCTCATCTAGCGCGGTCACGTGCAATTTCAATTTTACGTGCTCAGACCTCAGAGAATTCAACTCACTTTTTATATCAGTAGTAACTTGAGTAACTGTGGCCAGATCGGTTTTAATGGACACAATATCATTAGCGATTTTCGACATAGCGCCGTCGAAATAACTCCGTAACTCGTCTAGTCTCTTGTCCATAACCTGAGTGAGATCACAAATAGCGGTTGCCACTTCACATTCCGATTCTTTTCTCTTCACATTCCTTTGCCTAGTATTGCCATTTTTCTTTCTCTTATTACTCTCCAAGCTAGTCATATTAGGGGATGAAGCAGATGAGGTAGGAGATCTCGACATTCTGATCAATAAATCTCAGTGGATGCACTATTAAAACAATTGACAAGTGGCGTTTGTTTACACGTTGCGCCGATAGTGGTCTAATATTTCGCGGGGCGAATTAGTTATCGTCCTCTCAGAGGCAGCGTTAATACACTGCGCCGTCTACGACAACAACTCTTTGTCGCGAGCGCTCGCATGCGTCACTGAGCGTAGGCGCACGCCGAAATGTTACCTATGCGCGCTGCGTAACCGTGAGAGTAGCATACACTGCGCGAAAAATGACTTGTCATTCGCTCACCGTTTGTCCAGCGGAGATTCAAATTTTTTACACTTAACTTCAATAATTGGTCCAGTTAAACACTGTTTAGCACTTCTTCACATGAATTACACGTTATATTATAATTATAGATGATAATTGCATCACTTGGAGCAGTTTCTATTTAAAATCAAGTCCAAATTCACTTAACTTTTGAATTTAACAATAGAGCAAAATTTCACGTAATCTTAACCGTTCGGCCGTTAGGGCAAAGATGATTATATTTTTCTTATATATTTCATTAAAACTTAAAGCCGATATACAATCAAGAAACTTTTTAATATTGTTTTTATTGTAATCTCTTTTGACTTCATAAAAGAAATTTGGGATCTTCGGCTTATTATTAGATATCGGAAGAAAGAACGTTAATGACTGCCCAGTATCATGATCCGAGAGGGCTAGGTTATGTATACTGCTTTTTGTGTCTAGTATCGAGATATTACTGGCTATTTGATCTATGCAGCTCTTTTTCCTAGTGGGCATTTTAATATGTGTCAATAAGTTGTAATTATGCAAAATAGATAGTAATTCTCTTGTTTGTGTAGTGTCTTTTAGGATATCAATGTTCCAGTCTCCGCATATTACGATACGATTCCTACTTTTATGAGTTAATTTGTGTAACAAAGCCTCCATTTTTTTTAAAAATATACCGGCATCGGAATCCGGGATTCTATAAACACATACTAGTATCAAGTTTTGACTCGGAACTTCTATACCGCAGCATTCGAAAGAATAATCGCTAGACATTTCATTTGTTATTTTTAAAGGGCTAAAAACGAAATCCTCCTTCACCAATATACACGTGCCACCCCGTTTTTTATTGGATCTTGAATAATTTGCAGCTAACTTGTAGTTTGTAAGTTTAAGATTACATTCATGACCGGATTGTATAAAAGTTTCGCTAAGACAAATAAAGTCTATCACGCCCATCTCTTTCGTTAACTCAGATATTGTTACTTCAAAAAAATCTAATTTATTGAGTATTCCAGCTATATTTTGATGCAACAATGTAAGTTGTTGTTTATCATAACAGGCATTGTTTTTAAAGGGAGGCACGAAAAAGCTCATTCTGTACATGAGCCTTACTCGTAAGTGATATTTGTGAATTCTCATGGTCATAATCCAATGGATATTTTTTTATGTCAACAAGTATGCGATTGAAAATACTTCCAAATATACACTTTATACCTTGTTTATTAAGTTTGCCTGTTTTACATGAGAACATTTCCAAGGAGAGGTCACGATTCGTATCAAAGAAATATGCATAATTATAATTTTGTATGTCCATATAAAGTAAATTATTAAACAATTCCACTCGATAGTTATGAATTAGGGCACCCCTTACGTATTACGAGAGCATACAATCACATTTGTATGAGTTGTTTGTTCCAAGGATTCTCTAATTAGTCTAACAAGTTCGATGTAGTCTTCATTATCTTTGAAGTCCCTTTCACCAATCATTACTAAACAATAGTCGTCCATG
Source organism: Anorthoa munda (assembly GCA_945859665.1). NCBI lineage: Eukaryota > Metazoa > Arthropoda > Insecta > Lepidoptera > Noctuidae > Anorthoa > Anorthoa munda. The sequence continues at coordinate 29,065,088 of OX243911.1, read as the reverse complement.
TTAAAATCTTGAACCTTGTTTGTGATATTTGTGAGCATTTCTTTCACTTTACAATTAGGTGACACATAATGGCAATACTCAAACTGTTCGCAAAAGGTATCTTCTATAATTTGCACCGGCCGATAGTTGTTGCAGTTACTAAGGACACATAGTTTCCTTTTTCTTTGCTTTTCTTTTATTACATAATTTCTTCTCTGGTTCTCCCATTGTATGATTTCTGCTTCGTTACGTACTGTGACATCAGTTGTGCTTAGATCGTACTGCTTCAAGTTACAGTTGAGATCTAGAGGTGAACCATTCTCGCTCGTACTGCGTGCAGCGCCATCTGTTATGGTTTCCTTATATTTTTTTGTTTCTAGATCTATGTCTATAAGACTCATATCAAGGTTCTTTTTGGTAATATTCAAATTTTGTCTCATGCATTTATTTTTCTTTAAGGTTGAGTGTTTTTTTGTACTACTAGGTTGGGCGGTACATAGGTTTTTTAGTTTAACTATGACATTTTGTTGTTCAGTTGTTTGTTTCTTCAAGGTGGCGTTTTCCATGACTAAGTTGTCAACTGTAAGAGGGCATGATTTTGATTACTTTTGCATACCTGTACTAAGATAAGAAAGTTGATCTCTGCAGTACTTTCAGAAGAGTTTATAGTAGTCCTACGAGCTTCAATGGGACACATCCAACGATGTATATATACTAAATACTAGACTTGGCGATCCGAACACACTCTCTGTACGACTGAACTGTACTACAATCTGTACACTTTACTCTAAACTATGCTGAACGAAACGCATAATCGTCATGAATCTCATGGCGATTACGATGTTTTGATCGCGAGTAAACTAAACTCTTTAAGCGATTAGCTGCATTTTTTAATAGTTTAATTAGAAAACATAAATATTTTAGCGATGCAGCGAACTTTAGTTCTAACTTACCAGCATTTTAAAGTTTTTTTTGTTCTTGTCTATCGGTAGAATGTATGTCAATGGACACATCGAACTTTAGAAATAAACCTTCGCACAGGTATTACTGATTTACACGAAGCTGTTAATAACTCTTCCTTTTGGCTTTGCCGTATTCGAGTAAAAATTAAATCTGCTAGTGAAAATTCTCCAGATAAATAATTCCGTTGGATACCGCAAAACCCATTCCCATTCCGAGAATACGTCGTAAGAACATTACCGATGTAGGCCGACACGCGGCTTCAGCGTAAGATTAGCATTATCGTTCACTCTAATACCCGAAGCACTCCTCCGTAACCGAGTCTACTCGAGTTTTACTCCACTCTGACGACACAGATATATCTCACTGTTGATGGTTATACCCACTCTGATATAATGACACAGAAAATCTACACAAAATGAAAATGACAAGCAAAACTTAAAAGGTATAAAATTTCAAGAAATAAAGAATAAGAATACACGATGTAAAAGAATATGTCATGCCTTAATGTTGCCAACCAAGAAAAGTTTTGACGTGAAGAAATGTAAGAAAATCAAAGAGATTATATTTGACGGCTGAATAACTGAGTTTATGAGGAAAGTTCATGTTGTTGTAACCTTTTTCTACGAGATAAGGAAAATTATTTGTGGAAGAAAGTGTTTGAAGGGATGATGATAGTATGAATTATGGATGATTGGAATGAGTTTACTAAGACTTTTGACTATTTTTAGTGATCAATTGAAACCTTGCTAAGCTGATATAGAGTACAGAGTGTTTGATTATGATTATTTACTATGTTTGTCATTGCCATTATCTTTAGACAATCACCATTCAATTTCATGGAAGCATAAAGCAGATTTTAAAGCGATAGCACCCAGGCACGATGCCTCTCCTACACAGATATGATATCGTGTGAGATCGTAAAGCTGGCATTGTGTCGCACATAATCGTAAAGGTAGCGCAGGGGGTAGGCAGAGCGCCAGTAACGAGCCGACGGACTGCTACATAAAATGTTCGCGTGAAATTTTTACTATCCGCGATATGTTTCTACTAAAATTCGTCTTTTATACTTCGGTGCTTAAAATAGAAGAGTTTTTTTCGGCCACGCTACATCGGTATCCTGCGTGGGATCGATGTGTGATTTTACGTACTTAGGTTCTCATTCTTGTTCATAACTGGCGATATGTACGTGCATTATAGATATATTTACGAATACAGACATTATGCTATGTTATCTTATTCTTCTAATATAAATTCTCCTATTAGTAAGATACGCCAGGTATTGCAAAACATGTACAAATCTGAGCATTACGTCTACAAATAGGTAGAGTCTGACTATTATAACTATGCGTAACTCAAAAATGTGGCAAACCGACAATTTTGGGAAGGTAACACCGTCTGTACTACCAAAAAGGATTTTTATTATTATTTTTTTTTTTGTTTTTGGTTGGCTACTTTGTTTATATTCCAATTAATTCCTAGTAAATAATAATCACTTTAGTACGATGCAGTGTGGATTTGATACAGTTTTGTCACTGTGAGTGACCGTTCACAAAGTTTGTTGTTTTGCTTCATAATGTTGTAATTTGAAACGATCTTGTTGTAAACAACATGAACAGGCGTATGAGTATTCGAAAAAGTGTTCTTAGTTAAATAACATCTATTAAGCAAAAACCAAAAGGCAAATATCAAAATTATTAGATCCACGTACACGTCAACGTATATCATCCGATATCTTGTAAATACTGTCGTTTTTGGCTAAGAACGATATCATACTGTTTCTTCACATCTTGGAATTTACATAACATGTAATATAATAACTCCCGCACTCCACTTCTAAAAGGTTAAACCATTTTTCTAATTGGATTTGAGAAAAACAATGTACAGCGTAAGCAATCTTACAGCACAAGTACCAAGAAAGTGACAGATGTAAATGCATACCACATACAAAACTCCTTGGGGATACCAATTATGAGTTCTGAATAGTTATAATAGCCAGACTCTATACATCATTACAAGACATATCCTGCTGAGAGTCATCGTTCAAACATTCGTGTCGTGACATCGTTCAAACATTGTGTTGATCATCAGCTCAGCATACAAACGACAACAGCCGTCTGTGTCTGAGGCAACACGATATTTTGCGAAGTTGCTATGATAATAATACTATATTTTATGGTTTGAAACGTTCAAGACGACGCACGCATTAAAGAATGAGCAATCTTACTAATATTTTAATGCAAAAGTTTAGATGGATGAATGTATTTGAATAGATTACCCGAATATCATGAAACTAGAGCATTACCGATGAAATGAGAGATCTGCATACCCCTTAAGAGCGTACTGGCGTGATATTATGTTATGAAATGGTATAAGCAATAAACAGACATGCAATTGCAGCAATCCCGAGAGATTTGCCGTAATTTATTGAAGAGTTCTGTTGTATATCTTCGAAGTTCTTCATCAGATCTTCACCAAATTAAAATTGGACCAATTTCGAAACATACTTTTTCAAACAAAAAAAGAATTTTCAAAATCGGTCCAAAATTGACGGAGATATGCGTGAACATACACAAAAAGAAAAAACAAACATAATGTCGAACATAGAACCTCCTCCTTTTTGGTAAGTCGGTTAATAATCAGAGATAAATCTATATTTATCTCCTTTTTATTTTATGTGGCTTCCTACATCTTCAACCTTCTTGATAAAATCCCGCAGTGTTACGAGCCCCTCGGGAAGCAATATCGCGAGATGATAGAGTATTCCTGCCTCCGCACTACTCCGTCACGGCATATGTATGAGCTTAAAATTATAATTCATAACGTGTCCTCTTGGGTGAAGTTTACGATCGGCCAGCCGAGTAAACTGTAAACTTACCACTATTAAATAAAGATGTATGAATATTTCTAGTATATATTTATAGAGCAATAGAAGGCATTCATTCTTCGCATGGCAAAGAGAAATGGACTGGGCAAAACTGCCACAAAATTAACTACTCTGTAGAAATAACCAAAGCGAATGTGCCAATACTAGTCTCTTTTCTGTAGGTCATAGTGGCGAAGGTGACACTGCAAGTGTCTGACGTTGACAAATCAGAATCCTGAAATAAAAAAAAAACAACTGCACGATCACATTATCTCTCTCAATTTTTTTAACGGTATTCACAGACGGATATCGCTCAGTCTATTCCTTGTATGTCTAGTAGTAGATTCTACGTGAATGAAGTCATAGGTTTACGAGCGATGATGTCAGACTGACATAAAACTGAAGAAACCAGTTGATCTTATGTCTTAGACTTTACGGGCGAGTCTTAGCTCTTTGCTACGCGGCTACGCTTTGGCGGCGCGGGAAGATTCTGTTATTGACTGGTTTCACGTCAATCTGTGTCGTGATTGAGGTAAGGTTTACGAGTATTTTCGGGGGGTTTTTTTTAAATGATTTTTAGTCAATGGTTTGTTGTTATAAAAATATTATACGATACAATAACTACAAAACAGTGCCCGGTCGTAAATATGACTTGCTAGCAACATGGTGGGAGTGGGCCAAGATTTAGCCGAATTCAAACATAAACACTCTCACTTTACATTTAAATATTAGGATTATTGTTTTAATCATGCTGTGTTTGTCTCTCTGTGTCTCTCTTAAAAACACCCGATTTGATGCTAAACATACTACCACATCGTTATCCAGACCAATAGAAACACCAACTAACATATTAATTAACAACTATAATATACATAACTACATTGTTTCAACTACTCGCTTCTAAAGGTCAAGGCTCTCAAGAGAAACGTTTGTTATTTGACAAAGGTAGACCAGTTTATATGATTGAGTTACGTTTATATTGCGGTAGATAGTAGTGATACCTAAATTAATGTATAATTCATAGCCAGCAGAGCGATAATCCCTCATCAACCGTGAAGGGTTTAGTCAAAGGGCTGCTAAAGCTATTAAATCTTGTTAGTCTGTTGTAATCTTTAACAGAATGAGGACATCATATAAGTCTTTATTAAGTTGATGAATTAAATTGTTATTAATGATGTGGTATAAATGCCAAAAGCTCAGATTTAATTATGGTGGAACTCTACGAGGTACTTACCAGTAATAATTTTTGCTGTGAAATAGAAAATATCTCCATGGTCGTATACATATTTGTGATACAAGCTAGGTCTCGCGACACAGATGGATCTTAGTTAAATGAATACAGTTTATTGGGCATTAGATACCGCATAACTTGCCGGTATCATCATTTATACTATCAAAAAACTTAGATATGACTCAACTACAACATAAAAATGGCCTGTCTAAATCAGCTGACTCAGAAAACTAAGAAGCCGTTTTCTTTTCAGCGACACCAGTGACACGGCGGTTAAACTGACCCCAATTAATTAAGTGTGGGCAATTAGCCGCCTACCCGCTGCCCGGGCATGACTTAGCAACGCCAAATAAGTCGCCTGCCCATGACTTAGCGGCTTATCAGGTCCCTTCGATGTTTCCTTTATTGATGTTCTGGATTACTGCGACATTTTGGAGCACACGGAGTTTTTGGAGGCTGACGAATGTTATTACCGAGATCCAAGATTGTCTAGAAATTGTGAGATAACTCGTAAAATACCTTCTTCGTGTCAGAAGGTGGGATGATATGTTAGCTCTAAGTAACTGTGTTCGTTTATCAAGTAAAATGCGTACGTCTTTGAAGGCATTTATATGTATCAAAGTTGTCTTCTACTGCTTTTTGTTAATGCATCATGAATGGGGTTTTGTAAGTTGCTGAAATACCAAAATGTAAATCACGAAATATATAACACTGTTCCTACCCAAAAAGGAAGAGCAATCAACAAGAACACATCATTTACTTACAGATATTAAAATTTGTTACTGCTCTATGTTTATAAGTAGTAAACTGTAACTGGCTTACGGACGACATTGATAGACACTACTCAGCCCATGCTTTGGCTTAGATAAGTTCTCATCTCCACCTTGAACAGTGACGGGTACGTAACTAATGGGTAGCTAATATAATGCTTAGCATCACAGAACAGAAAAAACGCTGTGCTTAGCATCGTTGATCAATGAAGTTTTCCAGGGAAATTCTCGCCACCAGTAATTTGGGGAGAGATGCTCCACCTGGAAAACGTAACTTATACGTCGTTGATGCCAGTTTAACTTATGTCTGAAAACTTACGTGCTTTGATAGATTTTTAGACCTTACATAAGTCTCAGTGAAGTGCTACCACCTAGTGTACATCGTTTCAGAATACCCTAATTTCGGGCTAACGTAATAAGTAAAGCTCATGGTACTCACACTTCGATGGCCTTGTTCCAGTTGATGACGTAGCCGGAAAGCGCGAAGCTCTCGATGTTGACGACGTGCACGTTGCCGCGCTCCGTCCCCACGTGGATCCACTTGGACGCCAGCGGTAGGTGCAGGCACGTGATCCTGCGGGAGGGGAGACCTGTGTTAGCAGATGCAACATGTGGGGAGGTATGAGGTGTTTGAACACGTCGCCGTCGACAGCTTTTGTATTTCCTGTCGTACGTTGCTGTTATAGACACACATACGCAAGGTTGATAAGGTTGATAAGTAGGGTTCTTTTTTTATCCGACTACTGCGAATCCAAAAGGAAGGTTATAGTTTTAACTGGCTTTACCAATTTGGAGCGGAAACCTTAAAAGATTACCCGGAATTTGGAGCGGAAACCTTAAAAGATTACCCGGAATTTGGAGTTGAGTTGTCAAACTCTGCTTTAGCCAGAAGACTTGTCAAAATTTGGCATTAAAGTAGGGTTTGACCACTCAACTACAAATGCTCAATTCAGAAAACGGCACAAAACGTTGTTGTTAAATCATAAGCAGTAGTATTATTAATTACTTACTGGGGCTGCCTCAATTTTATATGAAATTGCAATAATTTGAAGCACAATAAACAAATTGTATTTGTGAAGGTTTAAGTTGGAATATCTAACCTATGAAGGTTTTACTTATCATTCTTGTTAATATTATATATTATGATTATGTAACGGAGATATCAATGTCTTTACTCGTAAATAAATCGACTTATTACTTCAGTCGATCAGGTACTTTGCTGTTAAACATTATTTAATGAAGCTAAATTAATCATACTTTTACAGAGTAATTAAGCAAAGTAATAAAATATTATACAATCGAAACATTTCGCCAGCTACAGTTAATTGCGCTAGCAGTAATACTCGAATCTAATTCTGCATCATAACCATTTACATTTCACGTTCAATTTAAATAAACAACAGACGTTTACTACACAATCCTCGTTTATGCTACATTAATATTAATGTTAAGGCATCACAAGTGCAGCACTGAATTATTCATACAATGATCTTTCTCTTCAAAAGCCCGCGTCGATACAATTTCAGACTTCAGTCACACACAAAGAGAGTTGAGTCACAATGGCTGACCGCGGGCTACAAGCCACATTGGCTGAATAGATGTAAGGAAGGTATAGTCTCTTGTCATGTCTATTCAGTAGAGAATAACATTTTAGTGTAACTACATTGAGGTCGATATTTCGACCCGTGAGCTGTGTGACCGACACTGACCATTGTAATCTAACGCTTACAAGACTGTACAGACCTTTTTTACGATATGCTTATTAATTTCGTATAGGTCCACTGTGTGTATTGTGCTTTTATAAACTAAAGCCAAAGGTGAATGGAATTTATTATTATACCTTAGGTTATTGTAAGGTCTCCGATAGAAATAACACTTTTGTATAGGTCCAAAGTTGTAGTTAGGGTCTAACATAACTTGTCGCTTATTTCTTTAGGGTAAAGCTGAAAACGTAGGCTTTGCTGGGTTTTGACATTAACCCAAACAATAATACAATATGTTTAATATTGTGGGTTTATTATAACCACTCTCGTAAAGTTGAGACCTTTACTTAAAGCAAATATTATTCGGCAAGCGTCAATTATTTTAAACAGAAGCGAAAGCTAACAGCATTAACATCGATTGCTCTACGTGTTCCTAATTCTACAAATTTTGATACTCCTTTTATAATTGGCACAACACGTGTAATACGAAAATTGTTAACAAAAAGTGTCTACGTATACAAAAGATATTAATTTTTACGAACGACAGTAAAAGTTTATCTAAATTCTAAACGGTCAAGGTACACAGACGAAGGTATTAAATAAGTACAGAAGGGCCACATAAAAACGACTTATAATGTGCCAACAAAAAGAAAAGGACCAGCAATATGGTGAGTGCAGTGGCTCGAGTCGAGACTGTGACATTTTTCTTACACACATTGTATGCGTACACGTTCTCTATGCGCGATATATTTTCGCAAGTCCAATTTTGGTCTTCTGTTATTATTTTGTGGTGTCGCAGCCTACCCACGTTGTAATGGGCCGTGCTGATAAAGTTCCTCGCTGTACACTTTTTAATTAACTCTTTACTTGGCGATTACGCGGTGATTACGCAGCGGTTACGCGGTGATCTCGGGGGCGTATCGTTGTTGGCCTGTTATGGCATCACCTGGTCGTTAGCCAACACGACGGCTATTGTTTTTCAATACCTCGTAACTGGTTTTTGCAGCAAAATTTTATACAACACGAATATTACCGGTACAGAGATCACGCCAATAATCTAAAGGGTGGAGTTTAGACTTACAACATTAAATCTCGCTACAGGAGTATTATTATTACTTATCCTCAAAAACATTGAAGAATTTTACCAAAGCTTTAAGTAATAGTAATGCTACACTAAAATATCTAAATAAGGCAGAAAACAGTAGGTATTAGTAGAAGAAACAGGATCTAATAAGACAGTTTACGGCAAATAAAAACATGCCATCCATGAATGAAATAAGAGTCGTGCAGTATCCTAAATACGACGTATGCAGTGTTCTGAGTGGCTACCGCTACAGCATGCACAGCGTTTGACTGTCTCGTTGACTGCTAGTGTTGTGACTTGACAGTGTATTTTAGAAAAAGTGTTGTATTTGATAATGCAGTGAACGACTGAAAGAGTCTTTGTTCTTTTTCAAAAATTTGGTACAAAATAAATCTTTTGAGTGTTTTGGTTTACTCTGTAGGTGTCGACTCTGTTTTAAATTGTTTTAATACAAAATAAGTCGTTCGTTACGTGAAAAGGGCGACGGAAATGTAGGCGGCATGTAGACGGAAATGAAATGACATGAAGGTATCCATATAGTGTGTGTAGAAAAGTATATATTCGTGTCCGGGCTGGTTTTTAAATTGAGAATTTTGAGTTAAGACCTTGTCAAACCCTACTTGAATGCCAAAGTTTGTTAGGTTTTCTGGGTAAAATAGAGTTTGAGACTCAACTTTAAATTCTTAATTCAAGGACCGGGGATTTGTCAAGCTGCTGGCTTCGTGTAGACAGTGCGTGCGAGTGCATGCGAGTGCGAGTGCGTGCGACATCAAACTAACACACACTCACCCCTTGATTTCGTTAGTCGATAGTGAGAGTTTGATGCGTGATCTGTAACAGCGCAAAACGTACGCTCAACTATGTGCACATGTTACATAATGCTCATGTACCTATGATGCGTGTCAGTTCTTATGTTCAATTTGAAATAAGTGGCGGGTGCAACAAAATATACGAGGCTTTATTATGAAGAGCCTGTGATGGTTTTGTTATTATGAAAGAAAATTGAAACTATGGTAATGAATTTCGACGAGCATTCGTTTTCAACATTTGAAGAATAGGATTAGTATTCTCAGCAAGTAAAATACTTAATTGATTTGATTTGCCGAGGTAAGATAGAAATTGTTAATTTGATTGTGCAAACTACGATTTAGTCTTCACTAAGTAGCAGAAGAAGTGATAATTTGTATTAGGTACTACAAAGTTAAGAATAAATATTTGTTGCACCCAAAAATGTGTATGCAGTACTAGACTAGGCATCTAAAAGTAATTTAAAACAATGCATATCCCGTGCCCGTCAGTACCAGGCTACCATCAAACGTTAAGGATTCTCTCAGTTAGTCACATGACGAGTGCTAGTCTATAAAACAGTGCTTAATGTGCCGTTAGCGTGCCACATACCTCCCAGCATATCGTCAGGCATCTTGAGACAAAGTGATTAATATGCTAAGACGTAGATAATTAAGTGCAATGTCATTTGAATACAGATTGCAACGTCAAAGTGTTATAGCTAGGTTATCATAAGTGAGTTAGTTGTTATTATAGTTTGTTGTTAGGTTAAGTGAATTATTATGTTAATAAAGATTTATATAGCAAAGCCAAAGCAAGCCCACTCTGAGGGCGAGGATTATCTTGCACTCATTACGTATCATATACCTCCACTAAACGAGACAACTAATAAAACAAGATAAATGCAGAAAAATATTTACAAAAAGATATGATTTTTTTCCGAAATTTACCTCCACAATAAAAAAAAACTATTTCACAAAAAATACTACCGAGTTCCAAATTACAAAACTACAAAGTGAAAAATAACTTTATATTTGGAAGTCAGTGTCTTTGGTAGGTACCAATTTTTTACGTTATGAACAACGATGAAAAAAGTTTTTTATATTTTTCACTTTTTAGTTGTACCTACCTAATAGGCAAGTAGTTACCTAAGGTACCTATAATGCCAGAATAGATTACCTGAATATCATGAAACTGAACATAACCGGTGAAATGAGAGTGTACCAAGGTGAACTGTACACATCTGCGTACCCCTTTAGAGCGTACTGGCGTGATGTTATGTTATGAAATTGTATAAACAATAAACAGACGATTGCAGCAATCCCGAGAGATTTACCGTTATTTATTGAAGAGTTCTGTTGTATATCTCCGAAGTTCTTCATCAGATGTTCACCAAATTTAAAATGGGATCAATTTCGGAACATTTGCTCTTTCAAACAAAAAAGAATTTTCAAAATCGGTCTACAATTGACGGAGATATCGGTAAAAATACATAATGTCGAACATAGAACCTCCTCCTTTTTGGTAAGTCGGTAAAAAAGAGACTTTCCTCATAAAAGACTAAAATTTCTTCAAAATACTGTATTTAGCATGGTCTTATCTGATAAGTATAACGCTGACGTCTCGCCTCCGTCACTTGCCAAACAGTTAATATGCATACAGCAAAGCATCTCGTTAATGAGATGAGACATAGATAACGAGCACTTCACCTGCCATTGGGAATTAATAGAAACGATTTGACATTGCTGCATGGGTGACGAACTTGTGGTCGAACATTGAAGGACTGAATTTATTTATAGGTGGATAGGTACTTGTCAAATCAGTAAAATGCTCGATGACCTCAGTAGAGCTTCCGAAAGAGTGAGAAAAACCAAGGTCATGGTGAATGCCCATGTAACACCCACTCCTATCAAGGTCGGAGACTCTACACTCGAAGTTGTAGACGATTATGTCCAACTGGGACAAACGGTCCAGTTGGGTTGGTCCAACTTCGAGAATGAGTTCAACCGTCGAATCCGACTCGGCTGGGCGTTGCGTGGTATCTTCTCGTCCAATTAACCGCAGTGTCTCAAGACAAAAGTCTATGACCAGTATGTGTTGCCAGTGCTCACCTATGGGACCGAGACGTGGTCGCTCACAATGGGCCTTATCAGAAAGCTTAAAGTTACCCAAAGGGCAATGGAGAGGGCTATGCTCGGAATTTCCTTGCGTGATCACGTCAGAAATGATGTTATCCGCAAGAGAACCAAAGTTACCGACATAGCCCTAAGAATTGCCAAACTTAAGTGGCAGTGGGCAGGGCACATTGCTCGCAGAACGGATGGCCGATGGGGCCGAAAAGTTCTGGAATGGCGACCGCGAACCGGAAGACGATATGTTAGAAGGCCTCCCACTAGGTGGACCGATGACCTGGTTAAGGTTGCGGAAAGGCGCTGGATGCGACACGCACGGGATCGGTCAATGTGGCGACGCCTGGGGGAGGCCTGTGTCCAGCAGTGGACGTCTTTCGGCTGAAATGATTATGATGATGAGGTACTTGTCAGAGAAAAGTAAATATTTGTAATTAGATAGGATTCTATTTAGACACTTATAATTTAAAAGTATAACATTCTAAACATTAAAACTTTCATTAACAAAGTTCTATGCCTCATTTAATTAGGGTCGCTGAAAACGACGTACCTAAACAAGCAAATCACTCGACACCGTGAAAGTCAAAGGTTGGCGGCCCCTGATCATTTGACAGGTTAACGCGTTGATTGCGTGAGTGATGTCATGTCGTGTGATTGAAGCATTACTTTGTTCGATTGACGCGTAATAATTTTATTACACGTCAATCGAGGACCATTTGGTCAATCGGTCTGTAACATAACTACGCACAGGTTGTTTCTATTAACACCAAACTAGGATAGGGACGGCTAGGCAAAGTTACATAGGACCAGAGGATGTTGTCTAAACTCAGCTCAATTAATTTAATGTAACGAGAGATTCTAGCTATTATATTTTAATTATTTTGAATGTGAAGACTATGTGGATCATTATTTTTTTTATTTTTTTTATTCTAATTTATCTAAGTTAGTTTTTAATCATGTTCTGGCAGTTTGAGTAGTTTATGCGGCCTATCAGAATGTCCTTTCTATGTATACATGTATGTATTGTATTGTTCCTCAAATCGTTGAGCTCCTTAATTTTTGAGTTGAGCTGCACGGTTATTGACAAATTCGTGCACTGACTGGACAGGTCCACTCAATTTGGCTGGTTCTTTTCTCAAAAGACCATTTAAGACATCAGTCTACATGGTCTTCACATGATCTAACCTAGATTTTGTCCGGATTTTAATAGAGACTGTGGCCTCTGAGTTTGTTTCGGCCTTTCCTCACAGAGTAGTCAGACAGGAAACGCCGACCTCATCAATCAATCTGCCTAGCCTTTTCCCAACTATATTGGGGTCGGCTTCCAGTCTTACCGAATTCGGCTGGGTACCAGTATTTTACATGGAGCGACTGCCTATCTGACCTCCACAACCCAGTAACTGGGTAATACGGTACCCCTTGGCTAGACTGGTGTCAGATCTCAAGCTTCTGACTACCCGTAAGGACTGTCAAAGATCTTCAAATGACAGCCGGGACCAACGGCTTAACGTGGTTTCCGAGGCACGGAGGAAACTCGGTATGTTGAAATGGTCGCCCATCCACCCTTCCTCCGGACCTTGATGATCGGCCGTGCGGCTGTTATTATTTAGCCACGAGCTCCTCTCTAGACGCCGACCTCATCTAGTTTAAAAAAATATGATCGACATGTAAAAGTGTTTGTACAAACCAACTTACAGAAATAAAATCACTTATCATTTATCATTTAGCTTATATTGTTGTTAGAAAAAAGCGTCCAGTTGCCGTTCCAGTTTATCGGCTACCAACAGTTCAGTAAATACTTTCGCACTAAGCTCTAACTTACAATTTGCAAAGTAAAGCAGTTGAGCAGCCTCTGTTTTCCTCGAGTTTTGCACAAGTTTTTCTTTCAACTTTTCTACAAGATTTTCTTTGTTTGTCTAACTTACGAAAATACTCTGAAGAAAGATACTTCTTTATAGCTAACGAAAATTGTAATTTATGAAACTCGGATAGTTGAAAGACAATCAAAAATCAAGGTTTTTCTATCGCCAATTTGATTACTGCCCCTATGAAAATAGTAGTACTTTACAAAATAGGTTCTACCTCGGTATATTCATTAATGAGTAGGATTTCTAGCACCTCTACGCTCGTTTTAAGTAATTAATAACGATCTTCGAGGTGCTAGGAATATGCTCATTATAATGATGCAACGATGTATGAACTATAATGTGATTTTTTATTTCGTGGACTAAACTGACATTTGGGGGGTTGTCACTTTATCGTTACATTAAAATAGTGTCGTACCCTAACTATCCTGAGTGATCGAAAGTTAATCGAAAATCGAAGTAGATCGAAAATTAAACTATTTCACGGCATATAAAAATAATTTGTTTAGAAACTAGCGGCCTATATTTAGTTTCGGCTTATGTTTAACTTACCACCAGATATAGTAACATATAACAGACAAAAATAGTAAATGATCACCAAAATTAAACCCGCATCTTATTGTAAAATTATAACCAAAGTTTTAACATCTCGCTATCCTGTTTAGGCAAAATGACTCCAAATAAATCATTGTTAACCCAAAAGTAGTAAATGATCACCAAAAGTAGTAAATGATCACCAAAATTAAACCAATGACCAAAAAGATTATAAAATTTCTGGGAGCAACTTGGAAGTAGCGCTCGCCGGCCGCTGCCGCGGCACCGCTCGCTTTGCTCGCTCGGCTCGCGCGCGGTTGGTCACAGTTCTAACCTAACCTAACCTATTTTACAACATTAAATAGCGCAATAATTTGCTATTAAAATTTGGTGATCAATTTACTAAATTTGGTGATCATTTACTATTTTTGTCAGTATATTACTAGATTTGGTGGTTAGGGGTTATCGTCACAAAGTTTTTTTTGGTGGTCATTATATTTATTCCCTTTAGTTTCTACTCATTTAGGTATGTCAGACTTAATTTTATCGATTGCATTTATTTTATTGTTTATTTCATATTTAACACAATAAAAGTTCATGTACTATGTGTATGAATACTGTTATATTTAAATATATTACGTTTATATTCATAAAACATTTATTTACACCAATTAGTAAAAATAAATTCAGGAGTCATGTCACATCGATTCGATGAATCACTTATGATTGAGCCTTACCTACAACACTATGCTCCGAACTTGCAACATTAAAAAAAATTAAGGTCAATAGCAGCTGTCAGTTTAGTCCACGAAATTAAAAATCACAGTATAACAACCTACCGATCTTCAATCTAACATGCTTGTGTTGTTAAATTTACCTTTTAAGAGATAACTAGCTGTTGCCCGCAACTTCGTCTGCGTAGCATTAGTAATTCGTATAGCTATTTTATACTCTTTTTTGAAATTCTTACCCTAAAGGGATTAAAAAGGGGGGCAAAGTTTGTATGAAAAAAAATAATTCCTTCGGCTAATATTTTTGAAACTTGGCACAAATAGTAATCTAAGTAAATAATAAAGATTGACATTATTAGTTTTTTGAAACTACCCCCTCAAGTCGATTTAGGGGGTATTGAAATTTGTATGGCAGGATCTTATTTCATGGGTTACTAAACTTGAAACATTGTACAAATACTAACATAAATAAATAATAAAGGTTGTTATTATTAGTTTTTCGAAACTACCCCCAAAAGACGATTCAGGGGGTGTTAAAGTTTTTTTGAAGAATCTTATTACTTATGGTCACCCCCCTGGTCTCTACAATCAGCGGTTTTGGCTGTGCGTTGATCCGTCAGTCAGTCATTCAGGACAAAGCATTTTATATGTATAGATAGATAGATGAGACATGGGACAAGGCAGGCGAAAGAAGACGATACTGCTTACTGTCAGCTGCGACATCAAGCCTGCCACAATATTGCTTGAATTGCTTCGTGGGTTAAATTATTCAATAAGTAATCAGACTTATTGACATTTTGTTCAATCACATCCCTCGCTATACAATGAACGATCAAATAAAATAAAACTTTTTACAAAAAATACTACCGACTTCCAAATAAGAAACTACAAAGTGAAAAAAAACTTTATTTTTGGAAGTCGGTGTCCATAACGCAAAACAAATTGTACCTATTAAAGACACCGACTGCCAAAAATAAAGTTATTTTTCAGTTTGTAATTTTATTATTTGGAAGTCGGTAGTATTTTTTTGTTATAAATGTCAATAAGTTTGATTAATTACTTAGATAGTTCAAGGATTAGCGGTAGGGCCCAAGTAGTGTTAGCCCATGGAGGTTTGACAGGGCGATATTGAAGAAGTAAGCGTGTTGCGCCGACCCCAACTAACATGGGACAAGGGCAGGATAATATTGTGTGACATACAACGTTTATACAAACCCCATTACCCCTCACAGAATCAACAGGATTTCATTTCCAAAGACAACCTTACCAAAACGTATTACGTTCCCTATAGTCTTAACACGCCACACACAGCTGACACAGTGTCGCCACTGAGACAATTAATTGGTATTTGTTGGACGCAGCTCGAGGCCACGCTTTGTCTTGCAGTGGTGTGGCAACGTGTGTTGGTAGTTGGAATACACTGTGTACTTATGTACGGTCTGTAACTAAGATGTTTTGGATAATTAATTTGGTAGAGTAACTTTTGATACGTTGAAGAGCATAGGTGTAAAGCTGCGAATGAAGGTTGTATACTACTTGCAAGCACTAATAACTAAGCTTATAAATAACTTCAGAGTAGATTTACCTACAATAGTATGTACATCGGGTGGTATGTACAACCACAGCCTGTCTGATATCCATCCGTTTCCCTTTAGGCACAAGCCCGCCACACTATTTCCAATAAAAGCAACTTCTGAACACCAGAATCAACCGTGGCAACCAGCAGAAAAGCGCTGAGGCAATAAAGCTCGACAAGTCTCGGTAAAATGATTCAAGTGTCTTGGATCCTATAACGAATTAAATGTAAGAAGACCAACGGAGGAGTAAGAAAAACATAACCGTGCCGTTTTCATCAGTTTGTCTATCACAGCTCTACAACCTGTTAAGTTTGACGAACAACTTATGGGCAACTCCAACGGACGTGTTATCGACTGCCCTTGCTGACCCTACTATATAAAAGACAAACTATATCCACATATAAACGGTGTGAAAGCCATTGTGTGGTCCTAGATTGTTTTCCTTTATGAAGGGATGTTGGCGGCAGGCCTTGTTTAGACCTAGTGACGAGGTGTAGGAAGATAGTCAATATGTAAGGATATTATGACGAGAGGAAGTGTCAATGAAGTCGATACAGATGAATGAATTTGAGCGTTTCTAGATAGTTTCCTGAACGTTTCCTGAGAATATAAACGAAATAAAGTATTGATAGAACATGAAAGCAATGTAACGACTTATTGCTAAATATTGCCGTGACAAAAATTGTCTACATAATATATTGGGAGGAATTACAGATCGCGTGGGACGGTGTTTATGTTGATCAGAAATAGTCGTAAAAATGAACGACTATAAAATTATCAATGAATAGAGATCATTAATATTTTACTACTTTGGTAGATTTCCCCTAATTTAAAGCTATCACTTCAAAGATGACGGCTTCGCGTAGGCAGAACATGATACGATCCCAATCATTACCCAAATAATATCAACTTATCGCCTCATGTATGTAAAAGCCAAGGTTTCTAACAACAGCTCGAGTTTCAAAGCGACAAAACACCCCGTTGCCATGGCGACGCTGGAACAATTCCACCCCAATGACGCCCTCTAGTGATGAATTAAACAAAGCAATAATAACGAGCCACAGACAATACCTCTTGATTTATGGCGAATAAAATTTGCTTATAAACTGTCGGCCGAGTTTCATAAATTCCGTTTTAAATGTAAACGAGCGATTTTAATTACGCCGTATTATTATGACTTTGAAGAGTGGTAGAGACCGCCCAGCAATAACCTGGTTTTCCAATATAGAAAGAGACCTCCATCAGGCCCAATAGCCAGAACAGCCATTAACCCAAGACAGAACAACTTGGCGCAGGAAAGAAGGGGACCAGTATTGTGGCTTTGTACCAATGTTAGCAATTTCTTGCCTATTGTTGTTTTTCTAAACAAATAGAGACAAAAGTAAAGAGCGAGCAGCGCGGAAATGTCCCCAAATGAGCGGCGGGAAACTAAAGACGAACACGAATTGTGGCCGGAAATGACGACTGACCTCGAACGATACACGTAGTCAAAGAATCACTATTCTTACATTACATCTTCGATGTCCCTCATATAGGTAAGTATGAAGTAAATATTCTCGTCACGGCTCTCCCCCAATCGTGACGGGTTGGCGCTAATTCGAGTAGTTACTGCTATGTATGCAAATAGTCAGGGAACGCCGAGCGTCGTCCTGTTTTTAAACGTCGTCGCTTGCAAGTGATTCAGTTTTTATTTGCTACCGATGATGACGTCCAAATGGACCGACAATGACATTTGCATTTGGGGAATAGATTGACGCCTCTAGAGATTGATTTGGGCGTCAGAATGGAGAGAGTTAAAATCTCTTCTTTACTTTGCACATCAGTACATTGCAAACCGGTATATTGGTGTTATTTATAAAACTGTTTGAGTAATTGCGGAAAATACGCTTGTATTCATAGGCAGTTTATGCAGTGCATGCAGCTAATTGCTGTTTAACTTATACGATAAATTTAATGCAAATAGAGCTCACGCTCAACATCCGTCCTGTATAAAAAGAAAAAATGTAGGAAAACTTCCTCTGTATGACACTGCAGTAGTACCACAGACACAATGTCAGAACGATTAATATTAATCGTGTGGAAACAAACAAAAAATCGGGCCAACAACAAACAGATGGCCGGACCCATAAAATTATCCTGAACTGAATAATGGGAATGAACCTCCTCAAGCGGAATGAAATACGAGCTGGCGCCAACGACGGGCGACAGAGGGGACGCAGGAGGGGAGGGGGTAATAAAAGTTCATATAATTGTGTCAAACAGACTGGCTGGCCAACCAACTAGCTTCCTTCCCGCAGGTTCAGTTTTCAAGACAAAAACTGTCCAAGTTTGATATTTGTAAATAAGTTTACTGCATCCCAATGTGCGGTACTAAAGTGTAGCTTAAAATGAGCGGCAAAGCTTTAGTGCTAAAAGAGTAAAATTGTTTTTGACAGTTCTTATTATGCAAAATATAATAGTAATGTAATAATTGAAGTAGTTTTCTTCCTCATAATCGTTTAAGTGCATTGTAAAAAGTGGTTTCTTTATGACCAATGTGATAAATAAAGTTCACAAATATATAATTAACCTAGTGCACGATGTCTAATAGCAAGTTTTACTGCACAAGTTGACTCTTTGACTTTTAGCTTACTGGGTGAAATTTTGAGCAAGCTAACGATCTGTGTCTTTACCGTGCAAATCGGTTCCCGACCACAATTTATGCAATAACAGTTATTCGACATTCGGCTGACGGCTATTATACTAATGGTAAACTTATCGTTATAACAGTGCAAAAAATCTATATCTATGAATTTGCAGAACGCATTTTGGGCATCGATAACTTGCTTCATCTCTTCTTGTAAACCAATTCGAAAACATAACCATCTTTCAAATCTTATCTCAAGAGGCTTTTTGGATAAGTCGACCACAAAACGGTAGTAATTTAACAATCTTGTCTATTTCACCGACTCGAAACCTCATACGAAAAGATTCAGGTACAAAACTTAGCTGCCGAAATTACGCCAAAATGCACTGCTTTTGACAGATTGAGGAAAAGTTTCGTCTTCGTATGTATATACTCTAACCTATCTTTAGAAATCTGTAGTAATATTCTTTAGAAATCTGTAGTGATATTCTTTAGAAAGCTGTAGTGATATTCTGTAGAAATCTGTAATGATATTCTGTAGAAATCTGTAGTGATATTCTTTAGAAATCTATAGTGATATTCTTTAGAAAGCTTTAGTGATATTCTTTAGAAATCTGTAGTGATATTCTTTAGAAAGCTGTAGTGATATTCTTTAGAAAACTGTAGTGATATTCTGTAGAAATCTCATGGTGATAACTTCTAATGCACCATTAACAGCTCACTTCATCCAAGTTTGCACCGACTTTTACGGAATCGACCGGCTGGAGTAGACTTCATGACTAGTTTTCAAATATTTGTACAGCTCTACAAGTCATCGACACCCAAATACCGAACAAGCGAAAACCCACATCCCATTACCAAGCCACCACTCATACCTTTCTCTCTGGAACTTGAGCGAGTGCAGGCGCTGCGGCGACTTCTGGCGGAAGGTCCAGAGGTGCAGCTGGTCGTCGGCGGTGGCGGTCACCAGAGCGCCCTCGTTCACCAGGAAGCTGGCGTGCAGCACGGCCTCGCCGCACTCGTGGCGCACGTGCGCGTCCACGCCGGGGCCGCCTAAACTGGTGCATGGGTTCAGGAGATCATTGCGCAGGTGTACACATTGAAATATTTTATCAAGATAAAGTTTAAATGTCAAAAGTTGTAAATGACGGTCCTCAAAACGTTTTCTCAGCGCTTTCGATAAAATTGCTGTTAGTTTTTTTTACGGGATCTGTAGTGTGCCCAGTTTATAAGTTGTTTATGTATACAGTTGTGAGTTTGTGAGTGTTAATTCGTTAATGAAAGCTAGTTATTGAAAAACATCCCATTCCTCGAAAAGAGGTTTGACTTTGATTTGAAAACCAATGAGTCAAAAAGATTATCTAATAAATACTCCCGCTATTAATTATAGGTATACCCTCTTACAAATAAACGCGGAATAATGTTATACCAAGTATAAACCTATGAAAATGTATGGTTATTCCTTTGTTATACCTGGTATAACTTTATTCCGCGTTTATTTGTAAGAGGGTTAATCTTTTCATAACAAACTCAACTAAGCTATTCAGTAAATGTAGTCTAAAATCCATGCCTTGTTTTTGTGTCCCGTCCCCCACACCGCTCGTTTTCAGGCGAGAGTGAATTACTGCAAGAGTGGGCATTAGTGGTGCGCTTCAGAAGCGAGGACGCCATTAAGCTAATGCAGCCACACTGTCCAATACTCCGTTGTGTCTAGTGTGTACAATACGCCGAATCGACGTGTGTGTTGTTTGTGTGGTGTTTACTATACGTCATTTCTACGTAGTATTTTGCATGGAAGTAGTAAGTCGTTTCGACGTCCCAGTGAATATAACGGTAGGAAACGAATAATATTTTGTGGGAGTGTGTACTACATCTGTGTATGCAATGGACGGTTCGAAATTTATGCTATTTTCGACTCGCTACATTTCATATGATTTGTGGTTTTGGTTTATTTGTAAGCGTAAATAGCAGTTGTTTACGTCTTCAGGATAATGATAATTGCAATGCTTGTAAAAGGCTGCTAAGTCTGAAGTACTAATATAACATAACACCAAAATTATACACTTAGTTCGCAATAAACGTTTTGACTTTGACTTAGTTACAAAAGGATTATTTTTACCCGACTGCCGAAGGAGGGTTATGTGTTTATCAGTCTATGTATGTATGTATGTATGTAAGTATGTATGTATGTATGTATGTATGTAAGTGTGTATGTATGTATGTATGTATGTATGTATGTATGTATGTATGTATGTATGTATGTTTGTTCCTATGTGGCGTTCTAGAGACCAAACGCGTTGGCCGATTTTGATGATTCTTTCGTCAATCGATTCGTCTTAATCCTGCGAGTGTCACTGGCTACATTAAAATGGGAAAAAAAAAATGGCGGATTTTGGGCGCCATTTTGAGTGGTAAAAAAATTTTTTTTTCTTCCAAACCCATTGTGTGGGGTGCAGTCGGAGGATACATCTGGTTTTGGTCCGCCAACTCGCGAATATGTATCCTCCGACTGCACAGCATGATTTTCTTCTTGTTTACTTCTTTTTAGTTTGCTTTTTAAGCAGTCGGGTTTTTGATTTTTTTAATTAACTTTTTTTATGGGTACATATCTGATGGCATGTAATTACCATCTACCGTCAAAAAACATGGCAACCTCAAAAGAAGCACTAATGAGATTTTGAGAAAAAAACGTAATTAATTAGAACGATTTCTTAAACTGCGCTACAGTTAGTAACCCGACTATCGCTTTGACTACAAAGCTAATACGAGAGGAAAAACCTTTGTTACAACTGACCCGTACGCTGTACTTACTGGCACAACTGATCCGTATGCTGTAAATACGTTGCTGGCACGTACGGTAGTTACAGGGCACTGTTCAATAGAGGTTCTGCTTTGTATACTGTAGTTAAGTGATTCCCTATTTGACTGTAGTTTATCTATAAATTGTCCTGCTTTTCAACAAAATTTTGGGAAGATGTCTGATTTTTTAACATGTGTGTTTTTGTCATCGTATGAAGCGTAAGAGTATCTTAGGTAATTATCCAAAATAATGCGACAAGTTAATTTTATCTCTCTTATTTACATAGCTGTATAAAACAGTGCCCAAATTACAAAGTAAACAATATCCATTCAAAATTCCTAATATCTCTCAAGGGAATGGGTACTCTGAGAGAGATCTCAATATGTTCTTTCAAAATAATAAATATTCAGAAAATAATGACATTTTTATTTTTTTATTCTGCTCCCAGGCCCCTAAGACGAAGCTTACATTTTGTGAATAAAGTTGAGAGGGTGCCTAAAGCGACGCATTGTACCTTTGTGTGCCTTCGTTAGCTTGATCTCGATACAATGAGGGAGGTGTTACCAACACGAATAAATTACTGTCGTCAAGGTGATAGCAATTTAATACGAGTTTTTTGACAAAGAGGGATTAGACGGGTCATGTTTTCGGCGTTATTCATGAAAACGCGTATGTATTATTTTTTTAATAGGCAATTAAATGCATTACGCTTATCTGGCCTTAGGTTCTTAATAAAAAGACATTCTATAACTATTGTCAAAAGTGCAATATATTTGGTAGTAGCTGTTGCCCGCGACTTCGTCTTCGTAGCATTATTACTTCGAGAAGCCTAATTTAAATATCGCGCAATAATATTGTAGGTTTTCCATACAAAATGCCACCCCTCTTTCCTCCCCCTTAAGGATGATTGCCGGCATAAATAATCCTATCTGTGTCTTTCCCAGGGTCTCAAATTATCTCCATACCAAATTTCATCTCAATCGGTGCAGCAGTTTAAGCATGAAAAGGTAACAGACAGACAGACAGAGTTACTTTCGCAATAATAAAATTAGTATGGATTGGTGACGTGACATTTCGGTAGCTTATGACATCCCATTTTTTTTTTGATAATCTTTATCGCTGATACAATGTCACTTTGTCCAAGCCCTCTTGTGTGATGACACCTGGAAAAAAGGTCAATTGCAGGTGCTGCCCTCTCCGATGTAATTGCTTAGTTATCTTACATGACAGTTGCATCATCACATGTAAATAACTAGCTGCCGGCCGCGAGTCCGCCCGCGTGGTACTTCTCCTAATTAGTCTCAGGTATAAGCTATATTTCTGTAAAGTTTCATCAAAATCCATTCAGTAGTTTTCGCGTGCAAGAGTAACAAACATCATCCATCCATCCTCACAAACTTTCACACATTTATAATAGTAGTAAAAAGTAATATAATATTAAACTAGTTCCACATTTGGAACTTAGACATGTTCTTACCGCAAACTCGTTTGTAGTGAACGGTACATGGTACAGTCGTGCACAACGAGTCGGCGACGCAACGCGGCACGGCGCCAATTTAATTAGTAGCGAGCACATAAGATACGTCTGTTTGTTCGTTCGTTTGTTTGTGTGTGCGTTTGTTGCGCTCTGTGTGCAAGACGCGGGTTTGTTTTGGTAGATGCTAGTACTTTGTTGCTGTTTGATGCTACTGTTAGTTCTAATTAAGAGGGTTTTAAACATTATACAGTTTGCTATTTGGGCCAAATAATTTATACTGAGTAGCGCCGGGACATGCTGAAGCTTTAAAATTAACATGACTTTATAGGATAAGCCGCAAAACTAAGTAAACAATCACAACAGCAATTATATAATTAAAATATATATTAACTTGAATAAGTAAAAACAGTGAATGTTTGAGCTGCCATTAATTCTCCTTTCAAGTTTTTTTTTATTTTCTTTTTTAATTTTCTTTTAGAGAGCAGGCAATTAATCTCATCGTGTTATTTTAAATAATTCACCTTACCAAGAATACACAAGCATTAAACCCTTATCTCCGATTTCTGAATTAAGAATTTGAAGTTGAGTATTTGTCCAACTCTACATTCGCCTGGAAAACAGGTTAAGTTTAGCATTAGTTGACAATTCTTACCGAAGAAGAAATACTCAATTCAGAAGCCGGCCCTTGATCCAATTAGTAAAAGCTAAAAGTAAAATGAGAATGTTTTAAGCTCTTGTGTAATTATTTCTAAACCAAAATGTTTTGTTTCTACCACAAGTATAAGTACCGCCCAACATAAGCTCGTTATGTTTACAAATGTTTAATTAACTGAACACGGTCCAGTGTTTTACTTACATTAGGTAATTAAAATTGTACGGCACATAAATGTAGAATATAATTTACTTTAACATTATGTTTTATCTTTAGTGCTCGGGAGTTAGAGAGAATTATGTCCGAGTAGGTGTCAGCCTTTGTTTAGTGGGCGTTAATAAAGTTGGAGTTAGCTTTAATTCTACACGGACAGGCCACGACAACTTTAGTCTTAGAAAAACAACAACAACCAATCTATTTCATCTAAATCTGAACACATTTTATAAACAGGTAAAATTGTTCGTATATTTGTTTATTAGGGTTCCGTACCCGAAGGGTCCAAACAGAGCCCTATTGCTGTCACCCACGTGTCTGTCTGTCTGTCTGTCCGTTGACTGTCACACAGCGTTGGTACAGCTAAAAGGTTACAGTCTTCAAATTTTCACAGTATAAGCATCTTGTTGACCCAAAGCCATACAAATTGTCAAATATTTTTAAATGTTTTTTAGGGGGCTCAAATACAGCCCAAATGTTAACTTAACCCATCGAATAGGGAATCGTTGTTTAGAGCTTGTTGAGTAGATAATACTTCTTTTTTGTTTATCAATATTGGAAAACAAAGGAATAAGACGCCACCAAAGTCAGATTTTTTTTAACAAAATTTTGTTTCGAAATATTTTTTAACTTCCCATTTACCTATGATTCCTATGATCTTCGAATTTGGTGATAATGTTTATTATTACGTATATTTTACTAAAAATACCAATAAATTGATAAATCAGATTTTTTTTAAATACCCTCATTTCTGCTATTACAACCAACTTGATTTTGCGGTTTGGTACGGAACCCTAAATTACGAAGTCCGACACGCACGTGGCCGGTTTTCTTAATATCTAGTAGTAGGCACTGATCTGAATCCAAAAATATTTCATAGATAGAAGCTTTCGCTGAGTACCTGAGTGTTATATATAATATGCTACTTTCCTATCGCAATAAATAAACACTTCCTGTGTTAGGAACAAGGGCGTCGCCAGCCGATGGCCTAGGGGGGGGCAAGGATATGGAGAATGAGAAAAGTATGAATTGTAGGTAAAGTCGAGAGCACATGAAGCTTTTCACTTGTAGTACGAGCCTTACATCTACAGCGCTTGTAATTTTTTTTTTTGTTATTGTTCTCGCCAAACTTCTTGGCCGTCCCGAAGTTGGCTGCAATGTCTGCGCAGTAGTAAATCATACAAAAACAGTACCGATCCGTGCCTTGCGCATCGGAAAGCCAACTTCAGGGTGGCCTAGAAGTTTGGCGAGCACTATTCAGAGTCCAACGTGTAAAGCTACGCAACTCTACCGTACACGTTGTGCACGGAAGAGCGATCAAAATTTTCAACGCTTTTCCGTGTCGGGAAAGAAGGTTTTTGCCCATTTTAGGATATCAACAACGGTTCGATCTGTTGGGTTTGGTTTATATATATATTCATTCGAGTTTCGACGTACGGGAATGATCAATCAAGCAAGTCAAGTCAAAGACTTAGGACTGTGGTTGCTTTACATTTGGCAACTTTTATAGAATCTCTAGGGGGGGGCAGCTGCCCCCCTGCCCCCCCTTGGCGACGCCCTTGGTTAGGAAGTAAAGTAGGTAGGTAGTAAGAGTAAGGTAGTTATAGTAGTCATAATAATATGTCTTTTGTTAAAACCATAGTCTTTCCTATTTTTTAAAAGACTAATCGATGTTTGACTTAGCTATAAACATTGCAAGAAATTGTACAGGAGTTTCACATACCTACCTGCAAAATGTGTACTTGTTCGAAAATAAACACAAGAATCTTCGGGCAACGTAGTTAATATATTTGAGATACAGTATACTACAAAACTAAATGGAACAATTATGTTAAGTTTCGTATCTCCATTCCCTGTAGTGCAGACTCATATCGACATTAATCGCCAATTGTTCACTAACGGACAACTTCTTAATTAAAGAAACCTATTGTTTAACATCTATAAAATTAAATAATTTGATGAATCTCCTTCAACGTTTGTATTGTAATAAGAAACAAAATCTCTTTATTTTATGTAGAGTTAGTAACCAAAGCTGCACGAGAGATGAACAAGGCATCGTACTATATCGTGACGTCACAGTCTATGAACTTCGCAGACACGGCTATTGACAGCTCGTTAAATTTAGACAAAGTAAGCTAACTTGTTTAATTAAACGTTCAGTTTGTAACATGTTTTCTCTTCGAGATGTCAAGCATAGTAAATCTCTTATTCCACTCTTCCAAGCTAAATTAAATTTAAAATTCACTAAGAGAAATATTATTTTATCATATTATAGGATCTGCACTGAGTGCTCGCCGTACGGAACGTAGAAAGATCGTAGATAGGATCTACATTGAAAATGGAATCATGATGCAAAAGAAACTAAGAATGGGCGAACGTTTTTAAATACATCACATCACAGAGTTCACATTGTTTGTTTTTGTAATTAATTAATCAATATAATTTTTGATGAAACAAATCAAACGAAAATGTATAAAATTGTGCATATAGTTCTTACCATTTACTTAAAGTAAACTAACTTACACTTACTAAGTTCAATAGCCTGAAACTAACTGATACTGGACAAATACATAAATAAACTTAACAAAAAACTTAGCACCACTTCATAAGTTATTAGTTCCAACGGCTACCGACTTCATTAAACTTCTGTTTTGTTACTTACTGTTTCATTAAGACCGACTTTAATATTTATTCATTTTTGAACTGACTTATAAAGAAAATTTGGAAAATGACCAAAATAAAGCAAATATTATAAACATCATTAGGCTTCGTACCTATATCTTTCTCAGATAGCTTAGATATAGCACTCAAGTGCACAAAGCTCGCCACCCTGCTGCTTAGCGTGATCAACTAAGCATTATCAGCCTATAAACTCTATGTGAAAGTGAATGAGCCGTAATCCACCACGCGGGCCCAGTGTGAGTTGGGGAATATATATACATAAACTCGCGCCTTTTTCCCATGGGGTAGGCAGAAACTACAGAACGTCACCTGCTACGATCCTTACATACTTCTTTTGCTTTACTCACATTCATACATCTAGTCATACACACCGGTTATGAGTACTGCGCACCTGGCCTTTCTGAAGAACATCACCTATAAGGTCTATGTCTATGTCTTTCTAGGGCGTCCCCTCCCGGCGTTTCCATTCACGTCTGTCTTGTAAATACCTTTCGTTAATTGCTTTTCATTCATCCTCTCAACATGCTCAAACCATCTTAACATACTCTTTTCAGTTTTAGTCACTAAATCTTCTTTTAAACCACAACGTTGTCTGGGGAAAAACAGATCCAAAAATCCAGGATATGTTTTAGGATTTGGTGCTTTCCTCACGAGGTTTAATAATAATATTTCATACCAAATTAACTGCTAAAACAACATACCTACTTACCCTTCAGCCTTCTTTCCTCATAGAAAAATATTCATGAAAGATATCTAAGCAATTCAAAAATAATTAGTCGTGAATTTTATTTTAGGAACGTTTGTCCGCCATTGTTATCTTCGTTACCCGCCATTACGGCCTCAACATGAGCCAGGTACCATTTTACGTGTATTTTAATTAGCCTAAATGGGACCTCTGTAATGATAATTTTCGTGGAATAATTTTAAAGAAAATTATGATAAATATCTGTTCAGGAGGTACTGGTATTTTAATGTCTTTTATTGTAATAACCTTGGTGGCTTTATTCTTGTATACCTTTTCTTAATATAGTACCAGTATTACTAAATATGTTTTACGGTTAATACGTTAACATAAACAAACTGCTGTTTTTTAACCCCAACAATTGGAGATAGGTTTTACCATCCTGTAGGTATAAAGGTATAAATCGGTATAAATACATAAAAGAAAAACTTTATTACGAGTTTAGTAAGTTTATAGTTACATCGGTCAACCATAACTTGAATCGCAGCAAAAAAATTCAATCGCTCCGATTCATCCAATTCTGGGCACGTACAGTCGTTAGGTACTCGTACAAAACTGACCGCTCATACCACTGCCCGGATCGACTTGCTACCTCATTCAGGATCTTAGAACCGTTTCTTTGTACCTGAGGTCAGTAAGACGTCCTAACGTCCAAGACGTGACGACTGGGACCCTTCAACAAATTGATATAACAGAGAAAGGTTAACCGAAAAAAACTGGCCAAGTGCGAGTCTGACTCGCACACTGAGGGTTCCGTATAAACAGCTACATTCACAAATTAAATAGGTAACATTACTAACGTTCATAATCAATGAAAGCACCGAACACAGGCACCGAGCCCTATCGCAGGGACAAAATTAACTTTGCCTTTCAAAAACTGTTGCCCCCAAACATCAGTAAACATTTATTTTTATTTGCCAAGTACATTTTATAAGTTGGTCGACTATTACTCGTAAACTTGTAAAGCTGCAGCTCTACTTAGCTGTAACAGTTTTCCTTTTAATTTCGTTATATATACTACTGCCGTAATTTTTTCACATATCCAAAAGCAACCATGTAGCTGGCAGGGGAGGAACAATTGACTAACAAAAATTAGCAATAAAGCTTAATTTTACGCAAACGGGTCCCTGAATTGAAAAATGGTTTTCACAAATAGTCACAAGTAATATTTTTGAATGACCTATCCAACGATACTCCACACCATGGGATAGACGAGAAAAAGAAAACATCTCATCTTTACGTGTACAGGAGGTAACCTAATTTTTTTTTCTTTATTTTTTTTTACCACTTTGTCGACGTGATTAATAAGTATATCCATGGCAAATTATAACTTTTTAGTACTAAGAGTCTCTGAGCTAAGCTGCGGGCAGACGGATAGGCGGACATGGTGAAACTATAAGGGTTTGCTTCTTGATTACGGAACTCTAAAAATAGAATCTGAGCCTTAGGTAAATATTTGATTTAATTATGAACTGTTAACGTGTGTGTAACGGTAAAGATGAGCCGTTGGTGCTGAAAGGGATTAAATAAAATCTTGTGGATATTTTTTTCTTGAATCGAACGATTTTTCCGAGAAAGCCCTCAAAGGACAGGAGGTATTTTTTGGTAAATCTTTAACGTTTGAAATATTTTTAGAACGGGTTCTTATTAATATTAGAAGTGGATCCTTTTATGATGAAAGTACCAGGTATTTCGTTGAACCATCTGCGCGATTTATATTTAGTATTAAAAGACTCCTTATTTTCTCGTCCATTTAATAAAACAAATATGGACTCGTTTCTTCAGCCTTTATCACATCATTTTGTCGTTGGGAGAGTCAATTTATTTAGGCATCGGCCGAACTACAAACAAAAAGATCAGGCTGGGGAAATATTTATAGGACTTTGACCCAAATCCGGATTGAAGGGGAAACCAATATGTGACGATGTCTAGGATAAAATGGGTTTTAGACAGATAAACATTATTTCAGCCGTCTCGCGAAGTTATTCGACTGACTTCGGAGAAAAAGGGCTAACTTAACCAAACCTAACCTAGCCTTTCATCTTATTCATACTTATTTTATAAACAATTTTATCTATCCTAAAATGGTAGTATGAGGAAGATTTGAGCCAAATGGTTCTATTCAATAAAGATAGGATAAAAAAGGCTCTTGATTTTTTTTAATGTCTCAATTTAATATAATGGCCTATTTTCCCATCTGCCCGCGACACCAATTCAATTCCGCTACTTACGAAACCAATTTATATGAATAAAATGGAAAATATATTTCGGTTTGGTAATCCTAAGTTTTACGTCTCTGAAGACCAACTTAAAGTTTGAGATATATTTTGGGCTGCTAAGCGCGACTCGCCCTTGACCATTTTCCAAGTTTTATTACAATCCATGGGTTACACGACAAACTTTTTGATTTATTGTCCTAAAGAAAATTATACTTTCATTGACTTTGTTCTTTAAACAAGACTTGTTAGATGAGACCTTCTTTGTGCTTTAATTAAAAAGTAATTTATCGGGCGGCTTGCTCCGGTTCACTTCGGTTGGGACCGGTTTCAACCGGTTTCCTTCAATAATACACTCGAGTGCCGCGAACATTACGTTCTATTTAAGTTGAAAAGTTGGTTAATTAACACCACGGCATCTGCTGTACCTTTTTAAAATTAATTTACCTATCAACCCGTTTGTTTTTCCTGAAAACTGTAAATTGGAGTCACATAATTAACAACCAACGGAAAAAGAGGGGTGTTATAAGTTTGATGTGTGTTGCTGTGTGTATGTGTGTCTGTATGTGGCAGCGTAGTGTCAAAACGGGTGAACCGATTGAGATTCA
Source organism: Anorthoa munda (assembly GCA_945859665.1). Taxonomy (NCBI): domain Eukaryota; kingdom Metazoa; phylum Arthropoda; class Insecta; order Lepidoptera; family Noctuidae; genus Anorthoa; species Anorthoa munda. Next base: position 29,034,857 of record OX243911.1, on the reverse strand, counting down.
GTTTGTGATTGATTTTGTAGTGTGATTTTGTAGAGAGTGTTCTTAGCTATGTTTGAATATAATCGGTTCAGCCGTTCAAAAGTTATGGGCGTTTCACTGTTTGAATCGGAGTATTTACGCAAGATATCGTGTCATAATTACGTGTTCAATAGATTGCCGATCGAAGCGTATCTACTATGTACTAGATAAATTATGTAGCATGAAATAAAAATGTGTCGGGGGTTTTTTAAATTTTGAAATTTTACTTGTCATTTGTCGATATTCATCTATAAAGTCAATATTCGACCCGACTATATCGCCAATTGAGTAACGTAAAACTTTCCAGAATATCTATATCTACTATGTACTTGATAAATTATGTAGCATGGAATAAAAATGTGCCGGGGGTTATAGAAATTTTGAAATTTTACTTGTTTTCAGTAATTTAATTACACAAAGTTACATTTTGTAAGTTAAAAAGTACTTAAGGTTGAGTTGAGGCACAGTTTTTTGTTTTAACCGTTTTACTTTTGAATGTTTCATGACGCTTACGAGAATGAATATTGAAGTTTGGTAGCTTTGAATAATTTAAAAGTTTATTTATAGGATAGCTACATTGTCATAATAATAAAGGGTTACAATGAAGGCTAAACGACGTTCAACATAGTTTTGATAAAGCGTCAGTTAAAACTTTTACAACCCATAATTATCTGATTAAAGTTATAATTAGCTAGAGCTACCCGAATTTGAGAACTTCATAATTAAAAAGGGTTTAGTATTATAAAACCGAGTCAGGCCTATTAACAAGTGATGTTGTAAAATATTATATTCCAAAATACCCTCACGTAGACGTAACAAGATTACATGCTTTTAAAACCGTTCAACCCGCTCGTACAGGGTACCCGGGTACCCGGGCAACGGTAACGGGTATTAAACAAGGATGGCTACTCAAAATATTGTTTTTATACATTTTCCTCACATTTATTTTACGATACCTACATAAAAGGCCCTGCTGCGAAATTTCATTAAAATCGGTCCAACCAGAGGTCCTGTGACATTGTGAGGAAATCAACAGGAAAATAAACGTTTGAATGGCTCAAGAGGACTTAATTTTTATTTATTACGTCATTTTATTATTAAAAATAAGCGGAGCTCGGACGTAGCACTCGAAACTCTCAAATTAAAGGGAATCTTGTCAAATTAATTAGCGATAAGAAATATTAAAGATGGCGGCGATGTCCTGGCCGGAAACACTCGTTTATGATTAAAAAATAAACGACTTCATTATCTATGTTGAGTTTAACTTTCGTAAATATTGAATGAAATTAGGAGCTCTGTAACAGAAGTAATTTAGTATTTCTGGACAAATTAGCAGGTTTTATGATCAATGGGTTGATACTTAAAGACCTTACATAGTATTTTACCTACTTCCTTTCAGATTAATTAACCTTTTAGAACAAAAAATCTCAGAATGTCTTTTAATTATTTGCTAGACGGCAGATCCTCGTTCTCTAGCTTTCATAATCAGTTTCCGTGAATATCATGGCTGAAGGTACAGAATATCAAATGATTGGGCGTCCAACTGTTCCGACAACGTCGTCATAATGAGACAATCGACAGCCGCTGTAACTAGCACAGGCCTGTTCTTGGAGACGATAATGAAGACAGGGTAATTAACGGTTCTGCTTAATTATACCAGTGTTTACTGAAACTGAGGCATAACGAAATGGGATACCAGATACTAAATGAAGGTATTATATATAAAAACAGAACAATTAATTTATATTTTCATTTATACATGGAAGGGGCATCAACGCACAATAAGTTACCGTGAATCTAGTACATCATTCTGAAGTAAAGCAAAAGTCTATAGAAAATAAATCAAGACATATAATAAATCTGTAGAAAAGTTGTTTTTGTACATCGAAAAAAATTCCAAAAAAAATACAGGGTGTTAAATGATAACCAACAGAACCCATTTCCAGAATTTTTTGTCTGTTTATCTGTTTATTTGTCATGGCATCACGCAAAATGTACGAAACCAATTAACACTTAGTTGTTGTTTCATCGCAATCGGTTCACTCTATCAAAAGTTTGAATTGAATTAGTCAGATTGTTAGTCATGCCTGACTTTAAAGTCAGTGGCACAATTTTTACCCGACTGCCGAAGGAGGGTAATGTGTTTATCAGTCTATGTATGTATGTAAGTATGTTTGTTCCTATGTGGCGTTCTAGAGACCAAACGCGTTTGCCGATTTTGATGATTCTTACGTCAATCGAATCATCTTAACCCTGCAAGTGTTATTGGCTACATTAAAATTGGAAAAGAAAAAAATGGCGGCTTTTGGGCGACATTTTGTGAGGGGAAATTTTTTTTTTCTTCCAAACCCATCATGTGGGGTATCAAAATAAAGGGTTTTAAGAGGTGATTTCACTTATATGTTAAAATGTACCTAATTCTAAAAAAAATAACTAAAACTTTTTGTTTTTTCAATTAACTTTTTTTTTGACAAAAAATCTTGAAAATAAGGATTAGATAAGTGAGTTGGTAAGTAAATAAACATACCTAACACTATTATAATCACAAATCCAATCACCTACTCAATCGCCTAAGTACACAGCCTAGGTAGCTTTCTAAGCACTGCCAAAGTAAACAAGCAGTATACCGATCTGAATCAACAATCAATTTGTAGCCTACACAGCGCGGGGCCATTACCGACACTAATACAAAGTAAATAAGGGGTTTCTTGGTAACTTGTTGATGTGTGGACACTTGTGGATTTGTTCTCACCATCCCGAGCCGTTCTTTTGTCATATTTTGTTTGTGACAGATCTCACGCCACGCTATAGGGGAGGGAGGAGGGAGAATGTTGGCGCGCTGCCAAAGTCGTTAAACGATATGATTTTGTCGAGAACTCATCAATAGAGTTTGAAAGATTATTTATCGCTTCTTTAATGGTGAATGTGTCTACTGTACTCGCAAAAAAATAAATTATGGAGGCATTATTTATCTATAGAGTTATGGAAATCTACATTTAACTTGGTAACTGGACCGTTTAAGAGTTACCCTTAAATGATCATGTAGCCATTTGCAACTCAATTCATGTAACATTCAGAGGTCTTGATCATATAAATGCTATAATTTTTCTATAATCTATTTACTTCTGATTAGTCCGTTTTCTTGTTACCATTTGGAAAAGCTACCAGGTGGTTTGGAATCATTTGATAAAGTAGCGTAAAGATAGAAATACGCCATGTTTTATTCCAAGACATTTTCTTACTTTACCAACACAAAGCTCTCATAAACAACACTGATACTTTCTACATTTCGCGCCTCTGTCGCCGAGTTTATTGTTCAGTTCAGTGGCTCCATCTGTACGAGCTTGGCGGCGGTCCAACAGTGGGACTACTCGGAAGGAAGCGAGTGGAACCGGCTCAGTGCTGCAACAGCTGGGCTGGCCAGGTGCTTCTTGTAGCTTTGGCAAGCGAATATATTCCTTTCTTAAGTTTGTTGGCAACATTCGAACAGTGCTTCGTGATAGTTTTATTGCCGTATTTTGTAAGGATTTAGAGATGCTATTGGCGTTAGGAATCAATTACCGGATAAGGAACTAGCCTGGAATTGAAAATCAAGTAGAGATTGCAGGTATATCTTGAATGCTGGACATGGCTGGACTTAAGTGGCTCATTACGGGCGTTACACATACACTAAAGATTCGAATAGGTACACTAGGTGTCGTGTCGGAAAAAGCATGTATGGAAATGCTCTTTTTCTCTCTCTCCAATAACAATCAATAGTTAAATTATAACTTTCATGGTTGACAAGTACATGTTGTAAGTCGTCATACAACTATAGAAGCTCTCACGTCCCTCCAGTTAGCTTCTCTTCCTGTACTACCCTATTAACACTATCCGGCCGACATCCCAGCTTATCCTCCGTGAACCACGTGGGAGATAATAAGCCGGAGTGGCGCCGGGCGGTCGTCGGACATCCCGCGTCCGTGCCGTGTCCGGTACCTGCCGGCGGGTGGTAAAAAAGTAATATTTTTAGTCGAAAGTATCTTTATAAGGCCGGCAAAGGTGTTTTATTGAGACCCGGGGATAAACTGAAGATGAATTTTGAGTAGTGCCTGCATAAACAGTTAGATGACGCAATACATTAGGTAATCATATTTGGGATAAAATAAACATCTCGAGTGATACATAAAAAAGATGGTCAGTAACATCGCCATCTCGTAATAGTAACCACTTTATTTTGCGAAAATGTGCTCGAAAAATATCTTCGCGAATTCAATTTTCAGAAGTGTGAGAGCATTGTCGAGTTAAAGTCTTCATTTTATGACTTGAAGTTTTCATCCTAACGTTTTCATGTATACAAGCCCCAGCGGGTGGAACGGGGGGAATGGCTTACTGTGGGGGAAATAGCAGGAATTTCATAACTTGAAGTATTTCATAAACATGGGAAACTATTCCACTATCTTGACGTAACAATGTTGGTTTAAATGCTACGGATAAACTCTTAATGAATAACTTGTAGGAGCAGCTAGCGAATACAGTTTTCTGATATTAAATATTACGTAAGCTCAATGAACTGAGGGCTGACTAATTACAGCGATTCATTATCAAGAAATACTTTTGCTGGGCTCTGACAAAAGGCAAGAAGAACAAGATTTACTGCCTAGATATGATTTAGGACGGTCCCTCGCGCCTCGGCACTCAGATAATAATGACGATTTATGTTCATGAAGCGTTAGTCAGATTCAGAGCTAACATTTGAGAACTTAAAATTAATAAGAGCTAAGACCTAGCCGTAGTTAAATGTAAAATTAGTTTCTAGTAGTTGAGTTTAAGCTAGATATAGTCTCATTAAAATTTTCCTTAAAAAAGATCGCAACATCGCTCTTGCAAATACAAATCCTAATTGACTGCGTCTCTTTTGCTGTCAGTTTAAAGTCAACACACTACATATAATTGTACAAACACTTGACACATCACAAATCCGTGACGACACATCAGTTAACCCGTTCACAGCCGCATAAATTAAAGTGTCCAATCCGCGAGCCTTTAATTAAAGCGCGAACCGTTCGCAAAGCTCTGCGGAATTATAAGCGGCCCTTGCAAATAGGGCTCTAATAGGGCAGGGGGTGAAGTGGACCGGGGGGCGAAGAGGGTTGAATTGCGGTCAGTCGGGGATTAGCAGAAAGTGTTCTGTAGACTGTTTAAGGGAAAGTGGAGAAGAATATGGGATCACTTGTTACAAGGGTCTGTTTGCTGAAAGTGGGTATTTTGTTCTTTGGTCACTTTGTGCGATTGCGTTTTGCAGTTACATTAAAGACTCCCAAAAAGCCTTTGTGGTGCAATTATTACGTAAAAGTAGGGGCGAATGATTTTTAAGTGGTTTAAAAATATATCTGAAGCACATATCATTATATATTACTTGTATGGCTCAAGTGTTTATTTCTTTTTCAGCTCTCAGTAACCTCATACATAATATTTGTAGATTTAAAAACAAAATCAATCACTAAAATCTGTGCCTAAAAAAATAGTGGCTCCGCAAAAAGATCCCGAAATTCGAACTGATTGAATTCGTAGCAACTCCCATTAGATTACCTCTATTATCTAGAACTGGATAAGGCCGAAAATCCAAACACTTAGAAAGACGTGAAAAAATCTCATTTGTATGCGGTCCGGCGGAGAGAATCAAGTTAATGTAATAAAACTAAATATTATCCGAGCATTAGGACGATGTTTAGAAACCCCCTCCCTGGGTTCACCCCCCAGGGGATGTTATTGCCAACAGATATCTAGCGAAGCGATCCCACCTGTAATCCCCCTGCTTTCCTTTCAATTACTATTTACATAATGCTAAGATTTACGCTAAGTGGTTTTCCCTTTTCTATGTTTCTATTTACATTTTTGTTGCTGAAGATCTTTGGATACTACGCGTACCTAGGTAAGTTCTATTGAGGACGTTCTCTTTTAGTTCACTTTTATTTTCATGATTCTAGTCCAAACGGATAATTACTAAAAGTACTCGTTGTAACAGTTAGTAAAGGTAAAGCTATCGTGTTTGGTAATATCTGGTGAGTTGAAATTGAACTTAGAATTGCTAGCTTTTCAATTACACAATTCGGTACTAACTTTAGTAGTTAACTCTTTCAATTGAGACTATTATGGCTTTGCTAACAATGTAACGTTTCATGGCTATTGGGGGGAGAAGGGGGGGGGGGTTATTTACCCTCTTCCATCCGCTATATCAGATTGCGAAAGCTCATTGCTACACGGTAGTCTTTAAATCAAGATGCTTTTAAATAAATCTAGCAAACAACACTTCCTTCGCAAATAATATCAAAACCCAATAAAGATCATAAACAGCTTGCAGTGTTTATCACTATAAATACACTTTAATTGTCCCTCTGTCGCCGCCGCTGCGCCGAGTAGTTCACTCTAACCCACTTAAATCTCTGAAAAGATAGCGGATATAACCGGTTCGCGCCAGTTGGCATCCGACCGAGCCGGGTGAAGCCAGTCCGAACCGCCGAACATTTCACCACTCGACTTGTAAAAAGCTTTCAAGAAGCCGTCACTGTTTGTCAAGCGCTTAAAGCAGATGTTGAGCTGTCGACAGCTTTTTGTTTTAGTTGCAGCAGAGTCCCTGATTACTCCGTTATGGTGTGAACGGATTTGAGAGCGATTAAAAGGATTAGAAAGACGTGCTCGAATAGGAAACCGCGATGCAATCTGAACTGCGCAATTTATATGATCTTAAAATTTAAGTAACAGCAGCTTGCCGCACAAACACACATCTTGAACTGTAACAAACATACTCGTAACTCACACAAATATTTTGGATATCGCTATTGATATATTTGCTATTTTAACTTTCGAACACAATATAACCGATATTACTCTCATCTCGGGTCAAACTACCCGCGTTTCCACTCAAAATAAAATGTAAACACTTTTTATTGCAGAGAGCGATAGCGTCAAAACTGTTTACGTATTTATGAGGCTGACCGTAGTAAAGGGCTCGTAAATAGCGTGTTATGCTGACCCTACATGATAAGAATAACTCGATCACTGGCGGTGACAGCCTTGCCGGTACTTCACGAAGTCTGGCGGAATAAATTGAAATTCATAAGCGATTGGATGGAGTCTGATCAAGGGTGAGAGTGCTTCTTGAGACCTAGGGTTTCTACGGGGCTTTTTTATAGATATTCGATCGATAATTATCATCTCGGATTTATTTTATCACGAAGTAACTGCAACTGGCATGGCACTTCTATGTTTTCCAATTTATTAAAGAAAAATCTCTCTAAGCAGTTTTGAATGTTTCTATTCATATCAGAGTAGAATTTGACTTTTGCCTGAAAGTTATTTAGAGGCTTAGAACACAGATTTTAAAGTATATAGTAAAATCACGTTTCAGTTAATAGTCTCCACGTTGGGGCACTAGGTAACATGTATATCAGATAAAGATGCAGTTAACAATAGTTTGTTCGTCACTAGTGAGTGATAAGCAACATTGTAAAACAGCTAGTAACAGTGCCACAGATAAACAGTTGCCAAGACAGAACATTTGACTTTCTTAATGTTGTGAAGGTCCGGGCTGTTATTATGAAACGTTTGTTTGGTTAATGTTTTTGTTAGACCGATTCTAGAAGATAAATGTAAGTTTTGTACTTATCTTGGTATTGTATTGTATTCAGATTACCCACAGAAAGTTTATTGAAGATTATTTGTTCAGCACAGGTAAAAAGGCTGGTTGATTATATCTACTGCTTCATTATATCAAATTTTGGACAGTGTTCGCACTAAAATAAAGCAGAAGATAAAGTAATAACTTTGCAGTGGTGCATCATAGAAAACTTCTATGCATTGCACAAGCCTTGAACACTGAAACTGTGATGTATATGTACCATGATTATGATGGCACATAGTGCATATGTTGTTTTCTTTCTTTGCTCTATTAAATAAATAATGTATCTACCTATTTATGTATTTATCATTGGTGTGTTATTAAATGAACTTTCTCCCAACAACCCAGAATCTATCTAAATATAAACAGCATGATCTCATTGAACATTCGATTTTGGGCTCGTGAATGTCAGGACTAATCAGCGGAGACAGTGCAGATGATAACAAGCTGTATCAATTAGTGCGAAGACCCCGCGAAGTGCAACTGTTCACTGATTAATTTGTTTTCTAGATAATGAATGCATATTCTTTGAATGGATTTTTTAACACTTTCGTTGAAGATAATACGGGTATCTGTGCAGGTCTTTTCGTACGAGTTTTCATCTAGTGTATACAAATTCCCATGAATATTTTAATAAAGTAAATAAATAAAGGTTTATTAGAATCTAGATGGTATTGGCTATAATATTTGGGATTTTGTAGACGATCACATCGAGCACAGATCCTGACAACAACTTTTCTTTCTTAGATTGACCATACCTGCGTGTGTTTCTTATTACTTAATGTTATCTTGGTGTGCCGTGAAAAGGATACATTCTGAGGTTGCCGCCTTTGTCGCCGATGGCGAGTAGTTTCTGTATGGGGTCCCATGCTAGTGCCGTCGGCGAGAATGGGAACCCGTGCCGAAATGTCTGTGGACAAGGAGAAAACATCTGTTAGTTACACAATTCAAAATGATAGAATTCTCCTCCCTTATTTAGCCCGAATGAGGGTATTCATAAATAAAACAAAACTTTTTTACAAAACCAGGTAATAATTTTTTGATGAAAAAAAAAACAAATCAACCAAAAAGTTCTGCAATTTAAAAATCGAACATCGTTGGAATTGGGTTCGAATTTAAAATGTAGAGCCAAGGTAAAATTCGATACAATGTCATGTTTATTTATCTTCGTTTGAAATGCTAAAACGAAATGCGAATTGGGGTAAAACGTAGATATATATAAAATAAAATAAAGGGTACAAGCATTTTCACGTCGGGTAAATAGCGTCCCGTGGGACGATAGATAATCGTAACAAGGTAAAATTGATCATTTTAAAACGCGTGGAAACTCTGAAATAAGCTTTTAAAAAACGGTTAACCTGATTTATGGTAATCAAGCTGCAAGATAAAAAAATCGGATAAAAGTGTATTTGGACTTTGATTAATGGGACTGGGTTCATTGTAATAAGCATTTTGCTGAAAAAATGTAACAGGAGTTTAGGCTGGAAATAATTTGGTCTGATGCCAATTTAAGTTCATAAAGACAAAGCATCTTTGATAAGCTTGCTTATCTATCTGTACATATATCTACGGAAGATCGACACTTTTACATTATGATGTGCTTAGTGTTCATTTTAAAATAAGACTTATAGGGATAATAATAATTAGGAAATGGGAAGAAGGATAATGAATACCTTATGGAAAGGGCTACTATGGAACTCATCTTGGACTAAAATAACCAATGATCGCGTATAACAAGAGATGAAGTATATTGAAGAAGAAAAGAAAGTATTTTACAACGGTCGGTTAAAAGTAAACAAAGGAAATATGATGTGCGCGAGCGCAGCCGTGCGTGTAGGTATGCAACAGCTGACTTTTTAACCTGGGTTGTCCCACTGCAGGACAAAGGCATCGCTTGCTTCCATTTTTCTATTCCTTCCAGTTTTGGGCAAGTCTGGATCAGAATTATTCAGAATAATATAGTTGCTAGTATACCTACGTACAAGCATGATAACCTGGTAGATACCAATTATATAAAATGCAAAATGAAACTATCCGATCTTATCAACGCCTGTTATTAATTCGCAGTCAGCTGATAGCAACATTGTAGCCTTATCACGTATACCTATGTTTCGGTGCAAAGCTGGCATAAATAACTTTCTAAGTTGACCGCGTTATCACCCGTTATCTATGGTGATAAGGTGTGTTGTGCGTCAGAGATGATGAGGGGAGGATGAGCTTAGATTAGGGGGCGTGGACTTGACGTGGAGGCTTCTTTGGTCTCCTCGTGATACTGGTAAGTGATTTGCCGAGCGTAAGGTTATAAGTTCGTTATCCAGGTAAACTAATCTTTATGATATGTCACTAAACATCGGTGACTTGGTGCTGCTTCAGGAAGATAATGTTATGCTGGCGTGTGGGTCGGATCAGCACACTCTTTCCTGGATTCGTCTCAAAAGAAGGAGTTGTACAATGTCAATGGTATGTAAAGAAGAGCAAAAGAGGCAATGTGTCGAGCAAAGAGGTTTTGGCAGGTTTAGGTACTAGCTTACAACGGCAACGTCCATATTAATAATAATAATAATAATAATAAACCTTTATTACATGCATTAATTTTTAAATTACAACATAGTAACTAATAAAACAGCCAATTAAATTCAGAACCGTACAAAGTCATATAAACATCATTATTTAGAACACTTAATAACATATTTTTATTTATTAATTTAATTATTTAGATTTATACATAATTATTAAGTTTATTCTATTATTTAATTAAATACATTATTTATCTTATTCTATTATTAAATTTATTATATTATTAAATTTATTCTACTATTTAACTTATTCTGTTATTTAATTTATTATATTATCAAATTCATTCTATTATTAAATTTATTCTATCATTTAATTTATATCATTATTAAATTTATTCCATTATTTAATTTATTTCATTATTTAATTTATTCTATTATTTAATTTCTGCTGCATGCAGCTGACGCAAAGGCCTCCCCCAACTCATCCCATTCTTTCCTTTCCCATGCCTTTCTCCACCACTTGCTTGTGTGTTTCGATATGTCATCTATCCATCTTGTTTTCGGTCTGCCAACTCTCCTCATCTTATCTCTTGGAACCCATTCTGTAGCCATCTTTGCCCACCTTCCACTTGCCATCCTGCTGACGTGGCCAGCCCAGTTCCACTTTAGTATTTTTGCAGTTTTAACCACGTCTTCCACACCTGTTGTCGATCTAAGGTCAGTATTTCTTATACGGTCTATTCGCTTAACTCCAATCATAGATCGCTCCATGGCTCTTTGACAAGTCCTTAATTTCTCTTCCTGTTTATTTGTGAGGCTCCAAGTCTGGGCTCCATAAGTGAGGGTTGGCAGTATAGCAGAGTTGAAGACTGCTTTCTTCAGTTCAATCGATACTTCACTTTTCATAATATACTTCAGACTCCAGTACTTCCTCCAAGCTTTAGCTATTCTGTGTTCAATTTCTTTGCTTTGTCGGTCTTGGAAGGATACAAGTTGTCCTAGGTAGATATAGTCATCCACATAATCTATATTATCGCCGTCAACCATTATCTGATTTACTTCCCCATTAGACATAATTTTACATTTGGTTTTGTTCATTGATAGACCGGCAGGTTCACAGGCCGTGCGGAACTGGACTATCATCTGTTGTAAATCCTCGGGTGTTTCCGAAAATATTATAACATCGTCCGCGAATCTTAAGTTGTTGAGGTACTCTCCATTTATTTTTATACCTTTTGTGGTCCAGTCGAGTCGTCTGAATACAGACTCTAACACGGCATTGAAGAGCATCGGTGAGACTGGGTCACCCTGTTTTACTCCTTTCTGTAGAGGAAATGGTACTCCCATTTTATCGGTTTTAACAGCTGCAGTGCTGTTTTTGTAAATACTTTTGACTATATTTATGACTTTTTGATCATTAAGACTTTGTGTTTCTAGACTATTGAAGAGGAATTCGTGGTCTACTGAATCAAAAGCTTTAGAAAAATCGATGAAAGCTAAGTAGATTTTATATTTGTATTCAATAGCCTTTTCTATTATTTGATTTACAGTGTGCAAGTGATCAGTTGTGCTATATTGTGGTCTAAATCCAGCCTGTTCAGGCGGTTGTTCCTCTTCTAAGGTCTTTTGTAGCCTTCCTCTTATTAAAGTCATAAACAGCTTGTACATACATGACGATAGACTGATGGGTCTGTAGTTGTCAATATTCGCTTTGCTTCCCTTTTTGTGTAGTATAGCTATATTTGACGTGAGCCATTGCGTAGGAATTTTTTCTTCTGTTACAATTTTATTAAATATAGTTTGTATGTGTCCAAGAAGGTTATCGTCTGAGTATTTTATAATTTCGTTGCAGATACCGTCGGGTCCCATTGCTTTCTCATTTTTCAGCTTCCTTGCAGCCGATCGTACCTCATCCAATAGGAATGGTTCCCATGTTGTATCTTCTTTTGGGTTATATTTAGTTATATCATGATTGTTATTATTGTAAAGATTTTTATAGAATTCGGTGGCAATTGTCACTATATCTTTCCTATTGTGTTTGATTTTTCCCTTGCTCTCCAAATTTAGAATTAATTCCTTTCCTATGCTTTTGGTGTTTTCTGCTTTCCTTATTGAGCAACTTTGCATTAATAATTGTTCTATTTTTGCCATTCTACTGTTTTCTATGTCTTTTTTTTTTAATTTTCTAAGTCTTCTCTTTACTGCTCTCAGTCTATTATTTTCTGGTCTACTTCTATATTCTAAAGACTCTAGCTGTAGTTTAAGGTTCAGGAATCTTTTTGTTTGTTCACTATATATATTCTCTTCTTTTTGTTCTTCTACTAATGCTTCTTTCATTGCTGATTTTAATGCACTTTCCAGTTTATTGTATTCTATCTGTAATGTGTCTGATACGTCTAGTCTTGTGGTTAAAGCTTCTCCTTGTTTATGAGTAATTGCTGGTATTGGCTTATATATGTCTATTTTTAGGGATTTTGTGTTCTTGTTCAACTTTCTTCGCTTTTTTGGTACTTCCAGTATCATCTCTACAGGTCTGTGGTCTGAATTAAACTGAATTTGTCTTACAGTAGATATGTTGTGAACATTGACTTTATTAGGTATTAGGAAGTAGTCTATCTGGGTTTTGTCTTTATTGTTTGGGTGTTTCCAGGTCCATCTTCTGTTGAGTTTACATTTGTAAAATGTATTTCCTATCTTTAGATTGAGCGTCTGCACCAACTCTAACAGTTGTCCTCCTCTAGGGTTTCTTCTGCCGTAGTTGTATTTTCCCATGTTGAAATCTTCGCCAGGTTTTCTTTCCCCCACTTGACTGTTGAAGTCACCCATTATGTATATATAGTCACTTTTTGATTCGCGGTGTGAGTCTTCAATGTCCTTCAAGCAGCGTTGTACATCTGGGTCCAGAGCATCTGTATTAGTCGGTGCATATACTTGAATGAACGTGTATGAGTTCTTGTTTATTGCCAGCTCCAATGTTATTACCCTTTCTGAAGTGTGTTTTATTTTTGTGACGTTGCTTTTTACGTCCTTGTTAATGAGAAAACCCACTCCATGCGTTCCTTTTTTCACGCCATAGTAGTAGAAAAGGTTACCTGACTTCAATTCTATAAGATTTTCTCCCTCTCGTCGTACTTCCGATAGGCCTATAATGTGCCACTTCAAATTTTTTATACTCATTTCAAGCTCCTGCAATTTATGATCTTCCATAAGGGTTCGAACATTGTATGTCCATATGTACAGGTAGTTGCGGGTATCTCTCCTTAATCCTTCTGTTGGGGGGGTGCGGTCGGTGTTTTGCCCCAGACTGACCAGGTTTCTTGGGGTAATTTTGTTCAATTTACTTTGTAATTCTGACGTGCTACGGTTCCGTTGGCTGTTGTCCTTATCCTATGGTTTGGATGAAGTAGAAGGATTGGCTAACCCTCTCATGACATCGTATGCATTTATCTTTTTTCCCTTAAGAGCAGGTTGCTTGTCTGGCTGAGTTGGAGTATTTGGGGATGTTGACAACTCTCTCTTCCTGTTTTCACTGTTTGGGACTTTTTCTTTCACAATTAGCTTATCATATTTAATTATTGCATAGTTTCCTTTTTCTCTTTCTGCCTTTAATTTTCCTAGTAATTCTCTCCTTTTCTCTTGGACTTCTTTAGGGTAGTCCTCTGATATGTAAATGTCTTTTAGTTTCTTTTTCTGTTTCATGATAGATGTTTTTATCCAGCCGCTGACAAAAGAGATGAGTATGGGTCTGCTTTTTCCTCCTTTTTTTCCAATTCGGTAGATTATATTTATATCTTTATTTTCTATGGAAATATTTACATCAGTTTTTAACTTTTGTATAACTGTTTTCCTGAGATCTTCAAGAGACTTTTCGCTTTCCTCCAGACCATGCATAATTATGTTGTTCGACCTGTTAGTTTTTTCTAGGTTACATATTTTTAATTTTAATGTTTGGTTTTCTTGCCTCAGTTCTTCTATTTCTTGTCTAACAGGTAAAAGCTTTTCATCCATATATGCAGTAAGTTCTTTGGTTTGGTTTTGCATTTCTATTTTGATTTTTTCAAAAAGTGATTGACTGTCCATTTTTATTCAACTTGGTTTGCGATACGTGGAACGGAACGTAATTATTGCGAGCTGCGCGAACGCACCCGTAATGTTTTATGATGGCAATTGTTTACAATTCATCCGTCTTTGACGTATTGAATGTCGTTAGATTTTGACAGCTTAACCATCAAAACATTGGAATTCGTTAATTGATTTGCGGTAATTTTACAAATTAACACTTCTTTCTTGCTGATTTCACAATATTTTGCACTGCTGATATCCACTTATCGATTATATGGTATTTTTGAGTATTGGGTAAAAGTATTTCACGTAAACTTGAATAAAAACTGGCGCACTGTTATGACACGTCTGCTTTTGACACAACCGGAACCATCTCCATCGTCCATATTATCTTAGCATATTTTTTTTTTATATTTTTATTGTCTATATGCTCGCGCTTGAGCACTATCTCACCTGATGGTAACCGATGTGGTCAGCGAAACGCGCTTGCCTAGAAATAACCTATTCACTCTTTCTTAAAGACCTAGATTGTAGCTATCGGGAAACACAGACTCCGGCAGGGAATTCAATGTAACGTAATCATCCATTTGTACGCATAGTAAAAGTGTTCCCAAAATGTTTTGTGCGTATGGCCCATCCATACGCACAAAACATTTTGGGAATATCCACCATCAACCGATGGTGCATCACCGTACGTCTTGTAGTCCGATGATGAAACGGACTAGGTGGAATTAGATCGTGCAATTCCGTCGCACACTCCCCGATATGTAACCGATAAAAATCAGATTCGATATTCTTATGAAAAAAATCCTTGGGCTCTATATAGCCGGCTGTCTACAGGGCAAAATACTAGTAATTGGCAGATCCACAGAGGGCCAGTCATATCAATCATAAAAAAAACACTGGATAAAAGCAGCTCAGATGACTGATTGCATGTAAATAAATAATAGGTGTTTACTTCGTTTGCAATAACACGTTCGATAAAGTTATGCATTATACATCGTTAAGATAGAACACGGTTCATAACAACACTTTCTCTAGGTAGCTCTCAAGGCATTTGACCTCATAAACCCTTTGTTGTTGGATGGGAGATGTCTAAAAGACAAGACAAGCAGGCAAAGGCTTGTCTGCTTGCGAGGGTGTCGCTCGGTGTTATATTTTTTCTTAACAACAAGGAATACGGTGAAGGGAGGCTTTAATAAGTACAGAAGAAATCAGAATTAGCATCTCCATGTAGATCTTGAGAAGGTGATATTTATTTTCTAGCAGAATGTTCAAATGTTTGAAGTCCCTTTAAACGCCAGACGACTTCGCGGTAGATGAAGGCAAAGATGAGCTCGACGCTCACCGAAAGCACTGGCCCGCTCCAGCAAAAGACATAACTGTGTGGAAAAGGGTTGCCCAGCAGTGGGACAATATAGCTTAGATATGATATCAGTAATCTGTTAACACTGATTACTGATATCATATCTAAGCTATTTTTACGTTTAAACCGCTGAACCGATTTAGATAAAATTTGTTAAATTTGGAATAGTTTTTACCCCGGCAATCATCTTTAAGGGGTGGAATGGGAGGTGGAAGTTTTTAAGGTAAACAAAGTTTTTGAACTACTAATGCTACGCAGACGATGCAAAAGCTAGTGTTGTCTAATTTAGAGCATCCAAAACCTTATTTCCAGTATGTCATGGTCCACTTGCACGTCCAATCGCCACACATCCCGCAGCGCTTATTTCAGAGCTGGTAAATAATCTATGAGTATACTTTATGTGGAGATCGAAGCCACTACAATATTAATAGTTTCCCGCTCAGCATGTAAGCGTGTTGGCTGTTGAGGCCAAGGTCAGGCCCGCAGAAATTCATGATTCTATTTGAATGGGCTGCTTAGATTGACTACGGAGGATAAGTTAAAAATAATCAAACTACCATAAAAAAGCTTAGTGGGTGGATAATATGGCTTCCTTTGGGGTGTGCAGGCAAGTAAACACAGCCAACAGCAGTCAACAGAGACCTGAGTTTGAATTTCTTCTTTTACTATCTCCACTATGGGGTTAAGGACGCTTAAATGTAAAAATATTGCCAGGGTTTCAGGTCAAGCAGAGTTTGACAAATACTCAATTTCAAATTCTTCATTCAGAAACGGGGAATATTACCTAATAACACTATCATAATCTTCGCCAATGTCACCAGTTTATAACAGGCTCAAAAATATTGCAACACATACAAGAAAGTAGCTGCTTACAATTCCGAACATAGCTTTCAGGAGATTGCTTTATGCCTAACAGTTTCAAATTCTGAGATTACCACACATGTGCTGACATCATGTCATCTTTAAAGACTAAAACGTTCACTTCTTTGACACTGAAGAGTTTTCGGCAAGTAATGGAACACGCTTGTAATAGGTAGACGCCTGCAAAGATTATAGATAGGTTCTCTGAAGTGTCTCGCCGTGATTGATGACCAGTTACCAAGCGAAGGTTCGTCGTCGGCACTAGCAAGTCGATCTACCGATCAAAACTACTGGTGCAAAAGCTTTATAAGATTTATAATATTTTACTACAGTGCAACAGAATTCAACAAATCCAAATAAAATGGATTAAGCTCGCCTTTGTACATAAGCTGTTCTACTGTTTTGTATATGTATGTTTTTTGTACAGTAAAGAATTTGAATAAAATATTAAAAACATAAAGAATACTCGAAAATTCACAGAATAAATAACATTTTCTTCCAGCTGCAATATGTCACAACTTCACGATCTAAAGCTCCTGTTTTACGGCAAACAAAGGCAATTTTAGCGACGTACCTTCCATTCTTCCTATGAGACCCACACACGGCGGGCTCAGAACACATCCTGACCTGCTGCATCCTGGCTCTGAACACATAGGACATCAGCACTCTCAAGAGGTTATCACGAAAGAAAAACAATAGATAATGACGTGCGCGATGATAGTGCTGAGACAAATAGAGCTGAGGTCGGTATAAAAGGGGGCAGCGAGATGAGATGGGCACAGTTGTGAAGCGGCAGTAAACATGAGAGTACTCCTGGTATTGGCCGCTGTGGCCGTGGCGACGGCCACCATCATCAAGGATGACACTACTGTGCTTATTGGCAAGGACAACATGGGTAAGTTGCACACACTAACATATTTAAATCTTTATTGTTTGTATTGTCATTTCTTTTTCTTACTTCCCTAGTCCCATTATTTGGGTTTGGGTCTCCTTTACTTTCTTGTCCCAAGTTGTGGTCAATTTACTTAAAACATTTGATTGGATGGTCTTTTACTAACAGAAAGTTCATTAGATCAAGATTTCTTATAGTACTTACAATTTTAATATCTAACTCACATGCAATGCAAAGGAGAGCTTCAAGCAAGTTATATCAAAGCAGCTCAAAAGCGTTTCCTTGAACAGTAAATAGAAATGCCAAAACAATCCGAAGCCCTGGAGGAAAACAATATTGTAACAAGTCTTCGCAATCTAAATTGACATTTGATATTGTTCTGAACATTACGACTTGAATCGGGCAGTTTAATTATTTTGGACTCGCAAAATGTTCTCGAGATATTTCTAAAGACTAAGCTTTGTCAAGAGATATAGTGTTACTCAGTTGATGATGGGTTTTCACAACCCAGTAACTCAAATGTATTCAAATACAACCAGCCTCAAAATAGTTGAGAAAAGGCAAGATGTCGAGGAAGAAGACATTAAGATTAATGTATTATTGTTTGAACAGTAACGATGGATATAAAGATGAAGGAGCTCTGCATCCTGAAGCTGCTGAACCACATCCTGCAGCCGACCATCTACGACGACATCCGCGACGTCGCCCGGGAGTGGGTCATCGAAGAAAACATGGACAAGTACTTGGTAAGACTCGTTTATTTTGACAACTTACTATAATTTCTCATTTAGATCTGTGTGTACTAATAATTCTATGTAACATTGCAGAAAACAGATGTCGTCAAGAGGTTCATCGATACCTTCAAGATGGGCATGCTCCCCCGTGGCGAAGTCTTCGTCCACACCAACGAGCTCCACATCGAGCAGGCCGTCAAGGTCTTCAAGATCCTATTCTTCGCCAAGGACTTCGATGTGTTCATCAGAACCGCTTGCTGGCTGAGGGAGCGCATCAACGGAGGCATGTTTGTGTATGCCCTCACCGCCTGCGTCTTCCACAGGACAGACTGCCGCGGAATCACCCTCCCCGCCCCTTATGAAATCTATCCCTACTTCTTCGTCGATAGCCATGTCATCAACAAGGCGTTTATGATGAAGATGACCAAGGCAATGACTGACCCGACAATGATGGATTACTACGGCATCAAGGTGACCGACAAGAACATCGTCGTAATTGACTGGCGCAAGGGAGTCCGCCGCACCATGACGGAGGACGACCGCATCTCTTACTTCACCGAGGACGTTGACCTGAACACCTACATGTACTACCTGCACATGAGCTACCCCTTCTGGATGACCGACGACATGTACACCGTGAACAAGGAGCGCCGCGGAGAGATCCTCAGCTACGCCAACATGCAGCTGCTGGCCAGGTACCGCCTGGAGCGCCTCACCCACGAGATGTGCGACATCAAGACCATGATGTGGAACGAACCCCTGAAGACCGGCTACTGGCCCAAGATCCGCCTGCACACCGGAGACGAGATGCCCGTGCGTAGCAACAACGTGATCGTGCTGACGAAAGACAACCTCAAATGGAAGCGTATGTTGGACGATGTTGAGAGGATGCTCCGCGATGGAATCCTTACTGGCAAGATTGAGCGCGTAAGTTCCATTCAAAATTATATGCTCAATTATCTTTATTTAGTTCTCATTGCTCTTAATACTATCGTGTTCTACTTTACTAAGTAAAATTGTTTTGTGCAGCGCGACGGAACTATTATCAACTTGAAGAAGGCCGAGGATATCGAGAACCTGGCTAGGCTGACGCTGGGCGGTATGGGACTGGTCGGAGATGACGCCAAGTTCTTGCACATGATGCACTTGATGAAGAAGATGCTCAGCTACAGCGTGTACAACTTCGACAAGTAAGTATCACTTATTAAAATATTAACTTCTACTAGCTACTACTAACGAGAAGTTCACCTTTTATTCCTCTTATATCATAATATTTTATTTATTTATGAGTCCTTTACGCCTTTACAAACATAATCTGTCTAGTGTCTAAGGTCATCAAACATGAAACAGTCAATACAACATCAAAATATAAAGTTACAAAAACGTACTCGTAATTCAGAATAGCAAAATTATAAAACATCACTTTGCACAGGTACACATACGTGCCCACCGCTCTGGACATGTATACCACATGCCTGCGCGACCCTGTCTTCTGGAGGCTGATGAAGCGCGTCACTGACACCTTCGTCCTCTTCAAGAAGATGCTGCCCAAGTACACCCGCGACGACTTCGACTTCCCTGGAGTCAAAGTCGACAAGCTCACAACAGAAAAGCTCGTCACTTTCATGGATGAGTACGACATGGACATCACTAACGCCCTGCACCTTGACGACGTCGAGATGAAGAAAAAGCACTCCGACTTCCTCATGGTTGCCCGCATGCGCCGCCTCAACCACCAACCCTTCAAAGTCACCGTTGACGTCACTTCTGAGAAGACCGTCGACGCTGTCGTCCGCATCTTCATCGGACCCAAATACGACTGCGTCGGCCGCCTCATGAGCGTCAACGACAAACGCCTTGACATGGTTGAGATCGACACCTTCCTGTACAAACTGGACACCGGCAAGAACACCATCGTGCGCAACTCCCTGGAGATGCACGGCGTTATCGAGCAGAGGCCGTGGACCCGCCGCCTCCTCAACAACATGAAGGACACCGTCGGCATGATCAGCAAGACCGTAGACGTCGAGAGCTGGTGGTTCAAGACCCGCGTTGGTTTCCCGCACAGGCTGCTTCTGCCTCTGGGTCGTATGGGCGGTATGCCTCTGCAGATGTTTGTGATCGTTTCCCCTGTGAGGACCAACCTGGTGGTTCCCTATGTTGACTTGAGCATCATGAAGGAGCGCAGGACTTGTCGCTGGAGCGTCTGTATCGACACGATGCCGCTCGGCTTCCCCTTCGACAGGAGGATCGACATGACGCACTTCTTCACTCGTAACATGAAGTTCTTGGACGTGCTGGTGTACCGCAAGGATCTGGGGCTGTCCAATACTATCAAGGACGTGGATATGTCCGACATGGTGATGAAGAAGGACGACCTCACGTACCTCGACACCGATATGCTCGTGCGCTGGTCCTACAAGGACGTCATGCTGATGAGCAAAGACGATATGATGCGAATGTAAGATATCACCTAAGCCAAGTAATTCTATGTTGATTGTAAAATAAATAGCCCCCTATAAATGTACCAACTTGTTTCAATTATCTCTTCATTTTGTAGTTCACATTCCCAACATATTTTATCTTTAGGGAGCAGTTTCGCTGCAGTTAATGGATTCCTCTAAAATTCATCTCTCCCGTCCGCGGAGCGCAAATAAAATAAAATAGAAACACGAAATTTCAATTAACTTGTTCGCAAGGCGAGAAAAGTTGTGAAACTAACAAGATTCGTATTTTAAACGAGGGAGAAAATAAGCTTTTATTTTGTGTATTTTAATAAAAGTGTTCGTTTTATTAGCAGGTAGAAATAAATAATTGGGCACTCGGTAATAGTCGAGGGAACAAATCGGCGAGGGACGGCGAGGTCTCGGGAACTATGTCCTAAGTAAACAATCAAGTTAGCGCAAACATTTAGAGTCCCTTTGATCCTGCGGACTGCAGACCCTTCGAGGCGGGCTTTTCTTATTTCACATTTACTTGGGAGATTGGGACGTGGAAATAAATAAGCTTAGGCACTGTTGCTGCGACACGACGCTCTTTAATTAGACAAAGGCCTGTTTTGTTCAACAAACAATTTAGTTCCAAAAGACTTTATTACTGGTGGCCTTTTATTATGCTTTATCACATTATCAGGGATGAAGTGAAATGCAAACAAAACCGAATTTTCCTTTCAATAACATATTTTTTTTATGACAGTACTTTGTCAAGATAGATTTGCAGCCTTATTTATAAAAAAAAAACTAACCATGTGAATAGTTAATTAAAAAAAAATAACTCTCCATAGAATTAAGAATCTGCTATTTAGTATTTAAACTAATCACATGGTAAAAAAAGTATAAAGAAGGCCCATTATTAACCGACTGCAATAAAAAAGTACATATTCGTGAGCTGGCTGACCAAAACCAGATGTATCCTCCGACTGCAAAGCATGATTTTCTTCTTGTTTACGTCTTTTTAGTTCGCGTTTTAAGCAGTCGGGTATTTTGGTTTTTTTAATTAACTTTTTTATTTATAACTTTTTAGTTAAGATTTTTTTCGAATTAGGTATATTTAAATATATAAGTGTTATATATTTTTGAAATCACTTCTTGTAACCCTTTATTTTGATACCCCACACGATGGGTTTGGAAGAAAAAATAAAATTGGCCCCCCTCAATATGGCACCCAAAAGCCGCCATTTTTCTATTTTCCAATTTTAATGTAGCCTATGACACTCGCAAGGTTAAGACGAATCGATTGACGTATGAATCATCAAAATCGGTCAACGCGTTTGGTCCCTGGAACGCTACATAGGAACATACATACATAGATTGATAAACACATTACCCTCCTTCGGCAGTCGGGAAAAAAGGAGAAGGTTCTCAATTCGACTGTATTTTTTATGTTTGTTAATTACCTCAGAACTTTTTACTAGGTGAACTGATTTTGATGATTCTTTTTTTATTTAAAAGCTGGTTCTTATGTGGTCCTATTTAATTTGGTGAAGATCTGATGAAGAACTGCGGATATATACAACATAATTCTTCGATAAACAACGGCAAATCACTCGGGATTGCTGCAATCGCATTTCTGTTTGGTGTTTACGCCATTTCATAACATAACATCACGCCTAAAGGGGTAGGCAGAAGTGTACAGCTCACCCTGGTACATTCTCATTTCACCGCTTATTTTCAAGTTTTTTTTATTCGGCTAAACTATTCTGGCATAACTTTGGGCATTAAAAAAACCTTATTATAGAACTTGCTCATTAAGTACCACAACTAAAAAGTGAAAATTATAAACTTTTTTACAAAATAAAAAAAACGTCTTTGGTAGGTACCATTTTTTTGCGTTATGGACACCGACTTCCAAAAGTAAAGTTATTTTTCACTTTGTAGTTTTCTTATTTTTAAGTCGGTAGTATTTCTTTGCAAAAATGTTTTTTTTTATTTTTCACTTTTTAGTTGTACCTACCTAGATACCTATAATGCCAGAATAGATTACCCAAATATCATGAAACTGAACATAACCGGTGAAATGAGAGTGTACCAAGGTGAACTGAACACATCTGCGTTCCCCACTAGAGCGTACTAGCGTGATGTTATGTTATGAAATGGTATAAACAATATACAGACATGCGATTGCAGCAATCCCGAGAGATTTGCCGTTATTTGTCAAAGAGTTCTGTTGTATATCTCCGAAACTCTTCATCAGATCTTCACCAAATTAAAATGGGACCAATTTCGGAACATACTTTTTCAAACAAAACAAGAATTTTCAAAATCGGTCCTCAATTGACGGAGATATCGGTGAAAATACAAAAAAAATAAAAAAAAACTTACATAATGTCGAACATAGAACCTCCTCCTTTTTGATAAGACGGTTAAAAATACAACCGACTTTCAAATAAAAACAAAAAAAAGTGAAAAATAACTTCAGTTTCGGCAGTCGGTGTCAAAAAACGACAAAACAAAAACAGAAACACCGACTTCCGAATTTGAAGCTATTTTTCAATTTGTGGTGTTTCTATTTGGAAGTCAGTTGTATTTTTTTGTAAAAAGGTTTTTATTTTACACAAAAAAGATCACAAAACTCTTTAATCAGGATCCCTGAAACTCAATTCAATGAATACAAACACTGTCAAAACGTCAAAGAATTTAACTAGCCATTCAATATCCTTCTTTGTAAGAAGTTGAGATCCTATTACAGACTGTCAGACGGTTCAGAAAAGACCTCATTTAAATCGATTCGAGAAAAGGATTCAACTCGATTATAATTTGTTACAATTAGAAGACAGAGATCGAAGTCTACAGGGTATTACAGGTCTTACAAAAGGGTAATATCGGGGCAATTAAATACGAACATGGTTTTACATCAATAAGTAGATAAAGCTTTTATTTAACTTGCAATGTATGTATGTATGTATGTGTGTTCGGGTCAAATCTTGCAACTGATTTTTAAAGCACTTATCCGCCATCGATTAAGATGAAAATTTGCATACACGTTTAGTTTGGATGACAATGCATGGTTAGCAAAGTGACGTCATTCTAAATCGAATATGGTGGACAGCCCAAGATGACGGACTAGTTATTTTTAACCGACTAACCAAAAAGGAGGAGGTTCTATGTTCGACTTTATGTATGTTTTTTTCTTTTTGTATGTTCACCGATATCTCCGATCATTTGGGGACCGATTTTGAAAATATTTTTTTATTTGAAAGAATGTATTCCCAAATTGGTCCTATTTTAATTTAGTGAAGATCTGATTAAGAACTTCGAAGATATACAACAGAACTCTTTAATAAATAACGGCACACTTCTCGGGATTGTTGCAATCGCATTCTGTTCATTGTTTATACCATTTCATAACATAACATCACGCCAGTACGCTCTTAAGGGGTACGCAGATCTCTCATTTCACCGGTTATGTTCAAGTTTCATGATATTCGGGTAATCTATTCTGGCTTTATAGGTACCTTACTAAACAACTTGCCTAGGTAGGTACAACTAAAAAGAGAAAAATAAAAAAAAGTTTTTTTTATTTGTGCACTGACATAATATGGGTATCAATTTATCAAATGAAAGGGTTTGCTGAGAAGAATACGAAAAAAAAAACCGGCCAAGTGGGAGTCGGAATCGCACACGAAGGGTTCCGTACCATTGTCGCAAAACACTGCATAAAAATCACGTTTGTTGTATGGGAGCCCCCCTTAATTTATTTTATTTTAATTTATTTATTAAATTTTTTTAAGTAAATATTACACTAAACATTCTGTGAATATTTCAGGCGTCTACCTGTTGCCGTTATTAATATCGAGCAAAAAAACGGCAAAAATATCACGTTTGTTGTATGGGAGCCCCCCTTTAATATTTACTTTATACTGTTTTTAGTATTTGTTGTTATAGCGGCAACAGAAATACATCATCTGTGAAAATTTCAACTGTCTAGCTATCACGGTTCATGAGATACAGCCTGGAGACAGACGGACAGACGGATCGCGAAGTCTTAGTAATAGGGTCCCGTTTTTACCCTTTGGGTACGGAACCCTAAAAAGGTTGTTAAAAAAAAATTGAATAATTTATTTTCACTAAGAATCCATTTTGACTAAGAACAATCTTTACAATCTAGAATATTTGACATTGGTGAAACCGATACATAAAACTTGCTTAGATAGTAATATTAACTAATTCAAGCGTTAAAAAACTGTCTTCTTTTCTTCGTGTCGATTATTACTTCTTATTTAATTTTTTTCGACTGCTAATTAGCCACTGTAAAGAGCAAAAATTTGTTTGTTTATTATGTTTTAAAATAAACAGTGAGCCTTACCAGAATCCCAGCGCGGCGTTATTTATTATTTTTAAATATTGCTGCACATGCTGATTCGGAGCCTTTTTGGTCTCGCACGGGGTATTTTTTTTGTTTTTATTATTACTTAAGTTTTTTCTTAGCTTGTCTTTCGTGTCTGTGCGGGTCACAAATAAATAATAATATTTTATTTCTTTTTTTATAATCTCTGAAAATATTGATCCAATTATGGAAATTCTTATAATGATTTAAAGCTATTACAACACTATCGTTGAGTAGGCACAACAAAACAGCAACAGCATACACCTAAACAAGATTGAATTAAAATAATATTTGCTGTCGGGGAAAAGCATACAGACTCAAAGCAACAATTTGCAAAGTACAACCAATCCAGGCATTTCCATAGCAAAGCAAACAGGAATACCTTGCATACTTTAAAAACTTTAAACTACAAGCCTACATGGAAGCAATCGTAGCAACATTAAAATTCCAGAACGATCGCTAGTCGCAGGCGCGCGGCCCATCTGACGTGCAAGTTATTGAATGAGGCATCCATTGCGCACAGCGTAATGCTGGGCGTACACTCACGATGTGCGACGACGTCGGTATTTCGCAATTACAGCCTGGCTACAATCTCTCGTTAAATATACTTTGAATAACTGCCTGGCTCGAGCGGGGCTTTTTATTCGATCGCGTAATTGGAATGCTTCCGATATTATAGTTTGACTCGTGAGTCGTGTGTTTGAGCATAGTATATGTATGCCGTATGGCTTTCAGATTAAACTGTAATCGACGAAGAGATCGGCAGGGTTAACTTACATATTAGCGAGTATCTAAACAGTTTAGTTTCTGTATCATAATTTCCTTTTCTTATTTACCAAGTTAATGATAATAATTAAGTATAACACAAGTTGCCAGGCGAGCTCACATCATTTGAAGGCCCTATCCCGCAGTTTTCATATTAATGTGCCTTTCAGTGCCTGATCACATAATACATATATAATACTTATAACTTGTGTATTATACGTCACAGCACATTACATGGTTGAATAACTTAATTATAGCTCCACAAGCTTTAGGCAAGGGATTATAGACGTTATGTAGAGGAGACAAAGATGGATGGTGTGTGTTGCAAAGGGCTTAAACATGCTTGTAGCTGAGTTGGTAATTTCAGATAGCGTTTTGATTCTAGTGAGTTTCCATTAAAATAGATATAATGTGAAGACTTGAAAAGATGTTGGCGATGTTCTTCAGAAAGGTCAGGTGCACAGTACTCTTAACCGGCGTGCGTGTAGCCCTTCTTGTATACTTAAATGTAAACGTAGCAAAAGGAGTATGTAAGAATCTTAGTGGCGTTCTGAGTTTATGCCCCATGGGAAAAACTCGTTAGTTTATGTAAGTTTTATTTTATTTTATTTTAGATAGGTTCACGCTTGACCACTGTCTCGCCTGATGGTAAGCGATACGGTGAAGCACGCTTGCCTACGAAGTGACCTATTTACTCTTGACATTAAGACCCCTAGGTAGTAGCTATCGGGAAACACAGACTCCGGCAGGGAATTCAGTGGAATTCCCTGCCTTCCTAAGGAGTGCCTTAGCTGTACGCATAATACAAGTATTCCCCAAATGTATGGGTGGGATGTCCACCATGTACCGAGGACGCATCGCCGTACGTATTGTATTCCGATGAGAAAACGGGCTAGGCGAAATTAGGTCCATCGCAGACTCCCCGAAATGTAACCGATAAGTGTGTGTAAATAAATAAATATGTCTAGGTAAGCTTTAAACTCCCAACATTTTGTTCTGCAACTTGTATAAGATATAAAAATATAGTTGTTACTACCGACACTATTCTTACAAATAAAGTACCGAAGCACGAGCGCCTTCAGAGTATGTAATAAAATAGCACATTTATGTGTTGCATATTTTTATCGCCAGGCATCACATCTTGTGTAAGTATTTTGCCTTGTCATACGAAACCGTTAATATTTTCATGGTCCAAGTTTTATTTATCTTAGAAACACGCTTACAAAACTCTTCCATAATATCTTTGATATTTATGTTACGTGACATAAGAATATGAATAAAAATAGAACAGTTTCAACTTGCAAAACTATGTGGATCTCCAACGCAATCGAGAAATGGAGCCCCGCTAGCTAGCGCTTTTGAAACTTTGTACACTCGCTGAATCTGCACCTAGACCCCTTGATTCTGTACAACAGACCAAATAATATGTGTTTATATTTATTTGTTTAAATCCAAACATGGAATCGACAGTACAACACAGCGTTCCCTTTACATCCTTCCACAGAATCCATGAAATATGCTGTGGCTCCAACGCTATTGTAATATACGATACGACGGAATATGAGAATGGAATCGTTGAATTTTGAGACATGTTCAAGAATTTGAATAAAATTGATGTGAAGAAAATTGGCTTTTTGAAATTGACTTGGAATTTATATATTTTTGTATAATTTCTCAATCATTATTACAACAGCATACTCTACATTTCACCATCTCATCTCTTCTCTATATTTTACTTCTTTGGATTGTATGAGGAATGATATGAAAGAACAGGGAGTCAGGTGGTAGCGTGACGGTTGACAGAACGTAATAAAAGAAGACTTACGATAAACAACCAATAACGGCAAGTAATAAATATAACATAACAGAAATATAACAGAGAAACTATTAAAATAGCTGTTGTTACTGTCAAAGTTCTTAATATTATTTTAAATATTCTAGCCACGTTTTTATTCGTTCTGGTCTTTATTTTTTAATTGAGATTTAGCATAAATAAAAAAGAAATAAATAATTATAATTGCATAAGTTGATAAAAATGCTATGCAATAGCTTTACCGTGGCAGTCCCCGAGTGCCACACGTCTTTTTTTTAATCAATATGTTCGCGTTTGACCACTATCTTGCCTGATGGTAAGCGATGTGGTGTACGTTTAAGCACGCTTGCCTAGAAGTAACCTATTCACTCTTGACCTAAACTAAATATGGACTAACTGGTAACTGAAGAAGGAGTTATAAAATAAAACTTCGCAACTGAAGTTAGAAAAATATTATCTATTTAAGTACCACCGCGGTGCGAATTGCGAAAGTAGCCGATACGAGCGCGCGTTAGAGCCACGGGGAATGGTATGGTTGATCCTTGCGCGCACGCTCCTTGTTTATTTCTCTTTCGGAATTTGAAAAATTTCGTTTTCAATACAGTTGTTAAACATGGCGTACTTTCAGAGACTATAATTATGATTCGAAAATTAAATCTTATGCATAGGCATCTTTCTATTACGCGGTCGTGACTTTTGTTTACGAGCTCGATCATTAGTTTTGCAGTTTCGTTTGGGGATAAATATAATGACCACCTAAAATTACTTTGTGACCATAACCTCTATTACCTAAAATTGTACTATGAAACCCAAATTTAGTAAATTGATCACTAAATTTAGTAAATTGATCACCAAATTTTAATAGCAAATTATTGCGCTATTTAATGTTGTAAAATAGGTTAGGTTAGGTTAGAACTGTGACCAACCGCGCGCGAGCCGAGCGAGCAAAGCGAGCGGTGCCGCGGCAGCGGCCGGCGAGCGCTACTTCCAAGTTGCTCCCAGAAATTTTATAATCTTTTTGGTCATTGGTTTAATTTTGGTGATCATTTACTACTTTTGGGTTAACAATGATTTATTTGGAGTCATTTTGCCTAAACAGGATAGCGAGATGTTAAAACTTTGGTTATAATTTTACAATAAGATGCGGGTTTAATTTTGGTGATCATTTACTATTTTTGTCTGTTATATGTTACTATATCTGGTGGTAAGTTAAACATAAGCCGTTTAGTTTTAAATTTATAAGTCAATTTAAAAAGTTTAGTAGCAAAGAGTTTTCATACATAGAATAAAATGGGATAGATTTTATACGATGAAAAATTAATGATTCCGTGCGTTTTAGCATTGAACTCTCAAAAGTCTTTTAAATGGTTGTTTGATATATTTAATTACCAGTTTTAATTTAATTATTTTCACATCAACATTTGTCTAAAATCAAATAGGCTGTATAGAGACTGTTTTCGTTGTAAAAAATGTCCAGTTGCAAAAACGCGCCTTTAGTTATAAGTCAATTTAAAAAAGTTTAGTAGCAAGGAGTTTTCATACATAGAATAAAATGGAATAGATTTTATACGAGGAAAAATGAATTATTCCGTACGTTTTAGCATTTAATTCTCAAAAGTCTTTTAAATGGTTGTTTAATATATTTAATTACCAGTTTCAATTTAATTATTTTCACATCAACATTTGTCAAAAATCGAATAGGCTGTGTAGGCTGTTTTCGTTGTAAAACAAATATGTCCAGTTGCAAAAACGCGCGAAAATTTTACTTTTTTGTGAATTAACAAATCTAATTTTTTTATTTGTTTTTACTATTTCCCACAACTGTATTGAAAAATATCGTGTGATACACGGGCGTGTAGGTTATTGCAAACGAGCTATCATTAACAGGCCCGAGCCGAAGGCGAGGGTTTTTAATGACACGAGTTTCCACCCTTGTATCACAATGTACTATTGTTCACCTGTAATCTGCGGAATTCACTATTTCGTTCTGGAAAGTTTTACGTACACAATTAGTGATGTAGTCGGGTCGAATATTGACTTTATAGATGGATATCGACAAAAGAAAATAAATAATTTGCTTGGCAATCGAATCTAATTTGACTTTATTTTTACGTTTTGATTACAAAACGTCAAATATACTTCTGCACTAACACAAAATAGACTCCACCGCGGCTGCACCGTATGGATATTCGTAATGCGTTATTCGAGCTTAAACTTTATTAATTTAGAAATCATTATTATCAAGGATGATGATGATGTTATGATTTTATTTTTGTATATTTTTACATGGTTCATAAGCATATATTTACTATCTGTTTTACACAGCTAACAACGTTATTTAAGTAATTTTTTAATGGCATTTGTACAAAAATTTTACTGTTCCAAGTACATTTTATAAGTTGGTCGACTATTACTCGTAATCTTATAAAGCCTGTTATGATTTTATTTTTGTATATTTTTACATGGTTCATAAGCATATATTTACTCTGTTTTACTCAGATAACAACGTTATTTACGTAATTTTTCAATGGCATTTGTACAAAATTTTTACTGTTCTAAGTACATTTTATAAGTTGGTCGACTATTACTTATAAGCTTGTAAAGCCTACTTAGCTGTGATAGTTTTCCTTTTAATTTCGTTATATTAATACTACCGTGAATTTTTTCACATAGGCAAGAGCAACCATTTCGCTGGCGTGGGGGGGGGACACTTGACTCTACCAAAAAATTGCTATTTAAAGCTCAATTTTACGCAAACGGAACTCTGAATCGAAAAATGGTTTGAACAAACCCATAATATTTTTGAATGGCCTATCTAACGAAACCCCACACTATGGGATAGACGAGAAAAAACAAACATTCCAACTGTACGTCTATAGATGGAACCACAAAAAAAAAAACTTGATTTTATTTTACCACTTTGTCGGAATTATTAATAATATGTATATCCATGCCAAATTATAGCTTTCTAGTACTTAGATTCTCTGAGCTAAACTGCGGACGGACAGACGGACAGAGCGCAACTATAAGGGTTCCTTGTTGACTTCGGAACCCTAAAAATTAACAATACATATAATTGCAATATCATATTCAGAACGCAAGAAAGAAAATCCCATCGTAACACAAAGAAAATATTCTAGATTGTTCTCCGATGCAATCCCCAGCGAGAGCTTTGTCTTGCTTTATTTTTAATTTATCTTAATAAAGAAGTCTCAGGTTCGCAGTAAAATAACTATTGTTATTTTAATTTTAAAATAATGTCATTAAAATGAGATGAGAAGAACTCGAGAGAGACTGCATCGCATACATATGTATTGAGATTATATCTGGGAAGTTGCTCGACTTCCAACCAGGACGACTGTCGGAATAAAACAGTAGAAGATACTGTTTCAGTGTGTGTGGATTGCTGTTAAAGTGTCTGAAGCACTTCTCAACAGTCGTTATGGTACTTTGAACTTTATGCTTAGTTCCTTGCGGGATACACCGACACGTTAGACACGTTAGAAAATTTATCGAAAAGCTATAATATTCTTTCGAAGTATAAATGTTTTAAGTGTATCCAGTCTACAAGCGGCAGGAAAATATAACAACTGAAGCTTTGAAACGCGTAACAGGTCTTTAATTTCTCATGTCAGCCACATATCCTAAATAGCATGTGTCAGAAGCAAACGGATCACCACAGACCAATGACACATCAATCATAAAGCCAATATTGGGGGCGCCGCTATCGCAAGACCTCGCCCCGACCAACAAGGACTCATAACCAACTATCTTCCCACCAATCAGGACTCGTATCGGCTAATTTGTCGCGATGTTTATCGAAGAGCGATCGGCAGAGTGACGGCTGATCGGAAATTGAGCGATTTCTTTGAAGGCAGCACTCGGGTCGAGACGGGCCCCAATTAAGATAAACTTAAGAGGAATTTATCAATAAACTTGCCTTCTATTTAATTTACCTTTTCCTTTGAAAGGAAAGGAAAACGGTTTGTGAGTGTTTTTTTCGTCGAAATGAAAGATTGCAAGCTTGAATGATTCTGTTGCCAAGCGCTAGAAAAAAAAAAAAAAAGGAAAAAGATTGCCGAAGGTCAGGCGAGGACGACGTTACTTACTCTCTCGATCTCTAGGAATATAATTATGTAAATTAAATCTCCCGAAGGTAGAATTGCTTTATTGCTTAAGGACCTCAACTTTACAGTAGATTATTAACGAACTTGATATGCCTGCCAGAAACCGTCGTTAAAAGTAAAACAACGTTCAATATTTTCTTCATAAACCCTATTAATTTGTCGATAAACTTGTTATCGAGACCAAAAGACCCTTCTAATTAAACGGCAATAAACAAAATAGCGTAATGAGTGTAATAAAACAAGTAAACTCAATAATATAGGGCAGTTATCTCTCTCATCTAAGCGGATACGATCCTAATTGATAAATTGCTCAACATTAATCACTAATCCGATTTAAAAGATAAATTATTTATAAGGCGAGGATATTAGCAAATTATTTGTTAAATTAAAGGGATAAGATACCCGGTTATTTGTCAAGCTTTTTTAATTTTAACGGCTTTTCTCTTAATGTTTTCGGGCATATTTTTCAAGTGAGGTATCTAGTGCTTATTAGTATTGAGTTCTTAGAAGGCTCTGTCTTTTTTACATTTTCATCATCATTTCAGCCGAAAGACGTCCACTGCTGGACATAGGCCTCCCCCCAAGCATCACAACACTGATCGGTACTGTGTGTTTCGCATTCACCGGACTCCCGCGGCCTTCACCAGGTCGTCGCTCTACATTTTCATATTTGTTAAGAAAGTTAAGACTGTTAACACAGCCAATGTTGTAAGAGAGGTCTGGTAAAAGTGATGTGAATGACGGTGGGTAAGTCAATCAGTTGCACACTCAAAAGAGACCTTACTCTAAGAACTTATGGCCTTATGGCTAGTGGTTGAGCGATTGACTGCTGCGGTGCGTGTCGCGGGTTCGATTCCCGCACGAAACAAATATTTGTATGACCTACAGATAATTGTTCCGGCTCTGGGTGTTTGTGTATGTGAGTTTATATGTTTGTAAACGCACCCACGATACAGGAAGAAATTCCTAGTGTGGGGCAATGTTTTTTTTTAAGAAAAAAAAAAAAAAAAAAGTATTTACAAGTTCAAAGACCAAGGGAGAGAGTGTTTTGTAAAAAAGATTTAAAATTTAGGACAACGTATTAAAGAAGAGGATTTCTTTTCGATACTTTACAATTTCTTTAACATAATTTTCAACTTTTCCTCCACATTAATCTCTCACTTTCTACCGTAAGCACAACAATGCTTCTCAATTTTTCTCAACACAGTTAGCTTCTCAGCCGGTACACAATAGCTGCTGCCTCCATCCGTCATCGCTCACAATGAGCTGCAAGCCTGCAAGGTGTAGTCTAATGCAGCACTATCTGCAGGCTGCCGTAAGGACCATTACTCACGCGCGCAGTGATTGATCGCACCTGGCTGTGTGGCGCAGGTTTTATTTGTTTGGCTTTAAAATTTTTAGTCTACAATGGGGTTTAGATAAGTATAAATGGGAGTAAGAGCCGGTCCACACGGCGCGTTGCGTTACGTCGACGCAACACAAATTTTTTGACGCATTGACGGCCACACGGGCGCTGCGTCGTAGCAACGCTGTGACGATAAGTTTACCCTAGTTTTTAATTATTGTTTTCGTATAAGTGAAATGTTAATCTCTTTATGAAAATAAAATATCTTTAACCAGTATACGTGACAAAACGAAATGAGGTTGCGTTTATATCCTCCCTATCAACGCATACACAACTAAGCGCTGCCGCTCCGGCGGCGTCGCCGCGTCGCAATGTATAGGTACACCCGTTCCGCTTCGTCTCGGGGGCTGCAGTCAGTCGTGTACGCGTTGCGTCGACGCAGCGCACCGTGGGAACAGCGCTACGTCGACGCAGCGCTGACGCAACGCGCCGTGTGGACCGGCTCTAAGTCAGTAGGATTCACTGAGAAATTGAAGTTTAGTTACATAACATCACGCCTGTTTCCCCGAAGGGTTGTGCAGAGGTGCACCTGTAGTAGGTCCACCTACATTTCGCCTGTTATGTTTAAGTCCCGTGTAACAGAGGGCACTCGCTTTGTCACCAACCGGGCACAAGACCCAAAACCCAATAACAATTTTGCCCAACCCGGGTATCGAACCGAAGACCTCGTGCTCAGCAGTAGCGCACGCGACCATTACACTAATGAGACAGTGTGTTTAGTTGTGGTTTACAGTTTCCGGGACAGAAGCTGGATTGACTTGTGTTAAGTTGAAAACCCCTCTCTCACAGAGAGGAGGCCTGCGTCCCAGCAGTGGGAACATTAAAAAGCTGATGATGTTGATATTCATTTAATTTAGGTTTTTTTTTTTGTTGATATTTTGTCAAGTTATAAGCCTCCATCATAACTTTTAGTAAAAAAAACTCATTTAAGTAGATTGGATTTTTGATACTTAACGTTTTTCTAATTGATGGATCGAGTTTGCCAATAATGTAGAACTCTTACATGTGTTTAAAACAAAATACAGAGTTTATTTGTAAAATATTGTTGTATTCAGTTAATAGTACCTTTTGTTTACAGTGATATAATTTATCATTAACTCTACTTCCACTACGACACACTCAATTAATAGACAATATCTTGTAAAACTGGAGTTAACGAGCTGTAAACTGCGACACGATAAGAGTACAATGGCTCCAGTTGTCGAACAAGCAACAACGAGCTCGAGCCAACAACAGGCAGCAACGAGTCGCGACTGACGCACTCAACTGTTGCTGTCGATACTCTACATTCAGTCTATGGTTACTATTGTCTATGTTGTATCAAACTTGTGACTATATAAAATTCTAAAGGTGTTAAGGTAAACTTTAGCGTAGAAAGGTATTTTTGTGATTAAAAGACTCATTTGTTTTTAACCGACTTTAAAAAAAGGAGGAGGTTCTCAATTTTTCGGTACCTTTTTTTTTTTATGTATGTTCCCCGATTACTGTAAGACGCCTGGACCGATTTGGAAAATTCTTCTTTTGTTTGAAAGGATATACTTTCCAGTTGGTCCCATAGTCATCAGGTCAGGATCTGATGATGGGATCTTGGAGAAATCGAGGGAACTCCTCAAATATTATAGGCATACATATAACGATTTTGGTATTTTTATCAACAATGCAATCATCTGCACTCAGAAAGTAACATTTGGTAAAGTGGAACTGGTGAAGAAGTCTACAGATGGCCAATAGAATTCCTTAATGCTAAGTATGTCATGGGTTATAAGATATCTCGAATAGTTTAACGACTATGATGGACCAAATACTTATAAATACATAGTGCTTATGAAAATGGTGGCTTCATCATCAGATCAGTTCGATGGGAACTGATCTGATGATGAAGCCGGCAGGTAGACACTGGTACTCCAAAATAAAACAATGTATCCTAGTCGTGTATGGGCTTATTGGAATCGTCATGAGATGTACTTTGGCTATATATGAATTTTATGGCAATTGGAAGTACCTATCAAAACTAAAAAGAAATAAATAAAAAACTTTTTAACAAAAAACACTGCAAGACGAAAAATAACTTTCTTTTCCGAAGTCGGTGTCGAAACACGGCAAACAATAGGTACCAAAGACACCGACTTCGGAAAAGAAAGTTATTTTTCGATTTGCAGGTTTTTTTTGGAAGTCGGTTTGTTTTTTTATTAAAAAGTTTTTTAATAAAAAAACAAATAATAAAAAAAATATCAATGTGCAAATAATAAAAAAAATATCAAGGTCATAGAATAGGACTTAGAATCCTACAGTAAGTTACAATAAGTAATCTACGTTACTTAATGGGGACAATTTATCTGAGCGGATTACTAGGCAAATGTTGTCAAGTGAACCCATGTTTACCCAGAATGGATTTGTGAATTTAATTAAAGCTAGGTTAAGTATTAAGCGAGAACGATAAATAAACCTTTATACAGCCCACGCATTCGAGAGATTTGTATGTTTATCTTAAAGCTGGTACTTGGTAGACTTGTATCAAGTGATTTAGTAACTTAACACTAACTTAAGTCATTACAAGCGTGTTAACGAATTAATAAGTTGTTTCTTAACCAAGATAAAGGGTACAAGTTATCACTCTTTATAACATTTAGTGAAAAGATTAATATCTTATTAGGCAGTTGACGAACGGAAAAGGAGCATTGTTGATTATGAAGAGAGTGAGTTATTAAAATAAAACAGAGAACTGTAAATAGTGAATGAAATGATATTTATTTGTAAATCTATATATATATAAGAAGAGACTGACTGACTGACTGATTGACTGATCGATCAACGTACAGCCAAAACGGCTAGGCCTAGAAGCATGAAATTTGGCAGAAAGGTTCCTCAAGTGACGTAAGTGAGCACTAAGAAAGGATTTTTGGAAATTCCTCCCTAAAGCAGGTAAAAAGGAGGTTGAAAGTTTTTATGTAATGTCTACAGTTTGTAAGTTGGACACGTGAAATTTAAGATTTCCGCTCTCGATTAGTAAAAAAAATATGTATTTTTTGGTTTTTGGAAATTTGACCTCTAAGGGGGTAAAAAGGGGGTTGAAAGTGTATATGAAATTTTTACAGCTTGTAAATTAGACACATTAAGTTTTACATTTACGCTCTTGATAGATAAAAAAAATCGTGTATATATTGGTTTTTGGAAATTCCACCCCTGAGAGGGTAAAATGGGGGTTGAAAGTTTGTATGTAATTTTTACAGTTTGTAAGTTGGAGACGTGAAATTTTAGATTTACGCTGTACGTAGATAAAAAGAATTAACGTATTTATTGGTTTTTAGAAATTCCACCCCAAAGGGGGTAAAAAAGGGGTTGAAAGGTTTTATATTTAGTTAGGTATTATATATAACAAGCTACTTTCCGAATGCACGGTAGAATCATTTTTATGTACGTTCAAAAGTGCCGCTTGGTGGCCTAGTTGAAATAAAATATCTTTGTCTTTATGTAATTTCTACAGTTTGTAAGTTGGACACGTGAAATTTTAGATTTACGCTGTTGGTTGATAAAAAAATTAACTTATTTATTGGTTTTTGGAAATTCTACCCCTAAGGGGGTAAAAAAAGGGTTGGAAGGTAGTATGTAATTTCTACAGTTTTGGTCGCCTTCTCTAACCGCACATAATAAAGTCCTATTTAGTTGAATAAAATATGAAATCACGCGAACGAAGTCGCGGGCGGAGTGCTAGTTGGTTATAAATAACACTTTACACGTCAATCTTTTTTGATAATTTCTCTAGATGAGGCCGGTGTTTCTTCTCTAAGAAAAAATACAGAAACTAACTCAAACATGATTTAAAAATAATTTCAAAAAATATAATTTCCTAAACAACCTAGCAACTAGCAAGAATCAATTGAAGGTCCCATCTGCCAACAAACGAATTGTATTCTTACAAAAATTGTATTTCAGCAAAAAAGGTTTATCAATTTGTCCTGAATGATGAATCCAATATCTTACAGTAACAAACTTTGCGTCCTCAATCAAAAATATTGTACGAGAAAAAAAAAAAAACATTACGGAATCATAAGTCGCATAATAACGTTTTTACGGACAACAAAGAACTTGGCATTGCGAGTATAATAGGGCCTAGCCTAACTCGTGGTTGATTAGATTATTTTAGAATACAGTCCGTCTGTCCTCACCTAGACTGGCAGTTATCTCGACAATCCCTCGGGGCCTCAGCTCTAAGAGCACGTAAACTATCAAACAGAAACCTGCCTCACTCCAAACCTTGTTAACTTCCCCCAAGCTCAAAGTGACAGTCAAAAATGTTAGCTATTTACTTTCATTTTACTCAATGTCAAAGGCGCTATTACGAACCAACATTTAATAACTTTTGAAACACAAACTCCGAGAGTAGATATTGCGAAGTCAAAGCACAATTCTTGACATTTGAAAAATAATCGAGTATTGCAAAAGTTGTCGTTAAATTGAATAATGGATCGCCCGATGGCCTACATTAGGGGAGAATTCTCTGCGGGGCGTAGACGGGGCGTGGACGCGGCGTGTGCAGGGCGTGTGCGGGGCGGCAGCGTCCGTCCACCGGCCGTTCATTTGCTCTGTTTGCCACACTCCATTCACTTTTCAATCGCATTTCATCAGTTTTCAATTGTCTCGCTTCATTTGCGCCGCGCTTTGTTTGTAGTCCGTTGTATTCAGTGCACAGACTTGCGATAGATGGATACACAACTATGTTGCTACCACGATGTTCAATTAAAAGTCGTGGATGAGATATTAATGAATTATGTTCAAATCGCGTGATATCATTAATATTCGCTTTTGCTGGCTTAAATTTTGTACTTATTCAAGTTGTTCAAATCGTTGTATATATGTACAAGGTATCTACTGCAAAGCAATAATTCTTAGGTAAAATATTCTCTTGTGACGTTCAACAGTATTAACTACCACATCGAGGTATTTCATCTCCTGAAACACTTGACAACAAAGTTTTAATACCATCAAACGTTTCCGACCGACGGAAACCGATCGCGAATTCAAATCCCTTTACAATGCGCCATTGCCGCCATTGAACGGGCTGGAAACGTTAGTCCAGCACTTCAGACAATACAAAACAACCCTTACTGCTCAATGTTATAGTTCAGGGCGAAAGCAAACAAGCTTGTTAAGGGAGCAAATTATTGCTATTTTAATGGCGGAAACGTGATTCAGTTTGTTATCTGACGCCATTGTTTGCGTGTTTAGATGATGTGGTGGTGTTGTCGGGAATCTGTTCATTAATCTTTCTCCAGTTGCGAAGAATTGAGAGAACTTTGAAATCTTTAGAAACTGTTGTAAACATTACCGATGATGGAAAAGGAGAACTTAATAAAGAAAGTGAAGATAAAAGTTATACGTTAGTCGAGAAAGATAAATGTTAAAACAGGTTAAACAGCAAAAGTATGCCAACTTCTCAAAAACACTGTAAGTTAAGAGAAATAAAGTTTCCAGACCG
This sequence comes from Anorthoa munda, assembly GCA_945859665.1. Lineage (NCBI taxonomy): Eukaryota > Metazoa > Arthropoda > Insecta > Lepidoptera > Noctuidae > Anorthoa > Anorthoa munda. The sequence goes on along the minus strand of OX243911.1, from coordinate 28,996,337 downwards.
GTATCGAGTAACAGCAGCTGTGTAAACCTTTTAGAATTCTACTGAAACGGCTCCCCGGCGTTTCTAGGCACACATCCAATCTGGGAGTTCCCTGTTGAGTAATCTCTCTTTGACAAATCGCCTCTCGGTGTCTCCTCCGGCGTCGGAGGCGCCTCGCCCATCTGTCTTACCTATTTGCGTTTAGGTTTTTCAATTTTGTGCGCGTTGGTACCTAGAGACTGGAAGGTTCGGCTTATTCAATTGGGTTAAACTTTGTTGGAATATTTATTATCTTTATTTTAGCTTTTTGTATTAGGAGCAACTGTTGTAGTTTATGTAAGAAACGTTAAAAGTTTTAATGGCGAGAAAAAAGGTTATAAATTTCAAACTCAACTTTTTTTTTTAATTTGGCTTAATTGGCAGTGTGTATATTTTGTTTCCACAGTACATTTATACCAGACAAGCTCTAGACGTGAAGATTTGTAATTGGCTGTAAGATTATCTTACTGTTATTTATCACTGTTGTATTTAGCTGTAAGTCTTCCATAGTCTTTAAATAAATAAACTCATATTTTGTTCATAGTTTGTAGAGAGAGTCTAGAGTTATAGAGAGAACTGCGCATTGTTGACAAAGATCGCATACATTATTTTAATGTGTTCTACGAAAAGTTAACTGGAATTGACATTTATGCGAATTCACTCAACTATACCATACCACCGTGTTATGGTTTGCGTCTACGACGTCATCTATTTAGCACATGCTCGTTCCTATTTACGTTACTTTCTTCCTTCAAAACTGAAACACCAAAAAATTCAATAACGAGTTTATTTTTGTCGATAAAACGACAAAATTATCTATATACACAAAACCGTCGTGAGCATCGTCGGGACTCGGGAACATATCAAAGAATGCCGCTGAAAGTTGTCGAGGCATCTAAAAACCCATAAATAAAGGGCGGTGAGCCGGCGAGCCACGTGGGAGGCTTTGAAGCCTGCCCCAATATAGACACGGTGTAAAGACGATTTGGTGGAAGGCGACGGCAATTTCTCAGTCCGTTAGTGAAGCCTGACACAAAAGGAACCGCTCGCTGACATTTATTAAGGGGATCCTCTTTTGTTTTTACGCTAAATAACTCTGACTGGTCATTTTTCACTGGACTTTTCGTGTGGATTTATTTGTTAATGGGTCCTAAGTGGAGTGTTAAATGATAAAACATTTAAAAGTAGTAGCGCTTATTTTGGAATTCTATAACGCTTTCGCTTATTCTAAGCAACTGTTACTAAAAGTAATGTTCAATACTTGAAGCAAACTACTAAATATTGAAACCACTAACTCAATTGAAAACTACTAAACATTTATTCCTCCCATTTTAATTGAATTCAAACGCTCCACCGCATGAGTACAATTTGAAACTTAACGTTAACTTCTTAATCAGCGTTCGCTTGGATCTTACAGTGTTTAATTGGAGTAATTTTCAAGATCCTTTTTGCATTAAAATTCATCAAGCAAGTAACGAGGGAAGTTTCTTCTAACTTCACTTTATTAAAGACAGTAGTTGTGGGAACAGACGGTTGAGGGGTAAGAAGGGTGCGGTGCGAGGAGCTGCGGGAGGACTAAAGTTGGTGTAGTTGTTTGGGATGGACAGAGTTCTGATGTATGCAGATCCAAGTTTATGGACAGCAGCTTAGTAGTTGTTAGTTAGCTTAGGTATCGTATATGACGATATGCTTAGCATTTCCAAGGAGAAGTGTAGACTTGATCCAGAAAATTACTCAGTTATAAAGTAGGAATCCAGCAAGTAATCTTGCCACACGTCTCATGGGCTCGTCATAATTCTCTGAACAGAAGGAATACAATAAAACCACCATCTGTTTAGGGATCTCCGCTAAGAGGCGCGTGTTTTTGCTCTAAGTTTCCTTAAACTTGTTTTAGCAACAGTCTGTGTTCGGCAAAAACTTCGCTACCGTACCAGATGGTACGAAATAAGTGGCTTCCGTGAAATATGAACCAATAACGGCGAGAGATAATCTTATTTACCTCTGAAGCTCAAAGAGATTGAATACATAATGTAGACTTAACTGAGTCATCAATTTCCGGAATCAGCGCTCGCTAAATTAGTTTGCAACTAAAGCTAAAAGTTAGTTTGTTGGTTGTGAGCGATTTACTGCTGGTTTTCATGTGCGCTGTTTATTGAGTGTTGTCTGACGTTTACGCGAACATTGTTCGTTGAATCTAAACTAGTTTCGCTCGTTGTTTATCTTTTTGCTTTGTTTTAAAAGCTTTCCGACGTTTTTGGTGTCTCGTGTATTTTAATCCAGTGTTCACAAACCATTTACTTTGTTTATATTCAAAATGTTTAGCTTGTCAACATTAATTCTAACCATTTTATTTATCTCCAGCACGTGCTTGAATAAATAAGCGAATTAATTTAATAACGCAGTGAGCTCCTTGACGTTTTCATCTTCTTCATTTACAATTTTAATGTTTCGCTCATATGGAACACTTTCATTAGCATTCACCGCATATGTGCGTGTGTACGTATCTCTGTCGCGAACGGCTCTTGCTTTAATTTTAAACAACATTTACAAAGGTCAGCGCGGTATTAGCGCCTCATTTCCTTTTACTCTGATATTCATAACGGTACTCTGAGAATGTTGTTCAGTGAAAACCTCTTTTTAACTCTCGGTTGTAAAGAGAAAAGTTGTTGGTTAAGCTTTGAGACGAAATGGGATGGAGATGGGCAAAATATTTGAAGTTCAGTTAGCACCGACCACGTGATTCGATCTTAACATTCCGACAAATTTTTTTTCATCGGGATTCGATTTGGTATATTCACTGTGGTCGGAACTGAAGCTCGGCTATACTAGGGTTACAGTAATAATACCAGTCTGTAACTGCCCCACTGCAGGGCAAAGTATCTCTTCTCATACGGAAGGTGGATTGGTGGATGCCAAGCAGCAGACCAAGCGGCTCATTCCCGCAAGGCAACCTGCTTGTCGGTCTTCTATAGACTGTACTTCGGTGAGTGTGCTCAAGAACTCCACGACCTTATACCACCAACCCCCTTCTATCATCGGACATCTAGACGCACTGCAAGTTACCTAGTTGCTATTCCACCAATTCGCACCAAGCGCTTCCAAACATCCTTCAAAGTGCGCACAGCAAAAGAGTGGAACGCACTGCCTTTGTCTGTGTTTCCGAGTGAACAGGCTTCTTCTGGGGAAGCTTACTCCATTGTCGACTTTGTCGCTGTCACCTTTGACCTAGACTCTTGATTCTATCAAGAGCAAACCGATATCAAAAAAAAAAAGAAGGTGTGAGCATTAATCACCACGCTTGCACAAGGCGGGTTGGCGATTTTAAAATTATATTAACTTTATAAAACAATAATAAAAAAACTGTTGTATGTATGTTATAACAGTTACTCGTACATTCCAGTCATGAACATGGTTCCGGTAGCATGAACTCGTTAATTTGTAGATAGCAATAATCTACGTTGTTTGGCGTTCACACGTAGTGTTTTGTTAGTGTTACCAGTACAAAATTATCTCGCGTGAGTTATGAATGTAATGGCGGAATAATTTAGGGTGGTTATGGATATAGTTTCATAATTTCGAAGCGTTTCGTTGCTTTAAAATTAATGATTTAATTTTATGAATTTGCATGCAGAGGTTGTTCGTATTTCATTTATTCTTGATAAGATTCGTGTATTATGCTGATATTATATTGTTATCTGTGGTGTAGTGAAAGTTCTGCAAAAATCTTTATGAATCTATGTTAACAACTAACACAAGTAAAATTCCCAAATTTTAAAAACCCACGACAAAATTTGATTTCATGCTACATAATTTATCTAGCACATAGTAGATACGCTTCGATCGGCAATCTATTGAACACGTAATTATGACACGATATCTTGCGAAAACACCCCGATACAGTAAAACGCCCATAACTTTTGAACTAATTTTATTCAAACATAGCTAAGAACACTCTCGACAAAATCACCTTTCAAACAAAAAAAAACTAAATCAAAATCGGTTCACCCGTTTGGACGCTATGATGCCACAGACATACAAACAAATACACAGATACACAGCAACACACGTCAAACTTATAACACCCCTCTTTTTCCGACGTGGGTTAAAAATAATACAACACGACGGGGACAGTTGAAGGCTATGGGGGAGAGCTTTGCCCAGCAGTGATACAACATAGTTTGGATAAAAGAAATAGCAGCAGAATTGTTGCGTAGGTAAAAGATATTCGTTTTTCTCTTTCTTATTCGTCTGATCTTCAATGTCATATTGTCCTACTAGCACTGTTTTTGAACATATTACATGTTTTATTTATACAAAAAGTGACTCTCGGGCCAGGTCTTTAGGCCCAATGTCACGACATTGACCTCCTCAGGACAATATTGTGACTTAGATACACTTGTAGCCTTATTACAATACATATAGGCCTATTGCTTCTGTTGAATTATAATAAAGTTTGTATTTTCTACAATAATAGCACAATCACATTCTGTGATTTGAACAGTAAAGCTATTTGAAATTCATATTGGTTATATTTCACGACCTGCATGCATAAGATAACAATCGTTGGCAGATGTGTGTTGTTCAAATACATTACGTTGAATTGCAGACACACACATCATTTGATAATGAGCCCGGCCTTTATCTAGAGATAAAAGATACTTCCAGTTCACTCTTACTTTAACGAATGATTTCATTTGATACTTGTGGGCTGGTGAAGGCAACGTGTAATATTATTTCAAACAAACCAAAGTTTCTGTCTAACAACTGAAATCACTCCCATTTATCCTCAAGCAACGCTTCAAAAGCTCTCGCCCCTCGTTTCATATAAAAAGCGCATTAACATGTAAAGTCTCGTGAGTGAAATCCTGAACGCGTCGTTACACAAGTCGTTATCTCCTAAAGAGGTTACTAAACACCCCCGTTTTAAATAACAAGACTCAGAAAATCCACAAAATGTTATGGCCCTCTAGAATATGATAATGATGGGTGAACACTATCTGACAAGTTGACAAACTCTTCAATGATTCAAGAGAACTTACCCGTAAAGGGTCTAATTGAAATAAATGCTTTGAAACAGATAGTGATCTTTTAGGTGTGCGGCACCGATATACCTCTGAAAATCCCAGTAGGTCTTTGTAGTTTGAATTATACTGACTAAATATCTGCGTTACACGTAATCAATAATGACATTCTGCTGAACACAACACCATAATCTCATTTATGATTATGCGTGCTCTGTAATTTAGGAGGCAGGAATATAAATCCCCTAGAACAGAAGACGGGATAAACAAGTAGCATGATATTATGCAGGATGACTTCATCTAACAAATCCCAAGTTAAGTTCAGACAATAGCGCATATATAAACTGTAGGACAACTAGCAATTTCAATTTTGTGGACAGTGAACCTTCTTCATCCACCTCTTCATATTGGTCTGAGTTTGGGTCCTGGCACTGTGTGCAAGGTCTTTGGTTCATGTATTATTAATGTTTCAGCAAGTGGTCAGCAAATGATGCGCCGCTTTCAGACCTCTGACTTTTAACAAAATTAATGACGCCATTTTTGTTTTAAAGAGGAAATTACCGAGCTTGTTTGAAATGTTTAAATTAAGATCTTGTGTTATGTTTATGATTTTATTATCAAGTTTTTGGCATAGATTTGGTTAGTCAAAGCGCTTAGGTTTAATCAGAAATTTTCGGAGGACACGATTACGTGTTTCTGTAATCCATAATTTTAGCGCTACGTACGTGTGTTTTTAACCCCCGAGGGAAAAAAAGGGTGTTATAAGTTTGAGGTGTGTTGCTGTGTATCTGTGTATATGTGTGTCTGTCTGTGGTATCATAGCGTCCAAACGGGTGAACCGATTTTGATTTTGTTTTTTTAAGCTATTGCATTGCTTTTATCGCGGGCTTTGAGCGCGGCGACTGATTGAGTGCGGCGACCGAATCAAGAAATTTCGTAACGAAAATAAACCTGACACCCCGAGCTGTTCCGAAATCGGACGATGGATTCCGAGTGTGTGAGCGGGTGAGGGGTGAGGGGGGAGGGGCAGGAGGGGTTTGTTGCGCTATTTTATAGAAGTTTCATTTTGATATTTTTAGACTGAAGTAAAAAAAAATTGCGGAGGGGAAGGTAACGAGTTTAGGGAGGGGGGGGGGTAGGTTATCTTGTTCTCCGGTCTGAAGTGACGGACCATCCCTACCACACTCACCGCATGTGCGCCCCGTAAGTATACATGACCTACATGTATGTATACATAGGTGTACCTATGTACAACAGTGAATAGCAGTTACTGGTGAATAGCTGTACGCGTAAAATTTGTGTTATAAAGTGTTTTAAATATGAATAAACAAAGTGCATTTGTTAATGAAGAAAGTGATGAAAAAATAGTGAAAGAAAATGAGTGAGTACTTTTATATTCTGACATTTTCCTCTGACTTGACATCTGTCTGTCTAATTTATTTTCTTATAGGCCATAGACATAATATACCATGGACATCTCCTTTAAGCTCGTTCTATATTATAATTTTCATTCCCTTTGTAAACCGTATTTATTCGTTCTGGTCTTTATTTTTTAATTGAGATTTAGCATAAATAAAAAATACATAAATAATTATAATTGCATTAATTGATAAAAAATGCTATGCAATAGCTTTACCGCGGCAGTCTCCAAGTGCCACACGTCTTTTTTTGTTTGAAAGGTGATTTTGTCGAGAGTGTTCTTAGCTATGTTTGAAAAAAATCGGTTCAGCCGTTCAAAAGTTATGAGCGTTTCACTGTTTGAATCGGGGTGTTTTCGCAAGATATCGTGTCATAATTACGTGTTCAATAGATTGCCGATCGAAGCGTATCTACTATGTTCTAGATAAATTATGTAGCATGAAGTAAAAATATATCGGGGGTTGTTTCATTTTTGAAATTTTACTTATAATACTAATATTTGATATTATTTATTATAGAACTATGCCATTTCTGGTGATCCCGCTAAAACATTTGTTTTAGCGGGGTATAACACTATCATATATCTAGATATGGTAGTGTAATATAAACATATGATTTCATATGAATCAATTCGTCTTTGATAAAAATATGATGATGATGATTCTTTCATGGTGATCCTATGCATGATGATAGATATATGATAGTGTAATACCCCCACATAAGCCCTACCAGGAATTACTTAATAGTGATTTTTCTTTAATATTTATTGCGTTACACCATAGTCAAATTATGATAACTGCACGATTACCTAAGGCATATTAGTAAAACAAAACAATTCCATGATACAACACAGCTGCCAAGAAAATTGATCACGAACTTATACATTTAGGAGGCAAACAATTTCCTTACGTTACATACATATTAATGGCAAAGTAAAGTATATCTTTTACAGAGCCCAAAAACAAAGCACCAAGTGTAACTGCGCGTGCAAGTAAAAAGGTTCCTTTTTACTTGCACGCTCAGTTATCTCTGCGACTAATGGTTAGAATTTGTTCGTGTTAGGAGTGGTAGTAAGGCGCGAATTGTATTTGCATGGAGGATTTGTTGGTGGGCTGAAATACATGGGTGCTGATAACAGCGAAGGTGAATACAGAAGGCCCGCATAGCAACAAGAGAAGAAATACGTACACAGCCAGAATTATACCATTCACTTTGGTCTTTGGATGAAAGAACCAAGTTGACTTCCCAACTTGGGATCGTCTGCCAGTCATCGTCGGGAAGCATCTGAATACCATTTTTTTACATGAAGTACCTATTTGACCTCCACAACTAAGTTACAGGGCTACACGATACCGTTTGTGAAGACCAAGTCGAGAAATGTTGGCCATATTCTGACCAATCTTTATAAACTGTCTGTATGGTAATGCTTGAACCGTAATGCTTGTGTAGTTAATGCACATCAAATTGAAAGCGCGAACCAAAGAGTACTGGCAAAAATACGCATGTATTTAACTTAACGTTGCGTCATTCAAGAATATACGAGCCATATTTTTTATTCTGTTTGCTGTCGCTGCAGTGCCAGCAGACTATTAGCTAAATGCGTGTAAACTGTAAATGCAGAGATTCGATACTATTTTTCATTTACGCTCTACTGGCTATTTGTGGACTGTGGTCCCCGCAGACGTCCGTATTCATGCGAACAAATTGCTTTGCCGATGCACAGGGAACGTTTAACAGAGCGGTCCACTGTGGATCACTGTTGTAGTGCGTAATTTGAACACTGTATAACATTAAGTTGTTTGATACTCGTATAGGCCCGACAATGATTGCAAAGTCTATTTTCGACGCTTGGTTTATTGGTTGAGACTTGCCGTGGATCAAAAGCTTATTACTATGTTCGAAGACACAAACAACACAACAACACGACACAAGTGAATACACGTGTCTTTTGGTCAAGGTAGCAGTCTTTTGGTCAAAGTATCAGTTTTTTGGTCAAGGTAATTTCTTATGAGTCTTTTGGTTAAGATATCAGCCTTTTAGGCAAGCAACCATTCGTTTAAATAGACACAAATAGACAGCTCTAACCAGCCTGTCATACATACGCCGCTGAATTGCCTAGTTCACAGCCTTAACGAGTGAATTCTTAATCGGCTTTAACCTCTTTGGTTTAAATTTATGAAGAGTCTGAATAGACATTCTGCATCTTCTTACATAACATTTGAATTCCATTTCACGTATATTTGCGTCATTGTACGCATTCTACGACACGTAACATCTCGCAAACGTGTGCGTATACAAACGGCTGAAGTCTATGGCGTTACAATTAAAATTTAATTGGAATGGGCGGCACTCACCGACACAGTGTACTCACGACTTTATATCAGATGCTGTACTAAGACGTCGCCATTACCTGAAACAATTACATTAATGTTGTATTAACTTGTTTTACAATACAGTGAATAAATAAAAGTAAGTAACACAGAGAGATGTAATTTATTGTCTAGAGTTAGAAGGCAATATTTCTAAGAGCTCGCAATAAGAAAAGTAGCGCTTTAGACAAAAGCGCTACTTTTCTTATTGCGAGCTGATTGATTGCATTGATTGTTCTAAACTTAATACAAGTAGACCTGTGACCAATAAAAAAATCGGTCAAGTGCGAGTCGGACTCGCGCACCGAGGGTTCCTCACAAACAGCTACATTCACCAACATAATTAGGTAATTAGGCCAAAGGGAACTACCATATAGGTTTTCGATCCAAAACCTATAGGGTACTTCCGGTTGACTTAGAATTGTCAATTTTGGTTAAAAGCAAGGTCTTACAGAACAAGGAAATCTGGTATATTTTTTTTTTTTTTTTTTTTTATAAACTTTGCCCCACACTACGAATTTCTTCCTGTATCGTGGGTGCGTTTACAAACATATAAACTCACATACACAAACACCCAGAGCCGGAACAATTATCTGTAGGTCATACAAATTTTTGTTCCGTGCGGGAATCGAACCCGCGACACGCAGCGCAGCAGTCAATTGCTCAACCACTGCGCCAACCGTGCGCCCAATTTCAACTTGCTAGGTCCGACCGGACCGATTTTCTCAGGACCCGTTCCTGTGGGTGACAGAGGAACAAGAGAGTGATCTTGTAAGGGTTTCTTTTTAGGGTTCCGTACCCAAAGGGTAAAAACGGGACCCTATTACTAAGACTCCGCGGTCCGTCTGTCTGTCTGTCACCAGGCTGTCCGTCTCATTATTCTCGTAGACCCTGACTGTATCTAGAATGTTGCTGTGCCCGACAGTGTCTATAATTGTTTCTGTAACTTATATTTACCACGTGTATGTACATTATGGATGCAATGAATTAAATTTGAACTTGAAACTTTGAAATAACTGCATCAACTTTCAAGAAAGTCTCTACAAAACCGGCCAATTGCGAGTCGGACTCGCGCACGAAGGGTTCCGTAACATAATCGCAAAAAACGAAAAAAAAAACACGTTTGCTGAATGAGAGCCCCACTTAAATATTTATTTTATTCTTTTTTAGTATTTGTTGTTAAAGCGGCAACAGAAATACATCATCTGTGAAACTGTGTTTCAACTGTCTAGCTATCACGGTTCATAAGATAAAGCCTGGTGACAGACAGACAGATAGACAGACAGTGGAGTCTTAGTAATAGGGTCCTGTTTTTACCCTTTGGGTACGGAACCCTAAAAATTAAGCAAATCTTCAGTTTATTTAAAATTAAGAACCATGAAGACTTTACACAAGTAAACCATCTAGCCACCCCACAAATAGACGACTTCAAACATAAGCCGCCCACCCTCCGACATCCCGGCCATCAATCAAGACAAGAGCCCTCGATGCCGACACCGGCATCAACAGGTCTCCAACAACACTACACAAACAACTAGGTGGTTGTTCAACAACTATATATAATAGTTTATTTATTTATTTAGTTGTTGAGTATAGGCTTATAAGTGTTGAGTTTAAAGTGCTAGTTTGGAAGTCGATTGTTAATTTGTAATCTCTGTTTCTAAAGTCAATAAGTCTCAAGATCAATCTATAGCTGTGTACCAATTTACTTTAATTAACTAACGTATGCCGCCCTCCGCCACTTTTTTGGAGTTCCGTAGCCAAATGGCAAAAAACAGAACCCTTTTATGGATTCGTCATGTCTGTCTGTCTGTCCGTCCGTATGTCACAGCCACTTTTTCTGAAAATATAAGAACTATGCTGTTGAAACTTGGTAAGTAGATGTATTCTGTGAACCGCATTAGGATTTTCACACAAAATTGGAAAAAAAACAATAAATTTTGGGGGTTCCCCATACTTAGAACTGAAAACCCATTTTTTTTTTATCAAACCCGTACTTGCGGGGTATCTGTAAATAAGTCTTCAAAAATGATATTGAGGTTTCTAATATATTTTTTTTCTAAACTGAATACTTTGCGCGAGAGACACTTCCAAAGTGGTAAAATGTGTCACAGGCGGGGGCCCTGTAACTTTTACAATAAGAGAATGATAAAACTAAAAAAAATATATGATGTACATTAACCATATAAACTTCCACCGAAAATGAGATCTAGTAAGTAGTTTTTTTTAATACGTCATAAATCGTAAACCGCAATTTACCAAGTACGGAACCTTTCGTGCGCGAGGCCGACTCGCACTTGGCCGGTTTTTAGTTGTTTTAAAGAGTAGGTATGGAGTTTCTTGTGCGTTCCTCTCCATAACAAGCTACTTTGCCGAATGCACGGTAGAATAAATTTTTGTTACTTGTAAATTTTAATTGTTGACGTTCAAAAGTGCCGCATAATGGCCTAGTAATAGTTGAAATAAATATATTTGACTTTGACCGCACCTGAAAAACAAAATAATAGATTTCTATTTGAATTTGCCGTAAAACGCCTGCAGTCAGTAAGTTGGTAGTGAGGAGGGCAACCCAGAGCACACCACACGTACAATTTTTTTTTATTCATGCCTAGAAGAAACACGAAAATCTTATCAGCCTGTGCAATTTAGAAGCAATCACATGTGGTGCTATCATTCTAAGAAAATGATTTATTATAATATATGTTTTGTACAAACCTTATACAAAACTAAATTGAAAAACGAACGACACCTTTACACAACTTAATTAAATTAACAATATAATCTCCGAACAAACTGAACATTTCTGAAGCAAGTCGCAGCAAGTTCCAAGTTAATTCGCGTCGGCAACGTTAAATAAAACCGACAAGTTTATTAGCAAAGAGGACCGCAAATAGTCAAGTACGGCAGCTCTAATGAAAACTTGTGAATACCGCCTTTGATACTAGAAATAGTTTCAAAAGACTTTCAGATCGATACCGAGACCACAACGTCCCAGGTGGTGGTCGCGAAGTATCTCTTATAACTTTAACAACTTTAGAAGGATCTTGCTTATTAATTTACCAATAAATTCCTATAAGTTAGCTTTGAATAACGCTTTTTAGTAGAGATATTTGTTTATAATGTCTTTTCGACTTTATAAGAACTTGCTTTTTGGTTGAATTTCAAAAGTTTGTTTTATATGACATTTTGTTTATAGCAGAGATCTGTCTTGTCTGTGTGTGTGTGTGTGAGTTGTTACAAAAGATACAGGCCGCAAGATATCGTGTCATAATTACATGGTTCGATAGATTGTCGATTGAAGCGGATCTACTACTAGATAAATTATGTAGTGTGAAATAAAAATGTCAGGGGTTATTTAAATGTTACTTGTTATTATGTGTTTTAAATTGTCAACGCAACAACACAACAAACAACAAAAACCAAATCAAAATCGGTTCATTCGTTAAGGAGCTATGATGCCACAGACAGACACACAGATATACAGATACACAGCAACACACGTCAAACTTATAACACCCCTCTTTTTCCGTCGGGAGTTAAAAACAATAAGTTCAGCCAACAATAACCGTCATCCTCTTAATCAGAACTGTAACGCTGTTGATCTAAACTCGGCGGCGCGCGGCGGCCGTGGGACAGCGGCAGCGTGACACCACGGGACGGCAGGCAACTATCGAGAACCTTTGTGCGGCGTGCATTGTGCGCGCCTTACCGAGTCGCCGCGTTCCGACACCCGACCCACTTGCAGCGTGACACCGTCTCAACTTTAGACAGGCTGTTAGTTGCATTCAGGAGATGTAGTTTATATATCAGACAGCAATTACTACTAGGCAAGCGTGCTCCATCGTAGACTACATCATCGCTTACCATCAGGTGAGATACTGGTCAAGCGCGAGGCTATAATAGATAAAAAAAAATACGATTTTTGGTTGCAAGATTGTTGTGAATAATATGTAGGTTTGTTCAATGTTTGTATTGTTTTCAACTCATGGTTTTTTGAAGTAAAACCGCATGGGTACGCTAGTCAGCGACATGATAATGTGACAGCGTCATCGACATGCTAATATAACATTTGGTAGAATAACTGTGATAAAAAAACACAGTAATTCCAAAGTTTTAAGTTTTTCAGCAGTCCTCTTGAACGCCATTTTTTTTGCGAGTCTGTTCTGTCCCGCTCCTGGGTAAAGGCCTTCCTGCACTCATGGATTTGCAATATAATATAATCTAAATACTTTTCTCTTTCAATTATATACGTGGTTTAACAGTGCTATTTCTCTGACACTATCAAGCGTGTATGACGTGAATAGCTTTGTGCGGTGTGCATTGTGCTCGTCTTACTGTCAGCGAGTTCCGACTGCTGCCCCACTTACAACTTGACACGGCATATCAAGATGTAGTTATTAAGTGAAAAACCTATCTGAATATTTATTTTTACATAGAAAATGAGAACTACTTTCAATGGCATATTTTTCATAATAGTTTTAAAGTGAGGCTAAAAAAAGTTGGCCAGATTGTGAGGAGCGATTTGAAAGAAAAGCGAGTAGTGATAGCATATCGGTTGACAGGACGGAATGGAGGAAAAAAACGTGTTACGCCGAACACAAGTAATATGGGACAAGGTTAGTAAGAAGATGATATATCGTTGTCAGTGATAAGACTGCCATTGTAGCCATTTAATTAAGAATTCTGTGAAATATTTTTTACTGGTTTGACTTACAATAAAGTATTATATATCAATATACGAGTTTTCTATAATTCTTTTCCACAGTTTATCTGCGAATAACTGTTTAACCTAACCTGTTTAATTGATCTTTGCCGCGTAGGCTTGTATTTCATAGAGGCTTGATTCACGGTAATACATCGTATTTATAAATTACTTAACTGACAAACGTCACCCACACAATACCCCTCCATTTATTTACTCCAGCGTGTCATCGCATGTCCTTCCCTACGACCAGCGTGCCACCGCGGGTCCCTTCCTACAGCCAGCGTGTTCGCCGCGCTATTTAAAGCGACACGCTCTCAAGCTTGGTCCGCGGCTAATGTCAACTATGCTCTCTCTCCTTTGTGTCGCCACATAACTGAAATTGGACAATGATAGGAATGTTGCTGTTGACTGCGGTAGAACTTGTACGGGCTGTAATTAAGACGTACATTTAGTACATTGCTTTGACAACTACTTTCTTTTACCTGTTATGATAGTTATCTTACGAATGTGTTTGAGATATCTCGATATTCTTTTGTTACAGAGATGAAGATGCTTAATATTATGTAAGAGTAGTAATCAATTAACTTATGAGACACCGACAGATGGTCCATATTTCAGACAACAGACAAAATGATAAGATATATCCGTGAGGTTTATTAATCAATAGCATTATCGTGGATTTTCTTACAGATAATAAATCAGGTAAATAGGTAATACAAAACCTCTCACAGACGATTTGGGGCATAACCATTTGTGGACAATATCTGGACCTCGGATATGGACACAAATAAACAATACAGTATTGCCAATATAGAATAAATATTGGAGCCCTAGATACCCTAACATTAGCACTCCGGTCGCGGGGACGGTATCATTGGACCACTTATCACCAAGTATCGGTAGCATTCGACCACCTATCACAACGTATGAGTATCGTTCGACCACTTATGACCACCATTTCGTTGCGCACAGCCAGTTGCCACTTGTTTTATTGTGACTTATCTCTTATGTTCGGTTCAACGCTTCGAGAGAGCACTTTTCTTTGAATGTTGTAAGTGTATGACAATGGAACGTTGTTAATGTATGACAATGTGTTTTATTTTCTCGTTGTCGTGTGTTCGCAATATATTTATATTGTGATAAGTTTAGCTGTTGCTTTTTATGATATTGCTAGATGTTGTCCCTCTTTATCTGTCGTTAGTTTTTACCACAAAGAGATGGATGGCTAATTGAGCTAGAACTTCTTCTTATAAGTTAGATTTGAGATCAGCGGAGCGAGCATGGGCGTACCCAAGACATTTATGACAAGACATGATAAATTATGTCATGTCTTACAATTTGTCTTAAATGCTAGCCGGGTCAAACATGTGACTTATTTTAAAGGCGCGACATGCCTTTCTTGTTGCTTCCCGGCGACCACGGCCTACTGTGACATGGCTTGAGTTACACATTTCATCGCAGTTTGGACGATAAAGCCATTTTGTCTTAATTATTAGTACCGGCGGCGTGAGAAAATTTCCTGACGTTTATTTGGGACTCATCGGGTCTTACTTTGCTAATACGGGCGCACCCATTTTGTCACAAATTTCACATTTAGACAGATGATTAAGAAAAATGTATCACTTTCGTTCGGAGGTGGTGATAAAATTTTATAGTTGAAAAATGAAATATTTTCCTGCACCAAATGGCAATAAATTTATTTTGTGTGTGTGGTGATCAATGCTTATTAATTAATTGAAATTTTACAGGATTATTAATTAATTCTATTTTATTACTTTTTTTATAATTGTTATTTTTTATTGTTATTCCTATTTTAATTATTATTTTTATTTTGATTATTACTTTTTTATAATTATTTTCTTATATTCCATATTCTTTTTACTTTCTACATTTTAAATTATTTCTTAAATAAAACCCCCAAAAAATATTAATTAATTGAAATGTTACAGGATTATTAATTAATTATATTTTATTACTTTTTTATAATTGTTATTTCTATTTTTAATTATTATTTTTATTTTGATTATTACTTTTTTATAATTATTTTCTTATATTCCATATTCTTCTTACTTTCTACATTTTAAATTATTTCTTAAATAAACCCCCCAAAAAACAACTAAAATAAAAAAATAGGGGCTCACCGGTATCGGGAACTGGGTCCAAGCTATTATATTTTTTAAGTAATTATTAATATTTTATTAACACTTAATATGTTATCAAACAAACAAAGAAAAATAAAGTGTGCATAAGTCTATGGTCGTGGGTCAAATATTAATTTGTTCCCAACAAAATTAAAAAGTATTTTATCTGTATGAACGGCACATTTTTATAAGTATCATTTTATTTGGTCGTCTATTCAGATTATGTCGCACTATGAAGTCAGCTACAAGAAAGGCATGTCGCGTCTTGAAACTATGTCGCATGGTTGTCCCGTGCTAGTATTTAAGACAAATTGTAAGACATGACATATTTTATCATAACTTGTCATGACCCAAAATATTTTCTGTTAAGAATTTGTAGTTCAAGTCGAAAACCAAGCAAAGTAAAAAAAAAAAAATTTTTTTTTCTTATATTCATGTTGGGATGCTGCTAGCATGGGGGTATCAAAGGGGGGGCTAAATTTTGGTTATTTTTTGCCTAGGACATACCGTTTTCGAGATATAGAGTGTTTTATGTAAAATAAAATAAAATTCGGAGGCACATAATTCGAAAATAGTGCGTCGTAGGACTATGCTTCTCTGAACCTAAATGGTTTTTATGGCCAAGGTTAAACCGAAACTGCCATAAAATTGGCAAATTTCCGAAAAAGAAAACAAATAAATGTCAAGAAGTTATGCCACAAGTCAAGAAAATATCTCACGCCGCCGTGCTAGCATTTAAGACAAAATGGCTTTATCGCCCAAACTGTGATAAAAAGTGTGACTTAGGCCATGTCACAGTAGGCCGTGCTCGCCGGGCAGGCTATTTAAGACATAAAGATGCAAGTACACGATGACCTACATGGATTTAAAATCTTTCTAGAAATCAAGCACTTACCAAGAATATTTAAGCAACATAAGTGTAGAATCAGACTCAAATATAATTTCAAGAATCCCTCCTTTAACTTGTTCTAACTCTCTTCTCGACAAAATTCGCGCGTCATCGCTTTCCAGAAACATTTCGCTGACTTCGCCGTCCGATGCGAGTGTTGCCCGAAGACATATCCTAAGTTACGCTATCTCACTTCAACTTGGTCTTACATTACTTTAAGTTGCTCTAACATCGGTGCAACTTAAGTGACAGCTTTCGGTTTAAGTGCTGCACAGATTGCATGTCGGGGAGATCGGGTGTCGAGATCGCGGGAGCTACTTTTTATTGGGACGTCTATATCGGTGTTAGGCTAACATGGAGCTGTGACTGAGAACTTCAGGAGTTCAGTTGCCGATAAGACTGTTATGTGTTAGACAGTTTGTAAGACTGATATGATTTCTGCATATTGGCGCCTTCTTTATAACAACTTTATTACAAGATAGTAAATCACAAGCGAAAGGATTCTGACAGGTTCATCGGCGACAAATCGTCGCAGCACCCGCTCGTGTCATCACGATGTTACGTCACCATAATGTACATATACCTATTGTATGTGTATTTATGTATGTGCTAGTTTATCGGGACATTATATTTGGGTTTTCTTCGCAGATGATTGCTATTATCATGAACTTATGGCCCTCGGAAGTGATATTAAGTGTTATTAGTTTTATGTGACGATTTATAAGAGTAACTTTTATTTCAGGATGGAAATATGTGGGCAAAGACACAAAAAAAACGAAAGCTTCAGAAACATACCTTAGATTATGTATACTGCCCTCCCTCACTCTGTTTAATAAAAGACGTCATTTTTTCAACAGAGGTTTTATTTGTCTTGAAAAGTGCGAAAAATTTAAGATATTCCAAGTTTTTCTAAGTCATACTTCGTCACAATTTATTTTTAGGACCTACTTCCAAGACTTGAGTGTGTTTACTTAGCTAATACTAAGAAAACCTTTATCGTTATTTGCGAAAAGTTTAACGTTATAACTTCCCCGCTAATGTTTAAAAATATCTACAAAAGCAACTTTAGTTTAATTTTCTTAAAAGGAAAGTTTTCTTTGTCAGAAGTTTGACAGATCGCTTGTGTAGTGCCTGCATTACTTTATCTCTGCACAAAACAATCTGCCTTATACCTAGTAATCTTCTAAATTTACTTTATGAAGAAATCTGACCACGTGTAAGAGTTTTTTTTCTTCTTCTATAGGAACCTAGATTAACTATCTAGGTTCCTATAGAAGATATTATTTATAGATATTCTTTGTTGTGCACAAAAATGTAACTCAATTCTTTTACAATGTTGTTATTTCTTTAGGTATTCTTCTTCGTGTCTACGATTCCCGTCAGTAAATGTAAACGACCAGTATTCAGCCACGTCGATAGCCTTAGCGCTGGCCTCGCAAAGGTCTTGCATGGTGCATGTGTTTTACATAGGAAGCAGGACAGGAGATGGGGCATATCTTCTGTGGGGTGGTTCCGCAGCGACAATGTTGCTGAATGGATTACCCCCATCTGGCTAAGTTGTGCCTACAGCGGCCCACTTGGCTTCGTAACCGGTTTAGGTAATTCCAAGGCTGTTTATGTCCGGCTGTGAGCTTTTCTGCAAGGTCAACATAGTGGGAGAGTGGTTTTTGAGGAGCCACAGTTAATTGCGAGCTTCGTTAGGGCTGTTGTCTTTGATTATTTTAGTAGACTTAAGGAAGCTCTTCCGACTCTTCAATCGCCGTCTCCTTGGTTGCTCCATGTTGTACATGTCCATGGTGTCGTTTGTCAGTCTCCTGTTTGTGCTTCTCTTCGAAGCGGGTATAGTGTGTTAAGTGGAGTTGGTTTTAAGCAGCCAGTTATTATTCTGCAAGTCTCATTTAAAGCTGCATCTAGTTTTCGGCCACGAACAGATCGGTGCCACACTGGGCAGGCAAATTCGCCAGCCGAGAAGCAGAGGTGGATGTGAGTCAGCGGAGAAG
Organism: Anorthoa munda; assembly: GCA_945859665.1. NCBI lineage: Eukaryota > Metazoa > Arthropoda > Insecta > Lepidoptera > Noctuidae > Anorthoa > Anorthoa munda. The sequence goes on along the minus strand of OX243911.1, from coordinate 28,977,775 downwards.
GTTATTACGTGTGTTGGCCTTGAGTTTGTTTTTGACACAGTGGTTCCTATAAGTCAAAGAACGGTCTATTGGTATAATTATGGTACAAGCTTGACCAATTTCAATTTAATTCATAAGTTCAGTCGTTCAAAAGAGTAAACCAAAAACAGACAAGTATTACCATTTAATAATATTTGTAAAAAAATAAACCAAAAACAAATAGGTCCATGAAAAATGAAGCGTCAGACCGACATCATAAACCTTTATCACCTACATCATCCTAAAACAGGTCATATCTACCGCCCGTCAAATAACAACGTATACATATAGATCTAGGTCCTAGGTCTAGCATACCTAATTTCGGTCTAGACGTAACCGTCGTCACTGCCACGTCAGAGTTAGGCCCAGTGTCCACTGCTACGTAGGATGTGCTCGGAGAGATTTGCCTGGTTAGCAGTGCGATTCATTTGATAAGCAGACACGCTCCTGTGCGTAGCGTGGCCGTGGGTGCAAACTATTGAAGGAAAATATGGTGAGTAAACTGACATTACAAAGAATAAAAAAAATCGTGTGAAATCCATTAATTTGCACTGTCTACAAGTAGTGAAGGCCCGAGTGCCCACACCATTACTTAGAAAAGGAGACCTATTCCCAGTAGTGGAAACATTACAGACTGAATATGTTGTGACCAGAAGCTCTCGACATTCTGTCAACAATGACAATGATCGAAATGCAAAATGTAAGGGCAAGATTTCGACATCTCTTGGCAATCTAATTTTTTTTTACTGTTTTCCAATCGCTATCGCGACTCTTTCGGTGGTCGAGTGTCACTTATCTAGGTCCTCGTGGTCCGCGTTGGACGATCTACGATCACGCGTAAATTCTCATACAAGCTAAGCTTTACGTGCGTAGCTTAACTACTGGAATGGGGCGACGCCTTGAAACGATCGGCCCTGAGAATCGGTCTAGACTTAGCTCAAACAATAAAGTTTTTGCAAACAGTTGTCAAATTTTCAGGATATTACACAAAGCTTTTCTTTGAGTTTTTATCTTGGTTCTAGTTTTATTGTTTGTGTTGGCAACATTTACAAGGCTACATTTATTTTAGAAGATAAAAGCTTTTTTAACTAATTTACAACATACTTCAAATCGCGACTTTCCCAGGGGTTACTTCTAAAATCTTTTTTTAATACTAAATAATAAATTTATTTATACATAAATCAGTAAAAAATGGCTGTTTATTCTAACTGACACCAACCATTCTAACTGCAACCTTTAACTAAAATATAAAATATTTCAGTAATAACTCGTCTTGTCAGAATTTTGCCAAGTTTTCATAAAAATATATTTGTTGTACAAATCTTCCACATAACGAATACACCAAAAAACCTTTTTTTGACGAATCCACTAAAAATACTAGCATTAAGCCTACCTAGTCCCTAAACCCTCTCGCAAATCTATTTCGCAGAACCTCCCTCATCATTATTTTAATCTCCCATCAGCCTCAAGTAAAGCCTTTCACCGAAGTGTATCGTAAAAGAAACTCAGTTATTTCCCCTGACAGGCTGGAGGTGAAGGTAAGCTCCTCAGACGAGGGTGGAACACACTAATAATGTGGCCATTTGTCATAAATGTAGCAACTACCGGACAGACAGAAATGTACTTATTGAAGAGAAGTTATTGCGAAAAATATTTAGGCTTTCATGTTACAGTGGAATCTATTCTGATAAAGGACAAAGTTACAGTGAATAAAACACTCATGGTAAGAAAAATCTAATTGAATTTAATACAAGAACCGCTTTATAGAACTTCAATAATCCTCATTCACTCGTTGATGTATTCTGTACTTTCGTAGCATACTTGTAGCTCTTTCGTAGCAACCCCGTAGACTTTCATTGCAACTTCGTAGGCCTTTCGTAGCACCCTCGTAGACTTTCATTGCAACTTCGTAGCAACCTCGTTCCGTAGGATACTCGTAGCAATTTCGTAGTAGTATGTCTACGAGGCCTACGAGATTTTCTATTTCTCACAATCAACTGAGCATTCTACCATTTGACCTTGCATAACCCCTGGGAAACAGATTCCCTATAACATTGTTTTAAGCTAACAGGAAAATGGTATTTTTCCTCAATATAACTCTATAGTTTCCTCCATTACGATACTACTGGGAAAACATTATTTGGTACGTCTACCTTTTCTAAAGTAATTTAATGCCAGTTTCTGTACAATATAAAAAGAACACGCCCGACTTCGTTTTGCACAGAGCTTTTCTTTACGACAAGTCCATAGACAAAGTGACATTCAATTAGATATAACGATTATAATATAAAAATTCGAAAATGTATGAGATTGACATACGCCGTCGCAATGTCATGTTTAGTAGTAATACACCACTAACTGTTCCCATCACACATATCCCATGTTCAGACAAGTCAGACCTAACTTGAGCCCAAGTCGCTGTTAACATAAACACAGTACTCGACTTAAGTCGTGTTATCGGTTCGAGTCACGACAATACGACAGACCAGTAGTCGTGTTCGCTGCAAAGTGAATATTCGTCATGTTGTGTTGTGTTGTATTGTATGTTGTGTTGTAGTTGAAGGTGTTCGTGTGAGTGATGTGTGGTGGGTAAGTGAATCAAATGAGTTGCAGGAATTAGATTTGCGGCTCGATTTCTGTGTGAATTTAATATTGAAGTTTGTCTTATTTCTGTTGCCATTGTCTAGACATTTTACTTCTATATTTTCTCCTTGGTTTTACTAAACTAGTCTTAATGTGCCTGTATTAAAACTTTGGTGTAGCTGAAGACTGCGAATGAGCGCAGAAAGCAACATCTTTTAATTCACTTTCTCTAAAACTTATTATAATTTTAAAAACTTCATAAAACATTAAAGTTAACCTGTCCCAGATCATCATTCAAAAATACTAAAACAACCTAATGGACAAAAATTGCAGCGAGATCTAGTCCCAAACATGCGAAACCTAGTAACAATACGTACTTTACAACTGTTGGCCAGTGTATAAATCGTCATATTTCCGTAGTGATCCGCCCTGCCATCGACGTCATCGAGATTGGATCAACTGTTTGCCAGTGTGTAATTACTTTGCATCGGCTTCCACGTGGTCTTTGGAGCACGGAAACTATTGTATTCTCTTTTGAACTTTATCGATAATATAGTTGGATTGTTTTAGCAGAGATAGGGTTGAAAGGTGGAAGTGTTCATAGATTTGCGAGTGAATGGAAATGATTGATGTCAGTATGCCTGTAGTGATGCACTGTGATTGACAATTAAACACTTTTTCTTTGTTTTTTCTTGTCGCTTGATAAAATATGTCGTTTATTGAGAGTCCTATTTTAAAAGGAAATTTCTAAGATCACTTTTGATCACGACATCTATCCAAAGTAGGAATTAGATTTTTGGCATCGTGATACTCGTACAAGGTACTTCTAGTCGCAGGCCAAAGTACTCCTTTGAAACCTTAAGTGTAGATTTACTTCTCAAAATATTATGTAGAGAGAGATGTTGTAATTTTTTTCTTGTGCTTATAAAATAATCAGCCTTTTACTGTAGTATTAATAAAAGATTAAATATTAATTAGTTAGGTTTTAATGTCGCAGGTACAGATAAATCACCAGACTAACACCAATTGTTTTAACCTTTAAATTCGTGAAGCCACCTAGGAGAAGGGTTTTGTTCCACAAAATAATAGACTCATATATAATATTAGATACTTATTAAAATTAGCTTGCAGACATAAAATATCATAAAACGTCTCTGAATAGCCACCGGGCTTGTTAAATTCAATTTATAGCAAGTGAACAATAAATATTTATAAAATATAATCAGGTAGAATAATTTCAGCAGCGGTCAGTAAATGGGTTAACCCCACACGGTGGTGAATACAGAATATTCAGTACAACACATGAGTTGATGAAATTCACAGTGGTCTCGATTTCATGTGGTTAATGTAATTATGGCCTGGCGCGTGTTGTGGCCTGGCGGATTACGGGCTGCTTCGGTTTCAACAATACCTATTCATTTATATTTCATAATACAACCTACATTTGAACAGGTAAATTACAAAATATAAGTTATTGAAGCATATTAAAGTCTTACAATAACATAAGTACCTATTAAGTAATGTATTGTTTGGTCTTGAAATCGTAGAACCGACATCTAATAACTAGGATACTATTAGACCGGAATTCCTAAAAATACCAACGGAATACGGAATATGTTGTCAGAATATTTCAATTTATTACTTGTTCTCACAATAGCTGCACAAAACTATTCACTCCTACAGAACATGTCCGAAACCCTGCACTTCATCAGCGGAGAGTCTCGGACTCGCTCCAGATCACTTATTCAGAGCCTGTAGTAAAAGTGATTTTCTATCAGCGATAGTATGGCGACAGAGTTTCTCAAGAGGTAGCAGTTTGTCGGACTTCGCACATTTAGAGTTTCGTAACAAAAATAAACAGATTTATCAATATGTTGGTATTTCTTAGTAAAATATACGTAACTGGCTGACCCGGCAAACTTTGTTTTGCCATAAAAACACCAAACATTCATCTACCCTACCTACCCTACCCTACCCTAACAAACCGACACTACCTACCCTACCCTACTTTACACTACCTTCCCTACACTACTTACCCTACCCTACCTACTCTACCTACCCTACCTACCCTACCCTACCTACATACCTACCCTACCCTACCTTAAACGGGATAAAAGTATCCTACTTCTCCTGGTTCTTAGCTACCTCCCTACCAATTTTCAGCCAAATCAGTTCAGCCATTCTTGAGTTATAAATAGTGTAACTAACACGACTTACTTTTATATATATAAACAAACAAACTAGCAACTAGTTTTTTATAGATAATAAACATTATCACCAAATTTCAAGTTCATAGGTTAATGGACAGTTAGAAAATTCTGTGACAGACGACCGTGTTCGTTTGGACCCTTCACGTACGGAACCCAAAAAATGGGTGACAACCTGTATCGAAATAACATGATGAATCCCCTTAGATTTTGGCATTTCGGCAATAGCTACCGCCGATAGAATGACACAGAGTCTACAGAGCCTCTGCAATAACGATTGTCTAAAAATAAAAATGCATGAGTTTGATATGCGTTTTCGAACTGTCACGTGGTTGTGATCTCAAACACTTTGCCATGTAAACAATCGCTAACAATCTCAGTTTACGTCCAGCCCCAGTTCGAATAATATCGCACGATTGATCTCTAGATAAAGTTGGGGAGGTAACTTAGTTGAGATCGTGTGTAATTAATCACTATTAACTTAATTGTCAGCACATGAGGAAGTTGACGAGGTCCTTGACTTCAGGGTCCCTGATTTTATCATAGTTTCGTAAGGGTTATTAGGGGGATATCGGGCAGTCATAACTACCTCTTAGCTATCGAGTGTTCAAAAGTCTTTTACCAGTAAGACTTGGTAAATCTTAAGTTTTACAGGTCAATCCTAGGTTTTATCGTAGTTCGGGCTTTTACAGTAACATACACATAGGGAACTATTCATCCCGACAAATTGCACGGTTCCTGAGAGATAAGCTAGGAGCAAAGGCTAGTTTTTTATTGGGTAGATACGTCAGCGTTAGCGAATGGAAGGTTACCCGCTTAGTCATCTCTCAACGAAACTGACATAGGCTTTTAAGCTGAGAAAAAAGTATATTGATCATTTACTAACGAACACCTAAACCGTATAATTAGTTTAAACACGTTCACCTAACTTTTTATCAATATCGATGAAAAATTAAGCCATATTTATAGCCCAGCGTTACAGGTATTGAAGCCCTATTCACAGCCAAGTTCGACAGGTATTGTTCTAATGAAGTGCATGATACCTATTGGTACATTATCGTCGCCGGCTTCCGCGTCGCTGCGCTGATGCAATTGCGCACAAACAATATGCGCTCGACGCGTTGTGAGGTGCTAGATTGTCGGGAACACGACGGCTTGGATTTAATTACATGGGTAAATCTACTGTCTGTATTCAAATAATTTGCAACGTCTTTGCACGTTCTTCTTCATAGAGATCTACGCTTTGGAACGTGCAACTAGCTTTATCTTCTTATACTTCTTTATCGACTTCGTGACAATTCAAAAGTGCCTGTTAATTGTTTAATTGAAGGATAGGATAAGATAGTTGGACACCCTTTGCCACACTTAGAGAGGAGACCTGCACGCACAATGGACCAAATGGGACCGTTGTGCGTGCAGGTCTCCTTTCTGTGAGAGGGAATGGGCCGTAATCCACCACGCGGGCCTAGTGCGGGTTAACGGGTGTCATGTCTTCGAATTTTTCGTCCTAATACATGCCGCCGGTTTCCTCACGATGTTTTATTTCACCGTTTGGAGAGCAGTAGTGATGAAATAATTTACACAAAATAAAGCATCTGCCTGGGTTGGACCGGAGTTGTTGCTGATGCACATTTTTTTCACATCAATGCCATTAATGTCATTGACGCTGATTTTAATTATTTTAGAAAGAGATTTCTTTACTTATTTTTAACCCACTTACCAAAAATGAGGAGGTTCTATGTTCGACTTCATGTATGTTTTTTGTATGTATGTTTACCGATATCTCCGTCATTTGGGGACCGATTTTGAAAATTCTTTTTTTGTTTGCAAGAATATGTTTCCAAATTGGTCCCATTTTAATTTGGTGAAGATCTGATGAAGAATTTCAAAGATATAAGCAACAGAACTCTTCAATAAATAACGGCAAACTTCTCGGGTATGCTGCAATCGTATGTCTGTTCATTGTTTATACCATTTCATAACATAACATCACGCCATTACGCTCTTAAGGGGTAAGCAGATCTCTCATTTCACCGGTTATGTTCAAGTTACATGATATTAGGGTAATCTATTCTGTCGTTATAGGTACCTTACTAAACAACTTGCCTATTAGGTAGGTACAACTAAAAAGTGAAAAATAAAAAACTTTTTTGCAAATAAATACTACCGACTTCCAAATAAAAAACTACAAAGTGAAAAATTACTTTATTTTTGGAAGTCTGTGTCCACAACGCGACAAATATTGGTACCTACGAAAGACACCGACTTCCAAAAATAAAGTTATTTTTCACTTTGTAGTTTTTTATTTGGAAGTCGGTAGTATTTTATAACAAAAAAGTTTTTTTATTTCTTTAAAAAACAGGGCAAATTTGTTGTTTTTCGTTTTCACTGGTTATAAACATTTAAAACTCATCAGGATATTTGCTCTTCAAGGGATTTTCAAGTGAAGTATTGGTAGCTACGGCCTTTGCGTAAATAATCCTTTTTTTACAAAAGTTATAGTCCGCGGTTTCTTGATTCACTAATTTAAAATATGTACGTATTACATTTTTCAACAGGGGCGCTATTATTTATTAAATTTCACAACAAATTTACCTTACGGAAAAAACCCTTTCATCCACAATGACGTATTATAACGCGAACGTAATGATGAATTGATGAGACAAGTGTGTGTTTGTTAACAATCGCAATCGATGCGGTCGACCCCACGATTGGTCAAAACTCGCTACCGAAAAGAACACGTGCCATAAGCTCCGCTCCCTCTGCAGTCATGTCACGACTCGAACTCCAGCATTAATAATTAGCATCTATCAATGTCGATGCTGATGCTGATATTGAAATGATGCGGATGTTCCGCGGATGCTGATGCTGATGCTCGCAACAACCCTGGTACCCACGACCCACAACTTGTATAATTGAAACAAATGCTCTGAGTTTTGAGTTTATCAAATCCGCCCGACGTAACTTGTCTCTCTGATTCAGTTCCAAACATCAAAACAATATGAATTAGAAATAAGGGCGTCGTCACACGGGCGGAGTGCGGCAGCGTGACTTCTCAAGCGCGTATATTAAATTCACGCGACGCCGGCGCCGCTAATTGGCTGCCTGTTGCCATGGCGACCGGTGCGCTCTGCCGGACCGACACATTGCCTGACCAATATCCGCACAAGCATAGCCTATAATTGAAGTTTTGGTATTTCAGCTCATAATTTAATAGAAAATGCATTTTAAATTATTGTGGTAGCATAAATATTAGATTCAAATTGTAATTTCAATATAGATGAGTACCTAATTACTAATTTGCTTCCACTAATAGTTTATTTAAATTAGTTTGTGTTGTAGTTATGAACGGTAAAATATGAAAATTATAAAATGTGAGTGTAATTTTACCCGGTTCAAGCTTCATAGTTTTAGTACCTGGGCGGCCGAATTCTGCTCGGGTGAAAATAGAGAAAACGACGTTTTCTATAATAAAACCTAGCTAGATCGATTTATCGCCACCGAAACCCCTGCATTCTAAATTTCATGAAAATCGTTGGAGCCGTTTCCGAGATTCAGATTATATAAATATATACAAGAATTGCTAGTTAAATATATATTACCTAACTCCGTATATTTCGCTCGTAATGAAAATATGTAAGATACATACCCTTTACAGTAAATCATTAAAATGAATATCTTAGGAGTCATCGCATAATTAAAATATATTCAAGCGGACGAGCTTCACACCGATGACAGGCTCCTAAGCTACGGTAGAAAATCCAACTCAATGGAGCGGGTCGCTAGTGACCATATACACTGGCATCACCACTTGAATCCTCAGTAATATTCATGTTTATTAATTCTCGAATGCACAAATTGTCAAACGCAACATCACGATCCCGATCAGACAATATCTGCATATAAATTGTTATTGTTATTAACATTTACCACCTGTATGCGCAGTATGGGTGCAATAAATTTGATTTCAAACAATACAAAAAAAAATACCAATGTGTTAAATCGATTAAAATTTCTTCATTGATAAAGTTGTAAGAGATCAAATCGGTACCGCATTAGTTCAATGAATGATTCATTTTTGAGCTGTCAAAGGTAAAATTACAGGCTGGACGGAGAGTAGTTGAAAAAATAAATTACATTTTCTTGTTTTTCTAAGCTCAGATTTGATTTTTTTGCAGAATACGTAGGCTTAAGAGGCTTACAATAATCAATTTTACAAAAATACTATCTATAAAAGAGCCGAGAAAATATCCTCGACAAAGAAGGACATTAAAATTCAGCGCGCACCTTCGGATAAAATATGAAGTTGTCTATGAAAATATTTTGATTGCGTCTCGTACCTTATATACTGAATTGCTTTTATAAAACTCAATTTCAGAAAAGTTACGAACGTTAAAATAAAAAGTATTTACGCTTAATTTTAAATTTAGATTATAAATAACATTGACACTTTTAATTTATTTAAAATACTCAGTACCAAGAGACATCTAAACAATGAAAACATTCCTGAATAATCAAATATAAAATCACGTTTCCACAACACCTTTATTCCCACATACACCACACAAAAACAAACGCGATCTCCACATTTAAATTAAATACAAATTTTATAACAACCACCACGAGAACGTAACTTAATCCGCGCTAAAACCAAACAGGACAAAGCAGCATATTTAACGTAGATAACACGGTCTTTTGTGCAAGAGGACAAAGGGTACGCGGTACGCAGAGCCTCGGTGTGCTAAGCGTGGGTACGCCGGCAGTCGGCACTACACACGTAGTGGTACGCGCCCGTGTGAGGACGCCTTTATTAATTAATGTTACTATTGTTTTCGCGAGCATGTGATGCAATAAAACAGAGTTTATCAAGAGTACGTTATGAGCCTTTGTGGGACTATCTGTGCCACTTTGTGGATGGCGGACGTAAGTATAAGTTGATTTATTATAAATATGGGTTTCTGAGTTACAGGGATGTTAGGCATTCAGTTATGTCTTGTTATACTTCTGCCAGCGGCTTCGCCCGCGTGGAAGTCGGAAATTATACCAAGGGCTAAGTTTTGAAATACCTCTATCCAAAATTCATCAAAATAAACTCAGTGGTTTAGGTATGAAAACGTAATTAAATACACAGTTACTTTTACATTTATTCACAGTAGGTATGGATTGTATTGTAATGTACGTCCTAAATCTGACGTGTTATATATGGGTTACTAGCTTCTGCCAGTGGCTTCGCCCGCGTGTAACGGGTTTTATCATCCCACAGGAACATTATACCGGGATAAGAAGTAGTCTATGGGCTATTCCAGGCTATAATCTACCTCTGTGTCAAATTTCATCCAGATCCGTTCAGCCGATTGAGTAACAAACATACACCCATCCAAACTTTCACATTTATAAGATTAGTAAGATCTGTAATTTCCAACTAGCTACTATTAAGTGTTATTATTTCAAGTCTCACCAAGTAAAACAGAACCGAAACGTTCATTTCCCGTTTCAAATTCCGAGTAAACCAGCGAATTGTAATCTCGTTTCAAGCAAGTCTCAGATCAACATCGGTAAATAGCGAACCTGCGACTGTTTGACTTCTCGCGAACTCTGAACTGAAGTCAAACACTAAGTTTGTCTTAACGTTTAATTTCAAGCTGAACTCCAAATTAATTTCCGGTGAATGAAATTTTCATCTTCGACAACCCTTAGTTGGCGATAGAGTTATATTCACCGAGAGATGAACAAAAGCGGGATAATATTTGCCAGGGATGTAACTTGCATCAAAATACTGGGATGTTTAGCACCGTGCGTTTTCCCGCGCGTATTATTCTACCATTGCAGAATAATCCCCTGGAACAAAGCTCTCAGTTCGGACAACCCTGTGACGTAGCGATCAACAACATTTATTATGCATTTGAGAGATTAGTGTCTCTTCAGACGAACGTTAGAGTGTTAGTGCCCTGTGCCGTCTGGGGAACATTGTAAAGCCTAATGTGTAAGTACTTTTGGCAACACTATAATAACATCCTTTGCATTTCATATGAGAAGCTTATTATGATTATTTTATTGCAGACTCCACGTCTGATTCTCTATGGTATTCATGAATACCAAAACATGTAGTTAAAACCTCTAAACACATCTGAAATATTCTATACCTTTCATTCTTCTGCTTTTTTTACTGTTAATAATATTAATGCCAAAATGCACCTCAACTAATATTAAAATTGCGAAGGTATATGTTAGTTCGTTCGTATTTTTGTGGAGAGTGGATGGACCAGAGATATAGTGAGTAGCAGTTACTTAAAATCCACGAAACCTGTGGGCTTTCTCCATGCCGGTGAAAACATAGATAAAATAAAAATCCGAAACAAAAATCTGTGCTTGTTTCAAAACAAGATACGTGAAAATGCATTAGACGCGACATGACGTGTTCATTCATTTTGTACGGCTATGGCTGGCGCGACGTCACGCTCATGTCACTGACGTGCGACATCATGTCACGTTGTCACTGCCTACTTCTGACAAGTTTACATACGACTGTTTTTGTAAAAGCATAATATTTTTTTAAGTATGGAGGCTTGGGGACTCTACTCGAAGAAATCATTCAAAACATATCATAAAATAAATGGATTATAGCAAGCTAGTTTGATTAATACAAGGTTATATTTAAGTAGCACATATATTGAAGCAGTTACGATAGTCCGAAGTTAAATAACCAAGATAGTAAACTTGATTTCGTTTTTAACTACAAAACAAAATCGTTCTTTTTTTCGTCTTGCTTATGTTAATAATAGAAATACATGGACATCTGTAAATATTAAAGTAAACATGACCTAGTATTTGATTCAAAAGAGCTATTCTCACAAAGATCTTGTGCGGCTAGCACTGAGAACAAATTTCTTGGTCATGTTTACTTTAATATGGTAGCAGAGCGTGGTTGCAAACTGTTGACAAAGCTTGATTCAGATCATGCCAAATATTCTTTTGAGTTTGTGCGGCTAGCACTGAGAACAAATTTCTTGGTCATGTTTACTTTAATATGGTAGCAGAAGATACTCAAACTGTTGAAGGTAACAGTCGTGTACTTCGTGATCGGAGTCAAATTAAACCTCCAGATAGATTTAATTTTGATCAATTCATCCATCAAGTCATTGCTGATCCAGAACCATCTTCATATCGAGAAGCCATGCAAAGTACTGAAAAAGACAAGTGGGTTGAAGCTATGAACAATGAGATAAATTCTCTGAAAGAGAATAAAACATGGAAACTGACACAATTACCAAATAACAGAAAAGCTCTTAACTGCAAATGGGTATTTAAGGTAAAGAAGAACCCTGATGGCTCGATTGACAAGTTTAAAGCGAGACTAGTTGCAGTTGGCTATTCACAGAAAAAGGGAATAGACTACCACGAAACAATCACCAAAACAAAAGACATGTCAAACAAGTTATGCACAGAGAATTTGGTATGCAATTCAAATCTGAAAATAACAAAGAAGTTTGCGAAGGTTGCGTTTATGGTAAAGCCCACAGAAGGACGTTTGGGACCAGAGAAAGAACTACAAGACTTGGAGAGCTTCTTCTTCTTCTTCTTTTCGAGTCGATGGGAAACTCTTTATAAATTTTGGGCCCAGTAGGTGGCCACGCCGATTGGACTTGGAGAGCTAATACATACTGATGTGTGTGGACCTTTTGTATATTCGATCTCAAAGTATAGATACTTTGTTCTATTCAAAGATGATTTCACCCGTTTACTTTAATAGTAAAACCTAGTTTTTAATCTAGTCCTGAAACTAAGAGACACAACTTTTCTTTATTTTTGTGCAAAAACCTGCCTATCAAAATTTTATTTTACCCAAGCACAAGCTAACTTTTCTAGTAATTTAATATGTCAGTTGCAGCACCTGCACCCAACTCAACCCACATTCATCTCAACAGGTTTATCTGTAACAGAATCAAAACAAAACATTTTGCACGAAGAAGGGTGGGCTTACAAAACAAAGTTGAGCGAATCGAGTTTGGAGGCCGTTGATGTCAATAAATGTAGGTATGATACGAAGGAAAACTGAACCGGCGCGGCGGTAACTTAGCGGTCTTTTTGTGTTACAGATATATGGTTGATTACCTCGCATGCTGTGTCTATCGTATTATATTGTATACTATGCTTGTATTATTAGAATAAACAGTGTAACAATTGTAGATAGGCCAATAAATAAATAAATAGTATCTATAAAGATTCAATAGATTTAGGATATAATCTAGCTAGTCTCAAAGAACCTTTTGTGGCCACCATCCATATGTGGTCTTAATTTTTGAAGCATCCATCGGTAACTAAATTAATTAAAGTAATTTTTAAGTAGGCATAATAATAGTGTGAATAATAATTTAGTTTAGGCTCATTAGATGCAAATCTATTTTGGAGTTTATCATGAGGACATCTTATTACACGTTTATAATTTATCGTGTCTGTATTGTGAAATTCATATGGCACCTAAAGTAGGTATTAATTAGATTATCACGCGTGTTTCCTCAGATTTATGACCAATGTAAGGGGGCAAACATAAAGGAATAATTTACCTTTTGATTCAATACTCTGCTAATAGGTAATATAGAAAATTGATCCCCCGAGCTTGCCACAAAGCACTAACAATAGGCCTCTGCCCCGTACAGTGGCTAATTAATCAGCTTACAATATATCACGGGAATTTAACGCGATGATTTAGATTATTTATTTACCTATTTAACCCGACGTTTCGACCGTGTTGCAACGATCGTGGTCGTGGTGGTGGAATAGGTAAATAAATAATCTAAATGACATAAGCCCCAAATCAATGATAACCGAAACGCAACCTTTAAGTAAAAACCTTCGGATCACTTTTAAATTATAGCATTTTCACTTAATACCTAGTGCAATATGACGATATCTGTTTTGAAATGTTGGTAGGGTATTATCTGTCGGTTGCCATGGTGATACACAACAAATTATCGTCTGAGTATGAACGTCAGCCGATTATTAACTTTAAAACTTTCGCGTTTCATAATGGAAAACAACATATCACGGGAATTTAACGCGATGTTATATAGGATGGTAAAAAGGGTAGTTAGTAATAATTGGCCGGCCGAGGTATCCAAGCGATTGTTGTTTGATTTGTTTTATCTGTAACTGAAGGGCATCCGAGGCTCCTTGAATGATGGCTGTCTGGTTTTAAACCCCGAGGGGTATTGAGGGGTTTAGTTATTGTTTGTTGTAGGGGTATCGTGTTACCCAGTTACTGGGTTGTGGAGGTCAGATAGGCAGTCGCTCCATGTAAAACACTGGTACTCAGCTGAATCCGGTAAGACTGGAAGCCGACCCCAACAATAATTGGGAAAAAGGCTAGGCAGATGATGATGAGTTATTGTTTGTTGTACCTATAGTGCAGTGGTTATCGATAACAAACAAACAGTTTAGTATGTAAGGAACTAAGGTTCTTTGGTCTTGTGTTAGTAAACATTATGTTTGCTATCTGGCTGAGACCATACGTCAATCAACAGAGGTTGAATAGTTTAATAGATGCGGGCTGAGTTTCGATTTGTTTCGCATCCTCTCAACGATGTTTCGCCCTACACAATATCGTGTATAGTCAATAATAGATGCTGCCAAAATAACAGGCACTTAACGTTATCAACTTTTTCAATGTAGCGTTATGCTTTCGCGTTATTTCATTTTATTTATTTATTTTTATTTTTTTATTTATCCTTCGACTTCTGCCCATCCTAGTACCGAGCTCGCGTGAGGCCAGGGTCACTCGCGTGCCACCACCCCGCCCAGACGCTGTTCAATGCAAATTAAAACGCTTGCCTATTAAACTAGGTCCTTGGCAGGCAGCTACCCAAGCAGCGGTAAGCTCTGATCAAACTAAAGTGAATCCCACGCGGGATACGAGACGAAATTCATCCACAACAATTGCATCGTAATTATAGAATAATAACTGTTTAAGTGAAAGTGGTACAAACATTTTTCCATGATTATTAAGTTATGAATATCACGAATGCCGTCTCGTAGGAGAAAATTTGTTATTTCTAGTTACATTTGTGAATGTGCATTTACTTAGTTTATTCCTAAATATAATTTAATAGAGCACTAAACAAAACAATAACAAGAACTGACATAATAAACGAAAGGTGTGATATGATTTGTGTGTTGAGTGTGTGTTTTGTGCTATGTGTGTTATCTAGTAGTATGTTGTGTCAACTTGCTTGTTCGGAGGTGTTCAAACTGACGCGAATGATTGCGTGACGTGCCAATCATTGAAACAACCGACACAGGCAGTCGTGTCCCGCGTGGCATTAGCGTCAGTGTGGTCATAGCTTTACGTGCCTGTTACTCGACTAGGCCGGGAGGCAGGTAGCTATTAACGTGGTTTGTTTATCTGCCTCGGTGCAGGCGTTAGGGTAATGAGAGATAACTATAATATTGATCAAGTTATCGCAATTAACTGCAGAATATGAGGGTTTTTCTTGTTTTGCAATACCCACCTGGTTAGGCTTTCGTCTTTTGTGTTTCCCGCGTATGCCTATTTGAACAGATTTTCCAAAAAGGAGGTTTTATGTTCGGCTGTATGTATGTATGTTTTTTTCAAGTATTTTTACCGATTAATTCGTCAATTATGGACCGATACCTAATTTTTTACATAAAATTTAAATTAATTGTAACATAAAGCAATTAATATTTTTGTTAAGCAGACACCTGCTTTAAAAGCTCATTTTCTTTTAAAATTGACAAAAATGTATTAATTTAAAAAACCTAACAAAAGCATGACAGGCCGGACGCCGTCTAATTTGGCCGCACACCCAACCAAAAAGCCTATGTCCGGCTTTATCCGGACGCCTGGCAACCCTAACTGCGATGAATTTTTTGAACTGCAACCTTAAAATAATCAACCCTGATCCCCATTTTACATCGTTGTGATTAAAATCTAAGTGAGTTTGTGTTCCGTACGCGAGTTTTTAGACTACTAGTACAATAATTACCGGGTACCGGCTTACACCCGTTGGCTTGACTTCACGGTAGGCTGACAGTTGGCTCGCGTTCGGCTTTCATTCGGGTGAATTCAGATCCCATTCGGCTTGCTATTATGTGTAATGAGAGTCTGTGACCGGTAATTTGGTTGGAGTGACGATTTGCTGTGATATACAAATTCACCACGAGCCAAATATTAGCTGGTTCATTTTTTATGAGTTAAGCCTGCAACACTAGGCCAAACCATTACTCAACAGTGGTGACCACCAGAAAAAACACGAAATAATTAAACGCTTCAACTGTCTTGGATGCCACAACGAAATTAACCAGAAAATAATAACAGAGGCAAAGTAGCTAGCGCAATATTTGCTGGCTCTAGAAAAGACTGTATCGTCCAACTTGATCAATAAAAGGTTTACAAAAATAGTGTGACCTTTACTGTGCCAAGAAGAGCAGTGAGTAGCTGATCAATATGAAAACCATCTACTGAGCAGCAGACAGAGCGGCTGACTGTGCCGGGCAGCTTTACACTGCTTAGCATTTTAATTTCACTTTTTGTTTGGAACTGCTGTTTGGGATTGCAGTATCGTAAATACTTGCAAGTTAGTGGTTTTATGGTCGTTTTTTTAAGGAACTTTTGTACTTTAATGGGTATATTTTGTGTAAGAGACCGAAGTATAGCGTGATTAGTTATACTTTTTCGAATAATCATGTTAAATTAATTGGATGCTAATTTTTTTACGACCATGTATTCAAGAGCCATTTTACGGCTTAAAGCAAGATTCTAATTAACCTTTGAGAAGCAACATTAAGTTTCTCACTAAAACTTACCTACATTACAACATGGCTCAGCTACTTTAATTTCCGTTTTAGTACGTTGTATATTCTCACACGAAACACATTTCCAGGGCAAACTCTACATACATTAAACAAGTGCTATCTACATCACATTAAAATCCGGCTTACATAAATAGCGAGTCCTTACATAAAGTACCACTAAGGTAATTACATGGACACAAAAGAGCAGCCGTGGGCGAAGTCAAACAAATTACGACAAAATATATACAGGAGCTACTTAATGACAAAATATCCTATTATCCGAGGGCTATCTTAAACAAATTTATTCTGGTCGTAAATATAATTGTGAGGTTCAGTTATTTTGGCGCGCTGTGAACTCCCGCGGTGGGCTATTCGTTTAAAAAGGCGAAAATAAAACCTTGACTTGTTTGCTTCAAGCTATTTTCGGCTTATTATTATACAAAGTTGTGCTACTTTAATACTCACTTGAGTATTAAATATAACAATATTTTTGTTCTACAAGCAAAGGTGTTCTATAAAAATCTTGTTTTTTTTTAATTTCCGATAAAAAGGGCACTAAACTTGTGAAGCTGATTTGAGCTAAGTATATTTTTAGTACAGACTAACCAATTTTATTAGTGTATAAAATCAAACTGTATTTCTGCAACGTAATTCTAGATATATTTGGCCAAGTATATAGTAAAAGTGCATCTATATATATAAAAATGAATCCCTATTTCCCTTGGTCACGGCATCACGCGTGGCTGGACCGATTTCGCTTATTCTTTTTTGTTGTGTTTGTTATTGTTAGGAGAAGGTTCTGAAGTACTTAGGAGTGTCGGGATATGAAAAAAAAAGACGTGTGGCACTCGGGGACTGCCGCGGTGAAGCTATTGCATAGTTGATAGAATGGTTAGTCCCTTATTTATTATTTTCTGGTTATAAAAAAGATTTGTTTGCGAATAAAACTAAAAACTTAGTAATTCAAGGTGGTAAAATCGTCTTTCGGCATTCAAACCAGATTCAAAACTGAACAACTGACCCCCGTTTTTCTTCGTTCTGACATCTATCCTAAATTTAAAATTTTAAAATCACATTTAAAAAATAAAGACCAGAACAAATAAAAACGGTTTACAAAGGGAATGAAAATTATAATGTAGAACGAGCTTAAAGGAGATCTAGTCCATGAAATATTATGTCTATGGCCTATAAGAAAATAAATTAGACAGACAGATGTCAAGTGAGAGGAAAATGTCAGAAAATAAAAGTACTCTCTCATTTTCTTTCACTATTTTTTCATCACTTTCTTCATTAACAAATGCACTTTGTTTATTCATATTTAAAACACTTTATACACAAATTTTACGCGTACAGCTATTCACCAGCAACTGCTATTCACTGTTGTACATAGGTACACCTATGTATACATATATACCTACATGTATACTTACGGGGCGCACATGCGGTGAGTGTGGTAGGGATGGTCCGTCACTTCAGGCCGGAGAACAAGATAGCATATCCCCCCCGTCCCTAAATTCGTTACCTTCCGCCCCGCAAAAATTTTATACTTCAGTCTAAAAAACCCAAAATTAAACTTCTATAAAATCGCGCAACAAACCCCTCCTGCCACTCCCCCCTCACCCGCTCACACACTCGGAATAGATCGTCCGATTTCGGAGCAGCTCGGGGTGTCAGGTTTATTTTCGTTACGGAATTTCTTAATTCGGTCACCGCGCTCAAAGCCCGCGATAAAAGCTATGCAAAAGCCTAAAAATAGAAAAAAAAATTGGTAATTTACCTACATAGGTAGGGTAGGGTATGTAGGTAGGGTAGGGTAGGTAAGGCAGGGTAGGTAGGGTAGGGTAGGTAAGATAGGGTAGGTAGGTAGGGTAGGGTAGGTAGGTTAGTGTAGGATAGAGTAGATGAATGTTTGGTGTTTTTATGGCAGAACAAAGTTTGCCGGGTCAGCTAGTTTACTATAAAATACAACCTTTCCCTTTCCAACTAAGTGGATTGGGGATAGCTAATACAGATCTGTACTGTAACGATAGTGAATAGGGTTTCTCTAGTAATAGTGAAATTAAAATGTTTCCGAGATACATCATCATCCACATCATCATCATCAGCCTATTAATGTTCCCACTGCTGGGACACAGGCCTCCTCTCTGTGAGAGGGAATGGGCCGTAATCCACCACGCGGGCCCAGTGCGGGTTGGTGGATGTCACATGTCTTCGAATGTTTGGTTCTAGGACATGCCGGTTTCCTCACGATGTTTTTCCTTCACCGTTTTGAGAGCAGTGGTGATGAAATAATTTACACAAAGTAAAGCACCTGCCTGGGCTCGAACCCACGACCTACAACTTGTAAGTCGCGGCCGATACCACTGGGCCACCACTGCTGCTAGAGATACTACAACATCCGAGCAATTTTCAGTAAATGCTGAACATTTCTAATGTAAAGCATTATTCTAGAAAATGCATGTTAATTTAAGCGCGGCACGGGGCATAGCGCTGCTTAACAACTGATTACCATATAATGTACAGAATCCAGACATCGTACAGGACCGAGAAGTTAGGTGGCTTTATACCGGCAAGTGCTGGACACAACGTTGGCCAAAGAAACAAGTTCTTGAGCCTTTGTTCGAACTTAATTTATAAGTTTCAAAAATCTACCAGAAAATTAAAAAAAATGAAGCGTGAAATTAACTGTCAAATAAACAAGTTAGCAATTATCCAGAACATAGTTACTTCCAATGAACACTGTGTGTGTGCCAGATTTTTGTGAAGACAAAACTTGAAATACATTTTGAGAGAATTTTTTAGGTAACTGTTTTTCAAAGTTTATCGTATTTATTTCGTGTAAGTTATTACCCCCGCAGCCCTTCGCTCGCAGCTACACATTACATTGACTAATATAAAAAAACTGTTTCTACTGAAACTATGAGAATTTTCTCTCTTCTTAATATTTCCAGCAAGAATAATATTTTCAAGGCCATTTTACGTTTATGAAGACTTTGTTTAGTTTTGATTAAAAAAGCGTTTCAATTTGCAGTTTCTAATTGCTCACTTACAAGACGGGTACAATCCATAAATTCTTTCTATATCATTCGAATTATATTCAAACAAGTTCAAACTACATTCGTTCTTAGAACAGGGGGGTGACCATAAGCTCTTAGAGTAAGGTTATTTTGGGTGTGTGTAAGGGACAGATGTATATGAGTTGTATACATCTGTCACTTACGCGATCTATATAATACTAACGCCACGAATACCTGGCACACATCTCCCTTACCCGAATTTCCTACCTGGAAATTATTTCTATTCCGTTCTCCTAGAAACAGTTTCGTAAGTTCGTAGAATCCGAAATACAAATGATCGTTCGTTTTCGTGCAAATACACTGCCGAAATATGAATTGGAAGTAAGTTCTGTGATGTATCTCGCTACATAACCCAGTTTTCAAATGCCAATTAATAATTATGTACAGAATTCTCCGTATCAAAGATGATTGTTGGTATAAACTTGTGTTTTATTTGTTGAGAGCTCTCATGTAGAATATTGTTTACTTGTAATTGAAAAGTGGAAATAGATATTTATTAACTGTATTAAACTTTGACTGGGGAATGTGAAAATATTCCTCAATAACGAGATGTTTTCCTGTATTTATTTCTCATCAAAAGCCGGTAAATATTAAATGTAAAAAGATGAAAATAACGACCCTCTGAAGATAGTTTCTCAAAGGATGATGGCTTATTAAAATGTAGAGCGTTCTGATTAAAAGTTCGAAGAGTTTTCAAAGTGAAACTAGAATGAACTGTACAAGTTGCGTAAATACTGAGTGTATTGACTGACAAGAAGTGATGGTTAACAGGCGGAGAAAATAAGTTAAAAAGTTTGATCAGGTTATTAAATAATTACTTTTAGATCTATGCCTAATTCGATGTTTTAAAAGTTTACTTACGTTAAAAACGAATGAAGTACATTAAGATTTAACAATTTTCACACCGTAGGAGCAGGTGACGTTATATATTTTCTACCAATCCCCATGTACTGTATGTGACATACTGTATGGATAGTATATGGTTTCACACCGTGGCATTTTCACCCACAGTGGTACGTAATATGAACCACATCCCCTTATTACTGTTTAAGTTTTACAACCTTATTTAAATCAAACCGTGCCCTAGTTACATCATCAAAATAATAACCCACGACCGTTAACGATGACCTACCCTCACATTCGACCACAAATTCCCCTTTCATTTCGAATAGTTCGGCGAAATCTGCCAAATTCGCTTCCCCTCGTATATGCGCTGCGTAAGACCGCAATGTATCGGTTTTCAATACAAATCGCAATTTGTTCCAACTACCCGCGGTTTCAATATTCCTGACTCACCTCGCTTGATTAATACCTTCATTAACGTGAATTTAATAAACTGAGGAGTACGTGGTGGCTCAGATTTTGCATTAAACTTTCTGCGTGGTTTGCGAATTATAGCCATGAAAATGTATGTGATATTTATGATGATCCCTGGATATGTATGTCCATGTGAATTTTCTAGTAAGCTATAGCTAAGCTGTTGAAGAGAACCTTATATATTGCAGCTACTTATAGTTCGAACTTAATTTAAATATTTAATTGAATTTAGAAGAAGAAATTATTATGACAGACAGTTGGCTGTAATCAATGAAATATTAACCAATACATGACGCATTTCCTACAAAAGTATTAGAACCTACTTCTAAGAAAACTGGAACTATGTATAGATAGTATGTGTATATTTCGATATTAATAATTTATAACACATTTAGAAGGACATACATATACGTTCTTGTTGATGTTCTTCAGAAATGCCAGGTGCGCAGTACTCATAACCGGCGTGCGTAATATATGGTATGACTACATGTATGAACGTGAGAGAAGCAAAAGAAGTATGTAAGGGACGAAGCTGGTAGCGTTCTGTAGTTTCTGCCTACACCCAGGGAACAGGTGTAGGTTTATGTATGTATATTTAATATTTTTGGCACGGCGGTCGGACAAAGCAAAGCTGACATTATTTCGGCCATCCTAGTTCGCCGGTACAGCTCCATTTTGTGAAACTTACTCAAATTCAATACCATTTTTTTCTTTTTTAGAAAATACATATATAGAAATTCATTTCATAGCGTGTCTGTTGTTTTTGGGCTTTTTGGTTGAAATATGGTTGAGCACCAACAATATTTCTTGTTATTTACATTTTTGTAAATATGTTCGTATGGTATTACGCGAGAAGCCATTTTTATCTGAATAGGTAAAGGTAATTGAATTTTAACAAAAAAATACAGCTAACTAGGGACCGTAGACACAAAAGAATTTGTATATTTATGTCTTGTAGATTTTGGCGCTGACACCGTTTTATTTATTTTCACTTGTCCCGGTGTCTGTAATCAAACCTTGCAAGTTCAATGATGTTCGATTGAACTGAAATTTTGAATACACGTTTATTTCTCGTGACAATTAAACTTTTAATATAAAGGCTTATAATATAAATCATGTTTCCAAATTAAGATGAATCTTACACGTAGTAAAATAAATACAAATTTCGCTTGCCTTTTGTAGCCAATGCCGTAATCCACGGTATTTCCCAGTACTGTTCCCAATATTCCCCTCTATGAAATACCTAACCCGTCCGTTTCCGCGCACCGTGCCGTCTGAACACTAATGTGTTCGTACACAGAGCCCGGCAGCCATATTGCCTGTTTGTTCGCACGGTAATCCTCTTACAGCCTTCGTTAAACGCCAGCCGGCGGTTGAAAATCACTTTCGTCAAAATGTTAATTTTCCCTGGATATGTGTTCAAAAAGTTTGAAATATAGACTACGTCATGAAGTCAACATTTTACACATCGAACTATGGTTTACTTGTCAGTTGGGTTTGCTTTTGGAGTTGACAAGAGTTCAGATACAGTTCGTTCACGGTTATGTTACCACCATGTTACCACTAAGTTTGCGTCATTAGATCAATGTTACATTTGAAATAAATTAAAGTACAACCGATTTTGAGTAATATTTCGTAAATATAAATATGATGTTTAGACGGGTTGTAAAAAGGATTTTGTTAAATGTTTAATGTTATTTCAAATGGAGTATAGATCTACAGAAACAATACAAAATTTTAATAAAAACAATGCATACGAATGGACCATAATTCTAAACACTGCATGAAAATATCAGTAACTTCTTCAGTCTTCTATCCTCTTCTCTCTCCTGGTGAGTGAGTGAGACAGCAAGAGCCGCGTGTGTCTTATGATAGATTATCAGCCACACTACCAATAAGAGCACACGCAAGGCTCCCGCGGATGCTCACGTCTTCTACTGCTGGGGTTAGGCTCCATCTTCACTTGCCGATATTTGGGTCGGTCTTCAACTTCCGGTGTAGGACTTCATCTTTATCAGCCGATGTTAGGGTCTATCTTTATCTGCCAGTATTAGGCTACGTCTTCATCTGCCGGTATTAGATTATGTCTTCAACTGCCGATATTATGCTTCATCTTCATCAGACGGTGTCAGGCTCTCTCTCATCTGCCGGTATTCTTCTTCTTCTTCTTCGTCGGTACACTCTTGGCAGAGCGGTCGTGGTCATCATGTTGCAGTGAGACTTCGGGTTGCCATAATTTGTTTAACGATGATGCGACAAATGCCAGTATTAGGCTCTGTCTTTAACAGCCGACGTTCGCTCCCTTATGACCTTATGCCTGACGGCCAGGAAAAAGTTTATGTTGTGAACAACAACATGAACTTTTCTCCGGGCCGGCCGACATACTCGAAGAGATGCTGATGATGTTTAACCTTAATGTAAAGGAAGAACAAGTAAAATACAGTCTAATTAAGAAATGTTAACGTTATCCACCGCGCACTCCTATATTGGAAAGCACTACTGAAATAATATGTGCTCCATTGGTGTTACTGCATAAAACGTTCGCTGCCGTAATTACTGAAAGAATTAAAAAGCCATTTTGTCTTGCGCAAGCCGAGTCTTTGGCAGCGAACGTGTTTTGGCGTTCCAGTGCGAGTATAAATAAACGAATAAATATAAGAAATATGAAATTATGGCTATGAAATTACATGTCCTTTCAGGCTGCCATTTTCAATTTCCTGTGACGTCATAGTTAATTAACTTTATTTATTCAAACACAGAGGTCATCAAAAAGCAAAGGTATATCATTTGTTACAATACAATCGATACAGGTAGGTGGATAAGGCTGTACGAGGTTATAAAATAAAATCAACTGATCTCATGACTTTGGAAATAATAATAATTTATAAATGTATTAAAAAAATCGCAAAATAACTGTTTTCAATCTGACTGTCGCTTGATTAAATTATCTTTGTTACATGATAAAGGCTTTAAAACTTAAACAAAAAACCCACAAAAATCACACAATACCCTCGAAACATATTTAAATTTGACTCCCAAACTCCAACACAAACATTTTAAATTACTCACTTAAATAATTGTTAGTTCCAAAACTTTAAACGACAAACTATTTAGTCGATCAAAAGACTAGAATAAATCAGCTTCAAAAGTTCGCTTGGAAGTCGAAGCCAAAGTGTAGTGAATGAACGAATGAACTGAATGGTCGGCTTTCGTAAGTCGATTGGATTGAAGGCATTTAGTTCGGAAACACTTCATTACTAAGAGTTTAAATTGAATAGGATTACAATAAGCTTAAGTCTTCTGTTAGAGTTTAAATTGCCGAATTCTTTATAGTAATATAATGCTTCAAAACATTACACACCTTTAGGATTCTGCCACAGTCGGGTAAACATTAATACTGAACATTTTTTTACATGTATTCAATCTTTGGACATGTGTGTGACCAATTGTGTATCGTTATTAGTAGCCATATTAATAATACAGTAACAATGTCCATAAAGTATTCGGTGTTACGTGAAATTCAATCAACGCAGTAATAAAATATTCATCGATGAAACGATCCTATAAATAACAGCTGATCCCCAACAATTCAAAGTAATAAATGGTAACTCTGATGGCATAGCTGTTGATCTAACCTTCTTTTTGTTCTCACCAATTAAAACAATTCTGCTAAATAATCTCTCTCTAACAGACAGCTATCAACCTCACAAAAAAGAAACCATTATTTTAATAAAACTGACAAAAATTACAAATTCTACGCGAAAAAACACGATCGCTTTCAATTAATATTCAAATGAAACCAATAGACCGGGAGATCGGTACCGCTAAATCAACGTTACCTAAAATAATTTTCCTTCACTCGCAAAAAATGACGGCTGTATCAAAAAGTGACGGCGGAATATTCAAAAGGTCTGGGAGTTGAATTATTCAGTTGGTTGATTATTCATGGAGCCGGCTCCTTGCCTGAGTTCAGCGCACGTCATTCAGGCTCATCGTACGTCATGTCTGCTTAATTAACAAGTCTTGCGTGTGGAACATGATAAATATTGAGATTTTTAGACGTAAGTTGTTGAAGATTTGTCTCGACAATTTCTCTAAAGAAAACACCAACCACCATATTTTAGTTTTAAAGTTGATTAGATTTTAAACTTTGAAATTCAAAGTTTGAATTACTTACAATACGTCACTCAAAAATAATTTAAGTTCTTACTGAGATAAATATTAAATCTCAATCTCATGTTAAAATTCAATTTCCCTACATGTTACATAAGTAATCTCTAATGAGTAACATCACAAAGAAAACGTTATACAAGCATATTGTCTTATATCCAATTTACCATCCAAACTTCCCCAAAGAATAATAGCGAATCTTATCTTAATATAAAGTAAAAGAATAAAAATACATCAAAGCAGCATTTAATATGGCCTAGTCGCAGCTGGCTGATAAGACGATCTCAAACAGTTTTTATTATAACTAGCGGGAACCGAGTCCATCTAGCTTATAGCGGATAAAACTGGATATAATCGGTTTGAGGCAGACACTTAGATTTACGCGACGTTTATTATTTTCTTTCTTTTACAACACAGTAATATAAGACTATGGAAGAAGAATACAATGCAGTAATAAGGAAAACCGATCCTATTGTTTTTTGCTAATATCGTGTACGAAGATCACTAAGATGCTTTTATTTAGGGTTACATCGTATTTAGCGTTTAAACACCATTTAGTTCAGGTTATTGTTGTAAGAATATTTTCAACCTCAGAAAAACACAATTATTTGCTACAAAACAAAACACTCTTTTGTTCCAGTTTAGCGATAGACAAAGAAAGTTCAGTAGACTGCAAAGTTGGCGTTTTTACGCGAGACTCAAAGAATATGGCCGGAGTGCACGTCGAAGTTTTAATTAATCCACAGTTACGAAGAAATCGACTTTTTAAAGAAACTTGCATTGTCCCCAATATGAAGAGGAAATGCTCCTACAATATCCGTATTCTGCTGAGGCTCGGTGACTCTGTTATTTTACGTATGGTGGTTGAGAATATCAACATTAAAATAATTCTAACTTGATCACGTATATTTATGAACAAAGTTTATTATTTCATTCACACATACAATTATTTTTACATGACTAATTTAGGTAGGCATAAAATGCGACTCCAAGTTATCTACTCCATGTAAATATGAACCAAACCGACCCCAACAATAGTAAACCAGACTTAGCCGCAACACAAATAGCCTCAAAACTACAAGCCAAACAAAGTAACATCCCACAAATAGCTTCCGTTGGCCTAAATATCACAAGAAAACGTATACCTGTCTATCACAACGGTCGCAGACAACATGTGCAAGTGTCCGGACAACACCGGACGAAACCGGACGAGACGGCTTTCATTCAGCACCCGGTGAAACTGCCGGCGAAACGGCGGAGAGCAGGCTGTTTGATCTGGGTGTCGGGTTCTACGAGTATCAGGTAACTGTTGTTATGTGTCTTATGTTGTGGAGGGTAGTTTTATATGTGCTGTCGTTTGTGAATAGATGAATAGTGGATATTTCTATGATGTTTCAGTATTGATTATTATGTTTTGTAGAAACATGATTCCTTTTAACATAATACATGCTTTGAATATATTGATGATATTTTTTAATGATGAAGTAGCGTGCGAATTGATCGCCATATTTAGTTATAATTTGTATGATTATGGAGATAAAGAAAAGACACACAAGATTAAGTATTTTTGGTTGCGAGGGTTGTCATATGAACTAAGTTACAATTTTACTTAACAATAAAGCCTTACCATATTCAATCTATATTAAAAATCTGTTCTCAAGTTAAGGTTAATTTGAAATCGATTCCATCTAACATAGTTTTAAGACCAATTGTTTTGCGAAAAACAAAGCTGCTCAGAGTTACTAAATCTCAATCCATCGCATGCCAACGGTAAGTTGCTAGCGAACTGATCGATGCTCGGTATGCACAGCACGTGCTCAGCTAACGAGCATAGTGGAGCATGTACGGCATAGTTGAGCATGCTGAGCACGGTTTGAGCATCGCGAGCAATTGCGTCTGTTTGTGAAGCTGTGTAACATGTTGTTACCGTGTGTGTTCAATATGAACAAACAGTTTACCTACAAAGTCAACTATGGATTATACTCAGGTATTTAAATATTCGAAATATTTTATTTCAAAAAGCTTGTTGGTTCTACAAAAGAGAGCTTCTGTCCAGCATGGAACAATAAAATGCAAAATATGGAAGCGCGAGGAGTATTCTATTTTCATTGCTAGGATATTAAAAGTTTCAGCAGTATAGCAACTTCAATTGGTTGATCTTTAGTTACCTATTTTCACCTTTACAAAAAAAACTGATAAGCTGTATTGAGCTCAAATTCCGAGTCGTACGTTGAGTCCAATAAAATAAATAAACCTATGTAAAAATAAATGTACCTGTGGAATTTGCTTCACCCCAAACCGACGAATTGGCAAGAAATCACAACAAATCGTATACATCCGGTGAGAGAGCGTGAACTGTGAGGGCGGAGGTATCGCTGTTTGGGCGGCTGAGTTACTTCCCGCCCGCCCAAACATATTAATAACAAAAGGATGATTTTCACGAGTCTTGAGGTAGACCTCAGATTTTGATCTTTACGGGTTTTTGCATTTCTATTGAGTTGTTAAAGGGATTTGAAAGGTATATATTATACGTTATGGTTATTCAAATATTCATATTTGCTTGTTTCGTGTGCGGTGCCTGTTTACCAATCCGACCGAGTTAACTTACTGATAGTATTGTATTATTTCGTCCTATTGTCATTCCATTCTGTACTCCGCTAAAGGAACATACCTGTAACAAAAGAAACATCTCATTAGTAAAAGATTTAATAAGTTTCTGTTGAATTATACATTCAAGTATATAAATTACTTCTTCATGGGAAAACGTAAAGTGGAACCATCCAACTAGCTTCTGACGCTTGTTTTCTCCCTGATAGTGTGTAATATGTTTACTTGAAGTAAAATATTATAATTTGAAAAATATTTAAAAAATAATGCTTCTGGACAAGATTCAAAATACTGTATGAATAGATCCATTGCAGAACCAACATATTATCGTCGTTTTCTATCCAGATAACTTAGATTTAAGATAGATAATTCATTTTCAGTGAACTTATTAAACTCTATGAATACATCACGTCGGTCGAGTCAGCTAGAACCGAGAGGTTAACTACATATTCATAAGTCTGGCTATTCTAGTACCAACCATATTGTAAAATGAAAATGAATTTATCTAATAATTATATTTCTGTTGAAATACGATTGTAGCTCTGGGTGCTCTAGAGGCTTAGTTAAACTCATTTTGTAATTGTTTTAGCATTTATGTTTCAGGGACCGAAATGAAAATAATTAATGTTCGAATACCAATTTAATGGGTCAAGTTATAATGGACCAGTTAAAGAAGAAAATTCGCGAGGGGTTATTTATTAAACAATTTTGTGGTCAGCGTGTAATGTTAATAAGTACTGACCTTATATTGTACTTATACTGTGCTAAAGTGGATTCCTAGAGTTGCCATGACCCCGGCCTAAAATAACAAATTCCCTACTATCGATAGTCATTATAATTTCAATAAACTACAAACAACAAGTGTTCATTGATTTTACCTCTAATTCCGTATCCCTATCTCCGTACCCCATACCAAATTCCACCATTTCTATTCATTGCCTCATACCAACATTCACGGCTACCCTCCAATCCAATGACAATAACATTAGCTCCTACCCTTCAATATAATCGTGCGACTATATATTCACACGACATGTCGCGCGACACCTCTTCTCTAAACGCTCTCTAAATGCGATCGCTTTACAAAAAACACGTACGTACGGTGATGTCACGTACGAGTACGAGGTAAAGTTTACTGGAGAGGAGAGAAGATATAAAAGGTCTACATGAAATCACGCTTTGATATTTATTTATTTGATTCTAAATCTGAAGTATCAAGTTTAATTTACAGGTTAAGGAAAACAGCGCAACGAACTCCAAACCTTGTGCACATATAGACTTCTATTGCAGTAACTAAAAATAACAATTACGCTTCAAAATCAGACTATGGCGTGGATACTTGTAATCCTTGTAGTTCATTCCTGAAATTTCAACTTCTACTAACTCTTCGGAGATAGTTTTTACGAAAAGCGTGGACCTTTTGCACTCACGTACGTCGTGGCACCACTTAGTGACACGTATCGCGTAATTGTACGTGGCACCGGTACTAATACGGTACTCCAGGTGAATGGACGATCGCTGACGACGAGTCCCCTAAGTGTATTGTATCATTTTGCTAAGGTCGGATAAAAATAAAATAAGATCGAAAGGTTAAGTTGTAGCCATATGGTTTTATTGTAAGGTTTAAGTAACTTCAGAACTGTAAGGCAGAATAAAATAATTAATGTAATTTAATTTTGTTAATTTTGTGAAGAGGAAATAAACGTTTTATATTATTAGAAAAAAAAGAATGGGTGATGTATTCAATAGCCTAATTATCAAAAAACTTCAACAATGTAGATTCGAAGTCTCGTAGCCTACTTGCTACGGACTATGCTACGCCGCTACGGGGCTACGTGCTACGCCGATTCGAGCTACGTGCTACGGAGCTACGCCGCTACGAGCTTTGAAAACTTTTTATTAAATCATTGTGGATTGAAACTTTTATTGCATTACTTTTTTTAAACTTTAGATTGGAAAAATAAAATAACATTCCATATAAGCTGCTGTGCATATTAAAATGTTAATTTTCAGTAATATTATGCCAGAATAATATAAGTCTATAATCATGAATACTGTACTTTCCAGTGGATGCCTGGCATATTTCCAGCGCTCGCTTTGTTTTAAGGCTGTTATTAGGGAAAACATTACCATTTTACCACAAAATGGCGGAAATTGTGCTTTACTCTGAGTGACTAGCAGACGCTGCCAAAAAACTAGATTGGAGCAGCTAAGTGGTTATCTGTGTAATCTTGTGATGTTCGTGATCAAAGCTGAGTTGGCTTATTAAACCGTTTGTAATGAAGATACTGCCGATACCGCATGCACATAGGCTTCTTATCCCGGTATAATATTCCCTCGGGATAAAAAAATAAACTTTTCAGGTGGGCGAAGCCGCAGGTAGTAGCTAGCATTATATTGTACACAACTCTATTACAGTATTGAAAAAGAAGAAAGAAATATCCGCAGGTGAAAAGTTTACTATCCCTACAATTGAAAAAATATATTGTTCGCAAGTACAAGGATGAGCTTTTCCAACAAAGAAACTAATTACAAAACCCCTTTTATTTTTTTTCGGTACACTAAACGCAAAAAATACGCAGACAGAAACATAATTATAATGCGGAAAGAATTATAAAAAAAAAACACTATCTAAGTAAGTATTCTAGTGTTTAAAGCAAAGTGCGACCGCCTGGCTTTGTCTATATATTCTACAGCTCCCTGTAAACTGTATTCGCGACATGTTGGTATTTCTCTTTGAGCACAATGAATATTGATATACAATCAGATTTCGCGTTTTCTGCTGTTTATTTTGATGATAATATTATGCAAATATTATGAAAAATATTGTTTCAAAATGTGACTCTGAAGCAAATAAAACTGGGTTCTTTGTGATGCAAAATATTAAATTAAGATTTAAAAATATATTCTGAAAAATTATGATTTAAAATACGACTATAATAAGCCAACAAAACTATTCTCTTTGTAATGGAAAATATACAAATATTTTAAATTATAGAATTTGTGTGCTAAAATAAGACTAATAAGCAAACCAAATTATGCTCTCTTTGATGAAAGAATACAAAAATTATGTTTAACTCTGCCCCCGAATATTTTCCACTATAACATCCCAAGAAAAATAGTGTTCAGATTTCTTGAGATGAAATTATCGTCATGAATAATATTCCAAACACCATTTTTCATTTGCTGACGCGACGAAGTGCAATAATAAAAAAGTTATTTAAAGGAAACTTAAATTATTGAAAGAATAAACAAGTACACCTATTATTTTCATCTATATTATTGTACTATTTTCATCTTGAGTTTAATACGAATATGAGACAATGCAATTTTGTTGCAATGTTTTGTGTTTATCTTAAATTGTATTCTGGGAATAGTTGGATCTCGTCAACATTTCTGTCTAGTCCAGAGAGTGACGGGCCAAATGAAATTATTTACAATTGTTACTGGTGCAGGTATCTAGTCGTAGCAGTGCCATTTGGGTTCATTTATAAGAAGACATTTGACCCAAACTACGACAAATATGTTTAAACGCAACACAAAAATTTCTTCTTATTATACGTTACTTCTAAGCAAGCGTGTTTCATCGTCGACCACGTCATCACTTACCACCAGGTGAGATGCTGATCACAGAGGAGCCTATCAATAATAATAAAAAAATCCTTTAACACTGGCCTATAAAAACCTCCTTTAACAGCCCATCATAACACGTTCACAAAAGGTGTGACAATGATCCACTTTGCAACACAATGTACCTATATGAGGTGACGTCACACCTCAACAGAGAGACTTCATACCTCCGTATCACCACATTACCATGAGAGTGACGCGGATCTCACGAGATCTATCGGTGCTTTGACGTGATGGATCGCTCAGGCCGAGCGTGAGAGGTAAGGGGATTTAGTGGTAGTTTGAGTTAAGTTCACTATGATATTTGTGAATAATACCGAAAAGGTTACAATTGTCAGTATTCTTTTGCTGTTACTGAAGTAAAACTTAAGTAGCTAACTTCAAATTGGATGCGTTCGAAACATATAATAACAATAAAGACTGTAGTTTAATACCGTTTGAATATTTAGTTAGTTGAACTAAAAAATACGTCTTCGAATAATTAAATCAAATAAAGTACACGGTTTTTATAAAACTTTATTCTTAGAAGCTATCTAGGTTATTCTATAAATACTTGTTTTCTCACTCTATTTTCAGCGTCTACACATTGTTTTCACACCGAATACAAAATCTGCTCTATAAGTACAAAGTAACACTTTTCAGCTTAAAATTGATCGAAAAACTTTATAAAAAAATACGTAGAAAATAGCAGGACCCATTTCATAAATGGTCACACATACATAGAATATACAGTACAAAGCTGGTACCATTACTTATAAGTTAGTGGCTAAGTTCCCGGTTGCGATTGTTGGCTGGCCGGCTTCCAACTAATTCCTCAGCTAAATATAAAGCAACACATTTACCATTTACATTGTATTTGTTAAAAATATATTGTGTACTAAATCCGAGCTTTCTTGTGCTATCGATTATCCGGCCTATTGTTACGTACGTGACTGCTATTCAGTCGTATGCAGTAAACGTATGAGCAGTTATTTAAACAGTAGTAAAACTGCCTTTCTTATTATATAGCTTTTGCCAGGCAGCGGCCTCACCCGCTTGAATTTTTCTACGGGAATGCACTATCGGGATAAAAGTATCCTATATCCTAATCTAAGCCTTGTGTCTATGCATGGCATGCCTATCAGGGGCGGCTGTACTTCAAGTTCACTCGTGCGCTGAACTGGCAGATTTTAAAAGGTTTAGAAAAAAAATAAAAATGTTTAATAATATCTGATTAACGATCTATTCAATATTAACGAAAATACGACGAACCAATTTAAGGTCTTTGCTAAAGTAATAAGACATATATTGCTGTAAAAAATATTCCCCGTGCGGTAGGCTAAAGTGCACGGCGAGTGCTCATACAACTTCTATGATATACGAGCGAAAACGCCTGGCGCGTGAGACAGAGATAGTTAAATAGAAAATGTACGGAAAAATATGACCACTCTCGTGCGCCGCCCCAGCGAACGAAGCGAAGATTACCGAGAGCGGGCGAGGTTTGACGAACGAAATTTACCTTCGGGTCGAGTACCAACATTACGTGGGTGGGAAATCAGGCGGGCGCGGGGCACTTTTTGGACACAGTGATTTTGCAGTTGATCGCGGCTTTTAGTTAATTTTATATATTAATTTCTATTGTTTTTTTTAATTATACTTACTGAGTTGTGGGACAGTGTGTGAGTTTTCGACACTCCATTGAAAAAAAAATCCGGCTCGAAGGACCATATGTTGACGATTCAACGTCGACTGCTCACTTCCAGGAGCGAATAAATAAAATACGTGGACTAAATAACAATCTGGTGTAATACAAGTTTAAACAAAACGCAGTGTCTTTGTCGTGGTAAGATTATAAGTGACTCGACGCTCGGAGCGGGTGGACGTGCGAGCGCCCCCTCCTCCACCGCGCGCCTCCAACCAGTCCTATGCAAGCCATGCATAGACACCATGGTCTACCTGTGTTCATACCAAATCCGTTTATTCATTGAGACGTGGGTGATTCACAGAGGCATCGAAACATACAGACTTTCACATTAACAATATTAGGTGGAATGTTAATTTTACTGTTAGCACCGTCTATACATCTAATAACATTATCCTAACATGAATAAGTCTGATACTCTTTATCATTTCATATTTTCGAATTATAACTTTTTATTATAGGAGTGTAGCGAAATCTGCAGCACAGACTAATGAAATTGGTGGTTCCTTGACCCCTACTCACTCGTGTCCGGAAGTTTGTGAAGAAGAGAAATAAAACTCGTTCGCGGTAGTATGGCGGGATTATGATCCGGATGGGATTAGGTCTCAACTTTCAAGTCTTAAATCTAACTTTAGCAAAACGAGCGTATTTTGTAAGATAACTTTATCGATGGATAACTTTACATAATTTCTCATGTAAGTCTTTGGTTAGTGTAGAGACCGACAGTAGGGAAGTATACGTGACAATGGCCATTGTCACGTATATAGGACGTGTACAAGAGATTAATAAAACTAGGTTTAGAATTAATAAATATGTGGGTATATTGAAGAAAAAAAATAAGGTTCTGCCTAGGTCTTGCGCACTTGTCTAGCCTTCCACACTTCCCTGGCGAGCTCCCGTCCTTCAGGCGTAGTCCCCGTAGCTCGGCCACTCCACGCAGGTGATGTAGGCGACAGATCCGGTATACGGTGTCGGTCAGTAAAACCGTGACGTAATTCCTAGGGACAAGGGTCACATCAGTAATCTGCTGGTATAGGGGTGCACGGGAAACGCTAGGTATGCATGGCAAGAACTAGATTGGCAAATCAGGGCTTATAAGGGCGGGAAGAATTCTAGGCGTGAATCTAAATAGATTATGTACATGTTCGCTAGCAGAGGCGGTTACAAGCATTACACTAAGAAGAACATAGTGAAAGAAAGGCAAAGCATTACACACAGGATAGGAATACACTACGATATTCAGACGGGCGCGTACCTTAAAATTAATACAAGATAATACAATAAAAATAGGTAGGTAACGGCCGTTAGACATCTTAATACAAAATTGTGCATAACTTACCCAAGTTTGGGAATCACAGTCACTTATATTAATTAAAACTTTAATCTAAAAGTATGGAGAAGCAATCCAGTTTTAGATAGATAAAAAATGTATTTTATTCCGTTTTTTTTAATGACGGTAGGCAAGATTTAAAAATTAGTCAGAGCGACAGCGTCCGTGCCTCAAGAGCTTTGGCTGCGGACGAATCGAATAGACGGATAGGTTCAGCATTACCAGTATCTATACGATGTTTAATGACGTTAGTACGACCTAAACCTCTCTCTGTGTACGAAATGTCTTTGAAAAGATCTACCACGCTGTCAGCTAACAGTTTTTGAGAAGGGTTCAATACGTCATAGCCACATAGGTGCTGAGAAGATGACGTTGAAATTTCCAAGAGCCCGGGGTCGGTTAAGAATAAGTTTTCTTCCTCTGATAAATACTTAGGGCACAGGTTAAAAGTGTTCCAAAAATCGATTCCTAGGATTAAAACGGTTTCGATCGCTGGTATAACATGCGCCTTGATAATAGAAAACCTGTTTTCGAAGGTCAAGGGTAGAAGAATATAACCAAGGGATGTTATCCTCTGACCTCCTGCTGCAGTAACAATTATCCTCTCATCGTTGCATAAAATCAAACCTAGGTTTATCAACAGTTCATGAGAGTTCTTACCTAGGATAGTGACGGCGGAACCAGAATCCAACAAACCATATAAAAATAAATCTTTATTGATTCCCACTTTTGCATAAGGCCTAGGGTCGTTACTCGGTTTGACATTGAAAATTGTAGAAATATCTTTCCTAGAAAAGAAGTTTTTAACAAACATGAGCCAATCATTCCAGTCCGAGCTATCTGTATGAGTAACCGCATGCGTCCTACAATTCTCAGTTTTTAGTTTTTTGGTTTGCAGTTTGGACACTCCGGTGTACGAACTTCCTTCATGCCACACTTAAAACAAAAAACTTTGCGCTCAGCCGTGCAGTCTCTCAAAGAATGCGTGTTAACGCGGCAACGGTGACAGTAAGGAACTTTAGATATAGGCGAAGTTTCGGCCTCGGAAGCCTGAATTTCGGAGACCCTGTGCGACCCCTGCTGGTGAGCACCTTCATACCTACGAGCGTAAAAATTACCTTGGCTACTAGTCGTCGACTTACGCTTTGAAGACTGGTAGCCAAATTCTGGAGCTAAAGTATTTACTGAAATTGAAGGTGGTTCCTTGAAGAATTCTGAACGAACCTTAATACGTTCGTAATTTTTACAAATTAATTTTAAATCTTCAAGTGATTTAATATTAGGGCTAGCAGCTATAATACCAGAGTAGGAAGGACGATTATTATGTAATATAATTTCAAGTTTTTCGTCTTCCTTTAAGGGTTTACTTAGCCTAGAAAACATGCCTTGCATTATAGATATATAAATCGTAATGTTCTCTTCCTCGCCCTGTGTACGCTGACGAATTTCTGAGGCCATGCGATAGTCGTAGTCGGGAACATCAAAATCATCCTTCAACGCAGTCAGTACTTCGTTCCAACCACCGACACTGCCCCCGATGTTACGGTACCAGTGTAGTGCGTCACCAGTGAAAATATCAGTGGCCGAACTTAGTATTTTATTTTCGTTTATATTTTTGGTCATACGGAATTCTTCAACCTTTTGTATAAAAGATCTGACACAAGATTTGCCGTCATACTTTAATTTATTCAGTTCTCCTACTAGCCCGCGATCACATGAAACGGCGATATTCATCCCGGCTAAATTAGATTTATCAGGCAATTCCTCCTCAGAAGTAACTGGAGACGCGACCTGTTCCTGGTCCTTGACCTTTGACTTATCAAGGCTCAAAAGTATTTCATAATACCCTTCGTAACTTTTCTTTAATTTATTTAATTTGGCTAAATCATCTACCGCCTGCGGTGTTTCAATACGTTGAAGCCTATAGTTTAAATGGTGTAACATTGATTTAGTCCTGTTAAAAAGAGGTTCATCAAAATAAAGAAAAGTTACGAAGGGTATTATGAAATACTTTACTACTTTACTATTATGGAACCACGGAATGACCTCGGCTAGCGTTGCTTAACCTTGAAGATCGACCTGTGCGTCTGTTATTATTAAGCCACGAGCTCCTCTGAACGCCTTAATAAAGTATCATAGCAAAATCTCATTCTTTTACAAGTTTGTATACCTGTTAATGTAGGCGTTTCTACGATTTTATTTTCAGGATTGTGACGATATAAAAAGTGTCCGTAACTTTTTTCATATTAAATACTCATATTCAGCTATTCAGAATTACATATTACTAGTTAAAATGTTTATTCATTGCTAGGGCAGTCGTCCATACTTTATTTAGCCATGTCCTTTGTTAGCTTCTCATTCCTTTGTTATCCAATATTAAAAATAATACAATATTTATATATTCAACGAGCTCTACATAACGATATCCCACTCGATGCAGTAGGCTTAAAAACATTAAAAAATATTTTTTACAATTTGTATGGCTTTGGGTAAACAAGATGCTTATACTGTGAAAAATGGAAGACTGTATCTCCAACCGTTTGGCTGTAAAACCTGTGTGATAGAGGGCTCCGTTTGGACCCTTCGGGTACGGAACCCTAAAAAACAGTATCTTTAAATACTTAAATGAAAAATAACAAAGTTCACCGGTACTACGCTATGAACTTTGTAATTTTTCCGAGACTCTTATTAGATTTCGAGATTTTTAAGATCCGTAGATTCCTCATAACATTACACATCACATCTGTGTTTCTTTAAAGCTTAGGCATATGCCAGTTAAGTTTAACTCCCACGTAGCAGGGGTCGAGAATTTTTGAGATCAATGTCCTAAGATTTTCCGCGTGTTTAATAGCCGTATATAGAGGACAGCTTTACATAAAACATGCGGCAGTAAATAGAAACAAATGTGCCCCCTAAAGATTCCGGTCACGGCGGGGGCGCCACATCTGCCGGTCTCCGGTCGCACTGCGCTGAAGTGAAACGCGGCCATGTTAAAGTAATATCACCCGTAGGTTGTGAAGACAAGTGAAAGGGGAATTATTATAATGCTAGACGATCTTTAATGTGAATGGATACAAGTTGAATTAAAGAAGATGATAGCAGCAAGCAGCTGTTTAAAAATAATTACGTCAAGGTTCACGATGTTTAGTGTAGAATTTAAAATTAATTTTAAATGAAACTCTGAAACACATCATTCTAACTTAACAACAATTTGAAGAAATAGTAGTCATTATATACGTGCCTACTAATAATAATCAGCCTACAGGTTCCCACTGCAGGGACATACAGTTTAAAGCTAGTTTTTGGATAGATACATTCGTTATTAACCACGACTTAACTGCAATATTTAGCTATCAAACAATTAACTCATTCCATTGCATTGACATTTACGACAGGCGCCAAATCATCCATTCTCTTATCAATAAACCAGCCCAGCCCAGCCCAAGCACGTCTTAAGCTCATAACCCTCAACAACCAACAGGGCCATTCCAAGTAATATTAATTTAAGGGCTATAACTACCCTCGCTAACGAGCTCGCGTCGTGGGGTGTAAATCGGCCTCAGGGACGATTTACACGGATGCAGTGCAGCGATATAGTGGTGTTACATGTGCAGGGGGAGAAGGTTGGTGTTCATAAAGATAGTTAATATGGCAGGTTCAAGCTTGTATGTTATGAAAATAAACCCCTGTATTTTCAAGGTTTACTTAAATAAAGTGACCTAACCTAACCAACAATTTAACCGAATTTACAATCATCTTTAGCAGTGGTAGCCCAGTGGTATCGGCCGCGCTTTATTTTGTGTAAATGATTCCATCACCACTGCTCTCAAAACGGTGAAGGAAACATCGTTAGGAAACCGGCATGTCCTGGAACCAAAAATTCGAAGACATGTGACTTCCGCTTACTCGCACTGGGCCCGCGTGATGGATTACGGCCCATTCCCTCTCACAGAGAAGAGGCCTGTGTCTCAGCAGTGGAAATATGTAAAAGGCTGATCATGATGATGACAATCTTGAAGTTTCACATTATGTATGTTTACATAGTTCATAAAAAAAAAAAAACTATAAGATGATGTTTAGATATGGTCAAACACACGTCAGAAGCTAAACCTGAATTACTGCTATGAAATAAATACAGTTTCAAGATTAAACTGTATCCATGGTAGAGCAGACTATAAGAACTCGAAAGAAACGTATTTTCATTTACAAATTAACGTAATTGCCCAATCCCCGGCCAATTCAAGTAATAGTCTGAAAGCTTTTTTATAGACAGGCATCAGACTTGAGCGTTTTACGTGTAACTGCCTACACAGAGTGATAGGAGCCATCCAGACAAGTATACATTCCATCTGCTTTACGATACGCCCAACTTTCTAGTTAGGCTCCAAGAAGTATCGTTAGCTTTTATGATCTTGAAAAAAGCAATAAAGTCCGAGTTTATAGTTCCCCAGCAACTTATTGTTAGAATGCTACACAACTTGTAATGGAATTGTCGAGTGCAGTTGTGCAGTTGCGCGGTTTATGCATGCCGCGGTGCAACTCAGCTGTTTTGAAAACTTTTCGCTTATTGTATTTTTTTTCTGTTTTGTTTTAGTAGTTTTGAGTTGTTCGTTGCAAGTTAATGCGGTCACGTTACTGCAGAAACGTGATTGTTTACAAAATAACTGCAAAAAGTTTGTGAATTAATTTTGTAGTTGGAACCGCAGAGAAATATTTTTGTTGTAGACTAAATTAAATGATTCAGTAGTTACAAATATTCCTTACAAAACGTGTTGTATGAAAACAAATGCCTGAGGTCTCAGACAAGTGTCAATCGATTAACGAAAGCGTTGTATGACATTGTCAAGCTCAACCGAAATGTCACGTGATCAATCCTTTATGTTTTGGGAATTCGACCACTGCCATCGCTGGCACCGAATGACACTTGCCTCTGGATTCTGGGTATCACTTGTTTTTTTATTATAGTTAGTCTTGCGCTTGACACTATCTCACGGTGGTAAGTGATGATGTGGTCGACGGTGTGGTACGCTTGCCTAGAACTCACCTATTCAAACTTGACTTAAAAACACCGAGGTTGTAGCTATCGGGAAACACAGACTCCGGCAGGGAATTCTACTAAATTGTCAAATCTCTATTATTTACAATAACCTACTAACAACCATTTAACAGAAAATATAGGTACCAAGCACGCTAACGCCGCCTAATGTTAAAGTTAGACAGTTAGAGCTAATTGCAGCGCTCGATATACAGCCATAATTGCCAAACATGCACACCGCACAAAGCCGAATCATCCCTAAAACATGTCATGGGAATTTAGGCTTAAGTACTCGAAGATTAAAGGTGTGATTCGGGTGAATTATACGGTCGGTGAGTAATGATATGAGTCAGCGCCTGAACACCGTTAGATATGGAGTTCATTGGAAGATATTGCTGGCAGCAGCGATATATTAGTAATTAACATAAGTAATTGTGTGGACTTAGGATATGGGCGCGTGGCGGGTTCTGCGTGGTTCTAATGGGACCAGATAGTGATCTCGAGTGATGCAGATTTAATGGTACCTAATAAACTAATAAGGTGGGCAGATATATCTTTGTTTTGAGGTTTACCTATGTACTTAGTTTGTTTATAAGAGAAAGAACAATTTTATTTTCCACAAAATTTTGCTGACGGTTGTAAGCAACTGCAGACATAATTTGTACTCACATTTTTTTTGTGTATCCATTTCTGTCCTAATATTTGTATATGCATATCTGTAAATGCCTCCCCAAGACCTTTATTTTCCCATCATTAAAATCGCCTAATGTTTGCACATGTCGATTACACACGATCAATGATCAAAACAAAAACACTCGTTTCGTTTCGTTCCCTTGAAATAAAAATACTGACATACTTATTTTCACAAATTGCTTCTTAACCTAAACAGTATCAACTCAAACGGATTCACAAAAGCGTACACTAAGTACAGCCTACTCACACATTCCTCTCACCCCCGAGGACAGCAAGGTTACATTAAATAAATATGAGAGAGGAGCACCGGTGACCTCCGGTGGCCACGTGTAGAGGGGCGGAGGGCAAACATATCAGCCGCAGATCCTTCGACGCACAGGCTCTGTAGAGAAAGCCAACAGAAGTGTTTATCACTTGACAACTGATAACATATCGGTGGTTTGCTTTTGGAGGAATCTTTTGAAATCGTGACGGGTTGGTTTTATCAGAAGTCGAGTTCTTTTTTCGGTGTTTTTGTTTAAGTATGTATAAGTGGAATGGGTGGAATTGGATAACTCAAACAAATGGTTAATTAAGTTAAGGTGTCGGTGAAGATTACGTATGCAGGTAATACGACAGATTTTTATTTTATAATGGCATATGAAATGCAACTTGCAACACTCAAATAGTACTAAATGAGATCAACAAATTTGTGAGACGAAAAGATATTGCACAATTATTAATCCGCAAAGTATAAATAAAAAAATTAACTGCCATTTAATGATGTCACGATCACAACCTACTTCACCATAATCATAATCACCCAAATCAATGTGCCATAAAAATGTACTTTAAAACTGATCAACAAAAACAAAAACAAGCCCAAAACATTTTATTTACACTTCAAACCCAAATCTCTTTCGTTTCCCAACTAAGTTCAGACGGCCGAACATAATGTAATGAGCGAACAAAACAAAAACCACTCAATATTTACTTATCTTCGTTCATAAACAGGCGCGTTTAGCCACTCCTTAAAAATTTACACGAAAAACAAAAAGCGCAGAGTTTTAAATTAAAACCAGAAACAACAAGCGACCGCAACACAGTGTGCGGCCGGAAATTTCGAGGTAATCCTTAATTGCTGGTGTTGCTGCAACATATCCGGAGCTTGTTATGTGATAAATATTTCATGTTTATTCGGAATTTAATTTTGATGTCGTTGTTTATTTATTTATAAGTGAGGTTTGGATACATGTACTCGAATTGCCTACACTGATATTAAAAATGTTGGCCAAATATTTGATTA
Source organism: Anorthoa munda (assembly GCA_945859665.1). NCBI lineage: Eukaryota > Metazoa > Arthropoda > Insecta > Lepidoptera > Noctuidae > Anorthoa > Anorthoa munda. The sequence goes on along the minus strand of OX243911.1, from coordinate 28,936,334 downwards.
AATAATCAATCAACCTGATTTAATTTTAAAATCGAAAAAGCCGAACCTAAATTGTACGTTATAAAACACATCATCTATTCTTGTTTCATTGTTTCACCGCAGGATCATAAATAACAGTCTTATTACACAGGCTAGGCAGGCAGACTCGGCCTCACCACAGACTCATATTTCATCTGCACACTAACTGAGATTCTCAAACTGAATTTAGTTCATCAATCAAAGTGATGAGAAAACGTTCAAACAATGTAATGAAGACTCTAATACATGTACAATAGAACTGAAGATAGATTACAGTTGTGTAAAAGAAGAATGTCGAAGAAAACATCATTGTTCGTATTTCCTTATGCCTATTGTTCGAGAAAGGTCTACGCAACTACGCGAGTGCTACGGTGCTACGAGTCGTAGCACATTTGTAAACCGCTACGCAGGGTGCTACGCGGCTACGCACGTTTTGATGCGAATGTTACTGTGAATTTAAATCATTTGATATTTACAAATAACATTATGCTTGTATTCTATTGTAATGGAGATAGTTTTCACCATAGTTTAGAATATGTATTCGTCAAGAAAGCGACATTTATTTAAATTATACATTCATATTAATCTTAAACCAACTACAGTATGTTTGATGTATTGCAAACCAGCGGACCAAAGTTAGAACCGTGCAAAACAGCGGCAAAGCGCAAGTCGGGAAGCGGGAGAATAGAATAGAAATATTCAGCAAAAATATATCCTTTAAAAGGCAACAAAACGACAAACCAAATTCAAATTAAATTGAAACAACTACCCTCCCAACAAAATGTCTGCCTCACTTTGTCCAATAAACGCAAACCACAGCAAACAAGATTACCAACTAAAGTCCTGCAGAGTCTTGTTATATTCCAGCTCACAACGCAGGTGCCCTTTGACCTAACTATTCCGGACCTCGGGATGCCGGGATCCCGGACCATGGACTACGGACCAGTCCACAAATTAGGTTATAACATCCAAAGGCCAGACCTTTGGATGTTACAACCTAATTTGTGGACTTAGAACCTACTAGAAATCTTAATTAGATTATACTATGCCAGAAATAAAGGACATTGGTTAGAACTTGTAACTAGTTATAATTTGAAAAAAATACAGTTCAGGATTTTTTTGGCTAAAAATCAGCCAGTTTTTCTGTATACATTAATCTCTAGATGTTACCAGATTATGTCATTTTTTTAATAACAGGAAGCTATCGCTGAGCATCGTCTGGTTCCTGATGGCGACCAGAGCGAAGCCACATGAATAAGCTTATTTATCATAGTACTCAAATATAACTTTAGGGTTATAAATATATCAGATATCTCACAATTCAATTACAAACTCTAGTGATTTATTTAGGAACTAAATTGGTTTAATTTATAGTTTCGCTTTCGCTTTGAAGAAGCGAGGTTGGATAGGGCGGTATTCCCTCTATTTGGTTTTGTAATAACAGGTTTTAATTAAGTTAGTTTGTTGATAAATAAGTTAGTACAGTTGGATTCTAACTCGGCGGACATCCTTGAGTAATTTGTAATAGGTTTTTGATACAGCACTGCTTGACTTATAAAGTAATAATATCATGATGAACAGGCTTGTAACAGATTGATAGAAACTTCCTAATACTATAAATGCAAAAATTTGTGACGTGACGTATTTGTTATTCTTTTACGCAAAAAGTACTGAACGGGTGTTTAAGAAACTTTACAGAATTATTTATATCTTATGCATCAGGCAAACACATGCTATAATTTATGAAGATATTGGGGAAAGTACTAATTCAAGGCAGGCGGAACCGCGGGCAGAAGCTAGTCACAGTATAATGCTTAAATTAAACTACTGCAGTATGCTTAATTACTCTGTAAGGCGCAGAAAATATGAAGAAAGTACTCTGAAAAAGGAACTCTGTGATAGAACATATGGCTGAAAAGTGGGTGGACAGGGAGATGAATACTAATACAGAAGTATGAAAGAAAAGGACATGTTGCGCCGACAGCAAATATATTAAGACAAACGCGTCAAATAAATTGGTACAGAGAATTATGTTGATAGTGTGTGTGTGTCTGTGTTATCATTACAGACTTGTACCTACTTCGATATAATACTATTAATTCAATCCAATCAATAACAACGACAACTAAATTAATCAATATAACGATGCTTCAATACCCTTTGATTAGTAAATCATAACATCATATCATTAAATTAATAATACACCCACACACTAACGAATATGACTGGCCTACTTATTTAAACTTGTCCTAGTTAACAAAGGGGCTCGTTAACTACCCCATGTTATGACATACTGTGGTTAAAACTATGCGGACACTCGGAGTTTAACGAAGCGAAGGACAGTCAGCTCAAACTGTGATTTATGATGGTGACGTGACATTCCGAAGAGATTAACAAACTCGTATCGAGAATACACGGGTTTAAATCAGTATTCATTACAGTGCACGATTAGACTTGACTAGATTCACAATGCCTGGGCATTATACAGAGATATATACAGAATATACAGAAAATTGATTAATCACTTGGCCCATGACATATACAATTGAATATTCAATAACATAAGACTAATAACAAAATAAATATATCTATACACTGTCTAGTTAGGTATCTTAAGCTGCTCACCGAATTCACATATGTCAATCAATGTCTCAATCTGGCATCCACATACATACATTAACCACCCTCGAATAGTTTTTATTTCCACCCTACCTCACCAGTGAAGCTCTGACGTATTGGGGGCGCCTACTTAAGGTCGGCTTCGACGGGTCAGCCAATATTTAAGTAGACAGCTGACGCAGATCGCATCGGCGTCAGCTGCGTTACATTACGTGTTACAGAGGTTGATCTGTTACGTGCTACAAACGTGATACGTGCTACATTGTTAATGTGATATTTATGATGAATGATGACGTTCCAATATGACAGTTATGTAGGTTATTTGATGCAAAAAGCAAGGTTAAAATAGAAAACGTGATATTGTAATCATAACGCCAAAAATGTATAGAATTATCATGCGCAATCGAAATGACATGTGATCAATTCTAAACATTTTCACATTTGAACAATACCTTTGCCAAAAGAATTTCACTTTACCTACAGCCAAAGGATACTAAAATGTCTTCAGATAAGTAGACCAAACCAAAGGAAAAAGAATTATACACATACGAGTTACACTCAAAGAAAGATAAAGCATGTGAAAAATGTTTGAATGGAGTTAAAGCTTCGCCTCTCTGACTATATACCGACAGGCTTACTACAATAAGGCTTCATAATGATCCCATGTTAAGTATGAAGACGATAAACTATTGAGTATTGACAAAGAATTTGTTATTATTTTCTGTATATCATACATATCCTAAACCGGTTTTACCTGTAGCATGGATAACCAGCAGGAAACTAAGGCACATAATCCTGTTAGCATAGGTAGTGGTTTACAAAGTCACTCAGGCAGTGGCTCACTTCCCCTTTACTCAATTATTCGGAAGAGTGGAACAGAGTTAGGCCACACATAGATATCTACATAGACACCTGTATACAAAGACACGTGCAGATATATGAGATAGATATACAGACGTTATGTAGATATAAGGTGTAGCGATAGACTGTTGCGGCAGAACGAAAGAAATACCATGAACGACCACATAAAAACGATGTCATGACCCAGGCAGGAGCTTTACTTTGTGTACTTTATTTCATCAACGCTGATCTCAAAACATCGTGAGGAAACCGACATGTCTTAGAACCAAAAACTCGAAGACATGTGACATCCAGCAACACGCACTGGGCTGTAGTGGACTACGGTCCATTCTCTCTAACAGAGAGGAGGCCTGCACGCACAATGGACCAAATGGGAGTCTAAATGCGGAAAAGGGGGTCCATCTATCCTATCCTACATTAATAAAAATATCTCGGTTTTGTCAAGTCTTAAAAACCATGCGAACTATATACTGACTCCTAGTCTATACTAGAAATATAGTATAGTATAGAGGTACTATGAAATTGTGAATTCTGAATACCAGTACTATTTATAACTTCAGCAATAAATTTAAAATCAACAGTTGACTAGCTAGTAAATAAAATAGTTAACTATCACTTGCAGGCAAACTAAAAACATAAAATAAAAGTTGAACATTATTTTTCAACCAACTTTAAAATTGGCCATTCGCAGAAAAACTGTACGCAATAACACAGTATTGCCAATAACAGAGCGAAGTATTAGAGTGTAAACACAGGGAGAGATGGGTAACGGGTACGATTCCTGGGCGGGTGCCAAGCGTCAATTAGGCTGATATCCCACACTTCTTGGCACGGGAATGAACTGGCATCGCGTATGATATGATTTTATTGTTTATTGAGTGAGGCTGACATGGGCAATATAATAAGATTATTTTACTATCAGCCAATGAGTATGAATGATCCCTTACATTTACCTACTTTAGTAGGAACTACTAGGTTACTTGATTAGTATTCATCACTCTGTTTCGCTGTGTTTGATCCGCAAAAATTAAAATAAGAATATCAACATAAAAATGCCTCTTATATACAGCTAAACTTGAGATCTGCTTAGTTATCCCTCAAAAAAAATATCAGAAGATGGCTAGGCAGATGATAATGATTTGCAATGCCTATGTTATCTCTTCAAAAATACATACATTTTTAACCCCCGACGAAAAAAGAGGGGTGTTATAAGTTTGACGTGTGTTGCTGTGTATCTGTATATTTGTGTGTCTGTCTGTGGCATCACAGCGTCCAAACGGGTGAACCGAATTAGTTTTTTTTGTTTGAAAGGTGATTTTGTCGAGAGTGTTCTTAACTATGTTTGAATAAAATCGGTTTAGTCGTTCAAAAGTTATGGGAGTTTTACTGTTTGAATCGGGGTGTTTTCGCAAGATATCGTGTCATAATTACGTGTTCAATAGATTGCCGATCGAAGCGTATCTACTTTGTACCAGATAAATTATGTAGCATAAAATAAAAATTTGTCGGGGGTTTCTTAAATTTTGAAATTTTACTTGTATTATTCAAGTCAACCAACAGTAAAACGAATACCATCTCTTTATCTCTCCCTCGTCATACAAGTGTCGTTAGCTCTCAGCCAACTTACAATATTACAATGGCAACTAGGCCTCCAGGAAACGCTTTCGTCCGAATCCGGGCCGGACGAGCCGGACGCGTGCCGGACGCGGGCCGGATGCGGGCCGCCTCGCCGCAACTCACAAACGTACTCGCACAATGTGACGACTGGAATTCGTTACACTAAATGTGGGTTTTGATTTAGGTTGCTTTAGAGCTTAGGTCTTTTGAAAAGATATGAAAGAAAGTCTATAGAGGTATGTTGTCATTTAGAAGAGTAGGTACGGTCTCTTTGTCCGTGGATGCCAGAAACAATAAAGCTAAGTTTGCTTTTGTTTATGAGATGTGTAACTATTTTAGTGTAAGTATATTCTATTATATTTTATGAAGAAAAGACACTAACGCCAACATGTTGCTTTGTACCAAAAAAGATTTTCAACTGAAAGTTTGAAACGAGTTCAACTGATTTTATTTAACCATGTAGTAGTTTCACATCAATACGCATACACTACACAACATGGTTATTTTTACAGACTGACTAATAAATTCATAAAAAATAACTGACAAATAAAATATTCAACACAAAACGCTATTCTCTCCACTCATAGTTAACCGTTGCCCAACCGCTAGCGGTCGATCCGAGCCGCCACCGGCCCCGTCTTGGGCACCGCGGCCAATTCGACCCAATTTAAACACACCATTGTCAAAGACAGGTCACCCGTTAACGGGATTAGCGTAATGCCAAGATTCAAGAGGCAATTAGCAAAGGCAATTCTATTAAAACCTTGTAATTTTATGTAAGAGGTAAAGATGTTCTCTTCCGGGGCTTACAATCAAGAATTATTAGATTTGTATTGTACTTTGAAGTTGCGGATTGGGTTAGGGAATTAAAAATTTTAGAGGGAATTACGGAGATGAGATAAAAGCGACAATTAGACAACTTAAATGGAATTTAAATAATGAAGAGTGTTCAAAACAATAATTATTTCATTAAACAGATTTGATGAATTGTTGCTATTGAGGGCGAACAACCACAACGCTCCTCTTAATTGTGATGGCAGATTCAAAGAGATGATTAGCTTGCTAAAATCCGAAAGGCTTTTTAAATTGAAAAAGGTTCCTAATTTCATATACGTTTCATTCAATAAAATTGCCTTAAACTTTAGTTTTCAGCAAAAAAAGCAAGTTCTTTCCAACATTATAATATTACGTGTAACTCCAACAAAAGAAAAAAGGTTCGATACTTGACATAAGCATGTCTGAGCCCGCCACAGCTAACCTAACGTAAATAAGTCTTTGTGAGTCAGTGGACTGTTCACTATATAATAGTTGCCAACGATTGTAAGATGTTTGCCTAGTCCGGTCGCTAAAGAACATTTTTTTATTGCAAAGGTAGAAAATCTTGCGAGAAGCTATTTACTTTAAGATATCTTGTAGCTCAGAGGTGAATGTTTAATGTTACAAGTTTTCTTCAGTTTTTAAATATTTGGTTTTCAGTCTAGACTAGCCTCTTATTATTATCTTGTATTCTAACATAGTTACTTTATTAATTTAACCAACCGACTTTCCAAAAAGTAGGAGGTTCTATGTTTGTTTTTTATTTGTTTTTTTTTTGTTTATATTCACCGATTTCTCCGTCAACATTAGACCGATTTTCAAAATTATTTTTTGTTTGATAAAGTAAAGTCCTATGTAAATTTGGTGAAAATCTGATGAAGATCTTCGGAGATATACTACAGAACTCTTCACAATATGACGGCAAATCTCTTGGGTTTGCTGCAATAGCATGTCTGTTCATTCTTTATACAATGAATAAAACGCTTCATAACACGCTCATTCTAGTACGATCTAAAGGGGTACGCAGAAGTGTACAGTTCACCTTGGTACACTCTCATTCAAATTCAATTTTTGCTAGATCCACCCGTTCCTGATAAAATCAGTGGTTTCACACGGACAGACGGACAGACAGACAGACGGACAAGAAAGTGATCTTATAAGGGTTCCTTTTTTACCATTTTGAGGTAAGGAACCCTAAAAAACACGTTTTAATCAATCAACTACGTCTTTCATATCCTCTACTCTACTGCGACTATAAACATAAAATAAATCTCAAAATACCCCATACATCAATGAACAATACCGCCAAATGGCTGCCGGGATACAGGCAGCCATTTTCCACACGCAACTAGTAGGCTGGTGCCGCACACAAAGCGAGGCGAGCGATCAATCAGCGGCGACAATGTCTCACATCGATCACGTAACGAGGTCCTTGCGAACTCGTAACGCGAGGCTCACTTGTTTTTGTTATGGCTCTTAAGACCCGCTGAATAAGTGACGACATGAATGTTTTACTAGTGAGTATGAATTAAAATGCCTGTTTTTTTCCGGATTCTGAGTAATGTATATTCTTGGCACACTGTTTAACAAAGCCATGAAACACAAATGGGAGAACGTTCTGGAAAGCACATTACAAGTCGGGTCCAAAATTAATGTGACCGTTAGCAGCTGCCGCAATCTGTTGAACAAAAGTCCAACAGCCAATCGCATCACTTGACTTGCATTTAATTTGTGAAGCATCAATAACTTCTTACTTAGCAACTGGGTCGTAAATTACAAAAACAATGCTGCATCAAAATGGAACAATATCCGCAGCCAGCTAGATTAAATCTGACAAATAGCGAATAATACATCACTTGCTATCGTGACATTTGTCAAGCAGCGCGTGCGATCAATCAGGTCTCACATCGAACGAGGCCCATTCGACCTCGTACCCCTCACACGGTTAGCCCGCTTTGTTCCACTTGATAACTTGCCCAAAATTCACTGCAATTAGGGAAATTCCTTGTCAACAACAGATAGGTAAAATTACAATGTTATATTTTGTGAACATGTTGCAAAATTGCGTGTGACAGCTCACCAAATTGATAAGCTTTGTGACCGTATATTCACTGAGTTTAATTTAAATTGTTGCAACTTCACGAATATAATAACGTGGTTATAACTTTGCAGCTGCAATTTCGCGGAAAATATACGCAGTGAATGAAAAACAGAAAATGGTTTACTTGGCTACACGTTAACATGCGGTTTTTACATAAAATAACGGATAGTAAAAAACATACATATTTAGGTATGTACTTAGTTATATGCCTGATTATCCCGTGAGTACACCCAGATAACCTTTCCCGCACCTCCCGTTTTCCGTTTACATTATTATTGGTGTCCATTTGCGCGAATGCAAACCTTTTCACACGTCGGCACGCGATCCCCTCGGAGGCTCGCCGCTACAGAGGATCGTTTTACGAAACCGTGCGTGTTAACAGTATTTTTTACTAAGTAGACCCACAAATAACTTTTTTCCATAAAGTAACAGTTTTTATCCCATCAAAAATATACATGTAAAAAAACACGTCTCGCGGCGCAGTTCTTCTACTGCAAAAAGTTGTGAGATCGAATGTAAAACCAAAAGTGACCGAAATATTTGCTTTATTGTTAGTTCCATATTTAAAATGATGAGTGCAGTTGTTTGTATATGTTAGTTGTTGTTACTAACAATTATTTATATTCAAAATAAATAAAAGTGTACTGGGTGAAGTATTTGGTAGTTGTCTTAAAACACACAGCGTATGTAAAGTTTTCAGTGCAAATTCAGAACATTTTCCCACACAATATTTTCCTATCACTCAGTCGGATTTTACTAAATAATCTTTCCTTATTCAAAGTGGCAACCTACGTGTGCCAAAAATAATATTCACAAAAAAGCTTTTACCGCCGACAATATCATGCGAAGACAGAGCGCGACAATAAAATCGGTAACAAGTACAAATTGTCGCGCTCGCGACACGTGTCTGTCTGTGTGATTGATCGCGTCATCGTTCATGACACCACAAACTTGCTGCATGGCTTTACGTCACAAAAACCTTTATAGGTGATGGCACCTTTGTAAGAAAAATAAAAAATAAAAAGCGATTTTAGGGGTCGATTTTGTGTGCTAATCGCGGGGATTATGGCATTTGTCTTCAGGCAAAAGGGTGTGTTTTTTATTACAATACAAGTCGTAAGTAGGTATAGTTGAGTTTTTTGTTTTACTTTAGTTTCAGATCGTAATTTTAAGGTAGAAATGCATGTCAGTTCTGTGACAAATCAATAAATACTTTTTCTATATTTTATTTCTTTCTTATCCGACAAATACAGTCGATACCAAGTGTTTCATGCTAGACCACGTACAGGCAGACGCTGCGTTAGAAGGCCTCCCAAGGACCGATAACCTGGTTCAGGAGGTTCGGGGAATCCGCTGGGCACTTCTGGGAGGTCTATTTTTAGCAGTGGACATCTTCTGACTGAAATGATGATGATGATGATGATGAGTGCTGGGCTGCCAGTAAACTGTAGTAATGAATCGAGTAATATCCTACTTGAGGTATTTAGCAGAGAAAAAATCTGTTCTCTTATTAGATTCTAGACACGCTTACTCACATATTGCGCACACCTGGCTCTTTGACTATCCCAAATTATGCTAGATTTAGCTTATTCCTAAATAATATTACTACATTCTACGCCTTCAGTATCGTCTAGTATAGGAAATATAGGCTTCGTACAGACAAAATCTAGCCAGGCACAATATATTATTCAGATGTCGTCAAGACAACGACATTTATTTTGGGAATAAACTTTGTTATAAGATATACAATATATGTTTATATAGATATGTGTTCAGGTTGTGTCAAGTTTAAAAAAAATCAGGGAGGCGAATTCTGTATTTTTGTATTGCCGTCGCAATCTGTCATAAACACCTCTGATTTTCCTTTTATTTTACAATTGTTTGACATTGATTATCACCAAGATGACATATTGAACTTATAATTGATAACTTACCCCTCTGAACAGTACAACACATTGTCTTAAAGTTTAATGATGTTCGTATATTATATTCCAATCGTTAAAATCGAACAACAAAAATTAATAGGCAACGAGCAACTTTATTCTTACAAAAATAACAGGAGACCTAAACCCTATTACGGCAAATCGAACCTTTCCTGTTCTAAAAAATGTCCCCGAGTCCTAAGCTTGTTATATGAAAAGAAAAAATTATAACAAATTCTGCCTGTCTACCCTACAGACGTCCTAAGTACATGATCGATAGTTATTTTTATTTATTTCTTAGAAAATACCCTTTTTTAAAGTCTAAACAGGTAATACGAGACACCGCCGAAAGTTCTGTACAAAAGATCGTGTACAACCAAAATAGATATCATTTCTTCAATAATATTTCACAAGACTTTAGAAAAAAGGATATACCCGAAAGCAATATTAATTGTGGTCAAGACCAACGCACGTACCTAACTTGAAGAAAGAATATATTATTCATGTCGATATTATTTCTGACTAAGCACTTATGACGGTTGCAATCTCACTGAAAACTTCGCAATTTTCAGAATAGCCTTTTCATCATGACGTGAATATTGATATAATAATCGAGCCTAGGAAGGATGTCGTCGTACACAAATATTATTGGTCATGTTCTACAGAAAGGCCAGGTGCGTGGTTAACGAAGCAAAAAGAGTATGTAAGGATGGTAACAGTATGTTCTGTAGTTACTGCCTACCGCAATCGGAAAAAGGTGTGGGTTGATGTATGTATGTAATCGTGCGTGTGTTGTCCCAAAAGCTCGGTATACTTGGTTTCAGGCTGTCGGTTTCACGCCCAAGTAACTAACTAAACACTGAAACCGAGCGTAAACCCCGCAGTGTACCTGCAGCCTATTCATATGACATCGAACAACAAACCAAAGCCGTTCACCTTTCTATCAATCTGCCTAATTTTTTTTCCAAATAGTTGGGATTGGCGACGCATCAAAGAGCATGAAGCGACTGCCTATTTTGACCACAATTCAGTAACTGGTTAATACGATACCTCTTTATCTGTGTATAAAATCATACTTCACACTAATATTACAAAGGCGAAAGTTTGTGAGTCTGTGTGTGTGTTTGTTACTTCTTCTCGCTCAAACGGCTGGACGGATCTGGATAAAATTTGACACAGATAGATTATAGTCTGGAATAGTGCATAGGATTTTAATGCCGGGAATATGTTCCCTTGGGATAATTTTCGACATTCACGAGGGCGAAGCCGCTGGCAGAAGCTAGTAACATTATAAATGGAAGCAGTGCACGTACAATATAAAATATAAAACGGTTAAAAACTTAATGGATATAGAGATTATAATTCATCCGCGAAAAACTGAGCCAAGTTTAACCAATATACTATTAGTAAAAATAATACAATGCAGAAAATATACAGTTGGAACCTAGCCATACTTATACAGTATTCATGTATCATATGGATTCGATTTCATTCGCTTATAACTGACTCGTAGTCTAGTGGTATGCGCACCTTGGTTTGATATCCGGGTCGGGTAAATGGTAATAAGGTTTATTCATATGGAATTTCTTAGTAGCACATAACTGACGAAATGTGGATATACCACTGTCTAATATAGTCTATTACAGTCGTGATGTTTATTATAAACTATAATTAGGAAACTGTCTTACAAAGTACACTAACCCAATTATGTATATAAATCCCATTACCATTAATAGGTTTTTGTGAAGACAATAGCAACTGCCACATATACGCCATGTTATTCATAATTTAATCATGCGTTTGAAGCTCATACTGGAATGTTGCTCATTATGTAGGAATGTGCTATTAATATTCAATTCATCTAATTATGTTCTGAATATGATCCTCTTTGATGACTGAACTAATACTACCTATTCATTAGTCGAATATGAAATACTAATTGATTTTAATTAATGGGCGATCGTAGGTAATTTGAGAGCGAGCTATATCAATCAAAATAAAATATTCACATAAACCTACATGGGCACTTATAAAACGTCGACAAAAGGTGCACGGTTCGGGTTGGTCGTTTCCTATGGAGAAGAACCGGCAAGAAACTCAAACTACTTACTAGATCTCGTTCAAACCAATTTTAGGTGAAAGTTTACATGGTAATGTACATCATATGTTTTTTTTTAGTTTTATCATTCTCTTATTTTAGAAGTTACAGGGGGGAGGACACATTTTACCACTTTGGAAGTGTCTCTCGCGCAAAGTATTCAGTTTAGAAAAAAATGATATTAGTAACCTCAATATCATTTTTGAAGACCTATCCATAGTTACCCCCACGTATGGGATTGATTTTTTTTTTTTTAGTTTCATTTCTAAGTATGGGGAACCCCCAAAATTTATTGTCTTTTTTCTATTTTTGTGTGAAAATCTTAATGCGGTTCACAGAATACATCTACTTATCTAGTTTCAACAGCATAGTTCTTATTGTTTCGGAAAAGTGACTGTGACATACGGACGAACAGACAGACATGACGAATCCATAAGGTTTAAAGGTTTTTTCATTAAGGTTTCATTTTTTGCCATTTGGCTACGGAACCCTAAAAATGGTTTTACAATATTTCCATGTTACAGCATTAGTACTTAGATATGGGGGGACAACGTAGGCCCGACAATAAGTCGTAAGAAACTAAAAAAAAAGATTATATAAATGAGATAAAAAGTTAACATCTAAAAATCTAGAAGGCCTACAATGTTCATACATTCACAAAACAATTGGTAAAAGAATCTAAACAAAAGTACAAAAAAACATAATTTAGCTGTCTAATTCATAGACTAAACAAAATCCTCCTTTAATATCTTTTTTACTATCACAAAAACAATGGCTGCCGGCCAAAACCAACAGATGATGTTTCCTACGACCTACCTCAACTAAAACAACAACTATATTCTAGAATCGTAAAATTCTCCGAAACACCTCGATATATAAACCACAGTTCCTCTCGAGTGTTTCGTGTTATAAATCTAATAAAATCCGTCAGCTTGATAAACTGGCTGTACTGGCTGGTTGCCAACACACCGCTGCGGCATTGCCCGACATAGCCTGACATTGCCCGGTATTGCACCACGTATGAGTACAGAATTGTAATAAAAACTTAAATTATACACGGAGAAGTCAGCGGCGATGGCAGCGCGGTTTGTATACGTAATAAGTCCCAGGTAATTCTTCTAAGTCATGTTGATGTGATTAAAAGTACCTAAGATATTTTTTAAAGAAACTCAGATTTGTTCAACATGGCACGGCAGAATTAGTCTTGAGAGTCGTTAAAAAGTAAAATAACATTCCCTAGTATTTCACAATGGACAAACACAATAGGCATAGTGGTAATAGTCTTATCTGAATACTACCACCTACCATTCATACTGACAGAGTATTGAATTTTTTATAAAATAATCCAATCTTTACCACTTACACACCTTTAGATAGTTTCAGGGTAAGAAATAATCTTTCTCTCCTGTGGAGAATCGGCGACATGCCAAAAGATCTTTTTCCTCTAAATCGACTTACAAAAAACACATCTCAATCCTATGTTCTCCTGGTACCAATGCCAGTCAGCAGGCATCATATAAAATGTTCTGTTCAAATGGCTACCCATTATTACTTTATGGCTTTCTTTATCTTTCTTTCTCCAATTCTATAAGATTTTAAATATGGCCAGTATTAAAATGAAGGCACATTATTTCCTCGTTCGTTTTCCTCCATCTTTCGTGCTTTATAACAATAAATGTCGTGTTGGATCAGACGCAGGTGCGCCGGGATAAAATTGTTCTTTATTATTATAATAGCAGTTTCATAACGCTGCAATTAGGTTAAATGAAGAGTTAAGTTGATGCTTTAATACATCCTAGCCATGTTCTATGTAGGCAATAATAAAAATGTTCAAACTGAATTTAATGAGGTTTTAAATTCCTTTGCCTTATTATTTAATTATTACAGGAGCAAAAACAGTCTTATCTAACACAATTTCTTGAAGCCGAAATATTTTAGTAGTTTCCATTCCTAAAATAAATTGTTTGACCAATATTATAGCCTGTATAAGATGCTACAGTAATTGCCTCACGAAAACCTCACAATTTTCGCCATGAAAAACGAGACACCGTTATTTTTATCACCCGTAAAAGGTCAATACCCAAATGATCTGCAAAAAGAGAGGTGTCGATAATAGCCGCAATGCGGTCCGCGACCAATATACCTGCTCAATAGGCACTTATGTACCTAGGTATTATATTGGTATCACTTATATACCTAGGTATTAGGTATACACGGTAATTCAGACTTAAGTAGGTGTTACGGGTGCGTAATGGCGGATCCCGAGTTTGCCGACCTTCAATTCATTGAACAGCCAAATAACTTGTTTCGTTTACTTCGCTTTTTAGTTCGCTTCTTAAGCAGTCGGGTTTTTGATTTTTATAACTTTATTTATTTACAACTTTTTAGTTATCATTTTTTTTCGAATTACTTTAAACATATAAGTGGTATATATTTTTGTAATCAGCTCTTAAAACCCTTCAATTTGATACCCCACTCGATGGGTTTGGAAGAAAAAACCCCGCACATTATGGCGCCCAAAATCCGCCATGTTTGTTTTTTTTTTTATTTCACCCATCTAAGAACACTTGGGCGGTCAAGACTTATCTAACGATGTCTTAATTATATAAATCGGTCAAGCGGTTTAAAAGATATGAGTTAATAAAGAATATTACAAACATACAAGATACGCGCGAAAAACATAACCATTTCCTTTCAGTCGGATAAAAAAAGTGGAATAAATCCCACGAATTCAGGCAAAATATTCTTTCATGAATTTAAGCCTGATTTCTTGCATACAAAAAGTAATAGCTTTTCAATTATTGCCATAATCTATTCAACATGGCGTCTCTCATAGTTGTCATTTCGATTTCGTTCTGAAATCATGTCACATCAAAGCATAAAAAACGTAGATGTTAAATAAAGGTAAGTGTTCTTGTACTAGTAAAAATTACTATTATTCTCATAAACATCTTTTACGACTAATATAAAAGCAAGTGTGACGATTTCATCGTTAAAAAAATATTTATTTTACTCCTCTGAAGTGTACTTCTAAACGAATAATTCAAAATGACATTTTGTTTGACTACTGTGTGTCACATCACTTTCTAGGTTACCTAAACGTCAATACTAAAACCTTTTATGGCTGTCAAATAGCTGTCAAAATAAACGCCAAACATTTTTATTTTTTACGTAAAAAATACTGGCTAAAATGTTACTTTATTCTATTCAGGGGTTAGTTTCCCATCTTTCCTAATAGGTACAGGTTATGGCCCGAGTCCCATACAAAAATGAAACATCTCCTTTGGCTAAAACAAAGTAATTCGCGGTTAGATCTAGAAAGAGCATGTGATTACTGGCTAGGTGGTGCCTTCATTAAGAATAGGCACAAACTTTGCACGACAAGTGACAATGAACACAAATTCAGTGTTTTTCTAGAATTGGGGCAAGTGCTTGCAGATAGTCGTTGAATGAGGCAGTAATTTAGTTAACGCGACTGTAAAGATCTTGTTAAGATAACTTTAAATGGAAGAAAAAGTTGTCAAAGCAACGACAATGTATTAACAGTATCTTTTTTGTTTCTTTTAGTTCAAACAAAGGTTGTCAGTCTGAAAGCGATCGCCCTGTGAGACAAAATCGCCCATTGTATTTATATTGATTTATAAAAACATATTTGCTCTGTGTTTATTATGTGGGGTTCAACAAAGTATCTATAATTATACTAAATAATGTATAGAAATGAAGTGTTTCAAAACACCCATCTCCTGAAATTTAGGTATATAAAACAAATAACCAACACTCTGCCATCCGCATTACAACCAAAATGCGAATAAAATCCTTCATCCGATACAAAAAGGCTCGTTTTACCATTTACCGTGTGACTTCACAACAATGACGTCATATTTAGAGTCACAAGGCAACGCTAAAAGCCTTGGGAACTAATTTAACGCGCGACACAGCTGGGGAAAAATGGCGGTGAGGGAACCATTTGCCGATTGCTGGTATTTTACAAGGCTGGTGAAAAATGGAGGAATATATGGTGGATGAATAAGGCTTAAGGGCTTGATTATAGTTGTGTTTATAATATAGTGAAGGTCTCTAAAAAAGTCATTGATAGTTTATGTCAGACTTTAAGTTTATAGCCATCAGAGATTATTGGCTAAGCTATTTTTAGTTTACCTATAGTAAAGTTAAAATTTTGCCTAACTCTTCAAGGACTACTCCCCATCGAAATAAATGTATCTTTGTACCATGACGCATGTTCTGTTATGTTTCATAGTCTTGAAAATTTACGACTTCTTTAAATCGGCTTGGACTGCTTTACAAACAAAGCAATTCCAATAAAATACTTTTTAAACATTAAAAAACCCTCCAACAATAAAGGAAAACATAAAAATGTAGTCGTCTAATGAAAGCTCCTTTGTGAACAATAATAACTTTTAACGTAGAATACTCTTACAATATTTTTTTCATGCAGCCCTACAGAAAAGTCAACGGATCCCAAACACGTGTAATTTATCACAATTATGTGATTGGTGGCGAACCCGCGCGGAAATGGAGATCAGTGGGATGATAGGATCCGCAGCAAATGCTTATTTGGCTGCAAGCTGGGGATGGACAAGTACGTAGGTATTAAGAGAAGTAACATTTAAACTTTTGTCTAAAATAGTCTCTAAACTGCCATGTAGGATATGAGGCCCAGGGTTCAATGCCCAGGTCGGGCAGTGTTATTGTGTTTTCCTATCTGGAATTTCTCAGTAGCAGTCCCGAGTATGGTTTTGTACTGGGTTGGTGGCAACAGACTCGCATCCTTTTATGACATGCAACTTAATAGGTTCAATGTCCACATAGCGGACACAATAGTTAAACAATCACGTGAGTCATATAAGACTCACTGGACAGGAAAGTTGTTAAACATAACTGGCTAAATGTGACACCTTCTGCCTTACCCTTCAATGAACACAGGCGTGATGTTATGTTAGTCTCTAGAGTAACAAAAAAATCTTCCGCAAAACCTAAACTTTCCATATATTGCCTAAGGACCCAGGTGTATCTAGGACTAACCATTATTTATCTAACATTGTAACAGTGAAAAATGACATACAATAAAACTTATGAAACCCAGCTTACGTGCTCACAAAAACAATTTAAAACATAAGCCTGAGAGCGTTACAAAACTATTCAAATAAAACAGAATTGAATATTTCATCACGAATTACATTCGATAAAGTTTTATATTTTCATTTCAGTGAATATTGAACTAATTGCATTCGTTACAGATAACTCATAAAATATTCCCTTTTGCACAAAAACGTAACATCCAATATACAGAATTTAATATCAGGTTCAATCAAGCGAAGACTAATTGAATGTAAAATAAAAATATTGTGTGCGTTGAAACGGATAACTCTCTTATTAAGTATTCTCTGTGTGCAACAGTGGCATAATATGGAAAGACGCAGTGGAATTGTGACAGTGGTTCTGCAAGTTTAGTCATATATGTCTACATTGTAGGATATTAAGTTCAATGTTTGATCTGGGGCTTGTGACTGGGGATGGACAAAATGCGAAAGGCAGAGGATCTAGTTTTGTGGCGCAGCTTGGGAGAGGTTTAAGCCCAGCAGTGGGCTGCAACAGGCTGAGTTGATTGTTGATCGAGGTCCAATATTACAGGGTCCTAAGTAGTATTTCAAGTACAATTCTCACAACAAACAAGCTTCCGTTTAGACATATAGTCAGAAAGTAAATAATAGTTAAAAAAAAGTAAAAAATACACTTTATTTAGAAAACCAAACTAAAATGTAGAAAATAATTTTCAATAAATTTAAATTAAGAATAGTGTGATTAACAATTTTTTTTATTGTAATAAAGCATGTGGCGCTTTTTAAGATATTTTCAAAATGACTCTACTTTTACCAATATCTGTCAATAAAATTATAACAATCGACATCAAGCACCCCACGCTTTTTTACAATATTTTTTTTGTTAATCACACTGTTCTTAATTTAAATTTATTGAAAATTATTTTCTACTTTTTAGTTTGGTTTTCTATTAAAGTGTGTTTTTAGTTTTTTTAACTATTATTTACTTTTTTGTTCAATCTCTAATCCTGAAGATCCTGGTAAGGAAAGTGGGACAAACTATTTAAATGATTGCATTGTCATTGGTCCTTAATAAGTGTGCAAAGTTTCAAATTTAATCCGACGTTTTGAAGGGGGTAAAAAGTCGTTCAAAATAACGACCAAGCTAATAAAAGCGTGTTAATAAAATTCAAGCAACATTGGACTTCAGGATCCACAACTTATTTTACAGGCATGAAAATCAACTAATTTCAATACCGCGAAAATTACATGCTATTGATTGTTGCGTTCTATTTTTTGATTGGCTCCAGAAAAATTATATATTGCTGAGGAGACCTCAACAATTGAGCCAATCCAAAAGTATTTTACTACTCAGCTTGTGTCGGTAAAAAGTCACATTTTTTTCCGTGTACGTTCTTATTCCAAGGGCCCTCGCCTATGTGAACGTTTACTGCTCAATCCACTATAGAAGAGACGATAAAACTTCACACCTGCTACCTGACCCTAAGTTTGTGACAAAGAAATATCCATAAAACTGCTATTTTCCGAGCCATATCACTCCGTTCATGTTTTAACACACACTATGTTTTATATCGGGGTATAGATTTTTTATGGTTACTTTTCATTTAAAGTGCAATCTTCACAGATGAATGTATAACAGGGTCATATTATAACAACAAGAAAAAAATATTATATAAACATTAAAAATACGCTATTTAGATCACATCAGTTGCAAGATTTGACCCATATACTAACAAGGCAAATAAAAGCTTGTAAAAATACATACAGTCGAACATAGAACCTCCTTCTTTTTGGAAAGGCGATTAAAAAAACTTGTAATGAAAACCTAAAGTATTAATTACTTTTAAGTACGAAATATTTTACGAAACTCTGCCCAAATTGCCCATTTAGACTCAATATTTATTTCCAATACCTCATATTTACGCAATAATAAAATGACCCTATCGTTTCGTTCATATCGCAGTTCGACGAGCGTGCTCTTCTGAAGAGCTATTGATGTCCGCCGGTCATGCCCGATCCCATTCATTCGATCATTCGTTCTCGGTTACCTGCCAAATGGTCAATATTGGCACATCTCGTATTTATTAACGAACGTTTTTAAATATTCATCGATGGAAAAAGATACATTGTGACTGTTTGACCTGAAACCATTTCTTTTGCTTTTTATTATATTTTACAATGTATATCCATATGGCTATTTAGTCATCGCAACAACATACAGCAGCAATTTCTCAAGTCAACAGATAGGCACATATTCTAATTTGTTTAACGGACCTCCACTCAACTCAGTCACCAAGACAATGAAAAACATCTCTCCATCACCGTCAATAAATAACAAGTTACGAGTATAACTGTCAATTGGATAGATTAGAGCAGAAGAACTGGATCTGAGGCTCTAGCCAAGTGGTATTCGATGGCAGCGAAGGCGGTACTCGAAATGTCAAAATGTAAAAGATTGATCACGTGATTTTTCGATATCGCTTGTCAATCCCATACAATTTTGAATTTTAACAATCGCTATCGCGACGCTTTAGATGACAGAATGTCACTTGCCTTGTTCATCTGAAGTTTTCAACCCTTCTTAAAATAAAATTAAAATAGTTACTCAACATTAAATATCATTTTACAGTATTAGTATTAGCAATAAATATTTCTTTCTTTCTTTCCTTCTGTCTCTAGATTTCATTATTTTCTCTCTCTTTTTCTTTCAGTCTCTCTGTAGTAACCGATAGTTATAGTTCCAAAAACAACCAATGAAAAACCCCCTAAGTTATTACATCACGGTAAAGAGTTATTTAGTTAATCGAATTACGAGAAGTCCAATTTCTGGGATCCTCCGCCGTTCAGAACACAAAACAAGCTCATATTATTAATCTTAATGTTCATAGAAGCTAAACAACGGTACCCATTAGTGATAATTGCATGTACAGTCAACAAGAAAGGTTTGTATGCAAGGAATACACATCTGTGCACTGTGCTGGTAATATCTTTTTGATATTTATTTTTGTTTAGATTAGTCTACCAACAATTGTTTACACTTGAAAACAATACATTCTTACTTGTTTTTAAACTTATTAAAGCATAAAAAGCCAATAACAGACTCTTTATTATGCACAAACGTGGTATAGGGTCACAATTAGGTGTCATAAATATCCAGTTTTCCAGTTTTCTGTTTTAAAAAACAGTTCTATAAATCTTTCAGAAAGTCATCTGTATCATTCGTACCGACGTAACAGTAAAGACAGATAAACAGTTTCTAAAGTTTACTAGATCATATTTACACCGGAGTAGTTTTTGGTACAAAGTTGTGGTGAGGTTGTTGTCTGTATATCATTATTCACTTATTTCGGTATATAATTAATAATTCATCATCATTTTGGACGGGGGGCAGTAAAAGTAGTCATAAATATAAATAACTTACATTATGGCAGATATATTTAAGCAGATGCTCCCTACATTTTGTCGGGTTACGCGAAACGCTGTATGTTTTCATATTTCAGGGTGGAACTCATAGAAAAAGTTCTTTATATTAATGGGAACTGTCATCAACCTGCCCAAAAACAGCGAAGGATTTAAAATAGCCCTGTTTAATACATTGTATACATTATTACAGTATGAATTAGATATTCTGTATCCGTAATTAATTGAGCGGAATTGGAATAGACTCCGCGTTTAGTTAATCCGATTACTGTACAATGCTGATTGGAAAATTGCGGAGTATTTGATGCCAATTTTGTTGTTCTGATCCGAAAGCGTTTTGTCGAAATAGGTCACTATTTTGATTTTGGAAATAATGATGATATAGGATTATTTGCCAAGATTTTAAATAGTAATAAGCTATTAGAATTTTCAAATATACACTTAATTTCGATTATCATTCAGAATTTCAAATACGTGACATCGTTTTCCCATGAAACGAAGAATCAAAGTTTTTATTTTAGTGGGTAAACTACAATTACCATATTATATTTCAAAATAATGGAAACCTAATCTGCAACAGAAAATAAAATATTTTTTTCTACTAGCCGACCTATTTGGGTCGGTAAGTAGTCTCAAAAACAGCAAAAGAGACCCATAAAACAGTTTTAACGAGGACATTAAACAACTCTGGGCAAAGCGGCGTGTCACGTTGGCCGGGCAAAGCGGGCAAAGCCGACAAAGAGCAAATTAAAGTGTTCTTGTCGCTCTCCGATGGCAATGGGAGATTGTCCGCAACACGACACCGGGGCGCGGGGGCTCTGCCCGAACACTGTTTGAAGTCCGTAGCGAGAAAACAATTTTCGCTGAGATATTTGTTCTCGCATTTTAATATAAGATTGGTGGTAGATTTCGAAGAACACGAGATGATATAATTGGTAAAGTAGTGGTGGTTTTTAGGTCATTTGGCTTATTCTACTATACCAAATTCACGTACGTGTTGCTATTGGTAACTGGCCGAAGATTTCTAAATCGATTTCTACTATTTCATTAAAAACGAATTAAAGTATTTGAAAGTCAAAGTGACTTTTAAAATAATCACGATACTGGGCATCAAAACTGCAAGCGAATCAAAACTATATCGTATAGTAACACATCCTAGAGCAACGAGCACCAAATAATACACATTAAACACAATATATAAGAGAGATTGGTCCCAGGACGCACTGAGAACAAAAGTAAGCCGTTGTCCAGCAGTGGGACGTTATTTAATTAACGTGAATTAAAAAAATATAAGTCAACATATGTATAAACAAGACTTACCAGTTTGGCTGCTAAACCCCGACTGCGAAGACTCCGCGTATATGCGCCTATACGCGCTCTCGATAATACGCAGTCCCGATAACACGCATATCGGTATGTTAACGTTATCGCGTTGTTTTTTGTTCAAATTAATTGTTACCGTTAATTACGACGATAATGGATAGAAGTAATGAGCTTAGATTTAATTAAATTTCACTTAATATGGCTTCGTTATAGATTTCATCGATGATTTGTTAGTTTTAAAATGGAATATTCCATAAACGTGTAGCTTTTTTATCTTAATCAGCTCATTAAAATAATCATTAGAATATTTAGTATTGCGTAAATCCAACTAACACCATAAATGTGATAAGAGTGGGTTTGGATATTAGAATATTTGTTAATTAATCACAACTCAACGGCTGAAAAAATTTAGATGACATCTGAAACACAGTGTTCGTAACCTGAATAAAGATAAAGGATACTTTTGCTCCCGATTCTACGTTCAAAAGTATTTAACTGTCACGCGGGCAAAGCCGAAAGCAATAGCTAGTTATAACTTCAACAAAAATGGTCGACACAAGAGGATTACCTACATAAATAAACTCGTTTACGAGCAACCAAACACACCCACACTTTTAGATACTAGATGGTATCTCAAAGTGTGGGTGCCTCTATTTCTAGTCCAAAATATATTCATAATTCTAGCCTTGTATATTTAGACGGTCACTGACCTGTGACGTCACGACACCTGTTCATAATATTCAACAAAGACAGGACTACTTAGCATATCTCCGAACGGAGCGTCCGTCGTAGCGGTGTACTACGGCGTAGCACCTGTCGTAGCGGGCGGTCACCCGGCGTAGGTGTCTCGTAGATGTGTGCTACGAATCTCGTAGAAATGAGATGAGATTCTTGATTACAATAACCTTTCTTTGTTATGATTTTCGTTTGATTAAGTCAAGGTTAAAGGATGGGATATTATTCACGAAGATTTGGACTAAAAATCGGATCTTATCTACTGTGTGATATCAAGAAATTTAAAGGTTTTAAAATTAAAATTACTTGTTAGTAATTTAGAACATATCAATTGTAATTTTGAATTTTGTGGTGAATTCTAAGCCGCAATTTTGCCAACTCTGAATTTTGAATGGCACAATTTTGTCTATAGTTTAACAGTCATACAAATTAATTTCAAAATATATCGTCTTTTAATTTCACAATTATGCTTCGTGTATTGCATAACAATTTAGTTGTGGGTGAGCACGTTATAGGCGCATTGCGGCCGCGACTGTTATCGTACCGCGGTTCAAGTTAACCGCTAGTTTAATATTAACTGAAGGAATAATGTTATGTTACAGAAATGAATAAGCACTGCAGATTATATGAATGTATTTCTTGCTCTTCAATAATTATTAAAGATAAACTATGTATATTAAGTTTAAATCAAATATAAATCATCATCGCTTACCATCAGGTGAGATAGTGGTCAAGCGCGAGCCTATCTATAATTAAAAAAAAACAAATATGATTTTGACGAAGTCAGAAGATAGTTATGGTCTCCTATTATACAATGTGTTAATTCTTATGCCTTAATTCTTTAGTCATCAGACGATATTGTTACTATCGCGGGTAAAGACCCTGAACGAGACTGGCGCAAGAACGTGGGCTCAGCTGTGGGCTAAGTTGGACTGTGGCTGTTGATGACGAATTCTTTAGTGGCATTCAAAAACTTATTTTTAGGGTTCCCTACCCAAAGGGTAAAAACGGGATCATATTACTAAGACTCCACTGTCCGTCTGTCACCAGGCTGCATCTCATGAACCGTGATAGCTAGACATTTGAAATTTTCACAGATAATGTATTTCTGTTGCCGCTATAAAAACAAATACGAAAAAAATAATAAAATAATTATTTAAGTGGGGCTCCCATACAACAAACGTGATTGTTTTGCCGTTTTTTTGTGATAGTGGTACAGAACCCGGATTTTTTTAAAGATCAAGAATCGATGAACGAGTTTGAATGATTTTTCTACGGTATTTTAATGATCGCTAGCTAATACAGTTCCTAATCATCCCAAAGTAGCTTTAAGTAAAGTGGGTTTACGACGGATCGTCGTAATATTAAAAACCACTTCATTTTCTAGATGAAGCCAGTTTATTTAAATCGGCCAACATGTCGGCGTCGCTCCGCTGTAAACTGTAAATAAACAACGGTTTTCATTACGACAGGCGATGATGGATAACTTTTAAGTAAACTGAAGTAAACACAGGCATTGTACCATGTAACAGTTGTGTAGTAACCGAGCTGTTGTTCATAAGTATCATGAACAGAGAATATTCCATTCGCCATTTATTTTATAATCACACTAAAGGCGAAAGTTTGTGATTATGTGCGTGTGTTTGTAAGTTTGTTACTTCTTCACGCTCAAACGGCTGGACGGATCTGGATGAAATTTATCACAGAGATAGATTATAGTCTGGAATAGCACATAAGATCCCGGGAATATGTTCCCTTGGGATAATTTTCGTCATTCACGCGGGCGAAGCCGCTGGCAGAAGCTGGTTGTTACATATTTGTACTGTACTAGCTGTTCGCCGCGGCTTCGCTCCCGTGGGCCATCCCACAGGACCCGTTTTCGGGATAAAAAAATAGCCTATGTCACTCAGGAATAATGTAGCTTTCTATTGGTGAAAGAATTTTTCAAATCGGACCAGTAGTTTCGGAGCCTATTCGGTACAAACAAACAAAAAAGTATTTTCTCTTTATAATATTAGTATAGATTATTTGTATCATGATTAAATTAAACCGTTAATATTGACTGATATGTACATAAGTCTTATGTGATAAGTATTCAAATATTCTATAGCATATAAAATATTTATTTTCTTTTCACAATTTGATGTCATGCTATGCCTTGCAGTTCAATCAATATGAGAATAATTCGTTTGGACGGGCTTTTCATGGCGTGGTGTATACCAGCAAAGTTTTATGGTATTATTGAATGCTCGGTGATGCGCTTCTAAAGTCTGCTACAGAAAAGTTGTATTGATTTATTATATTAACTACGATTTAAATTCAAAGATACCTAAAATGAATATCGTGGTGAAATCACAATCTTATCAAAGTCTGATCTCTCGCAATCTGATCGATATAATTGAATTACTATCGCCGACTTTAGGATCGGACAGCCTGTCAATTAGTTTGGCTGAAGTTTCAACAGAACCTCATTGAAGCGATCGCTGAGGCTGTCGTTACAATAATATTGTTAGCAGTTTCGAAGATTTGTTAGTCTGGATAAGGAAAGCCTATTTGGGTTAAATTTGTGAAAATGTTATAACGAATAGCCAATAGTTTTATTAAACTTTAGCCTACAAACCCCATTAAATAATGATTTGACGCTTTCTTAACCTCAAATACACAATTCAGAAAGTGGTAAATTACACTTTGAGCATTAATCATTGTTATAACATTTTCAATTCACAAATATATAAAGTGCATTAATTATAAATGTTATAATGGAATAGCATATCACTCAGCACTCACAACTTTAAAAATATATCTGCTAATTTTCAGCACCGAAAACATTGCCAAACAAAATTTTTAATTTCAGCAAGTTCTAAGAGATATTTCGCGCGTCAAAAAACATAAGCGCTCTACAATTTTAAACACCACACAGTCAACAGAACCTTTCAGTATTGCCAGCTAACAAAAATTAAACGCGGTTAAAATTAAAAGTCTCTAAAAACACCACTTTTTGTTGAAGTTCCGAACGAAAACCACTAGAAATATTACCATAAGGTAAGCAAGGCAAATATTTGGGCTGGCAACACTGGGAAGCTGAGCGGGCTTCATGAATATTCATGGGAAGTGCCGCGACAGGCGCACTTACGCGTATTTTATTATCTGTCGGATAAATAAATGGTAACACCACTTGCCGTTTGCACGCGTCTGTTTGCGGAAGACTGTGTAAGGTGCTTACTGTGTCTATTTAAATTATTAGAACTGAATTTACAGATTTTAAGATCTGTAATCGTCATTCAAGACAAAGAATAAAGAAAAGGAGTCGTAGAGGGGAGGACGACGTTAGGAGAATAGCGAGTGACCGAACCGCTCAGTGAGACAAGCTCTAGTCGAGGCCTTTGCTGGAAAGCAAGACAATCTTCACATACCGGAGTCAGCTAAAAAAAAAAATACATGAAATATTGTTGAGTAAAGGCTATTGTTATTATAATCGCTATTTTCATTATCGTTTCTCTATTATTCAAATTGAATAATACTAGTTACGAACCTAACAGCTTTGTGTGTGCTTCCTATGCTTGCTTCACACTATGCGTTATTTCACAAACTTCGCATCCCTAGATATTCTCGTAACAAGATAAATATTTGTGATTTCTGCCTTCTTAATTTCCTTTCTTAATTATGTGCTATGATTACAATAGTCAGCGAGTACGACTATAACATAACTGCTAAAATCAAAAACTTCTTAATTGTAAAATGAGGACAAACATTTCAATCAATCAGTCTTTATTTGTAAACATAAGTACAGTTACAGCAGTGCGCAAGATGTTACAATAATAAAAGTTTCTAACTTAAACGTTAAAATATAAAATCAAAAACCAGAATATTTTGCACATAATGCCAGAGAGGGAGAATTATGGAGAGCTGGTTAAAAACCCTCACGTAAGAACTACACGAGGTTTTAAGCGGATAGCTAATGCACTTATCGTAAAGGAGAGGAAACCGCATAGCTACTCACTCGGACGTGAACGTACACGTTTACGTTAAGTATACGTGTTGTTATTTTACCGAAAACTTGCGTAAACAGTTGAGTAAACAAGCTGGTGGAATGGGTCTTGTGTTACATTAATGTCATGGATAGAACAATATTGTTTGTAGTAATGTTTTTGTTGTGTTAGTAAGCAAAGCAACACTTTTCTTAGAAGAAAGTTATTTGTTCTTGAGTGACGCTCGAATATACCTATTAAGGTTTTACTAGTGGTCGCCTAATGGTTGTGGCATAGCACTGCATGTGACATTAAAAATTTATTTTAAAATATCTGTGTAATAAAAAGCTTTTTTACAAAAAAATACTACCGACTTCCAAATAAAAAACAAACATAATGTCGAACCTAGAACCTCCTCCTTTTTGGTACCGACTTACCAAAAACGAGGAGGTTCTAGGTTTTTCATTTAAAAAATCAAATATACGCTCGTGAACTATAACTACACCAAATCTTACACTACTCCGTGTGCAAGTTTTATCTTCACGTAGGCATTATCTATTATTTCTCATGAATGTTAATGTTTACAAACATATACTTACAAGCAAACGATGTCATAAACTCTAAAGTAACTAACGAAGTAAACCCTTTATATTTTTGCAGTATTGTACTATTTAACTTTATCTTAAACCAAGCTGCTAATCGGTACCATCTTCCTTTCTCCGCTTACCGACGACGTTGGTACATATTACGAGGAAAATGATCAATCAATCAATCAATCAATCAATCAAATCATTTATTTGCAATGAATGTAGGTTACATTAAAATACAGGTGGAGTAAATAGGAGAGAGCCATGTACATTCTGCCTAGAAATAGGCACGCAAAAATTCATAAAAATTGTTAATTAAGTATCCAAAAAAAAGAAAAATTAAATCACAAATTAAAATGTCACAGAATTATTAACATACAATACATTAATTAATATTGAAAAATGTCAAAATAAAATTCCAAATTAAAAAGTAGCAGAATTATTACAATTATACATACATTAATCAATATTGAAAAATGTCAAAATAAAATTACAGTTTAAAAAGTCACAGAATTATTACAATTATATATTATATTAATTAATATTGAAAAATGTCAAAATAAGATGTTACTCCAGAATAAAATATACACATTGCTGATTAAAAAGTTTTGTCCATAAAAAAATCATTAATCGAGTAATAACATTTTTCTGTTAGGAAGGCCACCAAATTCTTTTTAAAGTTTCTAATTGTATCATTTTTTATTCCTTCTGGCAATTTATTGTAGATGGTAGGACCCATACAAATAACGCTTTTTCTTAATAACGCTGTGTTGCAGGATTCGACTTGTAATAAATTTTTGTATTGATTTCTAACGGGTCGTTTACTAGTTTCTGATATCATAGGAAATTGGTTTTTATTGGTCTTTACAAACTTGGCCATTTCCAAAATATATAATGACGGAAATGTAAGCACTTTTAGGGACTTAAATTTTGGTTCGCAACTGTCTGTGGTCTTCAAACCACACATCGCTCTAATGCAACGTTTTTGCGCTTTGAATATATATTCCCTTGAGCTGCAATTGCCCCAGAAAATAATACCAAATCTTAGAACTGATGCAACCAGACCATGATAAGCTGCTAAAGTAGTTTGAATGTCAACTTTTTTGGACAACCTTGAAAGGACATATGCCGCTGAATTCAACTTTTTGCAAATTTCCTCTGCTTGTGGTTGCCAATTCAGTTGCCTGTCAATGTATATCCCCAAAAATTTTGCTACTTTAACTTGGTTAATTTGTTGTTTATTGTAGGCTACAGATACTTTTTTTAAAATTGTGCGTTGATGGAAGTGCATTATATTAGTTTTTTGTAGGTTTATCACTAAGTTGTTTCTTTCCAGCCAATGTACGATATCTTCCAGGGTCTTATTTATATTCTGTTCATAGCTATCCGGATGTTCACATTTTACCAACGCGGTGCTGTCATCAGCAAATAACACCATTGGATTATCAACATGACGTGGCAAATCGTTGATATAAATTAAGAAAAGGGGTGGCCCAAGGACGCTGCCCTGTGGTACACCATACTTTACTGTTCGTCCTTCAGATCGGTATTTTCTTTCTCTTTTCGTCTTAGGGCAAATTCTTGTTATTTCCGTGTACTGTTTACGATCGCTTAGATATGATTTAATAAGTTTCAGTACATTTCCCCTTATTCCATAAACACTTAACTTGTTCAGTAGAATGTCGTGATCGACGCAATCAAAAGCTTTCGTCATATCAGTGAAGATTGCGCAAATAGGTACTTTGCTATCTACATTTTTTATGATAGTACTGTATAGCTCGAAAATAGCCGTATTAATGCTTTTGTTTTTCCTAAAACCTTTTTGTTCATTACATAAAATGTCATATTTAAATAAAAAATTGTTAAGTAATTCGTAGATTAACTTCTCTATTACTTTGGACAATACCGGAATTAAGGCTACCGGTCTGTAATTAGCTATTTCTTCTTTCTTATTCTTCTTGTAAAGTGGTTTAACTATAGCAGTTTTTAAGCTATTAGGGAACACGCCAGATTCAATGCTGAGATTAATAATATGACTAAGAGGTACAGCTATATTGTTTGCCACAAATTTAACAACTTTCGTTGCTATATCGACATACCCAACGCTATTTTTATTTTTTAAAGATTTAATTGCTCTAATTACATCTTGAGGTAGGACTGGTGCCATAAACATTGAGTTTATGTTTTCCGGAATATTATTAGTTTCAAATGACACTTGAGGTGACTGTTGAATCTGATCAATAAAGTAGTTATTAAAGATATTAGCAATTTTTTGAGGATCTGTAATTGTTGTATCATGTAGTCTAATTTGGGGAATGGGGTCGTAAGTGTGTGTTTTGTTATTTATGACTTGCCAAGAGGCTTTCGATTTATTACTTGAAGTTCGTATAAAGTAGTTGTTCTGTGATTTCTGTGTTAATTTGATAATTTTTCGAAATTTTTTTGAGTAGTCTTTAAATTTATTTTTATTTTCATTATTTGGCCTAAGTCTGTACTGCCATAAGAGGTGACGTTGCTTTTTACTGCAAACACGTATTCCTCGAGAGACCCATTTAACTTTTTTATGCGGTTGTATAGTTATAAATTTATAGGGAAAGCAAAGGTCATACAATAAACGGAAATCTTCCAAGAAAATATCATATGCTACATTTACGCTCTCCGTATTGTATATTTCGGAGAACGAAATGCAGCTAAGATGATTATTAAATTTGCTTAGATTTTCTAGTGACAAATCTCGTCTCTTGATTCGCCAAGACTTCAATCTATACGTTTTATTTACTTTAATTTGCAGAGTTTGTGCCGTGTGATCTGAAAGAGCCAAATCGATCACTTCACATTTACATTTTTGACGAGAATTGTGAGCAAAGTTATCAATGCAGCTATTACTGCACAATCTAGTTGGTTGCCTCAGTTCCAGCTTAAGATTACAGCCCAAAAGAAAATATTCAAAGTCTAGGGACATTCTATTCTTTTTTAAGGTATCAATGTTGAAGTCCCCACATAGAACTACAGCTTTACTCGAGTTAATACTCGAAGTTTTCATAACAAGTTCAAGTTTTTCATAAAACATATTTAGGTTATTAATTTTCGGTGGCCTGTATATACAAATAACGATTAATTTTTGCCGGACTAATTCGATTCCGCAGCATTCAAAAATGTTTGTTATTGAATGGCGTGAGATCTCTGTTAGTTCTTTGTATTCTAGGTCTATTTTAACTAGAACGCAAGATCCTCCGCGCTTTTTTACTCGTCTTGAATAGCACGCAGCTAATTTATAATTTGGAATATTTAATACCTTTTCATAGCCCCGCATAATAAAATGTTCCGTAATGCAGACCACATCTATGTCTTTTTGTTCCTTAGATAGTTCCTGAAGATGGACTGTAAGCAGGTCAGCCTTATTTAAAAGACCAGCAATGTTTTGATGCAAGATACTTATGCTGTTATAGGCGAAAAAAACAATTTGAGTGGGACGACTCGTTTGTCTCATTAATATTAATATTACTGGATGGGCTTTTAGACCGTTTAACATTTGAATCATTGTAATCATTAGAAAGTCCATCTCTTAAAAGTCTTAAATTAGAAGTATTTACTGCCTCTAGGTCTAGGATGCAGTCTTGTAAATCCGAGATAATCCGCATAAAGCCCCTATTATTCAGGTACCCATGTCGCTGGTTATAAGTATCCCATGTGTATGGAAGATTTAAATTTGAGTCCAAGATAAATGCGTAATTGTAAGTCTCAGCATCCATACAAATCAAATTATTAAAAGTGTCTACTCGGCTGTTAAACATAGTATTGGCGTTGTCCATGTACTTAAATGTTGGCAGACATATTATAAAGTTAGTATGATTTAGTGTTATTAACGTTTCACGAATATAGGTTACAAATTCTATATAATTATGGGTTTTCCTGAAATCCTCTTCGCCAATGAAAACAATGCAATAATCTGCACGAGTAAAGTTTTGAACTTTTTGATGGATATTATTTAACAAATATTTTATGCCACACTTAGGAGTACGATAATGACACATATTATAGTTCGTTAAATGGGTTCTCTCACTCATTGTATATATTCTGTTTGATGTTTCACTGCTCAGTACACATATGTTACACTTTACAAATGGGGGCGAAGATTGTGGTGCATTTGCATTAATATTACTCTGTGAGGCGACGACGTCCTGAGAACTTCCAGAACCAATATCTACTTGATGTGCGCTGTGTGTAGTCTTCATACTTTCTGATGTCTGCGTTTGTATTGTCTTTGTACGAACAGGTGCTTTCTTCTTCGGTGTTTGGGCTTTGGTCTTAAGATCGCATGTGTGATACCACACGATGAGACAATATGTGGGGAGAAGTGGGGGATGTGTTTACAAATGTAGGGGGGACGGGTATGTTGGGAATGGTAGATGAAGACAGGTAATGGAGATGTCAGTGGCAGGATATGGGAGAAACTTGAGTCTGATTGTTAGCAGAGTTAAATAGATCAGTTATAGGAATGTTTCTATTCCAATGATTCTATTTATCTTGACTGGCTTTATTATAAATCAAACATAGTACAATCCACTTTGCCAATAGAGATAATCCACTATTTTCAGTTTATTTCAGAAAACATTATTTAATAACGAAGTGCACTCTCATATTTTTTTTTATCATAAGCTCTTTGATTAAGAAGAATCAAACACATATAACATAACAAACAAACAAGAAACAAGAATCATAACATATTACCAAGAACCTGTGTGTGTTTTGTTCTCTAGAATCTACATTAAATATCCTGGGGTCCTTCATAATTCTCTCCTAATGTGAAGCCAGAAGGTACGAAACCTTACGACATCCGCGAATTCGTTTACGAGAAAAAAACACAAAGATGCAATCAGAACCCATATAGTACCCTTACGCTTATCACAGACAACTCATAACAATAATATAATAACGTTCAGATACCCATCAGGTGAACACATGAAAAAACACAATTTTTCCGCGTCCCACTTGTTATCTTGCCCTATTATACCTCCATTTTTCCCGTCCGCTTTGCATTTCCTTGATAAAATCAAAGCTTGCTTATACAGCGCCGGACCGGGCCGTGTCCGATCGTGCGGACCGGCAGATTAATAGCCCGTCCGATAATACTGCCGTTGTAGAGCACTGAACGGCAACGAAACCGTTTTAGCACTCTCGGGCTATTTTAAAATAAGCGGTCTTTTTGATTTTTTATTAGCGATTTACGATGGGCTTTCGTATTTTTAAGGAAATTTATATAATATATAGGTCTGAATGGACTATATATTATACCGGTCTGTTCAAGTCCCACTGAAGGGTTTCCCCTTCCCGTTTTCATTTAGAGAAGGCTCGACCATTAATCACCACGCTTGCTCAACGCGACTTGGACTATAATTTACCTGAAATTCTGTGAAGATCAATTCAAAACAACTAGTCATAATAATCCAATAAAGTTAAAGTTGTAAGTAAGTTGTGAAGTTCTTTTCAAAGTTGCTGCGTCGGTAAATTTTTCGGAAACTAACCTGCCACTTTCAGGCGCCGAAACTAAATTAATTATGTCACTACGTATATAGTTGTTGTTGGGCTACAACTATTTTAACTTGTTGACTACAAACCAATTACACAACAAACCTTCAATACCAGTCAATAAAATCAACTAAGCATTAATATGCTCGTACCTAGGTTTACAACAAATCCTGGAAAAAAAAGATCTCATTTTTCTCTTTTGTATGACATTACAGTTATACTAATAAAGTCAATCCGATATTAGTTTTTTACAATCTGTGGAGCAATTTTCGTATTTTAAAGAACGTTCGCATTTGAAAACACCTGTAATATCTCTAAATTTTAACAGATTGCTCAGTTGCAATTTCGAATGCAAACTTACTCAGGTAACAGACTAGTTGATATTGTTTCTTTGATCAAGTTTTAATGTTAAAATATAACTCTATTTATTAAAATAAACAGCGCAATATGTAACCATAAACAAGAGCCCACATATCGAAAGCGATCATTTCTACAAACTTTATTACTGCAGAACTAAAGTCGTTTGCATACGAGTATGACGATCTGAAATGTTTCAACAAACACAACGTTATAGAGCCATGAATATAACTCAGTGTTTACCGAGAATATTATTATGTAAAGTTATAAAAACTTACTCTGGGTAACAACGAGTTTGGCAGAATAATTTTTCAAAGATATTTTTCTGCTGACTTTTCTCTTAAATTTTTCCAAGCAGGTTGTGAAAAGTGAAGATAAACTAAATTGCTATGAGAGGCAAAAACATCTACTGGACATGGCTTCTTAACAAAACGCATTTACAAAGCCTTTTTGTTTTATTAGTTCTTTTTATCAATTCAAATCCTGAAACATTTCAAAAAGTCCGAGACAAATCGGCAAAAACGTTGAGTTAGGTAACACCCGCAGTGCTCACTGCGAAGACAAACGGCCCCGGAGGCCTAAAAGTCCCAAAACAAAGGTTTTATCTAACGAAAGTCACACAAATTACTTTCCGCAAATACCTTTCGACACCTATTTATAGGAGTTTTTGAAGTTGGCGGGAGTTTGTCGAACTTATTTGGCCATCAAAATCCAGCTCAGAGATTCCGCCGCCAAACCTAATCCCGGCTTTACGACGTATAAAAGTTGCAATTACTTGGGGCATCATTGGGTCATAGTTGGGACGAGTGGCACGTGTTGCGACACTTGCGACCGGTCTGGGTCGTCTGCTGACAATGTGGTTACCTGGAAACAAAGAAAAAAAGAATTAGGAAGTTTAAAATTGGACACGATTAACATTGAGGTCATTAAATTGAGGTCATTAAAATAATCTTAAAAGTAGTTGGTAAGTCTGGATAATGTCTCGAAGAACTGACATAAACTTGGTAACACAGTCAATTTTAAACTTGCAACTCTTTTATATCTGCCTTTAAAATTCTTAATAACGCAAACGATAAACTAAGTTTATGATGAAATATTTCTGGACAGTTTAATGTACATGGCCATATTTAATATTTCGTACGTAAAACTCGTGCCTGTTCGGTGTGAGAAGATAGAGGCCTTTGCCTTGTCGCGTGAGGTCAGTTATAGACTGGTCAGACTGGTATTATTTATGTATAGTCTGTCTATGCAGTGGCTATATAATGTACAAACATAAGCACACATGCCTTTAAAGTTCATACATTATTAATTTGTGTTGATGTATTGTGTGAACCCAAAAGTTTAGTCTGTCGGCAGTAAAGGTTCACCTATCAAGATAAATGAATGCGGAGCAGTGTCTGACTGGAAACTAAACGTAAGTTATACAATCTTAAAATGATGATATTATTATGTATATCTTGTGTACCATATGTACCTATGTTACACAGCTTATGTACACAGCTTTTAGATAGGTAAGTAGGTAGGTCTGAAATTACATGACTAGACAATTTCAACATTATTTTTAGGGTTCCGTACCTAAAAAGGTAAAAAAGGAACCCCTATAAGATCACTCTCTTGTCCGTCTGTCCGTGTGTCACCGCCAATTTTCTCAGGAACGGGTGGACCTAGCAATGTGGATATACCAGACTAAGGTCTATAGTCCCTATTAGGTGTATAAAAATCAACATCCTGAGTCAACACGATAAAAATATATGGGCAAATTTAGAATTTCGCGAAAACTTGTAAGTCAAATCACATTTTTATTTTTATTTTACATAGGCCTACATGGGCACTTATAAAACGTCGACAAACGTTTATTTTATTATTAGAAACATTAATTTTGTTAATAATTATTTGAGATTTTGCTTGAGCGCTGACTCTTTTAAATATTTTGGAATAGTTTCTAACACAAGTGTGGAAAACTTGATCGGCAGTCAAAGATTTTTCGTAATATAAATTATATAAGATTTCGCGGCTTTTTCTTATGGGCCATAATAATGAAAAGCCGCGATATACGATATACAGTGGCCCATTCATTAAACTTTACAGGACACGTTTTATTGAATTCTTGGCAAACTGTAGAAAACAACGAGGCGTAATTTATATTGGAGTCTTTGGAATCAAAAAATGTATTTTTATAATGCCAAAAAATAAAAAAAGTTGAAAATTAAGGTAAATTTTGGTACTCACAAGTTTTCGCGAAAATCTAAATTTGCCCATATCTTTAAAACTTAGCCACCACTAAAAATGATACCAATTATTATGGCGGTATAATGGGTAGATACGGAACCCTCGGCGCACGAGTTCGACTCGCACTTGACCGGTGTTTTTTGTAGGCAATTTGACAGTGATTGAAAACATAACTCGGCGTCCGGAATTCATGTTGACATTAAATTTAATCAATTAATAAAATTAAGCAAAAGATCGTCACTTATATGTGTCTAAATTTACAAAAAATAGTCCTCAAAACTGTCACCCCTCCTAGTGTTTTAGCTGGGTAGAAGTGGCGCATTAAACTCTGCAGCAAGACATCTTTCTGTTTGTATTAGTTTATTAACCCGGCCACATCATATCTAAAAGTCCATTTCCCTTAAGCTACAGAGCTTTTTTCCAACAAATTACTATTTAATAGAACTTGCAGTTTTAATAGAATTAAGAGCGAAGAGGACATCGCAAACTTTGGGGCAGCTGGGAGATCCGGCACGAACATAATTATGTTGATAAAGTTATGGCGGGAAGGGTGGACGCAAGATGGCCGACTTTATTATGATCAGCTGTTGTTGCCGCTAATAGTATTAATATCATAAAGAGGAAAGTTTTCGCGTCCGATTTTTTTGGCTTACAGGTCGTTTAAAACTTAATGGCGGGTCTAAAGCTCGCTGCGCAGTACCCCTCACTCCTAGTGTCACACGAAATTGCTACTGAGCACTACTCGCATACTGTTCTGAACCGCCATTGAATTTCATTCGAACTACACTAACCGATTTTGGTAAAACTAACAGCCGTAGGTAGAGGTTTCTGGAAAACCCGAAGGTAAAGATTGTTGTTTGTAGGTGAAGCGGAAGGGCGTGTCAGACTTTTACTGACTTAAACCCTGTGTTCCTTCAGTTGCTTGTGCCAGAGCCGCGGTAACTCTCTTTCAAATTTATCCGCGATCCAGCTGGCTAAGTTGCACATTCCAAAACGAATAGGTAGAAGAAAAACGTGCAAGAAACTTCATGGATACTCTTTAATCCCCGACGGAAAAAGAGGGGTGTTATAAGTTTGACGTGTGTTGCTGTGTATATGTGTGTCTGTCTGTGGCATCATAGCGCACAAACGGGTGAACCGATTTTGATTTAAAGTTTGAAAGGTGATTTTGTCGAAAGTGTTCTTAGCTATGTTTGAATAAAATCGGTTCTGCCGTTCAAAAGTTATGGGCGGTTCACTGTTTGAATCGGGGTGTTTTCGCAAGATATCGTGTCATAATTACGTTTTCAATAGATTGCTGATCGAAGCGTATCTACTATGTACCAGATAAATTATGTAGCATGAAATAAAAATATATCGGGGTTTTTTTTAAATTTAGAAATTTTACTTGTTTATTAAATCAGTACATAATTACAAAGTGTATAAATAGTTACATTATTACCTACCTATAGCTAACTACACAAAATCTATTAATTTCCTTCAATAAACAACAAGATCAAGTTTACTTTTAGTGCCCAACGTTGAATCAAGAGCTCCTAAAAGTCTAATACAAGAGGTAATAAACAACATCATCGTAAAATCTCATTCGTCTCCAGAGGCCATAACTTTACGGCCTACGACCCTAAAATACTTTGTTAGTGTTATTGATGGCCCTATCAGCAAATAGGTACGAATAGGTTGCTTGCTGGATGGAACCTTTCAACATGAAGGCTGGTAGAAAAATACAAGTAGTTCTGGCTGGTTTCTAAACTAAAATCAGCCCACTACTGGGACACAAGCTTCCTTAAGAGGGAATGGGCCATAATCTACCACGCGGGTCCAGTGCGGTTTGGCAGATGTCTACGAAAAATTAATTCTTCGTTTTAAGAGCAGTGGTGATGAAATAAATTACACAACGCAATGCGTCTTCCAGGTTTCGAATCCACGCCTTATGACTAGTAAATCGAGGCCATAAACAATATAATACAAGAATCGGTTTAAAATAGCAGAAACTATCATTTAATTCGGACAGCGGTTGGCTCATATCCGCGTTTTTGATAATAACACTCCTGGAAGTATTAACGTAGGTAGCTCGAAAGACTTGAGTAAATGTCCCTTAAGTTAATTCATAGTTTCGGTGTCGAGATAATACAAAAATAATTGTTTCTATAGAAAATAATCTTTTTAATATTCTAACGCTAGTACATTTCTTATTCATTCCAATCCCTGCCTAGAACATTTTTTAGCTATCTATTAAAATATTTTCAAGTCAAGACACCCTTCTAAAAGATTTACCTTATAATTTAATATTCACGATACCCTTACTTAAGAGACTTTAATAAAACTTTGGTGCTTTAATTAAGTTCCAATTTTATACTTTGGTGGGTCGCCGGTTTTTTCATCGCTTCGAGTTTTATGAAGAAATTTAAGAGGTGATGAATAATATTTTTTTTCCTTGAAAAAGAGGTAGTTAGGGATATTGGGTATCAGTGGCGTATCGATAGCTTTATTAAGGTATTGTTTTTCTTAGCGGTAATTAATTTAGTTAGTTTATTTTAATAGAAAGTAGGTCGTTATTTCTAATTACTTAAGCTTTTTTTTATTAAGTTTATGGTAATTAACTTTCAGCCTACGCCTTTCTGAAGCAGGTAGTTTTTATAAATTAAACGTTGTTTGCGATTAAGGTTTTGTACATTGAATTTCAGTTGTTAGGTTTATTCAAGGAAAAATTGCTACACTTTCATATTTTGTAATGTAAATTTCAAAATGATAAGCACAAATTTAATTTCACACGATTTTAAAATCCAGAAATTAAAACCATTTCCACAGTATCCACTATCTTAATCCCTACCTCGTTGCAGATAGCGCTAATGAATAAACAAGCAGCAACAAAGCCTTAAACAAAAGCCTCGTATCTAGGCCATGTCCCGACTACCTCCTTCCCGCCATCCCCCATCCCGCACAGCCTGCGCCTAATCCGAACAAAACCAGGTATAAAGCCGATAGCGAATAAAAAGGAGGCTATAAAAGAACACTGCAGTGTACAAAGCAGGGGTGTTAAGAAGCTCCGTAACCGTAACCGAAACTATCGGATATTCGAAATAAAGATCTATCCGAAACCGATATAAAAGTTTCGGATAATTTCAGATAGGGGCGCAGTCTAAATGAGGCACGTTATGACAGGTTTTTCTGTCAGGCCGAGCTACGCGCGCCACGTATATTGACATTTTTACCCGACTGCCGAAGGAGGGTAATGTGTTAATCAGTCTATGTATGTATGTAAGTAAGTATGTATGTATGTTTGCTCCTATGTGGCGTTCTAGACACCAAACGCGTTAGCCGATTTTGATGATTCTGACGTCAATCGATTCGTCTTAACCCTGCGAGTGTCACTGGCTACATTAAAATTGGCGAGTAGAAAAATGGCGGATTTTGGGCGCCATATTGTGGGCGCCCAAATTTTTTTTTCCACCCTTTCGTGTGGGGTATCAAAATAAAGGGTTTTAAGAGGTGATGTCAAAAATATATAACACTTATATGTGTAAATGTAACTCATACTAAAAAAAATAACTAAAAAGTTATAAATAAAAAAGTAAATTAAAAAAAACAAAAACCCGACTGCTTAAAAGGCGAAACAAGAAGAAAATCATGCTGTGCAGTCGGAGGATACATATTCGCGAGCTGGCTGACCAAAACCAGATGTATTTTGCGACTGCACAGCATCATTTTCTTCTTGTTTACGTCTTTTTAGTTCGCCTTTTAAGCAGTCGGGTCTTTTGATTTTTTTAATTTACTTTGTTTTTATATCCGTAACTGAACGAAACTAGCCCAAAGTAACGGATAAACCGAAATAATTTAATATCCGTAACCGTATCCGAAACCGGTATAATCTAATTTCTATATCCGTATCCAGATCCGGTGACATTTCATATCCATAACATCCCTACTGTGTACAAAGAATATAAAAATGTTGTTAGCGGCTGTTTTTTGTAACAGACATTACCATGTAGATACGGAGATGTAATTATAATTTTTTTGGCAGGCGGATTTGCGAAATGTGCGGCTGATATTTTGTGCCATATTTCAGTAATTTGTTGTTATATAAAACAAAGCTGGTATATTATTAAAGTCGTGGTTACCACAAGTAAGGGAAGGGACATTTAGGGCCGATTTCACCAATGAAACTGATCGTGATTAGTTCAACTAAACTCAGTTTATGCAAATAAAGCATTCTGATTGGTAGTTACTCAGCGTTGTCAACCAATCAGAACGCTGACTGAGGGATCGCAAAATGAAGATTAGGTATCATGATAGGTATGTGTTTTCATGTATTAAAGAGTAATGATATATTGCTCAAGACCTTAGAACAGTAAAATGTCTCTTCAATGTATTATAGTTGAATTAAGAGAGAAAAAAAAAAAGAAACAGAAAACGAAATTCGCCGAAGAAAGCAAGTACATCAAGTAATAGCTATGTGCCAAGCAGATGAATAAAAGTCTATGTGGCCAGTATCATCACTGGCAAGCAACCTTTTTTCCTTCACTTTGTACCTTAAAAACGGCCAGTACCCCTCAAGTAGAAGCAATAAGTCGAGTGGAAGGCACTAATGGTCGAACATTAGCTGGAATGTCTTGCCATAGCGTGCGTTAACAAGTTGGAGCTGAAATGTTCCAGACTATTGGATTACGTCTTTTACAGCTCCGAAATTTGTTTGATTTTCATGATTAGTCAGTCTATAAAATGGCTGACAAGTTAAAACTTTCGTGAAACTGTACCTAAGGATTAATGACTTCGGTATTCGAGAGTCGAACATTCGCAAAATAGGTGTTATGAATCGAAAAACTCAGGCATAGAGCTAGGCACAAATGCTTTTAATTATTTTTCTTACTCAAGTCGATTGTATGTTTTTGTATGTTTGTTACGCGTAAAATCAATTGAAGGCCTTATCGCTTTCTGCGATCTCTTCTAGGCAACCTGGATAATATTTTTCCTTATAAAAATGAACAGATACACCTGGCACGTGTATAATAAGCTGAAATTAAAAGCTCATTCAGTACAAACAGTTTGAGTATGAACATATTTTCGGAATGGGGTCACAGATTAAGCCGAGCCAGCATTTTCTCCTCAACAAAGCACTCGGAACAAAACTTAAAGCCCACAACAAAACAATGCAGTGCAAGTTATAAGCGACATGATAATAGTACCTAAATGAAAAGTGGAACTAAAATCTTCGCAATGTAACGAGGACCAGGAA
Organism: Anorthoa munda; assembly: GCA_945859665.1. Lineage (NCBI taxonomy): Eukaryota > Metazoa > Arthropoda > Insecta > Lepidoptera > Noctuidae > Anorthoa > Anorthoa munda. Next base: position 28,895,820 of record OX243911.1, on the reverse strand, counting down.
TAATTACTACCTAATCCTGAGTACCTATTCTTGATCAAGATTAGGTATTAGTGACCAAAAGGCGGGTTTCGTGAAGAAAACGTTTTATTTACTTTTAAACCAAGCTCCATCTTTTGCATATTTAGTTAAGTTTAATAATCATTTATGGTAGTTAGCCAAATATCTTTCAAGTCATTCGAGCATAGCGACTTGACCTAAAAACGTCTACAAAATCAATATTTTGTTAGTGTTCTTATAAAGTTACGCAAATATTCAATACCTAACTAATTTTGTTTGGCTATTCCTCTCTGTCGCTTTCGCTTTTAACTTAAACCACTGGCCGCGGAAGCACAATCGCATTGTTTTTCGCGTCAGGTGCGCGCTGCGGGCGTATTGTTCCACAAATTGTGCGACTACATTGTACCAGCGCGCGGTGGCCGGGGCGGACTCGCGGCCGTTCTCAATTCAAACACGCTTGTTGATACCAACCAGCCTTTGAGCGGGAGATAACGTTTGTACAAGTTTTAAAAGTATAAGGGCGCGGCGGAGATTGGCTTCTGCTGGATTTTTTATTTTAGGTGCTGTACTTTTCAAGTACATTGCTGCTCCGTTTTCAGCCTACATGAACTCCATTTACATTGTAAAAGCAAAAAAATATCTTGTCTTTGTTATGTTTCGCAAATAAAAGCGTACTTTTTATTCTACTAGCGACCCACCCCAGACTCGCACGAGACAAAATGTACACACAGTCACACACAAACTTTCCCCGTTTATCGCTCTTGATATCCGAAAAAAACTTATCAAATTTGTTGCTTGGTTTACAAGAACTAAGCGGAGAAACAGATAGAGGCAGTCAGTGAATTTATTTTATAATATTCAGAGATTAGAAAAGTTTATAATATCTTACTATTTTGATTTATAACAAAAACTACATAAATAACTCCAATCAAAACATCACTGCAATATAGGTTAAGAGTGCACAACCTCAGAACCACAGTTACCAAATCTCAAGCCATTACAAAGCCACTTGATCTACCTCAAGACCAGACAATCAGCCAAGTTTCACAGTCGTGGCCAGCCGGGCTAAAATAATAGCCAGAGAGGCTAAAATAATAGCCCGCTGGCTAAGGTCGCGCCGGACATCGTGTATAGTGGGCCACTTGGGGTGTTCATAAATTGCATCTCCAGTGCATCGCAGATATACACGGCAGAGCGGTTTGAGCGGGCACGATAGCGTCTCGAGACATGGAGTGGGTTTATGCAATTTTTAAACTTGACATTTAGTAACACTAAATAATATTGCAGTATTAAGATCACTATCTTTAACTATAACGTGCTTATTTAAGTTTAATTACAAGAATGCCACGGTATTAAACGTTCATCTGGCCTAGAATTATACCGTCATGTTTAATTAAAAAGAAACAAAGCCAGTAATTAAACTAATACAAAAAGCTATAATTAACACTTCTTCAAGATTTAAATGACTCTCATTACCTCAACAAAAGTGAACTATAAAACGCAATACCGTACCATTTTCAACTAGCTTTTTCTCGCGGTTTCGTTCCTATGGTCTGCCTCACGGGAACCGTGCAATTTTATGGAATAAAAACCGGCCAAGTGCGAGTCGGACTCGCGCACGAAGTGTTCCGTACCATTATCGCAAAAACGGCAAAAATATCACGTTTGTTGTATGGGAGCCCCACTTAAATATTTATTTTATTTTGTTTTTAGTATTTGTTATCCGTGAAAATTTCAACTGTCTAGCTATTCATGAGATACAGCCTGATGACAGACGGACAGACAGACAGACAGACGGACCGCGGAGTCTTAGTAATAGGGTCCCGTTTTTACCCTTTGGGTATGGAAACCTAAAAAGTAGCCTACGACATAAAGATAGTGTAACTTTCAAACAATGGAATCATTTTCCTAAATGGAACAGTATTTCTAAAGATTTTTCTTCATCATCATCATCTACAGCCTGACTTGACAAAGGCCTCTTTCTTCTTGTGTCAATCCCTATCATTATTATTCTGTATCATTATTTTTCTTACAAACAAATCAAATTGGACCTCTTCATCCCGCCGCAGTCCCGCATCAACGGTAGCCCCTATGTTTTCAAACCCAGGAAAACAAATGACGGTGATTAAGACCAGCATTTAGTTGGTGCGGGACCAAGCGAGGGTTACCCGGCTCGTTTGTCTGCCCAGACCTGGTAGTAGTGCTCGTTTAGATGCCGATTAATTGCAGCGGATATCAGATATTGTTTGTTAATGACCAGATAAACTGGGGAGTTTTAGTGAGGTTAAATTGAGAGAGACTGGAGTACTCAATAGTTTAGAGAGGGCGGGTTTATTTGTGGATTTATAAGCTGTTATAACGGTTAAATTTGCGAGACTAAGGCCCGATTTTTTGATAGTCTGGTAACTTTTAACTGAGGAATGAAAATGGTGGATTGACAGCTTTTGTATAGAAAATATGTCCAACGGCCATTTTTATTCCTCTGTTAAAAGTTAACAGACTGTTGAAAAATCGGCCCAAACACTAGGCGTTTAACGCTTAATGGTGCTTGAAAACAAATTGGACAGAATCGTCACACAGTGGGTGCCTGAAGACAGGTGTATTAACATAGTGACTATCTGACCTTGTTTTGGACGGGTTGTTCCGAGAAGGCAAAACACATATAACGTGAGAAAAGTATAGGGGAGACAGACCTTACCCAGTAGTAGGACAACATAGGTTAACATAAAATAATGATATTTCAAAGAGTTGGTAGTTATTTGTTTTTTATCTTGCAGTAGAAGCTAAGCATTAGTTGTTTACTGCTTTTATATAAAGTAGGTTTAAAGCGGCCGTTATATAAAGTTGTGGCTACGCTTGTCCGAGAATTAGAATAAGTTATTGATATTTGAATACCAGCTTATCTGTAACGACCACTACTACGCTATAAATTTACCACATCCAAGGATAAACTTACATGAATAACATTATATTCCACAAATAGTTTAACCTTTTCCAAAATAAATGGGCACTTTCCACTTTACATTCAAAGCTATTCTGCAGGAGCTGATAACAGATCTATAAGAGTGAAATATTCCAGTAAAATGACATAAATATCGTATCACAGTGCCGCGACACCGGTGGAGACGTAAATCAAGGATTTTCACGAACCAAACTGAATTCTGAATATTTGACTGCTATTAAGTATGAACAGGAATAAATCCTGCGTATTTATATCAAATTTTAAATTGTGGGTACTGGTAATCTGACAGTTGATGTGTGGATGTGGAACTACATCGCAGGTATTTCTTATCACTCCTCTGTGGCCCACAGACGATACCGTGGAAGTGGCAAAGAGGTCTATACAATTTTGTATGTATTCATCAACACGGAAAAGAAAAACTGACTGTGATTCTGACGTTGCGATCCCGCCCCGGAGTTGTATCCTTGTGTTCTCGTAGGTATAGTAAAATGGGAGCGTGAATTAGAACTTGGCTTAGCCCGCAATGCGAAATGTCACAGTAAGAAATATGGGTGGAAAACATACGTGGTTTAGGTTACCTGCCGGCAGGTGATAAAGCTAAGCCTTAGGTGCATCAATTCTTACTAGTATAGCACTGTAACATGTGATTAGAAGAAACTGTAGAGAAATCTTTATTTAGTGAGAATCAGATGTTTAAAGCCTACCTTTCAGTTCATTTGCATATAATAAAAGCCCAGTACACACGAAGGTATTGTAGCGGCAAGTATTGCTTTTCTTAAACCCCTTGAATTTATAATGTTTTTTTACGTTCAGTTTATCAAGGAGTAGTAAAAATCTCCATAAATGCACACGTACCTACCTCTTCCTTATGTTGTTTTGATTAAAGGCTTTCCTTAACTCCTAATAAGATAAACATAAGACTTTATACCGCTAACAAACATAAAAGCAACATATTTTGCAAATAAGAAAACATGCTTACCATTTTAAGAGCAAAGATAAACTTAACAAAGAATTAATTTCCTGTATCGACTGAAACATTCAGAAAGCTCCTGTGTACGAGTATCGTAAACAACTTATAATATCGGAAACATATTCAATGTTACAATCGAACTCCCCCAATTTCCTTCAGTCATTTCCATCTGTCTTTCGAGATAGGGAGTTATTTTTTTTGTATTACCTCTTTTTCAGTCAAAGACAAAAATAAAACAATCTGCCCTTCGATTTCCTAAGTATGTTGGGGTCGACCTACAGTATAACCGGAGGCAGCTGAGCACCATTTTTTTACATGGAGCGACTGCCCATCTGGACTCCACAACCCAGTAACTGGGTAACACGGTAACCTTTGCCAAGTTTGGTGTGAGATTTCCTGGCATCTGACCATCCGTAACAAACGCCATAGATCTACAAAAGACAGCCGGGACCAACGGCTTACAATGCCTTTCGAGGCACGGAGGTGTCTCGGTGTGTAATGGGTTGTCATCCATCCACGATCTGAACTCGGCAAGCGTTGCTTACCCTCGAAGATCGAACCCTGTGGCTTCTATTTAGCCACGAGTTCCTCTTAACTCCCTCATCCACAGATAAACATGTATAAATATAAACCTTCGATTTCGTGCACATGACTACCCTACAGTAAGATTTTTTTATTCGGAGGAAAAGATTATGTTATCTAAGAATGGAGTAGCATTTCCCCTGTGTAGTGTATCTGTCTCACTCGCACGTTCGCTTTGCCATCCCCACTTTCCCCCACACAGACATACACAATCTCGTGCGCACCACGTTAGTATTGCGAGAGCCGCTGGCTAGAGCAGACGTGTTGAAGTGTGGTCATTTAGTGCGTGTACGAGCCTGTGAATTGCCCTATAGAACCGGTCACTACAAATGGCGACGAGGATAAAGTATAAAAAAATATTGGTGTAAATAAAAAGAAGAAGGATTGGGGTAAGTAGATAATGCATGACATGACACACGGTTATTTGTTATCGTTTAGGCGCCCACATTCCGTTATGAAAATAAGACAATAAAGCAGGTCCTACGTGAAAAAATGAAAAATTACATGGTAAATACCTATTTATTGTGTAAACACCATATGACTGCTTAAATATAACTATGTAGCGGAAAATAAATACTGCCGAAGTATTGAGTAAATAACCGTCCCAAATTTTAATAATAAAGGAAATTTTGCATTACGAAGGTAAAGCAATTCGTATTATTCTAATCAAAGAGCCAAGGGCCATGACTAAGAAGTGTCTGATTACAAAAAACTTTGCCATTAAACATACACCAAACAGCTGTTCTAAAACGATTGCAAAATTATATTGGTGGGTAGGTAAATAACGAAATTTACTTTACTAATTCAAATCATAACATCTGATCAAAATAATAAAATCGATACATTGTTATTTTGAAACCCAACTACTGCGCCTGCAACGCGGATATCATTGAAATCTTTCCACAGACAATCGAGAGTCTACCCTATTTAATGGAATCATTTTCTGGTTACCGTTCAAAATTCATATAGGGGTTTCCAATGATCGGGAAATACGTTTTGATTGAATACTTAAGTTTTATGGCGACATATTGTGATTCCATTTCATTTGGACACATAAAGCTATTCGAAATTGTGGTACATCGATGTATGGATTTTCAGCAATTCGGAAGTTTGATTTGACTTCGGGGTAGCCACCGGGCATATGACATTCGAAATCAAGACAAAAAAGAAAAAAGAAATCAATGCTATGTAGAAATCAAAATGTATCCTAAAACATCAACATCAAGCCAAGGTCCACGCAGATTCAAAAAAGTTCGTAAAGGGCACGTAAAAATTTGAAAACATCCTAAGGCCGAGCAGTCATGTTTTGGTTACATAAGCCAAGCATATGAGCCCAAATTCCTGCTGTAAAGTCAAGTAAAGTCTTTAAGTCAAGAGTGAGTAGGTTTCTTCTAGGCAAGCGTGCTTCACCGTAGACCACATCATCGCTTAACATCAGGCGAGATAGTGGTCAAACGCGAGCCTATAAATTATAAAAAAAAAAAAAAAAAAAAAAAAACAGCAGTGACTCATGCAACGACAGTGTTATATAAAATACGGGTTTTAGGTACGTGGTTTTAGGGCTAATTAAACCTAAAAAGAAAATATTTATTTATAAAAAGATAAAGTTAGTTAACTTGCAATATTAGTTAACATATTCGTGTTAATTTTGAAATAATCTTTTTAAAACCTTGTTTTTTGAAATGTGAGGGTAGAGGAAGAATTTTCTGCCCCAACGGAGCCAGTACACCGAGACACCAGTCTACCCGGGACCACGATCGTTGCAACACGGTCGAAACGTCTGGTTAAATAGGTAAATAAATAATCTAAATCATCGCGTTAAATTCCCGTGATATATTGTTTTCCATTATGAAAAAGAAAGAAAGTTTTAAAGTTAATACCTTGTTGTTTGTTCATTGCCTACGTATCATATACAGTACGCTTTGGAACTTTTTAGTATATTAGTAAACTTATAACATTGTGGGCTCGAAAAAATATTTATGAACTAGCTTCTTCCAGCGGTTTAGCCGCGCGTAGTTCGAAAATGATCCCTAGTGAACGTTACACCAAAATAAGTGGCCTGTGTGCTATTCCGGACTGTGATCTGTCTCTGTGCTGGGTTTCGTCCGGATCTGTTCAGCGGTTCTGGCGTGGTTGGATGCCGGGCGTGCATCCGTCCGCCCGTGCTTTCGCATTTATAATTTTAGTAAGATTTACGATCGGTTTTCGAGCTAAATCAACTGGCAGTTGCCTACAAATCTTTAAAAGGGTTTGAGCTGCTGTTCCTATCAGGTATGTACATTCTTGAGAGTGTAGTGGTCGTGAAAACAGATTTATACCATTGCATTTGAAACATTCTTAATTATTTTTGTACACAGGACATAAAAAATAAACTAAATATTTGTACAAAACCGGGTAACTCTGGATTCGATGTTCTACTATCAAACTTTTGAGTGATGGAAAGAGTTTGTAAAAGAGGGTAGAGGTAGTCAGGTGTAAAAAGTCAAACTAACACAAAATGAATAAAACACATCAAAAATATAAAAAAAAACTGTGTCAATACAGGCATCTGGTCGCGCAACTACTTTTACCATTTTGTTCATTGCAATAGGTAGATTACTAATTGAAAAAAAGGGATAAAGCAGAAATTGGAATTAACTGTCGACCCGCATTGTTTACTTATAGCGTGTGTATAGTGAAGCGCAGAATAATATTTGATAAAAAAAAACAACTATTTAGTTTACATGAGTTTATTCTGAATTCAAAAAAAAATGCTAAATAACAAGTAAAGTACATCGAGTAAATATTCAAACTGCAAATATAATTAGAATGACAGCGAGATGAGTAAACTAATTGTCAATTGTCACTGACTTTCACTCTATAATATATTAGTCTATGACTGTCTTATTAAATCGATGGCAAGTTGTTGCTGAGAAAATATTTATTTAAGCAAGACTTGACCTAATTGGGTTAGAATGCCCGTAGAAGAATTAGTATATGGTGGGCCAGGTTTCAATCTTGTTGATTGTACATATAAATTATATTATGCCATTGCAAAATTAATTATCTTTAGTTGAACATTTAAATGGAAGTGTCGTGACACTGAGACTCGCGCCACTATACAATAATACAACACAGGATTTACACTTAGTTTTCTAGGTTTTTAAAGCAGGACGCCTGAATCTATTAGAGAAGACACGATGAGAAATAGCGATCTCTGTACTTTCCTTTACACCTATGTATGTATGTTTTACAAATATATGGTTTGAGTATGGGTGCTTCATTAACGTCAAAAGGACGAAAAAGTTAGTTTATGGTCAAACGTAAACAATCAGTACTCGTCATTAAAATATCTAAAGTTTGCCTAAACATTAACCCTCTTACAAATGGGCGCGGTGTGGAGTTATACCAGGTATAACAAAGGTATAACCATACATTTTCATGGGTTTATACCTGGTATAACTTTGTACCGCGTTTATTTGTAAGAGGGTAAGCGTATTTCACGCGAAACAAAATAACGTATGGCATATGGTTGGCTACATCATAAGCGGATGATGCCCGGTTAGGAGGCTAGATCCAAGGTGGTTGATGCCATAAGATATGGCGATGCCATAGATCCTAGGCGAGTTATGACAATTTAGGTTAGATTCAAGATGTGTGTGTGTGTAATAGTGCCTATTTCCAGTGGAATGAGTGAATGAAGGCTAAAGTAATAACAATATAGATACCGCTTAATGTAAATACTGAATAGCCATATGGGTGCAAATCTATTAAAACTACCAAGGGCACTGCTGTTGTAAAAAGATACCTCCGGGACCAGACAACTATCGAAATGTCAGTTTTAACAAGGTGCCACATCGATAGCCTTGAAGTTAGTTAGCTGTGCAGATATGCAATGTTAACGTTAACACTGAACTGATTTTGTAAAATTATAAAGGTACCTACCTAAACAGTTTCGTAGGTCGACTGGTGTGGAGGATTGTCAGATTTCCAAAATCACGAAATAGTGCTCAGTTATAAATAAACATACTAATGTTGAGGAAACCGTATGTCCTGGAGCCGGGGATTCAGGAACGTGTGACGTCCGCCGGGCAACGTTTAGCTCGTGTGGTGGATTGAGGCCTTGTCCCTGTCGCAGAGGGGAGGTTTACTTTCTAGCGAATGGAACATTATAGGCTGATTATGCTTATAGGAATAGGTGGAGTGAAAAGACGCAGACATTTACTTGGTTGGTTGTTCTGCCATTTACTTGATTGGTTGTTCTGCCATTCAATTGGTGGATTTTGCTGCCATTCAATTGGCGGGTTTTGCTGCCATTAAATTGGTGGGTTTTGCTACCATTAAATTGGTGGGTATTGCTACCATTAAATTGGTGGGTTTTGCTACCATTAAATTGGTGGGTATTGCTACCATTAAATTGGTGGGTGAAGCTACCATTAAATTGGTGGGTTTTGCTACCATTAAATTTTTTTTTTTTTTTTTTTTTTTTTTTTTTTTTTTAAAAAACGTTGCCCCACACTAGGAATTTCTTCCTGTATCGTGGGTGCGTTTACAAACATATAAACTCACATACACAAACACCCAGAGCCGGAACAATTATCTGTAGGTCATACAAATTTTTTGTTCCGTGCGGGAATCGAACCCGCGACACGCAGCGCAGCAGTCAATTGCTCAACCACTGCGCCAACCGTGCGACCATTAAATTGGTGGGTTTTGCTGCCATTAAATTGGTGGGTTTTGCTACCATTAAATTGGTGGGTTTTGCTGCCATTAAATTGGTGGGTTTTGCTACCATTAAAGTGGTGGGTGGCTACTGCCATTAAATTGGTGGGTGGTTACTGTCATTAAATTGAAGAAAAATAGGAGAGTGAAGGGATATTGAGAACGTGAAAAAAAGACAAGGATCTGTCACGTGAAGAACACACTATATATGATCACATAAGAATAACAAAAGTACATTATTACGAAATGAATTGATATTAAATAGATTCTTAATAAAATCATTAATGAGGAAGGGATGTAGTGTATCTGTCTCACTCGCACGTTCGCTTTGCCATCCCCACTTTCCCCCACACAGACATACACAATCTCGTGCGCACCACGTTAGTATTGCGAGAGCCGCTGGCTAGAGCAGACGTGTTGAAGTGTGGTCATTTAGTGCGTGTACGAGCCTGTGAATTGCCCTATAGAACCGGTCACTACACCCTGGAGAATCAAAGGTTTTCCCGTATATTACATATTGAATGTCTTCCTTTTTATCGCTCTATAAAATATGGGGAGGTAATGTATTTGATAGCATTCGATATGTATGTAGGTACCAATTCAAGATTTGAATAAAAATTACAAAATTTACTTATGTGCATGAACATATAATTATTGTAATTTAAATAACGTTTTTGGTGAGTACAAATAAAGGACAAATTATTTAGTTTATTTAGCGACCACCCATTTATTTTCCGCTGATATGACCATGTCAACTTTCTGCTAAGCTAGAATATACATAGACTAAAGTTTATTTAGGCCTTTATAGTCCTTATGAAAAAAACTTCCTCCACTCAAATCTACTCAGCCGCCATGAAATCCTCGATGTATGTCATAAGCTATGTATCTTTCAATTTCATTGAGCCGAGTGGAGAAAATGAATTAGAATATGGGTTAAACTTTTTGAATCTATGAAGATGCAAAAGGCCCCCCAAGTTTTATAAAAATCTACTTCCATAACAAGGTGCTATGGGGCACCCATAGCACCCAAACCAAAAAGTCCCACAGTCCCAACTCCAAGATTTCTTTATTTAGTTGAGCCGGTCCCATATAACCACAATCCCCCTATACCCGATAATCAAATCCGCCATTTATGACCGAGGCGTATTCATACCTTTATCTCCCCCTACCTCTATCATTGCAATTCTGTGATCAATTCGAGAAACTTCCTTTGTCCTGTTAGAATGGGGCTGAGACACTTTTATTGAGGATTCTATAATCAGGGGTGAGTTATTCGTCGGTAAGAGGGTTATTTAAATTACATTAATTACAATATCTGTTTGCATCTCAATCTGCCTAGTATTTTTGCAACTATGTTAAGCTTGTTTCCAAGTCTAAACAGATGCGGCTGAATACTAGTATTTTATACTAACTGTGCCTGCGGCTTCGCTCCCGTCAACAGCCTGCCCTATCTTACCTACCTAAATAACTACCTATCAATTTTTTTTCTAGGGTCATTTTGCCGCGGAGGATCTTAACACCGCCATTCACAAAAAGACGTCAAATGCACAACGCCCTTTATCGAATATGGAGTTCAACTGTCCGATTATCGGAATTGCGTGTGTTGTGATATTTTACTGATTGAACACTTTAAATTCTATATGAACTTTCATAGTGATCTGAATGTGATGAAAAAAAAATTAAGTACCTAATACTTCAAGTTACTCACAACAAACAGACGAAAATTAAAAAAAATGCTGAAATGGGTTCTATTCGTTATCCTTTAACCCAGGGTGTTTACATCTACATTTTATGGAAACATTTTCGATGTACAAAAACAACTTTTCTACACATTTATTAAATGCATTGATGTTTATGATGATATTGATGGCGCGACTGCCTGTCTGACCCCCATAACCCAGCAACTGGGCAACACCTTGGAAGACTGGTGTCAGTTGTTCTGTCTTCTGATCTGTTTACACCTAAATTGCCTCACCTAGATAGCGATAGTAGTTGACTACTGATAGTAGTTGTATGTTGAGATGTCTATGTTCAACAATGGCCACATACTGGTTGATGTGCTGATTACTAGTTCTGTTAATTTCCCTAAAGCTTAAGCTTCATTCAAACGAAGTTGTATTAAGCGGATTGTTAGCCAATCATCTGAGGATTAGCAGCATAGTATTGACATTTAATCAGTACGTAGGAGATACCTATTGATTGGACTATCTCCAAATATTTGTATTTCGAGAATAATTAGCTAAATTAAGGTTTATAAACCAATATAACAGATATGCCACAAAATATATTGTCGAATCATGTACGCTTTTAAACAACAAGATGCATCTTCATAACATCACGCTAGTTTAAACAAGTTACAATTGAAACGCAATCTACTGTCAAAGCAACCAACTTGGAATCGAAAACAAATTCAACTCGATTCTATATCGATAAAACCTAGGCTACAATCGCTAAAGTTGCAGCGAGCGACATTATCAGGTCATGTAGACTACACTTAAAAAAATACGAATGTACTTTAAGTTATGTTCCTTAAGTTATACAGATATGGAACTTGGATGCGCTGGTGCAAAGACTCGGATGGAGAACTCAGTGATCTATAAAACGATTGTGAAGTTTGAAGAAGTTTACCATGTGAAATATGCGAATAGTGGGAATATCGATGCTGTATTTAGGGTTGGTACACTGAAAAGCTCATAGCACACACACACAGCTTATAATACGGAGGAGGAAACAGGTTGGGTGCGCGAATAAAAATGAAAAAAAAAAGCCATTTAATTTCTGCCTACAATTTACATACAGATGAGTATTAGTGAAATCCTAGGCGACATATACAAAAGGTAACTACGTAGAATATCATCAGTTTCTAACGCCACGTTCCTGTTAAGACTTTAAAGCTGAAAACTTACTAAACTCTGTCATGTCAACTCATCATGAAACCTTTCAAACTTTAACAATTTTAAGTTAGTGTGTTTGGTATGTTCTTAAATTCAAATTTTCAATTCAGAAACTGCTTATAAATCTCTGAAATCTTAGGTATGCGACAAACTGACAAGTGACAACCCTACTTCTATAGAAGTCAACGCCAACATTAGTAACAACTCCGCTAAACTTCGCTTGGCAAGTCGCGTCGTCACAACCACGACCAAAGGCATAACGACCCAATAGCGTCACTTATGATTCAAACTGCAAGTGTACTAAGAACGGGTATGTACTTAGTTGCCGTACGGCAAGTGCGGCTAACAAACCGCAAGTTTTAATTGCAAGCTTGTCGAATATCTGATGCAAATCGATGTTACTTGCGCAAATTCCGATGTTGGCGGACTTATAAATGCGATTGCTTTTGAATGCTAACGATCCTGATTTTTGTACATCGAAATGAAAGCTTTTGTGTGTAATGGCTTTTTGAACATTTATATAGATTTATCTCGCACTCGCTCCTTTTACTCTAAAAAGACTGGTACGCCGCTTAATCCGGTAAGCCTAGCCGACGACAAGATAGTTGAGAAAGAGCTGACGCAGATTGATTGACATAGATTTATCTCAGTACCTAAAAATTATTATCTACATCAGCCTTTTAATGTTCCCACGGCTGGGAAACAGGACTCCTCTCTGTGAGACGGGATGGGCCTTAATCCACCACGCGAGCCCAGTGCGGGTTGGAAAATGTCACATGTTTTCGAATTTTTGGTTCTAGGACATTCCGGTTTCCTCACATTGTTTTCCTTCACCGTTTTTAGAGCAGTTGTGATGAAATAATTTACACAAAGTAAAGCGCTTCCAGGGTTCTAAACCACGACGCACAACTTGTAAGTCGCGGTCGTTACCACTGAGCCACAACTGCTCTTCCACCACCACCTAAAAATAATAATCCCTCCTATTTCCTCCAAGACCGTTCCATCATCGGACTACAAGACGTACGGCAAGGCGTCATCAGTACATGGTTAACAATGACACCACGCACACGCGCTAAATGGTTTGGGAATACTTTTTAGGGTTCCGTACCCAAAGGGTAAAAACGAGACCCTATTACTGAGACTTCACGGTCCGTCTGTCTGTCTGTCTGTCACCAGGCTGTATCTCATGAACCTTGATAGTTAGGCAGTTGAAATTTTCACAGATGATGTATTTCTGTTGCCGCTATAACAACAAATATAAATATAAATATAATACTAAAAACAGAATAAAATAAATATTTAAGTGGGGCTCCCATACAACAAACGTGATATTTTTGCAGTTTTTTGTGATAATGGTACGGAACCCTTCGTGCGCGAGTCCGACTCGCACTTGGCCGGTTTTTGTCTTTTATTGTCCGTACGGCTGAGGAGTGGCATTCAATGCCGGCGTCAGTATTTCCTGATAGCTACAACCTGGGAGTCTTTAAGTCAAAAGTGAATAGGTTGCTTCTAAGCAAACGTGCCCCATCGTCGATCACATCATCGGATACCATCCGGTGAGATAGTGGTCAAAAGCCAGCATATGACAAAAAATAAATACCCGTTTATACAGTTTTTCATCAGTTCAGATCAGGTCTTCTATTTCTTTAACAAACATATTTATAAAATTAGTTTAGATGATATCTCAACACCATTTGTCAAAAAAGGCATCAAACTAAAACCTAGATTTCACCCCAGCTATAATAGTAAACTACAAAGTTTATAATGGAGCTCAATTTAATGAACACTAGGTGAGAACGAGGCCGCTCACCGCTCACCGAGGCACTCCGGAGCGGGCGCTCTGAACTACTCTGAAGTTGAGAGTTTGGGCTAATATTGACAATCAAAGTTTGGAACTAAAGCTTACCATTAGTTACCGATGTAATAGTTTTGGTGACAACTGTGATTTTATACCCTATATTTATCAGTAAGTTATAGCTTTGAAATATTTCAAAGTCCTTTGTAGGGACAAAGGACTTACTTGGGTGTCAAGCTTCTTCCACAACGTCCTGTCCTCCGTCACGCTTTCACAGACTCCATTTAATTTCATATCACTCGTCACACAGTCCATCCATCATAATAATATGCCCTTTAATGCTACTGACAACTCCAAAAACCTAAAACCTTAACAACCCAAAACCTCCAAAACCTCAAACCTCTAAAAACCTAGACAGAAATGAGTCTTTCTACACAAACTTTAGTACCTATTCTAAGTAATAACTTAGGTATAAGTACCACAAACTTGATCTAACAAGCAGCTTTGTTTCTCTATTCACCACGGAACTAAAGTAGCTGGAACTGAACGCAACTCACACTACAACGTTTGAATGTAAACAAAAGACGTGCGTGAGAGCGTGGGCGCGTACTCGGCAACTCCGTCGCATCCAGTTTAATTAATTTCTGGGTGTAGGTGCGAAATAATTATGTTCTGAGGGTATTTAATAAGCGTGTATATTCAGAAAACTCCCTGTTTCGTATGAGATCTTTGTGCCAAATAGGTGCCCAGTTTTAGTTATACTGACTTTTTAAATCCCACCGAAAATTAAAAACGAAATACAGCGAACATACATACGCCTTTTGCCCATGAAAGCCGGCATTTTCACTCATGACTGCCTTATACGAGTAATATGGCTTGTGTTAGACGCCTTTCATTCATCCTCTCAACATGACCAAACCATTTAAGCATACAGATGACATTTTAATAATAAAAAGTAAGTATTTATAATAAAGACAAAATAGTCCCTTAGGTAGGAAGATATTATTTTCCTTCCAATATAGCCCAAAAAGAAATCAAAATTTATTTCAAACCGCAGAAAAAGGCAAAAAAAAATCTCTTATTAAAATGAGGTTTACCCCAGAGTACCTCTAATTTACCTCGCTGGCAATATTAGTCGCGATAGGCAGGCAAATTGTGGAGCAGTTACAGCCAGATCTAATATCTCCGTGTCTGGGGAAAATTAAACTGTCCCGGAGGCTGTGGCGAATTAATTAGAGTAGAGAGAAAAGTTCGATGATATCTAGACCGCACGTGCGGAGATTCGCTAACTCTGAGCTAATGCTGGCTACCGGGGTAGTGTTAGAGTGTGATTAGTATTTTTAGAACTTATTTATACTTATTATACTTATTTTATAAGGACGGTTGGTGTTTACGTAGACTAATAAATAGTTAAACACTGAGGAGTCTTGTTTAAGTACCTAATAGTAGGTGAAATAATTATGAAGTGTCATTCAAAGGACAATGGCAGAAGCCCATACATTGTTTTAGCTGAGATTAAATTACGTACGTATTTGTACGAAAAATATCTGGTATAACTCAAGGTCATGTTCTGAATTAGTTTGTGCAAGAATTTTTGTTCGAGAATGCCGAGAATAATATATATTCAGTCATGAACTTTGTAGGTTATGTCTGGGTAACTTTTAATTATGTGTTTAATAGGCAATTTTATTCAATTTCGTGGAAGTAAAAGGGCAATATCGCATGATTATTTCCCTTACCTAGTTATATATTATTTTGAAAGAGTATATGAAATGTATATAAAGGTCGCCGCCAACAACCAAGCAAATTTTTTTTTTACTTTGATACTAGTCATTTATTTCTACTACACTACAGTTTTCTTACCTACCTGCAAGGAACACCTACATTTAGACATAAACTGTATTATTATTTCATTTACTCCGTTTAATTATAATAACAAATATAATAATGTTATACTTACTACAGTCCTACGTACTTTTCACTTGGCAGTATAAGTGTAAAAGGGCAACACTAAGCTAATGAAAGTTAATGAAAAAATCAAATAACTTTCATTTATAATGTTATTTTTTTTATCCATGGTGAACCAGTTCTTTCAAACGCACAGAGTCAGCTCAGATTTCGCCATTGCTTTTTGGAACAGGATTTAAATATTGTAGAGAAAGATTATTTTCGTTTTGCCACTACAGCGTGAATTGATACGTGCAGGTAAGAATGTTTATGTGAGAGTGGCTCATAACAGTTTTAAAAATAAGTCAATCAGCAAAAAAAAAACTTATTACCTTCCGCTACACAGTCGTAAACTACAGCATAGGTTTTAAAATTGGTGATGGCAAAAGATTTGCCATCCACATTTAAAAAGACTACTTATTTTCCTCAACTCAATACTTAATCTCTCAATACTTAACCCTTTTCTCCACCCTTCCATATGAATCATTCAACCCTTCCACTCACAAACAAACCAATCAGCCCGCCCCCACCGACCACCATACTGCATGTCTGCCAGCAGTCGGCAACGCGTTAATACTGCTTGTTAATACTTGATGACCACCAACGGGTTCACCAGGTATGATTGACCTCTAGGTTGGGTTAAGTTTGATGATCAATGTTACCTGATAGGTTCCGCCGACTAGTCTTTTTATTTTAAACAATATTAGACGAACGTTTTAATTCATATTAGCCAATCAGTTAGATTATGTAATCTGCGTGACACTGCCACACACAACATAGGTTTTAAAAATCGCAGTGGCAAAAGACATGCCACCATTTAAAATGGAAAAAAAATCCTCAATAGTAAACATCCAGTTCTCCACCTTTCCAACAATCATAAAACCCTTCCACAGTCCCTGACCCTATTTCAAGCCGGCCTGCGCAATGCTGAGAAAATAGTTTAAAATAGTCAGATAGTCCATTAAATAATCTATAGTGCTGATCCCTTTGCTGTCCCCCAGCGACGCCCCGAGCCGAGGTCCGTACCCCAGTCTGTGCCCTCATCGCGGTCGCTTAGGTTAAGCTTTTTGTTGTCCTGGCTGGAGGCTCTAGTTTAGTTTTCACAGGATCACCCGGTTAAGCAATAGCCAAACCTTCTATTTGAACTGTGAGAAACCTATCCAAAAAATTATAAAAACAACCAAAACTTCGTTTGTCACCGCTCTGGTAGCACCTCTCGCTTTCATTTCATACCAATATTGTTTTGAAAACGAAAAATATTAAATATAACCCCCTTTTTTGGCCAGGGGGTATTTAAACTTATATAGCCTATATGTCACTCCCACAATTGAGGCAAATCCAACGACACCTCATAATGTCATAATCCGTAAAGCTGTTTGGGCTGTAGAGCGTGCTATAGAAATGGATATACATACATACGCACGAAAAACATTACACTCTCGCAGTCGGGTAAGAAAACTCTCCTCCGCCATTTGACTCACAAACAATCCAATCAACCCATCCCACCTACCAACATACCAGCATGTCTGCCGGCAGTCGGCAGCGCGTTAATACTTCTCGTTAATACTTGATGACCGCCAACACCAACAGGTTCACGACTGTATGATTGACCTGTTGACTCCCTCAATGATTGGGTTCGAGGAAACGTTTCAGTGAAGGTTAGGGTAGGGTTGATGATCTGTTAGTCGTGTATTATGAATTTATGGCATTTAGCACCCGAGCAAATTACAGACTAACCGCCATTTCTGGGAAGTAGTTATCGACGTGTCGTAAATTAAACGCAAGTCAAGTGATGCGATTGGTTACTGTAAATTCATTCTCCTAATCGAAGCAGCCAACATGCGTTTGACAATTTTACTTTTGGGATAATTTTCAATCGAGAAACTGGGGGTATCTATTAGCCTATAATTTAATCAGGTTCTTAATATTTGCTTTTCATTTGTTAATATTTGACCCAAAACGTATTATTAAACATGAGAGAGACGAGACGGCTTGTAGCTATATAATCAGCTCATAATTTTAATAATTATGGACGTTATTATAACTTACGGCTTATTGGATTGGCCTTATTTAATTACGCGTTTAAGTAATTTAATTACTAGCGTTCGTATATTTTATGAAGAAACATCCTACGTTCAACTTTCAAGCTCAAATAAGCTCAAATATTTAAAAAGGAAAATTCCTATGTAAATTATTACGATTCACTTAGCAAAGTGAAAATGTAAGGCAGCGAATGCAAGACAAGCAAAAAAAGTATAATTTAATTAGGAACTTGCAAACATTCCAGTAGCTCAATCAATGTTTAACAAATGGAGAGAGAAAACTTAATTAGAAAGAACAAATAATCGCGGGAAATCCATTTTTATAGAAATTTGCGACTCACTCGTAATATAAACCTTCTTTTTCGTGTTCGAAGTTTGACAAACAAAGATGGCGTGTGTCGTTGGCGCGCAATGCAATTTGACAGGAGAAACAGTATGGCCGCTGAAATGTGCGCGAAGCTTTTGGTACCAGGCGAACATGAAACATATAACCTATACGGCATACAAACCACAAAGGATTTCAGTTCGTCTGTCTAACGAGAATATGAGTGGAGTAATTTTGCTTGTAAAATAATATGAGCATCCGCCGCGGTACGTCCCTTCGTGGAAATATTTCAGAGCTTGCTGAATTATGCGAGCTTTATTTTGATGTGAAAATGTAATATACAGAGATTGTATTAAATATATTAACGTCTTTTTGAATTTGTTAAATACAAATAGCCAAAGGATTATGTTTACATTAGGATTATCCAGTCTCAGTTAGAGGATTATCTTGCAAAGGAATATCTACCTATTTCATTGTCAAATAAAAGTATATCGCAATATCGATACCTCTCCTTCAAAAACATGTTCATGATACCACTCACGCATAAAAACATGATTAAAAATATTTCGAATATATCGCATAATAAACGGCCTTTCACAATCGAAATCCGATCAGCCCCTCCGGCTACCCGTTCCATTAACAACGTCACAATTCATTGGCAGCCGTGCATATTGCATATCATATGCAACAATATGTATGCATACACGGGCAACATCAAAGGAAAACGCTACTCATTATAACATGGAATGAATCGTCCCTCTCTGACATAATATGTATCTACGTTTGTAAAGGTTTTAAGTGATATAATATGTTGCTCGTCTGTTACATTACATGCCTTTGTTAATATATTCAGAGTGCCTGTATAGTGTATAAAACAGTGTAACAGTGTATTGTTTTGTAACGTTGTTTGATGTGTTATGATGAAAAGGGACAATCGGAAATACAGTTTGTTCACGTAATATCCGGCAAAGTTAGCGTTTGTCGGATACCAGTTGTGCAAAATGGACCACATATCCGTAAACATGCTAACAAACAAAAACTGAAAGGAAATTATTGTAGTTTAAGTTTGTTAGATTATTGTTCGACAAAAATAAATGGCACGGATTTGTCTACCAATCAATAAATCTGATTTACTATTGATTCAATTAAATACAAAGTTAACTACTCAAGATTGCAATTTAAAACAGACATATATGCATTTACAAAACATAAATGAAAAATGCAGGTATGATTGAGAGATGTCTGTAGAAATAAGCATTATGTACTTATTGTCTGTTCTTTCTTCTTGTCTGTTTATTGTAAGTGTGTATTGAACTTGAATAGCTACTAGAATTAAAAAGATCAAAAAACCCGACTGCTTAAAAAGCAAACTAAAAAGACGTAAACAAGAAGAAAATCATGCTGTGCAGTCGGAGGATACATATTCGCGAGCTGGCGGACCAAAACCAGATGTATCCTCCGACTGCAAAACATGATTTTCTTCTTGTTTACGTCTTTTTAGTTTGCTTTTTAAGCAGTCGGGTTTTTTGATCTTTTTAATTAACTTTTTTTATTTACAACTTTTTAGTTATTTTTTTTTAGAATTGGGTACATTTAAACATATAAGTGTTATATATTTTTGAAATCGCCTCTTAAAATCCTTTATTTTGATACCCCGCACGATGGGTTTCGAAGAAAAAAAATTTTTATTCCCCCACAAAATGGCGCCCAAAATCCGCCATTTTTGTTTTTTCCAATTTTAATGTAGCCAGTGACACTCGCATGATTAAGACGAATCGATTGACGTAAGAATCATCAAAATCGGCCAACGCGTTTGGTCTCTAGAACGCCACATAGGAACAAACATACATACATACATACATACATACATAGACTGATAAACACATTACCCTCCTTCGGCAGTCGGGTAAAAAACGCACTCATTGAATCAGCAACGAATAATTCTCAAACTCATCATAAATATCTGTTTTTCACAACATAACCAAATCATAGCACGAACTATCAACTTAAAATGCTTTAAGTAAAGAAGTAGCGACTTTTCCGACCTCCCCTCCCTAATCATTTCAATATACATTAGGGTTGTCTAACTTTGACACCTAAGTGCATATAAAAGCAAGAATAAATTAGCTGTTAATTTATTATTTAGTGGCTGTAGCAGTAAGGGACTCGTTAGGCAACTTTGTTTGTGTATGCTGCAAATATTTTTGGGTACAGAGGTAAATTTGTATGCATTTTGTTCGCAAAATTATATATATAA
Organism: Anorthoa munda; assembly: GCA_945859665.1. Classification (NCBI taxonomy): domain Eukaryota; kingdom Metazoa; phylum Arthropoda; class Insecta; order Lepidoptera; family Noctuidae; genus Anorthoa; species Anorthoa munda. Next base: position 28,875,348 of record OX243911.1, on the reverse strand, counting down.
TTTGTTATTTGCTTTGCTTTCTCCCCATCCTATGAAGAATCAACATAAACAACGTGCAACAGAATAAATGCTAAACCCGAAAGGGAGCCATTGCACTAATTATTATGAATACCTTTTACCACATTTATGTTTGCATAACAGGACAAAATGTACTGAATATTTGTTATTTTTTTTTCAATATTTATGTGCTGTTCCTATAGTAAAAGTTGTTCATAATAATAAATACAATGATGACCACCTCTCAGATTTTACGTTTATGCTGTTACGTATTGTAATTATATTACTTCTCAATAGTTATATTTTGAGTACCTATCTCTATCATAAAAATTATCTCAGATAAAATCTACAGTTTCAGAATGCCTACTTATTTATTTGTGACAATATTTTCAATCCTACATTTTTACTACAGGAGCCAACCCTACTCCCTCGGCACCATTAATATCAGAATTAAAAACAAATCAAACGGTTTTATTTCCACTACTGTTGCGGAAATTGCTTCTGATTTTGCCAGTATTGCCAGCTATTTGTTTATGCCAGTTATTTGATTATTGCCCGCCTCCAGCTGTAATTCTTTAGGGCTTCTATTAAAATGCAACCACATTTTAATAGAAGTGGATCAAGGCTACTTGTTGTATGTTTGTGAACTTTATAATTTTTTTTTTTTTTTTTTTCGACTTACGCGATCTCAAAATAAGATCAATAAGATCGCTGCATGTATTTATTTTCAAATATATTTTGAAGAAATATATATGTATTTGAAATACTAACTACAAAATACCTCAGCGTCAGATGTTTGAAATATCAATAACAAATAACATTTTTAAGAAGTAGTTGAATTACAAATACCAAATATGTTTTTGTATTTTTGTACCCCAATGAGTTAAAATGTCAGCCACGACTTGACAATCTTGCCGAGTTACTTGGGGCACAAAGTGCGGCTGTTATTTCGAGGAAACTGGCTGAATAGACTTGACCAACGGTTGAACAGCTTTGCACAAGGAGAAACAAAAACAACAAGAACTTTCCTGTGAATAATCTTTGCGAACAAATGGGCATATCTACCTACTTTCGTGTCGTTAGGGAGATTGGACCCTGGCAATAAGGACGACGCAACCTAGGCAACGGTAGCGAAGGATGCGCCCCCTGCACCCTCCCTTCACGGCGGGTGCCCTAAACCCGTACCGCGACTGCGCCGCGCCGCTGCCGTCAGTGCCAAGAGCCGTCACTCAATTTTGACATTGTTTATTTATTTGTGTTATTTATCTTTGTTATTATTTTATTAGTGATATTGTGTAAATAGTGTTTTAATAGTATTGGTAAGTGAAATTTCAATTTTATGTTAAGCGCCGGCTGTAGCGATACCGGAAACTGTAGCAGTCAACCTGCTACATCGCTTGATATTCAGCAAGTGAGATGTCCCCATTGCTCTCAGGCACGTTTTTTTAAGGGCGAACGGGGGCTACGGATCCACTATGGTAAAGTACACAAACCCCATAGTGTACCCTCGTGCCCCCCAGCTACACCACAAATACAAAATGAAACACTCTGGAAAACCCTTACAAAATTAAAAAATTCTACACCGATTTTAAAGAGAATTCCCCGGGGCGCAAGACGGTCTGTCGCGCTAAGTCTGGCGCGATGCGTCCGTCTTGCAACCCAGGAGAACTCACAAAGTGCCTGGGAGGAATTGCTCACCTTCCCTTATAGGATTCTACATGTCCAGAAAAATTTGGCTATAAAAAAAACACTAACAACCCAAATTAAAGACAATTGTAACGATTCGAACCTTATTTTAAATTCAAAATTACCAGCATTCAATCACCCTTCCCAAAAAGGTGTGTGTTCGCATGTGGAATCCAAATTAAGTGAAGGTGACATTAGGGGAGCGGCCAGGCTGTTGTTCAGCAGTGATGTGGTGGCGCCTTACTCTCCAGAAACTATTTCAGCCTTGGAGAGTAAACATCCAGCGCCTGGGGACGATCTTACCTTTCCCGACCCACCTGACACCCCCGATCTCAATTCATCCTTTCTACAGATTTCAGCCCCCCAGTTGATCGCAGCCGTGAGCTCCTTCCGAAGCGGTTCCGCTGGCGGCCTCGACGGCCTGTCTCCTCAACACTTAAAAGATCTTTTAAGTTCAGGCGCCGGGGACGCTGGTGAGTCTCTTTTGAAGGAGCTTGCGGCTCTAGTCAACCTAATGCTCTCCGGCGGTGTGAACGATGCCGTCGTCGATGTCTTGTACGGGGCCAACTTATGTGCACTGCGCAAGAAGGACGGCGGTATTCGTCCAATTGCCGTCGGGTGCACCTACAGGCGTATGGCAGCCAAAATTTGCTGTAAACTATATAGTAAAACTCTTACTTCTAAATTGCAGCCCCTACAACTTGGATTTGGCTCCAGAGGGGGTTGTGAGGCTGCCGTACATGCCCTTTCCACTTTTTTGAATTCCGGTAAGGGTGAGGTCATCCTCAAGGTTGACGTTAAAAACGCCTTTAATTCCGTCAACAGGGACACTTTGTTGGCTGAAGCAAAAAAAGAGCTTCCAGAAATTTTCGGCTTTTTGTGGCAATGCTATAGGTACCCATCAAAATTATTATACAAAGACAATGTTTTGGAATCTTCAGTTGGTTGCCAACAAGGTGACCCTCTCGGGCCAGTCATTTTCAGTCTGGCTATTCATCCGATCATTCAAAAACTAAATTCGAAATTTAACGTATGGTATTTGGATGATGGAACACTAGGAGGTGACGTAGACACCGTTTTAGCAGATTTTCAATTTCTGAAAGAGCAGTTCCAATCCATCGGCCTAGAACTTAACCACTCCAAATGTGAAATTTTTCTTTGTGACAGTACCGACAGACAACCGACCCTACAGAAATTTTATGCAATAGCCCCAGAGATCAAAATTTTAGATAAAAGTTCACTGCACCTCCTAGGTTCCCCAATTTTGGAAGACAGTTTTTCTTCATTCATCGATGGCAAAATTAACCATTTTAATGATATTTCGGATAGACTCTCCCAAATTAACCTTCATTCGGCTTTTACTCTCATTAGGTATTGCTGTTTTGGACCAAATTTTATGTATTTTCTCCGCTCTTCCCCTTTATGGAAGCAGCCACTTCTCCTGGAAAAAATTGACGAAATTATTCAACGCACTCTGACATCTATATTAAATGTGGCCTTGGATGACCGAGCCTGGACGCAAGCCACGCTACCCATTCGCTTTGGCGGGCTCGGCATCCGCAAAATTTCTAGTATAAGCCTACCGGCGTTCCTGTCTTCGGTCCACAGCACTAAAACGTTAACCACTAAAATTTTATCCCTGTCGCTGGTTAACTGTGAAGTGCCGTGCTCGACCGACGCAGTGTGCGCCTGGAAAGTGGCTTGCCCGAATACGGCGTTGCCCGAAAACCCATCTTCCCAAAGACAGTGGGATGAGCCGCTCTGCAGATTGGTACGGAATAAACTCATAAATACGTCCACCAATACTGCTGAGCGTGCTCGCCTACTGGCTGTGGGTGAGTGGGAGTCGGGCCTCTGGCTACAGGCTTTACCGTTACCCAACATAGGCACAATGTTGAGTGACACTACCTTCCGGATCGCTACATGTCTGCGACTAGGTACTCCCAGCGGAGCTCCACATCGCTGTCAATGTGGTGAAGCAGTCGACCGCCTCGGACACCATGGCCTATCCTGCAGTAGGAGCGCTGGTCGGATAGCACGGCACGCCAGCATTAATGACATCATACGTCGAGCTCTTGTCACCGCCGGGGTGCCAGCTGTTTTAGAACCCAATGGCTTGGCACGCGACGATGGGAAGAGACCGGATGGGATGACCATAATGCCTTGGAAGTTGGGTAGGCCTTTGGTGTGGGATGCAACATGTGTCGATACCCTTGCGCCATCCCATCTTCTTAGCACGGCGGGCTGTGCTGGGGCAGCTGCTGCTGGTGCAGAAAACCTCAAACGGCGCAAATATAACAACCTTATTGGCAGTTATATGTTTGAGCCGTTTGGGGTTGAGACATTAGGTCCATGGGGTCCGAGTGCTCATCGAGTTTTTCGAGACATAAGTAAACGGTTAGTCGACTGTTCGCGTGACCAGAGGGCTGGCCTTTTCTTCAGCCAGAGAATCAGCATTGCTATTCAACGTGGCAATGCTGCCAGCGTTCTGGGCACGTTTCCCATTGACATCGATGTGGAAGAATTTTTTGATGCGCTATGAGTCCTTTTCCCTCTCCCTTTTGTATGTAAGTTTGTTTTGTTATTAGTCATAAGATTAGAAATAGTCAGTTGTACATACTTTATAATTGTCTTTATAATGAGCTTACCTGAAACTTTCTAGCTATCTTGATGTTTTGCTTTGTGAGGTATATTTTGTAGAATTGTAGTTGTATGTTCTTACCTGAAACAAAAGGAAGAAATCATTAGTTTTTCATCAAAGCATTACACACAACCAAAACTACTTACACCTGTATTAAAATTATTATAAAAAGGTAAAACCACTTAAATTGTTTGTTTGTCTCCATGGTAGTAAAATGTAATCCCTAAGAATACTAAACTGGCGATTACGAAATTTCTTTCATTGTCTGAAAGTTAAACTGGCAGTTCCTAATGAATAGGCGACGGGAAAACCCAGATACTAATACAGATGATTCTGTAACTTCAAACTCTAAAATAACTGACATGAAACTGACTCGAATGCACTTTCTATCTTACATCAACTATTTCAAACTTAGAATAAGTATCGATGTCAATTTCCCGCGGGATTCGGACTGGCATCCATATGGCATAGTTGGCAGCTGCCAGACCTACCGACACAATACTTGTTATTAAATGCGGTTGTCAGATTAGTGTCTGACACTCTGGCGGAATAATTTTCAACTGTTTTAGGGTTGTGCTTGTACCAAAAACAAATTAAGTTGTTGTTAAGGATGTAATTACTTAGTGTTATTGTTTTTATCAGAACTTATTAAGTTACTAGCACTTCGCCTTTACTTTGTGAATGACATGACAAACACTGGCGCTAGCACTCTCGACAGCCGCGACAGAGCTCTGTCCTATATTGCCTGAGAATTCCTGTAAAATCGTAATGTCAATGTGTGCGTGCAAAATGACGCTTTGTTTGTAGTGGACTCTCTGTCTGCGGCGCACCGCCACTAACGTACTTTGTGCTGGTACTCAGCAGCATCAAATTAGATTGGAAGCTGACATCAATAAACTTGGGAAAAAGCTAGGCAGACTGGTGTAACAGTATAAATATGGACAAACAGTAATACGAGCTCGAAACAGCATACTCACACAAACATGCGCTTATACAAGATCCCTAAGCAGTTTTCGTGATGCTGTCAGTATTGCGGGCCGCTTAGGGGTCTCGTCGAAGCGCATGTTTGTGTGAGTGTGCCGTTTCGAGCGTTTGTAAGTAGTTTCCGTACTATTCGTCCATATTTATAATGTGCAGATGTGATGAACTTTGTGCGAGTTAAATACCTACTTATCGAATATTTCCTGTTCTAGCATGTATTATTTATTTAGTTTGTGTTATTAGAATGCCTGTTTTTCCTATGACACAACCTTGACAATGTTTTCATCAATATAAATAGTTTCTGCAAAAACTATAACGTAATTTATTCTAAGCCAATAAACTACATTTTCATAGTTTCCCTTACACTATGTTCTAATAACTATACCCTTGTGTAAAGTTCAGTAAAACCATGTGTTAGATTAAAAATAGTTTTATTATTCTAGTTGTGTTTGCTGATAATTTATTAGATCGTTAGAAAACTATTCTTAGGTCATGTTTCTAGCACAAATTATACTAAGTAACGATCTATAACAGTATCAGTCCCTAGGCTCTCCATTACAAAGCAATTCATCCGTGATCCATCGACTAGATTTTATTACGCTGAAGACAGAATCCTCTTAGTTTGCCATTCTACTTGGACTAAGCAAACAGCTTTAATAGAAATTTTCCATTTAAAATGCTCACCTTAGGAATGAATTTTAAAATTTCTAGGAAAAGATCGGTTCGGTTGGAAGATTTATCACTGTCAACTGGCAAACAAATAACACATTACCTGCCAGCGAGGTGAAGCTGCAGCCAATTGATGCCAGTTCGCTACCTGGCGGGAATCTGCCAAGGCTCTGGCAATTTCTCAAACTTTCCAGAAAATTCGTTGGTACGTTTGCAGATTACGTTCCAACGTATCGGGTTATGTTGAATGTGACGATCAATATACCGCGGCATTCCAATTTCAAGAAGGATTTTAAATTTGGAAAGTTTGCATCGTTTTGTAAAGTTGGCCGTCGTCTACGTATTCGGAAGGAGCGCCATTTTGTTTTTCAGAAATATCACAATTCAGTTTATATTGTTTCGGTTTTTGTAGCAGCTAAATATGCGAAATTATTTCTGGTTTCAATAAATCAAGTTAATAATAATAAAAAAGCTTGTACAAATAGAGCTGCAATAGAAAATAAAATACATCCTACTGAAAGTATAAATAAAATCATAGCTAAAAACGTACACTTGGTAAACCTAAGTGCTTAGTTAAGTATAGATATGTTTTAGCCACACCTGTTAAGGTTAGAAGCAAATGTCAAAAAAGTTTGTAAAATAACGATACAATCCGTCCTCGGGCACATTTCACAAACTTTTACCTGAGCTGTCATTTGTGTAACTTTCAGCTTAGCGTTCCTCTATCCGTGTAGTGTAGCGATAGCGAGTGCTCCTCAGATGCTGTTAGTTATTCTGTTGCGCTGAGCGCGCGTTAATATTTGATGCGCTCGTTAGAAACTCCACCTTTATGTGGCAACATTGGGGATAGAAAAACAAGCGGGGATGCGCATAGTTTGGTCTAGATGCACCATATATAGCGGATGTATTGGGCACATTGCTCTCAGAACGATGGTTGATTGGGCAGTAAAGTTCTGGTGTGGCGACCGCGAACCGGAAAACGTCCCCCCTAGGTGCACCGATGGACCGGTAAATGTGTCGCCACATTACATATATATATACTTCGGAGAGGCCTTTTTTATCTATTTATGTTCAGCAGTGGACGTCTTTTGTATAAAATGATGATGTAAGATTCATTTTTAGCCCGGTTGAGCTACATTTTCGCTGTTCAACGGTACAATTTATAACAGTCGTGTTTGTCACTATCATGCAACAGAAAAGTGTACTTGGTTTTCTACCGCCACAATTTGCAGCCGTGTTGGCAGTGTTGGCACCTACATGGCGTACCTACGTATTTTCGTATCGTACTGCCGTTTTTACTTCCACAGTAAATAAAAAAGTTAATTAAAAAAATCAAAATACCCGACTGCTTAAAAAGCGAACTAAAAAGACGTAAACAAGAAGAAAATCATGCTGTGCAGTCGGAGGATACATATTCGCGAGCTGGCTGACCAAAACAAGATGTATCCTCCGACTGCACAGCATGATTTTCTTCTTGTTTACGTCTTTTTAGTTCGCTTTTTAAGCAGTCGGGTATTTTGATTTTTTTAATTAACTTTTTTATTTACAACTTTTTAGTTAACATTTTTTTCGAATTAGGTACATTTAAATATATAAGTGTTATATATTTTTGAAATCACCTCTTGAAACCCTTTATTTTGATACCCCACACGATGGGTTTGGAAGAAAAAATAAAATTGCCCCCCCACAATATGGCGCCCAAAAGCCGCCATTTTTCTATTTTCCAATTTTAATGTAGCCTATGACACTCGCAAGGTTAAGACGAATCGATTGACGTATGAATCATCAAAATCGGTCAACGCGTTTGGTCTCTGGAACGCCACATAGGAACAAACATACATACATACCTACATACATACATACATACATACATACATAGACTGATAAACACATTACCCTCCTTCGGCAGTCGGGTAAAAACCAAATCATTAAACAAAGAGGTCTTGTGACGCAAATAAAAAAGCTTTTTGGTGTGTAAGCCGGTTTAATTTTCTGTTCCTATTTCATACACTTATTAAAGTTTTCTCCTCACGTCTCGTTGGTCTAGTGGTCGCAAGTGCTATGCTAGCGTTTGTTGTCCCGGGTTCGATGCTCAGGCAAAGTGTTATTGGGTTTTTCCACCTGGAATTTCTCATTAGCAGGCCGAAGTCTGGACTTGTGCCCGGTTGATGGGTATAAGCTCGTCCGTCGTTTAAAACTGGTGAAATATGGGTGGACTGTAGCCGTGCCTCTGTCTAACCTTTCGAATACAGGCGTGATGTTATGTAAATACGACTCTAACATCATGGCGGAGCCGTTCCTGCTCCGTATGTTTCCACATCCGACAAGGCGAACTGAATATTATACAAGAGTTGGCGCGGGCATTTTGAGCACCCCCAGTTTGAGCTCGCTTAACCAACCAGAATTCTTAACGTACTTTAAAAATAGCTGAGCTTATCTCCACATGGATTATGTGAAGATAATATGAGTAAGGGTTTTAAATAGGTACCTAAAAATTTGTCAGAATTTGGTGTTTTAAGCTTCGCAAGAGTCTTGACCCCAAAAAATCACTTGTTTAAAAAGGCTTCCAAATAAACTGTTGCAATGAATACCCTTCGATGAACTGACTAAGAATGGAGAGAAGAAGGACTATCATCAAATGGAACTAAAAGTTCATGATAATTAATAGGATCTACAGCAATGTCGATCCATAACTTTATTTTTACAACTGAAATTCAGCGGAAGCCATCAAAAGTCAAAATTTTCTTAAAATTGCCTTAAAAAAATCCTTAATCACTCTGACAGTTCACTAAAAAGAACGGGCAAAAAAACAAACATGAATGAATGTCGAGCAAACTCCGGTACAGAAGGGATTAGAGTTAATGCTTAGTAAGAAGGGGGTGAAGAGCTCAAGAGGGTGAAAAGTCAGGGAGTGAAGGGGTCAAGTGTGCTCAAACTATTAACGTTGCGAGCACTATTGCACGTGCCATTATCTTTGAATAAGATGGAGCCTTTACTTAGGCTTTCAGGATTAAATCCTCTCTGTGTTGTTTGTTAAAGAAAGCTACTAATTAAACTGCAGAGACGCGTGTGCTGGTTCATAAAATGTTATTGTGAATTTGTGACTTATTATTTATAACAATACAGAAGGTACAATTTAAGCTCAAAGTATTAGTAATTTACACAATCAATAATTAAAGTTTATGTTTATTATAAAGTTCGTACTTATTGAAATTCTTGAAAAGCTTTCCAAACTACATTTCACTTGAAATTACTCGAAAGTTTAATTACAAGGCAATTAGCGGCACGCTTCCAATGATCGTAAACTTTCACTCGAATATTATGCTTAGTTAATTATAAGCTGGAAGCAATTAACAATCTGACCAAACTGTCATACACATAGCCTTACATAGTAGGTACAAATAACATACTTAGGTATAGATAGTTCAACTCATCTTTGCGCGCGGCGCTATGTGTGGGTAAGCATGTTATTACAAGCGCACGCACATGGCGCTGCGCGCAAACACGAGTTGAACTCTCTAAACCTATATGATTACCTAGCACGTATTTATACATACATGCCTCCATTGCTTACACCCCCGAAGGGGTGAAACCCTTTGTTATGATCGTTATATTTTTGTAACACGGTTTCAATTGAATTTTACGCCCTTTGGTTTAATTGCAAAGGGCTGTATGCATGGCAATTGATTTGATTTCATTTTCACATAAAAAATAACGTTGTGGACATCCTCCACATACCTATATGAGTGTTATTGCATACACGAAAGGTCGAAATACCTAAATTAACAATCACAAACAAAGAACATTAGACATTCTGACTCTGAAAATGCCACACAAGTTGTAGTAACAAAATATTATGTATGTTTGGCCATTGTCTCACCCACGTGATATTAACCGATGGTGTGGTCGACGATAAGATATCAAAAAATATTTACCTACACTTTAATACAAAACGTAAACAGCTACAGTCGAATGGGGTGAATAGGAACGCAGGGGTGAATAGAATGTTTCGGGAGGTTCCTGTTCAGGATTGGGCGGGAGGAAACGCCCGGGTGTCACCATTGTGTGGATCGCCCGGAGGACACGGTGGAGCATACGGTGGAGATCTGCCCCGCTTTGGCTGGGCACCGCCGTGTCCTCGTGGAGGCGATCGGCGGTGGCAACCTCTCGCGTCCGGCCCTGGTTCAGGCCATGTTACGGGGCGAGAGGGCATGGGAAGCTGTCTCCTCCTTCTGCGAAGCAGTAATGCTCGCAAAGGAGGAGGCGGAACGCGTGAGGGACATGCAACGGAGACGCCATCACGCCCCTAACCACCGCAGGAGACGCCCTGGGCGTCGGGAGTCGCAAGCCGATTGCCGGCCACCGTAGGCGCGGGCCTGCGGACGGCGAGTAATGGGTAGCTCGCCGTCCGATAAGGTCCAGGCCCGAGTCGACGGTGCGTTGTGCTCCACGCGCGCCTCAAAGAGATGTCAGCAGAACTGACGGGGTCCGCGAGGGCCGATGCCTGTCTGGGTCGCGGATAAATTTGAAAAAGAGTTACCGCGGCCCTGGCTCAAGCAACTGAAGCAACACGGGTGGGTTTTAGTCAGTAAAAGTCTGACACGCCCTCCCGCCTCACCCAGAGCGGGAGAAGTCATTGGATGATTTCCCACACAAAAAAAAGTTTGAATAGAAACAAAATGATGAAGGGAATTTTCACGTAATTTAAAAATTGTTTGTAGCATTTTAGTAGATACTCTTATATATTAAATAATTATTTAAAAAAATATATGCTTTGTTTGCAGTGTTGCATTTGCTTTGTGCCAGTCGTAACTTATATATTTATACCGGCAAGTATTACTTTAGTGTATTTGCTTTTAGTTCTTTCAGATCTTCAGTATATCATTTTATGATACATACAATTTTATTGAGACGGTACGGTAGTCGTAAGTAAGCTTTACAATGTGACACCAGGCTTGCCAAGGGGTATTGTTTTACCCAGTTACTGGGTTGTGGAGTTCAGATAGGCAGTCAAACAAAGCTAGGCAGATTGATTGTTATTGAGGAATGAGATTGTGAAAGCTGGAAATACTGGTGTTTTTTAAAATTCCTAATTAATAAAGTTTACTCTAGTACAAAATTCATTTCACCGCTTTATGTTGCCATAATAGAGTAAACTTATTTAAAATCATAATTACATTACCGCAAGACCAAACTTCTCCCAAAAATATTTACATTAATAAAGTCAAGGCACATACATGCATAGGTACTCGAAAATACATACATATCCGAAACCCGCATTGCACATAACATATCAGTGTATTTAACTCAGAATATTGGTCCAATTATATTTGATATCGCACACAACTCCCCCTGGGGGCGGAGGGGGTGAAACAACTCTGTGTTTCAACCCCGGGCTATCTTATTTGATTTCATGTTAATTAATCCCTGCATCGAATGGATGCGATTCGATCGTTTTAGTTTCCAATTATTTATGAATGTAATTTGTAAATGGTTGAGCTTAATTAGAGGTTATCTATTTCGTTAGTGAGGTCAAAACTTTAGTGCGAATTGCGAGACTCCGTTGCAATATCAAAATCAAGATATTCATTCAAATTAGATGGAGAGCCAGCAATTATTGAATGTCATAATTTTTCATAAAGATAGACCCACAAAACAGAAGAAATCAAGGGCGCAACAAACACCGGAACACACCAGCAACACATCTGTGGATATCACTTTAACGATAGTCTAGCTCTTGACCACTATCTCACCTGATGGTAAGCGATGACATGGTCGAAGATGGAGCACCCTTGCCTAGAAGTATCCCCATGTTTTTCGTTTGTCACTTTCAAAGTGGGACAATACATACACAATATATCAACAAAAATAACACATTCATTCTTAATACAATATCTCTGCCATAACTCCAAGGAGAATACATCTGATTACTTTTTAATCCCATTTGATCCGGAATTACGTTTAAAAGCGAAGTAATTACATCGGGACTCCGGCGGGGCTTCAGGGCTTCGGGGCTCCGGATTTACTAATTAATATTTCGTGCTCCGAAGCTCCTCATAAATCAACAGATAGATGGAATCCCGAGTTATTGCATGTTTACGACTGTTTTTAAAGTGGGACGAAATTAAATTAATTATAACGGGAAGTAATTTCAACGGCATCGGATGTTCTTAATTGGTTCGATATGACACTTACTGAATTTTGAATGAGTCGGGAAAAACAAAGTTTACAAAGGTCATGTTTGCAGCTACAGACTTGTGTGTTGTGTTATTGTGGTTTCAGATTTCATTAGACCCCACATTAATTTGTTTTTCCATAAAAAGGAAAGGGTTGTTATTTTACGAATCAGATAATATAAAAATAAAATTTTAGATTATCTCATTACAGTACATTACTTTAATATAAAAGGGTAACAGCTAGTCTTTAACAACAACAAAACATACAAAACTTTAGTGACCTAAATATTTAACAAGAGCTTTAACAAGCGCATCGCTAAAACCACTCTATTTTAATAACTTTAGAACATAAAGCTGCAGATCCAGAACAGCTTCTTAAAAATGCGGCAAAAGTCTTCAGAACAAAACTTCTCACCAACCATTGTTTTTAACTAAAAAGAAATTGCAGACAAGACGAAAAACAATCAAGTTTTTTCCTTCCCAACTTTGCAGACGACCACAGCCTAAATAAACGGTTGCAGTCATCCACAGCATACCACTGAAGTTTTGGAGAAAGACTTGAGATATTGCGAAGAGCTTTGCCTTGCCTTTAAACTTGGTGGTAAAAACTGAAGTTCACGAAATAAAGGAAACTAACGTATAATGTATTTCTCGTTATTTAGTTGAGTTCTGTGGGGTATAAGTACAGTTTGCTTGAGGTTAATAAATGGATGGGGAGAGTGCTGTTCCAAGTTTTAGACAGATTGTAGTGTAGAAATACGAGCCAAATAGTTTAAGCTTGTAAGAACTACTTTTGCACATGGCATACAAGTACTAATAGTTTAAACTCATCTACAGATGAAAAACCACTCGGACGTTTCCTCAATAATATTTGGGAATGACAGTCGCAAATGTTGGTTGTTGTTGTCGATTGTGTTCGTCAAGAGTTTGACATTATTTTGACAGCTATTTAACTAATGACGTGCCATTGAATTTTGACGTTTTGTAATCAAATTAGAAGAAAACCACGAAAGTTCTGAATGATGAAAGCTAACAAAGCAGTTCTACCTTGCAAGGACGCATTGCGGCGAAGAAGCTATTGTCTAGTTTAGCGTGCAACCGCAATGCGTTCTGTGTTGCCTACCTAAATTACTTCACCGCTTATTATAAGTTTTCCTTGTGATTCGGAATAAGCTATTAATTATAGTAGCTTTAAAACCAGATGACTAATTGCCGTGCCTTAAAAACGTTCCTATTCAAGGCGAAATATCGTCTCGGCGACAATCAATGTCAAACACTTGTCAACATTTAGAGAAATTAGAGGTGTTTTTAACTGATTACGACAAAGATGCAAATGCAAACGTTCCTAAAAATACGGGAATCGACCTTCTAATATTTATCAATGTAACTATTGAATAACGCTAACGATTTTTAACCCTGGCTTTCTGTTAAATGCTTTCTGAATTCGCAAACATGCAAGAGAACTAGCGAAGTGAGGTTACAAATCTCGATTCATTTCTACATCATCGCTTTTAGCACAGGCACAGTAGCATTTTCAAAAAACATAATTTATTCAATTCTGAATTATCTGTTTTACATCAAAAATAACTATCGAGCATTGTTAATATAGAGCAGTTGTCTTCATTGTAGCGAGTGGAGGTCGAGTTTAATTGCGCTGACCCCAGCTTGAATGACGTCACACAAATAGACCAATTACGACTGTGGTGGATGTTTGCTCCTGAACTTGTAAGGAGTTTCTAAACAATCAAGCAATTGGACATAGGTCGTTAAATTCTCTTATGATGGATGCAACGATGAGTGCAATGGCGTGTAACTTTCTTTAGATTTTACCGTTTTGACTACTTTTGGGCCTCCATTGTGTAATTTAAAATTGAATACCTACTCTATAACTAAATAATGACCTATTATAAGACTTTTTGGCAAAGTAACTGCAAATGTTTAAATAGAAAACCATGAAACAAATACCCCATACTATTCCCAAAACATATATACATTAGTTGCCGGAAGGATTCTAAAACATGCTCAAACAATTTTAATGTTCAAATAAAATAGTTATACAGTTCCCTTTACGGAGTCCCGTAACAACCGGAGTCCGGACAGTTCCCGGACCGGTTTGTGGCCGGCTGCCGGGAGCCGGACGTCCGGTTTACGAGCTTTTCGCTGCACTCATTAACTCACTTTGGTATATTAGTGGTGCTTATTGGTGGGATATTTTATGGCTTATTTTGAAGAGATTTTTGTAGTTAGCACTTTATTATTATTGTTATTGGGTTTAGGTTACAATGTATCGTAGCGTGTGGTTCCAATTCAAGGGCCAAGTTCAAGTTTTAACGTAATTAGGTCACATGCTAACGTTTAACTGCTGTATATACCTGCAGCACTTACGCAACTTTCAACAATTTTATCATTATATTTTATTTAAGTGCAGCTTGATATCTAAACATTTTACCTCGTATTTCAGTCCCCATTTATTGCTAGTCCACATTGTGTCACACTGCTGTAGAAAGGCTGCCCCTTTTTCTATCCAAATCCGTATTTCTTAGGCCATCTCTGGCCAGGTTTTGCCCGCAACCGTGATCTGATCATCACAAACCCCTTACCAATTGTTTTTATAAACCACATAGTTCTTCACAGTTAAATAAACACCTCCCCCACATTTCAACCCCTCTAACAATAACATCGGAACTCAACCACTCAATGCGTCAGGCTGGTGTAGCCAACCCTTATTCCACGGCGGTGTGTCCCGGCCCTTATTCAGCGGTCGTATTCAATGGCTCGAACAAACTCGCTTAACGCTGAAATAGATCGCGCCGTCACTGATACAGGGGCTGAATAGGACTGGATCTGTGGTTACGTGCTAACGTAATGCTGAATAGGCTTTACATGGCAAATTTATGAATAATATCATGGGCTAATAATACCAACCCGCACTGGGCCTGCGGCTAAGGCTAAGGCTCATGATGATGATCAATTTTTGAATTTATTGAATGACCACTAGATTATAGTCAATAGTAGGATATTTCTAGCTTACCAGTAACTATTCTAAACTAATATTATTATCATAAAGGGGAAAAGATTTTGTTTGTTTTTAGGGATCTGAAAGTAAGTAGGTATTTCTCTGGAAGTACGTACTGATGTGATTACAAAATGTTTTTCATCGATAGAAAACTACTACTATGGCTGATTTGATAAGGTCCCTGTGGAAAAGAAGCCACGGAAAAAAGCTAATATTTTATGAATAAGTACAAGTAAAATTTCAAAATTTAAAAACCCCCGACACATTTTTATTTCATGCTACATGTATTATTTATCTTTTTATTTATGAAGTAAATAGTAGATACGCTTTGATCGGCAATCTATTGAACACGTAATTCTGTCACAATATCTTGCGTAAACACCCCGATTCAAACAGTGAAACGCCCATAACTTTTGAACGGCTGAACCGATTTTACGCAAACATAGCTAAAAACACTCTCGACAAAATCACCATTCAAACAAAAAAAACTAATTCAAAATCGGTTCACCCGTTTGGACGCTACAATGCCACAGACAGACACACAGACACACAGATACACAGCAACACACGTCAAACTTATAACACCCCTCTTTTTCCGTCGGGGGTTAAAAACCAAAATCCAGCTACGACGCTCAGCATAAAAACTTTTTAACAAAAAAAATTAAACCGACTTGGTTCCAGAACAAAATACTACAAAGCGAAACATTTTACGGAAGTCGGTTTAATATATTTGTTAAAAAGTTTTTTTAATTTTTATATTTCTCTTTTTAGTTTTGGTAGGTACCTTATATTACCATAAAAATACGCGTTATTAAGGATAACTTAAAAACTAACATCTTGATCAAATTTACATAGGAAGCCACATGAGAAGCACCAGATTTCAAATAAAAAGGAATCAAAAAGTTCATAATTGTCGGAGTAATCGCGTAACAAAGATACAAAACAATACAGACGAATTGAAAACCTTCTCCTTTTTGAAGTCGGTTGATAATACTGAAGAAACTCTCCAAACAAACAAATGACGGCAGCTATCCGGATGTTAAAAAAACTAACGCCAATACTTACTTACATTGTATTTATAAATAAAGTAAAGAACACGACGCATCGAGTAACAAACTCTCTTGTTTTACTTCACTTTGTAAACTTCATTCCCAAAGGAAATTCACTGAACACTGTGCTCTTAAAGTAAGATTAATTCTGTCAAAGAAACCTAATATGGAGCACTTTTTAATGGATCTAAATTATACTACAGAACCTATTTCTATATGGCCTGGTTTGTAAACAACCTTTTATATTTTTTTTTTTTTTTTTGAGAAACCAACGTGTGTGCTAAATTTCAGCTCAATCGACCACCGGCAGAGGGACAAAGAAAATCTAAATAAGAGGGATCGATACGAAGAAGACCCAAACCAATCCCTATAAGCCTCAAATCTCAAGTTAAGACCTAAACAATAGAACAGCCCCTTGATACCTAACCCTCCAGTGTAAGGGCTAGACACTAACGGCCAATTAACCCGTTGGTGGCCAAGCGCACAGCACTCAGGGTTAATGACTTTTTCTCCTGCCGTAACTGAGTTACAAGCCTTTATAACCTGTTAACAAGGGTTAAGTTGATTCAGTAAACACTTATCTTAAGCTTAAGTCACTTAGCGCTTAAGAAGATCTAGACTAGCATCTTTATAGTGAAAACTTAAAAGGGAGAAACTCTCTAAAAGGATTCTTAAAGGTAACGCGCTGTAAACTGGGCTACAAAAGAAGAAAAACTGGAGCAAAGTTTAGCGGAATCAAGATTAATAAGGACAGGTAGAAGAAAAAGTTTGTCGGAAGTTGAGAGATTTGTTATACTGAACACCATTGGAATTCAAAGGTTTTCATTCAAAATATCAATTCAGTTCTTTCATCCAATCACTAATTTTGAGTTGTTTTGTTCTCCTTTAATGAAGATTATATTTCCATCCAAATGAACATGCATTCGAACAGTAATATCAATAACCCCTACTCAAAAAAGTTACAAGATTACTATCACTATAAAACCAAAGCCGAAGTTTACCCGGCTTCGACTTTGAAAGCCTATTAGTGCGATGAATGGCCGCTGAAAGTTATGAAAGAACATGATACTGTCGGTAATTGATCGCTAAGTCGATCCAACTATTAGTGCTGAAGGCTGTAAGTTAGGCTTCGGGAGTGTTTCAGAGGCGCTTGGTAAAGATCGCCGAAGTTTGGGAAGACGTTTGCCTAAATAATGTTAGTATAGGGAGAGTATTGTAGTTGTAAACTGAACGTGATTTGGAACGTGTTTTTTTTGTTTTGTTTAGGAGGTTTTAGTCGAAATAATAATATTTTCAACCATGATGAAAGTGAGTATTGTAGAAATAGGATAATTAAAGTTTTTCATATTTATGTAAAGAAGGACGAGCCAGTTTATTGCAGTTTATTGTAGGTATATTTTGAGGTCAGTCTTAACTTCAAACAGTAGTTTCCCTAATCATTTTTTTTTTCTGCCCTTCTTGTTGACAAAACAGATAAAGCAATCTTGTAATCCTATAAAGTTACCTACGTAGTAATTACATGTTATAAAACTTTAACTAAGATTTCACACCTCAGAAAATACTAGATAAAACCTCTGTAACACTGGCACATAATTCAGCACTTACCGTCTCTAATCCCGGATTAAAACATCAAACCGAACCTGGATAAAACTTAATTCCACGTCGATTTTCAGCGGCGCGATTCTATTGGCTAGCAGCCACCCGTTCACTAGCGCTCTCCCCCACTACTTCGACGACTACACATATTCCACATTTAGCTACCGTAGAGACGGGGCTAATCTCCGAACGGTACATTTTTACACAAAAATTGTTTTACAGAGGAATTTTCGGGTGCCCCCGGCAGTAGAACGTAGCTAATGGATCGTTTGAATGTTCAAGTGATTAAATTGATGGCTCGCCTCGGGGTTATGTCGACCTGATTTTATGAGGATGCTAATTTATCGTTTATCTCGTATCGGGGTTAAAAATGAAGTTTCATGTAGCTTAGCGGGTAGTATTTTAGAAATTGTGAAAGATCTACATTTAAATATACGTTTTTCGATAACACTTCGACAAACAATGATAAAAAGGATAATAATTGGGGAAACAGTTGAAAAAACCTAAGTATTCGACAGAGGAAATACCTAACTATAAAATATAGATACCTATTATTTAAGAAAGTAAAACATTTTTAAACTGTGACATTGTTTACATCCAAAAGTCTCAGTTATGCAAGACAAAGAAAACTATTTGCTTCACTATAATTTAGCCGATCATTTCCCCTATATCATCCCATCACAAAACCTTAAAGCACTGAAAAGCCTCAGCAGCCACTGGCAGAGACTACATTGTCTCAACTTTCCATACAAACCGACCTTGTCATTGAGTCGCCTCTTACTTAGAAACTGACCGCCCTTGACCATTCTGACCACCGAAATCTGTACTCAACGCAATTGCAAATCCATGAATACAATAAAAGAAAGAAAAGTGTTTATTGTCACAGAAACTGACATGCCAGTATATAAACAACGCAAACAAGAAATAGCATTAAGCATTAAGCAATGGTACTCTGTAACACAAACCTTGTAGGTTTCTAGAGTGATGACTTGTTGATAAGACGACGCCCCGGAGCATTGTCCGCCATCAAATGCATAACAACGACGTCTCCCGTCTCCAGTCTCTGTCTCGAGCTCGGGATAATCTCGTAAGCTGTAGCTACTACTGCTGGGTATTTAGTGACGACAGCTTTAAAGTGTTATGAGGCGGTTCTTGCATTATGTGGACGATTGAACGAACTTGTTTGATGTTTACGTAGGTGAGTTAATGTCGAGCTTGTGTCAGCGTAATAAATAAAATTATGAATAGCAAAAGCTGCCTGGCTCAGCAGACACATTCACAAATATCTCTTAGAGTCTTTGGTCATCATCTACCTTTAATGTTTTTTTTTTACTCTTATTTAGCCCTTGGTAGAAGCCCTTTTACTCTTGGTAAGCGATGAATGGATGGAGGTCCTACGATGTCAATTACCAAGTACTGCTGAATTCAGAAAACATTTTTACAAACAAAATGTGGAACATTTTCATAAAAGACATGGACGGAAAAACCATTTTCGCACAATAGCTGAAAATATTCGGTTCCTTTCAGGATTTTATGCAAATAGAACACCATAAAACCTCGTAATGAAAAATAATATCAGCCGTTAGCAATAATACCCGAAAACCCGCGAAATCCGAGCCCCATAAAAAAAATCAAGTCCACATTAAGTAAACATCGTACCACTTTACAACAACCACTTTATCATCCATTGCTCGTCATTTGGTGTAGGCGGCAATGTAATCGGGACCGAAGCGGGTAGTGTACATAAATTTAGCGGTCGGCCGTTCTATGGTAAACATAAAGTCGGTTTGATAATACCGGCGCTGGCCTACTTACCAGTAGTACAGGGTTGACAGTGACACATAATTTAAGAGGTTTTAAACAACCCAGATTTTTCGAGGGCATCGTTTTCTGCTTTCGTTTTTGAGGCTTTCAGCTGAATTTTTGCAGATTTTCTTCATAAATGTCGTTTAAAGTAGAAGGGGGCCGTTCAAGGTGAGTGCTTGGTAAACTTAGCTGCTGTAATATTATTTGAAAATTGCCCGTTTAGGAAAATTACTTCACATTTGTAAAACCAATGAGAAATAATCTCATTCATTGGCAAATTTAAGAATGATAGTCCTAACTAACACAGTATCTTAATCCAGTATAGCATATTATTAATAAAATTAAAGTAATACTGTTTAAGACGCTCATCGCAACTGAAGTACAAACACCGACCCGAATACGAACCGAAACAAATGATCGGCTACGAACAGACGAATTTCTATCATCCATCTATCCCCAAGTAATTTCAGTTCGCCATTTCGTTTGACAACTCATAACTCAACACCATCACACCCATATTTCATTGTTTAACCAATCAACTGGGCTTCGACAACCCTTTGGAGTCTAGGTACGAACAGGAGAGTTTTTGTTTGTCGTTCGGTTGCTACAGCACGTTTTGTGTTGCAGTAGCTCGTTTTATTGCGTTGCTGCTGTAACTTCGTTAGTGCGCTCTGACGCCTACCGACTATCACTACCTAGGTTCTATATTGACTAGTGTTAGGTTACCTGTGAAACTTGTCGTCAAAATATTGGCATTTTGTTTGAAATCGTGCAGGCTATGCTAAGGCGTATAAAATTATGTGCAAGATTTGTTACAGTGAATTTTGTTTTAGTATGTTTGAAATTGAAACTTATTTTCAGCGAACTGAAATTACACCTAACATGAAGACTTAAAGTCTTAACAACCATGTGCAAAATTCATATTAATTTTGCGGGTTCATCTGGTATATTCGTAAACACTACCTATTACGTGTTTAGTTTGGCCAAAGTTTCTTAGTGCTAAGATGATCTTAGGTTCAAAAGAGAGCCACTGAAGAATGGTTTATTAAAGTTATATTACGCACATAATAACAAAACCAATGTATTCGCAGCCAAAAACATGCCATAACTTTAGTTAACAAAATTAATGCAAATAAATATAATAGAAACAGGACACAGCGAACCGTTTCAAGTTCACCATAATGTCCCGCTCGCGTGCTGAACGGCATAATTCCACAGTTATTAGAAAATCAAGCCACGGAACTTTTGCTAACATAGGTACATAATTTACTTATGGATTTCTGTGGAAAGGCAAAGTCGTAGACTGGTTACAGGCGAAGATAATTAGGTGAAACTGCCTCTAGATTTACTGCAAATTTATGAAGTTTAAAATCGGACACCAGTCCTGCCCTGATAGAGTTACCCAGTTACTGGGTTGTGGGGGGCAGATAGGCAGTCGCTCTATATGACATACTGGTACTCAGTAGCGTCCGGTTAGACTGGAAGCCGGCCCCAACATTGTTGAGAAAAGGCTAGGCAGGTTTTTTTTTGTACAAAAATAAGCTTATAATGTAAAACATGATTGTTTACCGATAGAATACACGCGCAACCACTACTAAACTACACCTCACCTCTTGTTATTCAAATATCAGTTTTATTTTTCAGGCATGAAAACAGCGCATTTACCTCTCTTACTTCTCCACTATTTTTTTAATAAAACTCTCTACTTTAATCTATTGTTCTTCTCCAATGATTAGTCTTCTCAACTTCAAGAGTAAAAGAGCAATTCTTTGTGCGAAAATCTACATACACTCTTCAATACACTTTCAGCTTCGTCTGAAGTCTTCAGGCACCGCTTCAATGGCTGTCAAAGTCACAAAGTGACAATATAACATCGGAGCTTGCTACATTATCCTGCTCGACTTGTCAAAGGTGTACGGTCTAATATCTGGGACATAATAACATGTTTGGAACTGATTTAGTATCTTCGCTTGATGAGAACTGTGAGGGGTTGCAAGCCTTTGACATGTTTGATCTAGATATTATTATATTTCAATACGGATTTCGATATGCATTTCGTCTAGTGGAAATTAGGTTTAAGCGCGAGGCCAAACGGGCGTTATTTTGTGAGACGTGAGTCGCGTAATTTGAGTCGCGAAACTCGAAAAGAGAGCATCCATGTGATTTAAAAAGATAACGTTGCCTTTAATGAAAAATTTTGTTCCGCTCTTATTCGAAAAACATTTTGCTAATAGATATATTTTGATGTTTTTCATACCTTGCCCGACCCAATTTTCTAAAAGCTTGGCAAAAGTAAATAGGTTGTTAAAGAGGAGGTAGTGACAAAAAGATAACAGTTTCCACTTCCCTCGCTAACAACCCTACAGAGATGGCACTACACTTTCCTTAAAGCCCGATGACCATAAAGTTGATCACCCATAGTTATGGCACCCAACTGTATCCTCAAACACGAGAAAAACACGCACGCCTGGCAACACAGACATTGAGGACGCTCTTACCAATAAAGGATTAAACGGAGCATCGCATCACTATAAAGATAAATACAGAAGGTATATCTACAAGCCTGTAACGAAGAACCTGTTAACCGTATAGTTCGGACGGGGTACATTTTGGGGCTTGACAAGCATACCTCCGCTGGCTCAGCCGCGGTTCATTTTGGACCCCAGATTTACGTCATACGACATCCTAATTAATAACTTAATTATTGATTAAGATACCTAACGAATCTTATGTGGGGTCTTTAATTAAAATAGTTGGATAAAAAGCTTACATGTTAGCGCAAATATTTTTTTTAGATTAAGTGCGCAAGTTTATTAATTTACATTTGTTAAAAACAAGTGTAATAATACGATAATCCCAATTTGATGACAGTGGTGGTCGAAGCTAAAAAACATAAAAATGCAGATTTTGGACACCCTAACTCCACGACAGGGGTAAAGGTTTGCTAATTGTTTAATTATTGGTCGAATTCATCCATATTTCAAAATAAATAATTAGTGGTAATGAAGTTATTTGTTATTCAAAGTCGAAGTTAGGCGCCAATCGTGTTTGTTTACATTTTTATTTTACACAAATATCACCCTTCCACATGTAAAATTGATTACAAATATGACAATTATGTCTCTAAATATAATAAACAACAAGAAGAAGCCCTGATTTTAACGTAATTAACGAACACCAGTCCAATAATACGTAAAATTCATTACCACTACTTTATTTTTGTTAAATTTCCAATTCGTCAAGTAGATTGTTTTTTTTTAATGTAATAGTTGTGTGGCAAAACGATTTTAGCAATCGATTTTATTTATGCTATCCACTCGATTAATGAGCGATTATCCCAAATCGATTCTTAAAAATAGAAAAATCCTGTTTTAGGCATAAAATACAATTAGTACTTAAATTATTACTATTAATTATTTCTTAAAGTAATCTTAATAGATTTTTGGACAACCAACTAAACAATTTCATCGAACCGTGGATAATTTCGCGCCGAATTATCTATCCGATTCAAAATTCAAATTCGGAATGCGTTCGCTATTCAAAACTATTTTGTATAAAAATAATAATGATTGAGTCTTTATGTTTGATAGTCTCAGAAGTATACAGTATATTTTTATATAGTATAATAGTAGTATAGTATATTTTTATGTAAGTTTGTAACGCAAGTGTAGATAAATTTAGTTTCGGGGAACCAACGATTTTGTGATTATTCGTTATATTGCAATGAGTGTCGTACTGGCCCAGTGGCTAAAGGCCTCGCCTTGCCTGAGGTCATGGGTTCAAATCTGGACAAATACCAATGATTTCCATTTTCAAATTCATTAATGTACTTTCTAAGTACTCGTATATTTTAGAAATCGTTGACAACGGTGAATGAAAACATCATGAAGAAACCTGGTCTTATAGTCTCAAATCGCCAACCCGCATTGAGGAAGCGTAGTGATCAATGTTCGTGCCTTCTCTGTATGAGAAGAGGCCTTTGCCTTGCAGTGGGACAGTTATATTCTGGTATTATTATTATAATTATATATTGAATAATGAGTTGAGAGTATGGTATGGTTAGGTTTTGAATTCGGTCGAGTTTGTTGTAATGTTATGAAAATTGGTTATTCTATACATACTTTTAAAATTTTATTTTTATTCATTTTAAGAACATAAGTTTGGTTTGTATTTACATCTGCATTCCCCGAAAACTATTAATATCAATAACCTTGTGCGTATCTTCTTGCGCGGTTCCTTTCCAAGCGAGTTATGGCATGGTTGTCAACCAACTAAGCTGAAAATCATCTAGAAGCATGAAATTTGGCAGAAAGGTTCCTCAAGTGACGTAATTGTGCAGTAAGAAAGGATTTTTGGAAATTGCATCCCTAAGGGGGTAAAAAGGGGTTTGAAAGTTTGTATGAAAAATCTAATTCTTAAATCTCTTAATTCTTCTTTTTTCTTCTTAATTCTTTTTTCTTTAATTCTTATTCTAAGTAAACAATAAAGGTTGCCATTATTAGTTTTTCGAAACTCCCAAATGACGATTTAGGGGATGTTAAATTATTTTTGAAATATCGTATATTTAAAAAATAATTTAACACCCCATAAATCACATATTAAATATTTCTTTGGTTAATAAATTTGAAAATTTACATAAATACCCATCCTAAGTGAACCATAAAGGTTTTCATTATTAGTTTTACTTATCTAGTCCCAAAATACGATTTTTGGGAAGTTATAGTGCTTTGAAGAATTTTATTTCCCGGGTTAATAAATTTTAAATTTGGCACAAATACCAACCTAAGGAAACAATAAAGGTGGTCATTATACATTTTTCGAAACTAACTCAAGCTAAGAATCTTACTGGACAGGGTTTCGTTTTTGACGTGGTTTTCTAGGGAAGCACTAAGGCACGATTTTGCGGCAATTCAACCTTTAAGGAAGTGAAAAGGGTAAAAATTAGTTTGTATGTAAAATCAAATTCTTTGGGGATAAAGTTGATGATCAAAATTTACATAAAACATTTTGAAAACTCCCTCCCAGATTGGGTTTAGGGGTGTTAAAGCTTTTTTTGAGGCAACTCACTGCGCAATCTGACTAACATAAAATGATAAATAAAAAAATTTAATTCAAAAAATCTAAAAACCCGACTGCTTTGCAGTCGGAGCATACATCTGGTTTTCGTCAGCTAGCCCGCGAATATGTATCCTCCGACTGCACAGCAAGATTTTCTCCTTGTTTAAGTCTTTTTATTTCGCTTTTAAAGCAGTCGGGTTTTTAGATTTTTTGAATGAACTTTTTTTATTTATAACTTTTTAGTTATCTGTTTTAAGATTTAGGTACATTTAAACATATATGTTTTATATTTTCGAAATCACCTCTTAAAGCCCTTTATTTTAATACCCCCACGATGGGTTTGGAAGAAAAAAAAATTATCCTCCGCAATATGGCGCCCAAAATCTGCCATTTTTCTATTTTCCAATTTTAATGTAGCCAGTGACACTCGCGGGGTTAAGACGAATCGATTGACGTATGAATCATCAAAATCGGCCAACACGTTTGGTCTCTAGAACGCCACATAGGAACAAACATACATACATACATACATACATACTTACATACATACATACATACATACATAGACTGATAAACACATTACCCTCCTTCGGCAGTCGGGTAAAAAGAGAAGAAAGGAGTGAATAGCATATTTAGGTTGTTCAAAACTAGACCCTCAACGGCGCAAAAAGGGTTGATAAGTTTTTAGGGGAGGATTTTACTTTGTGGCGATAACCTAAAATGTATTATTGTTTAAGTCAATTAACGAATCGTCCCAATCCAATAAACCCACCAACCCCAAACCCAAATCCACGATACCCAGTTTTTAATAGTTTTAATTATATCTTATTTTTGGTTGCCTTTACTAACTGCATATAAGAAAATCATTTATAGGATAAACGAAATCACGCGAACATAGTCGCGGGCGGAGTGCTAGTCATACATAAACATACTCATATTTATACTGGTCATTCTGTATAAAACCGTCTGAAATGATCAATGTAAAACTCTCTTTTATATTAAAATGTGCCCGATAAAATATTTTGAATACCGACTGCATTCCAAATTTGAATTTTGAATTCTTTTACGTTCGGCGAATTCGGCGCGAATTTAGCCACGAATCCTATTTTTTTTTCAAATTACTCTTCTGATAATATTATGAAAGCATTTATGTATAGTTATTACTATATATTATTACTATAAGTTGTTATTTTATTTTGTGCCTATAAACTAATTTTAATTTTAAAACAATACATTTTTGAAAATCACTTTTTTATTTAAATGAATAATTTTAAATAATCGAAATAAACTTAATCGATTAGGCTGAATGCAGTTTTAATCGATTATGAGACGCGTGAATGGACAGCAAAAAAAAAACAACACCAAAGAAATGTCATGTTGCATCAAAATTTTAAGCAATTTTTTTCCAGATTTTGGCTTGTTTTTTTATGAATTTTTGTATGACAAATTAGGAACATAAGGACGCAAATAAAATAAGTATATCTTTGTGTTGTCCTTTTGCATCTTTTCAGCAAGGGAAAAGGTTGTTTATGTACATATTTTGAGCAAATCTAAATTGTCTACCATTTGGAAAGGTGTAGTAATTCGTATTTTGTACACATTTTGCAGTAGACTGACGCGGTTTAACCGAGCGCAACATGTAAATAAAGATATTTTTTTCAAATTTACTGTGTAAGATAGCTGCGTAAACTTATTTTTCTGAATAAATTCGAATGTTGAAAGTTCAAGTAAATTCCTGAATTTCATGACGTAATTTGCAACAACCTGTCGACTCAGCTGGTGTGTCATGTGTCAAAATCTTGTCGAGCAGAGTGGTTAATATGTATTTCGAGATACTTTATTGTCTGTTCAATTAGGCTTACAGAGAGAAAATTTAACTTTACAACTCAAAATTCTTAGTAACATAATATTGCTGTACAAGACAAAGGCATGCAAGCAGTAAAAAGCAGAAAATTCAGCAAACTAGAAATTTTAGTTAACACTTTAGATGTGGAAGCAGAATTTCTAAAGTTACAACTTGAGTTTCAAAGAAATTCTAGAGAAAGTAGAAATTGTACGAGTATTTTAGAAAAGTTCAACAAAAAATTCTCGGTGCTTTTGCAATGCAAATGGTATGTAAGTAGATGTAATACCCCGATTGGAAAGATTGGTACTTCTGTCTCTTGTAATATATATATATATATACTTTATTGTACACCAAGATAAAACAATACGAACAAAAACATAAAAATTAAAACAAACATACAACAGGCGGCCTTATCGCGCTCTGCGATCTCTTCCAGGCAACCTTGAATGGATAGAGATAGCCTGGACACGACATGGGGTTGCACTTGGTGCAAATTTGAAAACATACAAGTATTACTAAATACAATTAGGTACTAAAAACAAACTACTAAAATAGATACATAAATACATACATACAAAATAATCTAATTATACAAACAAGTAAACAATACAGCTTAAACAAGTACAGGATCACAGAGACAGGTAATGTTCCCTTATAAGTTTTTTAAAGACAGGCAACGACTGAGCACGTTTAATTGAGTCAGGCAATGCATTCCACAAACGAGCAGCCTGGACAGTAAATGATTTATCCAAGAACGTAGTGGAATGCACGGGCATTTTAAGTCGCAAGTTTTCTGATGACCTAAGAGATTTCGTGTGGGAATCGCAGATAAACTGAAAACGATCCTTGAGGTAAAGAGGGCTGGAAGGAGTAAAGAGCACATTGTACAAAAGTGAAAGTATATGAGCATTCCGGCGAAGGCGAATTGGCAACCACTTGAGCTTTACACGGAATTCGGAAACATGGTCATATTTGCGCAAACCAAAAATGAACCTTATACAAACATTTTGAAGTCGCTCAAGTTTATCGAGTTGTTCTTGGGTAAGGTCAAGATAGCTGACATCAGCATAATCAAGGATGGGAAGAAGAAGAGATTGTGCAAGCGCAATCTTGGTGGCAGTCGGAAGAAAATGCCGCAGCCGCCTCAAAGTTCCGGCAGATGCAAACAACTTGCGGCTAACTTCCTGCAGTTGGAATGTATGCTGGGTCCATATCCTATGTAGTTAATGGCAATATGGGAGAGGGGTAAGCACAAAGGAAGGCTCAGCGCAAAGAGCAAGTAACAAAGCCAAAATTGGGTACGTGAGACAGGGGGACATTTTTTAAGGAAATAGCGAGTGAGACGATTCTCCATTCTGTGATAAAATTATCTAAGGGAAAACGTAAGAATTGCTTTTTTTAGAATGGTTGCTCTATTTTGGGAATATATTTGTGTTCTTGTGAATTGTGGAGTTCTATGGCCAGTATTTTACACTGAAACAAAAAAAGTAGTTCAGTTACCAAAGTTTCGGTTGCTGGGTGGGTACGAAATTATTGGAACTTGCGAACTATGACTTACTACTCGTAGCAACAAAACAATATTTTTATTTTGTTTTGTATTATTTTATTAAAATTTTATTTTCTAATAACTAATGTTTGCTCAAATTTAAAGTTAGAGAACTGTTGGGTTATCCTTTTTTAGTGTAGTTGAAAAACGTTGAAATAAGAGGAATAACACGACTACATCACATCCTTGAAAGTTATTCAGTAAACAGAAACACTAACAAACTTAGAACCTGCTTTCAACATTAATTAATTGACTTTTTAATCCCCCGACGGTAAAAGTAAGTTTGAGGTGTGTTGCTGTGTATCTGTGTATATGTGTGTCTGTCTCTGGCATCATAGCGTCCAAACGGGTGAACCAATTTCGATTTAGTTTGTTTTTGTTTGAAAGGTGATTTTGTCGAGAATGTTCTTAGCTGTTTGAATAAAATCGGTTCAGCCGTTCAAAAGTTATGAGCATTTCACTGTTTGAATCGGGGTGTTTTCGCAAGATATCGTGTCATAATTACGTGTTCAATAGATTGCCGACCGAAGCGTATCTACTATGTACCAGATAAATTATGTAGCATGAAATAAAAATATATCGAGGGTTTTTTAAATTTTGAAATTTTACTTGTCTATTTTTCTTTCAAACTTGCCTAACTACAAACAGAATCAGCAAAGCAGTTCTAATTCCGAAATCACCATTTTATTTAGTTTGAAAATGTTAATCGAATCTCAGTTCGAAATTCAAAAGCGATGAAACAGCATACGAGCCCATAGTTCAAGAATTCAATTAAAGAAGTATAATCAAAGTTCTTTGTACAAAGAGTTGCGGAGTGCGGAGGTCTCGATCAAACAGCCAATATTTAGTTTTAATTAACAACTCCATTCCATTAATGTTTGAATTTGAACGAAGAAAGTACAGAACTTTGCAAATACATTTATTTGCATCTGCAAGTAACGAGGGCATATAGAGAAAGCGAGGAAGCATAGAGATGTAGAAGTTGCGAAGAGGCGTCATGTCCGCACGTTTTATGACGGCCCCAGGGGATGGGTTTATTCCACATTACTTTGTAGAAAACAAAGAGTTTTAAAACTTCAAAATGTGTGACGGTTTACAACCGCAACGTTGTGTACGATGCCTATAAACAGCTACTGTATATATGCTACGTTTATGGGCAGAGCCGTGCCCGCCAGTGGCTCGTGTGTTCCCATCTCATTCAAAGATTGAGTTCACTCGCGGATTTTTATGTTTCGTTCAGTCGTTCACTAACTTCTTTATTGACTGAACTTATTTATTTAGACAACTTGTACTTACTTATTCTTTTACAACGTGTTTTCGAACAGCGATCAAATAACTATAAATAAGGAAAACTTTTCGGAAGTAGCAATTCAAGTAATATTAACGTAGAGGAGTTTATCTGCCATCAATTCAGTATTTCGAGGATAAAATGTAATAACTGTTCCCTGAAGGAGCATTCTTAAACGGGAAAATATTACTGATTGTATTCGATTCGAAGAAAGTTGTGTTCAAATGGGAAAATATGGATTAGGGAGCCATTGAACCTCGCTCACGGCTCTGGCACGACCATTTGCAAATATAAATGAAAGCCCGGATTTACCCTTTTCATGTTTTTGCGAAAAATGCAAAGCTTTTGAGAGTCTAAACAAGTGCTGAAGAGATAGAAAGAAGAACTTCAATAAAACTTGACAAATGATGACGTCAAACAGTTGGCAAAAATGTTTCGGTGGTGGAACCAAATCGGGGAGAGCTCTCATATTTGACACTTTCTTTGAAAGTTAAATATTTCAGGGTTCTTGTGAACTGGTAGACTGTTCAGAGTGAGGAATGGATGATATCATTTCTTCTGATTCGTCATACATAGGAATAAATTACACGATGAGTTTGTGCTTTTCCTTTGCGTACATTTTGTGTGTCGTTTCGGAGAATTTTCATGTCTTCTTGTAATGAATGTGTAAATAAAATGTGTAGCATTTGAACGTTCGCTCTCGTTCTCGTAATAATACGGTTATGTCAAAGGGCAATTTGTTCATGGTTGAATCAACAGATGTTTTATTGCCGGTGAAATATTTTGTAATGAAGGAAATTATAAATCTTCGCAATCATTCTATGCAATATGGTTGGTGTGTTGGTTTTGCCTGAGCAAATTATGAATCGTAAGGCCCTTTGTAACACGATTAAAACGTACTCTCTGATATAGTATAGGTAGGAACACTTAGAAAATCAAGTTACTATTATGATATTACAGACAATAGCCGAGATTTAGTTTCTGAACTATTTTAGACACAATATTCAGCATGAGTCGGGTAAGTCAATTATATGGGTATATCATACCCTGGCATTGATGAGGTTTTAGTAATGTGAAACTGAGATCCTCCAATTTCTATCAAGCCTACGTAGTGTTTCACATACATGTTTTATTTTTAAATAAAATAATTAAGATGATCTTGATGTTAATACAACATTACATTAATTAAGCATAATTAATCAGCACAAACATTTCTCCCACCTTTAGGTGCATACAGTGTAGGCTGAAGGCACAATCGGTCACATAAAAAAAAACTACCCTTAAAATAAACAAATACCTCACAATTCGTCAAATTAATCGTAGGTTTAGGTAACGAAACCCAACTCGAGCTATTAATATATTTTTTTTCGTTCACCTGCCGATAAAACCATCAAATTCATACGGAGCCCAATAAGTCGAATGTGACATTTATTAGCCACCCTTATCACATACACAATTACATTTACCTACAATACCGTATATTAAAATGATCAATAATATCTAATGCTCAACGTATTTGTTACGATGTGTTGAGTATCAGATACTGATCAGAAACAGCTTGTTATTTGTTTTGGAGTACAATAAAGAAGTATCTTATTACTGATCTATCTATATGAAAATATTTGACAGTAACCGACCTGCGTAAATAGGATATAAAAAACCGGCCAAGTGCAAGTCGGACTCGCGCATGAAGGCTTCCATACCATTATCGCAAACAACGGCAAAAAAACACATTTTATATGTTGTATGGGAGCACCAGTTAATTTTTTTTTTCTGTTTTTAGTATTTGTTATTATAACGGCGACAGAAATACATCATCTGTGAAAATTTCAACTGTCTAGCTATCACGGTTCATGAGACACAGCCTTGTGACAGACAGACAGACAGACGGACCGCGGAGTCTTAGTAATAGGGTCCCGTTTTTACCTTTTGGGTACGGAACCCTAAAAAACAATATTTGGGGAGCGGGCAGAATTTTATAAAACGTGTGGAGATTAACCAGGCATTGTTCGACGCGTCGGGCTGTTTGTATGTGATTTTAAATGTTTGTAAACGCACTACGATACAAGAGAAATTCCTAGTGCGGAGCAACGTTCTTTTAATTTTTGAGATCACCAGTTCGCATCGAGTTTTTAGAGGCGTTAGCACAAATCTCGTCGACTTTTTACGTGACCAGAGGGCCGGCCTTTTCTTCGGCCAGAGAATCAGCATTTCCATTCAACGTGGCAATGCTGCCAGCGTTCTGGGCACGTTTCCCATTGCAATCGATGTGGACGAATTTTTTTATGCGCAATGAGCCCTTTTCTCTCTCCCCTTGGTATAAAGTTTTGTTTCGTTATTAGTCTTATATTTGAGTATATTCAATTGTAGATATTACAAAGGAATAAGTAAATATTACTTGTTAAAAGCCTGCTTTCTATTATCATCATGCTGTTAGCCTTATCACAATGTATTTAAGGTAGGTACAACATGTTGCCATACTACTCTATGAATGTCTTCATCAAGTTAATCCCCCTCTTCTAGATATAACATATAGCATGCAGTCCATCCATCGTATCTTTCGTCTTTCCCCCCTTCCCTTACACAAAACCTTTCTCGTACATTACATATCCATACCATTACAACCGATTTCCATGCAACTTTTCAGTCAGCGGTCCCACTTTCAAACTTTCTCTCATTACCAAGCAATGTGTGACATACAATTTTAATGGTAAAACATTACATGTTAACCTACGGGTTTCTGACGATAATTGCCTGGATATTTGATGGATCAATATCAATTAAACGATATTTGGCTCCAATTGGATCGGTTGTCGCAATTAATTTCATTGGAATCCAATCAAATGAATTGATTACAAAAACGAATGTGTTAAGTGATCGCCATCATCGTGTGACATCATGTTTATTGATTTCATCTACAGGTACATAATATTAATTTCATTAGTTTGTTGAAATGAAATATCTTAAATATCATAATTTTATTTATCTGCTAATTAAGAAACGTTTTGAAGTGAAAACTTCTTTAACCCCGTTGTTCTTTTTAACTCGATGAAACGAAAAAGCGACATTAAATTAAAAAAAAAAAATTGCAAGAAAATACTACCGACTTCCAAATAAGAAAACTACAAAGTGAAAAATAACTTTATTTTTGGAAGTCGTTCTTTGGTAGGTTATTTTTTTTGCGTTATGGACACCGACTTCCACAAGCAAAGTTATTTTTCACTTTATAGTTTTCTTTATTGGAAGTCGGTAGTATTTTGTTGCATAAAAGTGTTTTTTATTTTTACACTTTTTATTTGTACCTACCTAATAGGCAAGTAGTTAAGTAAGGTACTTATAATGTCAGAATATATTACCCGAATATCATGAAACTGAACATAACCGGTGAAATGAGAGTGTACCAAGGTGAACTGTACACATCTGCGTACCCCTTTAGAGCGTACTGGCGTGATGTTATGTTAATAAACAAAAAACAGACATGCGATTACAGCAATCCCGAGAGATTTTCCGTTATTTATTGAAGAGTTCTGTTCTATATCGCCGAAATTCTTCATCAGATCTTCACCAAATTAAAATGGGACCAATTTCGGAACATACTCTTTCAAACAAAAAATAATTTTCAAAATCGGTCCACAATTGACGGAGATAATAATGTCGAACATAGAACCTCCTCCTTTTTGGTAAGTTGGTTAAAAAGAGACAAACACAATACATCTACAGGATTTAACGTACGAGAGAATAAGACAGAATACATTTTGAAGGTGTCACTTCTGCCACGTGCGAATTGTTTTAACAGATATTTTTAGCATTTACTAATGACACTTGGTTCGGGACCGAGAGCTTTCACAAACTTTCAGAATGTATTATTATTTTTATACAAGTCGTCATTCATTTCCTAACCTCGCGGGAGATATGGATAGATATTATTTCCGTAACCATGGTAACAAATCAACTGAGATAATGTTCGTCGGTACAATATTGCAAAAGCTCCGGGTATTTTTCACCCGCTATTGTTAAGCCAATTTATTGTTCAACTTTCATCATACCAAATTGTGAATGAAATTATCATCTCAAAAATATTTTCTGTATGAAAGATTTGGGGAAGTTTGTTATTTTTGGTTTTATTTCGAATTATGAATGTATCTGTGTACTAAAATATATGGGATTCATAGAAATAGTTGTGGCCATCCATAGCGAGCCTTTTCACATGAAACTTTTAGTACGTACTAGCTGTGTCCGCGACTTCGCTCCCGTCAACTTCCTACCCTACACTACTTAAGGGCTTATTACACTACACGGTATTCAGGGTCCTGAATACCGGGTCACTAAACCATTCCGAAGCAATAAGGTCGATATTATGAGAACCCTAACTCCCTAAAAGTTATTACACTACCCTGCATTAGAGTTTAGGGCCCTGAATACCGTGTAGTGTAATAAGCCCTTTACTTAGACCGACCTACCCTCCTTACCTACCTACCCTACATACCTTGCTACCTACAGTACCTATCCTACCTGCCTGCCATTTTTTTTTGTAGTTTCATTCTTCCGCGGCGAATCTTAACACCGCCATTCAGAAAATGACGTCATATGCACAACGCCATCTATCGAATATGGAGTTCAACTGTTCGAGTATCTGAATTGCGTGTGTTGTGATATTTTACTTCTTGAACTCTTAAAATTCATCTAACTTTTGATAGAATCAACGGATTGCGAGGAAACAAAAACTAAATAATACTTTAAGCTACGCGTTGTAATTACCTAATTAATAACAAACACGTTAAAACAATAAGCTTAAGACAACAAGAACAACCTGAGACACAACTTAGTATCAAAATTCAATCTAACTAAACTAATATAGTGTAAGCAAATATTTATATTTACCTCGCCGTCTTCGTTGGCCTGAACTCTAAGTCAAACGAAACGCCTGACTTCGTGCTAAATATTGTATTAATTACTTACCTTCAGCTAAGCTACAATTATAAAGATTAAAAAATACCCTAAAACTCCATAAACAGATTGGTTCATAAACAGATCGTTTAGTATTGCAACAGTACAGCCTTGGTAATAAGCGATGTATATATAAACAGTCCTTAGAAACGACAGAAAATAACTGTTACAATAACAGTTCTAAGGTCTACAGGATTCATAGAGCTTGGATAGAATATTTGATGATCGTGATGGTCGATAAAAAATAGATTCAAATAGGTAATTATGTAATAAGTAACAATAATAGTGGTCAACTCAGTACGCCTGACAAAAACGTGTTAGCAAATTAGCAAGCAACAAAAAGCGTGCCCACTCAAACAGGCATTACAATTTACTGATTAGTACTACACTAAAACAACACTCGGGAAAAGTGTTTCTTTTTATAGATATTCTCCTGAGAAAGAGCATGCCTAGTATCAATTACTTTCTTTTCGTTTTGTCAGAATTAAGGAAATTGGTCTTACTTAGACAGGTACATGCTCTTGTCGTAAACTGAAATGCGATGAAGGTGGTTAAGAATTTTAGTTAGCCAGTGTTTTGTTAGCTTAGCTTGCATGGCACATCTCATGACATTTCTCTTCCATTCACCCACCGTTTTAAAAGGTAAAAATTAAAATACAATAAAAAAAAAAATAGTTAAAAAAACTTTTTTTAAACAAGTTTTTTTCGTATTCTTCTCAGCAAACACTTTCATTTGATACCCATATCATGGCAGCGTACAAAAAATAACTAGTCCGCCATTTTGGGTCGTCCGCCATATTGGATTTAGAATGAAGTAACTTAGCTAACCATGCATTGTCGTCCAAACTAAACTGTATGCAAAATTTCATCTTACGAGTAATCGGTGGAAGATAACTGCTTAAAATTTAGTTGCAAGATTTGACCCGAACACACTTACATACATAAATAAAAATAAAAAAGGAAGGAGGTTTTCCCCGCGATATCGCTTCCGTGGTATATCCCACAGGAAGCACGGTTCCGTGATTAAGTATGTCACTTAGCGAAGAAAATTATATAGCTTTCAATCAGTAATTGAATATTCTGATTGGAGAAATGCTTCTAGAAATTACCTTTAGACTTAGTTTAATTTACGTGATATTACTTTTACAAAGCGCTGTTGACAAATATATTCTAAGAGCTTATTTTCTTGACTGCAAAATATTCAATCCTTACATTAGCGACTTATATAAACTTCAAAGAACGTAGGTAGATGATATATCACAAAATTGCTCACTTCAAACATGACTGACAACTTTTTGTAACATTTTATTTGGCACTCAAAGAGGTAAACTGTCTCTGATCTCACATCTTTCAGTAAATCGCTCACCGAAGCCTGCGAACGTTTCTCAATATTGAGACGCAATACTTACAAAGAAAGGAAAAACCTTCTTAATGGTTATTACTTTCGTAGGCACGTTTTTGACGAAAAAAGTTAATGAGAATTACTTAAAGCCTGTAAGCCTTAAGTGTAAACGAACCGACAAAATGTGGAGCGAAGAAGTGGCAACGTTTTTCAACAGCCAGACTTTTTTCTGCGGTAGTGTTTTGTTGCAACGCTTGTTATGTAAGTTATACATGTGTATAGTTCTCGCCAAACTTCTGGGCCGCCCTGAAGTTGGTTTACCGGATGCGCGAGGTACGAAACGATGCTGTTTTTGTAAGCGACTTACTACTGCACAGCCATTGTAGCCAACTACAAGGCGGCAAAGTAGTTTGGCGATAACTATATATAGAATTGTCAGATATATTAAATAGGTCCAATTTAATATATCTTTCAATACAACATATTTGTCAAAAAAAGTGTAGGTACAAAAAAAAATGAATAAATAAATGATACATTTTAGTGACAGGTGTTGTTCAATAAACCAGAAATAACATACCTATATGAAAGAAACCTACAATTTTGTGTCATACCGTATCACAGTGTTTTATAGACCCAAAAAAAGTGACATCGGCTTTTTATTGGCTATTTCTACTTAATAGTTTATTACAAATGCACGAGTAGAACTCCCATGTGTCAATTTTGCGTAGTTGATTTTTAAAAAAATCGTAAAGTTTTCGTAACCTTGAAGCCCAAAAGACCTAAAAAAATTCGTAAAAAATAAACTGTACATAATTGAGCTTTATTCATATTGCAGGTTTATTAAGCAATTTAAGGAGAAAATTATCCCGTAATTATGTAATCAAAAACAATAATAGAACACACGAAAAAAAATGTTTTACCGAAATCACTATTTATTTTTTTATTCATATTCTAGCTCGAAGTAGAACCTCTGTCTGGTACAAATAGATTGCTTTTACTAAGGTTTATCACCCATAAAAATATTACTTTCAACTTGGGCCTAGGTTTCGAGAAATTGATTTTTATGTACCGAGGTCAAAATTCCAAATTTAGGGGTGTCACAAAGGTCAATTAATATTGGCGTTTTATAATCAACTAAAGTTAATTATAATTTAGTTTAAAAGTATTTATGACTTATCGATCAAAGTGCACGTTGCAGATATAGTCTATTGAATCGTAAACAACAACACCCATGATAACACAGATAGGTTAAGTAGAAGGTAAACGTGGGGACTCCTGTGTATATAGACAGACAGGGATCGATTTCAACAAAATTTTTTCAAAGTGTGAAAATGTTAATGCTATTTTTAGTGTTTTTCGTCGCAGAGAACGTCATTAAACGAGTCGGTAACATATATTCCACAAGCCTACAGCCTAGGTACATCAAATTTCGTTCGATCCTACATCGCTGAAGCAACTTTTGTACGAGTCAAAATCAAAAACTCAAAATATTTTTATTACAACTTGGATTAGTTGAAATAAAAATATTAATACATTTTTATTTTGACTCGTATAAAAGTTACTTTTGAATTGTCAGCAAAAATGAAGCTAGAGTCACGGGACTATAGGGACAGTTGTCAAAAGAGAAATCTCTGCCATCATTTGATTAAATAAAATAATTGCGTGTATTAAATGGAATAAAATAAAAATAAAATAAGCCTTTATTAATACACATCACATCACATCATCAGCCTATTAATGTTCCCACTGCTGGGACACAGGCCTCCTCTCTGTGAGAGGGAATGGGCCGTAATCCACCACGCGGGCCCATTGCGGGTTGGTGGATGTCACATGTCTTCGAATTTTTGGTTCTAGGACATGCCGGTTATTAATACTATATAACTATAATTAGTTTTAGTGAGATTTATATCGTGTTCCCATCGGAAAAAATGGGAATTAGAATTACTTGACTATTATTCAATTAAATTTAATTCGTTGGTTATATATTTTGTGTACAATTTCACGTGGAAAGTGTTTTAAAATCAATTGTTCGAATTATACCATTATAGAAGATAAAAGACCTGCTGATTTTATGTGATAAAATCTAATCGTCGCAAATGGTCAAAATAGAGACAACCCTAACACATATTTTTGAAAATCATTTTCTCAAAACCTAGGCCCAAGTTGCAAGTAATATTTTTATGGCTGATAAACCTTAGTATAAGGAATCTGTTTGTACCAGATAGAGGTTCTACTTCGAGCTAGAATATGAATAAAAAAATAAATACTGATTTCGGTAAAACATTTTTTTTTGCGAGATCTGTTATCGTTTTTGATTACTTAAACACGGCATCATTTTCTCCTTGACTTGCTTAATAAAACTGCAATACGAACAAAATTCAATTGTGTACAGTTTTTTTTATACGATTTTTTTTTTGTTCTTTTGACCTTAAAGGTCACAAAAACTTTGCGATTTTTTTAAAAATCAGGTATTCAAAATTGGCACATGGGAGTTCTACTCGTGCATTTGTAATGAACTATTAAGTAGAAATAGCCAATAAAAAGCCGATGTCACTTTTTTTGGGTCTATAAAACACTGTGCGTATCTGTCGCCTCTTTAAAAATAAGCACTTGATTTGAAATCCATAGATTTATGGTAAACGTTTGACACTCTAAGTGTAGTACCCAAAATTTAAATACCTATGTGGAAACCTGACAATCTCTCCTTCCTCCTGAAAATCAAAGGCAAAGAAAAAGTAAAGATCACGCAAGACATCCTTAGTTAATATATTTCCAAGATTTCAACATCAATCTTACAAAAGTAAATGAATGAGCCAGCGATTTTGCTAAAGACCCAGACTTTTAGGCCGTAATCCAGCTAGGCGTTAACACTAAGACTCCCTGAGGATCCATAACTCACTCGTTTGCACCTTTTTCTTGTAATTAACTTCTCGCCTCTTACCTGAAACAAATAAATTTACGATATAAATAGATTGCTCACAAAGATTATATTCAGTTATGGCGACAATAAAATTGGTTATAAAGATTTTAAATATTTGCGTTGTGACTTGTAACCTAATATATAGCAAGGCACATTTACATTGTTCCCGTAAATGATAAATTGATAAAATTGTATTTCCTATCATCATTTAAGACATAGACATGCACCGCGGGACAAAGATATTATCTCCCCGAAGTGTCGCATCGACATCGACCGGTCCTGTACTTTTCGCATCGCTCTCATCAGCCTCACTCACTCTTCTGTTCTAATCACTGGCATTTTCATAAATGGCTTGTGTAACCACGGTACTGGCAGCAACATTAAGAAAAATCCGTCACAAGTTGCAGAGGTTTGGTTTGTTGAACCAACTTTTTTTTTGTAATAAATGGAAAGATCACATATAAGTTTTCATACAAAACTATTTTTAGTTTTTTGTTTTTCATTGTAATTACAAAGTAAAATCCAAACGAAAATATTTTTTTGAATCCAGTACCGAAAACACCCCGACAGTTTGCCGATCAAAGCCGAGCCCGTGTGACGTCACAACGTTAATTTCTACTCATTGTGGCACATAGCTTATACAGTGTTTTGACTTATAACCAATTCCATCTTGTTATTATCGTCAATATATTGATTAATATCGAATACATTGATCATAAATATCGAACCTTAAAAGTTATCGTGCTTGCTTCGCATCATTATGTACGAATATTACAAATAACTCCCCATTATTATGTGATTCGCGCAATACCCAACCTAGCAAACTGTACTAAAGTTTTGAGAAATGTTCTATGTCTAACTAGATTCCAATTAGAATATGTTAATTATGTTGTTATCTTGTTCTAATTTAGTATTAGATTCTGATTAATTTCTTAATTTGATCATTAAAGATTGAGAAAAGTAAATTTTTAAGGGAACTTTCGAGCAAAGTTGACATTTTTGTATAATTACGTAACTTGAAAACATGATTTTTTGTTTATGGAGATATATTCATTATTTTAATTTTAAATGACGGATATAGGCGTAAAACTAATATTTCTGTTTGAATTGTGAAAATCGGTCGACGCATTTAAGAGATATTTGAATATGTACCGAATTAATATTTTCACGTTTTTGTTCTACAAAGTTTTTTAGTGTTTGTAATTATAATAAATAGATATTTGTGTTTAATATTATAAAGGGATATGCAAATAATAAAAAATACCGAAAATTTTAAGGATGTTATGCAAAAAATAAATAAAAATAAAGGCTCCACAGATTTCGGGTTGTATAATATTTAGTGGTACCTATGAAGTTTTTTGATATCTGAAGTCGAAGTTGCGCGCCAATCGTGTTTGTTAGCTTTTTATTTTACACGAATATCACCTACCCATATGTAACAACAATTACATTATGACAATTATGTTTCTAAATGTAATGTGTACAATGAACAACAATGACAAACTCCGGTCGCGGTCCACTATCACGTAATATTCATTACGACTACTTTACTTAAGCTCAATTTTTCCAAATCGTCCATCAGATGGATATCTTTTCTAAATTTGCCTTTATGAATCCTTTATCACACATGTCTAAATAAAATTTGCTGTTATAAATAATATTTTTGCACTAATTTTCGGATATTTTTAGTCAATTTACGTGACACTGTACCTATGGTGAAATTCCTTGAACGTTATGACGTCACCAACATGGCGACCAATCATGGCCCGTTCGTAGACAGGTGGTTCTTTTTAAAATTTTATCGATTTTCAATTGCTTATAATAAATTGAAAAAAAATATTTAAGAGATTTTTGCAACGACAATATAATTTATGATATGTAAAGTTACAAAATAAATTTTAAAAATCGTATTTTTTTTTAAATTCAACAACCCAATTGGACCACCGTCTGACGCCGATATTTTCAAAGCACATTCATATTACTCTTAGTAATTATGACCGTGTCCGTGAACGATTAGTGCCTTCCTCCTGCCTAGGGCTTCACCTAGCACTAAGTACCAGGCGGTAAAGGTCAGACGTACGCCACGCTAAGCCGAGCGACGCTACGTAAGCGTCTGTCAATGTCAGTGTCACGAGGAAGGAGTGGGGCACTAAAGTGTGTTACTATAGGTACGAGTTACGTAATGGCTGCAGGAAACTTCACTTAAAATCATGTAAAAAGGCGTTTTCCCTCATTGCCAACCCCATTCGATGGGGTCCTTCTTTACCCCCGGCCACTTTTCCACTTGGTGGTCGGTGCGGAACGCACGGAAATGTTGGAAATCTTCAAAGGACCATAACTTGGGTTGCATATAGGGTTTCTAGAGCTGCGGTTGGGCTTAAATTGTTGCAATATAATAAAGTTCAAAATGTACAGAATTTTGTTTGTCGAAAAACGCACAGTTTATGACTTTTAGACCAACAAGTGAAAAGTCTCAAAATTTCGCAGATTTTCGCGTAGTGCGGCGCGAGCATAATTTTTTTGAAGTTGCAAATTTAGATTAACACTACCCTAATTGGCCCATACAACATACTAAAAATCCAGAACTACATCAAACTTTCCGATTTTAATGTCGATTTCTAAAGGGCCAATAAGCTTTCCAGACATACTGTCCTACTACCGTGCAATAAATCTTTGAATATAGAGAAAGCGCCAGCATTAATCCCCACACTTACTCAAAGTGAGAAGAAACTATAAGTCAAACTATTTATAAAGGAAGCTACAAAGTCTCTTGAAAAAATATTGCAACTTCGCATCGAACCGTATCTATTGCCATTCAACTGGACAAATAAATTCAATGCAGAAAACAGCAAGATACAGCGTTCACAGCAATAAAACTAAAAAGAAAACTGTATGTATTCAATAATAGCGAAAAAATTGCAAACGCGAGCAAAAAACGAAGGACAGCAGTCCCAATGCTGCACGCTGTATGAATTCGATAACTGGTGGAAATAAAAGAAGAGAGTGTTATGAACAAAGAAAAATAAAAAAATTCTGAAAACTAAACTATAAATCTATAGGCACTTTTTCTTTTATGAATAGATGGAAATGATGTAAGAAAAGGGAATAAATGATAGCCAAACTGATGGAGGACTGAATAAAAAAAAGAAGAAAACACATATCCCAAGAAATATGGTATTTTTTTTCAATTATCTGAACTTTTATTTATTTGTTGTCATTTTATTGAAGGCAACCAATCACACCAGGTTTACATATAACCCCCCTTCACCATTGTGTAACGAATCTAGTGTTTATGTTATAAATTAGGTAGGTACTCAGTTCAAGGCCTCAGTTTTAAAACATATCATCGAAACTATTCATGAACATTTACTCAACGTGGGCCTCATAGTAAAACAATCAACATTTGAGCCGTCTAACAAACGATCCTTCTGTATCTACACTATGCTATTTGGCTCAAAGAGGGTTGTAGTAATTGCCGCACACTCTTCACTATTTCCGCTGCAAGTAAATCTAATTGGCCGGGTGCCCTCGGTGCTACTAATAGCGAGTATATCACAGCGTAGCGTAGCATAGCACAGCATGACTTGACATGGGTAATTGGAACTCTAGGAAAATGTAATATAAAGATCAAAATTAAAGCGTTGGCCCGTTTTAAAGTAGTTTCAGAAAGTGGTCAGATAACTTGTTGTTATAATTTGATCGTCTGCCAAATTGCTGCTCGTCACATCAATGTTTTGGCTTGTTGTTAAGTTTTAATGGTTGCCTGCCATGTTGGAGTAGTGGTCGCTACCACTGGTTGGGCAAAATGTTAACTATTGTGTTTTTACTTCTGATATATTCTCGGTAGCTCCCCGTAGTCCATTCTGTAATAGACCGAGGTAATAAAGGAACTGCGTAAATGGGACTTAAGTATAACTGGCTAAATACGCGTGTACCGCACTGCTATATAAATCTATCCCTGCTTTACCATTCCAGGAAAAAAAGTTGGTTTCTCATATTCAAAAAACAGCATTCTGAAACAATTTATCCGCTTCGCCTTCCGCTAACACTGCACCCATTTCCCAGTATGACTCTTTGTGCTTTGTTTTCATTTTCATAAAAACTTTTCTTTCTGCTTTCTAAACGGTAAATTGTACAGCATTTTGTAATTGTATCTTGTTTTCATTAGAGCCAATTAGTCTTTGTTTACATTTACTTTACGAAAGAGGGTTAGTTGGCGTTTTTAAAACTGCCTTGAGATTAATTTTAATTGCCGTTATTTGTTCTCATAATTTTATTCAAAAGCAGGCTTTTAAATTTCATTTTAGGAACTACAAGTACTAAAAAAGAATGATTTTATGAGCTTTCTCGCTAGAAAGTTTTGTCAAAAGAAAGAAAATTGTCTTTAGAAACCGCACCTGGCCTTTCTGAAGAGACCACGTGCATGTGTGACTGAAATGTAAGATGCATGACCGTAAATAAAGCAAAAGAAGTATAAAAAGATATGCAGCAGGTGGCGTTCTGTAGTTTCTGCCGTTGCTGGTCGCTGACAGTACTCCACTTATTATGAACTCTTAATGCTGAGCAGTAGTAGACTCAATTGATTCCATCTCGTGCCGCTCATAAAATTGTATTCACAAGATATCAGACTCTTCCTGTAAAGCATCTCTAAAAACTTTTCTCTTTATTTCGTATTTTTTTCGACTGCTGGTTTCTTGGATTTTTATTTATAGCTGTATCATTCAAGGCAGGAAATGTACTGCGACATGGTTCGGACA
This sequence comes from Anorthoa munda, assembly GCA_945859665.1. NCBI lineage: Eukaryota > Metazoa > Arthropoda > Insecta > Lepidoptera > Noctuidae > Anorthoa > Anorthoa munda. The sequence goes on along the minus strand of OX243911.1, from coordinate 28,832,027 downwards.
CCGCACTATTTTTATATTCTCTGGTACATCTTGCTTGTCTATTGAACTGGTTCCAAGTTATTTCTTTGTATTGTTTTCTTACTGCGTATGCTTACATGGCTGTTTTGCATTTTGGTGATACAATTGGGCAGAGGTAAAAATTAATTATCTTCTTTTTATACATACATAAAATCACCCCGTTGGAGAACGGCGCCATTGAAGTAGACAGAAAATACAGAAATAACAAAGAACAAAAAAAATATAACACCTGTCCCCTACTCATCTGTCTAACTACAAATTTCTATGTCTGTCTAAAACTATCCTCTATAAATATTAGCTTCCTATCTAAGTAACATCATCAATGTTGCATTATCATGGCGCAGCATCAATCTTTCAACATCACTTCCCCTATTTCCCCCAAAAGTTGGCGCCATCTATTCCCCTGTGGGATAAGCGGTGATGGTTAATTGGCACCTGTCAATACGAATCACTAATTCATTGATCATGTGTCATGTTGATGGACATCCGATAAATCGGTCCAATGCGTTGCTTTATTATATTTATAGTCATTTGGAAATCACGCTTGTTGTTGATGACGCATGAAACATTTTAATATGAACTTAAACTTTTGATCTAGGTCTTGAAGGGTAAAAGATGACCGGAAGAAGGAAAGATTGGTCTCATAAGTGTTTTTCAACATGTATAAATTCCTAAGCTAATCCGATGTTGAGGTAGACTAGATTTGAAAATAAATAGATCTAAAGAGCTGGAAGTCATGGCCTTTGATGATGCAGGCTGACAAACAATAACAGTAAATAACAAACAGAAAAATATGCAATCGAGGTTTTTTGACATGACTAAGATACTGAGGTGCTAGACAATGACTATCTATCAGCGACAATTATTGTCGAAAAGTCAAAAATGTTCGGTGACAATGCGATATCGAAACGTCATATGATCAATCCATGAGTTTGGCATTTTGATAATTACCGCTAATACAATGAAAATTCGTCTCGAAACCGAAAGAGCCTCTGGACGATTCACAGGACATAAAAATAAAAACAGATGTTATGGACCGACAACAAATAAATAGTATCAATATATCCGACATTTTCTCTTCCATATAGCAACGTATTAATATTTAATGACGTGAAATGACTCGGAAAAAGCAAGTTCATTTCTCTATCATTCCTCGATCGTATATTTTCCTTCTGAAAAAGTCGCTGATGATGGATAGCTTCCTCCGACCGACCATTGTCATTAATATTTCAGATAACAATATTGTCTAACGTAGTGTGAAAGTCTCGGACAATATGGATCGACTGATTGAAGGCTGGGTCAAGCTGGTCTGGAACAATTTGCTAAGGAACTAGAATAGACTAGTAGTTTATTACAAAAATAATGTAATAGGACGTTTTATGTTTAATAAGGCTTAAAAGGTATAAGGAATACGTACAGAGATATGACGATTATTATTATGAGATTGATATCTGAAAGTTTGGAATACGAGTATTTAGTATAGCAAGCCGACTCCAAATAAATTCAAACTAATTTATTTCAATTTCACAATTCACTCTTGAATTGTCAAGGGTTCGGCGAGTATCAAAACGAAGATCTCTATGGAATAATTAATATAAGGGGCTGCTCGTAGATCACAAAAGCCGAGTATTGATATTGCTAAACGCTAGAGAGAGATCATACCCTATAATAGCCAAATCACAATACTGAGTATTTTGGTCTAGAGCAGTAACAAGATCAGAAAATGAATTCTAATTATGATTGTTCCTCGACGCGTGATCATTAGAGCAAGATCACGGGTTCAATGCTCGCCTGAGTCAGAGACCGAAATAACGAGACAATTAGCGAATGTGTTTCTAAGTTGTATATGCAGAATTCATTTCTGCATCTTTCCACTAGTATACGGGCTAAAATGATAATATCATGTATTCCCAGAAAGGTTGGGCAGACTATAGTACATACATACATAAATTCACGCAGTTCTCTCATGGGTGTAGGCAGAAACTACTTTTAGACCGTCTTGTATCCAGGTATTTTAACAAAAAATAAACTGACGCTTGTAAGACTAATCCGATCCATACTATTGAAAGTATTTCTGTCGGTGTATCTGTCTGCTTGTTACTCTTTCACGCCTAAACCGCTTAACCAATTTTGATGTATTGGTATAAAGCAACATTGGACGTTGGCGAAGGGCATGGGATATTTTTTTTATTTTGGAATACTTATCTTAGGATAATTACCGACTGTCACACGTGTAAACAGTTGGAAACAACATAACTCAAGCTCACACTTGTAAAAGGAAACTCATCAAAGCAATTAGGTAAGTGAATCCCAATAGACTTCAAAAAGCAAACAAACCCTGAAAATCAATTCCTAAACAAACAGTGTGACGTCACGTGGGATACTCGTTTATCGTCATTTCCGCACGATTTAGTTTCATTATGTAAATATGGCCGGCGGCACTGACGCCACAAGAGGGCCGTCCCTAAGGACCTTTGTTGGCCCACAGGAGGAATTAGGGCCAAAAGTTGTGGGTAGAAGGACAATTATTTAACGCAACCTTTGTCAGGCCCTCTAAGAAATCTTCACAATATCATAATAGCCGAAATAAGGTAACTTTTAATACAAATAAGATACTCCAGAGATATTTGTTAAGATTCCATTCAAAGGAATATTTCCAAATGGTTTATTTTCAATGAATAGCGCTTTCATAAAGTTTGTAGCTGAATTATTTCATAATAGAAATAATATCTGAATGTTTGAGAGGTTCACAAAATTATTAAGATACGTAAATTCAGAATGAACTTAGAATTCATGTTTTTAAGTTTTGATGGAGGACCTAAATGCGAATAATAAAAAAAGAATTTTGTACACGGGTTTTACTGAGATTCTTCAACCAAAACCACTTAAGTATATTAGTGAATAACATAACATCTCGCCTGTGTACAGTCGGTAATAGCTGTTACCTGACCAATCCTGCCGTTAGACGACCCACTAACAGTTAGACGATTTTGAACCTACTGCAATTACCAGTAGATTAGATTTTAGGGTGGGGCAGATAGCAGCTGTTACCGACTGTACATCGAAGGTTTGGGCAGAGGTGCACCTATAGTGCAGGCACATTTCGCCAGTTATGTTTAAGTCTTATGTAATAGGGGCTGAGTTCATTGCCATCAACCGGGCACAAGTCCAGACTCCGGCCTGCTAGGCTGCTACTGACAAATTCAAGATGGAAAAACCCAATAACAGTTAGCCCGATCCGGGCATCATACCCAGGACCACATGGTCAGCATTAGCGATCACTAGACCAACGAGGCAGTCAATATTATATCAGTATATAAGTCATCATCTTCCTGGCCTTGTCCCATGTTACTTGGGGTCGGCGCAACACGATATTTTCTTCCATACCGTCCTGTCCCCCGTCACGCTATCACTGAAGCTCCCTTCTCCTTCATATCACTCCTCACACAGTCCATCCATAATTTCTTTGACCTTCCTCTGCCTCTCCATCCATCCACATTTATATTCATAACTCTTAGTGACATGCGTTTCATCCCTCCTCATAACATAACCATACCAGGACAAACGGTTTCCTTTCAAATTTTCCGTCACTGGCGCCACTTTCGAACTTAAATATCAATATACAAGTAAATAACATTAAAACTAATTAAACTTGAATACCCACAATAATAACTTCTCTAGCAGGTAACCCAATTACGCGAGATGTACAGTTACCCATACAAAAGCAATTATGCCTCTCATACAAGAGTGTCCCCCATCGTGGCCCACATCGGGCTCGCGGCTGGGACAATTGTCACGTACGGCTCAATTAGTGGGAGCCATCGGGCCGGAAAACTTTTGTCCACACGATAACCAAATAATGAATACGGTAGAGAGAGTTTCAATGATATTTTATTGATAATTAAGTAAGGTAGGAACGGATAACTATTTAATTTAATTATATTATTTACACAACCTACTATAGGAGCTCATGGCTTAATAATAACAGCCGCACGGGTCGATCTTCAAGGTTAAGCAACGCTTGACGAGGTCGGTCCTTGGATGGGTGACCATTTCAACATACCGAGTTTCCTCCGTGCCTCGGAAAGCACGTTAATCCGTTGGTCCCGGCTGTCATTTGAAGATCTTTGACAGTCGTTACGGGTAGTCAAAAGCCTGAGATCTGACACCAGTCTTGCCAAGGGGTATCGTGTTACCCAGTTACTGGGTTGTGGAGGTCAGATAGGCAGTCGCTCCATGTAAAACACTGGTACTTAGCTGAATCCGGTAAGACTGGAAGCCGACCCCAATATAGTTGGGAAAAGGCTAGGCAGATGATTTAGACAACATACTGAAAACTATAGCTTTTATTAATAAAGAAACCTGATAGAATAAAATTTTATTTTTATTTAAACAAGAATTTAAAATTTAAAGCTTTAAAATTCAATTTATAACTTATATTTAGAATTTAAACCAAAAATTGTTACACATCACTGTTTCATCATCATCTCTCTGATATATTTAAATCTAGCAAAATAAACCTTAAAAATCGAGTTACCTAGAAAAAGTCTATATAATAATTGTTTTCCGCCCAACAGACATTTCAAAGAAGTTTTACCAGTCTAAAACCTACAGATTTCGTAGCCAAGGGACAATCACAACAATACATATTATTCGTAAGGTACCTTCACCAACAAATACGATACAGGATTTAATAAAAACAAATACAAAAGAACCCTAATTCCGTATTCATCTGAAATCTTGGAAAAATCCCCCAATACCTGAGATACAAGGAGGAACATCTGTAAATTGTCACAGCTTTTCATATACGTGACGGGAAAACAAACAAAGCAAGGAACATATACTAGTATTACCTAGTGGAAACCCGTACCACACATTTATTTCTGTAATTTATAACCTACGAGAAAAAGAAGCTAAACAACATGTGTTTGTCGTCTGATATTTCATTTTGGGCGTATTGTTTTGTACCCTAAAGTCTACGACTTGGCACGAAATCTTCGGATTTGAAAAATAAGCTTGTTTAACCTAACCGTTTTGATTTATAAGCTCGCCAAAACTTTTACAAACCATTTTTTAGGGTTCCGAAGTCAACAAGGAACCCTTATAGTTTCGCTCTGTCCGTCTGTCCGTCCGCAGCTTAGCTCAGAGAAGCTAAGTACTAGAAAGCTATAATTTGGCATGTATATACATATTAATAATGCCGACAAAGTGGTAACATAAAATCATGAAAAATATTTTTTTTCGGGTACCTCCCACAGACGTAAAGTATGTATTTTTTTTTTTCTCATCTATCCCATGGTGTGGGGTATCGTTGGATAGGCCATTCAAAAATATTATGCGTTTGTTAAGACCATTTTTCGATTCAGAGATTCGTTTGCGTAAAATTAAGCTTTATGTTGAAAATTTATGTTAGAGTCAAGTGTCCCCCCCCCTGCCAGCGAAATGGTTGCTCTTGGCTATGTGAAAAAATTCACGGCAGTAGTAAATATAACGAAATTAAAAGGAAAATTATCACGGATAACAAGGCTTTACAAGTTTACGAGTAATAGTCGACCAACTTATAAAATGTACTTGGAACAGTAAAAATTTTGTACAAATGCCATTGAAAAATAACTTAAATAAAGTTGATAGTTGTGTAAAACAGAGTAAATATAATGCTTACGAACCATGTAAAAATATACAAAAATGAAATCATAACAGGCTTTACAAGTTTACGAGTAATAGTCGACCAACTTATAAAATGTACTTGGCACAGTAAAATTTTTGTACAAATGCCATTGAAAAATTACTTAAATAAAGTTGTTAGCTGTGTAAAACAGATAGTAAATATATGCTTATGAACCATGTAAAAATATACAAAAATAAAATTATAACATCCTTAATAATAATGATTTCTAAATTAATAATGTATAAGCTCGAAAAACGCATTGGAGTGGCCGGAGTCGTTGGCAGTACCAGTCCGTAGTCCATACGGTGCATGCGCGCGGTGGAGTCTATTTTGTGTTAGTGCAGAAGTATTTTTGACGTATTGTAATTAAAACGTAAAAGTAAAGTCAAATTAGATTCGATTTCCAAGCAAATTACTTATTTTCTTTTGTCGATATCCTTCTATAAAGTCAATATTCGACCCGACTTCATCACTAATTGAGTAGCGTAAAACTTTTCAGAATGAAGTAGTGAATACCGCAGATTAGAGGATTCACCTCTAATCTGCGGTATTAGAGGAGATTAGAGGTGAATACATACGATTTTTTTCTAATTATGAAAGAGAAATAAACAAGGAGCTTGCACGCAAGGATCCAGGAACGAACTATACCATTCCCCGTGGCTCTAACGCGCGCTCGTATCGGCTCCTTTCGCAATTCGCACCCGTGGTGGTACTCAAATAGATAATATTTTTCTAACTTCAGTTGCGAAGTTGGATTTTATAAGTCCTTCTTCAGTTACCAGTTAGTCCTTATTTAGTTTAAGTCAAGAGTGAATAGATTACATCTAGGCAAGCGTGCTTCACCGTAGACCACATCATCGCTTACCATCAGGCAATATAGTGGTCAAACGTGAGAATATAGATTAAAAAAAAACATTATCCTATGTGGGCCCGTTTTTAGACTTTGTGAGCCGCTGAAACCGTTCTAATGTTTATGTAACAACAGCAAAGCCCTCTTTTTAGTCCGCATTATTATGCAACTTCGGAACCCTATTACTGCGCGTGGCCCGACACGCACTTGGCCGGTTTTGTTTAAGGCTAGAATTACGTGAGCACGAAACATGAACTATTTTAAATAGCCTTTTTGTGTGGCTCTCCAGTAGGAACTATATTTATAGGTCTTTTCCTATTAAAAAATTGGCCTATGTCAGCCAGCTACTGCCAGATATGACCAATTATAGAAAATCAATTTAAGCCCTTTATAAAATTAGTATAACTAAGTTTATATAATATTTTGCCGTTGAAGTTTGGAACTCGTAGTTCTGTCACACACAACGGGCAATCTCTACACTGACCTGTCTAACTTTTAAGCTCTCAAACTATTTAAAAGTTTACATTAGTGATCGCCAAATAAACATACATGTACATACAAATAGTGACATAATATAAAGCGGACGTCACCGGCACAATAGCCGTAGTTGGTCTAACTTATCCAAGATACGGGTATTTCGGGACAGCATCGGCACGTCCCCCGGGCTCACTATTGTTTCAGGGCTGCCACATACGAGGGATTATTTTATTACCAACAATAGTAGCGAAATTAGTTAGCAGACATGTAATTGGAAATAATATGCGTAGATAGTACTTACTTACCTTTATATGTTTACTAATAACAGTAAAATAGGGTAAGGTAGGGACATCCTAATAGTTTGCGTCAAAACAGCCGAATTTAGCCGATTTCTAAACTTAGGTGTCCCAATACGCCAATTGTCTTTCACAAGGAACTACTAAGAAAATTGCCACGATACGCAAGATATAACTGTCCTGGGTATGTACCCAGGACAGTTATATCAATATGTATTCAAGCCCAAAACTTCCAGCCTACCATACAGAATTGTTCTCTACAAACGCTGTTTTAGTTAACTATTTTGATAGGCTCGCGTTTGACCACTATATCATCTGATGGTAAGCAATGATGAGGTCGACGATGATGCCTAGAAGTACCTAACCTATTCACTCTTGAAATAAAGACCACCAGGTTACAGCTATCAAGAAACGGACTCCAGCAGGGCATCCTACTCCTTAGCTATACTAATATAGATATATTCATTTTGTACTACTATTTTTTACAGGCAATAAAACATATATAAAGAATAGTTCTTGCCTACAAATTTCACTGGCTCGTAACTGTAATCCGATACATCCAGTCTAAGTGGTACTTACTAGGCGCCATTACTTAACATTCCGGTGTTCTTATTTTGTTACAAGTAAATCGGAAGCACTTCACATAACGATCTCCGTACGAATGTTTATCTTAGCCTAAAGGGATAAGAGATTTTTTATTAAAAAAGTAAACATCCTTTGAAATTAATTAACATGTTGATGTAACTAGCCGACTAAAACTGCGAATTTATTCTCAGGCATTTCAGTACTGTTGATCATAAATGTCATGAAAAAAAAAACGAAATCAAAATATACCCACCAAAAACCCGATAACAAAATTCTAAAAATGGGGCAAGGGTTCCAATTGCCGACAATTCCCGTTGACGGTAAATTGAAACAATGACTTGTAAAATGGCGCCGGCTATCGACAATGACTACCAAGTCGTTAGCGACAACCCTAGGTCGCGGCTCGTGGCTCGGGGCACGCACAAATCATATTTTGTACCGCGATTACCCAAGGGTGTTTCATTGTCATTGGCAAGGCTACCAAACCTTGTTGAAAAGTATTTTGAAAAGTTTGAGATTGCTATTACTTAATGAAAGTCAGCAGAGGATGTTTTCCTTACTTTGAAAGGTCCATGCACCCTAAAGGTGCAATAGATCAACTCAAGTTCAACTTTGTCCTCTCAAAGTTGAGCTGATTTATTTATGAGAAAAATCAAAGTTTGCGAAGATCATAACATCACCATCTTTTGCCTGTTTTCAAGTCTAACTTTGTAGACATATTCTCAGACAAGTATGCTCCATCGACGACCACATCATCGCATCATCAGGTGGTGTAATAATGTTCAAACGCAAGTCTATAATATAATAAGAAAAACTTAAAGTAATTATTTTTCATTTTAATTTGGCCACGTTAATATAAAGGGGTAATTTCATTTATTTTAAGGGGCAGCCCTAGCGAGCCGGGCACGTACAAATCATATTTCGTACCGCGTTGTCCCGGCGGACTACTATAAGTGCCTACGTTTACGATACGCCGCGTATTCGCCGTACTCGCGTACTACAGGCGACCGTGGGATGGTGTTTTCTAATTATAGTTTAAATAGAAATCCAATGATAGATAGACTTGGGCGATCAATCATTTTTTTTTCGCTGTGCGGTTGGTGAGAGAAACAGAGGACCAGTCTTTGTAACAATACTTCCAAAGATCAAAAGCACGCTTTTTTCGGCTACATAATGACGATGATGAAAAGAGAAAACCTTTAAAGATAAGGCTAATGTTTATGTATTCTTTGTACAAATTGCAACGTCCCATCAGGCAGCGAGGGTCGTAAATTTCGCAATTTCCAAATCAACTCTCGACAGCTTCGGTCCCCGTTTTCTTCGACCAAACCTAAAATATTCCTCAATTTTTCAAGCTCGTAAATATCAGTGTTAAACCGTAGTTCCACTCAAGTATATTAGCAAGTTCTATGACTCCTATAGTGCTCATGACCCTCGGCGCCCAAATGGATGGGCGTTGCGCAAAGACTCGCCGCACCCTTGTGCTGCGCCACTTATCTTTATATCGCGATAAACCTGGCGGTACTGCTTCTAGACTTGTGATAGCTTGGATAAAGGAAGGTGATATGCACCTGTGCAATCAAGGGTCAAAATAGTGACTTTGAAAGTGGCAGAGGTCTAAAAGATGCGTTTTCAATTAATTTAAAAGTAAGCATGTAAATTTTTGTTAGTAAAAAACAAACTATGAAAAATCTAAGTTGCAAAAATAAATTACTATCTACCAAATTCAGCATCAGGCAATTATGCGACGCTTACAAACTGAACTATCATAGATTCTATAACGACTTTCCACACCGTCACATTAAGCTAGTTACAAACTCCTTCTTACCTGCAGGGTTTGTCAACTACCTTCCTATTAGTACTGCAAAGGGCGCAGTTAATCCTGCTCCACGTGTAATCCGCAAAAGACGGCTCGGCTTGCTGGCCGGACGCGATAAGTGGTTAATAAATATGTATCGCTACTCCTAAGCCGTATTAGACGGACTTCACATGTGCGCAAATAGGATTGCTGGTTTTAGTTACTGTTTGAAGAATACCGATACGCAGTCAGCAGCGGTGGCTTTTCTGTTCACCAGCACAACATAGGTTTATTTTTGTTGTGAGCAGACTGCAATATAACATAATAATTATATGACCTTCTCACTGCTGGTACACAGGCCTCCTATCCGAGAGAGGGAGAAGAGCGTAATCCACCACGCGGGCTCAGTGGGGGTTATTATTTTATTGACTATCACCATTCAATTTCAACCACACAATAACAGTTATAATTTTGTAAAATTTACGACAACGCATAATGAAAACCCAATCCCGGTTAGGCAGCGTGCAGACGCTCGTAAAACTTTCAATTTCCCGGCGTAGCGCAGGGTTATCATAAAACCGCACGCTTCTGTAAAGCCGTACACTTCACAGTACGCCGCGTGTTATCGCGGCGTATCACGCAAGTGTGTACTGCACTTTTTATGGTAATGCTAGGCTGTTGATTTACCTGCGTATGTTTTGTTTGACAGTTTTTATATAAAAATGTGGTTAATATCATTGTAGCTTAGGAAGAGATTAAAGAGGGCAATGAACGCTTTAAGTAAAGTAGTATGTAGGCAATAAGTGATATGTAGGCACAAATAACAAGCAAAAACGGTCCACAGAACCTATAACTCTTTCGTAATCAATATAAAAAATTACTGCTAACTTCTCCTCGTGTTTCCCAAGTATTTCGAGACATTGTTTCCAATTTGTCACCGACTAACGTTAATAAAAACGTTATGAACGGAGTTTGAAACAACTCTATATTCTTATTTACGAGTTGGGGCCAACAGTTTGTGAGTAGGGTTTGTTACGCCGGCGTGCCTAAGTGGAGAGACAAGAAAATTGTCGTAAAAAGGCATTTTTATATGAAACAAAAAAGAGAAAGTTTTTGTAGTACTTTTTAGAGCTCTAACATTGTTGGTTACTACCTCGTTGAACTAGTGATCGCAAATGCTACTGCTGAGTATGAGGTTCTATGTTTATTTCCCGGGTTGCAGAAAGTGTTGCGGGGCTTTTCATTAGGATTTTCTCAAAAGCAGCCCGGAGTCTAGATTCGTACCCTGTTGATGGCAATATGCTCGACTCCTATTACATGTGACTTAACTGGCTAAAAGTGGGCGGAGGTACTGTGCACCTCCGCTTTACCCTTCAGAAAATACTGTCGGGATGTTATGTCCTGTAAATATTTTGTTTAGAAGGTAAACTTTAGTAACACATCGGTACATTATACGGAGTCAATCATACACAGACATTACGCAGATAGATACGTGTTTTATTTAAAAATTATCAGAGGGGAAAAAGAAACAGAAAAGTTTGAAAACCGTACCGGCCATGCCGCTGAAAGCAATTACTTAGTAATATATTTTTTTAAACAAAGCTTTTTCCGTATTCTTCTCAGCAAATCCTTTTATTTGATACCCATATCGTGATAGTAGACAAAAAATAACTAGTCCAGTCCTACATCTTAGGCCGTCCGTCATAGTTAACCATGCATTGTCATCCAAACTAAACGTGTACGTAAAATTTCATCTTAATCAGTGGAGGATTGCTTTAATATTCAGTTGCAAGATTTGATCCGAACACACATACATACATTGCAAGTTAAATAAAAGCTTGTAAAATATTGAATGAGGAAAATCACATAAAAAATTACAATAGCTTGGTATTATGGTAAAAGTATCGTAAAAATCTGAAGAACCCATCTACTGCAGTCACTTTGACAATTAACAATTAATGCAGTTCGAAGAGGCACGTCATAGATGGCGCCACAGGCCGTTAAGTAGAACTAATTAGGTCAGAATAATTAACAGTTGGAACCACGGAATCAGTATAATTAGAAAAGTTTCATTTTAATATGCAACCCTTAACGGTAATCTTTTTCTGTTTGAGGGTAGTTTTGCGTTGAAAGTGGCGGTACGTGGGCATTTGAGGTTGTTTGGAAGATTATTTCGACTATGTTTCAAACATACGTACTTTGAAGGTTGTTCGTGATGAGAATTTTAAGGGCAATGATTTGATAATTAATGTTGCTTAATGGGACTAGTGAAATCTGAAGCTTTGGTAACAAGAGGCTAATTTTTGAAGCTAGGATAGCAATCAAATGATAATCAGAGTAACTAGCATGCTAGCACCATCCTGCTACCTAGCTTGAAAAACCACTAGTCGTGAAACTCAAGCATTAGATTGGTGGCGTGCAGTCACAAATTCTCATTCCAAAAATAGAAACGGATTTTACAAATAAAATCATCGATGTGCATAATCGATTAGGAGCTTCTAAAGAAGAACACAACAGCAAAGTAATCATTGATAACTCTTATTTGTTTTGAAAGCATAATAACAATAGAAGCGGAATTCGCTGATGATGTACAAAAGAATACTTCGTCGTATCTTTGTCAAAGAACGGAGGAATTTGATTATGAAGAGATTCTATCTGATCACTCCGAAGAATTCCTTATTGGCTATGAGGAAAACGATATTATAATAAAGGAACAGAATATTATTAACGAGTTAAACCTTTGATACGAACGATGAGAAAGCTTATTGAAAAACCATGGAAGTATAAAAGACAAGAATTTTTATTTTATTTTATTTAATACTTTTTAAACTACATAATATACCTAGTAGTAGACAAACTTCGATCAACAATCTATCGAACACGTAATTATGATACGATATCTTGCGAAAATACTCCGTTTCAAACAGAAAACAGCCCATAACTTTTGAACGGCTAAACCGATTTTCATCAAACAAAATCGGTTCATCCGTTTAGGCGCTATGATGCCACAGACAGACACACAGATACACAGCAACACAAGTCCAACTTAACACCCCTCTTTTTCCGTCAGGAGTTAAAAACGTTTTGCACCGACCCCAAGCAAAATGGAATAAGGACAGGAAGATGATAAAAATGGAAAATCAAAAGAACAAAACTAAAATTCTTTCACTTTACGTAACATCACGACTGTATTGTCCGAATGGTTAGGCAGAAAGAGATGCATCTATAGTACACCCACTATACATTGCATGTTAAACACAATTTTAAACAAAGCAATTTCAAACTGTAGGTAAACCACTCGACAAGGCGTATTTGCATTTAATTCTACAACTCCGTCCACTCCTATTCTATTGCTTTCCGTACAAGGCGGGTTACAGTGCCAAGCCTTAGGGGATGCACAAACACATCTACAAACACACGGACAAACATATCTCCTTGATGAAACAACAACTAGCCTGCAGGTAAACTATTTAGAACTTAGATGTGGAGAATCCTAATTAACATACAAGAGAATTTAACAAATAAAGTGCATTTAATTTGGTTAGAAGTGGTAACAATAGTGAAAAAGGTCATACGTGTAATGTTTTTGAAACAGAAATCTTGTCGAAGGCAGTTTCAGCTTCATTACAGAATATTTCGTTTCACATAAGGAATATGCCAACGAAAAGAGAGGCCCAGCGGTGGGTGAAGTCGGGCAGTAGATGATGTCCAGACGAAGAGAATTAAAAATCGATTGCACTACACGACTACAGCGAAAGCAAAGAATTATCACATCATAGCACCGTGCATATCTGCATATATAATTTATATCCACTCTACACTTGCCTATAACTAAACAGTGCAAAGACTAGAAATGCAAAATGACTTTATGATATTACAAAACAGCCGCACAGCTTACAATGATGATGTGAAACCGACTAATTAATATGAACTGGGAACTTGAAGACATAATGAGCATCTCTAGTGGGAAGCACGTATCGCTTAGCGAGAATAACAGGTACTAATGTCTCATTTATTTTATGATTATTTCGTTGTTATATAATTTAAGAGCTTGGGAGAATCCATGGATTTCTAGACCGGGTTTGGGACTGTCTTGGTTTGAGGACCGTATTCCAAAACAATTTGAAGGATCTCCATTCGACTCAGATGCCATGTCTATGAAAAAATCTTAATTAATGTCGATTCCATCACTAATTAAATATCAGATTTAGCGCTGTCATTATTGGACGCGTGGTTAAGGGTCATCCAGGAAATATAAGATGGTAATGAGTATGTATTTCTACTGCATCGGGGTGTGCCTCAGTGTTTTAATGTAAGTGATAACGTTTACTTTATGTTAATAAATCTAGCATATACTCATACTTAACCTAATTTCGCATCTGTCAATGTGCTTGCTATGTTTGCAAGTTCTTACCTGTAAACCACTGCGATGTGCTGAGCTTTCACCTACAATGCTTCCCACACCGTTCTTTGGCTTAAAAAGGGGAAGAAGCTGGTACATCGCATGCGGCTTGCTGCCAATCGCACCGCATCTAACATGCGCACCCAATGGTGCTTTCAGGGCTCTTCGTACGGGCTGAGGGCTGGACCCCTTGCCTACTGCTGCACGCTGCTAGCATCTTGCACGCTATCCACGCACGCTGCCCAGGTCTTGGCCTGCCTACTTGCGGCCTACCGCCAGGCGAGGCGGTGCCTGCGCAGCCTACCCTGCGCAGCCTACCCTGCGCAGCCTAGCCGCTACAGTTCCGGCGGCCGGTCGCGGAGCCTCTGGTGAAAGCTCCCCCAGCGTCTGCCAGGTGCTGCCAAGGGACGGTACCCTTCCTACCTATATACTGTGTGTGATAGTGTTCGGAACAGAACAGAGTGACTTTAATTACCCACGACCTAGCTGTGGACCTTTAGTTTTTTAAATATATGTATTAACGTGTCCAGCTGTTTCATTACCATCTACCTAACGACCTACTATCAGTTAGCGGCCTGCGCAGCCTATCCTGCCCAGACCTAGCCGTTACACTACCACGACATTCCTAATAGAAGCACTCAAGATAAACAAGACGCTGATGTAAAGAGAAAATCTTCTATCTTGATAGTTTCATAAACCTTCTATCGAAGAATAATATAAGATAGGAGGGACAATAACCCCATAAGCAGTACAAACACTTGTTGATGGTGTTACTGTTTACCGAGCTCACATATAACTATCTGTCATAATATTTGTGTATAGCTCCGTGACTATGCGGTATCGACCGTATTGTACTTCAGCTTTTTCAGTTTATCCATTGTTTGCTTGCAATTTTACCAGAACTTTTTAAGAATCTGTGATATGAAAGAAAAGGGAGTCGGTGATAGCGTGGCGGGAGAAGGACGATATGGAAGAAGAAAACGTCTTGCACCGACATGTAACACCCCGACATAAACCAAGTAACATGGGACAAGGGCAGGAAGATGATGATG
This sequence comes from Anorthoa munda, assembly GCA_945859665.1. Classification (NCBI taxonomy): domain Eukaryota; kingdom Metazoa; phylum Arthropoda; class Insecta; order Lepidoptera; family Noctuidae; genus Anorthoa; species Anorthoa munda. The sequence goes on along the minus strand of OX243911.1, from coordinate 28,816,881 downwards.
TTAAGAATCTTTAAGTTTGAAGTGATTATAATCAGTACCGTTGGTAAGGTGATATTCAAAAGTAGTTTCAGTTGATATTTTTAGGGTATTTACACTAACTAACAATTTATTAAAGACTATTTCTTTAAAATTTATTTTTTCTCCATAAAGTTTCGTTTCAGTCATAAACTTTCACCTCAATCTATATTTTTGTGTGGAGACAACTTTGAAGAATTTAATAGCAGTGACAGTCTTAGCTCATGCCCATAATACAAATCTTTTATAACAGTTTTATAACACAATTTTGATGTAAGCCACAATATGACTACCAATGCAGAAAAGCTATAAAACACATTCGGTATTGTTACTTTTACAATCTACAGTATTGTGGCTACATACATACGTATGTGTACAAATCCGGAATCGAATCCGATCCCCTAAGGACGGGAGTCGGGAACCCAATTATTTGGCTTGACGCCCGCGAAGCTGCGGGATACAGCTTTTAGATATAAACCGATTACCAAAGTTTGTGATACGATTCTTTTCAGGAACTTCTTGTTTTACTACTTTGTTATTTTGGACTCGGGATATATTGGCTTGCGCTATTCCAAAAGGCTCCGTTGAAAATACCTAAACGATGTTCAGTTTCTGATTCACCTTCTGTTAAAGAAGTATTTGTAAAATATAGCAGTACGCACCGGAGTGCTCTACTTCTATGATATATTTATGTGGAAACAAATTCCCTCGGAGTGCATGACCACATTCATCAATTATGTAACTTCATATAATTTGTCACGCAAAACTTTTAATAATCTTTGTCTAAGTAGGTAACATTCGGTAACTTAACCGTATTCCTCTCCTTCATAAGATATAGATACTACTTTAATATTCAAGCTATTAAATAATAACACACATCTCATTTTATAACAGCACGCGCTGACGTTGTAACGGCGTGCGGTCTCCATACATCGCGTTCATTACTCTGGGCTAGGGTTGTGAAAGGCCCACCTTCGCTTAGGTGGAGGCGCAATGCAGAGCTCAACGGAGGTGGGAAAATTATAAAAACTTTACAAACATTTTTGAAGCAAAAGTTCGACCTATTGGTGAAGTAATCAACAATAATCAGCCAATAATATTACCGCTGCGGGGAGACATGCCTTCTCTCTAAGAGAGGGATATATTTCACCAACTACCGCTTTGAGACTTTGTCACGTTCCAGATGATTTTTCAGGAATTCAAATATTAAACAGTCGCACACTTGGTACTGAACCTGGTAGCAGCAGTATATCTTCTACATATTAAAACCGGATGCTGACCTAGAACTAAGCTAAGTTATTTTGAGCTTACATTACATAACTTAGGGAGTTTTTCCTACTGGTGTGGCAGACCGCATTCAATGTAACAAGTGGGAAAGAGGAAGGATCCTTGCTTAGTTGGAGCCGATTCACTTTATAAGACTTCTTAAATTACAACACTGTTAAAAACTTGCGGAGGCAAAGTGCCACTACAGCCCTACTCCGGGCTCTCAGTGGGCTGGTCTCAGTGCGCTGCGCGCGGCTATTTGCGATCGCTTACATTAGCATAATGGCACATTACGAGTAAGTGCCAGCACTGCCAGCCATTCCGAATTAAAAACAGAAGACGTACGGAGTTTTAATGGTTTAGAGATGATGTTGCTTAGTGCTAATATTACGATGTGTGCTTTTGAGATTGAAAGAGAAGAAGTCGGTAAAAATAGAGCAAGAAGTGTTCTTGGAATGGACAGTCAAAAATAAATCAGTGATGAAGTAGATATGATTTATTTTATGCATTTGTACATCAACAGACATATCAATATAACTATTCTAAACAGTAATTTATCACTAACAAATAACAGTTACCATAAAACATTGTTCAATTTCTCTAAAAAGTATTAACAAACTTTCAGCTCGTACAATGTTTGCCAAACTTGCTACCAAGTAACATTTTAGCACTAATTACAATTCTGCTGAATTCGTTTGTTTTACAAGCATGATTATGTATGTTAAATCTATTCGACGTTCAAAGTATACATTAGTCGCACTAACAAGTTTCAAGCGCGCACCCGTTTACCTACCTTTAATCATATTCTTCAGGTCCTTGCATAAGCTGTCAAAGACTTATCCAGTTAGCTAGTGTATCTCCTAAAGAAAACAAGAAAAACTTATCAACCTTTTAAAAGCAATGGGAATTCGTTTATTTCATTATATTACAGATTTCATACAGAAAACTTTCACAAGGGACTTACTTCTTCTATTATATATTGAGTACGTCGTGAGCATAAAACTAACTTTTTATTTGTTTATTTCATAACAACTTTTTCTAAGTAAACAAAGTTTCTGTAATACACCTGAATTGCCTATGAGCGAGCATACATGGCTATGAATTATTACAAACTTAGATATAACGGTGGAAAAAACTAGAAATTACATCAGCCAGCGGGAAATGTTATGATAAAAATAAGTTGTGAAGGAAATGCGTTTAAATGAGCTAAACAAGTTTACTGTAAAACATTTATGTAAATTGTTCAAAAAATTCAAAAAGTGTAATATAAAAAAAAATATGTTAGTGATAGAATTACAGTTTTTACCATTAAAGAGTCAGGCCACAGCCGCACGCTCGCAGTGTGTGTGCTGTGGAGTATATTTTTCATAGTTTAAAAGCTTGAGACCAAAGGCGAAATGAAGTTTACATTCAAAATTATTTTTATTTTCACAGTGCGAAATATGGAGATTCAGGTACAACTAGCTAAGTGGTCGAATACTAGGTACAATAACGTAGGGATGACGAAATACAAGGACGAACTTTTCCTAGAACCTGATGAGTGATGCTCACAGTAGTATTCGACAGACAGAAATTGATTTATAAATACCAAAATAAGCTAGCAGCGGATTAAAACACATTACCTTCACTCTAACCAAACATGAATAATTCATAACCCTACATTCGGAGCATTTCTTTAGCACATGCGGCGATAAAAGTAATAAGTTATTTAATAAGCAGTCACGCCACAGAGCCTTTTTATTATTTCTATAATAGTTCGAACATGTGGTATTATACCACATACGATAGCCCGACATGTTTACGATATGAAAAGCGTACCCTAGGAAAATCCCGGGATAAAAGCACCAGTCACTTCTCTATTGTTCTATAATAAATTTATTACAACGGGAAAACCGGAAAACACTTGTATTTTCCGAGATTTTTTTGCTAAATGAAATATCGCACTTTGTACTTAAATTAGCACAAAACCGAGAAATTAAAGGCATGAGAGGCCTTTGCCAAGAAGGGACTGATCAGGCTCATGAAAAAACGATCCAGTTATATCTAGCAACAACCATAACCTATCGACTATTCGCTACCTTCATCATCTACGTGCAGTATTAGAAGCATAACTCAGGTAGACTATATTGTCAGTCATGCGGGCACAATATCACACACATGTAACAAAGGTGACAGAGAAACTCTGTGCTAAATCAATCGAGTGATCCGACCGAGCGCAATGCGACACATGCAATGTACACCTGTACACAGTTGGCATGCTGCTGGTATCGTGTAAACACCAAGGAACACTTGTTAGGGAAGTGTGTACATAAAATTTCATGCCTTTATCCCATGGGAGAAAGACGAGCGGGTATCGTCATATTTTACTGTGTTGCGATTTTCAGAAAGACAGTCGCACCATATAAAATACTGGTACAGCAGCATTCAGATGGACTGGAGGCAGACCCAACTTAGTTAAGCTAAGGAGATAGTGATAGACAGAAACAAAATACCACCGAGTAAGTTCCTCTGTGAGGGGTTTAATGATTGGGTAAGAGTTAAGCTTGTTTATTATAAAGAGGTGTAGGCAATGTCAAAAGATTATGATGGTCTCATAAATGAGATAAATGACGATGATAAAGAGACAAGTAACCTTAAAATTGAATATAATGTTGTTCCTCTAGATAAAATTACGAATGTTTTTGAGGCTTTATACGCAAAGTAAACTAAACAACATCTCAATATGAAACCGCTAGACACAGCAAATTAAAAATACAATTAAACGAAATGAAACGGAGCAAAGAGAACCGCATAAGATTATAAATTAACATAAAATAATATAAAACATTCATAATCATCTCAGAAATAATGTATGCTTAGTAGGTAATGTACTCTTAAACATTAACTCAAATGAAAAGGCAAGTCTTAACTCAGGCTTAATTCAAATATTGAAGCTTTCACTTACACACCTTCGAAGGCTCACGAACGACATAATACCTTTAAGTTAAAGTTACGATGTATGTTTCTAATTTGTTACAAAGTTAAACGTAAGGAAATACTTAAGGAAACTCGGAGCCAACGCCTGGAACAAGATATTTTATTGGAGGAGCAGATATTAAAGTTTTAATACGCGACGATTGTGCCTTTGATGTCTTGAGTCCTGGAGTTCGAGATTACTGTTTGTCGTAAACAAGTTCTAAAAACCAATATGGCGGACCCTGGTTGAATGACTCACCAAGCCATATTCCTTTTCGTAGAAGTCAGATTGTTTATGGTAAGTAATTGTTGCAAACAGATGATTAAAACAAATCGCAGAAGACAGAAGTAATAAATACAACTACAGGATATATAGATCAAGACCGAAAAAACTAAAAGCAAAAATATAAATAAACTCAGAAGCACATGAGCATAAAAGCCGGCACCCAAATGACGTCAAAATTACTTCGTACGCCTCATATAAACACACATTACATTTAAACGCCTCAAAGAACGTGACTTAATAACATTTAAAGATGGCAATAAGATAGGGGAGGAAATAATTCAAATAGGGGATGATATCATCTGAGAGGATGACGTCACGGGCGCCATATTGTGTGAACAGACGGCGGCAATTCGTGTCACTCACTCACGCAATAAATGCATGGAGACGCAGAAGGTTCAGGACCCGAGACACGTATCTAGCTCATGGCTTTAAGATCTATAGATGATGTCATTCATCTTAGCACGTTAAAATATCTACGGACCTACGGTTAGGCTGTCACGTAGATCAAGCAGTTGTTTGGGAAAAGAATAAATAACAGATTTTTTTATTTTTGATAGGCTCTATTAGGAAACACCATCAAATCGGCCATTACTTCTACTTACTTATCATGAAGAAATGGACCAAAAGCATGTGAATCTGAAGATATTAAGAAAACCTCCAGCAACGTAACCAGAAATGATTGAAAAACTACGAGCTAAAGCTAAAGATTTTTCACTACCGCTGTTGTCCTAGTTCCTTTTCAAGGTCTGTCTGGAGTAACCCTTCTACTCAATCAGCTACACAAGACAATCGCGTGGGTGTCGCCATGTCACCAATCACTGCTCGCGTTTAATTTGATGTGCGACATGACCTTGCCCTGGCGTCCGTTTCGAGCAAGATTTACTGCGCGTCTGGGCTAGATACCGTCCAGTCAAGGTTGATAGGAAATTTATATCTACTGAAAAATCTATGGAGGTCTGTGCAATGTCCTTGTCATGATAACCTTGCCCAGACTTGCCTTTGGTGTCTGGAAACTTGGTCAAGACTTTGATTAACAGGTTTGTTGTCAAAATCATTTTAGTTATGGTGACCATAATGTTGACAAGATTAACACTGATCATTGATTCAAACAGGCTTATTAATTAATTGTGTCTACATTTATTGCCGTACCTAACAGAATTAAACCATTATCTTGTCCATATTCTAGTTAATTTCTTATTTACGTACTTCTTTATAATATTCATCTGAGTGGTCACCCCCTTCACACAGTCCATTTATTGTTTAGTCAGTAACAAAACTGTGGTCTCCACTAAGAGACCGCTACACGTTGCTTATGAAAATACCGGACAATGACCGTTGGCCGGTCGGAGTCTCAGATTACAAAGTCTGTCTGAGTGGCTAGACGACGTGGCTTTATTAGGTCAGCAATGACTAATTGTAATATTAAGTAGCTAATCCTAACATAAAACAGACGCCTGAGAAACTTAATCCAAGTCTAACCTCTCGGAGTCATGTGATCATGTGTTCAAACTCCTCAGGCTATAATTTGATATCGCTGACATTCACAATATTATATGCCTTTGACCCCCGATTTATCATCCTCCATTCTTAACTTTTGTTTCTATTTTAGACGCTAGTCCATTTGGTTATCCCTAAATTTATATGTGTGTGGGTCTAAACTTAGAATGGTATTAGTCTATTTGGAGAATAAAAAGTAAGCCATTTAGGCATCCTTAAATCTGTCTAGTGTATGTGGAGGGTCTAGGCTTAGCATGGCATTAGTCTATTTTGGTATGTGTTTTTTTGCTACTAAGTATAAGCCGCTTAAGTACCGCAAAGAACATAATACCTTTAATAAAACACTAGTTGAACCTACTCACTGTAAAAACATATAAAGGGTCTTTCAACAAGGACGGGTCGATGTTAAAATTGAATAAAACAAGATGTGTATGAGATATTAACGAAATTTATTTTTTATTTAAAAGGCCCATTTATGCCATTATGGATGGAATATGACATCGTTCAAATGTCCGCCGCGGCTTCGTATGGTGGCACGAATCCGAGAGATCCAATTTTTAATGACTCTGCTGCATAGATTCGGTTGAATCCGAGCGATGGCCTGCGTTCTGTTGGCTTTCAGGGCAACGGTCGAATGTGGTTTATTGGCATAGACCTGCGACTTCAGAAAACCCCACAAGAAAAAGTCTAGCGGAACTCTAACTCTACCCTCAAACCGTTCATGCAGAATGTCGATTGTGTCATTCGCTGTGTGGCAAGTAGCGCCATCTTGCTGGAACCACATGTCGTTCACGTCCATATTGTTCAATTCAAGCCAAAAGAAATTGTTTATCATTGATCTGTAGCGCTCGCCCTCGACTGGTTTTGAAAATTCTTTTTTTGTTTGAAAGAGTATGTTCCTAAATTAGTCCCATTTTAATTTGGTGAATATCTGATTAAGTGCTTCGAAGATATACAACAGAACACTTCAGTAAATAACGGCAAACCTCTCGGGATTGCTGCAATCGCATTTCTGTTCATTGTTTATACCATTTCATAACATAACATCACGCCAGTACGCTCTTAAGGGGTACGCAGATCTCTTATTTCACCGGTTATGTTCAAGTTTCATGATATTCGGGTAATCTATTCTGGCAATATAGGTACCTTACTAAACAACTTACCTATTAGGTAGGTACAACTAAAAAGTGAAATATAAAAAAAACTTTTTTGCAAAAATATACTACCGACTTCCAAACAAAAAACTACAAAGTGAAAAATAACTTTATTTTTGTAAAACGGTGTCCATAACGCAAAAAATTGGTACCTACCAAAGACACCGACTCAATTAATTCAAACTAAACAATAAAAAGATCAAACAATTAATTTAACTAAGGCTGGTATTAAAAACAAAATACTAAAATAGATTCATTAATACATACATCTAAATAAACAAGAATGTACAGCAATAGAATTCTTGCGGCTGAAATTATGATAATGATGACGTCATTTAAGATTTTACCAAAACGTATGAAAGTAACACATGATCCTGATTAATTCATATTCTATTTCAAGTAAAAACAAACGTTAAACATTAATTTAATCACTCAGCAGCTCTGTCGAGTAACGGATACCCTTTTTGATCCAACCTTGTTCCACGAAAAATGGATTACTAATTTGTAACATACTCGTATACATGAAAGTAAGTGCTGCTTATATTAATCGAACCTTATACTCGATTGACAATAATTTAATTTGACTCGTAATATTTAGGTACACTTGAATAAAGTGAACATGAGTTATTTATTACGTAACCATTAAGATATATCGTATAACTCTGTAAAATTCGCGGAGACAAATACACAAAAACACAGTTTTATTTTCAGACCACGCTGTATTAATGTTATGGATTTCAATGTGGATTGAATTTACAGATATAACGTTTGTGTTTTTTCGACTTGTTACATTTTCTGCAAAAATATCTGCCTCTTTGCCTGCTTAACGCTTAACCCCAAATGTTGCCCAAATCTTGTTATATCTACTGTTCATGTCCCCAAAAACAACCCGCAAGTCACAAATTCAACATTTATAGATAAGGAAGGGACAGTTTCTTTCAGACAAACACCATAATCCCACTTTTCCAATCTCGCAATCTGATACCCACTTGCCAACACCCCAATCCCTTGGAAAGGCCGTGTCCAAGTCCTTGAGGCGTTAAGACTCTGCGAGACGAGACCGTCACGACTGGAAACTGGAGTGTCGTGAGTCGTGACATATAAACGAGCAAGCGAGGTCACGCGATATGGAGGTCGATCGATGACACCCGTCACCAAATCGCTTTTGCAAAACAATCACGCACTTTCTTTAATCTACCACTTAATTGAGTCATCCAGACGATTTAGGGGCAGCATTACTTTGATGTGCTGAATTAAATGTCTGGACGTAAAAGAGATTTCTTTTGATTAAGGACACTAGTTTCGTGGTTAATCTGATTAGTGAACCATTTGGCATAATGGAGCACTCAATAGAGTACGTGCGGAAAGTGGAATGAGAAAACTGAATCTAAAAATAAGATATTCTTTGAGTGCTTCCGCATTTCGCTCTATTTACGCGGGCAAGCGGGTTCGCACTTCCGTAGTGCAAATTCTGGTTCTCAATCCGAAAGAAATCCTATTAGGATAGAATGGGATAGTTTGCAAATCTAGATATTGGATTCCAATTTCTTTTGCAATAAACAAAAGTGATGCCAGCCAAATTTTTACCGGTCAATATTTTCAATTTCAATTTCCGTGGAGACTGGAGTGTGTTTTTGTTAATTATACACGAGTAGATATACGACCAAACAATAGGAAACAATGCATTATTATAAGGATACCCACAACACAACAAACCCTACTTAACACAATATAATTACACTCTTAATCCGCATAATTTTCCATAATTAGTCTTCCTTATAAAACTTCATCCCCTGGTATCCTCACATGGGGTACACAGACACCCCAGCTCATTTCCATCCCCCTAATATTGCTTACCCTCTGAAAATAAATCACCCTCCATAGTGGCCCAGTGACCCCGTAACCGGCACACGCCTTATCTCCGGCAAAGGGTTCGACGGACTCATATTTAGGGTTAAACGCTTCATATTATCGGACGCTTAACTTTATGAGAGAATTCTGCTAAGATAAAGAAGGAGGCATTTTTGTTGGAATTTATATCGCGCAGTAATCAGGAAGGATGGGGGCTTGTTTGTTACACGTAATAATTGGAAAAGCGGATGAGGTTTTTTGAAAGTGGTATTAAATTATTCCTTAACCATTTCCCTTCGAAAGGATGTTTATTTAATGTTTTATTCTTATTGTATCCGAACCGAGGCGCTTTTGCATTACGTTATGTAGATAAAATGTATTTTTCTCGTCTTTCTCATTTCAGTTCTCTCTATCAGTTCCTGGACAAGCAACTATACTTTCTAATTCAAGTAAAATTTTAGCTCGGACCTCGTGCTTGCTACGGCTCCGATCTAGCATAACACAACATGAATCTGCCCCCAAATTAGTCTATTTCCAACCCCTAATTCCTTTTCAAACATCGACTCCCTTTCGTCATACTTCCACATACATACATACGCTACATAAACACCATCGTAAATACTCGTCATGCCCGACACGAGTCATTAGAATGGCAACACAGCACCACAGACTATAAATCACTGGCGCCATGATTGCCACACTGACCCCCATTACTGGATACCAAAGGGTGAGATGAGGCCTTTATTTTATTCGTTTGGTGAATTATTGCTGTAAACAATGTTGGACTGGCTGGAATATTGGTTTTTTTGTTTTGTTAATTTCAATTTAGATTAATTTGTTTTGTTTCATTTATGAATTTGAAAGGTCTGAATGAAAAAATTTGGATTAATGTTAACGATTTGGACGAGGAACTAGCTTGTGGGTAAATAATGACAGCCGCACTGGTCGATCATCAAGGATAAGCAACGCTTGACGAGGTCGGTCCGGGAATGGGTGACCATTTCAACATACCGAATTCCTCCGTGCCTTGGAAAGCACGTTAAGCCGTGGGTCCTGGCTGTCATTTGAAGATCTTTGACAGTCTTTACGGGTAGTCAGAAGCTTCAGATCTGATACCAGTCTTGACAAGGACCAGTTATTGGATTGTGGAGGTCAGATAGGCAGTCGCTCCATGTAAAACACTGGTACTCAGTTGAATCCGGTAAGACTGAAAGCCGACCCCAATATAGTTGGGAAAAAGGCTAGGCAGATTGATTGTTTGATTTGGATACCGCGGAAAAGTTGGTGCTATTTGAATTTCCCGAATAACTTACGAGTAGTAAGTCGTTATCTCGTTACTAAAGGATCATCTTTGATCCATAATAATTATATCTAGTGTTAAGTATCAACTGTGATGTCCACATCATAAGACTTTAAGATCCCATATATCTATTTTCTGCCTTCCGTAAGAATGTCAAGCATACTTATCTTTCTTGCAACTAGATTCATTTAATGATATGCATGGCTCTCCAACTCTTCAATCCCCCACACGACAGCTAAAGATAGCGATCAGATTAGCATTTTAAATGAGTCTGAATCCAAGGTCAAAACTCTTCAGTATCGTAGTGGCCTTGGGAAGGTCAAAATGGTACTTTGATCAAGTTTAATACATTCAAGAGTTGGATGGGTGGCACTCCTATCCACGTACATTTTATCCGATTATGGGCGAGACGCAATAAAAGGGTTAATTTTGAGAGTCTGATTATATATTCCGAGTGACGAGTTCTGGGTAAGTTGAACCTTTTCTCGTTCTGGGAATAAGAGGGTTAATTATATTCAACCGCTTTCATATTATCTGGTAACAAGTCCTCACTTGTAACCGCTCCTCAGTGAGGACTAAAATATCGCACTTTTCTTTGAGACTGGAAAATGGGTTTGGCTTCTCTCAATCAAATTATAGTAGCAAATGGCTCTGTTATGGCAACTTCTGCTTTTAAAGTAACTTTGATAGATAAATAGTTACTAGAAGATCTTGATAATAGAAATGATTGGCTTCTCCAGCCATTACGGATATCAGTGTGAAGATCGCGATCCGATAGATAGTAGCGAATGAGGCTAGGCGTAGATGAGATAGAGGGAGGTGATAAATAGTCCCCCAGACAGATACGAGGCGACAATGCTACACCGATGCGACCGACGTCGTCCAGTTTTATTTATATGGGTATTTCACGGGCACCCAACGCGAAGAAAGAAAATTTGGTTCAAATTAATTGCACTAGGTGGCGTGATAAGCTTCTATTTGTTATTGAGTTTTGTGAAACATTAAGATTTTCTAGAGACGATCATAAAAAAACATGTTCTTGTTTAATTAACTTTCCTAAGCACAAAATAAAAGGAATATTGGGCTCCTAATTCACATTTCAAAGATTATTTGAATGGATCATTTAAAATTGATTCCAATATATGTCGCAGTTTTATATTTCTGAGGCTGTGGTTTAATATGTTTTAATATTTCGCGATCGCGAACCGATATATATCGCTCCTCTTTCGCTAGGCAAACAGTGCCTACTATAGGAAACATCATCTACCATGAAACAAACATAGCTACATTTAAAGAATAATCATACTTATAACTGTAGCTGTAAGTCCTATAATCGTGTGCACTAACAACTCAGAGAAAGTGTCAGCAATCTGCCGGTGCGGTAGCGTGGCAGTAATTAGTAATTACGTTGCATTAAAACAACAGACAGATTGACACTCTGTAATTAATTACATGGTTTCTAAAACGCTAGTGTCATTTGTAACAATTAAATTCGTTTTAACTGTAGTGATGCTACTCGTACTGTTTGATTTATGGCTCTGATTACGTTATTTTTGTTCTTTATCAATACGGGCAATATATTATAGGTAAGTACTAAAATGGTTTAAAGAGACTTCTGATGTTTGTAAAGCCGTGGTCTTCAAAGCATAGTGAAGTTTTAAATGTTTACAAGGGAGTGTGACATGATTTTAATGATTAGTTCCTCTTAACACGTCCGTGGCCGGAGCAGACCACGCAGGCTGTTGGTGGGGTGGACTGATTATTGGATGTCTTCCGTTAATAATTGGCAAAAAGTAGTGCAGAGTCGTGACAGATGGAAGGAATGGAGCTAGACATGAATTGTAAAAGGAAATGCGATGCAGTCATTTTAAACATCTAATCTTATTACCGACATAGCCCGAAGAATTGCGAAACTTAAGTGGCAGAGGGCAGGGCACATTGCTCGCAGAACGGATGGCCGATGGGGCAGAAAGGTTCTGGAGTGGCGACCGCGAACCGGAAGACGTTGCGTTGGAAGGCCTCCTACCAGGTGGACCGATGACCTGGTGAAGGTTGCGGGAATCCGCTGGTTGCGAGACGCACGGGACCGGTCAATGTGTCGACGCTTGGGGGAGGCCTATGTCCAGCAGTGGACTTCTTTCGGCTTAAATGATGATGATGATGAATCTTATTACCCGACTGCAAGGAAAGGGTTACTATAATTGATTTCAACATACTTCACAAGGTATAAACCGTAACAGTCATTTTTCTCCACCTCAAAATCTTGTTAACAAACACAACCTTCCGAAACTTTGTTTAAATTAGTATTCCGGCGACGTCCGCTGGCCAGCAGAAACAATTACTGAGGAGTACGGACCATCCCCCGGAGGATGAGGGATGACAGTGTTACTTTGATCCAGTATTGATGGAGGATAATGGAGGCCACATGCTACAGGATAGAGGAGAAGGTACATCTCACGGCTGTTAGTATTCAGCTAGAAATAGCGGCACGAATTTAAAAATGGTTTTGGATAAGTCTGATTCTACCTAAAATTCTGTGGATAAGTCTTTGCTGGAGTGGATCCTTATCAACAGATTATTGATAATCACTTTTTTACTGCTATTAGAATCGATAGTATCAGCATCAAAAATACTGGAACCTTTGCACTAACTTGAAACATCCTAAAGTCTTTGAATGACTGACTCCATGACAATCAGTGCCTATAAATGGTTTCAGTACAAACTTTAGAATTTTCTCCTGTTACAAATATAAACTCACGCCGTTTTTCTATGGGGGTAAGCAGAAACTAGAGAACGCCTCGTCCTGTTAATTACTTTACTTGAAAAATGTTGCTCTACTTCGAGTGAGATTTCTGTGCCATACTATTGAGTGGCTCATCTCTTAGTGTCTATCCCTTCCCAAGGGTATGATCGTGTATGGATGGATGGTGACGGTTTTGAAGCATGTGTGTGTTATCGGCAGGCTTTTAACATATAAGGTTTGTTTCTTTTTACTTCCAGTACCTACGAAGCCTCAAAGGACCATTTTTAGGGTTCCGTTCCCGAAGGGTCCAAACGGGGGCTTCGTGTTCCGTTATTTTTACTAACAAATACCAATATTGTACATTTGTACGGAACCCTAAATGTGCGAAGTCCGACACGCACTTGGCCGGTTTTCACCTTTTTTCCATAAAAGCTTCCGGCATCATATAGAACACTACCGTTTAGGGGTAATTAACTTCTAGCATATACCTAGTATGTTTTAAAAGATCATGTTCAGGATATTTGTGGCCTGAAAATAGACATTGTCATGTTAAGTTCGATTTCAATAAAATGTAAATAGAGTTTGCTGTTCTACTTTCATATCTATTTATTAACAGTTATCAATATCAGTTCAACCGTGTTTTGAACATTTTCACTAAAAACTATTCGATAAAACATTAGGTTTATCAATGTCTGACCTTTTCGCCTGAAGCTATCGGCATAACGTACAAATTAACATCAAAACTGGCCATTACCGTCATAATTAACGATTAACGACACAACTAACTGTTTTGTTATTTTTGTCGACACGCGACAGGTTCACTGTATCATTATGTATTGATCCATTCATAATATAATACTGGATTGTAGCCCACATAATAAATAGTCCACTACTGGACATGACCTGTCAAGCTCATTGAGCTTCGCAATGACCACTAAAGTGAATGGTTCCCAGTGACCATATCACCCGACATGGCGATCGAAGTAGGCAATAGTGATAAATGAACTAAAGGTCCCACAGATAGGCACTACAACGATACAACAACGATTTTTCATATAAATTATTCTAATTAGAAAACGATATCTATAAAAACGCGTTGTCAAATTTCACCTATCTTCGGCAGCCTTTAAAAGAAAGAATAACGCTTTTGCTTGTCCTCTTAATCCACATAATATCAGACTCACCAGGTCTGATATTAATCCAGCAGTGGAGGAGCATTGTCTTATCTTTATCTAGAAACATAATTAGCAAAGCACAAATGACGTCTTGCTCTATTAAGTACAGGCAACCAGGAAATTATGAAACAATTCAAAAAAAAACATGTAAAAGAACAAGAACAAGTTCGCGATAAGGAAATCTTCCACAGTGTTACCATTCATACAATCTAATGAATGACACAGACAAATACAATAGAAACGTATTTTTTTACGTTCCCATTCTCGCTTGTAGTCAATGAAGTAATGAATCAGCTCCCTCCAAGATACTACGGAAAGATTATAATAATGGCTATTAACGTAGATACGTTTTATTCTTGTATTTATACCTCGGAAATAGCCATTATTAAAGTTATTTTTTTTAATTATGAGTTATGTGCGTGAGTACGGGTCGGAAAAAGGGACATTGAAAAAGATATTTATTTCAATTTTCTTCTCTCTGTGAAATTAAGTGTTGTTAAAGTTTCTAAGACAACACATTCACAGCCTTACATTGACATTATATCAGCGAAATCGATCGTCCCAATTCTAAAACGTCTGGTATTGACCAAGTGGTCGGTCGTGACAGGGAACAGGACGGTATGGAAGAAGAAAATGTGTTGCGCCGACCACAAGTAACATCCCAACCCCATACATCTTGTACATGTTTATATTTGGTATAATATAATTTTGTCTAGGTCCATTAGTCGACTTTTTGAGTTCTGTGAGGATGAAAAGAAAGCAAATCTAGTCATAGACACGTGCTTTGCACAACAGTGTCATGTTTCTCAATTAAAACAACATTAGCAAAACAAATTCATGCAAATTACACTTTAAATCCCTTCTTACATTAGAAAAGCGGCTAGTATCTCCCCTTTCTTCTAATAACAAACCATCATCTTTCCGTAATTGTTATGATAATTACAAGAGAAGCCTGCTGAAGCCTTTGAATTCAGCTTAAAGTGCTGAAACTCAAGTTTTAAGTGACGCTGATAAAGTTTGCGAACACTTTGATGTAAGAAAACAGCAGGTAAGTACTTAAGTACGATGAAATAGGCTGATGTGCTTTTGGAATTTGATTAAAGGTAATTTCTAACACCTTCTTAACTTAGAAGACACATTTAAACAAAATTATTGTTGGGGAGTCGTATGGTATTTATGCTACAGAATCATTTACAATGCTAGTCTTTAAATATTACATACACCGTCTGACGTAAGACAGGGAAAGAGGAAACACTCAGAAAAACAGGTGCCGCTCAAATGTGCAACAAATTCACTCAGCCCATTTAATACCCCATTTTCCTCAACAAATAGGATCATAAACAAGCTAAATTAATCCATTATTTTAACCTAACTACGACACGTATATAGTAATGACAGGGTGACACCCCTAATTAGAGCCTAACAAGAAAATAGTTGTCAAACTTTGGCGCGAAAGTCGCTATGGAGGGACCAAAATTTGAATTAGGAAGGACCGGAACATATTTACGATAAAGTTTAGCCCAACGAGTTTCTTTGAGCAAAAGGACCAAGTTTTTTGCTCAAAAGAGAATATGTACGGTATAAAGTGATACATCTTGTTGGGAAGTTGTGAATAAAAGGAGTTGTGGTTGTTAGTTGTCAGAAGTTTTGGTACTAACCGCCTCGGGGAATGTGGGTGCTTTGATATTTATGAAGATCGCTTGTTGGTGATGAGGTGGAAAAACTTACTTACCTACATATTTTCTATACGTAGGTATCAGGGGGGGGGGCGAGGGGAGTAAGGCAGAGAACGGGGAGCAAGGGTGAGAACAGCTTTACCATCCTGCCAGCCCCAATTGTCAATCTCACCTGCATGCGTCAGGGGTTAGTATGAATAGCTGACGGAGACGGCTCCGACAGTCGAGGTGCTCCCTGCTGGATAACGGACGAGGCTCTGTGTACGAGCATTATAGGTATAGCAAAACACCTGCCTGGGCAACCGGTTGAAAGAGGCTTCATTAGCCTTGGGGATTTAATAACCTTAAAAACGATGGTGCAGAAGGCAAGGGGAAACCACTGCAACTATTCGCCCAAGAAAATCGTCATGAAAGTTAAGCAAAGGAATCACGATTGCCTTGCGACCCGATTGGCGATCGGCGCCTAACCGCTTCCGGGGCGGAAGGTGGTAAATGGGCTTCCGGCCATGGTGGATCAGGCGACCAGGCTTGCCATGGAAACTATACTACTGGAAATCCCTTTAAACTACGAAATATTCAGAATATAGGAACGTGGAACGTACATGGGCTACTAGAAAATGGAAAACTCGACACCGTCGAACGAGAAATAACTCAGTGTGGTTTGAACGTCTGCGTATTGGCTGAAATCCACTGGAAAGAAAGCGAACATTTTCTCACCGACACCCATGCTATTTACTTCTCTGGAAACGACAACAACAGCCGCAATGGAGTAGCATTTCTGATTCAAAAACTTCTATGTGTTATAACATGGGATTCAATGGGAATAGTAAATGGGACCCATCGCCAATACCTAAAAAATGGGATCTAAAAGTGGGATCCAACGAAAATAAATCGAAATTACGGGTTTGGATACGAGCTGGTTAGTGACCGTATAATTACTATCAAGCTGAAGGCGTCGCCTATAAACTTGAACCTTATACAGGTTTATGCCCCTACTACCTGTGCGAAGCCAGACGTCATAGATGGTTTCTACTTGGAGTTGGAAAAGACCATCACTAAAATGCCCAACCGAGCGCTACTTTTGATCATGGGTGATTTTAACTTCAAGATAGGAGCCAAGTCCCGGAAATTTTGTTACAGTGTGGGAGATTTTGGACTTGGTAAACACAACGATAGTGGTGAGCGAATAATGCAATTTGCAGATGAAAAAAACTTTTTTGCAAAAAAATACTATTACTATGTTTTTGCGTTATGGACACCGACTTCCAAAAGTAAAGTTATTTTTCACTGTGAGTGTACCAAGGTGAACTGTACACATCTGCGTACCCCTTTAGAGCGTACTGGCGTGATGTTATGTTATGAAATGATATAAACAATAAACAGACATGCGATTGCAGCAATCCCGAGAGATTTGCCGTTATTTATTGAATAGTTATGTTGTATATCTACGAAATTCTTCATCAGATCTTCACCAAATTAAAACGGGACCAATTTCGGGACATACTCTTTCAAACAAAAAAATAATGTTCAAAATCGGTCCACAACTATACATGCAAAAAAAAAGAAAAATTAAAAGCATATATAATGTCGAACATAGAACCTCTTTTTTTGGTAAGTCGGTTAAAAATAACTTAGTAATAACAAATAGTCTTTTTCAACATCATCCACGGAGATTGTATACCTGGACATCGCCAAGAGGCACCTACCATAATCAATTTGACTATATTTTTGTACGATCACGCTGGCGAACCCTTATCCTCAGAATCAGTCAAATGGCAAATCTTGTGGAAAACTATACTTGGAAACGAAACACCTATTTCATCTTCTGAGGAGGTTGTACGAAGAAAGCACAGCCTCGGTACGTACAGATGACATTCTGTCCAGTAACTTCCACCCCAGAGCAGGTGTCCGCCAGGGATGTGTTATATCGCCGCTCTTATTTAATGTCTACACAGAGCTTATAATGCGCATCACTTAAGAACATTGGACAGATGGGGTTAAGGTTGGTGGCTACAATATTGCGAATTTGCGCTACGCAGAAGACACCACTCTTTTTGCATCTAGTGCTCGCCATATGGAATAACTGCTACGCAAAATGGAACAAGTGAGCCTTGAATTCGGATTAAAGATAAATAATCGGAGCAAGACCAAGGTGATTATTGTGGACCGTGCTAACAATAATTCGCTAGAAGTTACTCAGATCGCGAAATGCGACGTAGTCCACTCCTACGTACATCTTGGCACTTCAATCTCTAATAACTGCTGCTGCATTGACGAGATAAAGAGACGTTTGGCGATCACAAGAACTACAATAGACAAAATGAAAAAAAAAATGGAGAAACAGAGACATCACCAAAGCCACGAAGGCTCGTGCGCATTTTAATTATATCCATATTTCTGTACTCTGCAGAAACGTGCACGTTGCGGGAGGTGGAAAATAAAAAGATAGACGTTCTGGAGATGTGGTGTTGGAGAAGAATGCTCGGAATGTCGAGGACCGAGCTCCGCACAAATGTCTCGATATCCCAAGAACTCCACATCAAACATCGTCTGTCCGCAATAGTACCTACAGTCCCGAATACTCACTTTCTTGGGACATGTTTCAAGGTGAGACAGTCAGTCCATAGAGCGTTCAAGGAAGAGTGGACGGCACTAGACCGCGTGGAACCACCATGCCACGGTCACCCATGCGTTGGTCCGACCAGATCAAGTCTGCTGTGGGCCATCCCGTGCACGAATGTTCCCGGCAGATTTCTAATCGGAAAATGTGGCGAGAGTTTTTGAGACGCATTACATCTGCCGCAAATACTAACAAATAACAACACTTCATGACGACCACGACCGCTCTGTCAAGAGAGTAACGACTAAGAAGAACATCTACTTATTTCTATATTTGGAACCGACGACCCAATTTAAACTATTATGTCAATAATATTTGAGATCTACAGTTTTTAGGGTTCCGTACCCAAAGGGTTAAAACGAGACCCTATTACTAAGATTCCGCGGTCCGTCTGTCTGTCTGCCTGTCTGTCTGTCTGTCACCAGGCTGTATCTCATGAACCGTGATAGCCAGACAGTTAAAATTTTCACAGATGATGTATTTCTGTTACCGTTATAACAACAAATACTAAAAATAGAATAAAATAAATATTTAAGTGGGACTCCCATACAAGAAACGTGATTATTTTGCCGTTTATTGCGATAATGGTACGGGACCCTTAGTGCGCGAGTCCGACTCGCACTTGGCTGGTTTTTAAATATAAATCGAGAATCGAATATAAACTGAGCGGCTCCATCCGTTTATTGGCATATTATAGATGCAATTCAAACTCGTTCTGTGACAAAAAATCTCCTTCCCACGTTCCCTAAAAATCTTTACACAAAAATACAATTCCAATTCGTATTTCAACCAAACCTTTTTCCAGTCTAATCCCTCTTTAAACATTCTCATTTAAGCGAAATCAGGGCGAACATTAAACAAGATTACTTACTCACTATAAATCATCGTGAGGCCGAGATTACAGCTTACCTGGAACAAAACAAACAGACAGTTATCGAAACCGTTGATTAATTCGATGTAAAGCCTTCGTTACGAGGGTCCAACACAACTGTGCTATATTCAGATAACTGTGTTACACTTAGATAAACAATAGAATATTTAGAGAAGGTAAGAGGTTTTTGATTCTTGTGATTCTAAGTGTGAAGGATCATTCAAACAACCTTAGTTGTTAGTCCATAGTTCCAAACCAAAGTTTAGTCAGAAGAAATCTGTATCGAAAAGGATAAGTAAGTAAGTATTAGTTGTTGATGGCAACACAAAGTTATTAATATGTCTAGTTTTATCTATGATAATTGTGATCTGTTGAAAAGAGCTGTATCTATATAAGTTATATACCAACACGCATTCATGTGAGTTATAGTAAATAATAAATAAAACAAGAAAGTTACATCAATTAACCAGCCTATACGGACTACAGTCTACATACAAAACAGTCCCTAAGAAATTAGAAAGCTAAAACCTAATCAAGCTTCGAACATTGGTCCCTCAGTACGAAAAAATAGGTCCAATTTCTTTCGAGGCCTTAATAAAATATTCAGGATTTGTAATTATTTTAAGATACGCTAATCCAATATTTATTTGCTTAGTTATCTTAACACAGTCAACACCACAAAATTACAACAAAAACATTTTCCCTGAAATTTTGGTAGGACAATCTACCAAAGAGGCCAACCTAACCACGTCCTAGAGGTTTAGCAGTAAAGAAGAAGTGGTGCAAAAAACTTCAATAAACACCCCAGCAATACATCGTTCTTATAAGCTACCAAACACGTCTTCACAAGTTCACTAACAATATTATTTTACACAAAATTCTGTGTGAGATGCCTATTCTCAATCTATCGATTGAGAAAACACAGACGCTCGATCGTCAAAACTTAACTTCGTCAATTTAGCAAATCGAATTTGTGTTTCGCAAATTCTAACTTAATCTGATCTAATCAATCAACCAGTTTATAACTTTGGTAAATATAAGAAAGTTTTGTAATGGAAAATATTCTGATGTAAAAGATGTTATAACAATATTGACAAATTGGGTAAAAAGCCTAAGCTTTAGGCTAAATAATAAACTCAGGGTCTCATCCCAAACGTGTCGTTAGGTATACCGACCTACCAAGTGCCCTTTAGGCAACCTTAAACAAACGAATGTTTCGACTTATTTAATTTATCTACGTAAAACAATGAACAATATGAATGTAAGCTGGTTTTGATAAAATGAATACGGAGGTCAAGAAGAAGGCAAAGAAGCTCCAGGATCTCATTTTCTTATCCTTCTTCATTTAAACCTTCTTTAGATGATCTTTTCTTTTTACCCTTCACGGACTAGCCCACATAAAAGCACCTTCAATTTCCATTTCAAGTGAAAGAACCATCTTGAGCTTCTTGGCGTTACGTTGACATCGACTCTCAATTTTGGCCCGTACATTGAGGCAAAAGCTCAGCAGGCTGCCAAAAAGCTGGGGATCCTTGCAAAGGTGAGAAGGTACTTCACGCCAGAACAGTTGCTCAGCTTGTATCAAGCGCAAGTTCGATCATGCATGGAGTACTGTTCTCATCTCTGGGACGGATCTGCCAAATACCAGCTTGATGCACTAGAGTCGATCGAAAAGCGGGCCAAGAGGCTCATCGGTGATGAGGCACTGGTTAAGTCAAAGCTCCAGAGTCTTGAACATCGTCGCCGAGTTGCCAGCTTGTCGGTTTTTTATCGATTGCATTTCGGGGAGTGTGCGATGGAATTGCATGATCTAATTCCGCCCAGCCCGTTTCATCATCGGACTACCAGACGCACGGCGATGCGCCATCGGTACATGGTGGACATCCCACCCATACGCACTAAACGTTTTGAGAATACTTTTATTATGCGTACAGCTAAGGAGTGGAATTCTCTACCGGAGTCTGTGTTTCCCGATAGCTACAATCTAAGGGTCTTTAAGTCAAGAGTGAATAGGTTACTACTAGGCAAGCGTGCTCCATCGTAGACCACATCATCGCTTACCATCAGGTGAGATAGTGGTCAAGCGCGGGCCTACAAAAGAAAAAAAAAAAAAAAAAGAATTATAAGTAATAAAACTCGAACAAAAATCTATAAACTCCACAGATTTTTCCGAACACTGAACACGAAAAAATACAGAAGTGTATTCAGATCGCTAGTAACAAATAAAATCTACCCAAACGAATGAAAACCGAAACTTGACGCGTCCAATGACAAGTGAACATGAACAAATAAAACACAGTTGTAAATATGACTGTCCTTGACATATCTGGCACATGTCCAATATGCGTTACTTTTCCCTTTTTAAAGCTTGCCTATGACAAGGTCGGGATGAATGAACTCGAAGATTGATGTTTATTTTCGCGGCATGTTCAACAGACTATCAAAGGTTGAGTGCCTATCGAAATGGAACCGAGCTTCAGAAAGACAGAGTGACGAAGGAAATTGCGGACGAAAGGGCAGACTGCGGTAAAATGCGGCAGGCTGAGAATGGGATGTACTTAAGTAAGTATTAGTTGATATTTACCAAGTTGTCATATCTTAGCCCCAATGAACTTTAATCTTTTTGGGATAGATCTTCTTGATCGCTTAGGGCATTTAAGGCCTGCCACGATATCTTTGCTACTATAATTATCTATTCGTTTATACACTTGGATGCAGTGCCAATGTAAGGGTCAGCCTCATCAACTGGGTACTTCCTGTTCTAAGATACTTCAATACTTCAGGGCTACCCGAATGATGACGCTGTCCGTACCTAGATTTAAAGCTAAAGCTAATGTCCAGTGGTTAGGTCAATCAGGTCAGTGACGGAAAGCACAAGTGCCAAATCCCTCCTGTAGTTAAACAAACCGGAAATTGTGCACTGGTACAAACATATTACGACATACTAATATATGTAGTTAGTATTAGAGCCCCGTCTACCGGTAACTACTCGCGTTGACCTTTCCCGACGATTGGATTCAAATTATTAGGTTATTGGCTACTTGTAATTTAGTTATTGGTCAGGTCGGCAGTCGGTAGTGGGTGGTGGCAGATAACACCTTTATGCAAATGCTTCCGGCAAGGACTTTGATAAAATGGTTCAAGGATGAACCATGTGCTTTACAAATACAATTTATGTTTTCAGGGGTTTTATTTAAATCAATATGAAAATGCCTAAGATGTGAGTTCAAATCCTAAAACTATTTATCTTCACAATATCATGTGCCAAGAATTTCAGTTATGGGCCTTTTAAAGGTCGTGGCTAAAAGGAAAATGAGTAGAGGGCATTATTGAAAGTCATACTTAATTTATCTTATTTGTCATCGTCTCGCTGTCACTGTGCAGTGTGTGTGTGTGTGTTTACTAAGATGCTAGTAACGCTGACGCAACTGCACTGGGCTGTTCATTGACAGTGAGGTGAACATCGTAGTAATAAGCTGTTGAGTATCCAAATAAATAAGTACCATTTTAAATAAAAAATATAGTGTACCAAGTTTGCACTGCATTTGGAATTTTGTGTACTAATAGAATGGTTACCAAATGTCACATACTTTATTTTTACGAAAATCTGGTATCTAAGTACCTTTTTTTTTTTTTTTTTGTTTTCGGGGGGCAACCTTCAAAAGGCGCCTGGACTTTTGGGGAAAAAGACCAGGGAGTGTGGGATTTTTACCTCACTAAAACCACCCCGGTGATCTCAATCTGCACCTGAAAGGGGCCCCGTCATCTCTTAAAAGACCAACCCGGAGCCCCCTCTGTGCAACGCCTGTTACGGCACATCCCTGGGGAGGCTGAAAGAAGTGCCTCCCCTGAGCCTCGCTGTGCACGGCAGCACGTGATCACTGTGCTGCCGTCCTTCCCAAAGTCACCTGGTGGGCGGACAGAGTCCCCAATCTGACCACCTGCGACCCCGGAGTCCCGTTTGCTTATTACGCAGGCGGGGTTTCGGTGTTTTAGGCATCGAGGAGGCGGTTGCCTCCCCGACGCCTTCTTCTTCGAGCGGGATCGGCCCTCTCACGATTCCGCTCGGCGGCCTCCTTCTGGGCCATCACAGTCTCACTCACAAAAGGGGTATCTAAGTACCTATATCTAATTATCTAGTTTTTTGATGAGTTTCATCAATAATGTACACCTAGTTTTGTTTTAATTTAGAGCTTAAGATATCGCTATAGAATTACATATTCAAAGTGTATGTCATTGATTCAGTGTATATTATTTAATATTTATTAAAACTTCAAACCAACCGCTTATCTTTCAACGCATTGTTTTTAGTATTAATTACCTGTCTCTGATAACGACTCATTACGAGAATCGATAAGAGTAATTAAATAAATAGTTAGGTTAATACTACGTATTAATAAGCATGTAGTTTTTGTTTCGTTCCTACATACCATCACATTATACCGGTTTGATTACAGTTATCTCAGTTTGGTTCCTGTTAGCAGATTTAATAATCTATTTTATAATATTTAGCTGTGTTTTATTGGGTCAGTGTTACCATGGAAATTGAATATAATGTGCAAGCCAGTTTGGTTCTTTGAAAAATTATGGTCACACTTTGAATCCAACAACTCACAAAAACATTTTTTCTTGCGTGATCTATAAAAGAAAGTTGAATCGTTTCTGCAGGACTTGTCACATTTCATTGACTTGACACTTTTCTATTGGTCCCACTGTTGATTCCGGCTTTCAGGATTTGCAGAGCTTGGGAATAGAGCACCGTGTTTGTGCCAAAAAATAACTGATATATATGTACTGTAAAGCAACCGGATAATAATTCGCGTGAAAGCAAATCAAAGAAATGCCATTACTTATAGACGACGGAAACATACGCCATTATTTTGACAACATTACACACATTTTACTACACCCAACATCATTCACTTTGACCCAGAACAAGCACTTGTAATAACCTTAACTTTAGCTGCCATCAATAAACTTATTCCGGAAACATGGAACAGTCACGCGAAGACATAAACTTTGGGCTTAGCTCACTGACTGGAGGCAAGCCTACTGAGTTTGACAAACTAGTTGAATTCGATGTGATACGACTTTAGGAGAACATAACTTGTAATGTGTCATATTACACGAGCTATAATATATTATGTCAATGACTGACTGATCCACTAAAGAGAAGGTGAAGTACCTAGTAGGAGATGTAATAGTGTGCAAGAAAAACACCGATGCCAAGTAAAAGAGGATAATATCGCTTTTTCACTACATAATGGGCATTTTAGACACAAGATTTGGCCACTACCTAGATATACTCAAACGGCATAGGAATAACTTTGAAGTAAACAATAAACAATATTTATTTGTTCAAGACTTAAACCTATTTACAATGATTGTACCTTAAATTAGAATCATTAAGTTAGTGGCAAGATACAAAATATGTGCAACTGGGCTTAAACTAGGAGGATTCCTGTGCTATAAGCACCTAAACATTACAAGTTATGTCAAGTAACATAATATAGCATGAATGTGTCGCCGCTTTCCGCAAAGAACTGAGAAGAATAGCAAAAGAAAGGGGAGGTCAGTAATTCTATATAGAGCAGTGGGTGACGGAACTGTGACGTCACCAGCCCAACACGTCAGAATCCAGATTAGTCGACGAGTTAAGTCAACCCAGAGATGAGACGAGTACCGATCGATCGCGAGTCGCTACCTTATGAGAGATACTAATAATATTACCTGCTCGGTTGACGGCCGTGTATTTATGGTTGCAGCTTTGACATTAGACCCTGGTGGTTTATAGAATATTGAAAAAAAGTTGACGGCCTATTTTAGTTAAAATGCTGCTACGAATTATATTGTGTCGGATAAGTATATTTTTAGGCTCTTGCTACTGTACTTTTCTACTACTGTAAAGATTTACCTAGCACATAAAATTCATATTGTTGCATTTCCAGAAATATAATTAATAATAATAAAATAATATTATTATATTATTATGTTGATTCATGTCTTTAAACAGCATAAATTAGTGTCACACATTAAGGCAAAGGCTTACTTTCCACGTCTCTGTTAAATTCACTTCTACCTGTATATTCAGAAATACCACAAACCACAGAAAGTTCTAATTTGCTTCACATAACAATCCCTTCACCGTCCGCTAATGATCCCAAACCAAATACGCACCAAAAGTTTATATAAACAAACCCTAACTCCGGCTAAACCTCGTAATGAGCTGAAAATCAAACGATTAACTAAATGCTAATCCACTTAATTACTGACACGCAGACCCGAATAAATCTCACTACTAGTCGGTAACTATGGATCTTTCCAACGTTTATCTGTTACCCAGTCTTTTCGCAACTGTTTTACATAAGATAACTGTACTGACCTTTTCAGTATCCAGCTTTTCTACGAAACAATGGGTATTGAGAAACAAGCTGCCGAAGCAAACTACACTATTTCAGAAAACTTGGGATTTCACACGAATTTTGTCTCGACTTTGTTATTCATTTTGCCTATAGACAAACTGAGAGCAGTGGTGGCCAAGTGGTATCGGCCGCGACTTACAAGTTGTAGGTCGTGGGTTCGAGCCCAGGCAGGCGCTTTACTTTGTGTAAATTATTTCATCACCACTGCTCTCAAAACGGTGAAAAATTCGAAGCCATGTGACATCCAACAACCCGCACTGGGCCCGCGTGGTGGATTACGGCCCATTCCCTCTCACAGAGAGGAGGCCTGTGTCCCAGCAGTGGGAACATTAATAGGCTGATGATGTTATGTGCTGTGATAGACAAACTCCTTCACTTGTAAAAACGTCTGTCTATTCTTCAATGGCTGTTTTGCCTAGAAATTCCCTAAACTCGTTTTCAATATTTGAGTTGAAATTAATGCGAATGATGGTATACATACGCAAACGCTTCCAACTATAATTCAGTTTTAATTCTAACCATAACCTCAAAGTCATCCTGATATCTACCCACATTACACAGTAACAGTCAACTGCACCGATGCACCTCCAAGCTAAGTGTTGCAATGACCCCTTGCGTATGAATCGCGAATGCAGATCATGAGGTGAAGGTCGGGTCAGCCGCGTTGAGAGCTTGCCAACGGGCTGCGTCCGGCCTGCCAAGTGCCAACTTCATGCGAGGGCCGTGCAACACGCCGATAGTGAAATTAAGATGCATACTCGTATGTTGCTGTGGAACTATAAGATGAAAGGTCAGGAAGAGTATCGTTTTCGGTTTTATCGATGATGAATGAGACTGATACATGGTTGTCAGGATTGAGACGAATAAAGGCTGTCAATTACGATGATGAAACATTAAGAGGTGTGTGATCATTGACAATGAACAAATTAAGTATATTGTATATATTCAAGGTTAGTCAACCTTGAATATACAAAAATGTAACCACTGGAGAATGCACTAAATAAAAAATATAATATGATTGTTTTCTTCTGGATATGAAGTAAATTAGTTTAGGTACATGTTGTGGATGAATAAGACATGCTACGCCGACACCTAATAAATTAGTTTATGGAAAAGAGCATTATGATGATGTGAGTAGCCCTATAAATGGCTTCTTTGATAATTAAAGATGCTGTGTGGTAAAGGAATCATAAAAATAACAAATTGTAATCCTAACAAACTGTATTGATTCCGATGCACAAACTAAACTTCGCCAATGCAGCTGAGCAATTAACAACAAACAGTTTAATGGGTTCACTGACCTTAGCAATTACGAAACGTGCATCCGACTACAAAAGGTTATCAAGATCGTCGACTTTGTTTCATTTAAGTACATTGCCGATCAATAACATCTTAACATTGCTGGCCAGTAACAAAATATTTGTCAACGTGAACGATCGAGGGACACCGCCCACTCTGTGCCCAAAATATCAAAAGGTATTGTTATTTATGGTATTTTGTATTTATTACACATAATTTTTTCTTTGTATTACCCAAATTATAACTTTAAACGTACCAATTAAGAACCACGGAGGTCAGTTAGTGGTTGCCCCGTAACCGTACCCAAGCATATTTTCATGCGTGATGAAGTATCTGACCTTGCAAAGGCTCTAGATAGTCTAATAAATCAAGAGAATACCAAATAATAAAGCGACAAGAACTTGTCGACCTTACGGTAAACGAAAAAAATGCTTTTGGGGGACTGCATGCGGAACAGGGTGTAAAGTCTCACAAACCTCCATAGAAAAGGGAGGATCCTCCGATCAGACGGGTGTTGTGTCTGGTCCGGGCAACTGCCCAACGGTTATCGTCGGACTGTTGTATACGTTCAAATCGCGCCGAAAACTTTGCTTGCGCGATGCAGGATTTGTGTGACGTCATGTCATTTGTTTGTAAGTGGCGGCGTCGGTGCCGCTACATGCTCAATAATTAAATCATCTGCTTCACTACCCTGCAACGTTTAAGCCATAAAACATATATTTAAGCAGATGATGTACAACTGAAATATATAGTTTGAAACACAAACAGTATCCATCACCGGGGCAATCAACGGCCCCCAAACATCACAACAATAGCTGTATAATCGCCTAACTAATAACAGACCAAAAGCTGTTATTATATACCACATTACACGTTTCCGCTTGTTAGGATTTCAATATTTTAAGCGTGTTGATTACACACAATACAGGCTGATTTACAAGGATAAGATATTTAAGAAAATTGGAAGGAAACTATTAAGATAAGGAAAGTTCTGAGTATGGATGTGGATGTCTGACCAAAGAAACGATGGTTGGACTGTGTGAAAGATGACTTAGATGACATAGCTAAAAATCTTTTTAACAAAAATATTAAACCGGTGACAAAAACGACAAAAAAAGATATAGGTACCAAAGACACCCATTTCAAATATAAAATAATCATCAAAATCGGTTCATACTTGGCGGAGTAATCGCATAACAAACATACAAAAACATACAGTCAAATTGAACCTCCTCCTTTTTGAAGTCCGTTGAAAAAGAGGGTGACGTTCCGTGCTGATATGACGACTGAAAGACAAGTATGGAAAATGTTGCGCCGACCCCTAATAAATTAGGATAAGAAAACGACAGGTTGGGAATACAGTAGAAAATTATGAAGATGAAGAAATGGACTGGCGAAGGAAATAAAGAAAACAAGAATAGTCCAGTGGAATTAGATAGCAGAAAAGAAAGTACTTTTGCAAGAATTGCAATTGCAAGAAACAAGCTGCAAAATTGTGACGGAAGGAAAAATAATACAAACAAGAGCTGTACAAAGTAAAAGTTTTAGTTTTTTTTTAGTCTTGGACTGGGAAGAAAACCTGAAGTCGCTATTTGTTGTTTTAACTTCAAGGAAGCTTTAAGATCAATGCGTCTCCTGAGAATTCGCAAAAAGAGCAGTTGTTCGGGGATACCAGGATGCAAGCAAATTATATTAAACTTCCATTTGCCAGTAACGTTCCAGCACGAGACTTTGTCAGTATATTCATAGAGAGCCATAACTACATATTACTCTTTTAAAGTAGTATCCCTTAAATTCATTTCAAACTCGACAAAGAATTTTTCTTTGACATCCTGTACGTCTAAAGATTCAGTAAAACGTCGGCAATGACGTATAGTAAGTAATTGTGTCCTTGAAAGCCGGAACTCACCCATGCTAGTACGGAAATTAAAAGTCGTACGCGCGTAAAAATGTCGGCCGAGGGAAATAGAGCGATTTGTACTGCGAGGAACTATGTAAGTTTTAGCAGAAATTGAATGATTATAATTTTTGAGGAAAGATCTTGAAGATATTCATTTAGGATGCTAGGGTTTGAAGATAATATAAAATGCAAACAGGAAAATGTTTTACCATAGTCCTCATAGCATGCCAAAATCAATCTCAAAGATTTACGAGTATTAAGGTGTGCAATAATACACCACACACACATTACTTGCACTTAAAAACGTGAGATATAAATATAGTATTCTAATTCAAGATTCATATTTCTTAGTATTCAGACAGCATCATGACGGTTTTTACAGCTATCAATAATATAATCTAAAATAGGGCCTATCACTTTTTTACATTCTCTCTCTCTTCAATTTCATAGGTTTGGTTTCAGTATTATTCTGAGATTTTCATACAGTTATTCTACAGATTTGGGCTTGTTATTTTGCATGGCTGAAGTCGTTTGCGAGCCGATATACCACGAAATGGAAGTAATCCTGTCTGGAATAGGATCCTATATGTAATCTAGGCTCTGTGCCTAAAGTTCCGCTATTTGAAATATGACATATCTAGGTAAAGTCGAATAGTGGAACGTGACGTATTCAATATCAAAATTGAATTACTTAGAATGATAGAAGAAGTACTCGTAAGAAAAATTGTGATTGCTGAAATGGAATATCGATATCCTTATAACTGAGCTGTGTTTGAAAAGTAGTGTTACTAAAAATACCAGTCTTTCGTTACTGACTCGCCATATCTGGTGGGTAAACCAGACAGAGCACTTTAATTACATCATATATGTAATGAGAGTGAAAGTGCACAGACAAAAAGTTACCTTTCCTAAAGCGGACTCCACAATCCAGAGAAACAAGATTTATTTTAAAGCCATAACTAACTACATACCACTATCATCCATACTCACACATATATACATATGTAATACGTATGCAATCTTGTCTGGTTCCCAGTGTGCGTAACACTGGAAACCAGACAAGATTTAAAGGAAAAAGTTGTAACTATTATGGTTATAGACGATGAATAACTAGGTATATTTAATACTTAATGGAAGTAGCTTCAGACAGCATAATGCCACGAAAATCACAAATCTATAAGCGATATTTAAGTTTTATCTTGGACACCGCTGATAACAGTGAAGAAAAACATCAAACAGTAAACCTGTGCGCCATTGGTGTACCTAATTGCTGTAAGGCGTTCTAGTGTGAGGATAAACGAATAAATAAATCCCGTTCTTTGCTAGTAACTAAAGATTGCTACCACTCTTCCACCTTCCAGCGAAGCAATCTATACAATAGCTTAACATGTAAAGAAGAGAAAAGCTACAATCTAATGTGATGATATACATGGGAGCATTGTATATCATCACATTAGATTGTAGCTTTTCTCACTTCTGAAGTTGCGAGCTATCTGCCCCAGGACTGAAGTGGGCAAATGAATGCACTCACGCTAGCCACTATCCGCAGCAAATCAGGAGTTGGAGCGTGTACTGCGCTGTTTAACCAGCTATTAGCTTTGTTTGGCTTCTAAATTGAGGTGCATTTTAGACAGAATAGCTAAGTAGTTTTGGTAGTTCGTCTTGTGTTTTTGTTTTATGTAGAAGTGAATTTTACTGTTATGTGATGGACTGGATGGAAGTCTGACTAGACTATTTAGGTAGAGTTGTTCACCTGTTTTAGCCAGTACACGTATCCATGCTAATATTATAAATGCGAAAGTAACTCTGTCAGTCTATCTGTTTGTTTGTTATATTTTCACGTCTTAACAACGGATTTGCATGAAACTTGGTACACGGGTAGACCATGTCTTAGATTAGGACATACTTCTCATCCCGGGAGTATGTTGGGATAATTTCATTTAGGTGAAGCCGATGACAGAAGCCAATAGATAAATAAGTCTGAAAGAGAACTGCAACAAGATTTTAGACAAACCTGCCAAGAATATTGTACCTACTCCAATTTCAAAAAATCCCAATTCGATTGTCGTCATGACTTCCTGACTTTGTCACTCAAGGTAGTTCACTCTTCACCCACTAATTAAACTCAAGCACGTGTAATTGAAGTATTTCAGTTTTGTCGTATCGATCGTGTCTTCAAGTAGCTTGTCCAATTAGTGACACAAGGTTGATCCTTGAAATGGCGACGTTTATTTGTCGGATTCCTGTCTGGGGATTAGGAGGCACGTGCTCAGTAATGAGCTGTTTACCTGGCGTGGGAGTGAACTATGATAAGAATAGTAATCACGTTTTTTTTTCGGGTTCGTGGATCCAGTCATCATGAGGTCCTGTGTCTGATGTGAGCTCAGGGCCAGATCAGCACAAATGGGTTTTCCATTTGGTTTTTCATCAGTGGCAGCTTGGAGTCTGAATTTGGGTTGGTAGAGAGCAATAGTGTCTTCTATATATAATGGTAGAGAGATACTTATGATTATAACAAATGTGGAAGTTAGGGACACTTCTGACAGATATTTCTCCGACCCTCCGTTGCAGGCGTTGAGGAGTTTTATCGGGTAGCTTAAACAATTTTTTTAATGAACCGTTAATAAATCATCCGACATTGTCACGGTATTTAATTGCTAGGTTATCTAAAGGTTAAGTCTAGTGCTTCGACCACCCGCTGTTCGCCGATAAGGTTTAATAGACAATTAGCGCTTTCGATTTTGAATTTCAAACTAGTGAATGAATGATAAATCTGATAGACTTTGATTTTACGAGTAAGAATGTGCAAGCGCGTTTTCTTTGGACTATAATGTCAACGTGGTTGATGGTGAACACCCAATTGTGGTATTACCATTAGAAGCAATCATCGTAGAGGTTTAATTAACAGTTCCGATAGCCGCAACATTTTAATGTAACACGAAAATGAACTTTGCAACAATATTGTACAAAAAATCATACCAAAAACAACTAAACATTAAGCTTCGTTCAAACGAATACGCGAGTGGTTGCAAAGAGTCCACAAATTCCCGCTAATGAGGCAGGTATTCTGAGAGCCCTCGTATTTAGCGAGTGGAGGGTCCCTTTGACAGCCCTCTCGTGGCGCCCTCTGCCGGCTGTCGCACAAAGAGCAGTACTGAGTGCCGACGGGAATATTGCGGTTTTTATAGTTGACGATTGTTGGGCATTGGCCGAAAAGCCGCATTAGAGGTACAATGTTTTACTTTAGAAACAAAACAACATAACGCCTTTAATCCCCAAAGGCTTAGGCCGAGGTGTAATCAACAGTACTCCCATATTCTACCAGTTATACGCAAGGCCGTCATGGGTCGCAAGCCTTCAACCGAGTAAATATCTAAGGCCAGTTCTGTCATGGGTCGCAAGCCAACAGCCGAGTAGAAATCAACAGCTATTTTGAAATTCTAGATCGGCACCACTATCACCAAACATTTTATAAATTCCCAGTTTTGTTATACTCCCTATTCCCTGCATTCTGATACAAAAATCTCAAGTTACTGTATCAATGTAGTATTACTACGAAATACACTACACTACTATTTGTAAACACAGCACCGTTAATACGCGAATGCACTAATAATATCAGCAACATGGCGATAACTGACCGAGTCTTATTACGCACCCATTTTAAAGATCGACCTACACGTCGTGGTCAGTGCTATACGGACGGTCACGCTTGTGAATTTGTAAAAGATATACAAAGAAATGAGGTAGGAGAAAGAAAGGCTGTGTACATTATATCGAGATCTATACGTATGCATAGATTCATCCATCCAGCAAGACAAAACTATGGAACAGGCATCCACATGAATGAAGAATTATCACAATTGTCTGAACATTGTGAAGCCAACGCTAACGCAGTCAACGTCGCTAACTTATGTTTGAAACTCATATTATTTGCAGTCTACAACGAAGAAAAAATGTCTTAAGCAAAGTGGGTAAATTGTATTTCGGCATAAAATATGCAGTATTGACGATAATGGCATTGCTTTTGCCATCTCACGCATGAACAGAGAAGAAGAAAAGCATTTGCAATTTTCAGATCAGCGCCAAACCAAAGACGCAAAGTAAATGCACCACGAAGGCTTGTTTTCACTCTCAAAAATACTATACAGATATCAAAGGAAAGTTTGTTAAATATGCCAAGGTTACTAAGCCTAGGACACACAGCCTCATGGATTGTGGAGGGATGCCAACATTGGCAACTTAGCCTTGGACTAGATTCTAGCAATATTTATGGGGTACAGGCTACATCGATACGGGTTAATTGCATCTTGTAGCAGTTTCGGTAAATCTTACGTCTTTGGTTTAATGGTTAAATAGATAGTTTAGCGTTTATGGGACATTTCTGCTTGAATAGCAGGATTAGTCTCAGTACATAGTGTAAATCTTCATCGTCTAGCATAGACACATCGATTGTAATAATTTTATTACAGATTACAAAAAAAGAGAGACTTTTATTGCGTTGCACATTCCAAAAGGAAAAGTTAAATTCTATGTTAGTATTATATATTTTGTTAGTTATTAAGTTTAGTTCTTAAATTTAGTTGTTAGTTTTTTTTATTAATCGTATGCTAGATTTATTGTATTATTTCGTTATCTGTAAGAACCCTTCTGCAGGTAAAGGCGACCTTCAAAGATATCTAGTCCTGTCTAGTTTGTGCTACTTAAATCCAGTTGGGGTCGTTGGTGGGAGCCCGTGTGAGCTCGTCTTCCGAACTAGCTACAGGTCTATCACTCTGACTGAACGATTATAATATCGTTAAATTCTATTTAGGTACACAGTCACCTTTTCGGCCAGGTTTTAAACTGCCTAACTGATGGCACGACTCAATTTAAATTGTATCGACAGGCTATATCGTGCACCTATTTTCTCTAAGTTTCAAGTGCAAGGTTGAATTGTTTCGCATTTCGTCCATGTGAATTTTTTATAATTTCTAAAATAACTTATATAAGAGCAGTGGTGACCCAGTGGTATCGGCCGCGACTTGCAAGTTGTATGTCGTGGGTTCGAGCCCAGGCAGGCGCTTTACTTTGTGTAAATTATTTCATCACCACTGCTCTAAAAACGGTGAAGGAAACATCGTGAGGAAACCGGCATGTCTTAGAACCAAAAATTCGAAGACATGTGACATCCACCAAACCGCACTGGGCCCGCGTAGTGGATTACGGCCCATTCCCTCTCACAGAGAGGCCTGTGTCCCAGCAGTGGGAACATTAATAGGCTGATGGTGAGATGATGATGTGAAAAACTTATCCGTGTGATATAATAAATCGAATCACGTCCAGAAATTAGGAAAGTCGCTAAGTATGAAATGAAATCGCTAAAAAGTTTACCCTTTTCCCAGAATCACAAATCAGGCACTAATAATACTATTTCTGGGCCTAACTCCGATTCTCGCTTATGCGAAACCACAAACGTATAATCCCCGGCACGTAAGTCGACAAGAGTCGTTAGATGCGCAGAAGTCGTTTTTAGGTGTCTTTGGTGACGGGATGCTGGGAACGATTAGGACCGTTTCGAGCGCACGATTGGTTGGTCAGTTGACACAAGGATCGAGTTTTTTCTTTTTTTTTTTCGGAGGAGATATGTTTTTGAGAACAATTCTTGTTTTATGACTAGATTCATTCACTGTTTTCAAACATTGCAATTTATGTATAAAATATAGACCTTTTATTGATTTGGTATCAGGGAAGCAGATTTGTTCTCCGGAACTCTAAGGTCATCAAGTGTAAATGATTCGATTGTGAGTTTTAGCAAACAAATGCGGTGTAAAGTCTGTATAAGGAAATTCTTTCAGCATGCATCTTGCACACACAGCAAAGAATCCTTCTTTTGAAAACAAATCCTGCTAACAAAAGCGATTCACAAAACGGCAACATACGGAAAGACAAGACACGATTGCCGAATAAGCCGAACACAAACGAATCAAGAAAGTACCACACTGTGCCAATTCACTTCAACATCAAAAATTTCCTTCCACCCTGCGGGAAAGAGGTGAAGGCACCCTCTGTCCCCTTCCCACATAGTAATGTAGGTCGCCGTAATATTCTGACAACTCAATTGTGTGGGTACACTCGGCTCCTGAATTTTGCTCAGATGTCAGAAGACGAATGAAGTAATATTGTAGAAGTTGTTATTACGATTAAATAAATTATATCAGGTTTATTTCGTATCGCTTTTTTATATTGATGTATTTTTGTATTAAGCGATAACTCAATTTGTACTGACAGGCAAAGATTACCTACAATGTTTTTGAACAAAATTATGAATACAATTTGGAGATAAATCAAGCGAATGTCGAACAGACAAAACTGTTGCCTTGTTCTCATCCGAAGGCATTGTATTTTTAGGGTATTTGCAATCGATTTAGATGTTTCGTTGCTTGTAATTATCCTATACAGGTAAGAGGCCTCTTTAATTTTGCCTGAAGTCCACCCATTCAAGCGTATGATGTAAACCGGGTACATGCCCGTATAATCGATGAATATTCGCATTTAAAACAGCAAGAGATTGTTCTAGACTTGAAGCGATATTAAAACAAAGCCCGCAGAAGAAAACTTGCGATATTGGATATTGCAGTCCAGGCAAAGTTGGGCACTGTTTGGTGCGCGACGCTTGATACCAAACTTGTACATATCCTAACTTCTAGCACACTTGTCTGTGCTACTTGCCAAGTTCTAAGATATGTCATCTACTAGACACTATCTGTGTTACATTATGAACTTCATACAGATTGAGAATAACCCAGTTCGATGTAGACAGTTTGTATTAACGCTTCAATTGAACCGACTATTTTCATTTCGCAAATACACATCACAAGTTTCCGAACGCCTGGGCTAGTATTTGATCAGTATCTACTTGTACATACTAATTCCATACCCTGCTCTCAATATTTATATCGTATTCATGCGCAAAAATGAAAAACCAAAATTGCATCGGGCAACGTACAGTATTTGCAACTTGAATGTCCAAACCAACGTTATGCATATTCCTGATATGCACAAAGCTAACAAATATTATTTATTTGTCCGGTTCCCAGCCGAATGCGATATTAAAAGCAAATATTTATTCAAATACATGCATCCAATACACCTACAGTGGCTACATTGACAAACAGGGCGGAAAAGAGAAATAAATTCAAATCTACGTGCTGAATTTGACATTTTGCTGTCATTTTCATTTATACATACGGCCAGTGGCGGTGCGGCCATATTATACAAAAATATCCCGGGCACACTATACTTGATAATAGTGTTGTGTATTAGAAACAACGCGGTTATCAAGACACGTGACCGCGGGCTGCGGATATGTGCTAATCTTTGCACAAATTCAGATAACGCATCGTCTGCCATTGTCAGTCAGTTGTGAATTGTGATCGACGTTTTTATGCGTGTTGTTGGGAAAATCAATATTTGCTCAACAGGTTTCAAGTTGGCAGAATGTAAATATTGGTTATTTTGCTTCGTGAATCCATTTCTTTGCTATGTGTTTTAAGATTTGTGTTAGGATTCTTTTCAGGGCGACTGTTAATGTTCTCAGATGAAAGCTAATTGAAATAAAAACCTGAGATAGTGAAACAAAACAAGTTACCAAAAACTTACGATATAAAATAGTTAAATTGCATAGAATAGACACCTGAAATGATGTAAACCTAGATGAGATAATTTTGATCACAAATGTATAGTAAATTCAGATAATAAAAATAATAGTAATTTATCTCCAGCTACATTAAATCCGTTTTGAATCTTGACAATCGCTTGTCAAACTAATCGTTTTCAATCTACTACTAACATTACTACATATTTGTCAAACAATGCGACTATTACCACAGTGTAACAAATTATGGTTGGTCAGTAAAGTAATATTTGTTTAGCCAGCTGCTAACTACTCGTGACGTCGGTGTCATGTTTACATCCTGTGGTATTTCAACTGAGTATCTTCAAGCATGTATGTAGGTGGATAGCTAAGGTCTCTCTTGAACCTTGTCTTTAGTAGTAGCAGATAATTTACCTTCTTTCATATTTTAGTAGTGTAGTCTTCTCTTTTCATTCTTGTTTTTAATAGTGGTAAATAATTTTAGTGGTACCTACTTTCAATATTGTTTATACTTAGTGAAGCTTCGAAATCACAATAAATTGAGTTGTATTGACTTGTTTATTAGGTCATTGATGTCATGGCATTGGTCTTCGATCCGTAACGCGAATGACACCAATGTAGTAAGAGTGATG
Source organism: Anorthoa munda (assembly GCA_945859665.1). Classification (NCBI taxonomy): domain Eukaryota; kingdom Metazoa; phylum Arthropoda; class Insecta; order Lepidoptera; family Noctuidae; genus Anorthoa; species Anorthoa munda. The sequence continues at coordinate 28,779,583 of OX243911.1, read as the reverse complement.
CTTTTTAAACACGTTCGCACTCTAATACCAATCCCAATCTGTCAAAAACACCTATAATTTACCTCTAAGTTTTTGGCATTGGCTGTCGCTGTAGAATAGAAACGTTTTTAGTTTTGGAATTGATTGATTCAGAGTATGTCTGTCTTCTATTGTTTGTAACAAATCGCTCAAAATCATTCAGTGATTTACCTACATGTAAGTTGATATAACGTGATTGTTTATTGGCTTCAATCCCCATAATAATTACATTTCCTCCCATTGTTACGTTAGCACCGTACATGTTCAGCTCCCATATTATTATTTTACTCTTTGATGTTCAGTGTTTAGTGAACAATATCTACCTATCTATTTAATTCTATAACTAACTACCATCAATACTGCAACCTATTATTGGGCCTTTTGTGCAAATAAAGCGTACCTAATATTTAATTCTTCCATTAATAGATATAATAATTATTTATTGAAATGTTTCCACGCACAATATAACGCAATATTTATTACAGACAAATTAAGAAAACTATATTAAATAATAACGTAGATATAAAAGTAATAATTTATCCGACAAAGCACATCGCATTTCGAATATTAAAAAGATTCGTAGGCACGGTACAGCTATAAATCGGATCTCGTTTTAATCAGTGCTGAGCCGCATTACTGTCTGCGCCCGGCACAATGCAACCAGCCTTAAAAAAATACGCGTTCCGAATATGAATCAACATTGAGTTCTCTCAAATTCGATATTTTTCACACAGATGATGAATTACAAATATTTGAATTTTAAAGTTGACTCCAAATCAATTATTCGCTTTTCGCAAAGCGTTCTTTACACATTGTTTATTTTCGTTTATAAGTGAGATATTTGTTAGTTCTGTAGCACTTAAGTGGAACGTCTGCATAGATAAGTTTTCATTATTTTCAGCGACGTTGACAATTAGCGCTACAAAAAATGCAAGACATTCACATTGATATTTCATTCAGTTTAATTTTACTGGATTTGCAAAACACAGCCAAGGAATGGCTATGTAATATTATTTTAATTTCATGGCGAAAATAATGTAGTAGGTACAGCAAACTCATAATGGCTGCCGTTCGAAATTCGAATGAATCATTCGTGACGTCACCCGCATGTTCGTGACTAGTGCTGCGAATGTGATTTGATAAAATAGCAGATTCGCATAGTTAACCGTATTAATTAGGATCAATTAGGATGATACAGATTCACAGTCTGTTGATAAATTGCGGTATTAAGCGTGGGGCTACGCCAACAATATTTTAAAAGTACTTTCGCTCATCTCTTAGCAACAATTTTTTCTGTCGCATTAGAGATACGAGCTCATTAAAATCTTTAAGTATTTTTTATAAAAGCAAGATTAATTAAACATTTTCCGTGAAGGTTCTCACTTTTCTCAGGAGATAGAAAATGTTAAGATGAAATAACCTTATTAGATTTCCTAAAATTGAGGTTTTCTATTTCAGGACTGTGTGACTGAGCAATTACTTAAAAAAAATATCTACTCAGATATATTTCGTAAATATACTAAAGTATCTTAGTAATGAATTCGCAGTATCAATCAAGAATGATAATTATAACACTTCAACGTGGATCTCTCTGTTATAGAAATAAATAACTGCTACTTTAAACGCGTTATTTTTCCAGGCCGTTGCCTGGCTAATAACGCATTTAAAGACTTTATCTAGATGATCTAAATTTATGAAGTGATTGACCAGATTTATTAAGCAGAAAGTGTTTTCTTTTGTCTCCTTAAAGGTACCACGAAAATTACTGTGTAATTTAGAAATCTATCATCACCTATTAAATTTGGACGGGTGGCGGTTAGGAGAATTTTCTTCATGCACGTTCTTGGAAACACTAAAGAGTATTTCATAGAACAAATCGAGCGACCGCCTTCGTTCACTATAATCAAGCAATCGTAATTGCGATCACGTTCGACGGGGATTTACGATGCGAGACAAAATATATGTTTGTGAAAATAACTGTAATATACACAACTGTTGTCGATGCATACGGTAAAGTATTTTCGTTATAAATATCGTTATTATGTATAAGGTAAATTACGAGACTATTAATTTGTTTTTATAAATTGTTTCCTTTTGATCTATGTATTAATTTACCATCGATTTAGGTCACTGGGTATTTAAATGGTAGTTACTATCGCGTCATTGGCAATCGGTATGATCTGATATTGGTATTATTTGTGTGCATTAATTTATTTTACAGTTAGCAACCTCAACCTACTAAATAATGTCACTGATCCATTCTGTTGTTCTCTGAGTGAAACCCTGTAGTGATAGTTTTAAGTTGGATAAATCAATTGTGACTGCAGTGGTGGGGATTATTAAGATACAATCCCTTCTTTAAAGTCAAAAAGTTTCTCTATTGTTTTACAGTAAATTAATTCAGCTGGGCAGCGTAAGCTTTGGACATAAACTTTGTCAAAATTTGTTGTTCTACTTCAACTAACTTCTGCAGGTCACAGTAAAAACAAAGAGAAATAAAACCATTTTTAATAAATAAATACAGATATTTCCTAAACAGTATTTTCCCGCCACATCCCGAAACAATTGTAATTCAGCACCGAATCCCGGTAATCCTCGCCAAGTCTACAAAATCCTCTCGGACACTGACCACAACAGCCAGATTAATATGATACAGAAACTGACGTAGTTTATTGATGACTGGCTTAGGATAGGTCGGCACTGGAAATACCGACACATGCCATGAAAAATTGCTTGTCTACCAAATCCTAGTGTTGTATCTAATTTATCACTGTACCAATTTGTAGCTGAAATACCAGGTGTACAGTTAATTAAGCCTATGAAGATAATTATCCCTAATCTATGGAACGTTTTGAACCAATTAATACCAGTCCTATCACGTTCAATTAGTCTAGAAAGTGTTTTGAAGCAATTAAATATTTCTGATCTATTGATCACTTCTTCTTCGAGTAATGCCCGAAAATGAAAGATAATAATATTATAAAGGGCCAACTTACGCCATTTGGCACTTAAAATATACGATCAGACTCATTCTACAGTCTTAAAAAGCGCTGAGTAGATTTTGATGCGCTTTTCATCTTAATACTCTTTGTAAGAACCCAAAATTGTTTCGTAAATATCTTTTGCCATCATTATTGTTCATGAAATGTGTTCGAATACGTCATTCATAAAGGAAAAACGATATTGCGATACTGGAATTATTACCGATAAAAATTTAATATAACTAAGTTATTTTAATACCTTGTTTTCCTAGTTACTAACATTGAATATTAAATAACTATTATTATTATTATAACACGATTTCCTTAACTCAACAAGCAATCAATTGCGTAATACATGGAACATACAGCAAAACAAAACATAATTATTATTACGTGTCCCAAAAAACATTCATAAAACGTTGAGCTAAATACGAAAGTAACTTGTCTGGGTCTTAATTAAATGAATCACTAGCACAAGTCCGAGATAACAATGAACAAATCCAATTCCCCCTGTAATTACTTATCTCGGGAGAGCAGAAGATAATGACTGCTTCTCCAAGAGCCACATAACTATGCGAATAACACTAAGTTTGAGTAATATAATATTGTGGAACTGTTATTTTAACTGATATTTCAGTTGTGTACTCCACTATCGGATAAAAGAGCATTTGTTTTCTGTTTTCTTGGGCATAGAGGTGATTTTTTTTAAATCTTGTGTGTGGTACTGGGTTTTTAACTTTTCCTGGAGTTTTTTTTTGCAATACTATATCATCGCCTAGCAAAGATTTCTGTTGAATTGCAAGGAATTGGCTTTTGTAAATACAACAATATGTTGATGAGAACCATTCACGTCAATAATAATAAATCATTCCTAAGGAGCACATTCAAAGCAAAGGCATCAAACATAATCGTTCCAATTTCCTTCCGAACACAACGAATATAATTCCACCATGTTCAGTAAAGTGAAAATAACGCATCAATCATTGATTTTCCCGTTGGTTTAGCCGACATCATAGAAGGTTGTATTCAGGATGTGTCGGCTGTAATATTTATCAGCGCTGTGCAGCCGTGGAAGATAACCGCGATATATACGGGGAGCTGTTATCGGGCTTAGTTTACTACATATTGGCAAAACCTTGCAGAATGCAGCTTACTTTATTTGGCTATACAACCATATTGTTTTTTCTTTGTGCCCGAACTTGTATACCACAAGATACCTTGTTTTATTCAAGTTTTTCGGAGTTTCAAACGACTGGCGAAGTATATTTCAATACGATTCCTCGCAAGTCCTTTGCAGAATTTTCGTCTAAAGTAATCACATAATGAGGCGTTCCTCAAGGTAAAATATTCGAATCGCGTTTAATTTAGGAATTTTCAATGAGTCAGTAGCTAGAATCGATGTAATCCGTGTCAAAACGATAACTTATTCAATATAGTTATTGTGAAAACCCGTTTTAATCAATAATTCTGCCGATAAATCCTTTTGTTATTAGTCACCGTTGCTCTGAGGCTGTGGATCGGTCAGATCCAGCTGTTAACTCATGTCTGCTTACATCATACGGTATTAAAAATAAAGAGCGACGTGCTCGGAATGACATTGTTTTCCTTTTATCTTTGTTACTAAACATCGGGCCGATATTCTATTAGCTACTAAGTATAGAACACAATACGCAGTAGCGAGTTTTATCATTGATGAAATCTGTGAGTACGACCTGCCTTCTTTTATCAGCTCCGTACTGAAATATCTTCTCAATATCTAAAATTTCTAAAGGAACAATGCTCCTCTTCTACCGTATAATGTTGTAGGCTTTCATACTTATTTCTCACAGGACAATAGCAAAAGGAAGAACGTAAATATCCACAAAAAATATACTGAGGGTGAACTTAAATACTTCCCCTATACATCTCGGCGACTCATTCAACTTTCTGCTACAAATTCGTGAAATTCTCACACAGTTCACAAAAGAATTAGCCGACTAAAAATGGTTTATTTCATGAAAACCGCGGATCCGACGCAAATTGGCTCTCTCCGCAAATAGGTACGGGCAAAGAAAGGGAACAGTTTTAAAAGCATACCGCTGCCGCTGTTCAAATTCGGTATTTTCAATGGAGACCGATCGCAAATAAATGTTGTTTTCCATCTTCTGTTACGACCGCGACGTAATTTACTATTTAAGAGTTTACTCATTAACTTTGCCGGCGGCGGCTGCAGAGTTCGTGGACCAGATGGGCCAAGTACCCGACCACCCGAGGTACACAACTTTTGACAATAACTAGAACTTTGCAGGGAAATAGCAACGATCCTGACAAACTTTAGTTATTTTCAAATGTCGTTTATTATGTTTCCTCCACTTTCACGCTATCGATCATTAACTTTACCCGTGTTAAGCATTTAGACCTTGACATGAAAATGTTAAACTTTCCTGATTTCAGGAAGTTTACATTATAATGAGAAGGTATTTTTGTAACGCCGTTTTTTTGGTTGTGAGGGTAGGTTAGCGCAGAAAATGAGCAGTAACTTCTATACCCTTGTTTCAATATAAAGCCCTATAGTTTATTTACTTCAGATAAGCTTCGAAGGACTTTTCAGTTTTTTGCCAGTGTCACCATGAAACCTGCAAATCATTGTTTTTCCAGGTATTTGTGCATTTTTGTTACAAAAGTTATACGACAAAGGGCAAAGGCATTATTAAGTGCAGCCGCTATCTAATCTGTTATCAGTTCAATATTATGATCGCTATTCACCGCCTACAGGTGTACACTGTTCAGTAATCTGACGAAAAATAATATCAGCCGAATAGACGCTGTGTTATATTAAAATTGCCTAATCGTGCTTCCACGCACTTTCAGGCTGCCGTGGTCAGTTAGCAGATTACATTCATCGTAATAACGCCAATAGATTAAGTAAATGGTCAAGGCTGCTCACTGACGTAAGCGAATAACGGCAATTACGAATATTTGCAGTACACGACTACGAAATAGTCCGAGACACACATTACGCGTGGAACACGTTCTTGGCTAAAGAAATGTCAACAAAGTTGAATCATAGACGATCTGTTGGTGCAGCGGCGAGTGCGGCGCTGTTTTGTGATTGTTTTGGTATTCACGTCGCCTGGCAGGCTGTGGAGTCTGTCGTGGCCGCGCTCACTCGCTCAGCGTGCGACAGTTTACACAACACAGGCTGCACGCTCGGCGCCGCCGCCGTCGGCTCAGGTGAGTGCTGTTATAAATACGGCACCGGCACTGGAGCGTGCTCGCCCCTCTCCCCATGCCCGCAGCCGCCTCCTCGCGTGCCGCTCATCGCCATTATCTGCGGGACCTTGGGCCGCGCCGCGCGATAAAACCACTCACCTTTTTGATTTGGAAGTGGTCGGGCCGCAGAGTCTCCTGGATCTCCTGCTCGGTGCCTCGCGGTGCCGCCTGCACCGAGCTGCGGAACCCGTCGAGCACCCCCTTGAACGTGAACTTCTTCATCGCGAATAACCGAGTAGCGGGTCCTTTGTCCGAAGGCCGCTCGCGCCGGCCGCGGCTACATCACAGCCGTCCGCCGCGGACAGCGAGCCGGTTTTGGCGGAAGGAAGGTCGGTCGCTCCCGCGCTACACTTGGTCGCTACTGCGCAGGGCCGCCCGGGGCCGCCGCCGACGCCGACACGCGTCCGCCACGCCGACGATCGACGAAAACTAGGCGAGGCACCGCCTCCGGAATGTACGGCAATGCGGCTCCACTGACGGATCGATAGCCGGGACAACGGAGTACACACGCGCACTGGCGACACGCTGTCAGCGAGGCTGCCGCGGACTGGCCGGAAAGAGCACGACACGACCGATCGATGCGCTCGGCACCGCTCGGGAAAGAGATGAGCACATATTGCGCATGTAGGCGCGTCTTGCGGAAGAAAAATTTCACAGCTGATAACCAAATAGTTCCGCATGCCGCCGCAGGGTGGCGCGCGCACGATAACAACGTGTGACATTACACATCTGTCATGTGTCAAACCGGCATGATCGTCCGGCTGTCAAAACGGTAGTCAGTCTACTCAGTCTTTGGAATTTTTACAATAAATCTTCGAGTGTATCGGTGATTTTTGTGCTGAGATATACACAAAATGTCGTATAAAGTGATAACGAGATGTTTCAATACGCTAAGTTATGTGGAAACATTCAAGAAGGTCCGGGACAGACCCGCATACAGGTACAGTATTTACATTATAATTCTGTGTATTTATAAACATTAATTAATTTCGATAAAAAGGTTATGAATGCATTATTATCTCAGTTTTTACCCTCAATCTACATTATTACTATGTAACGTGTTTTATCTTTTATGAAACTGGATTTTAGCACTGTGTAGAATGTGTTAGTGGCGTACGTGATCAAATACTCGTTGACTCATCAATCTTGTAAATAATGGGTATATTGTGAAGAACAGATACTTTACTTGAGATTTATAGCTCTTTATATATGAACATCTTTACTTCAACGGCAACAAGTACAATAACAAAGTTGCAGAATTACTTGTTGACATAATATTTTACGTCTACCAATGTTTACCCTTCTTCTCTGTCTAAATAAATAGAAACAGTGGTTATATGACCATAATACAGGAATCCCTATATGACATTATCTATATAATCTGAAGTTCAATGAAATATTTTCAATCTTATTGTGAGAGATAAGAAAAGTAGGTCAACAACACTTGTAGCACAATGACACAGTTAAATATAATAAAAACAAGTTTGTGTGTGTTTTGTTATATGTGTATTGAGTATGGAATACAAATCTTATGGTTCTTATTAAGATCATGTGGAATTATCAATATTTATTTAAAATGTACAGTTTGGGAAAAACTATTATCTAATCAGCTTCTTGTTAGACAAAATAATCAAACACAAATAAGAATGCTGACTAGTTACATACATCATCATCATGACATTCAAAAACATATAATTTAGATATTTTTTTAGCTAATAATAATAACAAATAACCCACCATGTTCATCAAATTAGTTTTGACAATATTTTTCCTTATTAATTCTTTATGAAATTTGAACCTGCCACAAACTGCAAAAAAGTATTCACTAAAAAAAGACAGTAAATGCCACAATAGTATTAAGAACTGGCTGACCCGTGCCAACTTCGCTGGGCTCCGAACAGTTTTTTTTGTAGCAGACAATCAAATATAGCCTGTCATTCAAGAATATATTACTTTCTACTGGTGAAAGAATTTTCAAAATCGTTTCAGTATTTCAGAGATTACTTCCTACAAACAAACTCACAAACTTTACCTTTTTTGTAATATTAGTATAGATAAGCAGCATGTTCTTACTATTGGGACACATGCCTTTTGGTGAGAGGGAATGAATGGGTCATAATCAGTAGGCAAATACCGTGTTCCAATATACGTAAATGTAAGTTTACCTTAGTTTAAAATGTTATTTTCAGGTTATACTGTGCAGCTATACTAGGCACAGGCTATGTAGCATACAGCCAGCTGAAAAATAACAAAGCAGATATGAAGGAAATAATGCAGCTGAAGAGCTACATGGCTGAACCCATCACACCACTAGAAAAGCTGGAGAAAAACAAGGATGACATGAAGACACAGATGGAACTGCTCATCATGAGGATACAGGCCGAGTTCTGTAGAGCTTTGGAAGCCGAGGAAGACCAGGTGAGGCATAGAGTATTGAAACAAAAACTTTTTGTACAAATATACACCTCAATCACTAAGAAAGATGTTTCTTAATTTCTTTCTTTAGTTCTTTATTAGTGATCAAAGGTTTTCCATTAAGAAATAGTGCAAGATATTTAAATTTATTCAGGTAAGAGTCATATTTGAAATTATTTTAAGAACCTAGGTCCATCTTATCTCAAAATTAAAATTAAAAAAGCTGATTTAATTGTTATATTGCTATCTTTAAGAACAAATACATACATAAGGCCGCTATCCTACTGGCGTTTTACAAGCGTTGGCGACTTGCCGTTTCTCCAACGTCAGCGCAGCGACGACGCCGCACAGACGAGACGTTGACGTCGCGAGACTCTAGTGGCGTTAGCGCTGAAACTTCGTGTTTTTTGGCAACAGGTACAATCACGCCTTCCCGCGCTGTCCGTGCCGTGCGTTAAATGTAGTCTTCGGCATTCGCAAATATTTATAAAATTCCCATTCATTATTTTTAATATTATGCTTTGCTACTTCGATGAGACTTTGTTATCTTTTACGTAATTTTCATCGAAGTAGCAAAGCCAACAGTAGTGTTTCCTCGTCGGAATCCATTTTGTCTCTGATTGTACGCCTCAAATTGTAGCTGCGCGCGACGTTAACGTTGCGTTCAGTGGATGTAAAGCTTGCCACTAGAGTCTCGCGACGTCAACGTCTCGTCTGCGCAGCGTCGTCGCTGCGCAGACGTTGGAGGAACGCCAGTGGGATAGCGGCCTAAATGACTTATTTTCTTGTAGGCTTGGGAGGATGAAAAAACACCGGATGAATATGATTTTGACAACGATATTTACTTACTATCGCCGGTACGGAACTATTATTATTAGTTTAGTTTTAATAGGTTAAAATGTAAATAACAACAAATAGAAATAGTATTTCACAAAAATGTTTTTTGCCAATACTAATAAGAATACAAACTTTCATCAATATGGGGTCAATTTACAGTTAATTTCCCACTCTGAAAGCGACATTACATTTGCATGACGATAATTAAGAGACATCTCCCTTAGCAGTAGAAAAATATCAGATGTACATTTGAGTCAGATCTCTAATTGCACAGCTGAATAAAACAATAGTATAAATTACGGGCGATTTTAGCACCACTTCTTCGTTTCAAATTAAACATTAAAAAGCGGCGAAGGATTGGGTATTTTGAGAACTGTTTTACATTTACCCTTAAAACGACTGTCCTGTTTGCTTGCACCAGGAAGCCAAGTTCCAAGTGGACAGATGGCTCCGCAAGGAAGGAGGAGGTGGCATCACGTGCGTACTACAGGATGGGCGGGTGTTTGAGAAAGCGGGCGTCAACATCTCAGTCGTGTCCGGCACCTTACCGCCGGCTGCAGTTCAGCAAATGAGAAGCAGGTCAGTAGATATGAAGCATCCCTAAATAGCTATTAGTGACGGACCGAAGATTCGGTTTCGGCAGAAAATCTACCGAACCTACGGCCGCACCGAAACTGCGTTCGTGGATTATTGCGCGTCGCTCGGTTGACTTCGGGAGAGTTCTTGAGTTCGTTTCTCGTGTGTCACCTATGAAAGAGTGGAGGCCTGTGTCCCAGCAGTGGGAACATTAATAGGCTGATGATAATGACGTGTCACCTGCCATCGTCAGCTGTCATTGCATTTATGTGTTATTTCTCGCGCATAGTGATTAGGTAATCAGGTCCTTATATAGAGTTCCGTAGTCAACAAGGAACCCTTATAGTTTCGCCATGTCCGTCTGTTCGTCCGCAGCTTAACTCAAAGACTTAATACTAGAAAGCTATGATTTGGCATAGATATACATATTATTAATCATTAGCTATCTTAAACCAATTATTCGGTTAATGACAAGGGCGTCGCCAGCCGATGGCCAAGGGGAGGGCAAGTTGATATGGAGAATGAGGAATTGTAGGCAAAGTCGAGAGCACATGAAGCTTTTAACTTGAGGTATAGTTATCGCCAAACTTCTTGGCCGCCCTGAAGTTGGCTACAATGGCTGCGCAGTAGAAAATCTCATACAAAAACAGCACCGTTTCGTGCCTCGCGCATGCGGTAAACCAACTTCAGGGCGGCCAAGAAGTTTGGTGAGGGCTATACAAGCCTTACATCTACAGCGATTGTAGTAATAACGGTACGGAGTCCAACGTGTAAAGCTTCACGAGTTCTTGACTGTACAATAAATATAACTTATAAATAAGATATTACTGTAAGAAAAATAGAATAAAAGTAATTTGGGAGTTTGAATTTGAATATACAGTGTATTTTTTTTGTAATAAGGTACCAGATTTTAATATTATAGTGGTCGACAAAGATAATTTTTTTGATTAGGTTAATTAAAACATAATCTTCGGCTGTTTTTTGAAAACTTTTCGACCACTTTATTACGAAAATCTTGTAGTTTTTCATGAATAAGTATTCTGTGCATACTCTTCATGGCTAGACCATTGAGGCGATTTTCACCCATAGTGCTTCTGAGCCAGTAAGCCAGGTTTTTAGTCGCCTGAGGCTGCTGAACGATCGCTCTACCGTAAGGCGGTTTACACACGGCACCGCGCACCGCCGCGGACGCGAAGGAGAGAGCACCGTTTGACCCGCGCGGTCGGGTGGTATACGTGTGTTTATTTATTTATTTATTTATAAATAAATAAACACCGCGGCGGTGCGCGGTGCCGTGTGTAAACCGCCAAGTCAAGACTTTGGTTGCTTTACATTTGGCAACTTTTTTTAATTCTCTAGGGGGGGCAGGGAGGGGTCCCTGCCCCCCCTTGGCGACGCCCTTGGTTAATGAGACTCAATATTATTTGCGTACCGGAAGACGCAGCGTTGGAAGGCTTCCGTCTATGTGGAGCGACGACCTGTTCCAGGCTGCGGGAGTCCGGTGGATGCGAAACGCACAGGACCGATCAGTGTAGCGACGCTTGGGGGAGGCCTATGTCCAGCAGTGGACGTCTTTTGGCTGATGTAATGATGATTTATTTGTAACTAGTTTTCTGTCTCAATTCTGAGAATCTGTTAGAAGCCGCGGGGAAAAGCAAGCCGGTATAACACCGGCTTGCTTTTACCCGCGGCTTCGCTCACTTGGCCTATACCACAGGAACCGTGCATAAATCGGGGATAAAAAGTAGCCTTCGACACTTGGCGATAATGTTGCTTGCAATCTGAATGAATTGTCGTAATCGTTTAAGTAAAAGTCTAGTCGTTTATTTCAATTAGGCCATTAAGCGGGTCTTTTGAATGATAAAAAATTATAGTGAAAAATTATTCTACTGTCTGAGTAGTTTCGGAGTTTACCTCCTAAGTTTGGATAACTTACAAACTTCTTTTCATACACGGGAATATCTACACAAATGCACAATCTTATCACTGGTGTTTCGATCAAATGCATAATAGGACCGCACCCAAGACATCTGTGCAAACAGGTGGGCAACGCGACCACAGTTGTGAACCAAAATGCCGGTTTGTAATAACGTAGTTTGACTTACGTTTCATCGTAATTAATAATTTATCTAAACTTCACACAATGGCGGAACTAAAACTTTTGGCATTCTCTACCAATCAACCAAGGGTGATGGAGAGATAATATGGCATTGTTTGTATGCCATGTCGTCTTTCCATGTATTGTTTGACGTAAATGCTCTTACTGTTTTTTCTTCAGACCACACATTTTATCTGGGCAAGAATGTAGTATTTTGAAGCCGTTATATAGATTGCGAAATTACCTAAAATGTTATCAAAGTTCCTGAAAAGGTCAAAAATTTATTTTCAATCAGACCATGATTTCTTATCTTAAACTAGATACTGTCTTCATCTTTTGACCCTGCTGCTCAAATGAGGGTAACGTCACTACTACTTTTTCTTTTTCAAAGACAGATTTACAGACGTGCAAATGCACGTCGACGTAATTCAATAATTCGGATCGACATAAGTATTACGTACTCGACTGATAGGTATGGTATGATTTCATAAGCTTGTCAAGCAGTAAGTTGGAAATGTAATGCACCACGCCTGCGTTTCCCGAATGTTGAGCAGAAGTGACATTGCACCTGATCCCGATCCATATAACATATCGGTATTTAGCTGCATGCAGTTAGTCGGGAAACATACCCTGACACAGTCGAGAAAAGACTAATGCTGGGCAGATTAATTTTTATTGCATATGTTATTCTCTTAGGGGTAAAAAGCTTGAAAACGCTGAGCTGCCGTTCTTCGCGGCGGGCGTGAGCGCAGTGATCCATCCGCGGAACCCCATGGTACCCACCATACACTTCAACTATCGGTACTTCGAAGTCGAAGATAAAGATGGTAAGTCCAGAGAGATAGATCTTTTGTTGTTAGGTTACGTAAATTAATTGTTAATCAGCACAAAGTTGAATATCACGTGCATGTCTTATAACGAGAAGGTATAATCTCACATAAGTTAAAATTCCTTGTAGCACTGTAGTTGTAGTTGTAGCTGCTATGCAGTCGTAATTTTGCGCCATCCTTTTTAGGGTTATTACTGAGACTCCGCGGTCCGTCTGTCTGTCTGTCTGTCACCAGGCTGTATCTCATGAACCGTGATAGCTAGACAGTTAAAATTTTCACAGATGATGTATTTCTGTTGCCGCTATAACAACAAATATAAAAACAGAATAAAATTAATATTTAAGTGGGGCTCCCATACAACAAACGTATTATTTTTGCCGTTTTTTGCGATAATGGTACGGAACCCTTCGTGCGCGAGTCCGACTCGCACTTGGCAGGTTTTTACTGTATATGTGACTGACCGATTAACCTTTAACTGTGGACGTCATTTTTTCATAACACTACCATGGACGTGGGTTCTCAGAGGCCCCTGTACTTCATGCTTAAAATTTACATGGTATTTTACGAAAAAAAGTGTTAATATATATTCTTCATTGAAACGAAAAATAAATAAAAAATTAATAACCTTTCATGAAATTTTTCTTAATATTACGAATTAACGAGTTGTGTGGCTAATTTTAGTCTTTGGCGACACAAGATACCACCGGTGCTACCGGTACCTGTCTGTAACTGATTCTGTACCTATGTACATAATATTTAAACTACGTCTTAGGAAACAAAAAAAAGACTAAAAAGTTAAAAATTGATAGCAAAAATTGATATTAATTTCTTATGTACCTAGTAATAATAAAAAAAATTACAAAGGCTAAAACTTAGCCAAAACGCTAGTATTATATTATCTGTGGCCAAAACTAAAAAAAAACAAAAACTATTTGATGGAGGTTTATGCATATATTTTAATAATAAGCAAAAATATTTAAAACATATTTAGTTTTGCGGTCCCGTAAAATTAAAATAGCTTATTGAATAATATTATTCGTACCACGAACTAAATTTTACTCCGTTTTCATGTATTTGTAGAAAAGTCAAAAACAAAACCAAAAAACCTTTTGAAATTATATGTATGGGAAACATGGACATGGGGTCTCAGAGGCCCCGGCCAAATTATGAAAGAAAGCTAAAAACTCACGTGTTTTAAAACTGGCAATTCAACCACTTCGTCCATTATTGTTTCGCCACTAATCGGAAGGAGCAGCACCGTTTCGGGGGGCACGAGGAAGTGACCTTTTAGTGAAATTATCAGACTAGGGCCTCTCCGACCCCACTTATCTTAACCTTTAACTGTGGAGTTAAAGAATAAGTAGACAACTTACACTTTTGACGTCGCGCGTCGACGAGGTTTGGACCTCCTGAAACGATAAATGGACTTGGGAAGCCACATTCCACCCAGCTGTTTAATAGCCGACCTAGCGGCTTAAGTTATAAAAAAAGTTAATTAAAAAAATCAAAATACCCGACTGCTTAAAAAGCGAACTAAAAAGACGTAAACAAGAAGAAAATCATGCTGTGCAGTCGGAGGCTACATATTCGCGAGCTAGCTGACCAAAACCAGATGTATCCTCCGACTGCACAGCATGATTTTCTTCTTGTTTACGTCTTTTTAGTTCGCTTTTTAAGCAGTCGGGTATTTTGATTTTTTTAATTAACTTTTTTATTTATAACTTTTTAGTTAACATTTTTTTCGAATTAGGTACATTTAAATATATAAGTGTTATATATTTTTGAAATCACCTCTTAAAACCCTTTATTTTGATACCCCACACGATGGGTTTGGAAGAAAAAATAAAATTGCCCCCCCCACAATATGGCGCCCAAAAGCCGCCATTTCTCTATTTTCGAATCGATTGACGTATGAATCATTAAAATCGGTCAACGCGTTTGGTCTCTGGAACGCCACATAGGAACAAACATACATACATACATACATACTACATACATACATACATACATACATAGACTGATAAACACATTACCCTCCTTCGGCAGTCGGGTAAAAATAGTGTATATGCTGTATCGGTTTTATGTATGGTAAATCTTCTGGGTAAAAACAATAATTATATCCTTATTCAGGTGTCCAGTGGTGGTTCGGCGGCGGCACCGACTTAACACCTTACTATTTGAACGAAGAGGACGCAGTATTGTTCCATCTCACACTAAAGAATGCGTGCGATAAACATGACCCGACATACTACGAAAAGTGAGTATTATAATTTACCTAATTATTTAGTGTTGTGTTACTATATTTACAAGTTTTTTTTTTCAAAGTTTTCGACCTAGTGATTTGTGTTACGTCACCAATAACAACAATGCCAGATAAAAAGTTAGCCATTTAATTTTCTACCAATATGTTTGTCAGATCATGTTGTACTACTTTATGGTAGAATATAATTTTTCACTGGCAACACATAAATTAAACCGTAAAATTAAATTTTACGGTCCATTAATAGGTTTTTTTTCACTTTAGCATACCGTAATTAATTATAATATTTTAACCTACTTTGCAAAAAGGAGGAGTTACTAAGTGCATAAAAATGGTACCTACGAAAGACACCGACTTCCAAAAATAAAGTTTTTTTTTCACTTTGTAGTTTTCTTATTTGGAAGTCGATAGTATTTTTTGTAAAGAAGTTTTTTAATAGGCTCTTAATGGTGTGGTTTGCAATCACGAAATATTAATTGTGATTTTAACCGAAACTTATGCTATGAAAAATGATTATGACTGAAACCAGCTAGCAGACTGTTTGGAAAAATTACATAATTTAGTAAAAATAATTTAGAAATAAAAAAAGTTTATTAAAAAAATCAAAAAAGTCAAAAAAATCAACATATTCGCGAGCTGGCGGACCAAAACCAGTCCCCCCCAGTGCCTCCCACTGCACAGCATGATTTTCTTCTTGTTTACGTCTTTTTAGTTTGCTTTTAAGCAGTCGGGTTTTTTGATTTTTTTAATAAACTTTTTTTATTTATAACTTTTTAGTAATTTTTTTTAGAATTAGGTACATTTAAACATATAAGTGTTATATATTTTTGAAATCGCCTCTTAAAACAATTTATTTTGATACCCCACACGAAGGGTTTGGAAGAAAAAAAAAAATTTTCCCCCACAAAATGGCGTCCAAAATCCGCCATTTTTGTTTTTTCCAATTTTAATATAGCCAGTGACACTCGCAGGATTAAGACGAATCGATTGACGTAAGAATCATCAAAATCGGCCAACGCGTTTGGTCTCTAGAACGCCACATAGGAACAAACATACATACATACATACATATATACATACATACATACATACATAGACTGATAAACACATTACCCTCCTTCGGCAGTCGGATAAAAATAGGTACATATATGAAACAGACACTTAGCCAGGAAGCAATAAAAAAAAAGTCTAAAAATTTATTCATGACTATTGTGCAGGTTCAAGAAATGGTGCGACGATTACTTCTACATTCCCCACCGAGGCGAGAGACGCGGTGTCGGTGGCATCTTCTTTGATGACATCGACGCGCCGAGTCAGGACAAAGCTTTCGATTTCGTCACGTCCTGTGCTGAAGCCGTCATTCCTAGTTATTTGCCAATTGGTAAGGTTTATGTTGTTTTCTCCCTTTGAATAATAAACTGGTTGTCTTCTTTTTCGCCGCCATGGCAGCGACTTGAAAAGTCTTCATAACACTGAGCGTAAGTTTCCGATAGCACTGGCTTTGAATGAATTGTCATGGCTCGTCAGTTCTAATGATTAGCCGGAGACACTCATTGACACGCTTAGTTTGTATGGAAAGTGTTGACAGTACCATCTCTAGCAGCAGCCGCTGATTGTCTCCTTGCACTATGCTTTTAACGAAACTGTCGAGTTCACGAATCAAGACGAATGGTGTCTCTCTGTTGTGTATTTTTGATATTTAAGGAAAACTTTCTTTATGTTCCAGTTCAAAGACACAAAGACGACGCGTACGGCTACTATGAGCGCCAATGGCAGCTGCTCCGAAGAGGTCGCTATGTGGAGTTCAACCTCATGTACGACCGTGGCACCAAGTTCGGGCTCCACACGCCGCAGGCGCGGTACGAGTCCATACTCATGTCGCTACCACTTAACGCTGTAAGTATTCAAATATCATAACTGTCTTAAGTTATAGCATAGATTAAAATAGTAGAAATATGGCACATTACCGCTTTAAAAATAGGCGAACGCGTGGCGAGTTCGAGTCGGTCTAGTATGACTTATGTACGACCAAATTCTGGCACCAGAAAAACATACGGCCCGACTTGTTCTTAATGCATAAATCAATGGTCATAAGATCATTGTCACTTAATTAAGCCCACTTTTGGTTCTTTTTTACCTTTATAAGTATTTCCAATCCATCGGTCGACGTTGGCCAATCCGTTCTACCATCGTCGACTGATAACATCCCTGTAATGGAAATAAAGAAAATTGACAACTTTTAACTAGGATTCTTGGTTAATTTAAACTTCAATAAGGTTGACTTACTTGACATATCTGTCACATGGAAAAATAGATCTTGTCGCTTTATGACGTGCAAGTGACCTTCAATCTTAAGGTGGCAAACAATAAATTTTTCTGATTGTACATTCTAAACCTAAAACAGGCAAATCGCCGAATACACAATATCGCATTTATTTTTATTTGATTATAAGACACTAATCTCATGCATAAATTAACATAATCTACTTGTTTCAGAAATGGGAGTACATGAACACACCCAAACAAAATTCCCCTGAAGAGAAGCTAATGCGAGTCCTGAAAGAACCCCTCGATTGGCTGAACTTAAGCAAAGAACAGAAGCGGTCTGCATCTTGAATAATAAACATGTTTGGCAATTATAGGTGATTGATGAGTTTATGAAACACAGTGTTAAAAGCATCATGTTTTTTTTATATTTATGAATAATGTTAAATTATATTTTTAAAAACGTTTTTATTATATTTTTTTGTTCTGGCATCCCCTTTTATTATTCAAAGAGAAGATGAGCAATATACGTAGAAAATAAAGTTACATACAAAACAATAAGCTAAGAGTTTAGTGATTAGCAACGAGTCACTTTTACTTGACCAAAGCACACTCAGACATAGTCGAAACAAAGTGCAGCGTCAGTCTTAAAATGTACGTTGGATATTGAACCCTATCTCAACGCAGTAAAGCACTCATTTCTATACGCAATTACAAGTGAATTCGCATACATCGTATAATATTTCACGGGTCGCTTCGCTGTGACTGTCTCAGTATGCTTTGACCCTTAAAGATTCAGTTCAGGCTTTTCGAGGGAGAAGTAAGGTTTCCTCAACATCGTGAGGAAACCATAGCACGGTGGTAGGGTACTTTGTAGTACCCGCCTGGCTGGCAACCACCCTCAAGTTGAAAATCTGTCGCCAAGCACCTTCCGGTGTGTTCCGACAGCAGCACTTGACAGCCAGTTCCCTTCTAGGCTTTGTGTGCTTACCACCATCGGCCACATCATCACTGACTACGGTGAGATTGTGGTCAAACACAGGCCTACACATAGTAAAAAAAAAAAAAAAAAAACTCTGGAGGGAGCGAGGCCATCTCGAGGTCTATTTGTGAGCTTCTGTCTCTTGTCTCGGTCACGAACAGGCACCCATACATAGCCTACTGACAACTAGCAGTTTCTGCCTCCGGTCGCTGTTGCGGCGCGATTTCCTACCTTTATAAGTTTATACACGCAGCGTCTTCAGTTCACACATGGCGCCTGAGTCCCTGGCGTTTTCAACATCTCACCACAGCCCCACAAATTTTGACGCCGCAAAATCTGTATTGCATGTAGTGGACGTCAGGTTTTGAAGTCACCGGTGACTGACTCACTATTATTTAATTACTAGCTTCTGCCGGCGTCTTCGCCCGCGTAAATATCGTTAATTATCCCGAGGAAACATATTTTCGGGATAAAAGTATCCTATGTGCTATTCCTGACTATAATCTATATCTATAATCTATCTATATATATAAAATGCTTTGTCCTGAATGACTGACTGACGGATCAACGCACAGCCCAAACCGCTGAACGTAGAGACCTGAAACTTGAAAGGTGTATTCTTTGTATGCTGTAGGCATCCGATAAGAAAGGATTTCCCGAAATTCTACCCCTAAGGGGGTTAAAAAGGGGGGCAAAGTTTGTATGAAAAATCTAATTCCTTCGGCTAATATTTTTAAAACTTGGCACAAACAGTAATCTAAGTACATGATAAAGATTGGCATTAATAATTTTTTGAAACTACCCCCTGAAGTGGATTTAGGGGGTGTTGAAATTTGTATGGCAGAATCTTATTTCATGGATAACTAAACTTGAAACATTACACAAATACTAAAATAAATAAATAATAAAGGTTGTTATTATTAGTTTTTCGAAACTACCCCCAAAAGACGATTTAGGGGGTGTTAAAGTTTTTTTGAAAATCTTATTATTAGGTTAATAAACTTGAAATTTGGCATAAATACCCAACTAAGTAAGCAACAAAAGGTTGCAATTATTAGTTTTTCAAAAATACCCCCAAAAGTCAATGATTTTTTTTGCATAATCTTACTTCTTAGGTTAATAAACTTGAAACAAATATCAACCTAAGTAGACAATAAAGGTTGTCAATATAAGTTTTTCGAACCTACCCCCAAAATTCAATTTAGGGGGTATTAAAGTTTTTTTAAAGATCTTATTTATATCTATAAAAAAGCGAAAGGTCACTCATTCACCTATCACGAAATATCGAAAACTGCTTGACGTATAAAGATGAAATTTGGCAGGGATGTAGTTTATAGTTAGTAGACGTCCGCTAAGAACGGATTTTATGACAGGGCCGGATTTAGGGGGTCTAACGGCTATCGCAAGTTAGTATAAAAGTCCTTCATTTTTTGAGCTACTAACTTAAAATATGGGCAGGGATGTAGTTTATAGATAGTAGACGTCCACTAAGAACGGATTTTGCGACAGGGACGGATTTATGGGGTCCCTTGCAAGTTTATACGGAAGTCCTTCATTTTTAGAGTTACTAACTTTAAATTTAGTAGGGAGGTAGATTATAGTTAGTAGACGTCTGCTAAGAACGGATTTTGCCACAGGGCCGGATAAAGGAGGTCTAAGGGTTCTCGCAAGTTTATACGAAAGTCCTTCATTTTTAGAGTTACTAACTTTAAATTTGGTAGGGAGGTAAATTATAGTTAGTAGACGTCTGCTAAGAACGGATTTTATGACAGGGCCGGATTTAGGGGGTATAAGGGCTATCGCAAGTTAGTATAAAAGTCCTTCATTTTTTGAGCTACTAACTTAAAATATGGGCAGGGATGTAGTTTATAGATAGTAGACGTCCACTAAGAACGGATTTTGCGACAGGGCCGGATAAAGGAGGTCTAAGGGCTCTCGCAAGTTTATATGAAAGTGCTTTATTTTTTGAACCACTATCTTGAAATTTGGCATGGAGGTAGTTCATAGTTAGTTAACGTCCGCTCAGAACGGATTTTGCGACAGGGCCGGATTAAGGTGGTTTAAGGTCTTTTTGTACTACTGTCCTGAAATTTAGCAAGTCTAGAGTTTATGAGTAGGAGACATAAGCTAAGAAAGAATTTTGTGATACTCTATATTATTTTTCTAATTCGTGCTTAAAAAAATGATTAGTGTGATAGGCATTTTCTGTATACTGAAATAAAAAAATAGTTTGCGTTAAACATCATTAAACTTTATATCTTCTTAACCACGCGGACGAAGTCGCGGGCAACAGCTAGTATTATATATATATGTATAAAAATGAACCCCTATTCCTTCTGGTCACGCTATAACTTGAGAACGGCATTACCGAGTTTGCTAATTCTTTTTTGTTGTGTTTGTTATTGTTAGGAGACGATTCTTATGAAAAAAAAAATAAAGGGTAGGTAGGTAGGGTAGGCAGTTGACGGGAGCGAAGCCGCGGGCATAGCTAGTATAATATATATGTAACTAGCTGACCCGGCAAACTTTGTTTTGCCATAAAAACACCAAACATTCATCTACCCTACCTACCCTACACTGCCTACCCTACCCTACCTACCCTACCCTAACTACCCTACGCTACCTACCCTACCCTACCCTACCCTACCTACCCTACCTACCCTACCCTACCCTAAACGGGATAAAAAGTATCCTATGTCCTTCTCCTGGTTTTTAGCTACCTCCCTACCAATTTTCAGCCAAATCGGTTCAGCCGTTCTTGAGTTATAAATAGTGTAACTAACACGACTTTCTTTTATATATATATATATAGATTGTAGTGTCCGACAGAAAGTTCGGTTTCGGTCGAGTTTCGGCAAAAAAACGAGTTTCGGTTTCGGCGGCAAACCTGCCGAAACTACGACCAAAACCGAAACTGCATTCAGGAGTTCTCGCGCTGTGATCGGTCATGTTCGGCGCGTTAAATTACATTCAAGTGACGAAGACATTTTGCCGCGTCCACGTACCTAAACATGTCGTGATTGGCTTGTTTGCAGTTCGTTTTGTTTGTTGTGAGTTTTCGTGTGATTTATTTTGAATTTGGTAAGTTTTATTACGTGATATAGCATAAGAGTAAGTAGTAAACATAAAAAAATAATTCATTATAACAAAATTATACATAGATAGTATCTAACAATAAAAAAATATTTTGGTTGATTTAACTCTCTCGCTGATGCTATATCTAAACAAACATTAATTAGGTACTTACTATAGTTCATTAGTGAGGTTAATATTATGTATTCAGAGTTTCAAAATCCATTTGAATAATTATCAAAAGACCGTCGAAATACCTTGGGGTATTCAAGGGTTCGACGGTCTTTTATTCAAGTAGCAAGTACAGTTATATACTTTCCGACGTCCCTAGTTGTTTTTTTTAATGAAATTAACACTTATAATGAAATGAGTTGGTACTTACATAGGTACCTAACTAGGTATGCGTATAATAAAATTAATATTTCATTTTTGTTTTCCGATTTTTAAAACCTTTTTACCTACTCCCAAACTTAAATAGGTAATTTAAAGCTAAATATTAAAAAAAAACACCAAGAATTATATTCAAAAGAAGAATATTACTACTCAAATAAACACCTCACCTATTTTAAGTATTTTTAAGGCGCAATTAATATTTTTTTCTTAAATGAGGGGTTGTTAAGTAGATTATCATACCAATAAGTGAAAATGCCGAAGACAGCATGCGGCTATTTGATTTAAAGATACAATAATAAAGACTGACTGATTATAATAACGTTTTCTTTATTGTTTTCCTCAAAACATGACCCTTGTAAGGAAGTTTCGGGCTGGTCTGGGTCTGCAAACTCACGCTTTGAATCTTCAGCGACAGGCCCCGTAGGGCTTGGCTTTGTAGATGCAGTCCTACCTTGTCTAGCTCCTTCAGAGACGGCAAGGTGGCGTTGGTTTTGAGGGAGAGCGCTACGGTCGTGTAGATCCTCAAGGCAAGTGCGGTGATTAACCTTCTCGTGGTTGCCGCCCTGTTATTGGTCTAATTCCCTATGAAATAGACGTAACTGAAATCACCGGGCGAAGTATCACAGGGGTGGCGAGGTCATGCCCCTGGGTGTCCACCATTGAACAATCACAATGTTGGATAGCAATGACCTCCTGCGTGTTTGTGCCGTGCGCGGGGACCCGTATGGAGGGATGAAGGGATCCTGGTGGTTGAGTGGAGCAGGTTGCACACAACACGCCACTTTGGCCTAGATTTCCTACGACACGGGAGGTTGTGGGAGTAGCTTACCCACGATCAATCGGCTGATCTCTCCTTCTGAGGGTATAAGCGAGGTGCGTGGGGTCCACTGAGGTCGTTTTCGGACGGCTGAAGTGGTGGTGAAGGTCACGCTGACGGTGTAAGGGAGGGTTGTTCTGTTCAAGCCAGCCCAAACGAGCACCTGATGTCGCACTGTAAGCCAGCCCTGCGCACCTATATCTCAATGGTAGTCCTAACGGCTCACCTTAAGTGGTGGGTCGTTCCCAGTTGCGGGCTCGATGGAGGGTGGGAGCCGGAGAGATGAATTTTTACTAAATGTGGTCATGGATTTCGTAAAAGACTTGAGTACATTAGGGGTGGTGTCGGCGAAAGCCGGCACCACCTCTGCCCCTGGACCTGCGGTTAACTCCGCAGAATCCAGCGCGGGTGCCCCTAAGGCTGCAGTGAAAACTGCTGCCGCCCCTCCGGCTGCGGTGAAAACCGCAGTCAGGAGTGTCAAAAAGTCCCTTGGGCAACCTGCAGCGAAAGCTGCAGGTCCCAGTACGGGTAATAAAAATAAGCGGGGTGCTCCTAGCACCTCGCGTGTACCTGGACCCGCGGCCAAGGCCGCGGCCTCCAGCGGTAACTTCGTGGCTCCTCAAACCACATCCTCCGAAGTCGCTGCCTCCTGTACAATGGAGGCTGCTAGCGTACCCGTTGGCGAGGCTGCCTTGACCTGGCGAGTGCAAACCCGCAAGGGAAAGGGCAAGGGCAAGGGTAAGCGTAGAAATACGCAAACCTCTGCCCCCGCCAAGGAACCGGCGAGTACGACTGAACCAGCTCAGGGCAATAAGCCCATGAACCGGAAGCAGCGACGGCAGGAGCAAAGGAGAGGCAAAGCGAAAGCTTCAATCAGCTTCTCGAAAGGGAAGGAAGCACAACCTGCGCCGGACACAAGCCGAGCTGCAGGGACTGGCGGACCAGCACAAACGGCGACCTCATCGCAACAGACCGCTCGGGACGGTCAGGTCGGTGCCAAGCGAGCTCTCAACGAGACTTTGTCACCTCGTGGAGAGCACAAGCGGCAGCGGCTTGATCGGTCCGGGAGAGTTGGTGGGATGAGCTTCGCCCAGGCTGCCAGTGCCCACCTGTGTGTCGCGGTGACATGCGAGCGCACGGGTGCCATCAGCAAGGAGTTGTCGGCTTTGGTGACCCAGCTGATCCAAAAACGGATCATCGAAGAAGCCCTCTCTCCCACGATGGAGACTCCAGAGCGGCAGATACCGTCCTTCACCGCTAAACCTCAATTTGGCAGCGGTGCACTCAAGCTGTGGTGTTGCGACGACTTCACCCTGGCTTGGCTGAAGAGGACGGTCCCCGGTTTGCCCCTCCCGGATAGCACCTCGCTAGTCGTGAAGGGCCAATCGGAGTTAACCAAAATGGTACGCTGTGGTATAGTCATACCGGACGATAGCGCAGTGTACCAAGACCTGAACATCGCAGCGAGAACGCTGTGGTATCAGAACCCATGGGTGGACATTAAAAAATGGGTAGTGATCCACTCAGACAGGCAGAAGACGTGCTGGTTCGTGGTGCTGGGTGTCCCCGAGGACCACATACCGGTCTTGATGGGCGCCGAGCGCAGGCTGTCTTTCGGCCTGGGCTCGGTGTACATCAAGTTCCAGGGTGCGAACGGGAAGTTTGCGTGCGTCCCTCGTGGTTGGGACCCGATCACGAAGCAGCTCGTCAAGGACAGCAGCACAGGGGAGAGCATCCCCCTGCCTAGCAACCCGGAAGCTTCTGTGGCCGACTCTGCAGCAACTGCAGAAGAGGGCACCACCGAGGAGGACACGTCGGGGGTCCCTCTGGCGAGCGGGGAGCTGGACGACATTACACTGTCGCCAGCCTCTGGCCCGTTGGAGGAGGACCTCATCGTGGGAGATGCTTTCGCGGGACTGCAACTGGAGGAGGAGGAGGAGGGACCCACCCATGATGGCGACCCCTTCGTCCGCCTGTAAAGTTGTGCAGGCAAACCTCCACCACAGCCAGACAGCGACGGCTCAACTACGCAAGTGGCTGGAGGTTCAACAGACTGCCATCGCCTTAATCCAGGAGCCGTGGATTAGGGGTGGCCAAATCAGAGGACTATCCAACCTTGGGGGTAAGCTCCTTGTTACTTCTAATCAGGATCACCCTAGAGCGTGTATCTTTGTTACAGGTAACCTCAAAGCACAGCTTCTAAATGATTTCTGTTGCAGAGATACCTCTGCAGCTAGGCTGTATATGCAGCGCGGTGGCATTGATATGCCGATTGTCTTCGCCTCGGTCTACATGCCTGAGGCGGAGGCACCACCCCCACATGACCTTGTCCGCCTCGTAACCTTCTGCGAGACCAGCGGGGAAGAGGTCATCATTGGGACCGACGCGAACGCACATCACCCCCTGTGGGGAATGGAAGCGCCTAATGAAAGAGGTAAGGCATTAGTGGACTACTTGTTTACTACTAACTTGTCTCTACTAAATACAGGTGCAGAACCAACGTTCGTAACTAGACGCAGTCGCACAATTATTGATCTAACTTTGGCGACGGAAGGCGCAGCGGAGATCACTACTGGATGGCAGGTCTCCAACGAGGCCTCTTGCTCAGACCACAGATGGATCCGCTTTGACATTCAGCTCTGGGTAGCACCTACGCCCCCCTGGCGTAATCCGCGCAACACGGACAGAGCTGTATACACACGCACCCTAGAGTCGAAACTGCCGCCCTTATGTGAGGCGCGGACTATAGGGAACGAAACGAGGTTAGACATGCAGGTCAATCAACTTACCGAGTGTCTGATAAGCAGCTACCACACCGCTTGCCCTCTGACTACCCCACGCGATACACCGGGCAAACAACCATGGTGGGGAGCGGAGTTAAATCGTAAACGCGGGAAGGTAAGGAAGGCCCTAAACAGGGCCATGAATACAAGCAAGGATGAGGACTGGGACGCTTACTACGAGGCCAAATCCAGCTATAAAAAATGCATCAGATTCAGGCGTACCGCAGGATGGCGCAAATTCTGTGGTAACATCGAATCTTGCCAAGAGGCAAACAGGGTAAGGAAAATAATGGCTCAGGCGCAAACACCTGAGCCTGCCACACTCCGTAAACCTGACAACTCACTCACCACATCACCTGAAGAGGCTAGACGCGTCCTGATAGATACTCACTTCCCAGGTAGCGTTATTGCCCAGGTAACTGACTGGGTAGATACTACCCAGGTACCAACAGATGATGATTGGCTCTACGCATACAGGATGATCACGACGGAGAAACTACAGTGGGCCATCCTAAGCTTTCATCCTTTCAAGGCGCCCGGTCCAGATGGGGTGTTCCCTGCGCTGCTGCAGTGGGGAGGTACGTCTGTTGTAGAGAGACTGGTGCCAATAATGAGGGCGTGCCTGGCGTTTAGATACGTTCCGAAAGGATGGAGGGAAGTGAAGGCGATATTCATCCCCAAGCCAGGCAAAGGGGACTATACTAACGCCAAATCCTTCAGACCCCTAAGCCTGACCTCGTTTCTACTCAAATCGATGGAGAGGCTGTGCGACAGGGAGTTACGAGATGGCGTTCTTAAATCATTACCTCTCCACGGTAACCAACATGCCTACAGCTCGGGTAAGTCAACGGAATCTGCTCTCCATCTGGTGGTGGGCCAGATAGAGGAAGCAATCCATCAAAAGGGTACATGCCTGGGCACTTTCATAGACATCGAAGGGGCCTTCGACAAAACCAACTTCTCCAGTATAGGTGCTGCCCTCTCCAGACACGGAGCTGAACAGGTACTAATTGACTGGATAACTAATATGCTAAGCAAACGTGCGGTTCGGCTGGAGGGCGAACAGCAACTGGCCTTTTTAGCCAGGGGCTGCCCTCAGGGAGGGGTGCTCTCCCCTCTCCTGTGGAATATGGTAATCAACGACCTTATCACCAGACTTAACGAACACCGTTATTACACAATAGGGTATGCAGACGACCTCGCAATTCTAGTACCCGGGAAGGTGACTGGTACCATCTGTAACCTTACTCAGCAAGCGCTACGCATAGTGGAACGATGGTGCAGGGAGTATGATCTTTCAGTTAACCCATCTAAGACTGTACTGGTCATGTTTACTCAGAAAAGAGCACTGGGCCCTTTCCGTCTACCGAAGCTGTTCGACACAGAACTCCAGCTGTCCAATGAAGTAAAGTATCTTGGGGTCACTCTCGACAACAAGCTGAACTGGAGCAGTCACTTGGACATCAAACTTAATAAGGCATGCATTACCTTTTGGCAATGCAAGAAAATGATAGGTAAAAAATGGGGCCTGTCCCCCAAAATCATTCTCTGGCTGTACTGCGCGGTGATACGACCCATGATCTCATATGGAGCCGTGGTTTGGTGGCCCCGCACAAAGGTAAGTACAGCCGTGAACAAACTGCAACGCACGCAAAGACTGGCCTGCATGGCGACGACAGGTTGCATGAGAACTACCCCGACCGCTGCGCTCGAGGCCATGCTGGGACTGCCACCGCTCCAGCTTTTCATTCAGCAGGAGGCTACGACGGCGGCAGGGCGGCTTAAGGCACTAAATCTCTGGGGTAGGAGAAAGACACAACACACGGCTCTGCTCGAGGACCTTAATAAAGAGTTCCCTCTAACAACAGCAATTATGGACCGGATACCTAAGCAATTTGTTTTTGACAAGAAATACAAGATCCAACTCCATGAGGACCACCACTGTGAGGGGTTACGCCCAGACGAGTTGAGGATCTTCACCGATGGTTCCAAGACTGGTACTGGCTCAGGTGCGGGGGTGTTCTCAGAGGATCTCAACATACACATAGCCGCGCCACTTGGGGCACACAACACGGTGTTCCAGGCAGAGTGTGTGGGCATCACTCTGGCTGCATCGGCCATTCTAGACAGGAAGGTAAAAGATTTCCCAATACGCATTCTCTCTGACAGCATGGCCGTCCTGCAGGCGTTGGGCAGCCACACGGTCTGCTCTGGACTGATATACGAGTGTCACCAACGCCTAAACCAGGTTGGGTCAAACAATAAACTAACCATTCAATGGATCAAAGGGCATAGCGATTCCCGAGGCAACGATGCAGCGGATGAGCTAGCCCGTAGAGGCTCCAGTATGGCTGTGGTGGGTCCGGAACCAATCGTGCCAATACCATTTGGCTACCTCCACAGTCTGGTAAGGAAACGAACCAAGGAGCAACACCACAGATTGTGGATTGACCACAATGAGTGCAGGCAGTCCAAAGAAGCACTTCCCGCTTTGGATAGACGTTTCACGCAGAAGGCCCTACGCCTGACGAAACAGCAGTTACAGCTGTAACGACTGGCCACGGGACTTTTAATAAGCACCTCTTTGTCTTAGGGATCACGGACAGTCCACTGTGCAGAGCATGCATGGAGGAAGACGAGACAGCAGCGCACCTGCTTCTAAGCTGCCCAGTAATCGCCGGTTACAGGGCCAAATACCTCGGTGAACCAGGTACCGTACAGGAGGTAGTCAGCAACACGAAGGCGCTGCTGGCCTTCCTCGAGGAGTTGGGATGGATCGAGTGAGGTAGCTAGTGGAAGGTTAAGTCCCACCCGTACGCAAAATACGCGCTTAGTCGTGGAGTTGCGGAAACCAGCCCGTTTTAACCTAACCTAACCTAACCTAAGGAAGTTTCGGTTTCGGCTTCGGAACTGGAACTGTTGCCGAAATTCGGTTTCCGTTTCGGTCGTAAAAACCAGTTTCGGTCGGACACTACATTATTGCCAAATTTCATCCAGATTGGTTCAGCCGTTCTGGCGTGCAAAAGTAACAAACACACACAAACCTTGACCTTTATAATATTAGTGTAATGGAGAATACCTCTTTTAATATGAGATATCTACTAAATTGTTAATATGTCTACTAAATTGGTAGAGCTTTTAACCTTCAAATGGCAGCACCAAAATACAACTGTCAAACTATATTGTCACTTTCTCGATGGCTCTAATGTTGTGAACGTGAATTTCTTATTTTCATAATACATAAATGTGTTTACTCGACAATTTTTATTACTTTCTGCCGACACACCTACGTCATCACCACCGTAACATAAATTCGTTCAAGTGACCGGTATTACTTCGCGAAATCGAGACGAAATGTCATAAATATGTGGCGCGCGTAACGGATGCATCGTTTCCTACATTCCTTCGCCATAAACGAAACGTAACGTTTGTTTCCTATGTGATGTTATTGCAAAGTGGTGGCGGGTAGCTTAGGAAGATGCCTTTCAAGTTGAAGTTGAAGAAGACGCGGCAGTACAATGTTGCTTCGAAGAGTTTGTTTGTGATAAGTGTGGAGCTGCTGGATGGTGGGGTGGCGGACTGCACGCTGTCGGTGGATAGCACTGGGCAGGAGTGCCTTGACAACGTTTGCCAGCGGCAGGCCGTGCTGCAGCCAGAGCTGTTCGGGCTGCGCTATGTCAACCGCAGTCAGCAGCCGCGCTGGGTGCAACTGGAGCGGCCACTCAAGCGCCAGCTCGAGAAGTACGCGTCCTCGCACCAGCTGTACCTGCGCGTCATGTACTATGTTATCTCCGGCACCAGCCTGATCACTGACGAGGTCACAAGGTACCACTACTTCTTGCAACTCAAGAATGATCTGGTTGAAGGCAGAATCATCTGTGATTGCCAGCAGGCTGTGGTGCTTGCATCCTACAGCAGGCAAGCAGAGTATGGTAACCATGACCGGGAAAGACATACTGTTGAGTACTTGAAGAACTTGCTGACATTCCCAAAACAAATGCTGGATGGGGGACAGATCATTGATGGAAGTACTTTAGCTGAGACGGGGCGGCTGGAGTGGCTGACTGAGGCAGTCATACAGCATCACATGGCTCTACACAATATGTCACAGGTAAGCACATCCTTTGTGTTTAAATCAAACTATGGTCAGAACTAATTCAACTCAACCATTAAGTCAGCAGAATATTTATTCTTACAGTAAATATAACTGGAGCATGTGTGGCAGCTATAAATAACTGTTCAGACCAGTCAATCTTATTTATAAACATGATTCTCATTTCAACTCGTAACAAACTTGACCTTTGCAAACTTTCTCTAAATGCAGAATACATCTGTATGTATGTATGTCAATAGTAACCAATCAGATCTAGGAATTATATTAAAACATACATTGTCTGATGGGTTTGTTCCCATCTGAATCACTCCGTGGGAAACAGTTTCTATGTCTTCTGATATATTACATGTCATCTCTCTGCTTCCATATTTTAAAACTAAAGATCTAAGTGAAAGACATAATACCTAATAAATCTTTTGTTGTGCTCATTAATATTATTTTATGGTAAAGAGCTTTCTTATTAGATATGAGTGTACAACTGTATGTACAAGTAGGTATAATAGGCAGTTAATTTCATTCATAACAATAATTTAAAATAAGAGGTGACCTCTTATATGGCTTTAGTCATAACTACCTCTACTATGAAAAAAATAAGTTAGAATAAGTAAACACAGCATTTAATGTAATGTTTAAATAAGAATGTACTTTTTTTATAAAGTTAAGAAAAATGGTGCTAAATTACAGCCCACTCATTCCCACAGAGAGGAGTGTGTCCCAGCTGTGGGAACTTTATAAGCAGAATGCTATGCAAGAAAACACACCTACACTATACACTAAAGGCAGATCTTTATCCTACAGAGAAAAAATAATTATATACAGAGAATTAATTAATTACTATATACCTAAAACATTTATTTTTAGAAGTGGAAATTACAATCAAAATCTTCTTACAAAATGCATTTTTCTTACATCCATTACTACCTAGATAAATAATATATTTTCCCACATTCTTACAAGCAATTACACACCATTACAGAAACAGAACCGTTCTGCCGCAGATTACAATCACAACGTAAACAATACAGCTGGTTCTGTTCATAAAAGAATTAAATTATAATCCAATTAAGTTAGTTTAGTAAAACTGTCATGTACATGCCGCTGAGAATACATTATTTATAACAGTATCTGTGCTAATGTAATCAAGTGTTTTGCTCTGTCTGGGTGGAATTTTACTGTTCAAGACAGATTTATTTGATATGAGATACTTTATTGGAAAGCTCCTATTGAGTTATCAAGAAATTGCAATACAAATAAGTCTGTTAGTTATACACAATATTGGTTTAGTTAACTATGGCAAACATAGCACTTGACATTGGCTACTTTATTTCTGCTTTTTTACGATTTAGCAATATTGTGCCAATAGTATGGCAGATACGCGAATTACGCGCTAAAAATACTTATTAACTTCTGCATTTTCCGAAAAGTAATTTAAATGCTCAGTTTAAATTTCAAATATTTAAATTAACTGCTAAAGTCTCATGACATACTTTTTAATCCTTTGGTCAGTCAACAACCAGTTTAACTAGATCAAATTTGTTTTCTAACTGGCCAGGGTTTTCCCGCGTGATTGGTTGCAGGTGAAATTGACATTTCTCTAATCGTAATGGCCGTCACTCCATCAGACGATCAGTCATCAGAACGGGCAAGTAAAACTGCAGTCGCTCCGTGGAAAATCGGCCTTCACACTGAAAGTAGAAAAGATAAAACGATAATCGGCCCCATCATCGATTTTTGGGAACTCCTGGTTTGATTCTGTTTCTAATCAAGTCCTGATAGTGGGATCAGCCACTAATTGCGTAACTTCAAAGAATGGCGCACGCGTGCTTTGCTTGGATTCATTGATTTCATCACTTGTTCAGAAATCCGTCTACTTGACAGTGTAGAACACGCAATGAATACTATTGAGTTGTCAAAATGAAAGAGAGCGCGCGTGCTTCGCGCTGTCAAAACAGTTTTGCAATAAACACATTACCCTCCTTCGGCAGTCGGGTAATTAGGGTGCTGCTTTCCTTGTCTTCTCTCAGGACTTCCTATGTCCTGGTTCGGAAAGAATATGACGAGACTGCCATAATTTGGAATGAGCATGTAGTTTTCGACTCAGAAAAGGCCACCCATTTTTCCTAAAGTATGACACATTTATCCACGAAAAAAGGCTACGTTGAACGCAGATCGTAGTTATTTACTTCCGTGTTATTTAGGTATTTCATGTCTACGTAAGAAGCTGGGATATAGGGCTCGGAAGGCAGAGATCCAGGCTTTGCAGTTCAAAGAAATGATACAAAATCTTTTTTACAAAAAAATACTACTGACTTCCAAAAAAGAAAACTACAAAGTGAAAAATAACATTTTTGGAAGTCGGTGTCTTTGGTAGGTACCAATTTATTGCGTTATGGGCACCGACTTCCAAAAATAATGTTAAGTTTCACTTTGTAGTTTTTTTATTCTGAAGTCAGTAGTATTTTTTTGTAAAAAAGATTTCTTACTTTTCACTTTTTAGTTGTAACCTACCTAATAGGCAAGTAGTTAAGTAAGGTACCTATAATGCCAGAACAGATTACCCGAATATCATGAAAATGAACATAACCGGTGAAATGAGAGTGTAGGTAGCAAGGTGAACTGTACACATCTGCGTACCCCTTTAGAGCGTACTGGCGTGATGTAGTGATGTTATGTCATGAAATTTTATAAACAATAAACAGACATGCGATTGCAGCAATCCTGAGAGATTTGCCGTTATTTATTGAAGAGTTCTGTTGTATATCTCCGAAGTTCTTTATCAGATCTTCACCAAATTTAAATGGGACCAATTTCGAAACATGTTCTTTCAAACAAAAAAAGGATTTTCAAAATCAGTCCACAATTGACGGAGATATTGGTGAAAATACACAAAAAAACCAAACAAAGTTGAACATAGAACCTCCTCCTTTATGAAAAGTCGGTTAAAAATCTTCATATAGGTACCTAAATCGTTGCAAATGAAACGATGTCAACTTAATGAAAGTAAATGCGTTTCAGAGTGTTCCTCGTTATCTCTCATGTAATCGTTATGTATATTTGATAAGACACGATCGTCGGTCGGCGCCTCAAGTACACGCCTTAAAATATCACCGGGTGTCTCATTAGCGCGATATCAATCTATTTTTAACCGACTTCAAAATAGGAGGTTCTCTATTCGACCCGTATATATGTTTATATGTCCGCGATTTTACATGCAGTGTTTATAGATGACGGTGAAATGAAGTTACAGTTAGTTAAACAAGTAATAGGTAAATAGGCAATCGTTTTTAAAACATATGCTTTGTTATAACCTGCGTGTACATTTCGATACGGCTGGCAGACAGCATACTTGATTGTCTTGCCTGTTAATTCCAATAAACGTTTTTTAATAAAGCGGAGTATTGGAAGAAACAACGATTCCGTCGCAATTGGCTCATATTATAATCCTATGTACCCTTACCTCCTTCCACTTCTCTAAGTCTACTGAATCGCAGTCACTGGTCAGTCGTAAAAAGAGTCCAGCTCATCCCAGGTTTAGTTGAAAGCCCCCACAAGAGTCAGCTGGTTTTATCAAGGTATCCTGGTCTTATGTGACGTAGATGACCATCATGCGGATTTACTCTCCGTCGTAACTCATACTCCTCCAGCTGATCTTCTATCACGAAAGAAAGCATGATAGCGTGGTCATGATAACATGAGACAAGGGCAGAAAGATGATCCTCAATCTACCTTAAATAAAGAAGGAGGTATAATAAAGAAGCAGCCAGTTATAGGAGGCCAAGAACGATAGCTCTTATCTCTCAAATAGCAAATCCCATCTGCTTTGTAAGCAGAGCCAATGGAAAAGGATGCTCTCACTAATATCAGAGATACAATTCTGTGACCATGAGCTCCCCACGTCGCCACATTCCCACTAAATACATGAGTACGTCCTCCGTACGTCTGCGTACTATTATTGTATGTGTACCTAAATGTGAATGAAATCAATTCGACACACTTTACGTTTAGCGTTCGTCGTCCACACGGCAACGTCGCCGTATGTTGTCAGCCATCGTTTTAACTTTGTGGTTATTTAAGTATGTTTTGTGTAGGAAGGTGACATAATCGCAAGAAGCGAACTTAATAAAGTTACCTCGCCTTTTGATGTGGAATAATTTGAACATAGCACTGACGAAAAGGCTAAAACAGCTTTATCAGGATTAATTTTTGCTATCAAAAATAACAATCTCAGCGATAATCCGGGGAATAGCGTCTCCATAATCGATGCAGCCCTTCGGAAGAAGGCACAGTGGTTAGCGATTGAACAAGATTTATCTTTAACAAGCATCATTCTATAGCAGATCACTCCTCACAGTCCACAAATATCTGGTCCTTTCCTTTTCAGGCGTCATTTGGCCAATTTCAATCATCTGCTATCTAAACAGCCATCCTATAAAGATCGAAACCCCACCATTACTATAACACTACCAAATAAATCACATTGTCACGTGTCCCACCCTCTGATATCATTAGATCATAATATATCACTCCTTACAGTCCTTTCCAGAATCCATTATGCCAGTCCCAACCATCTATTATTAAAGAACTAGCAAAGAACGTCACTCTATCTCTACTCGTCACTATCAACGCTCACATACAACACCATCAACTTTCGCAGGCACAAGCAGAAGAGGGCTTCATCACCACCTGCCAGCAGCTCCGTGGCTACGGCCAGGAGATGTTCAGCGCGCGTGACCAGCTCAACCAGAGCGAGGTCACCATCGCCATCTCACTCACGGGCATCAGGGTCTTGACGGAGACCAGTGAGACACCACATTTCTACAGGTAAGATTTGCTAGAGGAGCAACACCTGCCTAAGCTTTTCCCAACTTCCGAACATGGTAGGGTCGGCTACGAGTCTAACCTAATGCTGAATACCAGTATTTTAAAAGGCGGGCGACGGCAATGACGGTGCACAGTTGTTCCATACATGCCTTAATGGTAGGATGTGCGATCATGGGTTCGGCCAGACTAGGTCATGGGGCCCGCTGGATATGGCGGGCCGATATCAGTCGGGGATGTGTGAGAATTTACATGTACTCATGATAAAAAAAGAAAAAGTGATTATTGTCACTGAAACTGAACACACACACATTAATGTTGCTGTTGTTATTATGTTTATTCGTTGCTGTTGGATTTGGAACTGAAGGGTTTTACTCGATAGGAATCCGACAATCCTCCGTTTTCCCCAGACGATCCATGAAGATTTCCCCATATGTATTTTACAGGGTCATCATGAATAGTAAAGTGATTTAGTTATAGGTCACCCACTGCTTATATTGTGACAAAAGATAGTATTTTTTGTGGTGAGTTATATGAATTACACACGCTCAGGAGATAAGTTCCGTTACGAACCTTGCTTACTGACTAATCTATTAAAAGCGGCTCAGATATCCTTGTATAAGGTTGCCAATAAGCTACTTCAAATGTTACAACAAGAAGCCCTAATAATAGTATTTTCTTACGCTTTCGACCGTGAAATCACATGGCCAGGATTTGAAAGGAAGCTACTTGGTTTTAAATCCGGTTTTCGAAAGGAAACTAAGTGTTCAATATAAGCCGAGCGAATACCGATCGCATAGAATGTGAGAAGTCCTACCTTTGTCTAGTACTCTAGATATATCAAGTGTATCAATATTTACGTTCGAAACCTTGAAAACCTATAGTTTATGTTCATTGGGGGACATCCATTAATTATGTGAGGCAATTTTTCGACCCCCTTTGTAAGATTTCGCTTGACCCCTCCTCCTCTCCCTTAGACACAAGTGATATTTTTCAAAATGCATATTTTTTATGTAAATAAGATTAATCTGTGCTTGATTACATTAGATTTTATTCAAAAAAAGAATTTGCTTAGTATTTAAGATTTCTAATAATGTAGCATAGAACCACAATGAAAATAAAATAACAATAGTAATCGAAGAATAAAATATTACCAAAATTCGTAAATGAATTTTCACTCTAATACAGTCCACGGAGACATCATGTATGGTTTCAAGAGTGATTACTGGAACCAACATGTCCATGTAATTTTCGGTAAAATCATCTGCTCCTTCAACCTCGCTCTGATTTAGCCATTCTAAATAAGAAGCTCAGTATCTCGACGTGTGACAATAGTCCGCACTTAGCGCGCTGGTGCAGCTGGTGCATTATGGACCGCACGCCCGGTGGTCTGCGGCTCTTGTGGTAGACGTAAAGTAGATACCGCATGTACTGCAGCATCTCTTTAGCTTTACTAGAACACCACGTACACTTTGGCAATAGAGGTCATAGAACATGCTGATGAAGGCATTTAACAGTGTACATTTGCAGTTTTCTCGCAAATTTACACTGTTAAATCTGGAACAAAAAATTACCTGATATTTGCCGAGACCCCCTTCCTCTCACTAAACGCCTCACGTAAATAGATGCCCCCTTGTTTTTTTCAATGTAGTAACGAAAAGAATAACATCCATACTAATTATTATAAATGCTAAAGTAACTATATACGCTTAAACCGCTGAACCGATTTAGATGAAATTTGGTATGAAGATAGTTCGTGACCCCGGGAAGGACATAGGATAGTTTTTATCCCGGAAATCAACCTGAAGGGGGTTTGTATGATGAACTAATAACTTCTCAAGTAAGGCGAGCCATATACCTACTATATTATTGCACGATATGAAAAATAGGCTATTCGAAGTACTAATGCTACGCAGTCGAAGCCGCGAGCAACAGCGAGTTAATTTATAAAAGAACTAGCGTCTAGCGCAAAGTCATATTAATAAGGGAACATACTGCCAGGAAAAAGTATCATAAGCGATATTTTGATGTAAAGTTTAATAGGGTAACAAACTTCATCCATCAATCCTAACAATCTTTCGCATTTATAATAGTAGCTAGTAGGAGAAATAGTCTGTTTCCTTTGCGTTCTGGCTTACAGTTCTAACGATAGTTTTAATGAGAAAGGACCTTACGTCTAACGTAAGTTTTGCCATGCTTTCTGTACAGATAGCTGGCGCAGGGACGACCCTGAACATCACTGTCGGTACTAACACAATGTATTATTGTTACCTACCTACAATGATATCAGAACATAATTAAAGTACCTTAGTCACGTCGATGACTATCATACAATACCTTTGTAATGACAAGGCTTGGATTCTCCTTATCTGACCGGTGACAACATTATATCAGTTTCACCATCTAAAAGACAATAATCTCTTTTTAACCCCCGACGGAAAAAGAGGGATGTTTTAACTTTGATGTGTCTGTCTGTGGCATCATAGCTCCCTAACGGATGAACCGGTTTTGATATAGTATTTTTTGTTTGAAAGGTGATTAAGAGTATTCTAGCTAAGAATACTTGTTAGATGAAAATCGATTGAGTCGTTCTAAAAGTATGGACGTTTTACTCTTTGAATCGGGGTATTTTCGCAAGATATATGTCGATCGAAACGTGTCTACTACGAGTACTCTTGGATCAATACTAGCTACTACTAGATAAATTATGTAGTTTAATTAAAAATCATGAAATACAAATAATATGTCGGTGGTTTCTTGAAATTTACATTTTACATAGAGAATCCAGAAGCAAGGCCATCTGACACCAGTCCTGCCCAAGAGTTATCGTGTTACCCAGTTACTGGGTTGTGGAGGTCAGATAGGCAGTCACTTTATGTACTGGTACCCAGCTTCATCAGGTTATACTGGAAGCTGTTCACAACATAATATTATAACATAACATCACGCCAATATTCCTCAAAGGGTTAGGCAGAGGTGCACTTATAATACACACACATTCCACCAGTTATGTTCAAGTACCATGTAATAGGGGACGAGCCTCATCATCATCATCAGCCTATTAATGTTGCCACTGCTGGGACGCAGGCCTCCTCTCTGTGAGAGGGAATGGGCCGTAATCCACCACGCGGGCCCAGTGCGGATTAGTGGATGTCACATGTCTTCGAATTTTTGTTTCTAGGACATGCCGGTTTCCTCACGATCTTTTCCTTCACCGTTTTGAGAGCAGTGGTGATGAAATAATTTACACAAAGTAAAGCGCCTGCCTGGGCTTGAACCCACGACCTACAACTTGTAAATCACGGCCGATACCACTGGGCTACCACTGCTCTTACTCACTGCAGGGCGAGCTTGTTCCCATGTTGGAAAAAGGCTAATGTAGATTGATTTTGAAATAGATAAGGAACTAATAGGTATTGATCATCTCACGTAGTCTCTGCGCAATGACGTACGGAAATAAAGATTAATAACCTACAAGAAATAAGTTCTCTCAGAAATATATATAAAAGAAACAATTTATTAAACGAATATCATAAATCTCTCGGCACATTTCTATTTGGCCAAGATCCAGCAAAGTCCAGGAAATTGAAAAACGTATAAAATTTATTATGTGTTTCTCGTAGGAAGCGACGAGAATGATGTTTGATGACATTGTAATTAATTAACTTTTTTGAATTACAAAACAAATGATTCATTAACTAGGTTTTTAATCTTGTGGCTAAATAATAAAACCGCACGGGTCGATATTCAGGATTAAGCAACGCTTGCCAAGATCGCTCGGTATAGGTTACGGTTAGTCAGAAGCCAACCTGAATTTTAAATTCTGCCCAGTTACTGGGTTGTCGGGGTCAGATAGGCAGTCATCATATCAGCCAAAAGACGTCCACTATTGGACATAGGCCTCGCCCAAGCGTCGCCACATTAACCGGTCCCGTGCAACTCGCATCCAGCGGATCACCGCAACCTTCACCATGTCATCGGTCCACCTGGTGGGAGGCCTTCCAACGCAACGTCTTCCGATTAGCGGTCGCTACTCCAGAACTTTTCTGCCCCATCGGCCATCCGTTCTAAGAGAAATGTGGGCAGGCCACTGCCACTTAAGTTTGGCAATTCTAGATAGATTCTTAGATAGGCAGCCGGTCCATGTAAAATTCTGCTGTTCAGCTCCATGTGGTTAGACTGGGAGTCGACCCCAACATGTAGTGTATACGGCTCGAGCTAGGCAGATGATGAAATGTGAAGAAAAGGTGTGTTTTACCCCGTACCTGTTTCCGGATAGCTATAATCTGAAGGTTTATTAGTCAACAGTGAATAGGTTACTTCTTGGCATGCGGGCTCCATCGCCGACCACATCATCGCTTACCATCAGGTGAAATAGTGTTCTAATCCTAAAAATAATGTAAGAGTAGTACCAACTTTTAGTGCTGTCGGGCATCATATCATGCCCAGCAGTGAGCATTCGTGCCAATAAACCACGGTCCCAGCTAACCAGTAATCAGTACTTGTCGCTTACAATCGATTACCTTCACGAATGGCGTGCAAACATCAATTTGCTGTATCAATATTCATGTTGATCTCAGAATGAAAACGTGTTTAAGTCGCAACTTATAGTTTATCCGTTAAAATTATTATTTCACTGCCACCGTTTGTTTGTATTCAGTTCTTATTTATTGGGAGAAAGTTGTCTGTCGCTTCGAAAGAAATAAGTTTCTAGTTTTGTTAAAATTGCTGATCGGAGACATTGTTGTTATCGAGAAAGTATCTTATCGTCAATATTTATTAATATAACTAATACAAATGCAGACTTTACTCATCATCAGTCTATAGCAGTCCAATGCTGGACATAGGCCTCTTTGAGGTATAGGTTGGGGAATGGAGTACTACATTCTGTTCTCTGACGTAACAATGTCTAGCGAAGTCCGGCTATGGTTTGGCGTCGAATGTTATCGCTCCGCCGCGCTTAAACATGAGGCGTACTTGACATGGGTCGGCGCTCGATCATGCAAAGCGAGTGATGTGGGTCAGAAGAAGAAGGCCTTCAACAGGACTGCCAAGTCCTGCAAGTAGGCGTTGCGATGGGCTATTGGATAGGGAACAAATTTGCTTCTTACCCAACAGATAGTAAAGCGTTTTGGTCCCTGGCTAAGTCGGTCTAGTCGAACCTCTGCCGTCCCTCACTACTACCACTGCTGAAACCCGACGGGTCGCTGGCCCACTCCGCTGAGGAGAAGGCTAATTTATTTGCCTCTATTTTTGCGGAATCTTCAAATCTGAATCCTGGTGACGCGCGGCCCCCTCTTTCTTCTGGTGGATGCGAGATGAGTATGTCGGTCATTCGCATCCATCAAAAAGAGGTCCGTAGGATGCTGCGCAACCTCCGACGTGAACAATACTAGCAGCGGCCCCGACGGCATACTTGCAATAGTTCTTAGAACCTGTGCGAGTGTATGTAGTGCCTTGGCAGTTGAGTGTGTCATTCTCTCTCAAAAGTCTCTCTGATGGTGTTGGATTATTCGGTTCCCTTCATGATGGTTGAGCTGAGTGGTGCCAATCCATGCGTCATGTTTGTGAACGGGCGCCATCAGTTGGGATGGGTCATAACTTGGTTGATTTTACTCTAGACGCTTTTACGTGCACGTCTTTTTACATCGTTCTCACATAGTCGTATATGTAATTTTCCAACAAGAATGATGTAACCAAATACATGTAATTAAAAATTATTGATGGCAGAGAGTATCCGTGGAGTTTCTTGCACATTCTTCTCCATAGAGACCTACTGATGCTTGCGAATATTGGCAATTCAAAAATACCTGCTTGCGAATGTGCAACTAGATTCATCTTTTTTTTTTTAATTCTTGCTGCACATGCACCTTTGGGTAGGCAGCACTGCTGTTGAGAGATTCTGGTCTAACCCACGGGCTACCGGGCCGCAGATCCGGTCTCTTTGTGAGGTCATGGTAGAGCGTTTGAAACTTTCCTTGCAGGCTGTCTCCGAATGGGGTAATAGAATAGAAACTTTTATTTCGGACGCAAAAATCTATAGGGTGTTAGTAACATATACAAACTTATTACCTAGTGTTAGCAGCATAGAAAAACTTAAAAAAAAAAATGCCAATCTGGTCAGGTTTAATGTTGCTAAAACCCTGACACTTGTCCTTTTTCCGCTAAAAGTGCCAATTTTACGTTGCTCCAACTTTCTGAGATGTCACCGTGCCAATAACGGACCATCTTGAGCTTCTTGGCGTTACGTTGAAATCGACTCTCAATTTTGTCCCATATATCGAGGCAAAGACTCAACAGGCTGCCAAAAAGTTGGGGATCCTTGCAAAGTTGAGAAGGTACTTCACGCCAGAACAGCTGCTAAACTTGTGTCATGCGCAAGATCATGCATGGAATACTGTTCTCGTCTCTGAGACGGATCTGCTAAATACCAGCTTGATGCACTAGAGTTGATCGACTAAGCGGACAAAGAGGCTCATCGCCGATGAGGAACTAGTCGAGTCAAAGCCAGAGCCTTGAACATCGTCGCCGAGTTGCCAGCTTGATGATTTTTTATCGGTTACAGTTTGGGGAGTGTACGATCGAATTGCATGATCTAATTCCGCCCATTTCATTTCATCATCGGACTACCAGACGTACGGCGATGCACCATCAGTACATAGTGGACATCCACCCATACGCACTAAAGGTTTTGGGAATTCTTTAATTATGCGTACTGCTAAGGAGTGGCGTTCCCTGCCGGAGTCCTTGCCCGATAGCTACAATCTAGGGGTCTTTAAGTCAAGCAAGCGAGGTAAGCGTGCTTCACCGTCGACCTCATTATCGCTTACCATCAGGTGAGATAGAGGTCAAGCGCGAGCCTATAGAAAGACAATAAAAAAAATCATCTTTATTCTCATTAAAACAATAGTCAAGTGTCTATTGTTTCATGAGAACAAATAAAAAATAAATTAGAAATATTATCCCAGTGACGGTAACAGAAAAATAGAATATGGTTGGGTTTTCGACTAGTTAGGGACTCCATGTGTGATTCAAAACCATGATACTTACATCAAAACAATGTTCACAAACAAAATTATCTAAATAGACGGCACGGTCGCCGAAGTGGCTGAGTTATTGGCTGCTGCGCTGCGTAAAGCGGGGCTGCTAATATTTTAAGGCCTACAGATAGTTGTTCCGGGTCTGGCTGTTTGTGTATGTGAAGTTAAATTTAAATATTTGTATACGCACCCACAACCCAGAAAAAAAAGGAAAAAATCGTAAAGTTCGGGGGCAACGTTTTAAAAAAAATATCGTGTTAAAACTTAAGCCACCTTCTATTCGTTCCCAGATGGATGGACATAACGAACGTGATCAACCACAAGCGCACATTCAGCATCGAGTGCCAGAAGCAGACGGGCTCGGCTTCCTTCACGCTGGCCAGCCCCGAGGACGGCAAGTACGTGTGGTGGTCGTGCGTGCAGCAGCACACCTTCTACATGAAGCACCAGAGCGCGCTCAGTGAGGCGCCCAGGGATGAGCATAGGCCTAAGTTCCAGGTGAGGTGGTTTTATGATCCATTTATAGAAACACGTCTGACACCGAATTGAATGCCTAAATAAAGACGCACTGTTTTTACACTGTGCATCAGTGCAGATATGATTACAGTTAAGTGTCGCCTTGTGTTACGACAAGGGGCAAAAGAGTGTCATCGTCACTAGTTAAGATAGACATTCAAAGGGATTCTCATCTCTCTTCCGGTGTTTATCATCATACCAGTAAAAAAGTCGCCTATAGGTTTGAGGAAGACCTGTCTATCTGGACTTCCTAAACGTAGCAAAATCGGTCCAGCAAAATATTGCGACCTTCACTAGGTCGTCAATATAATCTCGGGGAAGACCTACACAGGCTACACTGTCCGGGTTACGATGGCCCGTTGATTACATGATTAATTTTGGCCACGTAATTTTTTTTTAAATGTGAAATAATGATGACAACATCGTTTTGTTTTCTGGTACATTACACGTTCAATAAGACCCCAACTACAGCATTGTACTCGTATTTTCGGAATACTTACAGGAAGGTGTGAATCAATTTCTTTTAATTTGCGATTATCATTAAACCTATTCTAAAAATTCTTCTACCTCTAAAAATTACCGCTTCCAATCCAAAGCCCAACTCACAACAAACAAGCATCCCACATCTATTGTTTACAATTCATCAAATCGAAAATTCTTGCTGGAAAAGTGTCTATATAATTTCCTATTTTACAACAAAAAAAACTCCACACATTATGCTAAGCGTTGTTTCACAGTTTTTGCGGTGTGTCCATCGACATAGCTCAGCAAATCGTAAAATAGTGTTATCGTTAAGTAACAATTAGTGAGTTATGCGAGTATGAAAGTGTTCGCGCCATCTCCGCAACGCTTCACTAAGGAGGACCATTCAATGGCTGATGCGATCGTGCGACTGCAATATGTTTAGTAGGAAGGAATTTTGCTTTGCGCAGTTACAGTTTTGTACTAGACCTTTTTAAACTTCAGGCTAAATGTAAAAACTATATTTTATTGTCACATAATTTGTTCTGCCTCCTAGACCGTCTGTCCCATTTACTTGTGGGCCACCTTCCTTGTTCTTCTTGTCCACTGAGCAAGATGTTGTGTGGTGTCTCATAAATTAATGGCAAGATATCCTCATCGTCAGTTTAGAAGCTGAGAAAGGGGGTCCCCTCTGTGACATACATCATCATTTCAGCCGAAAAACGTCCACTGCTGGACATAGGCTTACCACAAGTATCGCCACGTGTGCACTCACATTTAACCAGTTTCATTATGTCACACGTGGCGATACTTGTGGTAAGCCTTTGTCCAGCAGTGGACGTTTTCTTTACCTCCCCTTTCGAGAAATACAATAATTCTATGTCAACACAAACATAAACTGCATTCAACCAACGATACAATAAGAACCGGAACAACCCGTAGAAGAAAAAGAACAGAAAAATATTTATTTTTGACCCTCACAGGAGACAAGAGAATCGAGAGACATGCAAAAACAAAAAATAAAACACCGTGCGAGACCAAAACGGTTCCTATAGTGCTATCTCAGCATTTGCAGCGATATTAAAAATGAAAATAACGCTGCGCTGGTAGACTAGTAGAACATTGAACAACAAAATTAATGAACTAGACGGCCGGAACACAAACACCGATCACAATCAGTAGCAGCATGCACAGCGCGCGTTATAGATCAAGAGATAAGATCGCACGCGCGCCTCGTCTATCGAGAACACTTCCGAGGCACATAGCAGATGGGAACAGAAGGTCGACTCCATACACCGATCGGTGCACGTCCACTTACATTACGTTCGCACTTTTGTTATTAAATATACGAACAATGTGTTTTTTTTTTGAAGAATAGTAAAATTGATCATTCGTTGATCTTTGGTAGCCCGACGCACCAAAGGGTGTCATGTTATCCAGCAACTGATTTGTTTTTGTGGAGGTTAAATAGCCAGTCGTAACGGGCCTTTAGGCGCGATTGGTCCAATTCGCGATTGGTCCAATGTTCAAAAATATGTCCAATTCTCGGTTGGTCCAATTCGCGGTTGGTCCAATTCGCAGTTGGTCCAATTAGCAATTAGTCCAATTCGCAATTGGTCCAATTCGCAGTTGGTCCAATTCGCGGTTGGTCCAAAATCGATTATGTTTGCGTAATTATCTATATATATAAAAGGCAATGTCCCGACTGACATATCAACGCCCAGCCAAAACCGCTAATTTTAGAAGTTTGAAATTTTAGAGGATGATGTTTTTGTACTGTAGGCGTCATTTGAGAAAGGATTTTTGGAAATTCATCCTCTGAAATAATAATAATCAAGGGGTGAAATAGGGGATGAAAGTTTGTATGAAAATCTGATATTTTTATTTGAAATTAATGAAATATGGTATTTAGCCTCTAAATATAAAATAATAAAATACGTTTTTTATACATTAAATATTATGAGGTGCCGCCAGCGGTGACAAACGA
Organism: Anorthoa munda; assembly: GCA_945859665.1. NCBI lineage: Eukaryota > Metazoa > Arthropoda > Insecta > Lepidoptera > Noctuidae > Anorthoa > Anorthoa munda. Next base: position 28,735,067 of record OX243911.1, on the reverse strand, counting down.
AGCTTCGGCCGGTTTTTCTGTAATTTTTGGTTGTCGCCCCCTGCAGCACCTCATAATATTTAATGTATAAATTATATCTAGTATTTGTTTTTCTCTTTTCATTTAATTTATTTTAGCAGTCGCGTTTTTTGTTTTTATAATAATTTGTTTTATTTCAGACTTTTCAGTTTAAGTAATGTAGGAGTTCTCCTAATAAGTTATGTGGCTATTTTGCTATTACAGTTACGCTTACCTTGAATTTGTGCCAAAATATAGAAGTGTTATAATATATATATCGGAGGAAGGTAAATGATTAATAATCAGGAACAAGAAATATCGCTTGTAAACTTATTACTTCAGGTTTGTTTAATTCTTCTGATCAATTCTCAGTTCGATTTTATTCGATTGACAACACTTCATTTTTCTTATGTCAAAATACTCGATTTGGATTGGATAATACAAGCAGTACCTACTTTGCCGGATGTGTTCTTGAACCAATGAAAAGCGAGGAAAGTCTATACGGATTCTCTAGAGTGGGTTTCTCCCGCCATATTGTATCGTGAAGTTAGAAAAAGATACGCGCGGACGCGCGTTTTGGGAGTTAAAAAGAGTTGAGAGAAAAAGAGTTGAGAAGTAGCCTAAAGTGGCGTGTGTGCACTTGAACACTTGAACAAGTGTGTTTAAGTTGGGAAAAAGCGAAACGATTGGTGGCCGAATCCGCTTCTTTGATAAAATTGGAACAAGAACTATCTCTAAAACGGCATAAGTTACCTGCTTTGTGCAACGCATACCCACGATATGCCCACAGACCGAGGGTATTATTGAAGATAGCCCTCCTATTTCCGATATATATATTTTCGGAATGGCCTATTTAGTAGCTTTCATATGATATCCATATTGCCATGGATCACCCCACCTTTCTAGGAAGGGCGCTATTTAAAAAATATATATATCAGATGTCACTGCCACAATTGAGACGAATCCAACGACACCTCATATGTCATAATCCGTCAAGCCGTTTGGGCTGTAGATTGTGCTATAGAAATGGACATACAAGCGCTCGAAAAACAATACGGTCCCGCAGTTGGGTAAAAAGCATGTCTTTTTAGGAGAAGTTTTTTTTGTTTTTAGAATTAAGCGCTTTATTTTAGTTAGAATTACTATCTAATTATTGGTAGCAGCTTGTAACACAAGATATGATTAGTAATATGAATAAATATAGAACAATATGTACATAAAAATGTGTTATATTGTTTAATTTTGGAAATACTTCAATATTGGACCAACCGCGAATTGGACTAAACGCGAATTGGACCAACCGCGAATTGGACCTATCGCGAATTAGACCAACCGCGAATTGGACCAACTGCGAATTGGACCAATCGCGAATAAGGCGAATTGGACCAATCGCGAATTGGACCAATCGCGCCTAAAGGGTAACGGGTCATGCTGCATCCGGGTGGACTGGAAGTCGACCCTAAAATAATTGGGAATAGATTATACAGTTCATGAACTTGAAGACCTATACAAGTTTCAGTTTGCACTACAACTTCATAACTTTTTCTACTAGTTATCCGAAAATTTACTTAATTTACACTGTCAAAAAGTTTATATTCGTTTAAATCGGCATAGTTTGAATATAGAATGACGCGTATGTACGGCAATCCCAAACAAAAGACATTCGCGAGTGTACTTGCACTCGCTGTACGTGAAGCGTGTGTGCTATGCGTGCGTGCGTTTTCACGCGTTGAATGAAGCCAACCTTCTGCATCTGCACCTATCCTATACCCTCGCGATCCATATCTATCGATGATTGAGTTATTTAACTAAGTATAGGCCTGTGATCGTGAAAGTGGACATCACTGCATACCAAGCAAGATTTATCGATCGGTAATAAATTAATTTGATTGATCTTATTAATAAAGTGTTTTATTTATGTGTTGTGGCTAATTAAATTAGATTTGGATCATTAACTTTTGTGGCTTCCTAATGACTGTTACAAATAGTAATAGCATTACGGCTGTATTCCCCTTTGATGTAAGCAGAGGTGTAAAGTGCACATATGTTTTTTTTTACCCGACTGCCGAAGGAGAGTAATGTGTTTATCAGTTTATGTATGTATGTATTTGTCCCAAATAAATAAAATGTATGTATGTATGTATGTTTGTTCCTATGTGGCGGTCCAGAGACCTAACGCGTTGGCCGATTTTGATGATATATACGTCAATCGATTCATCTTAGCCTTGCGAGTGTCATAGGCTACATTAAAATTGGAAAATAGAAAAATGGCGGCATATGGGCGCCATTTTGTGGGGGGCCAATTTAATTTTTTCTTCCAAACCCATCGTGTGGGATATCAAAATAAAGGGTTTCAATAGGAGATTTCAAAAATATATAACACTTATATATTTAAATGTACCTAATTCGAAAAAAAATTTAACTAAAAAAGTTAATTAAAAAAATCAAAATACCCGACTGCTTAAAAAGTGAACTAAAAAGACTTAAACAAGAAGAAAATCATGCTGTGCAGTCGGAGGATACATTTGGTTTTGGTCAGCCAGCTCGCGAATATGTATCCTCCGACTGCACAGCATGATTTTCTTCTTGTTTACGTCTTTTTAGTTCACTTTTTAAGCAGTCGGGTATTTTGATTTTTTTAATTTTTTTTTTTTACTTTATTGTTAATATTTAATCATGAGAAAAAAAAGAGAAGAATATTTATATTATTATTGACAGTTACGTTATAAGTCCCATGTTTTATTGGGCAAGCATTGTCATGTATTACCGTGAAACCAGTACCGTGAAACAATGCCCGTATTTGCTTCTGCAAGTCAGAATTTCCAGGAAAACATCCTATATATTTTCGACTTGAATATCCTTCGTCAAAAATCAGTCAGCTTCTGGCAAAGCTTGAAACCGGGCTTCTAATCTAGGACCCACTGCTCAGCAGTTCAGCTTGCTAGCACTAAACCAACGAGGCAGTCGTTGTCTTGTTAGCAACAACATTTTATCGTTGTGTTGTACCACATATTTGGGCTGATTGCGTTTGCGCTCCTTGTGTAGCGGTGCGTGTGCGCAGGTATTTGGTTATAATTTAATTAAACAAATACTATCTAGTATCACACATCTGTGTTCTTTGTTATTTTTATTCCTGTTGCCGCTATAACAACCTGTTTTTGATTTTAGTCTATTTTATTTATTTTTTCATATTTTTAGGGTTCCGTACCCAAAGGGTAAAAACGGGACCCTATTACTAAGACTCCGCGGTCCGTCTGTCTGTCTGTCCGTCTGTCACCGGCTGTATCTCATGAACCGTGATAGCTAGTCAGTTGATTTCTGTTGCCGCTATAACAACAAATACTAAAAACAGAATAAAATAAATATTTAAGTAATAGTTTTTTTAATATTTAAGTGGGGCTCCCATACAACAAACGTGATTTTTTGCCGTTTTTTGCGATAATGATTATTTTTTCGTGCGCGAGTCCGACTCGCACTTGGCCGGTTCTTTTATCTTTGTTCCGGTGTTGCTATTAGCAACACCGGAAGTAAATCTTTATTTTTAGATTATTGTTATCCCTTGACAGTAATGTCTGGTAGTAAGAATTTTTGTGGAATAGTGAGACCTCTTTGATACCAGGTAAATCCAATAAGCTTCTTGGTTCGTTTGTCCCCAGGAACACGGTCTCTCAGACAGCCGCGAGGAATTGGACGCGCGGGAGCTGGGCAGCGCGCCTCGCCTGGAGCCTCTGACTTCAGCTCACAGAGCATACTCCACCTCGTGCCTCGAGCTGGACCAGCATCATATGCAGCACCAGCCGCCGCAGAACAGGTGAGCCATAGCGTAAATGAGGATCTGAAGAAGAATAGGACTTTGAACTGACCCAAAAGTGGCTGGCTTTACCAGTTAAGTGCATTGTTGGGCCCTTATGAGTATCGTGCTTGGAGGAGTATTAATAAAATGCCAGGATAAAGCATATTCAGATGACTATGAATATTAAGCACAGTGACGCTTCTTACATACGTAATACAGAACACAATTATTGCCACGGCGCTGGGGAAACTACTGGCCGCTAAACTCTATGCACGGGGAAATTGCATATTGCTGCACCGCTAGCATGATTGTTACCTGTAGTCCCTGCATACATATACAGACCTCAGTTCAAATGTTTTATTCGAGCACTACAGTTAAATCCCTTAATTGTTCACAACATAGCTAAGTATAACCGATGTATTTTGTTTCCAGAGCACTTCTCCCACAATACCGACCCGCGCCCGACTACGAGACAGCCATCCAACAGAAATACCAGCAACAAAGAACAGAGGCCCAACTCCGATACCAGAACCACCACGCGGCGCCCTTGGGGTCCGCGGCGAAGCCCTACGGCTCCCATCCCGACATCCACCGCGTGTTCCCCGACGTGACCAGACACACGGGGCCTACGCCCCTCGCTGTCACAAGTCCTGCAACGGATGACTACCCTTATCCTCTCAAATTCATGGGAACAAATTACCCCTTCGCGGTAAACCCTAATGTACAAACTGATCTCAATCAACTACACTACGTTAACGTCTACAAACCTCCTCCACCTTACCCCTCAAACGGTCTCGCATCTAACTCGACACCAGATCTAGCAGTCGCCAGCCAAGCCTTAAACTACCACAGAGGCTATATCAACTCCCATGTTTCCGGCTCAAGTCCAGATTTAGTCTCAACGAGAACAGCCCTGAACAGGCAGTATTTAGGATATATAAACACTAGTCATATTAACTACGGGAGACCGAACATTATGCCGGGAACACACGGAACTTACAACAATCTAGCGTCAGTGCTAGACCCAAAACCACACATCATCATAGACCCCCATCACATATCAGATAATATCCAAAAAGTTTACGACGAGAGAGGGAATATTATGTACTCTATGCCGGTGCATAGGATACCTTATCAGAGGCATGTTGTACTGCCGCAGACACAGCAAATTAAACTAGGAGATACGCAAGAACCTATCTACGAGAACGTTCGCTTACCTTGGCAGAACGAGGGGAAGATCACCATGAGAGATCGAGCTCAAAGTCTGACCACCACAGACGAAATCGCGAGACTGAACGAACGAAACAGCAGTCATCCTACAATTAACAATTACTTATCACCGAACATGAACTTACCGTATGTTCCTGTCAAAATCGAGAACCCAGACGGCCATTACGTCAACGCACAGAACATCAAAGGCGTGCGCGAATCCAGCGTACCGAAAGACTTGACCGTTTCAAGCCGATCCGTAAACCGAGAAGCTGAGTTCGAAAATGTAGCCCTATCAATCGATAGGCTATCACTCCAGCATGACGAACGTGAATACGATGAGACTCCCTATCAAAGTTTATCGACGCACCGAGTGTCCAATAATAACACTATTAACAAGGCAGATAACGTTACATCGATCGTAGTGACTGACTCGCGGCCGAACGTGGCAGACATATCCTCTAGCACCATTGAGACTGTCACAACAAACAGTTCCATGGATACTGAGACCAGTAAAACTAGCAGTAAAGAGAAGAAGAGGAGAAGATGGGGGGTGTTCATGGGGAGAGCTAATAAAGGGGAGGTGCGCAGTGCCACGCTTGGACGCAATAGGGCGACCCCGGCGCCGCATACGCATCGATGGTCGACGGGACTGCCTAAGTTCCAGCCACTGCCGCCTAGTATTACTAAAGAGACTATGGTAAGTGATTTCTAAACTAATATTATTATAAGTTAGATTTTAGCCTGAAAAGATGAACGATTCCTGTGAAATAGACCACTGGAGTGGGAAAAAATATTCATCATTATCTGCTTACCCTTGTCCCATGTTACGTGGGGTCGATGCAATACGTTTTCATCCCATCTCTCCTGGCAAATCGGCAGAAAAATTGTCTTCCAAAAATTTATTTTTCGTTGCAATCGTAACAATTATATTATTTTTACCTAAATTGTGTTTCCGTAGGTAAAGTCGTCTGATAACAATGTGTACTATCTCTGATTATGAGGCTTAACAACAATCAACATTTACCGAAAGTATTAACTTATTGTTTAACATATTATAATATTTTTATAACATTTAGTTCGGTTGACCTTGCTAGTAAGTGTTGTGCTAATAAAAATGTGATAACTTTGAATTCGAGGAAAGTTGTGGTTTCTATAAGGATTTAGTTTCAAAATATCTTTCACTTTCTCTTACATAGCTAGTCGTGGTCTGGGTCCCTTTTTTCACCTATAAAGTCATGTCTTTTTAAATTAATTAGATCCTAGTTAGATATTCAACCATTTACTTGCTAGGAATTTTCGGAATGGATAATTAAATGATCAATTTACTATTATTTTTGTGCTTAAGAACAGAAGATTTTGATACTTCGACTCATCTGTTTGACTGATCAACAACAGCAAGGTTGCTTCGAAGATGCATATCTATTAATCTACAAAACCTCAAAAATGCAAACACACTGACCAATGCTAGACACGCATTGTTTATTAACAATCAGCTCAAACATTATGACAAATAATAAACAACAACATACCAACAGTTGTTTGTGTATCAGTATCATGTTTCAGTACGATTATTGTATTCGGTCACATCAGTACTTCACATCTGGTGCTGATGCATCTAAATTATCTTTACAAATTGTAATAGGCAACGTATATCCATACCCATACTGACCCATATTGTGCTATAACTAGAGAAATAAATATAGAATTAGTTTGGTTTGTCCAATGAGTGTATCAGTACCATAGTGTCGTGATGATTTAAATCTTATAGGATATGTTTTACGCGCAGAATTATACAGGTTCAAACCTGGGAAGTAGCTACCTCATTATAAACATAGTCCAATCAAATTTAAACTCAATACTTCAACTAACTCTTCGGTTCTTTATCTTTTTATTTTGCCACTCTGGTCAGACTCGGATAGTTTTTAAAACGTATTGTTTTAAGCTGTAAAATATGAAAACGACAGCACAGAAAACAGAAACAAAACAATGAGGCACATCTAATTTAAGAAAAAATGGCTTTGTAGAACGTCTTTTCATAACTGTGTTACAATCTTTTCAAAAATTTCATATGTAGTTTTTGTTAAGTTTTCATCGGACTTACGCTCGAATAGTGTAAAAAATATATCCAAATAAGCCTTCTCCTCTTTGTTAGCGTTTAATCTAGTTCAAATCTCCACATCAGCAAGTTCATTTATTGTAACTGCACAAATTACTTTCAAGATACAGGCAAATACCTAGTTTTTGGGTCACCGTCAATCCTGATTTTGTTTAATTTGATTTAATTTTCAATCTCTTTCTCTCTCTAACCCCGTTTCCTCCACAGGTCCAAATCCTAGAACGCAAGATGTCCGACGAGCAGCTCTCGTTCGCGTTCGAGCAGATCCCCAAGGGGCGCGACAGCGACACGGGCGGCGAGTTCCGCACGGCGCTCCTGCCGCAGCACGCCGCGCTCAACGGCTTCTCGTCCGACCACCTGCCCTACGAAGACAATAGGGTGCGGCTGCATCCCACGCCTAATAACCCGCATGGGTATATTAATGCGTCGCATATTACTGTGAGTATTGAATTTAAATAATTTACGTTAAATCCAGACATACCAAGAGACTTAACTTAACTTAATGTTTATTCAATAGAGCATTGTCTCACTACAAAATCTTATTCCGGATTTCTATTTTTGTAGGTTTCCACACAGAACAAGAGTTACAATAAATTCTGCTTTGATCTTCATTTTTGTCATACTATTTAAAACACTTTGTTAAACATGCGAAAAGACGTTCGCGAAAAGTTCTTAGACACATAATAAATCAGTCAACAATTCTTGTTATGTTTCAAAGCCATTGCCCCTTACGTAAAATGGATTCTTTTCTGTATTTCTACCCAAAAAAGAGACCGGTATAGTGATGGTTTCAATATATTCCACCAGCTGAATCTTTAGCTATGCATTGAAGGTCTACCAAACCGGCCTAACCCATCGAGGATTATAGGCATGAAGTTATGTTCTCGTGGCTAATATAGCATCACCTTTCCCCAGATGACAGTAGGCAGCACCCAGCGTTTCTACGTAGTGGCCAAGGTGGGCAACGCCACCGCCACCAACACAGTGGTGACGGGCTGCACGTGCGGGGGTGGCTGCGCGCTGCTATGGCAGGCCGCCTGGCAGGTCGGGGCTCCGCTGATAGCCAGGGTGGCGGGGCCAGGCCATCCGCACTACTTGCCGCACGACAACACCACCAAGGACTTCGGGAAGGTAAGTGTACCACCAGCACGTAGCCCTGCAGTGCGAGTTACTGGTTATCACATCTGCGGCGTTTCACTTACTTAATTAAATTTTACCCTGTAAACGAATTCACTATCAGACTGAAAGGAAGTAATCATCTTCTGGTGTGTGATCAGCATATATCACCTTTTATGTTATAATACTAGACACAGTAATGATACCACATGTTAAATTTAGTCTTGTTATACATTTATTTTTTCAATACAGTTGTTAAACATGGCGTACTTTCAGAGGCTATAATTATGATTCGAAAATTAAATCTTATGCATAGGCATCTTTCTGTTACGCGGTCGTGACTTTTGTTTACGAGCTCGATCATTAGTTTTGCAGTTTAGTTTTAAATTTATAAGTCAATTTAAAAAGTTTAGGAGCAAAGAGTTTTCATACCTAGAATAAAATGGGATAGATTTTATACGAGGAAAAATGTATGATTCCGTACGTTTTAGCATTTAATTCTCAAAAGTCTTTTAAATGGTTGTTTAATATATTTAATTACCAGTTTCAATTTAATTATTTTCACATTAACATTTGTCTAAAATCGATTAGGCTGTATAGACTGTTTTCGTTGTAAAAAATGTCCAGTTGCAAAAACGCGCCTTTAGTTATAAGTCAATTTAAAAAAGTTTAGTAGCAAGGAGTTTTCATACATAGAATAAAATGGAATAGATTTTATACGAGGAAAAATGAATGATTCCGTACGTTTTAGCATTTAATTCTCAAAAATCTTTTAAATGGTTGTTTAATATATTTAATTACCAGTTTCAATTTAATTATTTTCACATCAACAATTGTCAAAAATCGAATAGGCTGTGTAGGCTGTTTACGTTGTAAAAAAAATATGTCCAGTTGCAAAAACGCGCGAAAATTTGATTTTTTTGTGAATTAACAAATCTAATTCTTTGATTTGTTTTTACTATTTCCCACAACTGTATTGAAAAATATCGTGTGATACACGGGCGTGTAGGTTATTGCAAACTCGTGTCATTAAAAACCCTCGCCTTCGGCTCGGGCTTGTTAATGACAGCTCGTTTGCAATAACCTACTTTCCACCCTTGTATCACAATGTACTATTTCAATACAGTTGTTAAACATGGCGTACTTTCAGAGGCTATAATTATGATTCGAAAATTAAATCTTATGCATAGGCATCTTTCTGTTACGCGCTCGTGACTTTTGTTTACGAGCTCGATCATTAGTTTTGCAGTTTAGTTTTAAATTTATAAGTCAATTTAAAAAGTTTAGTAGCAAAGAGTTTTCATACATAGAATAAAATGGGATAGATTTTATACGAGGAAAAATTAATGATTCCGTACGTTTTAGCATTGAACTCTCAAAAGTCTTTTTAATGGTTGTTTAATATATTTAATTACCAGTTTTAATTTAATTATTTTCACATCAACATTTGTCTAAAATCGAATAGGCTGTGTAGGCTATTTTCGTTGTAAAAAAAATATGTCCAGTTGCAAAAACGCGCGTTAATTTTATTTTTTTGTGAATTAACAAATCTAATTCTTTGATTAGTTTTTACTATTTTCCACAACTGTATTGAAAAATATCGTGTGATACACGGGCGTGTAGGTTATTGCAAACTCGTGTCATTAAAAACCCTCGCCTTCGGCTCGGGCTTGTTAATGACAGCTCGTTTGCAATAACCTACTTTCCACCCTTGTATCACAATGTACTATTTTTTTTTTTCCTTTGTATAGATGCTTTTACCAATTGTTTTGTGAATGTGTGAACATTGTAGGCCTTCTAGATCTCTAGATGCTTGATAACATCTGATAACTTTTTATCTCGTTTTACTTTTATTTTTAGTTTCTAACGTCTTATTGTCGGGCCTACGTTGTCCCCCCATATCTATAGCAAGTAATGCTGTAGCATGGAAATATTGTAAAAACAAACCATATTTTTAAAAGAGTAACCATGGAGTTTCTTGCCGGTTCTTCTTTTATAGGAAACGACCAACCCGAACCGTGCGCCTTTTGTCGACGTTTTATAAGTGCCCATGTAGGCCTATGTAAAATAAAATAAAAATTGATTTGATTTAATAATCTTCAATAAGACAATATTATTTTGAATTCATCACCATAATCAAATCTTCCGACGCTCAAAGGAACTTTAACCCCCAGTTCCAGGTAACATCCGGCACATCGTCGCGCACGGCGTGGGGCGCGTCCGTGCTGGTGCGCGTGCGCAGCGGAGCACGCGTGCGCGACGTGTGGCACGTGCACTTCGCGCTCTGGACCAGCGCGAGCACGGCGCCCGAACATCCACACTTCTTGGGTAAGTCAGCTAGCTTTAAAATAGAAAGAAAGATAGAATAGTAGATTGTGTATCTAGGTAGCAAACACCTATTTTAAAGTTTTAATCCTGAGCGCAGCGAGTCACTCGAGTTTAAATAGTGTTGCTCCCGAGATGGACACACTCGTTTTATCACCCTCTATGAGAAAATATTTAAGTACAACTTATGAAAGTTACGTTTATTTATTTACATACAATAAGGAACCATAAGACATAACATAGAAATAATTAGAGGCTAATGTTTACATTTGAATGATTTTGGAAGTGCAATTTTATTAGTACCATCCGTTACAGTTGTAGATTTATTTTTTAATTTGGCTCGCGCGCGGTTTTACAGCCAGTCACTTGTTCAATACAATGTTCCGGTGCGTCCGTCATATGACATAACATAATGATTTTCCGTGATCCATCAGGGACGGGCACCCGGAAATGTGTGGACAGCGCTTTACTAACAGTATTCATATTCCAAATTCAAATCAATTTTAGCTCCTAGTTATTGTTGAATTTTAGCTGGGACGCCAATGCCAGGTGCATAGTTGACTTGTAGATGTATAAACGCAAATAGATATTGTAAGGACCGTAGCTGGTGGCTTTCTATAGTTTCTGCCTATCCCCATGGGAAAAAGGCGTGAGTTTGTGTATATATGTCATGGACCAAGTGATTAATCAGGCCAACATGTATAATGCCCGTGCATACTAAATGTGGTCAAGTCAAATCGGGCAATGTAATGGATACTGATTTAAACTTCTACATTTATCACATTGCCTGGTCATTATGAATATTGCTACGTACAGGTCCCGTCACGTAAAAAGCACGCTGGCTTTGAATCTGCGCACTGAGCGATTTATCGATCAAACTCCGCCAGTGTTTCTGTGCGCGCACGCTATTGGTTCGTCAGTTGAGCCATGCGCAGTGCGCACCGCGCTGAGATCACGCTCCGTTCGCTCCCAAAATACAGTCGCACACGCAACTTTCTTTGCACGACGAAGGTTTTAAATTGAAGGAAAGAAAAACGAATTATAGTATTTATTGTTTTATGAAGAAAGAAGTTGAGTAAGGAGCAGTTGATAATTTATAATGATAAGATATTTATATATTTATAATAATAAGAAAATATTCTTAAGTTAATATTAACTAATTTAAATCCAGCCTCTTCCAAAAAAGAACTTGTGCGCCTGAACTGTCTCCAATCCTGACCCGCCTGTTTCGCCTTTCATATGAGACTGGAAAAGTGCCGACGGGCTGACCCGGCCAACTACAGACCCATTTCAGTTACGTCCATCCTCTGCAAGAGTATGGAACGGGTGCTTAAATCCAAGCTCCTGGCGTACCTAGAAGCTAACGACATCCTCAGTGACCGCCAATATGGCTTCCGCCAAAATCGGTCAACTGGGGATCTTCTAGCGTATGCCATTCACATCGGGAGTGAGGCCATCGAGAGACACGGAGAAGCGCTTGCCGTCTCCCTCGACATTTCGAAGGCTTTCGATAGGGTCTGGCACGAGAGCCTTATTGCTAAGCTTCCTTCATTCGGTCTGCCCAGTGGACTGTGCGAATGGATCGCAGACTACCTGAGGGACCGGGGTCTATACGAGTGGTTATTGATGGCCGCTCATCTGACCAACTGGATATTAATGCCGGGGTCCCTCAGGGATCGGTACTCTCAGCAACATTGTTCTTGCTGCATATAAATGGTCTGCTTAAACCCGGCACCTTTGGGTATGCAGACGACAGCACTGTTGCTGAGAGATACTTATCCGACGCGCGCGCTACTGGGCCTCAGATCCGGTCTCTCCGGGAGGCCATGGTTGGGCGCTTGAATCTGTCCTTGAAGGCAGTCTCCGACTGGGGCGATGCCAATCTGGTCAGGTTCAATGCTACTAAGACCCAGGCGTGTCTTTTTTCCGCTAAAAGGAGCCAATTCCACCTGGCTCATTCTTTCCGTGGTTTGACCGTGCCGATAACGGACCATCTTGAGCTTCTTGGCGTTACGTTGACATCGACCCTCGATTTTGGTCCATTCATTGAGGCAAAAGCTCAACTGGCTGCCAAAAAGTTGGGGATTCTTGCGAAGGTGAGACGGTACTTCACGCCAAAACAGTTGTTCAACTTGTATCAAGCGCAACTTCGGTCATGCATGGAGTACTGCTCTCATCTCTGGGACGGATCTGCCAAGTACCAGCTGGATGCACTAGAGTCGATCGAAAAACGGGCCAAGAGGCTTATCGGCAATGAGATACTGGTCGAGTCTAGGCTCCAGAGCCTTGAACATCGGCCCCAAGTTGCCAGTCTGTCGGTTTTTTATCGGTTACATTTCGGGGAGTGTGCGATGGAATTGCATGAACTAATTCCTCCTAGCCCGTTCCATCATCGGACTACAAGACGTACGGCGATGCGTCATCGGTACATGGTGGACATCCCACCCATACGCACCAAACGTTTCGGGAGTACTTTCATTATGCGTACAGCTAAAGAGTGGAATTCCCTGCCAGAGTCTGTATTTCCTGATAGCTATAACCTGGGAGTCTTTAAGTCAAGAGTGAATAGGTTTCTTCTAGGTAAGCGTGCTACATCGTCGACCACATCATCACTTACCATCAGGTGAGATAGTGGTCAAGCGCAAGCCTATCAATAATAAAAAATAAAAAAACCCATCTAAATAAATACTAACATAATCCCATTTGTAACAACGATGTGTGAAGAAGTAAGTTAATAGTCTGTATGTTGGTCTCCGATATAAAACATACCAGTTAAAATATTCACCATCTTTCCTTCTAGCGTTCCTCTCCGAAGTGAACAGTCTCCGGCTAGCATGCGAGGCAGAAGCTCACGGCGAACGTGGCGCAGTGAAGGGCGCCGGCGCTCCCATCGTGTTCTGTTGTGAGCACGGCGCGGGCAGGAGTGGCACTGCGCTGGCAGCCGACCTGCTGCACGATATACTGGACAACAACCAGGTAGGACTCCTACCAGCGAACAGTCTCTAGCATGCGAGGCGCCGGCGCTCCCATCGTGTTCTGTTGTGAGCACGGCGCGGGCAGGAGTGGCACTGCGCTGGCAGCCGACCTGCTGCACGATATACTGGACAACAACCAGGTAGGACTCCTACCAGCGAACAGTCTCTAGCATGCGAGGCGCCGGCGCTCCCATCGTGTTCTGTTGTGAGCACGGCGCGGGCAGGAGTGGCACTGCGCTGGCAGCCGACCTGCTGCACGATATACTGGACAACAACCAGGTAGGACTCCTACCAGCGAACAGTCTCTAGCATGCGAGGCGCCGGCGCTCCCATCGTGTTCTGTTGTGAGCACGGCGCGGGCAGGAGTGGCACTGCGCTGGCAGCCGACCTGCTGCACGATATACTGGACAACAACCAGGTAGGACTCCTACCAGCGAACAGTCTCTAGCATGCGAGGCGCCGGCGCTCCCATCGTGTTCTGTTGTGAGCACGGCGCGGGCAGGAGTGGCACTGCGCTGGCAGCCGACCTGCTGCACGATATACTGGACAACAACCAGGTAGGACTCCTACCAGCGAACAGTCTCTAGCATGCGAGGCGCCGGCGCTCCCATCGTGTTCTGTTGTGAGCACGGCGCGGGCAGGAGTGGCACTGCGCTGGCAGCCGACCTGCTGCACGATATACTGGACAACAACCAGGTAGGACTCCTACCAGCGAACAGTCTCTAGCATGCGAGGCGCCGGCGCTCCCATCGTGTTCTGTTGTGAGCACGGCGCGGGCAGGAGTGGCACTGCGCTGGCAGCCGACCTGCTGCACGATATACTGGACAACAACCAGGTAGGACTCCTACCAGCGAACAGTCTCTAGCATGCGAGGCGCCGGCGCTCCCATCGTGTTCTGTTGTGAGCACGGCGCGGGCAGGAGTGGCACTGCGCTGGCAGCCGACCTGCTGCACGATATACTGGACAACAACCAGGTAGGACTCCTACCAGCGAACAGTCTCTAGCATGCGAGGCGCCGGCGCTCCCATCGTGTTCTGTTGTGAGCACGGCGCGGGCAGGAGTGGCACTGCGCTGGCAGCCGACCTGCTGCACGATATACTGGACAACAACCAGGTAGGACTCCTACCAGCGAACAGTCTCTAGCATGCGAGGCGCCGGCGCTCCCATCGTGTTCTGTTGTGAGCACGGCGCGGGCAGGAGTGGCACTGCGCTGGCAGCCGACCTGCTGCACGATATACTGGACAACAACCAGGTAGGACTCCTACCAGCGAACAGTCTCTAGCATGCGAGGCGCCGGCGCTCCCATCGTGTTCTGTTGTGAGCACGGCGCGGGCAGGAGTGGCACTGCGCTGGCAGCCGACCTGCTGCACGATATACTGGACAACAACCAGGTAGGACTCCTACCAGCGAACAGTCTCTAGCATGCGAGGCGCCGGCGCTCCCATCGTGTTCTGTTGTGAGCACGGCGCGGGCAGGAGTGGCACTGCGCTGGCAGCCGACCTGCTGCACGATATACTGGACAACAACCAGGTAGGACTCCTACCAGCGAACAGTCTCTAGCATGCGAGGCGCCGGCGCTCCCATCGTGTTCTGTTGTGAGCACGGCGCGGGCAGGAGTGGCACTGCGCTGGCAGCCGACCTGCTGCACGATATACTGGACAACAACCAGGTAGGACTCCTACCAGCGAACAGTCTCTAGCATGCGAGGCGCCGGCGCTCCCATCGTGTTCTGTTGTGAGCACGGCGCGGGCAGGAGTGGCACTGCGCTGGCAGCCGACCTGCTGCACGATATACTGGACAACAACCAGGTAGGACTCCTACCAGCGAACAGTCTCTAGCATGCGAGGCGCCGGCGCTCCCATCGTGTTCTGTTGTGAGCACGGCGCGGGCAGGAGTGGCACTGCGCTGGCAGCCGACCTGCTGCACGATATACTGGACAACAACCAGGTAGGACTCCTACCAGCGAACAGTCTCTAGCATGCGAGGCGCCGGCGCTCCCATCGTGTTCTGTTGTGAGCACGGCGCGGGCAGGAGTGGCACTGCGCTGGCAGCCGACCTGCTGCACGATATACTGGACAACAACCAGGTAGGACTCCTACCAGCGAACAGTCTCTAGCATGCGAGGCGCCGGCGCTCCCATCGTGTTCTGTTGTGAGCACGGCGCGGGCAGGAGTGGCACTGCGCTGGCAGCCGACCTGCTGCACGATATACTGGACAACAACCAGGTAGGACTCCTACCAGCGAACAGTCTCTAGCATGCGAGGCGCCGGCGCTCCCATCGTGTTCTGTTGTGAGCACGGCGCGGGCAGGAGTGGCACTGCGCTGGCAGCCGACCTGCTGCACGATATTTTTATTTATTTATTTTTATTTTATTTTATTGTAATCGGAAAACAAACAGTATTAACAACTAACAAATTTTACATCAAATTAACCAACTAGTAACCAATTACATGTTTTCGCATTTAATTAACTATAAACAGCAAGCTTGTTAGAGAAAAAAAAAAAATATTACAATGGTGGTATGTACTTTAAACAATAACATACAATCTAAATAATACCTCGTCATGAGGTGCAATAATAAACAGTTATTGAACCAATTCGAACCAATGTTTAGTAAGTATTCGAATGAATACATGCGGCTTAGTAGTGAATAAGTCAAATTCAGAAAAGTCAACCAATTTATTGTAGGACTTAGCGCATCTTATAAAGAACGAATTCTGTCTGTAATTTGTGCAGCAGCGGGGGACGTCAAGAAAAAGAAAGGGTATCCTAGCAGATCTGGTAGGGGCGCGTAAATTAACCTTAGAGAGAAGTTGCGGGGCGTCGATGAACGATTGCGCTAACTTAACGAGTAAGGAGATATCTGAAATACTCCTTCTCTCCATAAGTGGAAGTAAATGGTACCTTTTGCATCTCGACTCGTAATTATGATCGCGGGTGTTACACTTGTACTGCAGGTATCTTGTAAAGTTTCGCTGTACAGATTCCAATCTTGAGTTATAAACATCATACATGGGATTCCAAACTTGCGAACAATATTCAAGTGAGCTACGGACGAAGGAACAGTACAATATCTTAACTATTTTGACATCCGTAAATTGGGAGCAAGATCTTTTTAAAAATCCCATAGCTTTGTTAGCTTTATTAACTATGTGATCTATGTGCTTCTCGTAGGTAAGTTTGGAGTCGTGTATCACACCTAAATCTCGTATGAAATCTACTCGTTTTAGATGGGCATTCCTTAGAGTATATGTGTGGCATATGCTGTTGGCTTTGCGAGTGAACGTAATTGTATAACATTTAGTTACATTGAGTTCCAGATTATTTAGCTGACAATATTTTTCAAATCTTACGAGATCTTGTTGCAACGAGTCGCAATCTTCGACATTGTTTATATGTTTGAAGATTTTCATGTCGTCTGCGTAAAGCAAAAATAAAGAATTTTGAAAGCATGTGTGAATATCATTTATAAAAATATTAAATAATAAGGGCCCTAGAAGCGATCCCTGGGGAACTCCTGAAGGGACTAAATGCCGCTTCGACACAGCTCCGTTGATCACGACAGCCTGGGAACGATTCTTTATGTAGGATGTTATCCACCGGAATAAGTTACCATGAATACCTGCATAAAAAATCTTCTGTAAAAGTATATTATGGTCAATACGGTCGAAACATTTTCTGTAGTCTGTAAAAATACAGTCTACCTGACCGCCATCGTCCATACAGGATGTAGTGAAGTCGACAAAAGACAGAATGTTAGTAGTGGTCGATCGGTTTTTAAGAAAGCCGTGCTGTTCAGGAATGAAGGCCGTAGAAAAAGTGCTGTAAACTTGCGTGTAGATGATACGTTCAAGTATTTTACCAAACAAACATAATTTAGATATGGGTCTGTAATTATTAATATCACCCTTATTCCCACTTTTGTGTACCGGTGTTATGTACGCATACTTCCATATACTAGGAACAATTCCCTCCTTAACAGAACGCGTAAAAATAATCGTTAGCGGCTTAACCAGTCCTTTGGCACACTTGACAATGAATAATGGAGATATGTTGTCAGGACCCGCACCTTTATTGAGATCTAAGGATTCTAAGAGCCTAAGCAGGTGGTTTGGATTAATTTCAATCTCACCTATGTTTAGTGCAGAGTCAGTAAGGGAGGCATTTGTTGGACTTGGGGTACTCGAGTTTCGATCTGAAGTAGAAAGGAAGTTCGATTGGAAGTACGCTGCGAAAGCATCACTAATTTCTTCACTTGTATTGTAGCATCGACCTTCCAATGACATAGTGGAGGGGAGAGTGTTAGTGCCCTTTTTGTTCGCTTTTATGAACGACCAGAACATTTTTGGGTTTTTTAAAATAGAATCTTCAGTTTTAGCAATATAGGATTTGTAACATTCTTCCTCAACAGCTTTGGCTCTAGCGCGAAGTAGTACAAAAGTGTCGTAATCCGATGTGTTGCCGTAATTACGGTATTTACGTAGATATTTGTATTTTTCCTTAAGTATTTTTTTTAAACTTGAGCTATACCATGGTGGGTAGTTTGAAGGGTAAATAATTTTGTGGGGTATGTACTCATTAATTAATTTCTCAAGGTAGTTATAAAAAATATCAACCGCGTCGTCTAATGAATTGCCAAGCAAGTGGTCTTCCCATACATATTCGTTCAAAAATTTATTAATATTATCGTAGTCCCCAGACTCATAATACCATTTCATCCTGGGATAAGGTTTTAACGGTACCTCGAGATGGTAATTCAGTACGATATCGAGAGATTTATGATGATCGTCTTCAGGAACAAGAGGGTGTACACAGGCACTAATACATAAATCAATATTAGATAACACCAGGTCCAATATTCTTCCCTTTGATTTGTTACCACAATTATTGTACTGAATTAAGTTACACTCAGAAAGAATATCAAAAAAATATGTTTGTGATTCGCCTGTTATACCAGAGGGTTGCAAGCTGGTGCCGACACTTGACCACTCAATATTGGGCATGTTGAAATCACCTAATACTACAAAAGTGTCATCAGGGTTTGTGTTTATAACAAGTGAAAGACTGTTAGTAAAATTACGCAACTGCGTCTCGTACGAGTTCCCCAGATTTTCCTTACAAAGGTAAATAATGCTAATGTTAAATTTGTGTATAGTGCGGTCCTTTTTTTTGTAACCAATCGTAACCCAAAGATCTTCAGCTGATGATGACCAGTCCGAACGAACTTCAGCTGATAGTTCACGTCGCACAGCCAACATCACACCGCCACCCATGGTTTGTTTTGTTTTACTATAATCCCTATCCCTACGCCAAATTAAGTACTCACTGCCAAAAAGTTCATTGTCGCTAATACTATCTAGCAACCAGGTTTCTGTTACTGCAATAACATCATAAGAGTTCAGAAGTACATTACGTTTGAAAGTATGCGTATATGCGCTGGCAGCCGACCTGCTGCACGATATACTGGACAACAACCAGGTAGGACTCCTACCAGCGAACAGTCTCTAGCATGCGAGGCGCCGGCGCTCCCATCGTGTTCTGTTGTGAGCACGGCGCGGGCAGGAGTGGCACTGCGCTGGCAGCCGACCTGCTGCACGATATACTGGACAACAACCAGGTAGGACTCCTACCAGCGAACAGTCTCTAGCATGCGAGGCGCCGGCGCTCCCATCGTGTTCTGTTGTGAGCACGGCGCGGGCAGGAGTGGCACTGCGCTGGCAGCCGACCTGCTGCACGATATACTGGACAACAACCAGGTAGGACTCCTACCAGCGAACAGTCTCTAGCATGCGAGGCGCCGGCGCTCCCATCGTGTTCTGTTGTGAGCACGGCGCGGGCAGGAGTGGCACTGCGCTGGCAGCCGACCTGCTGCACGATATACTGGACAACAACCAGGTAGGACTCCTACCAGCGAACAGTCTCTAGCATGCGAGGCGCCGGCGCTCCCATCGTGTTCTGTTGTGAGCACGGCGCGGGCAGGAGTGGCACTGCGCTGGCAGCCGACCTGCTGCACGATATACTGGACAACAACCAGGTAGGACTCCTACCAGCGAACAGTCTCTAGCATGCGAGGCGCCGGCGCTCCCATCGTGTTCTGTTGTGAGCACGGCGCGGGCAGGAGTGGCACTGCGCTGGCAGCCGACCTGCTGCACGATATACTGGACAACAACCAGGTAGGACTCCTACCAGCGAACAGTCTCTAGCATGCGAGGCGCCGGCGCTCCCATCGTGTTCTGTTGTGAGCACGGCGCGGGCAGGAGTGGCACTGCGCTGGCAGCCGACCTGCTGCACGATATACTGGACAACAACCAGGTAGGACTCCTACCAGCGAACAGTCTCTAGCATGCGAGGCGCCGGCGCTCCCATCGTGTTCTGTTGTGAGCACGGCGCGGGCAGGAGTGGCACTGCGCTGGCAGCCGACCTGCTGCACGATATACTGGACAACAACCAGGTAGGACTCCTACCAGCGAACAGTCTCTAGCATGCGAGGCGCCGGCGCTCCCATCGTGTTCTGTTGTGAGCACGGCGCGGGCAGGAGTGGCACTGCGCTGGCAGCCGACCTGCTGCACGATATACTGGACAACAACCAGGTAGGACTCCTACCAGCGAACAGTCTCTAGCATGCGAGGCGCCGGCGCTCCCATCGTGTTCTGTTGTGAGCACGGCGCGGGCAGGAGTGGCACTGCGCTGGCAGCCGACCTGCTGCACGATATACTGGACAACAACCAGGTACGGTAGCCTACTCTACTAGACGATGACACCCCGACTCAGTTCACTCGATCAGAAAACTCGCAAGTCCTTACCCTATAGTAGAGATTCACTTCTTCTTTTACCCACAATAAATCGAACGTTATGAATAAATTTGAATCAAAAAAATGTTGTCGTCGTTGTTCAGACATTTCGTTCGCGAATAAAAACAAATATATCGACGACACAACCACGAACACAACACTACGCCGCTATAGTGCCGCGCGATCTGCTCGCTGGTTTCGAGAACGGCAGGCTTATTACGTATGAAATAGCAATCAGCAATAATTGCGCAGAGATTGTACAATCATCGCGCGATTATCGCTTTACGTCAAAAATTCGGCGGGCTTATTTTTGCGAAATAATTGCTCTTCAATCGCGAATCCGCATTATGTATGAGCGATAGCCACACCATAATAATTTTACGAAAGCACTGCTAACAGTAAAAATCTAGTAAATAAAATATGCATTTATTGCAAGGTGATCGCGATCATTTCGTATTACGCATGGTTTTTGACAGCAGAGCGACAGCCAGCGGCGAGCAATGTGGCTGTCAAATTGCGATTACTTTTTCCCTTGTTGTTGGTCGATTTCCAATCGCTCGCTGATGGCTGAGTAGGTACAGATGTTTTTGGCGGCATTTTTTTGTGTTATTTATTTTGTTGCTACCTACTTTAATTATCCGCAATCGATTAAATCTCTTATAACAATTTTAATCGATTTTACACAATGACATTTTAGTATTAAATTTTTCAAATAGTTAAAAAAAAGAACAATGGCCATACATTGTTTTTAATGAGATTAAATTCAATGAAAAATATCTGGTAAAAATAACTCAGGGCCATGTTCTGAATTAGTTTGTGCAAAATTTTTTGTTCGAGAATGCCGAGAATAATAGATATTCATGAATGAACTTTTGTAGGTTATGACTGGGTAACTTTTAATAATGTGTTTAATAGGTAATATTTCAATTTCGTGGAAGTAAAAAGGCAATATCGCATAAGTATTTTTCTTATCTAGTTTTTCAAAATAAATTTGAAAATATACTCTTTGAAAAGTTTTTTTTTTTGTTTAGTCTTTTTGTCTATCATTAATTAAATGTAAGTAATTAATTTATTTATACTACACTACCTCCCTGCAAGGAACACCTACACTTAGACATTAACTGTATTGTTAATTCATTTTATTATAACTACAAATACAATAGTGATTTATTTACTACAGTCACTCGTCACTCTTACTTATTACTTGGGAGAATAAGCGTAAGATGGCAACACTAAGCTAATTAAATTAAACGAAAAAATCAAATAAATTTCAATTTGCCCTTAATACGAGTTATTTTATAACTTAGCAAGGGCGCTGGTTGCAACACCGTGTTTTGTTAACTAATTGTAACCCTCAAATGATCCAATTGATTTATGTTAACATGCTTTTATTGATCTGAATATATTTATTGTTTATTGTTTAATTATAATGTTTTTTTATAGGTGGTGAACTAGTTAATGTTATACTTTGAAAAAACGTAGAAAATTAATGGAATTTCAGGCAGAGACCTAACAGAGTTAAAACTTTCCGCTTACAGTAGTCAAGGGCCCACAGTAAGCGGATGATTTATTAATGTACAGTACAATTCTTCAGAGATAGTCGGTATATTTTTAATAAACCCATATATATACTATTAAAATAACATATTGCTTCGTGCTTGCAAGCAAAATGTCTTGAAAGAACATATTGCTTCGTTACTTAAATCAAAACTTTTCTTCCCATTTTTCAGGAGCTAGACATCCCTCGCACGATCAGCATGCTACACCAGCAGCGCGCCAACTTGATACACAACGTGCATCAATACAAGTTCTTACATCAGTTGCTACTGCAGTACTTGAAACAGTCGCGACTCATATAGACCTGCGTCTCTGCTTACCAACCTTTGTCACTGAGAGAACTGGTCTTACCTAGGAAGGATCCAGGAAGCAATCGGGTGTAACGGTGGAACTAAGTGTATTCTAGGAATACGCCAGATGTAACCTAGGCATATATCGAGTGTAACCTTAGGATATGTCAGATGTAACCTAGGCATACGCCGTGTGTATCCAAGGAATGCGTTATATGTAGCTTTGGAATACGCCCGATTTAACCTAGGAATACGGCAGTTGTAACCTAGATATACGCCGTGTGTAACCTACGAATGCCTTAGGTGTAACTTTGGAATACGCCCGATGTCACCTAGGAATACGCCAGATGTAACCTAGGAATAATTATGTCGAGTGTACCCTATGAATATATCAAGCGTATCCAAAAAATATCAACAATTTTTGGATTGTAGATCAGATTGCAGTCACTATGTGTAAGGTACTGATATTTATCTGCATTCTAGATAAACTGGTTTATATTATGTGGGCCGGCGTCAAAACGTCTACAAAAGAAGATTGATGAAGAAGTTTTTCATTGTTCTTAAATTTATGAGGGGAATAACCAGGACTGCTAATAGAATCTTTACTAAATAGTTATTAATAAAATAACAACCGAAAAATAACGAAAACGCAATAATACGAATCGAGATTTTAACAGGATTAAGATAACACGATAGATAAAAGCTTTCATGCAATTCTATGTAATGCAGGATTAGGCCATAAGTAAATTAACATGTTTAAGTAATTATTGCATGAGATTGACTAAATAGTGCCTTATCAACGAGAAGATAAAGATAGTTGGAAAATATCGATAAATCCCAACACTAGGTTTTATCGATATCTGAGGAAACCGAATTGAGACGATAATATCGATATTAAAACGTCAATTGAACACTGCTAGTTGCTCAACACGACGGTAGATATAAGAGCATGCCTTACACAAATTATATCATAATTTGACCCTAAGGTTGAAACAATATTGTAATATATCAAGTTCTAATATGAACCTTATACATGTAGTTATAAGATATAATATCGATCGACTGGATCATAGATCTAATACTTATGAGATTTTTTCGATTTATGACTGAGATGACAAAATGTTCCACCTTCATCTAGTGATTTTGTATATTATGTATTTATTTAACGTTTTTTTATTGATTTTTGTATAGAAAGTGATTTTTTATGAACTTACAGAGAGTTTTTTGTGATTGTTGAATGGATTTTTTATATGATAGACCCGTTTGGGTATGTTTTAAATGAAGTTATATGTAAATCGATGAAAAGTATTATATAGTAACACAAGAGGCAGGATAACCTTAAATGAAAATTAATGTAAATGTGCTATTAAACTTAGTTTTTCCTGATCAAAGCTAATAATTATGATCTTGTTATTAAATTTTCGTGCTAACAAATATTTACATCACTAATATAACTTATTTATGTTCAATCACCACAACACGTATCTTACATACACACATAAACTCACGCCTTCTTCCCATGGGGGTAGGCAGAAACTACAGAACGCCACCTGCTACGATCCCTACATACTCCTTTTACAAGTTTTTCTCTCTGCAAAAAAGATATTTGTCTGATTAACTGTTGCTCAAGTAAATCTATACAAAAATACTCGTGCAATGCTTTTATTTCCACCACTGTACTTTATTACACCAATACTGCTTATTTGAAAGTATTTTCAACTAGATATCCTGCCTCACAGTAGTTAGTGCCAATCATAGACAAAGAGAAATGGATTGAGTGTGAAAAGTACGAGATTGACAAAGACATCATGCGGCTAAGTTGTCTCCTTCCAGAATACTGTTTGTTCACATTCGTCACTACTACTTACAGAAAACTTTGACGGTACAGATGGCGCAGTGATTAAGTGATTGACTGCTGCTCTGCGTGTTGCGGGACCGATTCCCACACGGAACAAATATTTGTATGGCCTAAAATAGTTGTTTCGGGTCTGGCTGTTGGTGTGTGTGTGTGAGTTTATATGTTTGTAAATGCACAGAGAAATACCAAGTGTGGGGCCACGTAGTGACAGATATTGGCCGAACAGTCGCTTTGTCTCTTTCTACAAAACAGTCAAATTTTATGACAATATTGCTCAGTCCATTCCTCTATGTCAATGGTGTGAATCGTTCGACGTGCCTTAGTCAGAGATTACCGAGGATCTGATGAACCTATTGCGTGCCTTCTAGACTTAGGTTTTATGTCAGTTACGGAGAATTTTAACAATCTCGTTTAATTAATATTTGCGTTTCTTTTACAAAAATGTTCTGTTATTTCGCGTGTGGAATGCACGCTTTCTCTTATAGATAGTAATTCACGAACACGCGTATCATGTCATTGCTATAAGGTTTAGATGGCAATGATGGTCGCACTCCTGAATTGTTACTAAGCATCATATCAGCCGAGAGCGTCCACTGACTGCTGAACATACGTCTCAACCAAGTATCGCAACATCGACCGGTCTTGTGTGTCTCGCATCCAGAGGATTGGTTGGAAATTTTACTACTAAACTTGAAAGTGTGAACCCCGAAATCTAATGAATTTGGCTTGCGTGAAAGCATTGTTCGTAAATAAAGCTTTTTTATTCAACTTACTTTTTTGTGTAATTATGTTGTTGAAAGAGCGATATTCTCAATGTATTGTGAGATTGTTGAAATTCTTCGCAACGACTGTTTTATACCGTTCGTAATCGTTGTATAGTCGACATTGTTGTCAGTCACCGTCTTATTATGTTCAAGTATTATGCCTAGTTGTTGAAAAATGATTTAGAAAATGTCTTAAGTATGCGTCGACAGTGGGACAGCCGACACGCATTTAAAACAAAATTAAAGCATTTATTCGATTAAGGCCCGATTTTTCAATAGTCTGATAACTAACTGAGGAATAAAAATGGCCGTTTGACATATTTTCTATACAAAAGCTGTCAAACCGCCATTTTTATTCCTCAGTTAAAAGTTATTTGAAAAATGGGGCCTTAACCATTTAAATTAACGTGCTTTTTAATTGGCGGCACATCTTGAATTTTATGAAGGGCGTGCACACACTCAATGGTTATTTATTTTTATTTTGAATATCAACAAGTCCTATTTACTAAACCTTCCTGAGTAAGGTTTGGCCTAAAACTGCCCAATTTTCGTTCCACTGTCGAGCCATACTCATTGTACAGTTGGTGCATTAATGTGTTCATATCTGTATGTAGTGGAGAGTTGGTCTCGAATGAAATTACGCGCTTCTCCACAAAAAGGTGATGCTGAAGTATAAATGGCTCCATTTTAGAATATTCCATGTTTGCACCTTGTCAAGGGATATTGTGTTACCCAGTTACTGGGTTGTGGAGGTCAGATAACCAGTGGCTCCATGTGGACTTACAGTGGAAACCAACCCCAATTTTCCCATCTAGGAGGTGCCTGAAGGACTAATATGTGGCATCCGATTTGCAATCTATGGAGCGTATAAAGATCGAGGCGCGCAATTTTAGCCGAGGCAAGCTGTACCTGTCTAGTCCAACGGCAACTCCATATTATTGTTAGTTTGTTTGTTTGCGTGTACATACGCTTGGACCTTGTTTGTATGCACAAAATATTAAGGTTTACATTCTTAGTCACTTATGATTTACAGTGTTAATCGTGTTCGTTTTGTGATGTATTTATGACTAAAATTTTTATATTTTACTACAGTAACTTCTATATAATTCCAGTATTGATGCTTTTATTGTGGATCATCCCGTCAGGCTTCAGTGTCGTGGTATTCAGACGGGAGATACATTGTAAACTTCGTAAGAAACTGACAATAAAATATACTAAGAAACGTTAATTGCCTTATTATTTCATCCTTCGTGGTAAAGGCCATCACGAACAGACCTAGTTTTTAACCGACTTGCTTGAGAAGTGTAATAACTCAGAACTTTTTACTAGGTGAACTGATTTTGATGATTCGATTTTTTATTTGAAAGCTGTTGCTTTTCATGTGGTCCCATTTACATATGATCAAGATCTGATGAAGAATTTCGGAGATATACAACAGAACTCTTCAATAAATGACGGCAAATCTCTCAGGATTGCTGCAATTGTATATCTGTTTATTGTTAACACTATTTCATGATATAACATCAAGCTGGTACGTTCTAGGACAAAGCAGATGTGTGCAGTTCACTCTGGTACACTCTAATTTCACCAGTTGTATTCAAGTTTAATGTTATTCGGGTAATCTATTTTGGCATAACTGTGGGCATTATAGATATGTGAAAAATTGTGGTCTATGGGAAAAATTGCATGTTTCCATCGTCCAATCACCAACTGGGCTATGGAGCACACTGGACGTAAACCAAAACTATGTTCCATTATCACATTATAACCCTGAGTTCACACCAGTTTCTTATACTTTGGGTTGAAAGAAGCCTTTGTTATATTTTTTGATTCACATCAAACTGAATTAAAAAATATAAATGAATAAATACAATATAAGGTTACCTAATTATAGTTAATTATAATAGAATCTTCAATGAAAAGAAAAGTATGTAAACTTTTTGAAATGGCTACTTTACAGAAAACTTGTGTCAATATAGTGTCAATGTAATGACAATTCATTGTTTTTTTTTTTTTGGTTCATTTATTTTTTTCCGTTTCTCGTTATTGTCGCAGAATGTTACATACAGTTTGTCCCATCTGCACATGTTTTACTACTTTTTTTTAATTTGTTATGTCGTAATTATTCAAAAATTGTTTATGATATATTTTTTTTAATACTTATGAACAAAGCTTTACTATACTATTAAACTGGGCAGCGGAACATTTCTCAATTCTCCATAGTCCAGTTGGTAATTGGACGATGGAAACATGTAATTTTACCCATAGACCAATTGGACAGATTTCAATTGGTCCATGGAGCACCGACGAAAAAATACAACCAACTTCCAAATACACTACAAAGTGAAAAATAACTTCAATTTCGGAAGTCGGTGTCAAAAGACGAAGAAACAATAACAAGAGCACCAACTTCCTCACTTCCTACTTATTTGGAAGTCAGTTGTATTTTTTTAGCAAATATTTAGTATTTATGATTTAAAAGATGTTTGTTTAACACTCCATGTTACCACCACATCCAAATAAGACACATAAAGTTATCTAAAATTACTTATATTTCAGTAAAAAATTATACAATAACCTAGTGCTTACATTAGGATCAAGGTGGCGGGTAGTAGGGCCGCGGTGGCGGGCCGGGTGGGGGGTGCCCGCGCCCCGGCAGAGGGGGGAAATAGTTCGGGGGAGGCACGTTCACCGGAGGCAGGCGCGGAGGCGCCGGGGGTGGCTCCGAGTACACCAGCGCGGGGGGAGGCGGACCCGACAGCGGTAACCTCGGCGGCGGCGGGATCGAAGGCGGCGGCGCCGTATACACCGGCGGATACGGCGCCGGCAACCCAGGGTACGCTGGATACGTATACCGTATCGGCTCCATCTTGGGAGGCTCTAACTTCAGATCGGCCCCATTCTTCATCGGCGTCAGCATCGGCTTAGAAACGACAACGGCGACAGGAGATGCGGAAGTGGGCGGTGTAATTGAGAGGGGCTTCTTGTCGTTTTTTGGCTGCTTAGCGGGAGAGGGAGCTGGGGGCGATTCCCCGCCTGAGGACTGCGGCTGTGGCGAGTACAGATCTAACACCTGGAACAGAAACTTGTCTGTTAAACTGCACACTAGCCTCCAAGCTTCAGCCTATTAATGAGGACAGTTTGCAAATAGGTGTAGACCCACGTTTTAAGAAAGTTAATCAAAGGATCATAGTCATTTTGGACTAACAAAAACAGAATTTTGTCTCAATTCAATCATATTCAATTTTGTGTCAGAATTTTGTTTCATTGTTAATGTAATTATTAGATATCATCAGTTTAATTATAAAAGCTGGGGAAGTATAGATATTTTATATCTTTATAAATATAACTTTGCTTTATCAGAATGGTATATAAAATATTGATTTTGAATGCATCTGTAATTATAAAAGTGAAGAGAAGTCCTTATTTTAACTTAGATCTAAATCGATTATATTTCTTAATAGAATTGAAATCCAGGCAATATCAACTGTTTACAAGTAATGATTTTACTTCTAAAAATCGATACCGCATAAATTTGATTGATTATGTGGCCTCAATATTTTTGTCAAATATATAAACAAAACAAATATTTACATTCACAAATGACAGTTTTCTGCACAAACTTTACTTTGAAATTATATTCATTACACATTACTTCGCAGTTCACTAAGAATTTATAATCCATTACCTATCTAATGGAATATTAACTAATGGACCCAAGTGTCACTTGCCTTACTTGCCACAAAATTACTTCTAATATAAAACAAAATATTAAGTCAATACTTTGTTACATTACAGTAGTTACTTGTAGTTTTCCAGTTGGAAATACCAAGTATTCATATCAATATACACACACAGAACAGTAACACTGACACTGTGGTATATACAGTTTCAAAAAGTTCTTACATAAAAACAAAACTCACCTGATGACAGATATCCTCGAGCAGTTCCATTGTGATGTCTTCTACAAACATGTCCCACCAGGCGTTGTGCTTGGGATTCCGTCCGTTCCAGTCAATAACTTCGAACTTGCTGAGCTTGCCCGCAAGAAACATCAGCGCTACAGCTATCACTTCTGGCTCCCATTGCAAGCATAATGTTGTACATAAACTGAAAATAAACAAGTTAATAAATAATTATTGCTATTCTCTTATGATTTCTTTGGTAGATAGATTGGTTTGGTAAAAATGTTAGTTAGATAGGATACAATATTGCTCACTGAGAGAGATAATGAAAGCAAATCTCAGTAATAAAATTAAGTGCAGAGTCGTTAACACCTGTATTCTCCCTTGCCTAGGGCACTCTCCAAACACCACAGGAATATACTAGTAATCTGTCAGAGAGCTATGGACAGAAACATGCTGAGAATCAAGAAACTGTACAGAGAAAGGAACAAATCTATAAAAGCTAAGACAGGCGTGACCATGCTCACTAAGATAGTTGAGTCCCCAAAACCAAAAGAGTACTCTAGAAACATTAATGAAATAGAGGTTGATAGATGGCACAGACAAACTCAGTCTCACAGCAGGTCCAAACTGGAGAAGAGTTGCAAAAGACAGAAAACAATCAAAACCTTTGCAAAGAGGCACACTGAACTCTCGAGATATATGTTAACTCACACACATTATGAAATATTATGAGTTTCAGGATAAAAGGGTTATTGAAATTGAACATAATAAATGTCCAGCCTAGCATAACTAACCAGCAAATAAAGAAAGAAAAAGAGCTAATGGTTATAAGAAAATAGCATGCATGATTGAAAAGTATTGAATCCAAGAACAATACTTCAGAAAATTGTATGTACAGACATACCATTTATAATTATTTTTAGAATGTAGTTTATTATAACAATGTTGGAAGATGGTATGGGCTAAATAACTAGCATGTTACTGACCTGTCATTAACAAATGTCCACGCCATCTGTACCATCTTCTGCAACTTGGCCTTGTCGCCCTTCAAGCACTTGGCGTACTTCAACAGGTAGCCATAGGGGTGCTCCACCTGCAGGTCGAACTTGATCGTCTGCAACAAGATCCTCTCCAGTGTCATCACCTCTTCTTTGGGATCGTCTCCGAAACTTGCAAACTTCTGCTCTGTTAGCAAGGACTTCGCCACTTTTATGATATCTTTGCATTTCTTTGGCGTCTCTTCCACTTTGCCCGCGAGGAAGAGGCAGCAACACGCGGTTATGTACCTCGGGAATGTTCTGAACGAGTGGAACATGTAGAACCGATGAAAATAAACAACGCCAGTGGCCACTGTGTTATAACCTAGGTCCATCTTCGAGCCTGTGTCGATGATGAACCTCGCGCCTTCTTTCCTGTACCGGTTCTCCGTGTCCGTGGATATAGCATCGCGGAACGACGGCGTATTCTGCAGATCCTTCTTGTCATAGTACCAATAAGGCATTTTCGTTGCTTCACTATAACACAAATATTATCGATAGACGGTCACTAACCTCCACAGCCATTTATTTATTACTGACAACTAGTAAGTAGTAATACACTATTGAATTGTAAAGATCCACAAACACTTTAATATTATTGAAAAAACTCGATTATACAATTTAGTGCGGTTATATTAACACGTTTGACGTTTCGATTGCAGATTATTGTCAAAACCTAGGAACGCATAAAAAAATAATGTTGCTAGTATAATATTAATAATATTATCTGTGCTACTTGGATAAAGTACCTATAGATTTCGCCATAAAATGAGCTTGATTGATAGATTGAGATCGCTAGTTGGCAGCCCCATGTAAATAATATGGACAAAAGATTATTTTTTGTCTTTGTCACCATGGCCGGCTTTTGTTGTTTGTCAAACTCTATTGTTATGGCAGGTTAGACAAACAAACTCGGTCGTGTTTGATTTTCTATGATTTCGTGGTATTATGTGTTTATTGAGACAAGGAATTGGGTTATTTATAGATAATAAGTGTCAGTGCTATGGTGGGTTGTAGTGTTCTTGTTCTTGTTGTAACACCAGAAATAACTATTGTTGTTTCATGTGCGGCCACGCCATGGCTACATCTATAGGTACTTTATCTAAGCTGTGGTATAACAAAATATGGATGGATTGCCTTCTATTGCAGTGTTGATCACGACCACGATGTTCGATATGCCAAAAATCTAGTAGTGGCACTACAAACTACAAGTGCCTGATCTAGAGGAGAGTGAGCCGGGCAAATGACCAGAGCAGCAAAAATAAAAGATCGGGAAAATTGAATCCAGTTGGTGGCCACTTATAAGTATAGTTCTCGCCAAACTTCTTGAAGTTCGCTGCAATGGCTGCGCAGTAGTAAATCTCATACAAAAACAGCACCGTTTCGTGCCTCGCGCATTCGGTAAACCAACTTCAGGGCGGTCAAGAAGTTTGGCATGGACTGTAATTTTATGAATCTTGAAAGGATACAAGGTAACTCTCTTGATTTTTTAATCAATTTTACTTTTTTGGGCTAGCAGCCCTTTTAGGTGGAAACGTACTATTAAAACCCGACCCGACGCCACGTGACGCCACCCGACGCGAACCGTGCACATATACAACACGCCACGTGATGTACAACACGCTTCGTTAGTTATAGGGTTGCCATCCGTCCGGGTTTCCCCGTATTTATCCTAGTTTAGAAGGCCTCCGGGCGAGGTTTTATTTATAGTCTGGGTTTTAAAGTCTTCAAATCACCAACGGCAATTTTTCACCGATTTCTCAGTCGATTTTGAAAATTCTTTTAAGCTATTGCATAGCTTTTATCGCGGGCTTTGAGCTTTTATCACGGGCTATGAGCGCGGCGACCAATTGAGCGCGGCGACCGAATCAAGAAAAACAATATTTTAAGTAACGTAAAAATGCCGTAACGAAAATGTTCCGTAACGAAAATAATCCTGACACCCCGAGCTGCTCCGAAATCGGACGATGGATGCCGAGTGTGTGAGTGGGTGAGGGGGGAGGGGCAGGAGGGGTTTGTTGCAACAACAACTCAACAACAACAACTCAACAACAACAACTCAACAACAACAACTCAACAACAACAAACAACAACAACCAACAACAACAACAAACAACAACAACTCAACAACTACAACAGCAACAACAACTCAACTATAACAACCATTCAACAACTCAACAACAACAATAACCAACAACAACAACATCAACTCAACAACAAATATAAAGAAAGAATATTACGATAGGAAACTTCGTTCTATCCGGGTGTCCCTTGACACCTTTCAAGTTTTTATTGGATAGGTTGGTAGGTAGCCAGTTGACGGGAGCGTTGCTTCGGGTGTCATCTAGTTTACAATATTTAGGTATTGTAAGAAAACTACTTATTAAGTATGCAACTGAGAGCTTTTCGCGGCATATATCGAGTGAAAACTGAAGTCCTGTACAGAACCCTTCGTGCGCGAGTCCGACTCGCACTTGGCCAGTTTTTTTTAAATAATGTCTATGTCAGGGATAGCGAACCTTTGACACACGTGCTAGTTTGGCACAGGAGAGTAATTTAGGGGTGTCAGTATATCTTAAATAATAATAAATATAGTTAATAACATAAAATACATACATACAATAATACATAATATACTAATATATAACAAAAATATAACAGAGAAAGGAGAAGACAAGAACGATCACATTGACATTTGTAGACGCGCAGGCTTCACCGTCTACGGCCGCGAGCAAACTTAAAAATGCCGTAACGAAAATAATCCTGACAGTGTCGGCTCGGTTCGTCCTGTGATGGAGGATTTTGTACGTCTGGCGTTTAATAATATTGGTATTCAAAAAAAAACGACCCGGTCACTTTTGATGGTATATGATTGATGATTGGTAATAAGGGTCACTCAGAATTTGGTGCCGCGTTTTCCAATTCGGAGGTTCGGTTCCGGTTGACAAAGAAGTTTTTTATTCTTGCTAAAGAAGTTTTTACAACTGATGATATAATAAACATTTTTTAATTGAGATTTAGCATAAATAAAAAATAAATAAATAATTATAATTGCATAAGTTGATAAAAAATGCTATGCAATAGCTTTACCGCGGCAGTCCCCGAGTGCCACACGTCTTTTTTTTGTTTGGAAAGTTATTATCCTGAATTGGTCCCATTTAAATTTGATGAAGATCTGATGAAGAAATTCGGAGATATTCAACGGCACTCTTCAAAATATTACAGCAAATCACCCGAGATTACATGTCTATTTATTGTACACTAGCTTCTGCCAGCGGCTTCCCACACGTCAAAAGTGTTTAATAAACAAAGGAAACATTATACCGGGATATAAAATAGCAGTGCTATTCCTGACTATAATCCATCTGTCTGCCAAACAACTAGATCTGTTTAGCCGTGATTGAGTAACAAACATACATCCAAGAAGTAAGATTACTATAGAAATTGACCATTGACTGTGCCGTAACGTAATGTGCCACAACAAAAAAGTGAAAAAAATCTACTTTTTACAAAAACCGCGGTTTTCACGCTTCTTGTCCTGGTTGGCAGATTTTAGAGACGGCAACTTGGCAACCCTACGTTAGTAATTAGTATTATAGCTTCGTTTCTAGTATTATTTCTAATACTATGATCACTTTATTGGCCTTAACTCATATCATATAGTACTGAAAACCGTTATAAACCGTTTTAATTCTATGAATTGTTCATCCGATATTTTAAATAAAAACATACAAAAAATATCTTTATTCCAGGAATGCTCTCAACTGACTGACGCGTGGCGTCGGGTTAACTAGAAACAAACTATGTGCGAAGCGTCGGGTGGCGTGTGTGGCCCCTCTCCCGGCAACACGCTGATCCAGACCGACTGGATGTTACCACGTGGGAATGCGTGTGACAACACGCCATGATTTATGGGATTGATTACGATTAGTACTTCAACGCGTCAGAAGGCGTTGCGTGGCGTGGCATCGCGTCGGATTTTAGTAGTATGTTTCCCAGACCCCTCTTTCCCAGTAGGCACTTTGGGCAAGTGCCCAGGGCCCCGCGATCGATAGGGGCCCCCCTCAGATCAACTACAAAGTCCATAGTTCCTGTCAGATCACCAAACGATAACCGATATTTATTACCAAAAAACTTATATAATTCGAAGAAATCGAACCTAAATTACTGACAACAATATCAAGTTACTAGCTTTTACATGCGTGAAGCTATTCTACTGCTGCCCTAAAATTAGGCTTTCCGACTTCAGCATGCTTAGATAAATTGAAATATATAATGGTATACTAAGCACATACACATTATAAAGAAAAATCATCATTAGTAGCCTAGGTACCTACACCCAAAGTGTGACTCGCTCCATTTAAATTAAGCGAACGAAGTGAAGCATGAAGCTCCAAGTTTGAATTAACCAATTAATTTAATTGAGAAATTACATAGAAAATTTAAACAAAATGTGTTTGATTTTATATAGAATAGATAGAAGAATGAGATAGTGGAATGGAATCCCATACAAGTTTGGCCCTGGTTTGAATATCGATGTCTAAAAATAATTTATGTCACATTAGTTAGGTATATAAATGCTAATAATAGGTAAATATTTTATTTATTTACAATGAGTTTTAATAAAACAATGGAATTTGTGATCTGATAGATTTTTTTTTGAGAACTTCGGTTCACATTGAGGTTTTTTTTATTATAAATGAAGACCTTTTTATTATTACTTCCGTATATTTTACATAAAAATAATTTGTCAAATATCCATTCGCACAGATAGAGAAGGCATTCGCAACATGACGATTCTTTTCGTCATCATCATCATATCAGCCGAAAGACGTCCACTGCTGGACATAGGCCTCCCCCAAGCGTCGCCACATTGACCGGTCCCGTGCGTCTCGCAACCAGCGGATTCCCGCAACCTTCACCAGGTCATCGGTCCACCTGGTGGGAGGCCTTCCAACGCAACGTCTTCCGGTTCGCGGTCGCCACTCCAGAACCTTTCTGCCCCATCGGCCATCCGTTCTGCGAGCAATGTGCCCTGCCCACTGCCACTTAAGTTTGGCAATTCTTCGGGCTATGTCGGTAACCTTGGTTCTCTTGCGGATCTCTACATTTCTGATTCGATCACGCAAGGAAATTCCGAGCATAGCCCTCAACATTGCCCTTTGAGTGACTGTAAGTTTTCTGATGAGGCCCATTGTAAGCGACCACGTCTCAGATCCATATGTCATCACTGGCAACATACACTGGTCATAGACTTTCGTCTTGAGACACTGTGGTAAGTTGGACGAGAAGATACCGCGCAACTTCCCGAACGCTGCCCAGCCGAGTCGGATTCGACGGTTGACCTCTTTCTCGAAGTTGGCCCTACCCAACTGGATCGTTTGTCCCAGGTAGACATAGTCGCCCACAACTTCGAGTGTAGAGTCTCCTACCTTGATAGGAGTGGGTGTAACATGGGCATTCAACATCACCTTGGTTTTGTCCATGTTCATTCTAAGACCCACTCTTTCGGAAGCACTACTGAGGTCATCGAGCATTTTACTGAGGTCCTCCATGGTCTCAGCCATAACCACTATATCGTCAGCAAACCGAAGGTGAGTGATGTACTCGCCATTGACGTTGATGCCTAGCCCTCTCCAGTCCAGAACCTTGAAGACATCCTCCAGTGCAGCGGTAAACAGCTTCGGAGATATGATTCTTTTCGTACTTAACAAATAAGTGTGGTATGATGGAAAATACCTATTTTACGAAGTATTTTGGAGTAAAACTACTAACATATTAAAAACCGCAAATAATACAATCATATTTGTGTAAACGCTGCATTCCTTTCCTCTTCAAATAACATAGATTTTTAAGCAGTAAACTGTAAATGCTAAAAAAGTTACTTTTGTGGACTATATTACATTTATCTAATCGTTTCATGTGATGTAAATAAAAATAAATATTTAACGTTGTTTATCTACTTTCTTTGTCTATTCTAGAAAAATAGTGTTTTGTCAAAATCATAGGGGCCCCATTATCCTAATATGCCCAGGGCCTCCAATAGGTTAAAGACGGCCCTGATGTTTCCACCTTAAGATTACGTCAGAAATTCTAATCAGGAGGCGGCATGAATAGAATATAACTTGATC
The DNA here is from genome assembly GCA_945859665.1 of Anorthoa munda. Lineage (NCBI taxonomy): Eukaryota > Metazoa > Arthropoda > Insecta > Lepidoptera > Noctuidae > Anorthoa > Anorthoa munda. Next base: position 28,699,197 of record OX243911.1, on the reverse strand, counting down.
TTTGAGAGATGTTCAAATTTTCAAACTTTTTGTAAAACCATCTTCTTCTATGTAACTTTGGAATTAAAGCAAACATATTTTGAAAATTCTATGATTCTTGTTCTGTTGGATCGATCAGTTTCGTTAGTAGTCGTCAAAAAAACGGTTTTATCCGATCCAAAAAAAAAGGTTTTTTTCAATGATATCTCTCCAGAAACACTCTTGTTTTCCTAGAAAGTGTTATTCTACAGTGCGGCAATAGTACATTTCGTGTCGAGCATATTTTAACATGAGGGATGTAGCCAATTTCGACGTGAGCCGAAGGCGAACCGCGAACGTCGAAATGCGAGTGTTAAAAAAACCTTTTTAGAAAAAAATACAACCGCCTTCCAAAAAAAACACTACAAAGTGAAAAATAACTTCAATTTTGGAAGTCGGTGTTCCTATTTTCGTTTCTTTGTTTTTAGACATTGTACTGTTTTTATTTGGAAGTCGGTTTCTTTTTTCTAAAAAAGTTTTTAACTTTCACTTTTTACCCGACTGCCGAAGGAGGGTAATGTGTTTATCAGTCTATGTATGTATGTATGTATGTATGTAAGTATGTATGTATGTATGTATGTATGTATGTATGTATGTATGTTTGTTCCTATGTGGCGTTCTAGAGACCAAACGCGTTGGCCGATTTTGATGGTTCGTACGTCAATCGATTCGTCTTAACCCTGCGAGTGTCACTGGCTACATTAAAATTGGAAAATAGAAAAATGGCGGATTTTGGGCGCCATATTGTGGGGGAGAAAATTATTTTTTTCTTCCGAACCTATCGTGTGGGGTATCAAAATAAAGGGCTTTAAGAGCTGATTTTAAAAATATATAACACTTATATGTTTAAATGTACCTAATTCTAAAAAAAATAACTAAAAAGTTGTAAATAAAAAAAGTTAATTAAAAAAAACAAAAAAACCCGACTGCTTAAAAAGCAAACAAAAAAGACGTAAACAAGAAGAAAATCATGCTGTGCAGTCGGAGGATACATCTGGTTTTGGTTCGCCAGCTCGCGAATATGTATCCTCCGACTGCACAGCATGATTTTCTTCTTGTTTACATCTTTTTAGTTCGCTTTTTATTAATTGTGTTGTAAAGATTTACTGAGTATTATTTATGTACTAGTATTATACATTATGTACTAATGGACCAGTTCTATAGGCAAGGTTAGTACCTTAATAGTACCTACCTATTATAGTACCTTAATGCTCAAAGTGATGGCAGACATGAACTAACATGAAATTTAAGAAAAACCGGTGGAATAAGAGTATACCAGGGTAAACTGTTCACACCTGCAAACAAGGGGTCTAACGTCGTACGAGCGTACCAGTGTGATGTTATGTTATGTAATGGACTAAACAATATACAGACATGCGATTGCAGCTATCCCGAGTGATTTGCCGACTTTTAATAAGGAGTTCTGATTTATATCGCCGAAGTTCTTCATCTAAATGGGACCACAAGACAAGCAGCACTTTCAAATAAAAAAACAATCATCAAAATCGGTTCATCTAGTAAACAGTTCTGAGGTAGGTAACAAACAAAAAAAAACCAGCCAAGTGCGAGTCGGACTCGCACACGAAGGGTTCCGTACCATTATCGCAAAAAACTGCATAAAAATCACGTTTGTTGTATGGGAGTCCCCCTTAATTTTTTTTATTTTTTTTTTGTTTTTTTTAAAGTGAATATACAACTAAACATTCTGTGAATATTTGAAGCGTCTACCTGTTGCCGTTATTAATATCGAGCAAAAAACGGCAAAAATATCACGTTTGTTGTATGGGAGCCCCCCTTTCATATTTACTTTATACTGTTTTTAGTATTTGTTGTTATAGCGGCAACAGGAATACATCATCTGTGAAAATTTCAACTGTCTAGCTATCACGGTTCATGAGATACAGCCTGGAGACAGACGGACAGACAGACAAACAGACGGATCGCGAAGTCTTAGTAATAGGGTCCCGTTTTTACCCTTTGGGTACGGAACCCTAAAAACAGTCGAATTGGTAACCTCCTTCTTTTTACCCGACTGCCGAAGGAGGGTAATGTGTTTATCAGTCTATGTATTTATGTATGTATGTATATATGTATGTATGTATGTATGTATGTATGTATGTATGTATGTATGTATGTTTGTTCCTATGTGGCGTTCTAGAGATCAAATGCGTTGGCCAATTTTGATGATTCTTGCGTCAATCGATTCGTCTTAATCCTGCGAGTGTCACTGGCTACATTAAAATTGGAAAAAACAAAAATGGCTGATTTTGGGCGCCATTTTGTGGGGAATAAATTTTTTTTTCTTCCAAACCCATCGTGTGGGGTATAAAAATAAAGTATTTTAAGAGGCGATTTCAAAAATATATAACACTTATATGTTTAAATGTACCTAATTCCAAAAAAAAAATAACTAAAAAGTTGTAAATAAAAAAAGTTAATTAAAAAAATCGAAAAACCCGACTGCTTAAAAAGCAAACTAAAAAGACGTAAACAAGAAGAAAATCATGCTGTGCAGTCGGAGGATACATCTGGTTTTGGTCCGCCAGCTCGCGAATATGTATCCTCCGACTGCACAGCATGATTTTCTTCTTGTTTACGTCCAGGGGCGGCTTTACCTATAGTGCAGGGTGTGCGCAGCACACGGGCGCAGCACCCTAGGGGGCGCCAAGCGCAACTCGTGCGCCCTCCGGCCGCGGCACTTTCAATGATCCACGTAAAAAGTGCTCCGGTTTGTTTACATTTTGTATGGCATCTAGAGCTCTTCTTATATATGTCGAATTACAGCAAAGTTTAGTAGTGAGTGTCGCATTGCTACCAAAGGCTCGTGCCGGCACCTGTTTTGATACGTTTGAAAACACACCGAAAATTATATTGCGAATCCTGAATTCGGCTGTTTAGAATAAAAAATAAAGATCAAATTGCCATGGACGACCGCCACGTGCGTGGCATTTTCCAAAATCGTGTGTATGCGTGGCGCGTGCCGCACTTTGTGTTCTACCGCTACACGTAGTTTTGCGAAGTAAGTCTTGACGCATTTAATTAAGTATTATATTATATTAATTTGATTAGTAATATATTATATTAAATTTGAGTAAACATGTAAATAAGAAGTACATCGGCTTTACTTTTTATTAAAATATACTTAATAAGTAAGATTTGTTATAAGCTGTCAACTTTTACACCTTTCACCGCGGTCAGAGATTTTAAATAACCACAATGTTGTATTTCGTTATTCTTGTCACTCCTTCCTACCTTAAAATACTTTTTACCCGTGTACAGTGGGCCTCGCATTAAGTTTCCCAAATCTGTCAAATGTTCCTTATTGATTTTGAACGCTGTACGTATGACATGAAGTCGTAAATAGAGTTCTATCAGACAAAGAGCGGTCACACAGTCAAGCGTTCAAGAGGTCAGTTTTGCGTTCGAGCGTGCAGTTGTTCACGAACCCCTTGCTGTTGGACGGTCTACGCGGTACCACCCGTACCACCTATTGTCACCATGTTTTTTGACGATAGTTCTACCTCGGAAGACGAATTAATGATTTTGTGGTCATTATCAGCAACAAGACCGAAAAAAAATACTGGGTGTGGCCCACTAAATGAGGATAGACAACAAGATGGAGATTTTTATAGACTTTTTTCTAAATGGGTTGAAGATGAAGAAATGTTTTTAATTATTTTTGGATGACAATTGATTCCTTTGATAAACTATATGAAAAAGATAAACATGACTTATTTAAACAAGATACTGGAGGAAAGCCATTTCAGAAAAAGAAAATATTGGTGCTACTTTTCCTCGGTTTTTATAATCGTTATCCTTCGCATCATATAAAAAACGCCTTTAACCACCATAATTTGCTTTACAGTCTCCATCTTCCTTCCAACACTTTTGGTCACCGACGTTGACCGACGCGGTCAGAATGCCTCCTGTGTGGGTATATCTATGTAACGTAATACAACACATCGAACGCTCTTGTTTTGAACGGTTAACAGCGTGACTGCTCCCTGTCTGATAGAACCCTTAGAATGAAGAAATTTGACAGATGTGGAAAGCTTGATGCGAGGCCCAGTATTTGTGTTTGGTAAACACCCTGTATAATTCTAAATATAGTCAACTGCAGATCATGGCATCCGGAACAGTCAAATTTCTGCAATAGATTTTCAATTTAATTTCCAAAAAATAGAGTTGATTATCCATTGGGGAAATTTGGCAGTTTGTGGTTATGTGCTGTTATTTGTACCTATTCCATTCCGCGCGCTTACTTGAGGGCGCTAGGGTAATGATTGCACACGGGCGCTACATAGGCTAGAGACGCCTCTGTTTACGTCTTTTTAGTTTGCTTTTTAAGCAGTCGGGTTTTTTGATTTTTTTAATTAACTTTTTTTATTGGGTAGTCTGTTAATAAAGCCTTTTTATGCGAGACACGAAAGATTATTTTTCTACTACCTGATAAGATAAATGCCCGGAGCAACTAGATCTTGCCCGTGCGATACAATTTACTGAAATTGCCATATGGTCTATTTTGCGGGGCCTAAGAAATAAAAAACCGGCCAAGTGCGTCTAGAACTTCGCACATTTAGGGTTCCGTAGCAAGCCGCTAACTTAAGTTGGTTGTAACAGGAAAAATAAGGGAATTTCAAAGAAAAATATGATTTATCAATATATTGGTATTTGGTAGTATAATATACGTTATAATAAACATTATCACCAAGTTTCAACTTCATAGGTCAATGGGAAGTTAAAAAATTATTCGGTACAAAGTTTTGTAAATAAGCTGAATTTGATGGTTTCTCATTCCATTGTTTCCAATATTTTTTAAAACGTAAAATGTATCTACTCAACGAACTCTAAACAATGATACTCACACTCGACGGGGTAGGTAATTTTTTTTTTGCACGCTCCCTTTTAACTGTATGGGAGCCCCCCTTAAAAATACAAAAATCTATTTTTTGACAATTTGCATGGCTTTGGGTCAACAAGATGCTTATACTGTGAACTAGACTACTGTCGGGTATGGCACCCTAAAAACTTTGTCAAACGCCCACTGCACGAAAAGAAGCTTATGTACCTATTGGAACACCCACCATTCCATTCTCACTGGATAGTAGCTATGACCCGAGCTTCTAGCTAGTAACCTTTTCGTTTTGGATAAAGCATAGTATGATGAATGAATGACAAAACAAAAAATTTGAATACCTAATCATTTTATTTTAGTGCCTTCACCGTTCCACTGTTACCTTTACCTATATTACTAACGAGCGCAATCGGAAGCAAATGTGGGTGTGTGTGGTGTAGATTTGCGAAAAACTATATATATAACAATCTTATCAAGGTTAATAATTAGGTACCGATTTTGGCTGAGATTGCACCATATTATTATCGATTTGTCACCAACCACTGCAAGCTGGCACAACTAGATTTATCTTCGGTAAAATACTTACGTATTTTATTTTTAGGGCCTGATTTGGCCCAGTTTTTATTTGACCCCTAATTAACTGAACCAATGGTTAAATATGCTAACCATTTAACCAATGGTTTAAAATTTCGCTAAAATGCGTTGTTTAAGGGTTCCGTACCCAAAGGGTAAAAACAGGACCCTATTACAAAGTCTTCGCGGTTCGTCTGTCTGTCTGTCACCAGCCTGTATCTCATGAACTGTGATAGCTAGACAGTTGATATTTTCACAGATGATGTATTTCTGTTGCCACTACATAAACACTAAAAACAGAATAAAATAAATATTTAAGTGGGGCTCCAAATCAAATCAAATCAAATGTTTTTTATTTCACATAGGCCTACATGGGCACTTATAAAACGTCGACAAAAGGTGCACGGTTCGGGTTAGTCGTTTCCTGTGGAGAAGAACCGGCAAGAAACTCGACGGTTACTCTTTTAAAAAAAATTGGTTTGTTTTTACAATATTTCCATGTTACAGTATTAGTGCTTAGATATGGGGGGACATAGGCCCGACAATAAGTCGTAAGAAACTAAAAAAAAAAATTGTATAAACGAGAGAGTTAACAAATGTTAACAAGCGTCTAGAAATCTAGAAAGCCTACAATGTTCACACATTCACAAAACAATCAGTAAAAGAATCTATACAAAGGAAAAAATAAATAAAAATATATAACAAGACTAAATTTAACATGTGGCACAAATGTTGTTATCAGTGCTGTAACTATTCATAGTAAAGGGCTATAAAGATTATTGAAATCATTGTAAAAAGTCTAATTAAAAGAAAGGAAAAAAGTAAAAATTAGATTGAGAATAGTTAGAGACATCCACATATTTGTGCCGTTTATGAGTTACCAGGGAAGCCGCATGCGCAGAAGGAGCTAAAATTTTTATCTTCAACGTAGTCCTTGATTTTGTAATATGCATTTTTAATAAGGACACGTTTGATGTAGTTTTTGAACTTTCCATCGGTCAATTCTATAACTGGCTTTGGCAACTTGTTATAAAAGCGTATACTGTTTATAAGAAAAGACTTGCTAGTTTTCGTTAATCTGAATTTGGGTATTACAATTACATGCTTACTGCGTGTATTTAAATTATGGAAATCGCTTCTAGTTTTGAAAAGCCCTCGATTTTTGCGGACATACAAAATACATTCCAATATATAAAGAGAAGGTAGAGTCAGTATATCGATCTCTTTAAATTTTTCTCTGAGGGACTCTCGTGGACTCATTTTATAGATTGCGCGGATTGCCCTCTTTTGTAAGATGAAAATTGAGTCAACGTCTGCTGCTGATCCCCACAGCAGAATGCCATAAGACATAATACTGTGGAAATAAGCATAGTATACTAACCTAGCTGTGGCTACATCGGTTAACTGCCTTATTTTCCTTACTGCATATGCAGCTGAACTTAACCGACCCGAAAGAGTTCTAATGTGCGCGCCCCACTGCAATTTAGAATCGATAGTAATCCCTAAGAATACAGTTTCTTTTATAACTTCAAGATTTTTTTATTTTATTTTATATTTACCCAGAAGAAGCCTGTTCACTCTAACTTTGAAGAGGTTCGGGTTGAAGGCGTTCGGAAACACAGACGCAGGTAGTAGGTCGCTGTGCACTAATGCGCAAAGGATGTTTGGAAGCGCTTGGTGCAAATTGGTGGAATGGCAACAAGGTAAGGATGGTAACTTGCAGTGCGTCTATATGTCAGATGAAAGAAGGGGGCTGGTGGGATGAGGTCGTGGAGTTCTTGAGCACACTCACCGAAGTACAGTCTGTAGAAGACCGACAAGCAGGCAACCTTGCGGCGATGAGCCAAGCTGTGAAGCTTGGCATCCGCCAGTTCATCGTCGCCAATGAGCCTCTTGACTCTGCGTTCCACCGAGTCAAGCGCGGCAAGCTGATACTTAGCTGAGCCATCCCAAAGGTGTCTGCAATACTCCATGCAGGATCGGACTTGCGCTTATAGTGTAGAACACAGTATATTCTATACAGGCTCTAAAATGAGCCTTTCGCTGCTGAATGTGCTATCACGCAGTGACTGGCACTGACTGGCAGTGCTCCGAGCCATTCTCTCTGTACAGTCGGTGGTAACACTTCAATCTCAAGCTGGCATATCGTGATAGAAGCTTCTACAGAGTAACAGGCCAGCGTATACTGATTTTTCTACCAGTTACGTGCGGCCTACTGTACCTACAGCGGATTACAAAGATGCATTGTGTTTAGAATGACTTCTATACTTCTCAAGTTTCACTCTCGAGAAAGATTATTAGTTGACCTCATGACCTCTCAAACCCGTCATCCGATTATGTTTACGAAGTTACTGAAAGGCCCCGTGCAGCGTTTCAAAACGTCGCATACGTAATAGCGAGCATGCTTGTGTGATCGCCTTATCACAATTGCTAATGCCTTAACAACGATACAGTTTAATTATAATGAGTGAGGCTACGTCACCGTCAGTCACAAAATGGCGTTGAAGACGGGAGCTTGTGTTTTGCGGCTCTACACGCTACGCAATGCCGCTGTCAGGGTTAGTTAAATATTCACTTACTTACTTCTTACCTAATCGCCCTATTATCAAACAATTTAAAGTATAAATGTGCTTGGATTCTTTTTTTTATAGTATTTTATAGTTATTTTTTAAGTGACCGAAATCAGTGCGCCGAGTGATTATACTGATAATCGTGCTATGGATTGTTATCTATACATTCAGTCAATATTGAACCTAGTGGAAGAATAATATGCTTGATTTTTTATTACATAATTTTATTTCTGTAGATAAATACGAAGTGATTGAATAGTTTAGCTTGTTCCTCACATAATCGTGTGACTAATTTGAATTTATTTAAATCTATTCTGCATTTGCTATGCGTTTTCAATAAGTAGGAAAAATTTACATTAAAAATATTTTATGTTTATTGTTTTTGTATTGTCATGCTTGTATTAACGTTGTAAATGGAAGTCACGTGGACTGGGTGAAGTGTAGAAGTACCTTTTACCTCTCCTGTGATCATAAAAGTATGTCGAACGTATTTTCCAGCTGCTGTCTACCCACACGAGTCCGGAAGTTGCCCAAAACAACACAAAAAATGCCGAATTTCCGGGCGCAAAAGCTCCCTACGTAACGGAAATGAAGTTCCTGAACGAATCGAGCTACGATCCCATCCCTATCTACCGAGTATTGGACAACAATGGCGCTGTGATCGAAAATAGGGAGGAGCCGAGTATCGATAAAGACCAGCTTGTCAATATGTACAAAACAATGGTTCAGCTCACTCAAATGGATAAGATTTTGTATGAGTCTCAAAGGTAAACATCATGTTACAACTATTTTTTTTTATTTATGGCTAGAAATTGTATTTTTCAACAGACAGCCGAATGATGACCGAAAAAGTGGTTCTATTTTTTAGCTTTTCTCATAGCCATTGGCTTATAAAACTTAAATGGTTTTTCAGACAAGGCCGCATATCTTTCTACATGACCAACTACGGCGAAGAAGGCATCCATATCGGCAGTGCTGCTGCTCTGGACCCTCGAGACCTCATCTTCTCCCAGTACCGCGAAGTAGGCGTGTTCCTCTACCGGGGGGTGACGGTCACTGAGCTCATCAACCAATGTTACGGCAACCACGAGGACCCTGGGAAAGGGAGACAGATGCCTGTCCACTATGGGGACAAGAATCGCAATCTTGTAACTATCTCCAGTCCTTTGGGTAAGAGAATCTCTTGTGTTGTTGTTTGATGTAGTTGGCATTAACGTGACGTGTTTGTGTGGAAAGGCCGACACTTGTGAACAAAATACTGTTTGTTTCCATTCTTATAGCGAAAATTCAAGGTGTTATTTTCCCGCCGCTGCAACCAGTACTCTCACTAGCTTCTTCTACAATAAATGTAAGAGAAAAATATGAGTAAATGATCCAGCTTTATATTAAGTTCATGCCATTATTCATCATGCTTCAGGAACTCAGATGCCTCAAGCTGTGGGCGCAGCGTACGCACTCAAGCGTCAGCCGAACAACGACCGCTGCGTCGTCTGTTACTTCGGAGATGGCGCTGCTTCCGAGGGAGATGGCTTCGCGGCCTTCAACTTCGCAGCTACGCTAGATTGTCCTGTGGTCTTGTTTTGGTAAGTTCTGCTTTACACACCGCTTTAGTTTTATATCCCCTTCTGGATTTCTGAATTAAAAATAAAATGTTGAGTATTTGTCGACTTCTACTCTAGCCTGAAATCTGTCAAATTGTAGCATTAAGTTCTTAACTCCAAAATACTCAATTAAAAAACTGGCCCATAATCTTTTTGGATAATACGCACGCCTATGTCGATTTTGCAGTAGGTAAGTGCCAAAATACAAATGTAAGAGATATTTATTTACTATATGCTTTACTGTTCACCTTAAAATACAATTATAATATTAAACTTAAAACTAATACATATACAGAGAGATGATAATGTTTAGAGTAATATACAGACATATTCAGATATGATTTAAACTTAAAAAAAATATCTTTTAAAATATTACAGCAGAAACAATGGTTACGCGATCTCGACTCCAACAAGCGAGCAGTATAAAGGCGATGGCATAGCAGCTCGGGGTCCTGCTCTCGGCATCCGCACTGTCCGCGTCGATGGTACTGACACCCTGGCAGTGTACAACGCAGTCAAAGAGGCGAGGGAGTTCGCTATAGCTAATAACAAACCTGTGCTTATTGAGGCTATGTCCTACAGGTAAGTTTCAAGTTTATAGGATCTAATTCATTTGAAATAACAATTTCACCCAGGTGTGATACTATTGCACAACAATGTTTAGAAAAAAGGCTCCATAATTTCACGCCAGGCCAAACCAGGTTCTGGTACTGCTTATCATTATATCTATATTAGTTTGGCAACGGAAAAAGAACATGTTAACTGCTTCAAACAGTTTTAAACTTATTAGTTAGCTGCTTTAATTTAGAATCATTATAATTTTTCAGAGTTGGGCATCACTCAACATCAGATGACAGCACGGCTTACAGATCAGTAGAAGAAATACAAAAATGGACAAATGATGAGAGCCCAGTCCAGAAGTTTAAATTGTATTTGCAAAGTAAAGGTAGGTTCTCAAATCTTTTTGGGAAATTCTATTCTAAGTTGAAAAGTATTTTAATGTTATTATAGGCAATTTATTTAGATTTTGATTAAAACTTTTTCCACTAATTAAGATTGTGTCCACAGGTATTTGGGATGAGGATGCAGAAAAGACTTGCCTCAAAGATTCAAGAGACACGGTCGTTAGAACAATGCAAGACGCCGAAAAAAAGAAGTTGCCCCATTGGAAAGAAATGCTCGAGGATGTTTATTATGACATGCCCCCTAGGATTCAGTGAGTGTTTGGTTTTTTTTTTCAAGGCTTCTTTAATGGATATTCAGCATTTTAGGGTTCCGTACCCAAAGGGTAAAAACGGGACCCTATTACTGAGACTCCGCGGTCTGACTGTCTGTCTGTCACCTGGCTGTATCTCATGAACCGTGATAGCTAGACAGTTGAAGTTTTCACAGATGATTTATTTCTGTTGCCGCTATAACAACAAATACTAAAAACAGAATAAAATAAATATTTAAGTGGGGCTCCCATACAACAAACGTGATTTTTGTGCCTATTTTTGCGATAATGGTACGGAACACTTCGTGCGCGAGTTCGACTCGCACTTGGCCGGTTTTTTCAAAATAGCAAGAATGTGTTACAAAATCTTTCATTAGAAAGCCTAGAGATCCTATTATATGAAAATTCTAATTATCCATCGTATCAAATGAAAAGAAATGTCATATGTTTGAGGTTTGAGCGAGTAAATAAATTATATTCTGTTTTTATTACAGGAAACAAATGAAGCAAATGGAAGAACATTTGAAGAAGTATCCGGACAAATATCCTCTAGATCGGTACCAGACTGATTAATTCATATAACTAATGTAAATAGCCTCCTTTTGATAAAAATAAATCTTATTTTCATAATTATCGATGTTTTTGAATTTATTGTTGGACAGCCCTCTGCCCTATTTATTTTTCAATCATATTCAAATATTCTTACTCCTCACTCATAAGGTAGACAAAACGAGAAAACACATACAGTACAGAAGTGTAAAATAAATAAGGTTATCATCATCAGCCTTATAATGTTCCCACTGCTAGGACACAGGCCTCTCTGTTAGAGGGAATGAGCCGTAATCACAGAATTTTTTTACGCCGTAATCCACTACGTGGGCCCAGTGCGGGTTGGTTTAAGTCACATGTCATCGAATATTTGGTTCTAGGACATGCCAGTTTGCTCACGATGTTTTCCTTCACCCATGGTATAATCATCTAATATATACTGACTTCACCGTTTTGGGAGCAGTGGTGATGTTTTGTTGTAATAATTTACGTTTACGTTTATTTAATTTGAAATAACCTACGACATGTAATTCGCGGCCGTTACCACTGGGCCACCACTGCTCTCGGCAAAGTAAAATATACTGCAAAATATAAAGAGTTTTTGAGGAATTTAATACATTTTATGGCACCCCTTTTTTCCATTGTAAGACGGAACGCACATGTCATTTTGACAAAGTCATTTTGACATAATTATGTCAAAATGACGGAATGCGGGAGCGTAGAGCGTAACAAAGTTTTCCAGAGCGGAGTGGAAGTAACATGTTTTGCATAATTTTAACTCTTGCTCTCTTTTTTACACGTGGTATGTTGAATTGGCCATCTTACTTTATGTCAAAATCACATGGAGGAAACTAGAATTTATTTACAAAACTATGATAAATGTATGGCGAAGAGTGCACTCTTTACGAACACCTCTAATTATTTAATGAATGAATTTGTTGAACAATTTCGTACGAAAATGTCTTTACTAACCCGCACTGATGTTACTGCTGTGAAGTTTTACAAAAATCTTGTGCTAGCCGGTGAGTTTTCAGGTTACAATATTTTCAGAAAAACCAACCAGTTAAATTTACAATAAGTCCCAAATTAACCTATGAACTACAATTTCCAGGCATTGGAAGCACATTAAACATATTCGACAAGGCAACTACAAAATTATTACAACGATTATGCGGATTAAATGGTCAGAAAATCTATGGGTTTGTGCCTGGCCAATGTGGAGACATAATATTAGTTTTTGGAGGCAAACAGTTTACTGTAATATCTATGAATTCTTCTGAAAAGTTACGTGAAGAAAAAGGGCTGTTTCGTAGAGTATTTGAACCAATTGTGTGTGATGACTGGCTACATTCAGCATTGTGGGTTGATGATGAAGTTGTGGCTCTTTTGACAGCTCATAATGAGGTCCAGGTAAGAATTTATTTCACAATCTTAATGGTAAAAATCTGAAGTAAATGTAATTGTGTTGATAACATTATGGGATAAGAAGAATCATTCAAAAAATAGTAAATAAACTTTAGTAAAGTTGAAAAAGTCCATTAAAAATACAGATTTTTAAGATCCTACTTTACGTTTTCTTATTCATATCTGAATATGTACTGCTCTCAGGCTTTTCATGCCGCTGGGCCTGTTCAGCCCACTCAGTTAACTGGGCTGATCCCACATCTGAGTAAGGATGGGCTGTGAGCATATTGATGCAATGTACGGACACACAACCAACGGTGCCCGTCTGGTAAGGTTTGATTATGCTGTCAACACTGTTGCCATGGAGCAGACTTCAACACTTCTATTTACCGGTAATCAATTTGGAACCGTTGGAGAGACTGCAGTACAGCCCAAGACTTGATTGAATCGAAGGCCAGGTCCACAAACGCTAAACAGAGAGGCAGGTTGTACTCTTCGGTCTTCTGTATAACCTGCGTATGTATGTGGTCTACATAGTGAAGCCTTTACGGAATCCAGCTTGTTCGGCTTGTTGAGTTGAGGCTGGAAATCGTCAAACCTGCGCGTGAGACGATTCGTGATGACTCTTGAAAACAGCTTGTACGCATGGCTAAGATGAGCCTATAGTTCTTCAGTAGGGCATTGTCACCCTTCTTGAAGAAGAGTACCACCACACCCCTGAACCATGCCTGCGGCTTTTTCTCCTCAAGTATGACAGAATCAAACAGCTACTGAAGGGCCTTAAGTACTGGTTTTCCACCCGCCTTCAGAAGTTCGGCCGTAATTCCGTCATCACCCGGTGCCTTGTTGTTCTTAAGCTGTTTCAGAGCCATCCTAATCTCATACAGGCTGATGTCCGGAATGTCTTCAGTATAGTGTTGGGTCAATCTAGCTCTAGGGTCATTCGCTAGATTCGCGACGGGTTTACTGGTTGACATCTACAACTGCCCATAGAATCTCTCGATCTCCCTCAGAAGCTCCGGTTTGGCGGATACGATCCTGCCATCATTCCAATAGACAGATCTCTTGCAAAAACCTTGGAGCTTTTTTTCGCTCAATCGCGTCTTAAATACTTTCCGTATTAAAGCTTCGGACAAGGATTTTGAGATCCGTCTATTTAGCTGCTGGTATTTCAACGCATCGTCTAAAGACTGCAGGATCATCTCACGCCTCTCCTTCGCGATGAGCTTGAGAGTAGGATCAGAGAGCTTTTTGTTCCTATCTGTACGGCGGATCTTGATAAACTTAGACCTGACCGTATGGACAGCTTCCACGAACCCATCGCTGTATTCGTCCACGGAGCTCCCTAGGCACTCAAAACGATTCTGGAGTTCGAGGTGAAAGGTCTCGGTGTTTTGGACCTGGATCTGTGCTGGACGGAGCGTGGACTTCATCAGTCGAGACCCTTCAGCTTAACATTAATGTTCAATGTACCTCTTACCATGCGGTGATCGCTCCCGGTTTTTACCGAATTGATCACAGAGACATCATTGAACATTTGCTTCTTGGTTGACATGATGAAGTCGATCTCGTTTTTAGTTGCACCATCGGGGCTTTGCCAGGTCCACTTCCTGTGCTCACGCTTTCTGAAGAAGGAGTTCTTTATATAGAGACCATAAAACTGGCCAGTAGGTGACCCCGGTGGTTCCGACGTCCAACTCCAAATTGCCCCACTTGCGGCTCATCGTCGTCTCGTTTGGCCAGTTTTGCGTGGAAGTCCCCCATGACAATGGTGAAGTGAGTTTTAAAACCATGCATGGCTCTATAGAGATATCGTCATACACGGTTTCTACCTCGTCATCGGGGTGTGCCGAGGTCGGAGCGTAGACCTGTATGAACTTCCGCGAATATCTTGCGGATATTCTGAATATAAGGTACGCCACCCTGGTCGACACACTCAATCTTCATCACGTTGTTCACAAGGGACTTGTAGACGATAAACCCGACACTACTGGGACTGCCGGTCACCCTCTCAGAAATAGAGCGGGTTACCGGATTTGACGATTATCGAGTCCTCCCGCTCGCTTCGGACTTCAGATAACCCTATAATACTCCATCGTAATCTACTCAATTCTTCCTCGAATTCGGCTATCTTCTCGTCGATCCGGAGTGTTAGATCCAGTTGTCGGTGCTTATTGGAGTTGTCGGGTCCACTCCGGGGATTCTTCGCACCCCTTGCCACGCCATTGCCTCGATCGCTCGAGGGCAGACGGGCTGCCGGGCACTCGGGGCCGTTTTTTCTTTGTGCTATTCATTTTGGTTTGCCATAATCGGCGCGCTTGGCAGGCGGGTTGGCGATCGCAGTTTGTTGTTAAAGTGCACAGAGAACGCTGCTGCCCATTCTCTGGTGTGTCACTTGTCGCCTCTTACGACACCCACGGGAAGATATGGGATGGTGAAATTATTTACGTCCGTCACCAATGTCACCATACGGTACTTTGTTTATTATAACTATTAGTTTAAAATTAGTCAAAAATTTTGTCATTGTCATATTACAGAAATGGCACACAAGCACCCAGACACTGATATCTCAACATGCCAGCCGAGACAACTCGATACTATACAGTGGTTTGCTGCTTCCCCTGCAAAATGATGTCTTGGTCATGGCTGGCACTGTGTTCTCTGAGGTCATCATACACAAGTGTACTGGGGATCAACCGCTACATCATTTGAGAGGACATAAGGTAAGTTATTAAATAGTCAAAGTTTATTTTTTTATCAAGAGGTTATTAAAAGTCAAAAGCATTTGATATATCCAATTATTATTATTTTGTTTGATTGGGTTCAAATTCGCGAGCTGGCTGACCAAAACCAGATGTATCCTCCGACTGCACAGCATGATTTTCTTATAGTTTACGTCTTTTTAGTTCGCTTTTTAAGCAGTCGGGTTTTAGATATTTTTCATTAACTTTTAAGTTTACTTTTTTTTCAAATTAGTTTTAACTTAAAAGTTTTATATATTTTTTAAATCAACTTTTATAACCCTTTATTTTGATACGATGGGTTCGGATGAAAATAAAAAATAGGGCCCCCATAATATGGCGCCCAAATCCGCCATTTTTCTATTTCAAAATTTTAATGTATCCTGTGACACTCACAAGGTTAAGACGAATCGATTGACGTAAGAATGATCAACGCCAAAATCGGCCAACGCCTTTGGTCTCTGGAACGCCACATAGGAACAAACATACATATATAGACTGATAAAATCATTACCCTCCTTCGGCAGTCGGGTAAAAAATATGGCTGGATATGCTAATTAGTAAAAATATTACTATATTGGCTGAATTCTGGTCAAAATATATTTAATTTTAGAATCATTGATATGACGAAGAAGTAAAAATATTTTATATGCTTCAATTTGCCTAGTTCAGCCTCAAATGCTAACAGTTTAGTGAAAATTATTGTTATCAATAAATAAAATTATTAATTCAAAGGATGCTCTAAACGAAAAAGATTTTTTTCAGGGAGTAATCTTCTCAATATCCTGTGAACCACATAAGAATATAATAGTAACCACATCAGACGACAGATCAGTCAGGATATGGGTACCCAACACCACCCCAGTACACCCACCTAACACTGCAGAATACTGGGAGACCATAGAGATAGTCTGTAAGCACGAAGTCTATGGCCATTTGGCTAGAGTCATGAGAAGTTGTATAACAAACGATATTATAGTTTCTGTTGGTGAAGACTCGGCTATATGTTACTGGGATTATGAAGGTAAGTTGCTGAAAAAGGCCTTAACCCATCAGAATGGTTGCATATGGTCTGTAGACACTGATGGCCATAGTTTAGTCACTGGAGGAGGTGACTGTGGGGTTATTCTTCATCCTTTAACTGTAGCTACTGATTATTGCCATGACGATATTATTGATATTGGTGTTGCCACTCCCAAAAAGGTTGTATTCACTGCTAGAAAGAACCTCCTTGTTATGGATGAGAATAAATTGATATACTATGATGTTATAAACAAAAATAAAACTGAACATAAGTTAAATCATGAGTCTACATATAAATTGCTAGCACTATCGTCTTGTAAGCAATTAATTGCAGTAGCAGATATGAATGGCAAACTAGATGTTTTTGTAGAAAAATGTAGAGATGAAGCTTTCATTTTAAATGTTATTGACACAAAATTACAAGTAGGAAAGATTTCATCAATGCACTGGGCTGGGAACAGACACCTAGTATTCTGTTCTGGCGATGGCAACATTACTGTCTTAGCGTCAAATGCCGTTATAGTAGAAGATTATGCTAATTTCGTTTTACCAAACTGCAAAGAAAGATGGCTGACGGCCTCTGCAATAGATTTTGTGAATAAGAACTATATATTTGGAGACAGATGTGGCAATGTACATGTTTTTGTAAGAGGCCAAAAAGAACCTGTCAAGAGCTTTCCAAAAGTGCATGGAAGATATGGTCCCACATCTATTAATATAAGAAATAATAATATTATCACTACAGGAAGAGATGGCACTATCAAATATTTCAGCATTAATGACAATACTATTAAATACATGAAAAGTAAAGATCTACCATTTGAATGGGTCGAAAAATTCCTAGATAAGGATGAAAATATAGTTTGTGGATTCCAAGAAAGAGTATTTGTTGTACATAATGTTAAAGATAATAGTAAAATACTAGAAGTGCCTTGTGGGGGTGGACATAGATCATGGAATGCCACCAGGTACTTTGAAAAAGTGGAAGAGGATTATGAAGAATTTATAAAGCTGATTTATTTGAAAAATTCTGACATTAATGTTACAACTTTCCAACTAAGTAAGATCGTATCAAAGAATATGATAAATGGGTCTCATGCTAAAGAAGTCAACTGTTTAAAAGCATATAAAGTTGAAAATGCCACAGTATACATCTCTGGGGGAGAAGACACTACACTGAGAATTTCTAGTGTCGATGCAGAAATGAATTTTAAAGACGAAGTTTGTTTTAAACATTTATCAAGTATCAGAACTTTAAAAACATATCCTTTAGAAGTCAATCATTTGCTAGTGTTATCTGCTGGCGGAAGAGCCCAACTCTGCATAAAAGATGTGAAACTGACCAAAGAAAATAACAAAATCAAAGTATCATCAGAAGAATTAATAGATTACCTAATAAGAGGAACAGATAAAGAAAGAAAAGGTAATCAAACTTGGAGGAACTGTACCCCTGACTTTGATCCTGAAATGAGAATCATGGATTTAGATTTAATAAGGGATAAAGATTCATATATAATTTTCGCAGGCTGTTCAGATTCTTACCTAAGAGTATTTTCCTTCAAAGAAGATAGCAAAAAAGTGGAATATGTTAAAGAATCGAAGTATCACAAAACTTGTATATTGAAAACTAAAGTCATTCAAATACTAAATAAATGTATCCTTATAACTTGTACTACTAGAGGGGATGTAACACTTTGGGATACATCTAACAGAATAGAAGCAGATTTCAAGCCATTTTTCACTACAAAAACTAATAAATCTGGCATAAACAGTATAGCCACCACAATTCTATCAGACAACAAAATACTTATAGCCACAGGTGGTGACGACAATACCATTCATATAAATGCGCTGGCAATACCTGACCAGAATAACTTGACCTCTACAAAAGTACTATGTACTTGGAATAATCCTAACTTCCATAGCTCACAGATAACTGGCTTGTGTCTGGTGGATGACTATCTGATATCCACCTCGATTGATCAGAGGATCACGTTGCTTCGATGGGGGATAAGAGAAGAGGGGATAGAATGCAAGTTTTTGTCACAAACTCACACAGATGTCGCTGATGTTCAAGGGATGGATCTTTTGGATCATAATAGGTATGTTAACAGCTTTTTTAAACCAAATCGTAATAACCTGTATTCTCTGAATGGATAATATAATACTAGCATACAGATTCCTCATCCCATACAAAGAAACCGTGCCGACGTAACTAGCGTTTATCGTCTGATTAAAAGGGTTTACTCGGTTCGTGAATACTTTTTTTTAATACAGCGACGATTTGTTTTATAGTATTTTTTGCACGTTTTTACAGTTTCATTGTACCAATTTTTTTTTTTTTTTTTTTTTTAAATCTAGTGGCTGCTTCAAAATTTAAAACCGCGCCATCTATTGGAATCAATTTTAAATGATCCATTCAAATAATCTTTGAAATGTGAATTAAGAGCCTGATTCCTTAATTTTGCTTAGGAGAGTTAATTAAACAAGAACATACATTTTTTATGATTGTCTGATGAAAACTCAATAACAAACCGAAGCTTACCACGCTATCTAGTGCAATTTATTTGAACTAATATTTTCTTTGTTCGCGTTGGGTTCCCGTGACCAAATCAATCATTAGAAAAAAAAAATGTAATCTGTGTTGAATAAAAGAAAATGATGTTATATCCTGAGTTGCAGTATAATATCTACGTTATAAATTGTTATCTACGAAAAGTCGTGCATGTCTGTTTATTGCGTTTTAGTGTCAGTGGTATCAACCTTGGGGTCTTTAAGTCAAGAATAAATAGGTTACTTATAGTGCTTCACCGTCGACCACATCATTGCTTAACATCGTGTGAGATAGTGGTCAAGCGCGAGCCTATCGTTCGATAAAAAAATAAATGGTGATAACTCAGACTCGAGGGTAGGCGTTCTTGAGTGACACGTGAGGATAGACTGTTTTAAGTGTCTGATACTTGAGGGTAGGCAGTTTTCAGTGTCCGACACTCAATAGTAGGCTAATGGAGTGTCGATGCAATAACATGTCAAGCGTTAAATAGCAGACACAATAGAACAACATTGTCTTTCGCCGATTCAGTCGGACGGACGGTCGACTGGCTAAGTGTGTTGTTATGTTAGATAAGGTTAGGAATATTATAGTACATTATGGTACAATTGTGTAATGTTGGTGATTACCGCTGAGGCGCCATTGAGACCCGAGCCGTTTGGTGAGGGTCTTAAGAGAGCCGAGGACGGTAATCATCAATACACACGTGTATCATACGACGTTTTTCAACACACTTATGAAGAAAATAATATTAAAATAACTGTAATTTCAACAGTGAAAACGAGTTGTGAATTTTTTTTCGCAATGGCGGGAATAAATCATCAGTTTTCCTATGCGCGCGCATCTAACAATGGCGATCGGCCATATAAGGTTTCTTTATTTTGGCTTTTCGCGGATAGCGTTTTAGCCACGTACAAAATGGAGAATTTCAAGTTTTCTTTATTAAAGAGAAAACAAAAGTTATATTTGAGTGAAAGTTTTATTTAATAAACACGTACAAGTTGAAATTATCTATTTAAATACGAAGTTGCATGAAATGAGCAAGCAATAGGTCCATTAATTTATTTGTATTATTGAGCACGATCTTTTTTGTATCGAAACTTTTTTTAAGAACAAAGCAACTCAACCAATAAAAAAAGCTCTATAACTCACTTGTGAACAATAGCAATGAAAAAGTCACAGTTTGATTACAGGTGGTATTATATACCTGATTGCGGTGAAATTAGAGCCACTTTATGAATAAGTGTGTTGAAAAAAAATATATTACCTACAAATTCTAGAATCTTTGATGCCGTTATAATAAAAATAATCTAGTGTTATGATCTGTTATCAACTTCTTCTGTGATAAAAACACTCATTAAGATTTAAATCAGTACAGGTATTACCATACTTCTACTAATTTGCGTTTTAAAATAAGGTCAATTGTTCTTAATCCTAATATCGATTAAATCAGAGTGATTTACATAATCATTTGGGTGTACAACATACCTCTGTCGGCCTGCCCTTACTGGGCATATAAGCCTGTTACTATGTTATGTTAATTCTAATGTAATAAGTGGCAGTGGGCAGGACACATTGCTCACAGAACGGATGGTCGACGAGGTCGAAAAGTACTGGAGTAGCGACCGCGAATCGGCAGAAGTAGCTTTGTAAGTTCTCCCACTAGTGGAACCGATAACTTCATTACCAGTCCAGTAAATGTGGCGACGCTTGGGGGAGGCCTAAGTTCAGCAGTGGCCATCATTCGACTGATATGATGATGATATTTTCTTGGTGGCCCAGTGGCTTAGACCTTGCCTCTCGTGTCGAGGTCGACAGTTAGGTACAGGCTGGTTTTTTTTATTGTAAATTCATAATTTTTTCCATTTTTTTTTATAGGTTTGTCTTTTTAGCTTAACTACCGTGCCGTACGTTTTGTCATACAAACCAAACGTGTATGCAAAATTTTATCTTAATCGGTTGAGGATAACTGCTTTAAAATTCAGTTGCAATGTTTGACCCGAACACACATACATAAATATATTGCAAATTAATAAAAAGCTTGCAAAAAAGACCTGCCCCGCACAAGGACACTGATATCATGATGTCTCTGTTATCAGAAGAGGTACACACCTCTTGTGATAACAGAGACTGTGGTCTTATCATGTGGATTGGGTCCACTCCTGTATATTGATATCTTTTATTATTATCTGTCAACTGTCACCATACGTTAACATAACGCTATTATTATCTATACTGGCTAGAATCCTATATCATCATCATTTCAACCGCAAGACGTGCACTGCTGAAAATAGGCCTCCCCCAAGTGTCGCCATGTCAATTGGTCCTATGCATCTCGCATGAAGCGAATTCTTGCAACCACATCCAGAATCCTATATATGTGATCTTATTTCCCCACTGCAAAAAAGTCAAATTGGCACTTGTTCTGTTTCGAACCCACAACCTCGTGTTTGAGAAGCAAGCACCGTAATCATAGGGTCATTCATTATCATCATCATATCACCTGAACGACGTCCACTGCTTGATATAGGCCTCCCCAAGCGTCGCCACAATGACCGGTCTCGCCGTCCCGCAACCAGCGGATCCCCGCAACTTTCACCAGGTCATCGGTCCACCTGGATGGAGGCCTTCCAACGCAACGTCTTCCGGTTCGCGGTCGCCACCCCAGAACCTTTCTGCTCCATCGGCCATCCGTTCTGCGAGCAATGTGCCCTACCGATTGCCACTTAAGTTTGGCAATAGCATAGCCCTCTCAATTGCCCTTTGAGTGACTGTAAGCTTTCTGATGAGGCTTATTGTAAGCGACCACGTCTCAGAGCCATATGTCATCACTGGCAACACTAGTCCTAGACTTTCGTCTTGAGACACTGTGGTAAGTTGGACGAGAAGATACCGCGCAACTTCGCGAACGCTGCCCAGCCGAGTTGGATTCGACGGTTGACCTCTTTCTCGAAATTGGCCCTACCCAACTGGATCGTTTGTCCAAGGTAGACATAGTCGCCCACAGTTTCGAGTTTCCGATCTTGATAGAAGTGGGTGTAACATGGCCATTCAACATCACCTTAGTCTTGTCCATGTTCACCCTAAGACCCAATCTTTCGGAAGCTCTACTGAGGTCATCGAGCATTGTACTGTGGTCCTCCATGGTCTCAGCCATAACCACTTCGTCGTCGGCAAACCGTCGTGAGTGATGTACTCGCCATATGAGATGGTACTGGGCCAATACGACATTCCAATAGAAAGTAAAATATTTTTTTAAGGCTTAATATTTTTTGCTCAAGACGTTTTGGAAATCCTTTATTGTTCGTGCTAAGGATTGCACTTTTCTGACGGAGTCTGTGTCCTAATGAGCTATAACGGTCACGTTGTACGTGCTCCATCTTCGACCACATCACCGTTTACTAAAATATGAGATAATGGTCAAACGTGAGCTAATCCATAGTAGAACTTGTTCCTTTTTCGCATTTATTAACCTTATACATCTTCTTTCAGCGATTCGATAACAGTATGCGTCTTCGGAAAAGGAATGGAAGTAATAGCTGTACCGAAAGTTGGCGAATAATCTCGTGTGATTGAGTCACGGGCGGGCTGCTGCATATGAAGAGATGACGTCACCTATAGGTAAGAATTATAAAAACTTTAGTATGACAAAGTTCAAATTCCATTGCAAACCACACTACAAGTATCTTTAGGGCCTTTTTAACGCAAATGGTCACATAAAAATCAACTTCAAATTCACAAGGCTAAAATCGATACTTGAGTTGGTGGCGATGGATGGAATTGCCTGATGGATGTAATAGTAAAAACTATAAAAGATGTGGAGCAATTAATCATGTTAATGAAGCCTTTGGTAATAATAATTATTGCACTTTACGAGATTTAATTTCGTGGTTGAATGAAAATAGTAATGAAAATTACATTTCCAACTGAATTTCTAAAATTCCTCGGTAAAACAAATGTTGACTTCGGTATTAGTGTTTGCTATTATTGCAAAATTAGCACAACATGTGGTTCACGGGACCACGCCTACACCAATGCGGGAATCAAAGTCCCTTTTTAATGAGGTGGGTAGAAGAAAATTTTGCGAATGCGGTTTTAACAAGTAGGTCGGCCACTAGGGTCGTTAGCGCTACTGCTGAACATAAGGTCCTGGGTTCGATTCCCTGGTCGGTCAGTGTTATTGGGTTTTTCCATGTGGAATATCTCAGTAGCAGCCCAGAGTCTAGATTTGAGCCTTGCTGATGGCAATGGAAGGCAATGGTGACCCAGTGATACTGGGCACGACTTACAAGTGTATGTCGTGGGTTCGAACCAAAGCAAGCGCTTTACTTTGTGTAAATTATAAGCAGTGGCTCTCAAAACGGTAAAGGACAACATCGTGAGGAAACCGTCCTAGATCCAAAAATTCGAAGATATGTGACATCCATTAAACCGCAATGGGCCTGCGTGGTGGATTATGGCTCATTCCCTCTCACAGAGTCCTCTCACAGCTGTGGGAACATTAAAAGATTGAAGATGATGATTGCAATAAGCTCGCTCTCTGTTACATGGGACTTAAACATAACTGGCGGAATGTGTGTGTACTTTAGGTGCGGGTCTGCCTACCCCTTCGGGGAATACTGGCGTGATGTTATGTTATCATTTATGGGACAAGAAGGCATTGTAATTTTTCCGACGTGTTTCATCATTCTATGCCAAACATTATGGATAAGTCAATCTAATATTGCAGAATATTAGATTGATTTATCTATAAAGTCTAAAACACTAAACGAAGCAATTTTCTTGTTTTTAACCCCCGACGGAAAAAGAGGGGTGTTATAAGTTTGATGTGTGCTGCTGTGTATCTGTGTATATGTGTGTCTGTCTGTGGCATCATAGCGTCCAAACGGGTGAACCGATTTTGATTTAGTTTTTTTTTTGTTTGAAAGGTGATTTTGTCGAGTGTTCTTAGCTATGTTTGAATAAAATCGGTTCAGCCGTTAAAAAGTTATGGGCGTTCCACTGTTTGAATCGGGGTGTTTTCGCAAAATATCGTGTCATAATTACGTGTTCAATAGATTGCCGATCGAATCGTATCTACTACTATATAAATTAATGGATAAAAATGTGCCGGGGGTTTTATAAATTTTGAAATTTTACTTGTGTCAGTTTTTATCGTGTTTCAATAAAAACTTATCTCGTCAGCAGTAGCTGTCAGAAATCCCACGGCTTTAAGTATGTTATCTTAAAATTTGTCATAAGCGCTTCTTGCATTACTATCAGGCAATGCAGCTGTTATCCAGAATTCCAGACATCTTGATAATTATCATGATTTCCACAATTTTATACGTAGAAAAAATCATAAAAGACTTTTTGTTTAACGCATAGAAGAGTAATGCCTTCTATACTGTCGACATACCAAAAGATCTAGGTAAAATTGAATTCCTTGAACTTTTTTATTAAATGTGAAAGGCAAAATAATTAAAAGTAAAATAGATATGACTAAAGCAATTACTCCTCCTAATTTCGAATAGTTTATTTGTTCAAATTATTGACAATGTCTATCTTAGAACAAAAAATTAAACTATTAAATTCTTAAAATGATAGAAGTACTGTTTGAACTTCTTTCATAGCCTTTTTAAGTTGCGTTACCTCAAGGCACTCACTTGGGACCTAATTTGTTTATGGACATCGAGGGAATTGATTGATGGTACAGAATGAATAACATATTACTACCGCTTTTCCAAAACTACAATTTACAGTTATAGTGATCAAAACTCTTTTTGTTTAAAGAAATACTTAAAAAAGTAGTTTCTAGCATTTTGTAAACCACTTATAGATAATTGAAACTACGCTACTCGTATAAAACAATAGGAGACAGAACACAACTAATTAAAGTGAACTTGATAAGCACCATTAATTTAATACAATTCGCATTGTATTCAGGTTCAGACTAAGATATCATATCTAACATTATTGCTTTTCTTAACACTACTGCCGGCAGAGTATATTGTCGTGTAGAAAGAAGCATAAAACATTGGCGATGTTATGAAACAAATTTTAAGTGTAATATACAAAGTACCGCAGCAACAAAATGTTCTGCCGATGAAAAAAACTACCTAAATATTTTAAGAACGCGCACTTCAAGGTATGTTTATTTTTATTTATATGGTTAAATTATATGTCGCAAATAATAATGTGTGTGTTATATATGTCGCAGCCACCTGATTGAACGCCTAGGCCGTTCATTAAATGGCATCCAATTGGATGCCTAGGCCGATAGTTATAAAATAAATAAAATAAAACGTTTAATAAGTTCGCAAATTGATAGGCAGCCCATTAAAGATGACTGACCAAGACGCAGCCAAGTAATTCAGATTTAGTTCATTTTTTCCACTTCGGCGCTAGTAGTCTCCAAAACAAATATAATGTCAAAAGCGCAAACCGTGAATGTTATTTTTCGTTCTTTTGTTCAATTATAAGTTAAATTAAAGTGCGCCTCGTGCCTTTGCCTGTTCAGGCAACAGACTCCCCAAATCTGTTACCCGCAGGCCACATCCTATGGCGGCTGAAGATCGTTTCGCGCCTACCGCGGATAGTCAGTGTATTCTCCCACTCCCACTCCGCCGCTTCCTTTGCGACCATGCAGAAGGAGGCGACGCGACGCGGACGGCGTCCCACGCGTTCTCGCTTCCAATTAGGGATTGGACCACGACCGGAAGCGAAAGACCGCCGCGACGAGGTCACAGCGCTTCACTGCCCAAGTTGGGCACTCTTCAAGACTGTCGAATAGTACCTCCCTAATGTGCCCAAAAGACCGGCAGCATTGCATTATCGTAACTAGTTACAACTTAGGGAAAAAATACATAAACTAACATTCTGTTTCCATTCAAGAGTAGGGTCGTAGCGGTATCGGCACTTGTTATAATTAGATCTTCAACAGATTAGATTAGATACTTGTAACACTATATAACATGACACGGCCGTAGCTGGCATTTGTTAGTGTGATTGTGACTATCTGTGATATAATTGTGAGTACTCATGCTATGCTATTTTGTTTTATATGTCTTACGTTATTTTGAGTTGCGTAACAATATTACTATCTAGTTACTGAAGCGGATATCTTAAAATTTGTGTAAAGTTTAAGTACAACTATATGTTGGATTGAAACCCTTTACAGCTTAAGACCACGACACCCGCCAACGACCTTGAGGGTACAAAACGCACTCTCGCTTTACACCCGCCGCCGCGCGCTAGTGGGGTAGTTTTTGAGTACTTTTAGAACTATTATTTGACTAAAAAAAAAACACCATAGATGATAATTTAGATAATTAAATTGTCTTTGTGATAGTGACAATTTCATAAAGTCAGCCCGGTGGTTTTAGCGCGGTTGTCGTTATTATACCTTTACAAAATTACACTAGAAAATGGACTAGAATAACATATTTGTTTTTTTTTTTTTATATGACTTTCCGTTTAGAAGATGTTCATTTTAAAATCAATTACATTGGGTTATCTGTACCTTAACATCAATCCTGCAGTCGAATTTTAGAGAAACTATGCGAACGCAGTCGGGAATGGTTTGGTAGCAAGCATACGGGATATCTATATCTAAGAGCGTATATTTCCAGTATGTATTTATAAACCGACAAACGCTTTCTATACCGACGTCGTTTTGCTTATCGTATTTCAGGCTGTCTAAAGTATAGTAGTCCAAGTTATAGAGCATTATGACATTTGATCCCTGCACTCATTTCTCATCATCATCTTCCCTCTCTCATCACTTTACTTGTAGACGGCGCAATATGTTTTCTTCTCCCATTCTCCCCTGCACTTGCTTCTATATTATCGTAATTAACAAACGATAATTATTTACGAGCAATAATTATCGTAGATGTGATTCAATCAACATAGAAACAATCACTAGATTGCTATCACTGATGCTTTGTTATTATTTAGCGTCGTCATATTATGTAATGATTGATCGTCTACTTATCTCATCTCAATAGGTTCTGTATCTTTATCAGATCAATTGACGTCAAGTAGACAGATGGTATCTTTTGAAAGCCCACCATGGTAGTTTCCTTAAACATATTTGATACCTACATAATGTCGTTAGCGTTTTATTGCTTTCATCTACATTTATTCTTACTCAATCATTACCCGGCTGCCAGGAAAGGGTTATGTTTTTTTCGCGTATCTTATATGTATGTATGTAATATTCTTTATTACCTCGTATTTTTCAAACCGCTTGACGGATTTTTATAATTAGGACATCATTAGATAGGTCTTGGCCGCCAAAGTGTTCTCAGATAAGTGCCGAAAGGAACATGGCGGATTTTGGGCGCCATATTGTAGGGGTTGTAATTTTTTTTTCTTCGGAACCCATGGAGTGGGGTATCAAAATGAAGGGTTTTTGGAGGTGATTACAAAAATACATACCACTTATATATTTAAAAATCATTCGATAAAACAGTATAACTAAAAAGATGTAAATAAAAAAAGTTAATACAATCAAAAAAACCCGACTGTAAAGATGTAAACAAGAATAAAATCATGCTGTGCAGTCGGAGGATACATATTCGCGAGCTGGCTGACCAAAACTATAAATATCCTCCGACTGACGCATTTCCTTGTGTTACCTTGTTATTGATTGTTATCTTAGTTCACCTCGTAGGTCTAATGGTTACAAGCGCTACTGCTGAGTATGAGGTCCGAGGAGATTCACGAGTCGTGCAATGTGGCTGGCGTGATGTTATG
Source organism: Anorthoa munda (assembly GCA_945859665.1). Lineage (NCBI taxonomy): Eukaryota > Metazoa > Arthropoda > Insecta > Lepidoptera > Noctuidae > Anorthoa > Anorthoa munda. The sequence goes on along the minus strand of OX243911.1, from coordinate 28,671,357 downwards.
TTATGTTTCCAAGTTAAAACTCTTTTCGGTCGGTGTAGAAGACCAGTGCCTATTCTATACCTCCTTGAATCTGAATAATTTAATACAGCTTTGACCTGTCTACAGATGCTTGTAAGCACCCCCGGGGTTCTTGCAACAAGAGGTTTACAAATTGTGCCCCATTAAATATACGTTTGATATGTGAACGCAAAATCCAACACAAAATATTTCCTCAATACAAATATACATAGAATGAGGAAGTTCATAGTAGAACCAAGGTCACCGCCATAATTTTTGGCGTGGAAACAAGTTGAACGTAGTCATCTTGATTTGTAAGCGAGTTTGATTAGTTAGCTCGTCTTGTTGTTTTGTTTTATTTTGAGCCGTTTTTAACAACCGAAGGGTAAGAGCGGTTTTTAACCCCCGACGGAAAAAGAGGGGTGTTTTAAGTTTGACGTGTGTTGTTGTGTGTATGTGTGTCTGTCTGTGGCATCATAGTGCCTAAACGGATGAACCGATTTAGTTTTTGTTTGAAAGGTGACTTTGTCGAGAGTATTCTTAGCTACGTTTGAATAAAATCGGGTTAGCCGTTCAAAAGTTATTCGAATTTTACTCTTTGTATCTGGATTTTTTCGCAAGATATCGTGTCATTATTAAGTATTTCGATATATTGTCGATTGAAGCGTGTCTGCTACTAGCTATATTATAAATGTAGTTTAAAAAAGCATGAAATAAGAAATTCAAATCGGGGTTTTTTTTTAATTCGTAATTTTATCTTGTATTTCTTTCTTTTGAATACTTGCGGTGGACCACTTTCACACCTAAAGTGACAATGGTTGAAGGCCCTTTTTAATAATAATTTCAAATTTCGGTTAATGCGTTTTTTAATCAATTGTTAGCCTCATAAAAGGTTAAATAACTTGTAGAGTTCATTATTTGACCATTGGTTAGGCTAAAAATAATGAGAAAAAACCTGTCACCGAAATTAGAAACCATTGATTCTACGTTTGATGTGATCATCATTTGTAGTTATGATTGGGGGAAGTCCTATTCTCATCATGTCTTTCCGGTATCATTAAGTTAATTGTTATAAAATTCTTGTTGTTTCGCGGAACTTATAAAACAACCAGTAGTATTTCAAGTTTGAGTTGGTGTTGACGGCATTTGAGGGGTTTTTTCCGATTTGTGTTGGTTTCGAAATAAAGGTTACAGTGAATTTTAAAGAGGCAAATGGCGTAATAACAAATTCATGCAATTTGAACCAAGGCCTTCCCTATGAGCAGCCTCGCCATACCATAAAACCTTTGAACCGCAGTTAAGTTTTCTACGTAATGGTAACTACGTTTAGTGACGTACCTTATAAGGTTTCATACGTAGGTAAGTGTGTAATAGCTCCAAAAGTGTACTGGATTTTTTGTATCAAATACTCAAGTAAGTCCCAGTTATTTTTAAAATAAATACTTGAATTCGTAAGTCAAAAATATTACTGGCTTCAAACTCGCATCTTGATTAAGTAGTGTGCAATTTTATCTTTACTCAATTGAGCCGGAGTTTTTTGCCGTAATTAATGAGTTAGTCTGACCTTGTGTTGTCTACAACCATGTGAACTGATGACAGTTCTAGTAGATATTTAAATGTTTGTAGTGTTATTTACTTTTGTGTTATTTATTTATTTACTTACACGGATTATTGATCTAACATCTGTGACGCTTAAGGTATGATTCCGAACCACGCTGCATGCAGAAATGCTGCCGCAGCAGTGCTGCCGCGACACTACTGTTCCCCGTACAATTTCTATAAGCTTATATGAGATTACATTCCGAGCTAGGCAGCAATGTCGCGGCAGCAATGTAGTAGACATTGCGTGTCGCGGCAGCACTGCTGCGTGCAGCGTGGTTCGGAATCATACCTTTAACGTCCTTAGTTTCTCCTACTGGCACTTGAGAGTACCCTGAGATTTTATTGCAACTATACAGTTATTTTATTTAGAATACTTACAGCTACAAAAATGCTTAGTCATTATAATAAAAATAAGACCAATTATGAGTGTTCACTTATAGAAAAAAAAATTATAAAGTTTTAAAGGCAAACGGTACTAAAGTCGTCACAATCTAAGAAGTCCGTTGACGTTTCTCATTTACATGCTGCGATAACTTTGTACGTAAGAAATTGAAAAATCTTATTCATAATTCTAATTAATTACTATGTTATCCATACACTATAACAACGAGTATCATTTGCAAGCATCAAGTTTAATTATTATTGAGTATTTTTATAGCTGTCAAAACGGGCCTTTTATTTTTTATCAACAAAAATAGTCACAAAAAAAAACATATTGGTACTTATAATAATAGATAATCCTTGAGATTCGAATGCCTTCGTAAAACTTATCGCATATACCTACTTCTTTTTAATTTCTAATATTAAAGAGGTAGATATTATAAACACATAAAAGTAAGCAGGTACCTGTTACTAAGCAGGTGTCCGCACGCTGCCACGTATGGTGTGAACACTGGCACGCGTTAGCACTCACCGCGAACCTGCCGCGGCTGTCTGTCACCGGACCCTCCTCTGGGGAGTACCCCCTATCACCGGTGCACCAGAACACACTGTACGCCGTGACCACCCCAGGGACTAAACCAGCACATGGGCACAAGACGACCCCGTGTATGGCACCCTTGGTCCCTCTGTGACGGGTCAGGTCAGTGGCCCCGTCACCTACCATTTTTCGGCCGCAGGGGATAGGGAGAGCGGCCAACACTATACCGGCACTCCTGCTCTCCTGCGGACCCACCGCGTCCGCCATCAGACGGTGGAGATCCCGTCCAGGCCGCGGAAGGTAGGGAGAGCGGCGCATCGTAATACTTCTCGGCACTCCTCTCCCGCTGCAGTCTCCTACCCTCAGCCGCGATGCCTCCCATACGACATCGCGGCCCGCCTAGTTGCGATGTTGCCAACCTACTTGTGGGCTGCTATGTAGTCGTCGGCATAACGGCAAAGCCCTGACGAGAGGTCCCTCCTCAGTCCTCGGGTTCCTCTTTGCTTTACCTTGGGTGACCAATCCACGGCTACTGAGCCCCCCCGCCTCTACAATGCGGGAACCCACCGGGGGAGAACGCTGTATGGTGTGTCAATATTAAATATCAATCAATCTCAGTGCCCCAGCACCTAAAAAGCCGGAAAAGTTTTCTAGGATGCGTCCCAAGTAACACAAAAGTGCTGTATAGTAGCTGAATCACTGTCTACAATAGAATCCTAAGCTGAACAAGCCTTCTGAATAATAGCATTAAAGGCGCTGTTTCAGCTGATATAACTCTGGTTTGGGCACAAATTAAACAGCTGTTAGCTGAATAACTGTAACTATTTGCATTATATCTGCATTATTTGAGCATTATTAAAGGTAACAGTCATCCCAAGAGCTGAATATTGACTGATTATTAGAGTATTTGTTACCTTTTATATAGCACAATGGCGGATTAATAGAGTTATGGTTACCTATTTTTCAGCACAAGGTACACACCAGAATATTTATAATGCTTCTTTGGAATTGAAAATTCACAAGTGGCAAAATTGTGAATAGTTTTCACCCTACTCCTTATTATTTTGATATGTTGTTTCTGTTAAACATTTTGTGGTGAAATAGACAAATATTGTTTTCCGTAACAAAAACTTTGCTTTTTCCTCCTGTGCGTGAAATTCGAAGGGGAAAGAGAGTTTATTGTCAAATAGTATATGAATATAGGTGAACATTTTCACGCGCTCTCAAAATATCACTGTTTACTTGAAAGTTATAGTATAAAATAAGTTGATGATATATTATAAAAAATAAATAATTTTATTTTGCATTTGTAATTTGACAATAAGCTGTTTGCGTATAAAATCATTAGATTTTCTATTGAAATCCAGTTGTTATTTAACAAAGAAAAAATGTTAATATATTATTTTACATAGGTTAGAACCTAAAAAATGGCAGACAAGCAATGTGCACTGTATTAAACACAATTAAGCGGTATGTGCTGTTTAAGTATCCACTATTGGTACATAAATCAGCAACGAGCTGATACGAGTAGTTCTTGTGTGAATCAAGTCAGCCACAGATTCCTGTAAAGCTTGATATTGGGCAACATGTACGCAAATATTGTTGGTAATCATCAGTGAACCACTAAAGTGTCAGCAGGAATTCTAGGGATCCATGGATTTATTTTACAAAATTATACGTCTGTTGTGTCAATCCTTTTATGTTATTTAGTTACCTACATCATCCCAAGAAACACTCCTCCGATTTTCGTAATATTTTTTTGCAAACTGGGGTGCTGAAAATATAAGTCTACAAGATCTTATTTAACTGCATTAGTAGATTAATTGCCGACGCTAGTACACATATTCAGCTCTAACCGGGTTCATAGGTAACTTGTGAGCTAATTTATAGCAGTTTGCTATAATTTAGCATCATATAAGTTCACCCATAGTGATAATGTGGGCTATATAAGTGCTATTATAAGATTGCGTGTAACAAGCTGATTAACACTACTAAAGTTCAACTATGTGCAGCAAGACGCATTATATCATTGTTAATTGAAGTCACAGACTAACTGATTGCATTATAGTAGCTCACATGTTCTTTCTTAAAATGCAATCGGTCTAAGGGTACACTTATGGCCTTCAATTCAGAATATTGCTGAGTTAAAGTCCATAAAAATGCTTAATTGCAGCTTACAGTACTAATACTGAACTGCATACCTATATTAACGCTTGCAGCATTACAGTGTTGTCTCCGTGATGCATAAAAGCATTATTATACAGACGAAAGCGTAATTTTCAGCTATTGCAGTTCGAGTGTACTGTAATAAGTCTTCATAAATGCTAAAGTTACCGATGTTACCCTTTGTGACATCCTATAATGCAGTTTTGTGCTACTTGGGGTGGGTCTATGTGATGGAAACTCCTCTTCGGCGAGATGCGACTTTTGGCGAGAGAAACTCAAGCCTCCTGAAATTTCATTGGGCCATCGGAGAGCCTTCCGCCTGGTCACACTGGAAAACCCTAAATAGACTCCGCACTCAGGTTGGCCGCAGCAAGGACAACCTCCACAGGTGGGGGTTCTTTGATTTATTTTTTATTTATTTATTTATTTATTTATTTATTTTTAAGGAAAGCTTACAGACTAATGTAACAATAAAAAAATCGTAGGTAAGGAAAATGGCTAATTACAAGCTTCCACACGTATACATCGCGTTACAAATAGTCGCGATACACAGAATAAAATAATAACAATAGGTAGACAAAGATTAAAAAGGAAAGATAGAAATAACAAGATTCGTGCAACATTTAAATAATATAAATATGATTTTTTTCATTAAATTAACAAAAACTATTTTGCACTCACTTCCGACTGCCGTTAAAATATTCTTTGCTCAGGACTTTTCTAATTTTGTGTGCGCCGGTGCAGAAGAGATCGATTTCCAAGTGTGTTGGCAACCTATTGAAAGCTACAACGCTACGTATACAAAAAGCGTTACGCCTGTAGTTTGTAGATGCGCACGGTGCCTCAAGCAGAGGCCGTGTTCGTAGGCTGCCTTGGTTAGTACGAAGAAGTATTTTGCTGAGTAGTTCGGGACAATCCACCGAGCCGTTTGCTATGTTTGCCAAAAAACATATGTCATTAATGTTACGTCTCACGTGCAACGGTAAAAAATGGTATCGCTTACAACGGTGTTCGTAGTCTACTGAGAATTGCTTCGCCTTAAAGTCTAAGAATCGCAAGAATTTTCTCTGAACGGCTTCAATACGAGATTTGTAGATCTCGTATTGAGGGTTCCAAACTTGAGAAACGTACTCGAGGTGGCTGCGCACGAGGGAACAGTAGAGGACTTTTACAGGTTTTAGAGACCGAAAGCTTGAACAAGCTCTAATAATAAAACCCAGAGCCTTGAGCGCTTTCCTGACAATGGTTTCTATATGATCATCAAAAAGTAATTTGCTGTCGTGGACTACACCGAGATCTCTGATGTTACTTGCCTTACTTATGTACGTACCGTCTAGTGTATAACCCGAACCAATGGTAGTTCTCAGACGAGTAAATACTACATGAAAACATTTAGATACGTTTAATTGTAATTTATTGGTTTTGCAGTATGATACGAATCTGTCAAGGTCCAACTGAAGTAACTCAGTATCAGATACTGTACGTACAGACTTAAGGACCTTCATGTCATCTGCGTATAGCAAAATATGTGAATTTAAAAAGCAGTTTTTTATGTCCGAGATGAATATAGTGAACAATAACGGCCCCAATATTGATCCTTGGGGCACTCCTGATGGGACAGTTTTCCATCCGGACGTGTATCCACGTAAGACCACGGCCTGTGTTCGGTTATCTATATATGACTTAAACCATCGAAATAAATCACCGTGTATTCCTGCAGATGATAACTTCTGAAGAAGCACGCGGTGATCTATTCGGTCGAAACACTTGCTGTAGTCCGTGTAAATAACATCGACCTGACATCGTTCTTCCATCCCACTGGTTATTAGTTCGTTGGACAGTACCAGGTTCGAAGCAGTTGATCGTTGTCTGAGGAACCCATGTTGTTCGTCGCCAAAGTGCCGTTGCAAAGCTGAATAGACTACTGTATGTACCACTCGTTGATGGCACTAGTCTTCAGTGCTTGTGCAGCATCTCACCGCAGACCATGGCCCATCTCACGGAGTGCGCAGCATGCCCTGTCACCTGTACGTACGAAGACCTTATGACTGCGTCACCGAATGGTGTTGCCGTGGCTGAATTCTGGGCCAAACACAATATTTAACTTTTTATATTTGCCATCGACACGCTAAGAAGAAGAAACAAAATAATCATTTTACTAAACGCTTTGATATTGGCAGATGAAATTGCAGTTCACTTCAAACTTACTCCACCTAAGTTTTCACAGTGAGCTGTATACCTACAGAATAGACCAGCAGGGAATTTTCGCCCTTGCGGTAACCTGCTTACGTTTCCGTGCTGACAAACCATGACCACTCACAAATAATGACTCAATTCAATCACAGAACAAAGCTCAACACCATTGCTCAACACCTGACTTTTCCTCATCGTTCTGATCTCAGTAGAAACGCGTAGCTATGACGTCATGAACGGTTTCCCCGAGCTCAACGTTACAACTATTCATAGAATCTTCCTGAGGATAATCTTAAGCTATATTAACGAAGTTTTCTTCTTCAAGTTCGGAGTCTTGCTTCTCAGTTCGAAGTTCTATAACAAAATGATTTTCCATAATCATAACTTACCGTTCTTAACAAATGTTGTTATTTTGAGCTTGGCGTCTTTTAAACCGGTAATTTGTTTGTTTATTTTTGATCAATAGTTTCTATCTTTACTTTACTGCTATTGCGTTCCAAAACTTGCTAATTATTAAATAGTAACCCTTTGATATTTTTTCGCATATCTATTTAGGATCGACTTAATTTAACTACTTCTAAAATACTAATTTCCTTAATGAATTTATAATCCTAAATAATAGGGCTGATTAATAACAGCTCCAAAAGTTCTTCAGTATGTTCTAAATATCTTAGGCTCCGACCATTTACTTCTTTTTCCAACACTACAGGATATCTAAAGTCATTAATACAATTTAAGTTCCGGTTCCAGAAAACCGGCACCTCTTTTATCAACACACATTATGATTGTTGTTATTTAGGTCAATTTATCACAGCTGAAGATATAGCAAAGTACAATATTTTTTTGTCATCGAGGTGGATCGTTCAAAAGTCACCTGGACTTTTAGAAAAATATCAAGGGGCGTGCACAGCACATAAGATACAGAGAACAAATAGATAAACCAATAGTGATTAAAGCTAATAGTGATTTTTCCACAAAAGCCAAGTTGACGTGACCAACCAAGTCTTAGTAAGCCAGTCAACTACAAACCCAGCCTTCATTTCCAGATGGGACCCGTGGTGGAGCCGGTGACTGAGCCGGTATGGCTGGGTGAGGGTCCGCACTGGGACCATGCGGCGCAGGCGCTGTACTTCGTTAGCATCTTCGACGGCACCGTGCACAAGGTGAAGGATGGCAAGCATTATAGAGCTAAATTGGGTAAGTCGTTTTTGTCAAAGAATTTAACTCGCCCATAGGGGCGAGTTAAATTCTTCCCGGCGTTTCTTTCCGGGGGCGAGTTAATACCCTGATAGCAGGGTCACAGGGCGACCCAAGTAAATGGACCCCGAGCCTCCTGTTCCGGTATGCTAAAAAATTAGAGAACGTAGGATGCATGAGCTTGAGAAAAGAGTTCTAAAATTTTAGCAATCCGCTTTTGAAAGGTTATTTCATCTTTCCAGTTGCCCATCCACACAGAAATGGGTGATACTTGGCCGACTTATAAAGAAAATAAATAAGATGCTAAAGCGAGTAAAGCGAGCTTATACATTTCTGGCCTTTTCTCGTTATTCACCGAAGGGATAAAGCAGTGTCTCATGTCACGGGCGCAGTATTGAATCCAGAGCGTAATGAAGGATTCTAGAATTAACTCTCGTGAGGATCGCGAGAGCTGAAGGGAGGTTAGAGTTTAACTCACTAGCAAAGGAGTTAATACTAGAAACTTGACCGCATCGAGGTATTCAAGCAGTTACTGGTCTTTCTCTGAGCGATAACCAGACACTGTACCCCCCAGGGCTTCAAGAGCTCTGGTAGGTACAGTGAGAGCTCACGGTAGCGGTAGGAACTGTGGGGTATTAATCGGTTGGAGTCTGACATAACCCTCCGTTTCCCCAGACGGTGGGACTCCAAGAGTATTTCTCCACAATAAAAAAAGACACACTTTAACTGAAAAACACACTTTTCACATTCCAGATGGCATGCCGACCTTCATAATCCCAATCGAGGGTAAGCAGAATCACTTCGTCGTAGGTTTGAACCGGAAAGTGGTGGAGATCGAGTGGGCCGGCGGAAATGACGGAGCTAAAGTGATCAAGACCATCGCAGAGGTGGACAATGACAACCCTAAGAACAGGTTCAATGATGCTAAAGCGGATCCTAAGGGAAGACTGTTTGCTGGTGAGTAAAAGAAGGAAATTGCGATTTTTGGTGTAAGTACAAGACCCCACTGCCTCGTTGGTCTAATGGTCGCACTCCCAAGTATGCTGAGCATGAGGTCTTCGGTTCGACTTCTGAGTCGGGCACAATGTTATTGGGTTTTTCCATTTGCCATTTCTCAGTAGCAGCCCTGAGCCTGGCGGTACAACTTTGCCTAACCCATCGGACAATATAGGCGTGATGTTATTTAAAAACACCTTATTACAAAGAACGATGACAACCACCAACCAACTAATACAACTTTACTTTTTGTTAACGCTAAACCTGAAAAGGGATAATTTTATTCATAAAAACACTTATGAGATCAACTAGAAATTGACAAAAACATAAATTGCCCATACATATTGTTCAATTAGATTTTGATTGACAATATGCTCTTTTGACAGCTACAATCTAGTGGTCTTTAGGTCAAGAGTGAATGGGTTATTTCTAGGCATGCATGTTTCACCGTCGACCACATCATCACTTACCATCAGGTGAGATATTCGTCAAGCGCGAGCCTAAAGAAAATAAAAAAATACCGGTCAAGTGCGAGTCAAACTCGCGCATGAAGGTTCCGTACCCAGGGTGGCGTCAACTATGTATGTATGTGGAACATCCTTTAATTTTCAACATTTTTATTTTTTGGAATGTTTCCTTTATTTGTGCTGTAAGACCTTACTTTTTGTCAAATTTTGCAATTCTAGGTCAACTATCTTATAAGTTTTCGACCCAAAACTTATAGGGTACTTCCGGTTGACCTAAACTGTAAATTTTGGTTAAAAGCCAGTTCTTACAGCACAAGCAAAGGTTCCGAAAAATTTAAAATGTTGAAATTTAAGTTAATTTTTGGTACAAAAGGTTGGTAGGGGCAAATTTAGATTTTCGCGAAAACTTGTATTTCGCGAAAATCTAAATTTGCCCCTATCTTTTTATCGTGTTGACTCAGGCCACGCTGGATGGGTCGCGAATGTCATGCATAGCAGTTATCGCGGCCCACCCATCAAGGCGAAAGTAGGTGCACAGGCGGAGTTTTTAGTGGGTGCAAGCCCCACAACACACATAACCGCGGCGTCTCCCCGGACGGCGCGGTATGCGTTATGCGTAGGTATGCGTTTCACTAATAGGGACTATATACCTCAGTATCTGGTATAAATTTCAACTTGTTAGGTCCACCCGTTCCTGAGAAACCCGGTGGTGACACACGGACAGACAGACGGACAAGAGAGTGATCTTATAAGGGATTCTTTTTTTACCTTTTGTGGTACGGACCCCTAAAAAGGTTAATGTTTGAGCTGACATATGTTAAATTACAGGCTGGACGGAGAGTGACCTTTTCCCAATTCTTTTGTAGTGGGCTTCAAGTCTAGCCAGATGCATCTGAATGACTGGTATTCAGCTTACATGTTTTGCCACGGGGTCTCATTGCTAAGAAAGAAAATTTGGTTCAAATAAATCTCACTAGATGGCGCGATATGCACCTACATCTGTTATTGAATGTGTGTAAAATTAAAATTTTCTGGAATTGAACATAAGAATTGTATGTTCTTGTTTAATCAACTCTCTTAAGTACACAATTATGGAATATTGGGTTCTTAATTCACATTTCAACGAATATTTGAACGGATCATTTAAAATTGATACCAATAGATATAATCTGTGGTTTTGCTAAACGTATTCTGTATTTTCTTCAAGGAACCATGGGCCATGAATACGAGCCGGGCAAGTTCCACCTGAAGAAGGGGTCTCTCTACCGCTTCGAAGCTGACGGCACCCCGAAGAAGCTGATCGATCACATCGACATCTCTAACGGGCTCTGTTGGGACCTCGCTGACAAGGCCTTCTACTTCGTGGATTCCTTTGAGTACACCATCAGGAGATACGACTATGATGTGGAAACGGGAGACATTTGTAAGTAAATAATAGTTTTCATTAATTTTATGATTTTTGGTACTAGAGACCCGCTCCTCTTAGCTTAGTATTACCACGGGGTCTTATCACCAAAGAAAGAAAATTTGGTTCAAATAAATCTCACTAGATGGCGCATTATGCACCGATTTGTTATTGAATAGTGTGTAAAATTTACATTTTCTAGAATTGAACATAAAAATTGTATGTACTTGCACAAAATTATGGAATATTGGGCTCTTAATTCATATTTCATAGATTATTTGAACAGGTCATTTAAAACAGATACCAATAGATGGCGCGGTTTTATATTTCTGAGGCACGCAATTGTTTAAGTTTGTATTGTAACATATTTTGGTGCAATGAAACTGTAAAAACGTGCAAACAATACTATTAAACAAATCGTCACTGTATTTAAAGAACAAAATATTCACAAACCGAGTAAACCGTTTTCTTGGAAGTCGCTGCTAACACCATCTATCTACCGCCGCAGTAGGGAAACGAATGCAATCGATTTACAAAAAATAATTAGACGAAAAACGCTGGTTACGTCGGCACGGTTTCTTTGTAAGGGATGAGGCATCTGTATGCTAGTATTATGTTATCTGTAGTTATGTGTTATTACCCAAGGACACATAAGCCATCCGGAATAAATTCTTGTAACTAAATGATGATGAAGACCGCGTCAAAATCCATTGTATAGTTGATAGTTTAGAAAAGCTAAGTTCGAAATTTTCTTTTTTTAATCCGTTTATTTGTAGTTAGCATATAGATAACTATATTCAATCAATTTATATTTTTACCATCAGCCACTACATATTTTATAGCTCTATGAAATAAATACCTGTCCGTTTTTCAATTGACAATTATTATTAACTTTCCATTGTTTATTTTCCAGCGAATCCAAGAAACGTGTTTTCAATGGCGGAGTACAACAAAACCCTCGGCAACGACGGCAAACAACTGACGGGCATCTTTGACGGCATGACCATCGACACGGAAGGCAACCTGTGGGTCGCCAACTTCGACGGATATCAGGCAAGTCCACTAATTGTTCAAGGGAACACTTCTTTAGCCGCGTTGAGCGTCTTTTAGTAGGGCTGAAATTTATGGGTTCGCGTCAGCGACATGCTAATGTGACGTGTGACACAATAACTGTGTCACAAAAAAACACAGTTATGCCAAAGTTTTAAGATTTCTGTTGGCATGACTGCCTGTGTTTTTTGGGCTATCCTAGGCTGCTCTGTCCCACTTCTGGGCATAAGCCTGCCTCCACACCTTCCACCTTGCAAGCCCGCGCTTCGTCATTCCAAATCATTTACATGTTCTAATAATATTTTGTCCGAACCTGAAAACGAACTCGGGACCTCATGGTCAATAGTAGTGTTTGGTTCAACCTAGGCAGTTCAACATAATATATGCCCTAAAAGGTTAGGCAGTGGCGCATCTATAGGACCCACATATCGGCAGTTATGGTTCAATCCCAAGTAGTAGCCAGGCCACAAAGTCCAGGTTTACAGAGAATACCCGATAACAATTTACACAAGCCAGGAATCGAACCTCATGCTTAACGGTAGCGTTAGGTGGTCCCTAGACTAACACCAGTTTACATTATTAAAATAATTTATTGTTTAAAACCGATCAATTTTCTGAGCAATGGCAGTTTTGCGGAGTTCTGGCGCAAACAATCTCTGTTTCTTTCTTTGTTTATTCTAACCAAATATACCAATACTTATTGCTGTAACTCTTCCAGATGCTCAAAATCGACCCCAAGAAAGGGAAACTATTGCAAGTGATCGCAATACCGGCGCTCCAGACGACATCAGCTACGTTCGGCGGCCCAGCGCTGGACATCCTGTACGTCACCTCAGCATCCATGAACCGTGGGCAAGAGCAGCTTCCTCCCGCCGGATCCACCTTCACGATCAAAGGCACCGGCGCTAAGGGACACCCTAACTATAATGTCAACTTTGATTAAATGAATACCTGAAAAAAGTGGTTTTATTTCAGACAGTTATAAGATCGTTATTTATTTTCTTTAAACTAGTCCACTTATTTAATTTGTACTCATTTATGTCAAACAATATTCTATCAAACGTATTTATTTTATTGTTGATTTCTTATTTATTATAAGAGCAGTTTATATGTTATATGTGTTCAAAGATTGAACAAATAACTTATAAATGAGACAAACTACAACACTAATGCAGTAGTGCGCAGTGGTTGAGCGATTGACTGCTGCGCTGCGTGTCGCGGGTTCGATGCCCGCACGGAACAAATATTTGTATGAGCTACGGATAGTTGTTCCGGCTCTGGGTGTTGTGTATGTGAGTTTATATGTTTGTAAACGCACCCACGATACAGGAAGAAATTTCTAGTGTGGGGCAACTTTTTTTAAAAGAAAGAAGAAGAAGAATGCTCCACGGTTGAAATATTTAAATAAATTGCAGCTGTCTTTTTGGTCCAACAAAATAAAATATCAGTGTATAAGTTAGATTACGGTAGGATGTAATTTTTTTGCGACGATCACCCTACAACAACTAGACACTACCAGAGCATAGCAGCTGGGTGATTGGCCGTTGAACAAATTGTCACAACTCCAGTACATTTGCGACGTTCGGCGGCCCAGCGCTGGACATACTATACGTTATCTCCGCATCCATGAACCGCGGGCAAGAGCAGCTTCCTCCCGCCGGGTCTACCTTCACGACCAAAGGCGGGACAACCTAACTATAACGTCAGATTTGATTAAAGGAATAAGTACTTGAAAAATAAACTGTCTTTTTCGGACAACTTAAAGATCCATATATTGTTAGTAATAGGATTAAATTTACATTAATCTCGTCAGGAAACTTAAATATAATGTTAAAAAATAACCACTGAAAGGCAAGACGACATCACGGCAGACCAAACGGCTGGACAAACTCGACTCATATTGTACGAGGCGGACGTGATCGCTTGAGGTAGATAGGTATTCTGGAGGTTGTAAAGCTCCTGCTCAAAGCGCATTGACGCCCCTGTACCTATAGTTCATTGTCTTCAAGAATTCCTGAGCCTGGGAGTTGATTGATGGCTGCTATGTGTTGGTAGGTGAAGGCTTGAGGTTCAGGAAATAAAAGACTTAATTCTTCAAGACTGTTTGCGATGTTTTTGCAAGGTCTTCGTCACACAAAGTTGCGCAGATTTGACTAAAACAGTGTTTTTCAACCTCTACTGTGGGGTCGCGAGAGGTCGCGAAAACTACCAAAGTAGTACTAGTAGTAGTAGTAGACTAATAAGATTTATTAAGAAAATGTTAACTAAAGGATGTAAACATTTGTATGTTAATACAAATTAACAGAAAATAACTGTTCGCGACGAAGCGACACATAGCTTATTATAGTTTATATACTCGCCTATATACCATTGAAATACTTAAGTTATTATAAGTAAGCAATGTATGTAATAGCATAGGTAAATAAAGAATTTATTTCTTTTCGATTAGGGGTCCCCAAAAAAGTGGGAGCGCAAGTAGCGCAGGGTGCGATCTACTCACGCACCAATTTGTATTATTTACCTTACACAGGTTACATAATCTGTTAGGAAACACAATCTAGGTGTTCTAACTTTGATACTCTAAGGCTATGATTGAAAAACAATACATAACAACAGTACATAGCTAGGGATTATAGAGTTTCACCCTGGAACACTAGATACATACACATTTTCTCTCAAGTAAGTGGTAAGATAACTCGTTATAAGCGATTCAGCGCTTCTAGGTAACCTAGATATCTGCCTAGGTCATTTAAACAGAAAGTACTCACATAGTTCTAGTACATAAAGGCCACTTGCTTGGGATAATGTGTTTGTATGCACAAAACATAAGGGTTTCGAGCGCTTGTCAGCGGGCCCGCCCTCCTTCAGGTACCTTCTGAACCTGAAGGGTTATAGATTTGCTTTCTTAGATTCCTTCATAGGCCCATCAGGCGGATCATGAAATCTGTGGGTTTTTCTGGGCCTGGCAAATATTTTCCCTTTCGGCCGCTTCCCAGCACCCAAACCACCAGAAGGGTTTGTGGTACACCCATGATACACACACCATTCGATTCCTTGTTTCTTTACCTCCCTGACCATACTTCTGTAAGGAGCCTAGCTCTGGTGGCCAGGGAGGTAACCCACGGAATGTGATGTCTGGTCCCGGGACACTCTCATTTTCGGACACTCCAGGGTGAATACTGCTTCGAGGGTTGAAGCCACGCCCACCAGAGTACTGCCATAGGGTAGCCTGTCGTGATGGCTACCGACTGATACTTGGTGGGTGTGGATTCCACAGGTACCCTGAGTACAAACTAACTTTATGTTAGAAATTAACACCTTTCACTTTTCTCACACACTTCCAGGCGGCTACACGCCTGAAGACTATAGATACAGCTATAGAAATACTAGATTTCTATAGCTTAGGAAAAGGGCTTCAGAACCCTCACCATGAAACCACCAGAAAAATGTATATTTTAGCATAAAATAGCCCTAAGTTCGAAAAACCAGCAGAATTTCCCTTCATCACTCATTCTTCCTGGCAGAACTCCTCGGAGAAGGTAGTCAGGGACCTGGTCGAAGGTCCATCGGATGGGCCATTTCAGGGCGCATCCAACCATATGGGTCATGCCATGATCCTTACACAGGGAAGGGAGGTTCTGTTGATTTATAGCATAAGTTTATGATGAAAATATTTGTAAATAAAAATCTTGTGCGAGCGTGAAATCACGGTCCTCGTTACGGTAAAGTTTGGTAGTACAATAGTGCGCAGGCGCGCTGAGCAATTCGGTAGCCCGCAACTTTGTGTCACGAAGACCTTGAAAAAACATCGCAAAACGTTAAGAAGAATAAAGTCTTTTATTTCCTGGACATTATATCTTCACCCACGAACATCTGGCAGACCTCAAGCAGCTCACAGGGACGAGAATTCTTGAAGACAACTGAACTATAGGTGCAAGGGTGTCAACGCGCTGGTGCAGGAGCCTTACAACCTCCAGAATCCCTATCTACCGCCAGCGATCACGTCCACCCCGTACAATAACCTATGAGTACTTGTCCTGTGAAGGTTACGTTTGTTTCTCATTAATAAATTTCTCCCAAAACGGATCCGTTTTTGCTAGATTGAGAATTAAATCGTCTTCCTAATTTAAGCGATTTATTTGCTAACTTTTTATTTGGGTCATTGAGGAAAATGTCAACTTGCACAGGTTGCAGGTGGCAAATAGAATCAAACACTTCAATCCATGTGTTATTAATTCTAAGTATAATGTTTTTCTTTTTAACCAAAAGGAATCCAAATTGGCAGACTTGAATTCCAAGTGCAACATCCCATCGGCAGATACCTCATTTCAGCATTTGCCTTATTTAAATGCAGATTTTAGATCCACCTTTGCCCTGTGGTCTCCGATATCTCGTGCACTGAGAAGTATTAAACAATTCTTCTTTCAAAGAACATCTCATGAAAATTCCAATAAGCCCAAACACTTCAATTGTTCACACTTCACAGTTCAATTTACCCTTTTTGTGTTTTTTTTGTATATCTTATACTCGTGACACCCTTATCATTAAGGAGTTCCAGTGGCCATCTGTGGTCTTCTTCATCAGTTCCACTTCACAAAATGATACATTCTGAGTGCAAATGATTGCATTGTTGATGAAAAATGTATAATACCAATATTGCTATATGTCATCATATCAGCCGAAAGACGTCCACTGCTGGACATAGGCCTCCCCCAAGCGTCGCCACTTTGACCGGTCCCGTGCGTCCCGCAACCAGCGTATCCCCGCAACCTTCACCAGGTCATCGGTCCACCTGGTGGGAGGCCTTCCAACGCAACGTCTTCCGGTTCGCGGTCGCCACTCCAGAACCTTTCTGTCTCATCGGCCATCCGTTCTGCGAGCAATGTGCCCTGCCCACTGCCACTTAAGTTTGACAATTCTCCGGGCTAAGTCGGTTACCCTGGTTCTCTTACGGATCTCTACATTTCTGATTCGATCACGCAAGGAAACGCCGAGCATAGCCCTCTCCATTGCCCTTTGAGTGACTGTAAGCTTTCTGATGAGGCCCATTGTAAGCGACCACGTCTCAGAGCCTTATATGTCATCACTGGCAACACACACTGGTCATAGACTTTCGTCTTGAGACACAGTGGTAAGTTGGACGAGAAGACACCGCGCAACTTCCCGAACGCTGCCCAGCCGAGTCGGATTCGATGGTAGACCTCTTTCTCGAAGTTGGCCCTACCTAACTGGATCGTTTGTCCCAGGTAGACATAGTCATTCACAACTTCGAGTGTAGAGTCTCCGATCTTGATAGGAGTGGGTGTTACATGGTCATTTACCATGATCTTGGTTTTATCCATGTTCATTTTACGACCCACTCTTTCGGAACCTCTACTGAGGTCATCGAGCATTATACTGAGGCTCTCCATGGTCTCAGCCATGACCACTATGTCGTCGGCAAACCGAAGGTGAGTGATGTACTCGCCATTAACGTTTGCTATATGTATGCCTATAATATTTGAGAAGTTCCCTTGATTCCCTTGGGATCTCATCAGATTTTGACTTAGTGTCAATGAGACCACCTCGGGAGTATATCCTTTCACACACTTTCAAGAATTTTCAAAATCGGTCCACAATCGGCAGAGTAATTGTGGAACAAAAATAAAGAAAATATACATTCGAATTAAGAACCTCGTCATATTTGAAGTCGGTTTAAAAAAAGCGAAGTGTCGGGGGTCGTAATATATTTTCATACTAGAGGTCGTGGTCGTAGAGGTTGTGTCATGAAAAAGGTTGAAAAACACTGGAATAATACATAATAATGGCTACAAATCGCTCAGCGCGCCTGCGCACTTTCATACTACGAAAGACGACAACCCTACAATACAATTAGAAACAACTACGGCAATCTAGGTGAGTCTTCGCACAAACCGGCCTATTATAGCGGCGTCGTTTTCTATTAGGACTGCTCTCTATTCTACCCAGGAGTGAGGCCTTTTTCTGCGGATATGTTGGCGCTAACTAATGCCATTGCATTAGTTAGCGCCATGTTAGCGCCAACATTTTCGAGGCTCTGCAAAAACGAGGTAGTCACTATCATCTCGCATGTAATTGGTCGATTGATAGTGGTTATTAAACTCTTTTCCTTGTCGAATTCACTTACGCAATTAGGCTGCTGGAGGAAGGCATTTGCATTTGTCTGGACTTACAATGATTTATATTGGTAATTGTTAATATAATAATAATAATATATTTATATAAATTATAACGTCACCTTGGATGTGTCTATCCACAGAACAGAAAAAACGCCGCGTGTCTATCGGTGTTATAAAATAATTGATTATATAAATTAATACATTTTCTTTACTGTGTCTCTTTAAGCCATATCTGCACGTAGACTGGCTACGGAGTTTTTTTTAATAATATGCGCGAATTGCAATCACACTAATACGTAGGGTAGGTGGGTATAGGTGCTAACAAGTTTTTCGTCGCAAGTTTACAAATTAATGCAATTAACTAGACAAATTAACATAGAATCAGGAAATACAGGTATTTTTCCACCTCCGAAAGGTTTCAATTGTATTTTGTTTTTATATATTTTCACTTATTCTGACTGCTCAGTAGTACGAGCGAATACCTACCTATGTAGTGGTAGTGGTAGTGGTAGGGACTCCCTTTTCCGCACTTAGACTCCCATTTGGTCCGTTGTGCGTGGGGACTGTACTAGCTAACATAGCCAGCCTAGCTCCGCCCAAAAGCACAGAAGCTTCCTGGGAGCTTCACAGGCTTCACGGAGCGACCTCACTGTTCCGAGGATTTCTTCGCGTTGAGATGCCACGGCCTCGCATTCCAGGACTACGTGGGCGGCAGTTTCTTCGGCGTTAAAACAGCCCCTGCAAAGTGGACTGTCCGTGGCGCCTAAGTTGAATAGATGTTTGTTAAGAAGGGTGTGGCCCGTTATTGTCCCTATAATTATTTTAAGGTTATTTCTGCTCAGGCTGAGGAGTTTTTTAGTAAGACGCGGGTTTACGTTTGGCAAAGCCATTTTCGACTGTCTACAGTCCGTTGTCCGTGCCCATCTGTTAATTTGTAGTTCTGTTGATCTTTGACGAATCCACGCACGAAATTGCGAGAAGGGCAAGGGGATAAGTGGGTACGGGCCTAGCACTAACATCTCGGAGCCCCTTTTCGCAAGTTCGTCTGCGGCATCATTGCCTAGGGATCCACTATGCCCCCTGATCCACTGTAGGGTGATTCGATTGGATTTCGATATACTCTCCAGGGCGAGGTGGCACTCAAAGATAAGTTTGTTGTTAGTTAGTTTGTTTTCTAAAGCTTTGAGCACGGCCAGACTATCAGATAAGAATTTGACACCGTAGTTCTGGATGCCCAAACGCTTTACGGTTTTTGCAGCTTGTGTTAAGGCGACACATTCACATTGAAATATCGAGCTGTGTGTGCCTAGCGGTATGTGAAAGTTTATGTTGAGGTCAAGGGAGTGTACGCCAGCACCTGAGCCGTTATTCGTTTTCGAGCCATCTGTGTAAATTCGTACTTCATTGGCTCCTGACACATCCCTTTCTTCCTCTATTGTTTGTATGTTATAGGTTTTGTTGAACATAAGTTGTTTTTGAAATCTATCACACGGGGCCGCGATGAGAGGTTGATACTCAATCGCCCGGTCCAGGATTTTAGCGTGTGGACTGGTGAGGTTATTGCCCCATATGCCTAGATGCATTAGCCTGATGGCAGCTAGCGCCGCCTCTTGCTGTACATACAGGTCCAGGGGTGTTATTTGTAGGGCTATCTCCATGGCTGCTGTTGGGGTGGTTCTCATGCAGCCAGTGATAGCTGAACAGGCCTGTCGCTGGAAACGTTGGAGTCGGGTTATGGTGGTCGAGAGTTCAGTCCTCGTCCACCAAACCAGAGCGCCATAAGCCAACATTGGCCTGATCACCGCTGTGTATAGCCACAGAGTAATCTTTGGAGAGAGCCCCCACGTTTTTCCTAACATTTTTTTACACTGATAGAGTGCAATTGTGCATTTGTTGAGTTTGTGGTCAAGATGCTTGTTCCAGAGCAATTTGCTATCAAGGATCACCCCCAAGTACTTGACCTCTTCTTTAAGTGTTAATTCTGTGTTGAAAAGTTTTGGGAGCCTATGTGGTCCAAGACTTCGTTTGTTAGTGAACATTATTAGTTCCGTTTTTGAGGGGTTAACCGATAATTCGTGCTTTGTGCACCAATTCTCGATTATTTTGAAGGCCTTTCTCATGAGATCACATAAGATGCCCTCAAATTGCCCCGAAATTAGGATTGCTATGTCATCTGCGTATCCTACCGAGTATAGTCTGCTGGCGTTGAGTTCTGCAATGAGCTCATTTACAACCAAATTCCACAAAAGTGGTGACAGCACCCCACCTTGTGGGCAGCCCCTACTCACGATTCCTCGTGTGGTAGTGTTCACAGTAAATTGAATAGCACGGTTTTTTAGCATGTTGTTAATCCATTCAACGAGCGTCGGTACAACACCGTGCATGGCGAGTGCTTGCCCGATGCTAGTGAAATTAGTTTTGTCAAAAGCACCTTCAATATCAATGAAAGCGGCTAAGGTTGGGTTTTTGTTTTGTAGAGCACAACCCACGCGTGAGACTACGCTGTGGAGTGCTGATTCTGTTGATTTGCCTGCCTGGTAGGCGTGTTGGTTGGGGTGCAACGGTTTTTGTACCGAAATCTGGTTTCTGATCCTTCTGTCCCCCAGCCTCTCCAATGTCTTCAAAAAGAACGAAGAGAGGCTTATGGGTCTAAAAGATTTAGGCTGGGTGTAATCACCCTTACCTGGTTTCGGAATAAAGATTATTTTTACTTCGCGCCATTTCAAGGGGATGTAGCGGTGGGCCAGACTGGCTCGAAATACCTTAACGAGATATTCAGCCAGCATATCACCGCTCCACTTGAGCAGAGCTGGAAAGATTCCATCCATACCCGCTGCCTTGAAAGGTAGGAAGGTGTTGATTGCCCACGTTATTTTATCTTTGTCAATGACTTCTAGCGCCTCCTCCCAATCCAGGCTACCTGTGGCCCTTTCCCTGTACGGTTCCCAGCTTTGCTGGGTGGCGATCTGGCAGCCCGGGAAGTGCGTCGTTAGAAGTAATTCGCTTGTTTCTGCATCGTTTATTGTAAAGGTGTTGTCTGGTTTTTTCAGGCACCCTATAGAAAGGTCAGTCTCTTGAGCAAGACAGGTTTTGACCCTTAATGCCTGGTTGTTATTTTCAATGTTAGTGCAAAAACGCCTCCAACTGGTCTTTCCCCGGAGGCGTATTAGTTTTTTATATGTTCTGCGTTTTGTTGTGTAACGGTCCCAGTCCTCTGGCGACCGCGTGTTCCTAGCTCTATTGAACAGCTTCCTCAGCTTGTGCCGGTGTCTTTCCAGTTCGGAGCTCCACCAGGATTGCCTAACACCCTGTCTAGGTGTGGTGAGGGGACACGACTGTTCATAGCTAGATAGAAGGATGTTTGTGATGTTGTTTACGTGTTCGTCTAAATTGGTTACTGGTATCTCAGCCGGAATAGGGGGCAACTTACTTAGTTCAGTTCTGATAAGTCTCACAAACTTGGATCGGTCTGTGTTGCGAGGAACCCTTCTCGGCTGTGGTTTAGTTATGTCGAAGTTAATGGTATAACGGATCCACCCATGGTCTGAGCATGATAACTCATTGGACACATGCCAGTCCTGGATGGAGCCGGAGATACCTAGTGTTGCTATAGTTAGGTCTATGATTGTTTGTGATCTTGCGTTTATAAAGGTAGGTTCCGAGCCTTTGTTGAGTAGTACCAGATTATTACTAAGAATAAAGTCAAGCATTTCCTCACCTCGGTTGTTGGTTTTGACATTGCCCCAGAGCGTGTGATGCGCATTGGAGTCTGTCGCGATGATGAGTTCAAGTTTCTCCTTTTCACAGTACTTCACCAGTGAGGCGAGCTCTGGTAGAGGCACATCTCCATCGCCTGGCAGGTAAGCCGAGGCTAGTACTATGTCCGGAAGTTTCTGCTCTGTTCTGAAAAGCCTGGTTGCTGTCAGGTCCCTTGAACAGAATTCGTTAATTAATAAGTTAGGTACATGTTTTGGTACAAAGATGCAGGCACGTGGGTTACTGACGGAGGTGTCAAGCAGCAACTTACCTCCGATGTTGCCAAGGCCACATACTCTGCCACCCCTAATCCACGGCTCTTGGATGAGGGCGATAGTTTTTTGTTGTTGGTTCTCCAGCACTCTGCGCAGGGTAGCCGACGCAGTCTGACTGTGCTGGAGGTTGGTTTGCAGGATGCTAGTTGTCCCGCAAGGGAGAGGAGCCGAGGATGCTGTCCTCTTCCCCACTCTCTCCCCCCAGCGGAAAGCAGTCCTCGTCCGAGGTAATCCCGGGCGAGGGGGCATCCTGAGTTGATTCCAGGTTAGTTTCGACCTCCATCGCTGCCATGCAGGTCGCAAGCTCCTCCTCCGCGACGGACTCCGCCGCGGGAGGCGACGGAGAACGCACGGGTGGCAGAGAGTCCAGCTCTGGTACAGGCGCGACCGAGGTCGAAGAGTTTGGTAGCGTGGCGGTATCTACACTGGCAGCTTCCTTCTCAAGGAAGTTGAGATAGATGCTGCCCATGAGGTAGTAGATACGCCTCTGCTGTTGTTTTATAATTTTAACCATGGACTCTGGAACACGGAAGAACAGAAAAGTGCCCGGAGGCTCCTCTCTGGCCCTCTCGTGTGTCAGAGTCCATGTATTTATTTTTAAGTTAGGGTTCTGCCTCGTCAGCATCTTGAGCAATGGCTGAGTGTCCTCGGTGTTTCCTGGGACAAACAGCATGCACAGTGCTTTTTTTGGGATTTCAGACTGAGGCCGAACAATTAGTCTGGTCCCCGGTATCGGGGACGTCATGTTGTTTATGATCCCTTTCAGCCATGATCGCGTGAAGTCGTCCTCACACCAAGTTTTGAGGACGCCTTCAGCGAAGTGGGCCTTTCCTCTGAAGTGGATCGCGGTATTTGTTGTTGTGTCTGTTGGATCAGGGTCTGCTATGAGCAGAGCTCGGAGCTGCTGTTCGATATCCGATCGAATTGCCTCCGCTTGCTCTTGCGTCATGTCCTGGAAAGGCTCAGACATGACGGCGACGCACAGCTCATTGTTCCTGTACGTCGCGGCCGCTTCAGCGTAGCTCACCGAGATACCATCAGCCGTATTGGAGCGAATCGGCTTGATCTTCTTGCCAGTCCCGGTCGGCGTGACGGTATCTTCGGGACGCGAGCGCTTCTGTGGCCTAGCAGGTTCCCTGTCGGTATTTTGAGGTTTTTTACGCCCCCTAGGTTTCGTGCTGCGCTTCCGTTTTGTAACGGTGGTAGCCGCACCTGTTGGTGTCGTAGACGTTTCCGCGAGTTGCCCCGCAGTGTCTGTCACGACAGCCTTATGCTCACCCTTGTCTTGGGGAGTCAGGTGCTTCCTAGTGGACTTAGTTTTGTGGGTAATTGTTATCCACTGTTCTTTGGCCGGGGCCTTGTTGAGATTACCTGCCGGTGGGGCTTCAGACAGACCCGTCAGGTCCTTCTCCGAGGCCGCAGCCGTAGACGCAGCCCGCATTACGGGCGCATCCACGTCCACGGTACTCTTAGAATCGCCATGAGCGGGATCTGTCTTCGGCCTTGTGGGCAGGGTTAAATTTAATGGCGCATCCTTGGACGCAGATTTGGTTGGCGTTGCCTGGGACGCAGCCTGTTTAGGCGCATACCATGCGGTTGCCTTCCTCCTCGCATCCTTGGACGCAGCCGAATGCTTTTGAAAGTTTTGTTTAGGGGCATCACAGGACGCAGCCTTGGGCGGTTGTCGCTTAGGCGCATTCTGGGACGCATCCCTAGTTTTAGCTGTAGTGGGCGCATCCGAGGACGCAGCCCTATCAGTGAATGTTATTTTAGGCGCATCCGAGGACGCAGCCTGTTTGTTGATTTTTGAAAGATTGGTCTCTTTATCCATAAGTTGTTAATTAATAAATTCACCATTGGAGCTCTCCACCCGCCACGGAGCCCTCAGTCGGGGACGTTACTCGTTCAACGAGCAACGCCAGAGCTACTCCTCCGGTATAGGACCAGCCTAGTGAGAAAATGACGAGCCCGCACGCGACGGAGGATTCCGGGACTGTATACGACACGAGACTATGCCGCAACTCATCCCGAAACCCCACGCCACGCCGGCTGCCCCCCCCCACTAGACCGATCCTCGCTTGACATCCCGCTTATGGGATATCCCAGCCGATTGATTGTGGGTAGCTACCCCCCAACCTCCCGTGTGAGAGGAAATCCAGACCAAAGTGGTGTGTTGTGTGCAGACTGCTCCACTCAACCACCAGGATTCCTTCATCCCCCCGTACGGGTCCCCGCGCACGGCACAAACACGCGGGAGGTCATTGCTATCCATCATCTGATTCATCATCCGATGGTGGACACCCAGGGGCATGACCTCGCCACCCCTGTGATAAGGCGCACGGTGATTTCTGTTACGTCTATTTCATAGGGAATTAGACCAAAAACAGGGCGGCAACCACGTGAAGGAAACCCACCGCACTTGCCTTGAGGATCTACACGACCGTAGCGCTCTCCCTCAAAACCACGCCACCTTGCCGTCTCTGAAGGAGCCAGACAAGGTAGGACTGCATCGACAAAGCCAAGCCCCACAAAGCCTGTCGCTGAAAGCTCAAAGCGTAAGTTTGCTAACACAGCCCAGCCCCCAGCCCAGATACCTACCTATAAAGGTAGAGGTATCTTCAGCTTTTCAGTTTCGCTTCTAACGTCGCACATCTTATTAAACAAAACCGGCCAAGTGCGTGTCGGGCCACGCGCAGTAATAGGGTTCCGAAGTTGCATAATAATGCGGACTAAAAAGAGGGTTTTGTTATTGTTACATGAACATTAGAACGGTTTCAGCGGCTCACAAAGTCAAAAAACGGGCCCACATACGATGATGTTTTTTTTTTTAATCTATATTCTCGCGTTTGACCACTATCTCGCCTGATGGTAAGCGATGATGTGGTCTAGGGTGAAGCACGCTTGCCTAGATGGAATCTATTCACTCTTGACTTAAACTAAATAAAGACTAACTGGTAACTGAAGAAGGAGTTATAAAATCCAACTTCGCAACTGAAGTTAGAAAAATATCGGGGTCTTTAAGTCAAGAGTGAATAGGTTACTTCTAGGCAAGCGTGTCGACCACATAATCGCTTACCATCAGGTGAGATAGTGGTCAAGCGCGAGCCTATCTATAATAATAATAAAAAAATATCTATTAGAGTACCACCGCGGGTGCGAATTGCGAAAGGAGCCGATACGAGAACATGTTAGAGCCGCGGGGAATGGTATAGTTCGTTCCTGGATCCTTGCGTGCACGCTCCTTGTTTATTTCTCTTTCGGAATTAGAAAAAATAGTTTCTATTACTATTCACTATTTCATTCTGGAAAGTTTTATGCTACTCAATTAGTGATGAAGTCGGCTCAAATATTGACTTTATAGAAGGATATCGACAAAAGAAAATAAGTTATTTGCTTGGAAATCGAATCTAATTTGACTTTACTTTTACGTTTTAATTACAAAACATCGAAATACTTCTGCACTAACACAAAATAGACTCCACCGCGCGCATGCGCCGTATGGACTACGGACTGGTACTGCCAACGACTCCGGCCACTCCAAAGCGTTATTTGAGCTTAAACATTATTAATTTAGAAATCATTATTATTAAGGATGTTATGATTTTATTTTTGTATATTTTTACATGGTTCATAAGCATATATTTACTATCTGTTTTACACAGCTAACAACTTTATTTAAGTAATTTTTCAATGGCATTTGTACAAAAATTTTACTGTGTCAAGTACATTCTATCAGTTGGTCGACTATTAAAATTTACTCGTAAACTTGTAAAGCCTTGTTATCTGTGATAATTTTCCTTTTAATTTCGTTATATTTACTACTGCCGTGAATTTTTTCACATAGCCTAGAGCAACCATTTCGCTGGCAGGGGGGGGGGGACACTTGACTCTAACAAAAATTTGCAACTTAAAGCCTAATTTTACGCAAAAGAATTTCTGAATCGAAAAATGGTTTAAACAAACCCATAATATTTTTGAATGGCCTATCCAACGATATCCCACACCCTTGGATAGATGAGAAAAAAAAATACATCCCCACTTTACGTCTATGGGAGGTACCCGAAATAAAAATATTTTTCATGATTTTATGTTACCACTTTGTCGGAATTATTAATATGTATATACATGCCAAATTATAGCTTTCTAGTACTTAGATTCTCTGAGCTAAGCTGCGGACGGACAGACGGACAGAGCGAAACTATAAGGGTTCCTTGTTGACTTCGGAACCCTAAAATGGGGGTTTTTGGTTACTACTAAATTAAATATTTTTGTAAATTAATATTTCTATTAGGGAAAAAAACAGAAATTAAGTATTTGTAGTGTAGCTAGATTTTTTTGAATAGTTACCTGATGGCCAGGCATTTTTTTTTCTTGTAGAATATGACAAGTAAAGTAGAGCTTCCGAAAGAGTGGGTCTTAGGTAGAGCTTCCGAAAGAGTGGGTCTTAGGATGAACATGGACAAAACCATGGTGATGTTGAATGCCCATGTTACACCCACTCCTATCAAGGTCGGAGACTCTACACTCGAAGTTGTGGGCGACTATGTCTACCTTGGACAAACGATCCAATTGGGTAGGGCCAACTTCGAGAAAGAGGTCAACCGTCGAATCCGACTCGGCTGGGCAGCGTTCGGGAAGTTGCGCGGTATCTTCTCGTCCAATTTACCACAGTGTCTCAAGACGAAAGTCTATGACCAATGTGTGTTGCCAGTGATGACATATGGCTCTGAGACGTGGTCGCTTACAATGGGCGTCATCGGAAAGCTTACAGTCACTCAAAGGGCAATGGAGAAGGCTATGCTCGGAGTTTCCTTGCGTGATCGAATCAGAAATGTAGAGATCCGCAAGAGAACCAGGGTTACCGACATAGCCCGAAGAATTGCCAAACTCAAGTGGCAGTGGGCAGGGCACATTGCTCGCAGAACGGATGGCCGATGGGGCAGAAAGGTTCTGGAGTGGCGACCGCGAACCGGAAGACGTTGCGTTGGAAGGCCTCCCACTAGGTAGACCGATGACCTGGTGAAAGTTGCGGGGATCCGCTGGTTGCGAGACGCACGGGACCGGTCAATGTGGCGACACTTGGGGGAGGCCTATATCCAGCAGTGGACGTCTTTCGGCTGATATGATGATGATGACAAGTAAAAGACAAAATAATGGCATGGTACCTAATCAAAATATAAGTAATTGGGCAGTTGCTAAATAAAAAGGCGTTGTAAACAATGAATACATTTATTTTTAAATAGTACATGATATACATTGATTCATAAAACATGAGATTAACAATAAATTCAACATGGAAGGTATAATATCTGTATAAACGTTAATAATATCCATAATTCCAATACAATTTCAGTCTAATATCGGTGTTATTATTGCCACTGTAACAAGGTTATTCTTAAATAATAAAATATACAATTTAGAAAAACTTTATAAACCTAATACAATTATTAAAGTTATAAAAATGTGATATTTTTGTTTATGATACCACAAAACAACGTAGCTATAAAAATATGCTTATGATTTAATAACAAAATTAAAGCTTATAATTAACATTGGGGAGTCCTTTGACCCCCAAGCCAGTGACCATGAAAGTGGCCCCACACGGAGGGTCCTGGGGCCCATTAATATTCAAGCTGGCAGTGGTAACGAACAAAATATCATAGTTAGGGCCGCCAAAAGTAGATGACGTCACTTGTAATGCCGGAATTGGGACCTTTTGCAACAATTTGCCGGTTCTGGGGTCAATTTTGATGACGCTTGAGCCGTCGAAACAGGCCACCCATAGATTCCCGTCCGCGTCTATGGTTGTACCATCGGGAACGCCGTCAACCTTGTTTTTGTCAAAATCGAAGATGTGCTTGACATTGGCTGAAAGAAAAACAAGAAGGAAATAAGTAACTAGTAAGCGATAAAGTTGCGATGTAAACTGTCAAGGACTGATTGTTGGAAAAGGACATCCTATACCCCCGGAATAAAACTTTCACCAGTTTTTGTACAAAAACATTGATATCTTTTTTTTCTTCGAATAAAAAGTGTACTCACAAATCTCTCCCGTTTCCACGTCATAGTCGTATCTCCGGATGTTTTTCTCCATGGAGTCAGTGTAGTACATGGCCTTCTGCTTGAGGTCCCAGGCCAGGCCGTTAGAGACGCTGATCTTGTCTGCCACCTTCGTGATCTTGGTACCGTCCAGGCGGAACAGGCTACCCTTGTTCATGTCAAAGTTGCCGGGGGGATCCTCGCGGCCCATGGTTCCTAAGGATGATGGAAACAGAGATGGCTTATCACAAAATAAAAAAAATATTCCACGTAGGTTCGATGCCGCAGACATTAACGCGATTGTTCCTAACATATCAACCACGTGTGCGGATATATTTTATCGAGAGAACCAAGAATAAGAGCGAGCGAAGCGAGCTCCGGACATGGAGAACCTCCGGTTTAGATAGCTCGTTGTTTCCATGTTAAAAAAGGAACTTCACGTCGCGGGCTTTTCTACTTGCGACTGACATTTGAACTGACCTGCAAACACCCTGCCTCTAGGGTCCGCCTTGCCGTCGTTGATCCTCGTAGTGGGCACGTCACGGTCCACCTCCCCGACCTCCTTCACCACAGTTGCAGACGAGCCCTCCGCCCCGTCCCAACGCACCACCTGGAACTTGCGCTCCACCCCCACCAGGAACTGGTCGCTGGTGCCTTCCACTGGCACTATGAAGCCCACGCGACCATCTGGCGGATAAGGGTTAAGATAGTGTGATTTAAGGGCGTTCCGCAGATCACGGCCCTACTTTTCAGAAATATTTTGTCCTTTTATAAGCACTTACCAACTTTAGTCTTTGTGTGAGTTCCGGTAGCGGGCACATACTTGTGGATGGTATGCTCTGGAATGCTGACGAAGAACAGAGCCTGTTGCTTCTCGTCCCAGTGAGGACCCTCACCCAGACGAATTGGATCTGTGATCTTCTGTACTTTGACCGACATCTGAACAAAACATACAACTGGTGAATAGGGGAAAGGCATATATTACTAGTTTGCCGTTTTTAGGGTTTCGTACCCAAAGGGTAAAAAACCGGCCAAGTGCGAGTCGGACTCGCGCACGAAGGTTTCCGTACCATTATCGCGAAAAACGGCAAAAAAACACGTTTGTTGTATGGGAGTCCTACTTAAATATTTATATTATTATGTTTTTAGTATTTGAGTATTTTTTTCAGAAATACATCATCTGTGAAAATTTCAACTGTCTAGCTATCACGGTTCATGAGATACAGCCTGGTGACAGACAGACAGACGGACAGCGAAGTCTCAGTAATAGGGTCCCGTTTTTACCCTTTGGGTACGGAACCCTAAAAACGGGAACCTATTACTAAGACGCCACTGTCTGTCTTGTTGACCTTTTTAGAATAACCACAAGTCTATAGTGTCCTTACCTAAACGTTATTAATCGGAGACATCTGTTTCACTTGATTTATATCTTTGTCTCTTTTTATCCAGGCAGTATAATAATATTCTAACTTATAAAAAAGAGTTAACACTGTCGCTGTTATGAACAAACACATTTTGTGAAGATAACGCGAATTGTAATTACGTTTTAAACAGTTCTTTTAATTTGTTTTTTTAAGGAAATAAATATTTCCATTTAGAATTATCACAGTTAACAAAGTGTGAAATTAAGTAGGTAGGTATAGTTGGCAGGGTAAGCAAGCATTCATCTTAAGCCCAAAGATAATTAAATACAAGTATGTTTAGCTAAACCTATTTTTAATCGCACTATTTTGTAAAAATCAATAAGATGTTAGGTTGAGAGGGTGATGAGGTCCTCAGAGCATTGGATCAACATTGAGATTACAGAATTACAGATACTGCTTAAAGACCCACGAAACGTTTTATGATACAAACAAACCAAAAGTCATTTGAGTCTTAGTTATCCTGATATAACAACGTGTTTGCAAATTGGCGTCGATGCTTCAGAATACTTAATTAAAAGATCAACGATGTCACTGGTATTGCAGATGTTCATGGGCGGCGGTTAACGTGCTCATTGAAGCCGCCTGGCTTTGCCCTCTATTCGCGAGGTTCGCAAGCAATTTTCTTTTATTAGGATAACGACAGTTAACTTTGGTGAGCTGGTTAAGGTTGCCGGATGTCTTTGGTTGCGGGAATGTGCTGGATGCGAGACGCACGGGACCGGTCAGTGGATGCCTGGGGGAGGCCTATGTCCAGCAGTGGACGTCTTTCAGCTGAAATGATGATGATGATGATGAAGAGAATAAAGACTAAATTCTCTGCAGTTTGTGATCGGCCGAATGATCTGCCAAACTTAAGGGGCAGTTGGCATGGCACATTGCTCGCAGAACAGATGGACGATGGGGCCGAAAAGTTCTGGAATGGCGATCGCGTACCGGAAGACACAGTGGCGACACTTGGGGAAGGCCTATGTCCAGCAGTATTTCGGCTGAAATGATGATAATGAATGATGATGATATGAACATTGTCGTAAAGGATTTTGTAGCTAACAAAAAATTTTTTGTTTGTAATTAAGTAATTTTTTTCGGTGATAGAAAGTGACACTATCACTCGGATCCATACGCCAAGCAACTGAAGGAACACGGGTGGGTTTTAGTCAGTAAAAAGGCCTTTATACGCCAAAAATTGCACGGTACCTGTGCGATAGGCCACGGGAACGAAGCCGCGTCAACAAGCTAGTGATATAAGATAAAGGCCATAGTTATGTTGATTTTGAAGGAGATATTTATCAAGTAGCAACATAGGCCATTAGAATACTTTTCACATCACCTTACTTTAAAAACATGAGTGGCTAACTAAAGTACGTTCGATTGTTCAGACAGTAGGTAATAACTGCAGGTCTTGAAGATAGTTATATAAAAATAGAAGATAACAATAGTCGTTCAAGTATTGCTACACTCGACCAAGTTGGGGGCTGACCACTTTACATACTGTTTACATGCATAGTAATTTAATAATAGGGCGTATAGTGTTCTCCATCTTCAGTTACGCATACGAAACGTGGACTCTAAAGAAGACCCACCGTGACCGCATCAATGCTTTTGAAATGTGGTGCTGGAGGAAGATGTTACAAATCCCTTGGAATGCTTTTCGCACCAATATTCAATCCTCCCAAGGGCGTCGCCAAGGGGGGGGCAGGGAGGGGCAGCTGCCCCCCCCTAGAGATTCTAAAAAAGTTGCCAAATGTAAAGCAACCAAAGTCTTAAGATGGTCAGGCCATGATGAGTGTGCACAGATAACTTATTCATGGAAACTTACATGATTTTCATAATAAAGTGGTCGAAAAGTTTTCAAAAATTCAAACTCCTCAATTATTTTTATTCTATTTTTCTAACAGTAATAACTTATTTATAAGTTTTATTTATTGTACAGTCAAGAACTCGTGATGCTTTTCAAGTTGGACTCTGTACCGTTATTATTACAATCGCTGTAGATGTAAGGCTCGTACTACAAGTGAAAATTAAGGTTCATGTGCTCTCAACTTTACCTACAATTCATACGTTTCTCATTCTCCATATCAACTTGCCCCCCCCTTGGTCATCGGCTGGCGACGCCCTTGATTATCCTCCGCGGACTGAACATATAAGATCAGACTGTCCACGACCTGCCT
Organism: Anorthoa munda; assembly: GCA_945859665.1. Taxonomy (NCBI): domain Eukaryota; kingdom Metazoa; phylum Arthropoda; class Insecta; order Lepidoptera; family Noctuidae; genus Anorthoa; species Anorthoa munda. Next base: position 28,639,566 of record OX243911.1, on the reverse strand, counting down.
TCGTAGGATTCTAACTTCTAGAAATTGGTCACATTGCCAGTAAGGATGAACACAACCTAGAACAGCAATGATTAAGGCAAGATCGAAGGGAAACGACCTAGAGGTCGCAGTCTAATCAGACGGTCAGGCCAAATCCGCATATCGTTGAATATCAAACTGCACGATGCTCTCCACAATGCAAAAATTGAAAGCAGATGGCGCACAGGCGCGGACACAGCCTGGACCTAGACCAAACTGAGTCTGAAACTCCAAATTAGACACAAAGATAACTATATTTTCATTTGTGGATAAATTATTTAGATATTGGTAAGTTGTCGTCAGCCTTGGAAGTGGGGGCATGGGCACATTCTTGAGTTTATGGAAAGTCTAGAAGGTCGGCAAATTGTGAGGATTTTCTCCTCTCGGGACACTTAGTTGGGCATATTTATTACCCTAAGGCTATAAATAAGGGCCATAACTTTACACATGGCACTACTAGTCTTTGAGCTTGCTGCCCTATAACTTCTAGAAAAAGGTGTGACTGATAAAATAAAATAGATTTTTAATCTAGTCAAGGCTAGGCAAGGCAAAATTTTCTCATTTCACACCATTGCATTTAAAGCTTTTTGGGTAATGATGGCAAAAATACTTCTACAGTTGTGTGAATAATACAGAAAATCAAGTTAATTTTGTAACTGTAAAAATTGTCAAAACCTGAAGTATTTCTATCTAAGACGTCCTAAAATTTTCGAAATCGCTCCGCTCGCTCTTTTCCGCAACGACTTTCGACGTCGAGTTTCATAGAAAAATCTACTGGAAAACCAAACATAGGGCACAGTAAAAATCTACAAACAGTATGGAAACTATAGTTCCCGCCAAATTTCTTGGCCGCCCTGAAGTTGGCCACAATGGCTGCGTAGTAGGAAATCTCATACTAAAACAGCACCGTTTCGTGCCTCGCGCATCCGGTAAACCAACTTCAGGGCGGCCCAGAAGTTTGGCGAGGGCTATACCTACAAACGCTCGAAACGGCACACTCACACAAACATACGTGACCACTCGTCGCATCGCCGTGCTCAGTACTGACAGCATCGCAGAAGTGCCCGAGTGGTCTCGTTGGTGCGTATGTTTGTGTGTGCCGTTTTGAGCGTTTGTAGGTAGTTTCCATACTGTTTGTATATTGTTACTGTGCTTAGGACGTTAATAACGTCCGATGCGATTGACAATGCAGAAACAGCATTTTTTTTTCAATTACCCCCCTCAGCGTGAGCCATTTGCCCCTCCCTGAGCTAAATCATGGAACCGCGCCTGATGGCGCAAATTGGAAAAGGAAAAGTTGTTTAAGATAAGATAAGATCCACAACTGGGGAAGCACGATCCTCAGTAATAAGGAAAAAGATGCGAGGAGGAATAAGACTAAAAAGTGGTCAACCACGAACTTTGCACCAACTAAGGGGAGAGATAATCTATGCGAAATTTTATAGTACATACTGGGCTTAAACAGAAAGTAGACTGAAGAAACACACGACCTAGTGAAGGATTGTGTGCTTGTTGTAATGACTTGCCTTTTGGTAGTACCTAACTATATTTAAAATGAAAGAAACTTTATTATTTTGTCTTTACTGTGATGCAAAAAATAATTCACTTAGGGTCTGAAGACAGATAGCAAATAAATTGAATAAAAGGCCAGGCAAACGTAATACCTAAATCATTTGTAAGTTGAGCATATTTCCACCAAATTATGCTAATATTCGGATTCAGACAGTATTTATCTAGGTTCCTACGTCTTTTTTTTTTCAAAATAGTTACCTAAAATGAAGTTTAAGCGAATTTCATTTCGTACATTTTTACAGCGTAAATCTGCGTAAATGACATGTTTTCTTATTGATTTTTCTATCTTAAAAAAAGCAATATCTATAAAATTGTCAACGCTATAACATAGCTCATATTATCAAGAAACAAATTATCGAAAAAAAATTAAAAAAACATTAAGTTTTCATTCATCATTTTTGGTATTACGGAACACATAAAAATAATCATACATTTTCAATAGCTAGTATTGCTGTCGCGTCAAGCACGTCATGTCAATGTGTGTGTAGTCGTGCTTCATACGGTTGAGTAGGTATCGCTCGTACGGCTTTTGTTCGGGGCACTTCGGGGTTGTTTACTGTTTGTTGTATTGTATATTTTTTACCAGACTGCCGAAGGAGGGTAATGTGTTTATCAGTCTATTTATGTATGTATGTATGTATGTAAGTATGTATGTATGTAAGTATGTATGTAAGTATGTATGTAAGTATGTATGTAAGTATGTATGTATGTTTGTTCCTATGTGGCGTTCTAGAAACCAAACGCGTGGGCCGATTTTGATGGTTCTTACGTCAATCGATTCGCCTTAACCCCGCGAGTGTCACTGGCTACATAAAAATTGGCAAATAGGAAAATAGCGGTTCTTGGGCGCCATATTGTGGGGGCCCAAATTTTTTTTTTCTTCAACACCTATCGTGTGGGGTATCAAAATAAAGGATTTTAAGAGGTGATTTCAAAAATATATAACACTTATAAATGCACCTGATTCGAAAAAAAAAATAACCAAAAAGTTATAAATAAAAAAAGTTAATTAAAAAAATAAAAAAACCCGACTGCTTGAAAAGCGAACTAAAAAGACGTAAACAAGGAGAAAATCATGCTGTGCAGTCGGAGGATACGTCTGGTTTTGGTCAGCCAGCTCGCGAAGATGTATCCTCCGGCAGCACAGCATGATTTTCTCCTTGTTTACGTCTTTTTAGTTCGCTTTTCAAGCAGTCGGGTTTTTTGATTTTTTTAATTAACTTTTTTTTTTGTGGTTTGTTGTCAGTGTTAGACGATCACTTTACTGTGCTGCTCGTGCGTATTTATTTATTTTCTAAGTACTTATTGTAATATTTCTGACACTATTGACCTAAGCTATGAACTTGGATTTAGATTTGCCTTGTGATTTGAACTTTGATATTGAGTAATCTACTTTCTTACGAACTTTGCGTTGTTTACGGACTTTATTATTTACGATTTGGTTTGGTTGCCGACATGGACTCCGAGCGTTGGGATGTTTCTCACAGTAAGTACCTATATCCCAATGATATAATACAATAAGTTACTATTTTACCAGATACAAGGACAATTGCAAATAACAAACCGCAAATACTGTATTTTTATAATATGGACGCCTAAAGGACTGGCATATGAAAAAATTGAAAAAGACAACGAATTTTGGATTTCAATAGTATTAAAATTAGAAGAGTTTTATTTTAAATGTATATTGCCTGAATTAATAGATCCCTCTTTACCTAGAAATCTGCCTATCAGAGACAGAATATAAACTTTTTTTTTTCTTCACCTACGTAATGTACAATTATTACAATGTACAATTGTACATATAAACTAAAAAGCATGCGTAAAAATGTTTTCTGATTATCATTATTGTATTTTTGTATTTCGTTCAGTCGATAATATTTATGGTCACCCTACACGACTTTATCACGTTTTGATTTATATTTTTTAAATAGATGAATGAATGAATCTATAAAGTAAAACATAACTAAATAAATGTTTATACGAAATTCGTGTTTTTATTTTTAATATTCTTAGATCAGAGCGCTGTTATTTGTCTGTACCTACTTATGCGTAAATAGGCATAAATTATTATTGGAATATTTGTCTTGTACTAATACTTTGCTTAAGTAACATTTGTATTATTTTACTTGCATTCATTATTTATTATAACAATACATATTTGAGGTTTCGTAAAAGGCATAGTTACCTACATAAATAAGACAAAAGAACGCCGGCGCAGTTCGCGCTGGCCGGCTTGCCGGCTTTCGAGTCGTTATGAATGGAAGCCTATCTACTCGCACACACACGGCTGCGCACGGCGCACCGCGTGTGTGTGCAAAGCGAGATAGCAATACTCTGAACGAATTCTTCACTCGTCTCGAATCGCATTTGCGAGCTCCGTTCGCCGCGCTCTTAAGAGATTACTTATGTAGGTACAACTAACTGTGATTAGTGTTATGACAAATAACATGGTTGTTTTTCACAACTGATAGGCAGAAAATTATCAAAGACCTGTGTGGTGATTATGTAATAAATAACAATAAAGATAAGACTCGCCACTGATAACAAGTCATAAGAACACAACAACATAAACTTTTAAGACTTATCAGCATTTAATTTGAGTGGTTACTTCAAAATCTACTTAGTAATAGTGGTGAAAGATATGGAATAAATCATTGAACTATAGTTATAGCTTAAAAGTAGCTCTTGCAAGCGAGTTCGCCCCCGTCAATCCCGTATAAAAAAACAAGGGCCTTAATTCTTTTTATGTGGAATCCTAATTCTTTTTCTAAAATAATAGTAAAAGATAATAATTATTATTACTCTTTACAACACCAGCTATCTGACAGTGAAAGTGCCATCAAAATTGGTAAAAGATAATAATAATAATTATTACTCTTTACAACATCAGCTATCTGACAGTGAAAGTGCCATCAAAATTGGTCCAGCCTTTTAGAAACCAACAGACAGACGGAAATATTTTTAAATTCAAGTTGGATGTAAAAAATTCGAAAATATTTTTTTTTAATTTCATGTTATGTTTGGTACACAAATGCAATTATTATTCCTGTACGAATTTATTTTTGTATTAACATTATTAAAATATTTTGATTTTTATTAATGTAAATGGAATGATACTTTGTTTTCTTGAGTTGGTTTATATTTGAACATTGTTACCCGACTGCCGAAGGAGGGTAATGTGTTTATCAGTCTATGTATGTATGTATATATGTATATATGTATGTATGTATATATGTATGTATGTTTGTTCCTATGTGGCGTTCTAGAGATCAAACGCGTTGGCCGATTTTGATGGTTCTTACGTCAATTGATTCGACTTAACCCTGTGTCCATTAAAATTGGAAAATAGAAAAATGGCGGCTGCCATATTGTAAGGGCCCAAAATTTTTTTTTCTTCCCAACCTTTCGTGTGGGATATCAAAATAAAGGGCTTTAAGAGGTGATTTCAAAAATATATAACACTTATATGTTTAAATGTACCTAATTCTAAAAAAAGATAACTAAAAAGTTATAAATAAAAAAAGTTAATAAAAAAAATCAAAAAACCTGACTGCTTAAAAAGCAAACTAAAAAGATGTAAACAAGAAGAAAATCATGCTGTGCAGTTGATTTTTTTAATTAACTTTTTTTTTAGATTGTTATTAAAATTAATTTTTTTGTAAAACATTCTGACACTGTATAAACTGTTAATGAATAAATAAAATGAAAGTAAACTGAAGCAGCAACTGATGGTTTTATAAACCTTGAACTTGTTTAAGGTAACCGATTTGTATTTATTTAAAAGTGGTAACTGTGGCTAGTTAGTTTAGTTGGTAGTGTTGGTACACTGGTTATGAAGAAGCTTTGGAGTTAAAATAAATACAAGGTCTGTTTGAAATATACATAATTTTGTTCAGATGGTCATCTTAGGGGAGAATTTCACTAGGGATGAATTTACTAGTATGGAGTCTATTTTAATAAAGATATAAGTCCTACCTAAAAATATAAACAGGAAACACACACACAGCCTATAAACTAATTGAAATCACTTTACAATATAAAATAACTATGCACATCACATAAAGAGCCCACCTACCTTATCTCCCGAACGTCGCGCGGCAAATAACTCCGATTGCAAATTGAAAAGCAATTATATACCTAAATCTTTACAAACCTACACTATATGCTTACTAACTCTGCGTTTCCGTCGCAGTAGGCTCGCTACGAACCCAAACAAGAGTTTTATTGATACTCCCGAGCTCTAAACGATAACAAACCACTTGTTGCACAAGGTCAGAAGATTGCCGATTGTCCCCTCTTTACCACGTATCTATGCACTCATTATGAGATCTACGTTCATTAAAGAGCTCTTTTACTAGTCACAGACTGCGTATCAACGTACAATAGAACTTCTGTGCTTCTCTACTCGTGCTAAGATAAGAATTTACGCTACAAAAACAAAATAAATTGCTCATATAGGAAGTAGGACCGGATTTAGCCGGTACAGGAAAACATAATTAATTGGATACCATAGATAGATTATTTTACAGTGAATGTAAATTAAACATTGTTTGATAATGTTATCAGTGGATAAATGCTTCGATTATTTTTAAAAACACAAAACAAAATCTTTTTTAAAGGTTACTTACCTGTCAAACTTGGACCCACAACAAAAATAAAAGTGATGTGACATGACAAGATCATACGGATGGGTCCGATATATCAAAACGTAACTACTATTAAATACTTAAATAACAATAACTACCTATACATATATACAGTTAAATAAAAATAAAATAAAACTACGAACGCGTATAAAAGGGCAGGGGTCATAGGGCGTCAAAAAATTCATCCACATCGCTGTCAACGTGAAAAGTGCCCAGAACGCTGGCAGCATTGCCACGTTGGATGGCAATGCTGATTCTCTGGCCAAGGAAAAGCCCAGCCTTCTGGTCACGGTAAGAGTCGACTAGCCGTTTGCTTACATCTCGAAATACTCGAAGAGCACTCGGACCCCATGGACCTAATGTTTCAACCCCAAACGGCTCAAATATATAACTTCCAATAAGGTTATTGTATTTGCGCCGTTTGAGGTTTTCTGCACCAGCAGCAGCTGCCCCAACACAGCCCGCCGTGCTAAGAAGATGGGATGGCGCAAGGGTGTCGACACATGTTGCATCCCACACCAAAGGCCTACCCACCTTCCAAGGCATTATGGTCATCCCGTCTGGTCTCTTACCATCGTTGCGCGCCAAGCCATTGGGTTCTAAAACAGCTGGCACCCCGACGGTGACAAGAGCCCGACGTATGATATCATTAATGCTGGCGTGCCGTGCTAACCGACCAGCGCTCCTACTGCAGGATAGGCCATGGTGTCCGAGGCGGTCGACTGCTTCACCACATTGACAACGATGTGGAGCTCCGCTGGGAGCCCCCAAACGCAGACATGTAGCGATCCGGAAGGTGTTGTCACTCAACATAGTACCTATGTTGGGTAACGGTAGTGCCTGTAGCCAGAGGCCCGACTCCCATTCTCCCACAGCCAGCAGCCGGGCACACTCGTATCTATAAGTTTATTCCGTACCAACCTGCAGAGCGGCTCATCCCACTGTCACTGGGAAAAAGGGGTCTCGGGCAAGCCACTTGCCACGCATTCACTGCATCGGTCGAGTACGGCACTTCACAGTTAACCAGTGATGGCAACAAGATTTTTCTGGTTAACTTTTCAGTGCTGTGGACCGAAGACAGGAACGCCGGTAGGCTTAAACTAGAAATTTTGCGGATGCCGAGCCCACCGAAGCGAATGGGTAGAGTGGCTTGCAGCCACGCTCGGTCATCCAGGGCACAGATCATATAATACTACAGTCCAGGGCCGCATTTAGGATAGATGATAGCGTGCAACGAATAATCTGGTCAATTTTGTCCAAGACAATTTGTGAATGCTTCCATAATGGCGAAGCGCGAAGAAAGTACATGAAATTTGGACCAAAACAACAATAACGAATGAGGGTGATAGCCGAATGTAAATTAATTTTAGAGAGTCTGTCCGAAATATCGTTAAACATAACTTATATCGGATATGTGTTAGATATCATATCATATCTATATTAAAATTAGCTTTAGTTCGCGTTCGTTGTTAGTTTGCTCATCTAAATAACATGTTAACTTTTGCAAACTGTAATACTGATATCGATATCTAAAGACAGTTTACGATATCGATATGACGTGAAGATCAACAATGTGGTTATAATCGACTATATAGGTAATCATATCAAAATCGTCTGTTTGCAGATGAGATTTAATTTAATTATATAGGTAGCAATAAGATAATTTTACTATTAAAAACAATTTTCAAGTAGCAGCAGTAAGTTTGTCCTCTCCATTTTAGTAGCCAGGTGATGAGTAATTTAATAAAGCCAATCCTTAGGAAGTTATAGAATAAATATTAGTTTTTTAGTTATTAATCGACCATACTTGAAAGTGTTGAAACTTCTGCTGCTGAATATTACCTGAACCTACCTAGGCTATTTTATTTTCTTTAGTCCTACCTAGAGTACCGAGTCTTAGGCTCAATTTACATTGCCATTTGCAGCGGGATGGAATAGAAGCGAATTTTTGTAACGAAATTGTACATAGTATAATAAAATTTATGTCGATTGTGTAGCGTACAAACTAAATACGATAGTAGGTAAGATTGAATTAAAGAAGGTATTTTTAGTCTTGGATTATTATATAATCTAAATAATATCTTATTCTTCAGAACTATACTATTAACTATAAAAAAAACAGGTGCAAATCATCATGAAATCGAAGATATGATTGGTTACCAAAAATTTCTCTGATCACTCTCAGAACACAAATTTCTTAATTAATAATTTCTATTGAGACAATTAATTTTCTATCTTAGATTTGATTTCGATAGCTAATTATTTAGTGTTACGACGATAATTTATTAATAACACTCCGCCCGCGATTTCGTTCGCGTGATTTCGTATTTTAACTTTTTTCTTTAGGAATTATCATTGATATCTAGGGTTTATGGACGATTCCCTAATTACCTTAAAGAACAATGAATTTTAGGTTATCGCCACACACAAAGTAAAATCCACCTCTAAAAACTTAATTATCCCTTTCCCCGTTGAGGGACGAGTTTTTAACAACCCAATTAATATGATTTTATTCACTCTTTTCTTCTCTTTTTTTCCCGACTGTCGAAGGAGGGGTAATGTGTTTATCAGTCTATGTATGTAAGTATGTATGTATGTTTGTTTCTTTGTGGCGTTCTAGAGACCAAACGCGTGGGCCGATTTTGATGGTTCTTACGTCAATCGATTCGTCTTAACCCCGCGAGTGTCACTGGCTACACGAAAATTGGAAAATAGGAATATGGCGGTTTTTGGGCGCCATTTTGTGGGGCCCAAACTTTTTTTTCTTCAGAACCTTTCGCGTGGTGTATCAAAATAAAGGATTTTAAGAAGTGATTTCAAAAATATATAACACTTATATGTTTAAATGTACCTTATTCGAAAAAATAATGAACTAAAAAGTTATAAATAAAAAAAGTAAAAAAAAAATAAAAAAACCCGACTGCTTGAAATGCGAACTAAAAAGACGTAAACAAGGAGACTTTTTTTATTTATAACTTTTTAGTTCATTATTTATTGGCTGTGTTAGAGTTTAGCCATGACCACAGTCCACAAGCTTCTTCACGGAATTCAGATCTCGTATGTGCGCCATTAAGTTCGATTCAAAGGAAATGGCGGTTCGGAACATGAGGAGAGTCGCTGCGAAGAACAAATTCATGTGACGACAGTGTACCGTGCGAGCGCAGATGAGGTATTTGAATCGAACTTAAATGTTTATCACCACTAAGGGTGTGGCTACACGCTCAATCTTATTTGCACAAATACTTGTAAAATCTTGTTTGTACATCATCAAACATGTGCGTTATGACGGCAAAACAGTATACCGCACAAATTTAGGTTAAACGTAATTTTAAAAGTTATTGCACCAACTGTTTGCGCATGCAAGATTGAGCGTGTACAGGCGTTGCACAGAGGGGGTACCGGGGTGGTTTTAGTGAGGTAAAAATCCCACACACTCCCTGGTCTTTTCCCCAAAACTCCAGGCCCCTTTTGAAGGATCTTCAAAAAAAAAAATAAGGAGGCCACACCACCACAAGCACAGGCAGACGGTCGAAGCGAAGCGACACATTTGTCGAAAAATGTATGAAATCGGTCCGTGTATGGACGACCATCCATCCATTAATTCCCATACCAAGACTTCTCCGTGCCTCGGAAACGTCGTAAAGCCGGTCTACTGGTCCCGGTTGTCATTTGTAGTTCTTTAAATTCGGTACGGATAGACACCAACCCAGCCAAGGGATACAGTGTTACCCAGTTACTGGGTTTTGGAGGTCAGATAGCCAGTCACTATGTAAAATTCTAGTACCTAGCTGTATCCGGTTAGACTGGAAGCCGACCCCAACCGAACTAGACAGAGACAAGACTAGGAATAGCAAATAATAAACACAAATTCAAAAATCAGTTGGTATTTATTTGATGGAATTTTGAAAAAAAAAAATACATTTAACATCTCAAAGGCGGACATGACGCTAACTTTGAGCCTTGTACAACAACCATACAGTAATGACATACATCTACCCATATAGTATATTAATTCACAACACAATATTGTATTCTAGTATCTACTGCTGGACAACGAGAATTCTGTTCTTTGGCAGTCACGTTGTTCTTGAGTACAGATGCAACTGCCAATTCACTTAAAATACATAGAACTTTACTTGGCACACTCATATTATAACTACGGTGAGAACAAAAAAATGTATAATTAACGCTGACTGACGAGATTACAAAATAACTGACGGTATACTTAAATAAAGTAATACTAGACTATCGTTACGTAAACAATAATTAACGACTAACATAAAATTCTAACTCCTAGTGATTTAAAACTAATACTGTATTATCGAAAATGACTTTTTACATAAACATGAACATACCTAAGAGACACACATTTTTTTTGTTTTTTTTTTTGTATAATTTCAACAACGGCTGTACAAACATTGAGATTTTCTGTTTAGTTTTGTACGTAAACTTATTAAGTGCGAATGATAAAATATGAATTAAAATCATGGGCGGAATTATCAAAATAGGTACATCCGTAGCAATCAAAATAAAGGTATTATCGGGTTTTATAGACACAAGTCTAAAATCTATTTTGGTTACAGTGAAAAATAGAGCGACATTCATATTATGTCTTACAACAAGTCTGCCAGTATCTTTCTAAGCTCTGAGATTAATTCCAAATCACAGCCAAATATTTATATAAATATTCCAAAAATAAGAGAAGTTAATTTAGCCGTCGATAGGCGACGCACCCTGCGGTTATACCAAAGGTTCTGGACCGACGCCCTCTTCGAGAGAAACGTAAACAGGGTGAAGTTAGTATAAGGTGAAATACTCTAAACTATGGCGTACTACATACATACTACTGACGGATCTCCCAAAAAGGAGGCCTACATTTGACTTGGCACTTGATCTGTCAGCCTCTCGGGACGCGATAAATGCATATAACTAACGATAGTAAATGCAGAGACTAGTTGCGATTTAGAGAGAAGACTTTTTCTCTGAGAAAAATGGATCATTGAATGATAGCTCGATGATAAAACTAATAGCTTTAGATCAAGGTTTCTTACGATACCGTATAATTACAAAATGTTAGTGAATTTAAATGACTTAAACAAACATAAATGACTACCCAAGCACCATGGTTTTTCTTACAAATGATATTTTTGATGAGATCAAAATAGGATACTATGTGTTGACGTAATTTGATTCAACTTTTAATACTAAGTCCTGAATTTTTTATATTTAGAGATTCAAAAGGTTTGCGATTTCATCGTGAGCCTGAGATGAGATCTGGGCATATTTAAAGGAAAAATTACTCTTAGTGAGAGTCCTAAATTGTGGCATGTGAAACCGTGTTGACTTATTTCTAATTAAACTAAAATTAAGCCGAAAATTAAACTTTTCACACACATGGCTCAGGTAACAGTGCTACTGGAACTACCGTAGGTTCCATAGGAACACCTTTGAGAAAGGCGTTATGTTGAGCGCATGTGTTGTGAATAGCGCCTAAAAAAAATCTAAACAAACTTAAATTTCAAGTTAAAAACTACATTAAATTCGCTTACAATTTACAGTTTCACCTTACAATATAAGGAATGATATACAGCGCCTAATTACTGCGCAACATTGTAGGTAAAGCCATAACATACAATGTTACGCTAACCCTGTTCTAGTCAATTTTGAAGCACCAATGAAGTCAATGAACACTCCAGGGGTTAACAATATACAAAACGGGTTAGTATATAATATTAATTATATAGTAGGTGGAATAAGTTGCGTACAAAAATCGGTATCAGTCCGATCACAGAAGATCGGAAGGAATAATCAGGGATTTAGAAGAGTTTCTAAAATGTTCACTCATGTTCCTTAGGATCTCACGTGCTTTTTTAAATCTCTCTCTTTATGGTTAAGTACAAATACAATGTAAATTTTCCGACAAGAATATTGAGATACATATATTCGCTCCAAACCGAAATAAATAACAAATAAATTATGCCGTGCTGTATTCAGGTGTTTGCATCAGATGCAGGATTATTTAATAATTTCGTTATCCTTACAGGATCTAAATATAAAAAAAAACACTCTATACTAACGAGTTGAATAGACAATTCCGAGAATTATTGTTCAGATAATTGACGCAAGTTACTGTATCGAATTTTACCTCACACAGCACGGCATCATGGAATTTTGTTTCCACGATGTTTTCTATGACTCAATCATCTTTATAAAAAATCGTATACTGGTCTTTCCAAGAGCATTAATATTTTTTTAACAGGTCGCATTCGACTCGTTGACTAAGTTGTAATCGGCCGAGACTTACGGATTTTTAATCTAAATTAGTCAGTAAAATTGTAAAAAGAAACATCTCGGCCGATCGTTAAACTGAAATTACACTGAACCATCTGATAAATTTACAAGCTTGGCTCGATATGCTACAGTATTCTGAAGAATTAGTTAAACTACTAAGTTTTTTCAGAAGTGTAGGTTCCTGATGGTTTCAGTGCAAATTCAATTGATTGCACAGATTATTATTACACATATTCAATTAGCTTGGCAAATTGAATATGTGTACTAAATCAGCAGTTTTAGTGGTAACTGGGAATAATTATAAATGCTTATCATTTGAACTGTACTTAAATGGTTTTTTTTCCTATTAGTGGTACAATTAAAACAGTAAGTATTTAAATATATCATGTAAGTTTTACCACTTTCAAGTTAATAAATATTTAAACGCGAGTTATACAGAATGACTTTCCAAAATTTGAAATTTGTTATTTGCAATGACGTCGAAATTACGTTCCAAATACATTCCAACATTACAGGCGTGTTACAAAACTTTTAGATAGTCACTTGATGGTGGTAGTGAACTATAGCGTTATTCAGACAACCAATCTTTATATTAGACCATATTGTTAATCTTTACACGTTCCCAATCATTTCCGAAGTCTTTTTTTTAGAGAAATTAGTTACCAATAGTCAGACAAAATTTAACGACGTTTGAGTACCGACTCAAAAGGCAGATTAGTCGATTAATCGACCAAGGCGATATTAGCCAGTTATTGACAAAGTATTTGAAGTTGGGAACAGATGTAAACAGTACCTTATTACCTATATCGACTAGGTATGTACCAGACACGTAGTCGAAATTAAATTTAGTCGACTATTCGAGTAATCGCCATCAATTGTGAGACAGGACATTTAAACTGAAGGTCTTTTTGTCAACTTTTTTTTTTGTTTTTTTTATTAGATTTTGACAAATTCTTTTTTTGGTTCTTTTTTTTCTATTTATTTTTCACAAATTTTATCACCAGTTTAAATACTTTGTCTTTTAAGTCCCACATCACTCATTTGCGATAGCTCGCGCACACAATTTTGAATAATTACTCCCCAGATACTGATAATCCCGAGACATTGCCGCATAACATCAAGACTACTAATAATTAACTTGGTGGGTTAGCAGATACAGCTAGATGTTTCATTTTGACGGTATATCTCTCATCGACTGTACTAGGGGCTAGGGGGGCAGTATGTGTGTGCGAGTTATACAAAGCTGTTGCCACAGAGTAAGAATCGCCGGCAGTGACGACATTATATACGCGCCCGCGCGTATTCCGACAATGCCCCAAAAAAAAGGGTCGTATCTACCCTTTTATTAAAAAAAATTGTTATTTTCATAATTGGAATCAGGAAAAATAGGCGCATCTAGTAACATTTTTTATATTGCAAGTTCGAGTTACGTTACTGAAGTCTAGTTTTGACAAACGTTTAACATTAATTCGGATATTATTTTTTATTATATTTTTCCGTATTTTGCTCTGATCAGATGCGCCATTTTTATTTATGCCAGTGAATGGTGACACTCACTGACTCGATTGTTTTGTACGGAAAGTTTTGATAGTAGTATCTTCAAACAGTCGTCACCGAGGCGTTTCAGTGCTCTGTGGACAAATGAGTGTGCAGTTCGTTCACAGTTATTTTACCTATGCAAAAGATTAGCTACCTTACAGTTATGAGAATAAAAATCAATGTCGAAATCAGAGGTAAAATAACTATGTACTTGGGCTCTAGATTAAATGTCATTCTAATGGGGGTATTATACTATCATAATATCTATGATCATACATTGGATCACCATGAAAGAATCATATTAATATTTTTATCAAAGACGAAATCGTCTTTTTTTTATTCGAAATTATCTTTTTTTATGTTTATAATAACACTATCATATAAACATGGCTCACAGATCTGTGATCCTAGATATATGATTGTGATACCCAACTAAAAGCGAAGGTGATTGTCGAAATGACATAATGTAAGAGACGAGTACATTTTTGACATTTTAGCAATCGCTATCGCAACGCTTACGATGATAGAATGTCAGTTATCTAAAGCTTTATCGTCGGTAGTTGCGTGTCGTGTTGCGGGTACGCGTTGCGGGTGCGAGTTGCGTGTTGCGTGTTGCGCCTACTTGTGGTCGAGGTGGTGCAGCGGCGGCGGCGGCGGGTAGTGCGCGGGGTAGTAGGCAGCGGCCTGCATGTTGGGGTCGTAGGGGACGCCGTCCGCGTCATAGTTGACGTATGTCATGCCAGGCATCATGTTCATCATGTCTGGAATAAAGAATATTTCTTACTTACATATAATATAAACACCATTCCAGTATTCTCAGAAGGGTTATTAGTTATTAGGTTGTGTAAGAAATAAAAGACAAAAATAGGGCTGTACTCACTGGGGTCAGTGTGGTCCACAGGGTGGTAGTAGGGGATAGGGTACATGGCAGGCGGCGGGTAGGGGATGTACGGCAGCGTCAGCAGCGGCTGTTGCTCCTGTACGAACTCTCCCTCCCCCGCGCCGCCCGCCGCCCCCGGCGCCCCCGGCCCGTACAGCTGTGGGGGCGGCCGCGCGTCACCGTGAGAGTTGCGGCTGAAGACAAATACATACATAAGTATCCCACCCATACGCACTACTCGTTTTGGGAATACTTGCATTATGCGCACAGCTAAGGAGTGGAATTCCCTGGCGGAATATGTGTTTCCTGATACAACCTGGGAGTCTTGAAGTCAAGAGGTTACTTCTAGGCAAGCGTGCTTCACCGTCGACCACATCATCGCTTTCCATCAGCTGAGATAGTGGTCAAACGCGCGCTCATCAATAATATATTTTTTTATCATAACATTGTGCCCTTGTATTATATATATATTTATATCGCACCTTCATTTCGAAACCATTACTAAACAAAAAAAAATAATTTTACAGGAGAGCTCATTTACGATTATTGCATTACTATTTACCTCTTAATAAAAAAGTAATGAACACTAATGAGATATTTCTGGTATTATTTGTTAAATTATTGGTTTCTTTTTAAGGTGTGTTATCATATAATTTAATATTTTCTATAATTATTTTTTATAATCATTTTAATTTTTATAGTAACACTTTTGCATTAATAATTTTTTCAATTAGGATTCAATTAAGTAAAGTTAGTATAAAAAACAATGTTACTATATTAAAAATCGAATTCTAGCTATTATACGATATTTCGAAGGTATTTTATGCACAGGTCGATTAAAACATAATAATTCATTTCAATATTTAATTAAAAAAACTTAAAATATTACTTTTATGACAATTAAACCAAAAATTGTATTCCCCAAACATTAATCATACAATCACTATTTTATGCTAAATATTAATGTCATAATTTTATCCAGAATGTGAATAAAACGGTTAATACAAAAAGTAACAGTTTATCGTAAAAAAAATTAAGAATTAAAGTATTATATATAGAGAATTCTAAGTTAAAAACTGTGACGAAACCAAAAACCACACTTTATCAAATAAAAATAAGTTAATAATTCACCTTAATGACAAAATAAGCCGTACTTAAACAAATAGTTACACTTTTTTATAAAATTGTACTAGCCCCGCAAGTTGATATTGCGATGGAACCTTGTCACAATAACAGCTGCGTGACGTCATCCGTCGCACAAAAAGACAGCTAGCAAAAAAAATGTTTTGTATTTTTTTAGGTCGGTTTGTGCGTATATAGTAACTGAGACAGGAATGTCAGACAATGTAATCTAAGAATAGCCAGACGGCTGTTTATGACCATAGGTATATTTCTTAGAAATTTCGGCACCCTAAAAGATTAGTTTTTGTATGCTGCTTATAAAAAAACAATGATTACACCCATAAGTACATAATTGTGTTGTTGATGTGAAAATATGACAATATTTCTTAGTATAGAATAGGGGTCCGCATTACCGGTCTAACTGCTGATTTGGCTAAACTTCGCTATTTTCTTATAATATAGATAGATAATTACTACATCTCTAAGACTCTAAGCTTATAAATAAAACTATTGGTATGGAAAAAATCAATGTTATATTTCAATTCAATACAATCTTAGTCTATTTCTTCAATCCCACTCATATTGTCTTCCAAATCATCACTACTTTCTGTGTCAGTTGTTTCTGATTCACTGTCGTCTGCCGTATTTATAATAAATAACTCGTCAGTTATTCTATCTTTGCGCCAATATTCTTCTTCAAGCCTTTTTACGTGGTTTACTTCCTTTCGCCAGTCATCTGGAGTTATCGATGCCAACGCCTCCAACGTCAGAGTTTCAATACGGCTTTCTAACTGCTCCACATTCTTTTCTGACACCCTCATTTTGACTAGGTTCCAGATGTACTCAATGGGGTTGAGGTCGCAGTTGTAGGGTGGCAATCTAATGACCTCATGGCCATTGTCAGCTAATAACTTGTCGATTTTATAATTTTTCGGCGGTTTGTGCTGTTTAATTAATAGGTATAGTTCTGGTTTTGTACTATCGCTGGGAAATTCGATGTTGTGAGCTTGTAGCCACTCAACCATCACCTGTTTTTTAGTATTCATATTTGGTGGCTTATTTTCTTCCTTACTATGATAAGGGGCGTTGTCCATCACAATTATCGAGTTGCGTGGTATGTTGGGTAGCAATTTCTCTGTAAGCCACTTAGTAAAATTCTCCGCATTCATTTGGTCGTGATAATCCCCCGTTTTGGTGTCTGCTTTAAACATTAAAAGGGCATTGTTAACAAAGCCAGTTTCACTTCCCGCGTGAACTATTATCCATCGGCGGCCGGGGCTATCGTTCCGTCTCACTCCAACATCGGTTGCTGTTTGCCAACATTTTTTTACGGTGTAGTGTGCGTGTATCCATGTTTCGTCGAGATAAATAACGGGTCTTTTGTTATCACCAAGCGAGTCATTTTCTTTCATACGGCGTAAATATTTAGCCCTCCACGCTTGAATTTGGGGTCTTTCAATTAGAGCCAGTCTTTTTTGGTAGCATCGTTTAAATTGGTAGCCTAGATCACTTTTAATTATTTTTCTTAATGTAGTTTCACTACCAGTGTAATTAAGGTCTACTTTTGCAGCCGCCAAGATTTTGCGCATTGTAGGTATTTCTTTCCTCACCGTATACATTGAATGAATGATATTCCTTAATGCAGTTAAAGAAAATCCGTCGAAATATTCCTTCCTTTGTCGTTTTGCTTTGGTAGGAGTTCTCATTTTGCTGCCACTTGCTGTTGCTGACTCATGCTCTCGTCGTAATTTCGTCACAGTATTTTTTGCAACGCCTGTGGCACAAACCACACGTTCCGTGACTTTGGTAGAATTTTGCAAAATCTTCAAAATGTCTATTACCAGTTGCTTCGACATTAAAATGTCCTCAGTAGTGTCCGAAGCACTCTTTAAGGCACGGTTTATATTTTGTATAACTAATTTACAGTTTTCTTTCTCTTTTACAAAATAATTGTCCACTTTAATTATCATTTCACGAGTACGACTGTTAATTAATTTCTTACTCATTTTAACGGGTAACAGGTAAGAAAACTAAACAACAAAACTCAACAACAAAACTCAACAACAACAATAAAACAGGATAACAAAAACAGAAAGCTATAACAAGTACTCGAAGCGCGTAAGCACGTAAGCGCGGGCTGACCTTGCGAACGGTACTGACGCGACGGCGCGACTTCGGCTACGTCACCAAGATGGCCGCCAATCGCAATATCAACTTGCGGGGCTAGTATGTCGACTCCATAAGTGACAGGTGACAAATGGTGTAGTAACGGTTTCGTCTGTATTTAAGTTTTAAATTTCAGTTTAGTAGCGGTTTAATTTAACGCCATCTACCAATATATTGCGAAACTAAATAAACCTGTCAAATTCATTCTGTAGATTTTGCCGATCTAAATAAGATGGCATTATTATCTCAATTTCATGAAAATTTCGTTTAGTAACGATTTCGAAATGAAGGTGCGATATATATATATATATATATATTGTATTCCCAGAAGTTTTAATCAGAGTTGTTTAAGTCTCATGAACGTTTCCAGACGGAAACACAATAAAATTTTGCCCGACTCGGCATCGAACCCAGGAGGACCTCACGCTGTAGTGCAGAGTAGCATTTGGGAGCACTAGACCGACGAGGCAGTCCCAAACAAACACACATGAATATACAACAAAAGTTAGGCCAAATCCAGGTATAGATAGTTAAACTCATCTTTGCGGCGGCGTCATGTGTGCGTGCGCTTGTAATTATACAGC
Organism: Anorthoa munda; assembly: GCA_945859665.1. Classification (NCBI taxonomy): domain Eukaryota; kingdom Metazoa; phylum Arthropoda; class Insecta; order Lepidoptera; family Noctuidae; genus Anorthoa; species Anorthoa munda. Next base: position 28,620,745 of record OX243911.1, on the reverse strand, counting down.
TTTCATTTGTGTGGCAGTGACGCGGCAGTCACAGCGCCGCGCACAGGTGAGCTGAACTATCTGTACACCCTAAGTGCGGGCCACATCGCGCACGAATGGACGAATACCACCTCCACCTGGCCCCAAACGTATGGAACTGGTAGGCACCGTAAGCTTTATGTCAAGTCTGACAAAACCGTAAAAAAGGTATTCATACAGATTTCCCAAAGAAAAAGGTCACACTGCAGGTAACCTACCCAAGACGTCGACCAGCTTGGCCTACCTGACCTAGCTCATACCTACAATAACCTTCTTCTTCCTTTGCTGGCCAATCTCTGTGTCCTATCAATTAAGTTCAAGTTGTAGAATGCAATAAACGTATTGTATGTTAATAAGATTGTAATGAAGTAAAGAGTCTGTTCAGATTCATGGCCCAAATCTAATGCGTAAAGGTGATACACTAGAGCATTTTCGTAAGCATTACAATGTAATGTAACGTTTTTACGAATGGTACAATACAGACAAATGCTCAGTTTCCTGAAGCACTTCCATGTAATGTAACGTTCTTGCGAATGTTTGACGCAGCGTTCGGCGTAACGCGTAAATTTATCTGTAACATTTATCTGTAACATTTCTTGTACTTTGCGTTCATTATTGAGCTCACTCCACGTCACCCGCGCTCTTGTTTTGCTCGATAAATTTTTACATCAAAACGCTCATTGGTTTTTAAAATCAGGTTATAACTAAATATAGAGCTTCATTTTCGAAGTGTGATTCGAGTAAATTTAAAAACAGCGAATGCTCGATGTTCTGTTATATATAAGTGCTCTAATCTATACTCACCTTAATAGTTGTTCAACAGGGTATTATAGAACTATCATACATATTGCGATTATGAGAGCTCCTAAATAAATAAATAAAACATATATTGAGTACATGACCAATGAAATCTGCGTATTAAACGATTAGACTATGTCCCATAGTTGTGTGTAACTTAGGTCTGTGTGTTTTGTTGCAATAGCAACTTACCGGTGGTTAGGTCCCTCCTTGTCCTGGTTTTCGTTTGGCCTATCCGGGTCGTTGTTGTTTTGCCTATTCGGGTCGTTGTTGTTGTACCTATTGTTGTTGTTGTGGTAGTAGCCGCGGCCGCGCCTGTTGTATCTGTTATTAATGTTAGGTATCTTTGCTCGTGGTGTGACTTACGCTTCTATCTCGAGAGGAGTTAAGAGTATGTTGCATAGTTTGTGTGTCAACTCGATATGTTTATAACTGTAATAATAGATACTAACCGGTTGTTAGGTCCCTTGTTGCCCATATTATTATTGTGCCTGTTCGGATTATTATTGTTATGGTGATTGCCTTCCTGGTTGCCGCCGCCGCGCTTGTTGAATCTGTTAGCAATGTGAGAAAGAATGACATGAAATGGTGAAAATAATAAGATACCAAATGAAAAAGCAAATTAAACAAATGAAAAGCTGGCTCAGAAAAAATAAAAATACCAATGTATTTGTGGACTTTCGTCGAAGACTTGGCAGAGCTTAGATGTGATAGGATCGAACTATGGTTCATCCCGTTTGTGAGATTGAGACAAGAAGTGCATTGTGTACAAAAGTAGGTAAGGGGGTCACGGGGTGGTCTTTTAAGAGGTCACGGGCTAGGGGGCTTCTACGTGCTGATGGTGATTACTGATCAATGGTGTAGTTTAAGTGAGGTAAAAATCCCACATTTCGTGGTCCTTTGCCTAAAAGTCCAGACGGCTTTTGAAGGTTTCCCCTCGTTAACAAAAAGAAAAGGTAACATCTGGAAAAAATAGTGTACCTGGGTCCCAGTGGCGGGCGCTGTCCGTTCCCTTTGCCCTGGTTGTTCTGGGGCTTGTCATTGGGCTGGTTGGGCTTGTGCTTGTGGTCGGGCTGGTGCGGCGGCGGGCGCTCCTGCAGCGACACCTGCTGCAGCTCCTGCGTCACCTGCGCCACCTGCGCCACCTGCGACAGGTCGCGCGGGGAGAAGTGGCGCGGCGGCGGCGCGCCGTACGTGCCGTACACGCAGTCTACCCCCTGGTTGAAGTAGAACCGTAGGGTGGCGATGTCTGTGGAAATAACTTACATATGTAACCTGTACAAACATTTACATTTACGTATCAATAACGTTGACAAAGTCTGATAAGATTGTCTCTACAAAATTGGCAGCGTCGTCTTTATTTGGTGATAATAATGGCTAAATTCGCAACTCAAGTTTTGCCGCACATTCATGTCTACGATGAAGCTACGCCGCGCGCCGCCGGTGTAATTAACTTGCGCTGACAACTAGAAAATGTAGTTGGCATCTTTGACGGCGAGATAAATGAACCGTGCACATCTTATGTGGCAACTGCTACGTAGGATGTGCACAATGATGCTGCTATGGACGCAGTGAACGCTCAATCGACTCAATGGTACTCTTTAGATGTTTACCAGTAGGTAGTCACGACAAAAGCAGCGTCAGTGGCTTTCATTAGGTCCTCTATAAAGGCACTGCACTCAACAGTGTGTATGACGGGTCTATAAAACCCCATTTCGCTAAATTGTTTTTGCTGCAGCCTACCTGGGTACGCAATCAATCAAAATGGTCGTCGATGTATAAGGAAACTAGTTCTAAACTCACCATTGAGCGGCAGATCCGAGCCGTTGGGCTGCACGCTCTTGAAGACGTGCGGGTTGACGCCGGGCGGCGGCGGCGGCGGCACGTGCGACGCGTGCGGCGGCGGGCAGCCCGCGCCTGCGCCCGCGCCGCCGCACCACACCACGCCGCCCTTCACGCCGCACACGTAGGGCGGGCAGCCGCCGGCCGCGCCAGCCACGCCAGCCACGCCACCCACGGCACCCACGCCCGAGCCGCCCACCCCGTGCGGATACCCGCCGTTGTTCGGGGGAGCCCCAGCGCCAGACATCATCGCGTCTAAGAAAGAAACAGTTTATTGGTACAGAAGCCTATAAAAACTATATTAAATAATCAAAATTTAAAAAACCCCACGTACATAGTAGATACGCTTCGATCGGCAATCTATTGGACACGTAATTATGACACAATATCTTGCGAAAACACCCCGATTCAAACAGTAAAACGCCCATAACTTTTGAACGGCTGAGCCAATTTTATTCAATCATAGCTAAGAACACTCTCGACAATCACCTTTCAAACAAAAACAAAAACTAAATCGATTCCCCCGTTTGGACACTTTGATGCCACAGACAGACACACATATACACAGCAACACACGTCAAACTTATAACACCCCTCTTTTTCCGTCGAGGGTTAAAAAGACAAAGAAGTAATAATCTTATCTTACTAATATTATAAATGCGAAAGTTTGGATGTATTTTTACCCGACTGCCGAAGGAGGGTAATGTGTTTATCAGTCTATGTATGTATGTATGTTTGTTCATATGTGGCGTTCCAGAGACCTAACGCGTTGGCCGATTTTGATGATTCAAACGTCAATCGAAGCATCTTAACCTTGCGAGTGTCATAGGCTACATTAAAATTGGAAAATAGAAAAATGGCAGCTTCTGGGCGCCATATTGGTGGGGGGGCAATTTTCTTTTTTCTTCCAAACCCATCGTGTGGGGTATCAAAATAAAGGATTTTAAGAGGTGATTTCAAAAATATCTAACACTTATATATTTAAATGTACCTAATTCGAAAAAAATGTTAACTAAAAAGTTATAAATAAAAAGTTAATTCAAAAAATCAAAAAACCCGACTGCTTGAAAAGCGAACTAAAAAGACGTAAACAAGAAGAAAATCATGCTGTGCAGTCGGAGGATACATATTCGCGAGCTGGCTGACCAAAACCAGATGTATCCGGGTCGGGTTTTTTGATTTTTTGAATTAACTTTTTTTGTTACTAAATCACGCCAGAACGGCTGAACGGATCTGTATGAAATTTGTCACAGAAATGGATTAAAGTCTGCAATAGCACCTAGGCTACTTTTGATCCCGGTATAATGTTCCCTTGTGATAAGAAAACACTTAACACGCGGGCGAAGCCGCTGACAGAAGCCATAATAAATAAAAGTAGATAATAGCTGGAAGCAGCTAACTGATTTAGCATTCAAAAAAAAGTTAATATTTTCTAGCAGATAAAGTCTACTATAACCTGAATGAGTTTTTAAATGAAAGATTTTAATTTATTTTCTTTTATTATATTACTACTCTTGACATTTTTTAAATTTTACTGCTAGGTTGATAATTTTGATTTGATTTATTTTTATATTAGGTTGATATATTTAATATTTTTGTTCTGACGTTCTAGAACGTTAATTATTATAGTTTATATTATTTTTATTATCATTTGTAAGGCATTAATAAATAATTCTTGAAATTTAATATTTTTAATAATTATACTGGCATTATAGAATGATAATTTTAACCTACGCACATTATTATTTTTTTGTTTTTATTAACTTGACTAAATATGATAATATGACATTCTGAATTATTATTTTGATTTGAATTGTATGATTTTAAATTGTTCTTTATTCTATTATTAATATTGGCATGCCATTATTTAAAGCAAACATGACGCTCTGTATTTTTTTTAACATGATCTCTTACATATTGGCAATTTGTTGTGTGTACTGTACTCATGTTTGAGAAAATAAAGATTGAAATTGAAAAAAATATAATAATACATAAGTACCTACATTGCACGTAAAAACAGAGGAAAGAAAAAGGGCGGAACAGAAACACTAGTAGCCTTGGGTTAGTTTATAATAAAACTTCCAAATTATCATTAAGTACTGGGACCGAACGGGACCCTAGGCGCGACCACTTCAGTCGTGCGATACACTTATTTGTAGCAGAGCACGAAACGACTCAGCATGATGCTGTGCCAGACCCACAGCACCGCACTGCTTTTCAGTGGTCGCCTAGGTGGAGGTAAATGTGAAGATACAACGTAACAGTCCAGAAGAACAGAGAAACAGAGCTCAGATAATTCGTAAACAACCAAAAAGAAGGCAAGTCAAAAGATCAGAAAAAACGCATACCTATTTTTGGTTCTTCATCAGATATCGATAACTGCAGCTCTTCACTTTGCTGATTAACGTCCATCTTACAAAGGTCGCGTGTATACTATTGAAGGGCCACGAAGATAATGCACACCAGAATGACGCTCGCAATACCTCAAACTTTGTTATATGCATTCAAGATCCTCTCTAGTCATTAAAATCACATTAAGAACCGGAAATAAACTAATTAATTAGGTCATTAGTTTAATTCTCATTTGGTAACAAGCACGCGTTTGACCACTATTTCATGCTTAATGATAGATACGATACGTCACAACACAATCGACGATGTTGTAAAACTAACCTATCCTACTCGAGTTTTTGAACACCCAAGGGCTGGTTTATAAATGTATACCCAAGTACGCACAGTGAATGATTTATCATGTCCGTTGTAGCAGACAAAACAAATAGACTATCGATGTTTTTCGCAAGTCTAATTAATTCCGAACCCCAATAACATCCACCCTAGCGACCAGAACATCAAAGTGCACTCAAATTACACACATATGCATACATGGGTCAGTTCTGATAAACAACAGCGAGCTAGGACTTAATAACGTTCCCCCCGAATGAATAGTATACACGTACGTTGAAAAAGCTGCCGACAATCATTTAGTCTCCAATTACGAATTAAATCTCCCCATGCAGACACGGTACGCCCCCGCGGCGTAATTTTAATCCGCGCCCTTTTCAATGCGCTTTATTTCGATCTGTCTGTGTGTTTTCAATAACTTGCCAACCCTCATGTTGCGTCCCTCTCGGATTTTCGCCATGTATGGTCCCCAGGTAAATGATGAAATAGGGAGATGGACCAACGTGTAGTTACAATTATATTTATAGTCTGCTGCACCAACTATCCGCAGTCGTGTCGAATTGTATAGGATCCAAATTAGACGATGATTTTGGTTGTAACATTGTGAAGTTATGTTTTGATTTACACTGCCGATCAAATGTTTGAGACTACCTTATTAAAACAGGAAAATTAAAATATAATGCTCAAAACCACTGAAGTGGTCAAAGTAAGCGAACAAGATTTACTACCCAACGAATGTGTTAGTGTGTATCGATAGTGTAAGTACACAACAACTTAACTTTTTGTGAGACAAAAAAGTCTGTGACGCGATTTGTATTTGTCCAACTTTCAAGTACTTTTTACTTTACTTCCAGCAATCCAGTTATTTACATACTTCTACAATTTAAACCCCTTTTTAGGGTTCCGAAGTCAACAAGGAACCCTTATAGTTTCGCTCTGTCAGTCTGTCCGTCCGCAGCTTAGCTCAGATAATCTAAGTACTAGAAATCTATAATTTGGCATGTATATACATATTAATAATTCCGACAAAGTGGTAACATAAAATCATGAAAAAAAATTTTTTTTCGGGTACCTCCCATAGACGTAAAGTGGGGATGTATTTTTTTTTTCTCATGTATTCCATGGTGTGGGGTATCGTTGGATAGGCCATTCAAAAATATTATGGGTTTGTTACAACCATTTTTCGATTCAGAGATTCGTTTGCGTAAAATTAAGCTTTAAGTTGCAAATTTATGTTAGAGTCAAGTGTCCCCCCCCCCTGCCAGCGAAATGGTTGCTCTTGGCTATGTGAAAAAATTCACGGCAGTAGTAAATACATATAACGAAATTAAAAGGAAAATTATCACGGATAACAAGGCTTTACAAGTTTACGAGTAATAGTCGACCAACTTATAAAATGTACTTGGAACAGTAAAAATTTTGTACAAATGCCATTGAAAAATTACTTAAATAAAGTTGATAGCTGTGTAAAACAGAGTAAATATAATGCTTACGAACCATGTAAAAATATCCAAAAATGAAATCATAACAGGCTTTACAAGTTTACGAGTAATAGTCGACCAACTTATTAAATGTACTTGGCACAGTAAATTTTTTGTACAAATGCCATTGAAAAATTACTTAAATAACGTTGTTAGCTGTGCAAAACAGATAGTAAATATATGCTTATGAACCATGTAAAAATATAAAAGATAAAATCATAACATCCATTATAATAATGATTTGTAAATTAATAATGTTTAAGCTCGAATAACGTATTGGAGTGGCCGGAGTCGTTGGCAGTACCGGAACGTAGTCCATACGGCGCATGCGCGCGGTGGAGTCTATTTTGTGTTAGTGCAGAAGTATATTCGACGTTTTGTAATTAAAACGTAAAAGTAAAGTCAAATTAGATTCGATTTCCAAGCAAATTACTTATTTTCTTTTGTCGAAATCTTTCTATAAAGTCAATATTCGACCCGACTTCATCACTAATTGAGTAGCGTAAAACTTTCCAGAATGAAATAGTGAATACCGCAGATTAGAGGAATCACCTCTAATCTGCGAGGCGAAATCAGGCGAGATAGTGGTCAAACGCAAGAATATAGATTAAAAAAAAAACATCATTCTATGTGGGCCCGTTTTTAGACTTTGTGAGCCGCTGAAACCGTTCTAATGTTCATGTCACAACAAAAAAAATCCTCTTTTTAGTCCGCATTATTATGCAACTTCGGAACCCTATTACTGCGCGTGGCCCGACACGCACTTGGCCGGTTTTGTTATATATTTTTTCTATCGGACACTGGACGGGATTATTTGAATCTTCTTGTGGGTTTATAAAATAACCTGACATGATAAAAATATGTGACCAATATTTTATTCGTAGAAGGTAAAAACAAACATGCAGAAAACAAAATCAATATCATTGGAATATTTCTTTTATTTTTTGTAGACTAGTGTTATTTTCATAACATTTGAATTTTAAAACTGGACGGGCATATTTATAAAAGAGAAATAATCATTATGTTAATTAAAACTATTAAGCAAGAAATGTAACCACAGAAAAACGAAAAAAAAATTACAAAAGTAAAATAACAAGCTTAAATAATTGGCTTGTCTATTAAAATTACAGTTTATTGTTGATTGATTTATTAGTTTAGATTTTAAGTTAAAGTTAAAAAAAAGAAAGAAATTAAACAAGTTTAATGAAGCCATGTTATAAAGCCTTCTAAATATCGCGCGTATGCGTTTGGGGATGTTCGGCCCCTACGATTAGTTGTAGTGGCTTTAAAGTGTCTGGTGGAAATCATCGCCGGCGGAAAGTGCCTGTTAACAGTCATTGATTGCTATACATATAATTATAATAATACCAGCTTGTAACTGTCCCACTGAAGGCAAAGGCCTCTTCAGAGGAAGCACGAGCATTAAACAACTCAATACGGGTTGGCGATTTCTAACTTATTTTAACTATTAGACCAGATTTCCTCACAATGTTTTGCTTCACCGATGTCAGCGATGTACAAGATAAACTTAGAAAGTACACATGAATTGAAAAGTTGCAAGAGAGGCGAGCGAACTTTTATCGACATTCTAAAGAGTCCATGAAAAACAGCACGGAAACTTTAATAAAAATGAGTTTGTTTTGCGAACCTATAGCATCTGGTGATTTGCTCAGGTCGGCCCGAGATAGCCGGAATGAGGCGGAATATCGACCGTGGGGGTCCATCACCACGGAAGCTAGGCTTCGGCGCGGGAGATATTTTAGTGCACAAGTGTGTGCTCTATGTTCCCTCACTCGACACGACTAGAGACGCTCAGCAATCCCACTTTGCAACCGCGAGACCAATGAGGGAGTACCTTCGGAGTACTTTACTCTACCGCACAATTTTTCATACTGACTAAATAAGTAACGTCTGGGACTCTGGGGGCTCCGGGATTGTGCTCTATACCACTTGGTCCTAGCGGCGCTCATTGACGACTCGAAACAATACACTATTATAGTATTACAAAAGAATGACTTTTAAGCCATCCGCTAATAACAATAGAAAAAGCAGGTATGCAGATTTCTTTCCTTTATCATAAGCTTTTGAAATATTTTGTAGATGATAAATCGTTTTAAAAGGGGTGTAAGTAAGTACCTGCACTTTATGACTCACAACGATTGTGCTAAAAATTATTATACATGTTTTAGCTTCCAAAAACTTAAACATAACGATAACTTAGTATAAGCACAAATAATATAATGCTATTAGTGTCCGACCGAACCCTTGGCTTGGGCCGTCTTCGGTCAAAAATACCTTAATTAAATCAGCCTGGCTTTTTCCCTTGTAGGAGTCGGCCTCCTCTAACCGGGGTCAGTCGAATACCAATATTTTACATATAGCGACAGGCTATCTGACTTTTACAACCCAGTAACTGGATACGATACCTCTCCCAAAAATACCAAATGCAGCAAAATGGCTTCGGCCGAAGTCGAAGATTTCTAGCAAGTGCCGTAATAGACCAAACAGTTACGAATGCTTGAGAACTCAATGCTAGAGGCAACGGGCGAGCATGGCGTCTGTGATAGGCTTACGCATTTTATCACGGTTTTTGCTCCCAAACTGTGATAAAAATGTGTGATTCAAGTCTGTCACAGTAGGCCGTGCTCGCCCGTTGCCTCTAGCATTGAGTTCTCACGCATTCGTAACCGTTTGGTCTACTACGAGTCATACACCGTTGTGCAGGTCAGTCGCCATAGCCATTGTCAGTTTTTAACTGAATTTCTAAGGGCGGTTAAGCACTACATCCGATGATCAGATTAGAATCCGTGAAATTTCGGTACCGAAGTAGCCGTAGTGCTTCTTTTAGGGAAGCTCACGCACTACATGCGAACTCTATCCGTCATAATTCAGAATGTTTTCAATTCGGATAGAACTCGGCAGTCAAATCAAGAACACGGATCAGATGTAGTGCGTATAGTTCTCGCCAGACTTCTTGGCCGCCCTGAAGTTGGCTACAATGGCTGCGCAGTAGAAAATCTCATACAAAAACCGCATCGATCCGTGCTTTGCGCATCGGAAATCCAACTTCAGGGCAGCCAAGAAGTTAGGCGAGAACTATACCTGGCTTAAACGCCAGGGTTAATCAACAGATTTGGTTTGGACCAGGAATCGAAAGTTATAATGTTTCAAACAATTTTTATATTCAGCTGAATGTAAACGTTGTGTCACAATTCTAGGATAGCTTATTGTGAAAAAACTTTTCTGAAGTTTCCCCCTTTCTAAAAATGGCTTGCCTAAGTTCTATTTTTAATGTAAACAAGTTTCTCCTTAACGAGGTCTTTACAGGGATTTGATTTTTGTTTGGCACTCACTTAGTATAGAATCAACAGCCCATTTGCGTACGTGAATTCGGCAAGGCAATATTGATATTCTGGCTCCAAGCGGGCGCACAACCAGTACTCCGTTAAAATTGGGAAATATACACCTTAAGCTGTAAAGAAGAGTTTATCATTCCAACCTGGAAATTCTGGTGGTCAAATTGCGGGCAAAAGTCTGATTGTCTGAATTGTCTAATCAATTGAACTTATTTATGACAGAAGCAAATAATCATCATCATTTCAGCCGAAAGACGTCCACTGCTGAACATTGGCCTCCCCCATCCCCCAAGTGTTTCCACATTGAACCGCCCCAGCAGATAAAAACAATGATTAAATTATTATAGAAACTTACCTCGATAAATAATTATTCGGTACTTTGGAACTGGAACTGTTGCACTTTGTAGCACCAAAATCACGAAATTAAGCAATCAATGTCCAAAATTAAGTCAAAATTGTCAAAAGGGTCGTAGTACTTCCACCCTCAAATGACTGACTAACACTGATTGTCCAGGACAATGCTCATGCACAATACATTTAAAATAGGAAATAATAAATGCTACCTCTTTCGCAAATCTGCACTGAGTGAAAGAGGCAACAAATAGCAGCTTCCGCATTGAGTAAAAGAGATAGTATGTAGCAAACCTTTTTTGAAACAATAGGAACCGCTTAATGCCATTCCTACTTTCAGGTAATAACAAAAAAACATCAGTATCAATGTATTTGAAGCTCAAGTTTTAATTTACTTTCTAAAACTTCGTAAACTTTTTTAATTTTAGCGTGTAAAACAAACTGCAGTGGTGAGGGTGGCCCAGTGGTATCGGCCGCGACTTACAAGTTGTTGGTCATGTCGTAAGTTTGTATGCAGGGATATACTGTAAAATTTCTGTTAAATAATATTTATTGTGAATAATTGGTATTCAAAATTGGTAACACCTCGGTTAAGACAAACCTTAGTTTCCACGCATTTCAGACTGTCTGTAAAGCCAGGCGCTTTTACTTTGTGTAAATTCTTACATCACCACTGCTCTCAAAACGGTGAAGGAAAACATCGTGAGGAAACCGGCATATCCGAACCAAAAATTCGTAGACATGTGTCATCCACCAACCCGCAGTGGGCCCGCTTGGTGGATTACGGCCTATTCCCTATCACAGAAAAGAGGCCTGTGTCCCAGCTGTGGTCATTAAGACATTAGGCTTAAGATGATGAGATGGTGATGAAAACAGTTTAACTTGGCACAATTTTAGTACGGAACCGTAAATATTATGCTTCGAGTCAATAATTAATTAATTAGTTAAAAATATATACAAAGTTCAATAAAAAAATTACGTCACGATTATGTATTATCCTGAATTTCAGAGTCTGTATACTCCGGGCAAGTACCAATGCGAACTTGTTAAATCTATCTTGGACATTGCTGACATCATCGGTGAAGAAAACATCGTGAGGCAACCTGGCCTTATAGATAACATGCTTGAAATCCGCAACCCGCCTTGAGTGAGATTGGTGATACAATGCTCCTACCTATTGTATGAGAAGGGGCAGGCTGTGCAGTGGGACAGCGGGACAGTAACGGGCTGCTACTATTATTTTACAGACCATTTGTCGAGTTATGAAAAGTATGAGGCAGCTGCTTTTATTTTTGCGATTTCAGATGGTCCCATGCACCTTTACAAGAACACCTTTTCAAGTTTTGCGTTTATTCCGTTACACTTTATGTACTCCGATCCCTGTTTATAAAAACAGTATAACAGCATCATTGATTACGTCATCAACCTAAATAAATCTGTACAAAAGGCCCTTTGTATGCGCACCATAAGGTAAACAGCTCTATTGCTTCATAAGAATATGACCCTTATTTGTATCTTACAATGTAATGATGTCAAGTAAATGGGCAGGAAGATCGAGCTGAACTGTTATTAATAACCTTTTATTCTCTCCATCCTTGGAGTATTTTAATGAACACTGATAAGCAATATTATATTTCGCCTATATCGGATCATTCTTACTTAGACAGATCTTATTCCTGTATGGATAAGAAGCAGGATAGTGATAAACTGATAATTAAATATTACATCAGCTAGCCAAATTATAACATAACTAGCTGACCCCCGCGGCTTCGCTCTTGTCAACCGGCTACCTACCTATCTACCAATTTGTTAAACTAATTATTTGAATAAGAATTAATACTAAAATACGAATGTAAACAACGATCTAATTAAAATTTAGAACATAAAAACTGCTATGTGGCTTAACTATGATAGTTAAATATATTATGTTCTCTCGCAGCTTTTTTTGTAGGTAATAATGAGTACTTTAATCCTGTAGTACATAATTTGTATGTATCACCAATAGTTTTCTCAGCGCACACCAAAGAATTAATTTTGTAGGCAAAATTTTGCTAATAATGTAATTTTAATAAGGATACATATTTAAAAATAAATTGTAGCCAATGTCACTCAGGAATAATGTAGCTTTCTACTGGTGAAAGAATTTTCAAAATCGGTTCAGTAGATCCAGAGATTACCCCCTACAACCTCAGAAACTTTACCTCTTTATAATATTAGTATTGATATAAATTCTAAGCTTATAAGTCTATGCTGGGAATCGGAAGCTAGAATAGAACCTAGAATTGTCCCGTCACTGTTTCGTAAAACAAGGTACTTCGCCAAAAAGAAAATACTCGGGTCGACTTGAGTACCTCCTCCTTTTTTTTTCGTCGGTTAATAAATACAAAGAACATGCCATTTCCCCGATAGCATGCTTGCGAGTGTCACTGGCTACATTAAAATTGGAATATAGAAAAATTGCGGATTTTGGGCGCCATATTATTGAGTCCCAATTTTTTTTCTTTCAAACCCATCGTGTGGGGTACCAAAATAAAGGGTTAAGAATTAAGAGGTGGTTTCAAAAATTTATATCACTTATACATTTAAATGTTCCTAATTCGAAAAAAAAAATACTTTAAATATACGCGTACCTGTTAGCTATGGCTGACGCCTGACAGCAAATTTTCAGGTAGCAGGCGCAAAATGTATTAAAAACATTACCCACTTTTCTTTAAGTCAGAGTGCTAATTTTTATGCATTTTTTTAATGATTCGCCTGATTTTTTATAGTAGCATAAAAGCTGGTCGCCACGTCAAGTAGAGGATCTATTCACAAAGATAAAATTTGGTCATAGTTAGTTAGTGGTAAGTGGTGGTTTGGTTTCTGTGATTTGGACCATAACGACGAAGGTAACGTTCCAGAAGATTATTGATTTACAAGAGCACTTGAGTAAGGTGGCGATAAACAATTTGATTCTAGTTCTTCTTTCGGAGAACGGTATCTATATTATACGGCGATAGTTATTTAGTTTCCAAAGATGTTCTTCACAAATGTGTTTTGGAAACATAATTCACATAAAGTTCAGTTTGTTCCAAAAACTACAATATGATACAAGGGGGCCAACTGTTGTGTCATTCCCATTGCAGCTGAGGCGGAATAGACGCCCGAGCCAAAGGCGAGGCCATTATGGAGCCGACGAGGGACAACAATGACAAATGCGCACGTGTGTATTTATTTGTGATCTTCAATTTATTATCCAGTTTAAATTTTCACAAAATTATTTTTAAAAGGGTATGCGCTTTAGCCATGATTAAAAAAACGGTCACCTCTTTGTCTGACCATAGGAATTAGGACTGGACTTAGTTATTTGCGGCCATAAAAATTTAAATATACAAAAAAAAATAACACTTATGTGACACAGTGCATTCTGAGCCTAAAAGTAGTAATTTCCAAGTAAGTGTTGAATTCATTTTTATAACTTTTCAATAGCCATACCAATTATCCCGAAATCAAATTGATATTTGTTTGATTAAAATAGGTTTCGGAGAACATTCTTATTTCTAGTATATTCATAAGTACTTACTGGTAGTATAGGTGGTATGCGTGTTGGTCGTAGCCGGAGTTGAGGCACGCACCGAGCCCGGCGAAGCGATGCCGAGCGACGCCATGTCTCCGCTACCTCCAGCCTACGAGACAAAAATTATACATATTTCACATCCCTGTTACTCTTGCTTCAAAAACAATTAGGTTTTTTTTTTCGTAGGCCAGTAAGTGACCACTTGCAAAAGGTGTTTTACCTGCATTTTTCCCCTAATAGCCAAACAAAAATGAAACAGAAATAGTCGGCAGATGACCGTAATGAGTGACTGCGACAAAAGGCTTGCCAATTGCCATGAATGTGCCACGAGGGACCCACAATAAGGATTAAATACAACAATTACTCGCTACAGTATCTATTTCATTGTCTTTATTGAAATACAATTATATTAGTTAACCCAAAGTCTGATGTCTTGTCTAGATTTGTGCCTGGTTGATCGCAAAAGGTTCGCCCCTACCCTACTGATAACAGACCATAATACCAGATATTTTTATTCAAATATTCTAGAATGTGTAGGTACTATAATATTGTTAGGGTTCCGTACCCAAAGGGTAATAAAAACGGGACCCTATTACTAAGACGCCGCGATCCGTCCATCTGTCAACACGCTGTATCTCATGAACCGTGATAGCTAGACAGTTGAAATTTTCACAGATGATGTATTTCTGTTGATACTAAAACCAGAATAAAATAAATATTTAAGTGGGGCTCACATACAACAAACGTGTTTTTTTTTAAGATTTTTTGCGATAATGGTAAGGAACCCTTCGTGCGCGAGTCCGACTCGCACTTGGCCGGTTTTTTTATATTCCTAACCTTACCTAACGTGTGATAACCTAGCTACTATTGAGTGCCAGACACTGAAAACTGTCTATCCTCAAGTATCAGACACTAACCCTCTTACAAATAAACGCGGAATAAAGTTATACCAAGTATAAACCTATGAAAATGTATGGTTATTCCTTTGTTATACCTGGTATAACTTTATTCCGCGTTTATTTGTAAGAGGGTTAAACTCAAGGGTAGGCGTTCTTGAGTTTCCTCACGTGTCAGATACTCAAGAACGCATACCCTTGAGTTCAAGTTACCACCACTTATTTTTTCTTTTTATCTAACGATAGGCTCGCGCTTGACCACTATCTCGCCTGATGGTAAGCGATGATGTGGTCGACGGTGAAGGTCTATTACATGGGACTTAAAACATAACTTGCAAAATGTGGGTCTAGATGCACCTCAGCCCTTTGGGGGATACAGGCGTGATATTATGATGTCTTGGTTTATATGTCATGGAACAAATAATTAATCAGTGATGACGGGCATTATGAATTTAGTCAAGTCAAATCGAGCAATGTAATGAATACTGATTTAATCTTCTATATTTATTATCTGGTCATTATGAATATTACTACGTAACGGTTGGGCAATTCGATAATTATGATCAATGTATTAGTCCAAGAGCGAGCGAAGCGAGCTCGGGAGCTTAGGGCACGAGGGATGACGGGAACTGAAGTGGGCGAGCAAAGCGAGCAAACTCTGCTCCCGTCATCGCCTTCATGTTAGGTTGCTTTAGACCGTCCAGACTAGGGCATGCAGTTTCGTACATTCTTAATTTTGAAACTAGCTTAAGAAATTGGGCTCTTCAGTTTCGGAAACTGAGGACCCAAATTTAATGGGAAATCGGAATAATACTTCAACTTAACTGAAAATGTAAAATAAGTAGTCTGGATAGCTGCGTAAATTTCGAAACTATGAAATTTCAAAATGCATGCCCTATGCAGACAAAAAGAGGAGCTCCGCTGCCTTTGTTGCTCACAGTAATTGTAGTATCTAATCTATATTAAAATCAATGTCAACACTTCAACATTAAAATAATTTAATAAAAACATATTTTTATTACCCTGCCCAATAAATAATGGGCATTATTCAGAAAGCCCGGCCAATTTAATTATATCAATAGTTTTTATCATATTTCCTAGTCATATTGGGCATGTTTCAAATGGTCTTTATCATATACATCTTCAGTCAACAAATGCAATTTAAGCAGTTGTGATTGGTTGGCGGAAATAACAGCATCCAGTAGCATCCGTTCAAATCATCAATTTCATGTTCAATCAGTGTGATTTGAGTTCCGATTCAACTGAATTGAAGAGGCAGAAACTGTGGTAAAATGAACTGTTTATATCGTCTGGCAGATGATAAAGTAATTATTTTTCAAATGTGGCCTTTTTTATCCATGTAACATTTATGTACAAGTGAGGAGTTAAATTGGCTACATCTATCTATGTATTTAGGTATTTAGTCTTCGAGCAAAAGCTACAACTGCGGACTTGCCTTCATGTATTATTTAATCTATCATGGTTGTAATATGGTTTTTGACCACGATGCGCCCACAAAATACCTCTATTGTTTTTTTCATTGAATGCCAAAAATAACGAATTTTTTTCTATAGATAATGCGACCCTCCAAAGCAGGTAAAGTGCGACGTAGAAAGAGAAACAGTATTTGGCGTAGCAAAATTGCCACTATTAGACAAGACTGGACTATGCAAACTTTAAAGGTAACTAATGCAAAATGGTCATCAAGTTTAATTTAATATCAATGGCTTAAGACTTCCCAGGAAACTGAGTGATTGCCGAAGAAAAGTAACATCTTGCTATTTTAACAAACTTTCTTTCAATACACAAATTCGCTATTGTTTCAAACGCTACGCAAATTTCGCATCGCACTAAATTCAATTTTTTTTCAAACTTTGCCCCACACTAGGAATTTCTCCTGTATCGTGTTTTAGGTAGAATCAAGAAAATATCGTTAATGTATTAACAAAGTAGTACTAACCTGGTTATGATGGTTCTCAGTAAGGGCTCCGCCATTGGCCTGAGGGTGAGCGAGATCGAGGGGCGGCGCACCCGCGCCCGGCCGACAGTCCACCATCAGAGGAAGGGCTTCAACTTCAACCTGCCCGGACATGCCAACAATATAACCACCGACACGAATTTAAGAGCTCTAAGTCTTTGGTAAATTACTGACAGTTGAAAAGTTTGACTCGTTAAATAACTCGTAGTAATATTCGTTCAGTTTTTCTCAAGATAGGTGTTCACTAGATATTTTTATGGTATGCAAAAGAGACTTACAATTACAACCATAATAGTCCGTGACCCGGGCCAGCGCGAAACGCACGTGCGATACGAACGAGATGCTCTTATCAACTGATTGATTGCATCTCAATTTTTAAAATAAAAGCTTTGCTTTGGTACCTTCTGCGGACCAATAAGAGCCGGCGAGGGGCACAGACGCGCATGCGCGCGACGCTTGTTGCCCGGTGCAATATTGCACTAACCCTGATTGTTTATTTTCTTTGTTTCTGCTAGTATTGTATGGATAGATAGCACACATATCGTAGCGAGTTTACTTTCATCTCATCAAAACTCCCTCAAGATGACTAGAAAAGCTTGAATAATTTAAAATAGAACAGTTTTCTTGATCTTAACTAAAAAAAAACCACGTCTCTAAAATGAGCTCATCAGTCAGTTTTCCTGTCAGTAATTTCCTTACTCCACTTACATCTACAAGACATGTATGCCCGTTTTACTAACAATGGGAACAGTGAACACCTCAATATTACTTTTTTCGTATTAACTTTCGGCAGTCTCGAATCTCGAGTCGAGCGTTGAAAATCCATGAGTGCGCTTTTGTTCAGGCATTCACCTAGATGTCACCCAGTGTCAAAGAAAACGGGCATTAGGTACCTAAATACTAAAACAACAACACATACAAACTAGTTACTAAACTACACAACTTGTATCCCAATTTGATTACCTCTAGAATAGCTACGATATGGTACTTGTAGGATAGATTTATAAGCACGTCACTTTTTAGAATTTTCAAAAGTTTTCGAAGTCGAAAACTAAAAACTATATAATATTTTTATTTTATAAAACAAACTTATCTTGAAAAACTTATTAAATATTGCATAAAAAATGAAAATGAAAAGTATGACATGTTACTTCTCGCATCATTGCAACGAGGGTAGATCAAAAATCTATGCGCAATTATGGAAGCCCTTTGATGTATTTGATAGGGCTGAACATCACATGAACTTAATGCTATTTAATTAACAAAAAAAGTATGTTATACGTAACTGGCTTAAAAATAGAGAGCAAAGGCTGAATCGAAGGCTTCAGTTGCGAAAGAATTTGCCGCCTACGCAGAATTTTATTTTAGAACGCCATTTCCATTTTTCACGAAAAAAATATTGCATAACAAGATTTTCTCGTAAGACTTGTGTCGAAATAACTGTTCGTTAAGTGAAATGCTTACAAATCACCCCATTACCTAGTTCTATTTGTGTCTAGCTACAACTAACAGGCATTGGTTCAAAGTTCAGGAAGTCCAGGTGTTGGTATGAGAAATCGACGTTGTTCTGAAAGGATAGCTCTGTCTCTTCGTTCCACGACACTTTGCTTGGCTTGTTAACTTTTTCAGGAGCCTTGTCGTCCGTAGCCATCTTGGATTTGTTTCGAGCCTTGCTCAGACCTTGTTTCAGAGTGATGTTGCCTGGTCGTGGAACATTAAAGTATGGGAAGAGTTATAATAAGTTTGTGCAAGAGTAAGTCTATTGCAATATTTATGATTGTGCAGAATGCTAAAAATCTGTGCAAAATAAGTAGTGAAAGGGTCAAGCATTTCTAAAATATTTTTATAAGGCAATCGTAAGTAGCAAGAAGTCAAAAAGTTATTATTTTGAACGTCGAACCTATTTGCTGCAGCATTTGGCTCAGGGTCAGGAACTGAGAATGTGCCCGGGAGTATCTGTAGGGAGGAGCCCAGGGTCTTATTTCCTCAAGGGGAAGAGGTTCCAACTGCTCAAAGTTCACTATTCGTTTCTCGCCCAACTCCTCGATAAACACGAGGCAGGGGCCACCATCAGGCCTCATTTCTTGGATGTGGCAGTGGTAAGGAACTGTCTGCTCCGGCTGAAGTTTGCATAAACATTTGACGCCCACTTGCAGGGTCGTCCCATCCGAATATCTCGCGCCATAACGCATTTCTGCAATACCATTTCATAAGTACCGAAACAGGTAAAATGTATGTTAAAATATTTATCTCAAAATTAAATGGAATAGGGAACTGAAACACCCAAACATCTCCAGATTGATCTGCTGCCCTAGTTACATAGAAAATGATTCGGCATTTCCGTTCTTACGAAAATTTATTACGAACTATCAATAAATTCGCAAGATAAAGATAGTATTCATACGAATACGAGTAACCAGTTAACAATGAAAATGAACGAATTAACAAGGTCGCTGAAAAGTATTCCAATCTCTTTGTGGAGGGTTTCCGTTCCTATTCCATTCATGGCATAAACTTGAGTACCTCGTCTCAACTCGCTCCAGACATCGAACTCTATGTTCCTGTAGATATCAGGGTCTAAGGCTTTTGCCACTTTATAAGGAAACGGAGTGATTCCATTGTCGAGCAAGTCTTTCGCACTGTTAACGTTCAGGCAGTTCATGCAAACATTCTCAAGTTGTATCAGACTGCGGTTGAACACGAAGATGCTCAGAGACTCCTTCAACAGACTAGCTCTTTCCAAATCTTCGGTATGGTGCTTACATTTTAGTGCCAAAGCATTATTGCTCCTATCTTTGTCGTCATCAGCAGCTTCTATGAATATCTTAGCTCTTTCTTTCTGCTTTTTACGACGTTCGACATTCTCTGACATGAAGTACTCGATATGGTTGCTAGGAAGTTTGTCGTGGAGCATTTTGTCGACGGCGTAAGACAAGTCTTTTAGCTGGTAGACGCCGTCGTAAAGTACTTCGTATACGAGAGCTATAAGTATAATGTTGAATTTTAGATTTGAAAGAGACACGGGAATTTTTATATTTAATAATAAAAGTATATAAAGACGAACTTGAGAAAAGTCTAATATTGAAAGAAAGAATATTTGGCAATGCCACTGTTTGCTGTGTAATCAAATATTTAGATAGTTTTCTGACTGATCTGAGACAATGAACTAAGTAAATAAAGCTGATCTGCATAAGATGATGGCAGACCAAGTATTCTTATTACAATGTTAGTAACTATTAGAGCAGTCAAGGCAAAACTGGTTGAGAATTTATTGAATGAATGAATTGATTGCTACTTTGTTGTAGTGTAGACTCACTAGCTACAAACTGTGTGTGATCATGAAAACAGTTGCAATTGTTTGACATCAATTTATAATTACCTAGTAAGAGATAAAGTTGTTTTGACCAATTAAATATAGATGTGCAAGGCTGTGGGTTCAAATCTGAGCAAGAACCAATGTATCTTTTCCAATTCAGAAGTACCTTCTAAGTTTATCTTAGACATCACTGACAATGAAAAATAGAAACATTGGCCTGAAATTGCCAAACCACCTTGAGCAAGCATGATAATTTAAGCTTGTACAGTTGTTCTCTGTAAGGGCGGAGTCTTTGTCCTGCAGTGGGCCAATAACTGGCTGTTATTATTTATGAAACAAAAGAGAGGCAATAGACCTTTTTCTATTTGGAATCTTTCTTCCAAATCTACCAAAAAGGATTATTGAAAAAAGATTGTAGCCCATATTTTTTGTACCAATAATTGTATGCAGTAAAAAAATTGCAAAGGTTTTTGCACACAATAATTATTCTTGCCTACCTAGTTTGAGTTCTATAAATCAGATCAGTCAGTAGAAAATCATACAATATTAATTTAGTTGAGAAAAATTGTATAGAGATTTTGAAATAAATTAACTTACATTGGCAAAAAGAAGATGTGTTAATGAAATCTTTAGTGTAGACCACATCAAAATGCTTAGTGTCGGGTGAGTAAAACAGGTATATTGGGTCTCCATAACCATTGCATATTTTTGTTTGCGGACCTTTGTTAGCTTCAAATATTACAAAGTCTCGTCTGCAAGGTTTTAAGGACAAGTTATTATATTTTGGGCCTTGTGCCTAACACAAGTACCAATGTTTTGGTTTAATAATATTTTTTTAGACGGATTTATGTATTGTAATGAAGGAATGCTGAAATTTTGATAAAGTTGCATGTTTCAAGGATAAACTAAGCTATTGTTTGTAAATCCATCAAAAAATAAAATATTTTGTGTATCATGATTTCATGAAGCTTGCATTAGGCACAGTGTCAATGGAAATGAAATGTTAAAAATTATAAATCAAGAAGTGGGTAGACAAAATTTCATATGAAAATTTTCTTACCTATAAAGATGGCTCATAGCCGATATTTCAATTAAACCACCCCACTCGGATGGGTTGGACATCTCTTTAAGATAATTTTCAAACGGACAAGTCAACGACTACAAAATAAAAGTATTTAAATTAACATACTGTCTGATTATGAATAAACTTGACAAATATTTTGGCATATCCTACCCCTTCGAAGAGGTGTCTTTTAGCAGACATGAAATGAACGCAATCCAGGCGCACTTTATGAAAGTATCGCTGAGTATTATACATGTTCTCGGACACAGCGCGGAAAAGGCAGCTAGAGTCCCTAGCTGTATGTTTACGGAAAAATCCCATCTCATCCAACCACCTGTCCGGCTCCGAGGAACGCTTATGTATCTTCCACGGCCCGCGACAGCGGATCGGGGAAGGCGACATTGTACACTGCTAACAATCTGCAGGTAAACAAAAACAAATGACGCTGCCGCTTCCATCAACATATCCGCCAAATATCTCTTACAAACCGACCCATTTCACATTCAGATGTGAAGAAAACAAAGTTAGTTAATTGATAAGGTATTCCAAAAAACCATATCGTAGCTATATCGTCTGGCGAATGCAAATGGTTGTTTTGCTGTCTACGATATACAACACGTGCAAACTTTTAATCTTACGTACGACGCTAAAATAACATGAAAACACTTACCGAAAAAGTATATCCCAACTGTCAGCATCAGTGTTTAACTTTGATGTATTTGCGAAGTTGTATTTTATCAAAATTAATGAAAATTGCACGTGCCAAACGCAAACCGTCAAGAGCCGGCGGGAAGCAAATCAAAATTTACAAGGCGACTGCATTTTTGCAACAATGTTACCAAACTAGGAGCGTATTCCATACCCATATCTGTCATCTCGTTTTATCTTTGCTTGAAAATGTATCTCGCTGTTTCATGTGGGTACGTAAATGCTTGAAATATTGTTAATGTAGTGTATTTGAAGCGCTCTTTTGTAACCATCGACAACGTCATAGAGAAAGGAAACTATCTAAGATTATTAAATTTAAAAAAATATATATTCAAAAAGTTTTACCACGGGATTTACCTGCATTCTCTGTCTACGACATATAATTTGTTATGCCGGCTGTATATTAACCCGCGCGAGAACCCGCGAGGATGATATTACAATGCTCTCAGTACTGAATTCAATTATGAAATTATTGAAGTGAAGTATTTTGTTTGAAAACTGAATGTATATCGTTTCCTCGGACTCTCGCGCGAGTGAGTACCGCCGGCATTAAGTTTGGTGGCTTTGAGCTTCTTTTGGTTAGTTATTTTCTAATTTTGGCTCGTTATGATTGTACCTATTGTTATGGAGAGCATGTGAATAGGTAATAGGTAAGTAATTTAAAAAATCCTTCCATTTATTTATTAACTTTGAAATTAATAAGTTGCCAATTACAGAAAACTGCCAATAAGCGAGGGGATTATTTTGTTTTATAGATGGAGAGTAGGAAGGGAAAGATGGACATTGATAAAATACAGACTAAAAATAATAAATCCCTAGTTAATCTAGAAATGCATGTATAGCCCTCGCCAAACTTCTTGGCCGCCCTGAAGTTAGTTTACCGGATGCACGAGGCACGAAACGTTTTCTACTGCGCAGCCATTGTAGCAGACTTCAGGGCGGCCAAGAAGTTTGGGGAGAACTATAATTTCGATAGTATACCCTAACCTACACCAACTAACGCCGGCCCGCCACACAGTGGATCTAAAAACGGCTCTAGAAAACATAGGAACTTAAATTTAAAAGTGTCGCTGTTTTTGCTTGAAATGGGTCTTATTAGCCAATATCATGCTTAAATATTTCATAGGATGCAATCTGGTAGGCAAAAGGCGAAGTTTTATTTTTTTTTGCTAAAAAAATGTATGGAGCTGATGTTAAAAATGAATAAATCTCCGGAATCGCAAGATTAACCGTAATATCCTTGCACCCGGTTAAAGAAATATTTATTTATGATTTTTTGACATACTTCTTAAAATGAGGTCGAGTGCGTTTATTTTTTTAAATCCTCAACTTTTTTACCTAATATATGCTATAGATAGAAATGAGACGTGTTATGCGATGTGTCTATCTAACTTAAAAATATAATTTAAAATAAATAAAGATATTTTGATGTTTATTAACCGACTTCAAAAACGGAGAAAGTTCTTAATTCATTTGAATTTGTGTGTATGTTTATTCAGAGATATCTTCGCCAATTATTAACCGATCTTGATGATTTGCTTTTTGTTTGAAAGAGTATGGTCCTGGATTGGTTCCAGTTAAATTTGGTAAAGATCTGTTGAATAAATTCGGAGATATTCAATGGAACTCTTCAACAAATGACGGTAAACCACCATAAATTGCTGCAATCGCATGTCTTTATATTGTTTATACCATTTCGTAACATAACATCTCACCAGTAGACTCTGAAGGGGTACGCAGATGTGTACAGTTCACCCTTCTACACTCTCATTTCATCAGTTATGTTCAAGTTCCCTGATAATGGGGTTATCTATTTGGGCATAGCATTTTTGTTTATTAACCGATCTAGATGATGAGATAGACACATCACATAACACGTTTATTTCTATCTATAGCATATATTAGGTAAAAAAGTTGAGAATTAAAAATAAAAAAAAAACGCACTCGATCTCGTTATACGAAGTATGTCACAACATTCATAAATAAATATTTCTATAACCGGGTGCAAGGATTTTTTTTGGGACAAACCCACCGCACTATTCCCAAACCACTGCAACTCCTGAAAGCCAGAATCAACAGTGGCGACCACCAGATAAGCGCCGAGGCAATGAAGCTCGACGAAGTCCCGGAGAATGAATTTAACTGTCTTGGATCCCGCAACGAAATTAATCAGAAAAGAATAACGGAGGAGTAGGAAAAAAGCGGGTGCAAGGATATTACGGTTAATCTTGCGGTTCCGGAGATTTATGCATTTATTATATCAGCTCCATACATTTGATTGGCAAAAAAAATAAAACTTTCCCTTTTGCGTATCAGATTGCATCCTATGAAATATATAAGCATGATATTGGCTATTAGAACCCATTACAAGCAAAAAAACCGACACTTTTAAATTTAAGTTCCTATGTCTTCTAGAGCCGTTTTTCGAATAACAGTGCGCCACCAGACGGGCCACCCGTCTTGGGTAAACTGTCTTTATTAAATTCTGACGTTCAAAAAGTACTGAATATCAGCCTAATTTTAATAAATGGCTTTTAATTTTGAATAGTGCTTACTATTTTAATAAAAGGGCATAGAAGAAAGGACTGGGTCAGTGGGTCGTCTGACTGGTTTTGCATCTCAAGGTGTGTTAGACGACTGTGTAGCGTGACCGTTACATTTTTTATAAATATGTAACGATGAAATCTAAGATCCATGTGTAAGTTAAGTTAAGACAACTTAACTTACACATGGATCTTAGATTTCCAGCAACTGCCTAAAAGAGTTGATGGAGGATAAATCAGTGTCCTGCCAAATGCCTTTTCTACGCAGATGATAAAGTTCTCCTTGCATCGTCAGCAGAATAGTTGTAAGACATATAGTGACTTTACTGAATGAAACATGGATGAATGTAAATGTAAACAAGATGTAGGATGGTGTTGGAAGAAAATAACATGTAGCTGTGTTACAGAACAGAAAAAAACGCCTTGTGAGCTGTGTGGATGAAATTTGGATTGCTTCTAAACTCCGAATGAGTTTGTCTGTTAGTATTATATGTGTCTGTCGCATCAAGGCTGGCCGATAGATGTAAACCATCGAGAAGTCAGGATGTATTCCCTTAGGTTAAGACATCGTGTGTGGGCAGGTCGGTGGGTACAATCGTGAAAATGAAATCACACAAATTATTCGATACACTGAGTTTATTCAAATAGACACAAGTTACATTCTTGCTTACTAATATTACGGATCGACACTGATTCTACGACGTGTTAGCTCTACGGCTGTCAGTACTCAACTGCTCTATTTCCCACCACGCAACTGCTTATAAAAAGCGTGCCAATGCGTAGTTGCTCTTGATTGCCGCCAGGGGCGTGCTTGTGATTTGTTTTGACGTCCTTACTATTGACTAAACCCGACACGGCCATCCTGCGAGGCAGGCGTCCTCGTCTGTTCCTCATTGTCAAGTTCTAACAGTGTATCGAATCATGTGGAAATCCTCAATGGATGTCCTCAGCCCTTGGGGAAAGCTGAGGGGTCTGTCAGACTCCTACTGACTAAAACCACATGGTGTTCTCTAGGCCGTAGTTTCTATTGAGAGGCGAGCGTGGAACACACACGTCGCCTTCTCGGGCCTCTCTCAGGTGACAGATCCCCAAATCTATCACCCGCAGGCTTCATCTTCTTGTCCTTGCTCCATGCCATCTCATGTCGTGTTGCGCCACACGTCCTCTTAGTCTACTCCGACCCGCCAGTCTCCCATCATACAAGGGATGTTTTTCTGAAACACAAAAATTCCAAACAGTATCCACTCGTCCAACCCTGACGCATACTCTAGGTGAGAGAGGAAACATTTTGAATCAATCAAACATGATCATTTAAATGTCTCCTTTCACCTTTGCAAGGAAAGAGTAATTCTATTTCCAATTTAAAGAAAATAGCAACTCAATCATCGATTTGGTACCTAAAAGCACCCAATCTTCGTGATCACAAAGTCCAAGTACCACTGATAGTCATTAATCTCAAATTAAATCCAACAAAAGAAACCACCAGGTATCTTATTCACGATATTTAGCCATCTTATAACTCTCTTAGCAACCACAATTGCTCTACTCGAACATCTCCACGATGTCGAGTCAACTCAACTCTCTGAACTCAAAACCCGTTCACACAGAGATTTGGTCTGTCCTATGTTACGTCAATTCATTATCTACTTCATCTACCATCTCAATTGGTACTTGAGCTTTGTGTGTCTTACTAACACGATCTACGCAAAGTAATCAAAATTAGAAAACCAAAATTATTTCAATTTTCGTAATGAGGGCTTGACGATTCGAACGTCATTAAAATTATCATGGTGACCCCACCAAACGCATGACTGCGAGTTTACTTTCTTTTAATCTCATGACTCAATAGGAACTTTCTGTAAGGTTCCTAACACAAACATGAATTTTCACACCAGACATAGTGTCATGTGTGCCATACAGGCCCTCCGCTGCCATAAAGACCAACAGTTGCCACACAGGCCAACAGTTGTCACACAAGTCAACAGCTGCCACTCAGGCTCACAGTTGTCACACAACGCTCGGTTACTCCTGACCAAACTAGATTATTGGGTTCGTGAAAATAAAGATTTTAGAACCCTACTCTTTAACTAAACCGTTACCCTGGGCCATGTACCACAGTTATTCCAAACAAACTTTAAAACTTATTCTGCAGCAAAAACTGCCAAGCCTACAGAAACTCTCGAGTAAAACCTCTAACGCCACGGCTCTATAGCCGACTAGCAATTATATTGCTCTCACACAACGGTCTCTCTAGACCCCGACCTCCGCCAGAATCCACTGGTACGGTCAAACATAACATGGCTGATAGACCCAATTACTCGACACCTTAAGCTTGCTCATTATCATCAAAATCCTTTTGACATCAACATCGACTGGTACATAACCCGCTGGTATCTTTCTTAACCTACAGTGTGCATACTTGTAGGTCCTAAGCGTACCTATTTAAAGCTTTCGGTGTATAACGCTCACCATCCTGTCATAATCACCTATCGCGGGCTTAATACAGGGCCTATTTAGTTTTCGTACTAGAGATTCCCACACAACACTATTCATTAGAAAAAAAGGTCAGACGATCAACAAGTTCAACAACTAAACAAAGTAATAGTAACAATGCTGTTACAGTTTGTTATAATTCAAAGGCAATGTATACTCAACTCATGAAACCCTCATTGTGACTTGTGCACCAACACAAGCCAGAATCGTATCTACCAACGACTCTTTACATATCTGCCGCCACACATGATACAACACATGAGGGGCCTTGTGCACCAACACAAGCCTGAATCGTATCTACCAACGATTCTTTACATATCTGCCGCCACATATGCTACAACACATGAGGGGCTCTGTGCACCAACACAGACAAGAATCGCACCAACGACTCTCAAAAATCTAGCGAATATGTGCTACAACACATGAATCGCTCTGTGCACCAGCACAGACAGAAATCGCACCAACGATTCCTTGTAGACCCATCGCCACATGTCACTCATGAGGTGCGGTCTAAGACCCATCGCCACATGTTACTCATGAGGTGCGGTCTAAAGTTTCGAGTATGAGTGTACAAGCCATTCTTAATCAGATTTGGTCTCACTACCACTGTCATCAACTATGACGTCTAATTCTCAAGGAACTTGGTGATCGGGGATCCTTCTCACAAGATTCGCACTTTTTACCCAAAGATCTTGGAACATACCGACTGTTAATATGAGGGGAGCAATTAAGCCTGATAATGTCCAATAAAGCCGTGTGAAGGAGCTTCACAAATTAACTCTGATCAAATCTTTAAAATCAAATACCAACAGTAACTATTTACTATCGCTCACTAACTCAGTTTTTATGCAAGGAAAACGATTGCCAGATCTACTGCTATCATAATATTACTTTGAAAGTAAGCAAGTGAATTCAGATCTGAAGACGGTGGTTGTAAATCGTTACGCAACAAGATCCTTTCTGAGTACAGGTAAATGACCAGTACCGTTACTAACTCGACACATTTTCGTTACCCCACGACATTAGACTCGCTTTGCCACTGAAAATTACTAGTTATTCAGTCATTTTGGATATCTCAACTCCTTCATATGGGATACCTCATCCTAAGGTTCGTACTAAACCTAATATTGAAACTAGGAAAGTACCAACTAAAGTTTCCTAAGTGTTTCTCAATTACCTAGTGATAGTGCTAGATATAACTATGACCAATTCAATGGTCAAACATGAAAACTTAAAACTCGAACTAGCATCTCTTCACTAGAGAACCTTCGACTCAACTATCGAAATAACATGGAAGCGACTCACCGAGTATTCCATTCCAAACTTGCGCGCGCTCCCGACCTCACAGCTGTGGTCATAGCGTTCGACTACCACCTGCGAACTGCTAGCCTGCCATCGGTCTTAACCTCTCGGACGTTGACAAGTCAACCTTCGCGCTCAGCATCTGAATCGCTAGCCTGCAGCAGAGGCTTCAGGCTGCGACACAATATGGTATCTGAAACATGAAAAACATTACGAGAGTATATGTTCACACGGTTATCTTAACCATACACAGCTTTGATGGAAATTAATCGATGCACCGGTGTACTCGTAGTAACCTAAACTAATGAATCCAACTAGCCTTTTCCCAACTACACTAGTGTCGGCTTCCAGTCCTACCGGATTCAGCTGAGTACCAGTGCTTTACATGGAGTGACTGCCTATCTGACCTCCACAACCCAGTAACTGGGTAACACGGTACCCCTTGTCAAGACTGGTGTCAGATCTCAGGCTTCCGACTACCCGTAACGACTGTCAAAGATCTTCAAATGACAGCCGGGACCAACGGCTTAACGTGCTCTCCGAGGCACGGAGGAAACCCGGTATGTTGAAATGGTCACCCATCCACGGACCGACCTCGTCAAGCGTTGCTTAACCTTGATGATCGACCAGTGCGGCTGTTATTATTTAGCCACGAGCTTCTAGTAGTAGTAGTTACCTAAACCGGCATGGCCAAATAGGTTATTATGGACACCGAATTTGAGTGCAGAGTTCCTGTCCAAAACATGAACCACACATTAGTGTCCCAAGTGCCCAGGTCGCTGTCGCTAGTCGATGGGCTTTAGAGAATCCAATGATAAATGATAAATGATAAATGATTTATTTTCTGTAAGTTGGTTTGTACAAACACTTTCACATGTCGATCATATTTTTTAAAACTAGATGAGGTCGGCGTTTCCTGTCTGACTACTCTGAGAAGAAAGGCCGAAACAAACTCAGAGGTCACAGTCTCTTTTAAAGTCCAGACAAAAACTTGGTTAGATCATGTGAAGACCATGTAGACTGATGTCTGAAATGGTCTTTTGAGAAAAGAACCAGCCAGATTGAGTGGACCTGTCCAGTCAGTGCACGCATTTGTCAATAACCGTGCAGCTCAACTTAGAATTTAAGGAGCTCAATGAATGCCATAGCGTTTTAAGTCGCAATTAACGAGGCCTGGTAGAGTTTACCACCTTTTAGATAGTTTGGCCCTTCGACAACAAAAAAAGAATACAATGCTTCTTCTCAAACTTGGTTAACTCTCACTACATAAAACTATCACACTACAAAACTAATCAAAATATTTCATTTGGCATTATAATATTTTCCAGACTGAAGTGTAAGGTAGGCACCATATCGTTCTAAGGCTGTCGGCGTCGTCACCATAGTCTGCCAAGGCTAGTCAAGGGTCATTGCCAGTGTTAGCAGAATAATAACTCTTCAATAACACCAAAACTTGACCAGCGATAACTAACATGAGAGTATGGACCGAACACGGGCCACCCCGACAATCCACTGGCCGCCATACCGTACACAAAACCAGAATTTTGAATAACGAACACTTGGCAATAGTCATAACAAAATGAAAACGACTCACCAGATTCGCATAAAGATCCGTGTGTATGGAATTCTCCACAAGTCCACACGCTCCTCCTTGACCTGTCCAGCTCCTCGGTTGTAGCTAGCTTCCTTGCTTCTCCGCTCCGTTATTGATTATTCAAGACTGAGGGTAGTCGCAACTGACACCGCGATTTTTTTTGCAAGAATGTAACCGCCACTTTCACTTGCTTTGTTTTTACGTGTGATCTCATTAGCACGACAGAATCCCACTTCTGATGTCGCATCAAGGCTGGCCGATAGATGTAAACCATCGAGAAGTCAGGATGTATTCCCTTAGGTTAAGACATCGTGTGTGGGCAGGTCGGTGGGTACAATCGTGAAAATGAAATCACACAAATTATTCGATACACTGAGTTTATTCAAATAGACACAAGTTACATTCTTGCTTACTAATATTACGGATCGACACTGATTCTACGACGTGTTAGCTCTACGGCTGTCAGTACTCAACTGCTCTATTTCCCACCACGCAACTGCTTATAAAAAGCGTGCCAATGCGTAGTTGCTCTTGATTGCCGCCAGGGGCGTGCTTGTGATTTGTTTTGACGTCCTTACTATTGACTAAACCCGACATGTCTATGTCGTAGGCCAATAAACTGGGCCAATCGAGATCTGCCTGGGCAAATCACGATAAGGCCGATTATTTCATGATGCCAAACATTAAGTAGGGCAGATCGATGAGAGCAAACTATTAGTCGATTTGCAGGTCACTTGGCCACATCGAGATATGGCTGGGCGCGAAGTATACGGAGTATATTATTATACCATGGCTGGACGCATCGTAATGTAGTTAGTTCCGTTTTGCGACGCTGGTGGAGCTCAGTCAGCCGTGTGCTTACGTGCGAGAAAGATGGCGGTGAGATAAGTGAATTAATTGCAAAAATAGTGCTTTCCAAGTAAATTAAGAGCATCAGTTAGTCTTTTTATTAGCTAGTAAAATAACAAATTATCTAAACTTCACTTTATTTGCTTGTACTTTGGTCACCCTACACTTATTTATTCAAGCATGGTTGGGCAAATCTTCAAATGCTAATCTTCTTACGATATGGCGGGTATTTGACAGGTAAATCAAGAAATATCGCTCGCGCGAAGCGTATCGCGATTTGTTCAGGCACATTTCGATCGGCCCAGTACAGCGATTGGTCTACGACATCTATAATGACATCCTCCTTTTTATGAAGTCGGTTATAAGTTAAAATGGCGTGCCGGTAACAGTAGAAAGAAATAAAAATCACAGTTTATTTTTAAAATCTATATTTATAAAAAGCACCGTCTGTAAAACATACAAAATTCCGGTAAAAATGGTTTATTGGCATCGACAGCGTTGTTATAAAAATGGAAAAATGTTTGATTATGGCTGTATAAGACAATATAAAAATTATGATTGTTCACATCATTGCTTAGACAAACTATTGCTTCTTTTTGATTCAGACCGAATACTTATACCATAACATGGTTGAGCAATTAATATTGTTACAGTACTACATTCGATGATTCTTACCGTATTTCTTAGTTAATACAATGCAAAAATTCTATATCAACGCAGAAATAAAGTTAAAAAATTAATTTAGACCCAAATGAGATTTGGTAACTACACTCCTAATTTATTGACCAGAGCGTCACACACGCGCAGATGCATAATTCTCATGAGCACTTAAACATATCTCAACATAAGAGAACACACAGATTGAATTAAATTAAACCATTGCATGTTATTTGGAGTGCAGTGTGTTCCCGACTTAAATAAATCAGTACTGGACATTCATACTTAATTATTCCTTTCAATATAAATTAAATTATAAAATGCTCGTAAAATACGCTTATTAAATATACATATACCGTTAAAAAGTGACATAGAAAATTTGGTTCCTATAAACTAATGATAAGGACCAGTTTACAAAGTCCATTCTAAGTCTAGTCGAACCCTGGTGTAGTTCTGTCGTTTGATAAAAATAAAGACTTGTTGAAACGGACAGCGCAAACGGCCTCTATGACTTATATCGAGTTTAAAATACGGGCGATACTAGCGAGATATAGTTGCGGGTGGTTATGTAATTAGGATGTTCAGGCTGTTTTTTCCTGTTCAATGACGTCCTTGGTAGGCAGAGGGTTCTTCTCGCAAGTCTCAGTGTGCTTCAACTTGGTAGGGTCGAAGTTCTCGATGCCGTTCAAGAACTTGTTCTTCTCCTTCTCCGCCTCGATAGCTGTGAGTGAAAGAAAACTATAAGCACATGATTTTGATAGGAGTTGATTTAAGGACATACATTTCAAAATGTAAATATATTTTGATGTCTAATAAGATCCAATAGGATCTATTGACTCAGTAAGGAGTTATTCGAATATTGAACAGCAACCTAATTGCGCAAGTGAATTCGACAAGGCAAAGGATTTGATCGGCATCAATCGACCAATCACATAGATGGAAATTCACATTGCGTCTTTCATCTCGCATGTGATTAGTCGATTGATGGCGGTCAAACTATATGACTTACCAAATTCACTTGCGCAATTAGGCTGCTGGAACCTATATTAGAGTCTAGTCTTAAAAAGCTTCACTTTCAATACATTGAAGGCGTTAAGTTTACATTTAAGTTTTTGACTACCAACATGTTTTAATCACTTCTCAGAGCGCTCACTTGTAGATGGTTGATAAGATGCTAATGAATAAGGTGTAACACTAGAATAACTTTTGTTTAAGGTGCCCATTACAAACACTAATCACGTGCATTCAAATCAAACTGAAGACCAAACTAGTAATTGTATGCGAGAATCGAACTCACGTTTTCAATCGAGCGGCCATGTTATATTATTAAACCAATTGATAGTCTCGGTACTGCCTGAAGTTCTGCTCTCTACATTAAGAGAAAGTAAGCGTGCAAATAATATATAGTCACGCAAAGGCAACCGATAAGAACATACAGCCGGAATGATGAAAATATACACTCACTACAATAAAAAAAATGTCTTAGAATACTGCAGCAGGCAGGGATTTGACAAAAAGTACAAAATATAAATTAAAATAGGCAGAAAATTATAAAGCAGCAAAAATAAACCTTCAATAGGCGGTAAGAGGTTCTTTTCTTCTGTCGTCGTATGCTTCATCTGAGTCTTGTCGAAGTGTTCAACGCCATCCAACAGATTCTGGTGCTGTTTCTCCGCGGCAACAACTGATGCAAAGCAAATCGTGCAAGGCAAAACACAATAAATACAAGTAAATAATAAAAGCATTGAATGCGTCTTTCGCATTTGTATCACAGTCATACATAGAAAG
This sequence comes from Anorthoa munda, assembly GCA_945859665.1. NCBI lineage: Eukaryota > Metazoa > Arthropoda > Insecta > Lepidoptera > Noctuidae > Anorthoa > Anorthoa munda. The sequence goes on along the minus strand of OX243911.1, from coordinate 28,587,474 downwards.
GCAACATTTACATGCTAATTGACTCAGACACGATATGGAGAGCTCGGAATAAAAAAGCGTGTCAGACCGTAAGTAGTCACAAAAATATTGATAAGCTAATGACAATGAGTCTTCGACTAGTTTAGTCATTAAAACTGCAGAAGATTATTCAAAATAAGGATATCGGCTTGGTATATTGCCACTCGTAAGCGCATTAGGTTTTATCATAATTATTCATTAGAAATAAATCGTATTTTACAATATTATTGCACATATACATGCGTTATAATCAGGGTGCTGGTGCTGATAAAGGCAAACAATTAAAAAAACATACCATCTTTGTCAGGAAGTGGGTTCTTCTCCTGTGTTTCTGTGTGCTTCAACCTGGTAGCGTCAAACTTTTCGATGCCATCGAACAGGGACTTTTGAGTTTTTTCGGTGGCAACATCTGAAAACCATAGACAATGTGTCAAAACATATTCGAAATTTAAATTATTTGGCGCACTCTCACAACGTCTAAAACACATGCGCGTTATTATTTTAGTAAAACGTAAACGTAGATCGTTAGAATTACAACAATAACTGCAAATGAGTCGTAAAATACATATTAGCTTTGTCCCCTGGTTTAGTTCCCCAGTTAAAATTAGATGGTATGCAATGAGGAAAAGCAGCCACGTCTCACAGGCGTATTGCGGCTCGCTATTATTTATTAGTGGCGCGGCATTCCACCCAGTGATATACCTAGTGCGTTTGGTAGCACGATTTTTTCCACCGTCTCCGTTTTCCTGAGGGAGGATGTCTGAAATTGTTCAACGCCTTGAAGTAGCGCGTTGTGTTGCTTTTCTTGCGCTACGTCTGTTGTGAAATTGAAATCTTTGTTATTCTGTTATCGGTTACTCATGAATTGTTTCGTTTTCGAAGCGTCAATATTGCCTAGCTTCGAGATACGTTCTTAGTATGTTTTGTTACGGATTTTAGATAAGGCGAATTACTAATCGATGTCGACTAGGCGGGTCTTATTTCTATTTTTCTTTCCATCTTGACCGATAGCTATCTTCAAACAAAACAAAATGATTGATTTCCTTGTTTTTGTCGTACGGTTTTGATCCGTATCGGGCAATCAACCTCTACGTAGCTGATTGAACCGGAAGGAGTTAGTATTCCTGATTGGTAACTGCGCTCGCCAAATACCTAAGTGATTGCATGGGTGAGTGCGGTCCCCTGCTGGTGTACCCAATCATCTAGATTGGATGATGTATTTGGTCAAACAATTCCTATAAATTCGAAACATGTACTTATGTAGTAAAAAAAGAAAATATCAACGATATGTTAAGTAACGAGGTATTAAACAAATTGGATAACTTAAAGAACAGTAACTGTGTAGAAGTCAAACTGTTGACTCAACTGGAGTTTGTTAACTTTACTACCTAATTCAATTACCATCTTACTCTAATTCCGAACAACTCAATGATATAAGTAGGTAGGTCCTATAACTACTTATAAAAAGTAAATAAGGTCAATTTAGATTGCCTTAATTGCCGATTAATAGCGCTACGCGTAACATGGCCAGAAGATTTGTAGCTTGTACGCCTAGGTACCTCACCTACATTCCATATTTCAGTCTATGATCTGTAGTAAATCCTATTGTGCCTGAAATTTATATGTGCCATAGCTGGCTTCTCACGGCTTTTCTGAGAAATCTGAAGCTTTGCTAGGTTGAGTTTGCTGTTGCAAAACCTCTTTAGTAAATTTTGCAGCAGTCTTCTTCATTATACCAAACACAGATCAAATTTATGTCATATTCGGTCTGCTTTTCGACGAATATAATATATAGTAAATAACTAAGTAGTCAGAAAGTTCTTAACTTTTCCCAGAAAACCCTTTACGAAGGTTGCTTTGCATTGCTCTTCTTCACCGACGAAAAATACGAAGGAATCGAGCTCTGGACGAATCAAGCTCGATTCCTTCGTATTTTATTTAGGCCCAACATTCTATTCTCCTCGTTCATTTCTGATTAGGCATGTTTCAAGATCATACCTTCTGCGGAGGGCAGCACTATCTTCTCGTTAGTGTCGACGTCACGCAGGCAGCTCTGGTTGAAGCCTTCCAGCTGGCTCTTGAGGTCAACCGCCACCTTGGGCAGGTCCTTGAGGGAGGGGGAGTTGGCGTCTACTGAGCAGGCCATTTTTTAGTTGTATCTGGAATTTAGAGAAAAAAATGGGAGTTAGTTGTGGTTTAGGGCAAAAAGACGATTATTAACGCATGATTTTTTTTTATACTGCTAAATGACAAAAGAGGAAAATAAAACAGTTTTAAAGTAGACGAGTCGGTGTTTCTATTAAGGTCACAGGCACTTTTCAAGACTAGCCAGAGATTTTCTTTTAAAAACTATGGAGATTAGTGTCTGCGACAGAAGCACACTTAGATTCGAGTGGATCTGTTCCCTTTGTAGCAGAAGGATGTCAGGACACGCATTTCATAATCGCAAAAGTTCAATTCATACATCAAAGAGCTCAACGACGTGTCGTGGGCCACAAAACTTATGGACATAATATTTGAGTAGAGAAAGTTATTGCACAGAATGTGACAAGATCAGTAGTTTATTAAATGCACAGTCATTGTGCCATTGCCCTCTCAAGCGACGCCTACGCACCTTTACTTGGTTGATTGACTTTGATAACCCGCATCAAAAAGGACTTCAGGAAGTCATAAGTACAGATAGGTACTGTTATCTGGAACTATTTCAGGTAATTTTGGTAGATAATTTTCATATAGCAACATGATAAAGAATCATTAATTGAAATTGTTTCTACTATAAAGCCAGCACCGTAATTGCGTAACTTCAAAGAACAGGCGCACGCATACTTTTTTAGCATTCATTGCTTCATATGTTGAATAATCCGTATACTCGACAGCGATAGACACGCAATGAATACTGTTGTCAAAATGAAAGGGTGCTTGCGTTCTTTGAGCTATAAAAAGCTACATAAATTAGTTATTCAATCATCATTCCGATTTCCTTTGTTTGAATTTCACCAGTAACTTATTACCTACTGAATTAGAAATGACTCAGTAAAAAACTCATTTAACGACGTAAAAGAATGTTAAAAGTTTCATTAGACGTGGGTGTGCGGCTTTCACGTATCGCTAGCGAACGAAATTGGTAGACGATGAAACATCGCATTAGTGGAGTTGGTAGAACGTCGCCCAAGATTGTTTACTAACAAACAATCGATACACTGTAATGAACAAATGTTGAAGGTGTTAGGAATTATTGAGATGTTTTTGAAAGTTCCAAATTCATTATTACTTTGGGAAACATCTTCCAGAATTTGGTATAAATTCTGGAGATATTTGCTTACGGTCCCAAACAAGCCTTTTTAGTAGACATGTGTTGTATTGTGAATCATTTTAGTCATTTGTGGCATTTTGTCTAGATCTCCTGAGTTTGAAATAGTCATAGATAAACTAGTAATTCATTGTTAATACTTGCAGTCGCTGAATTAATGCGGTTTCACAGTAACTCATTAACAGAACCTAATTATTTCCTTCTCATTGAACCATCATTAGTTCATGAGCTAACCGCAATCCGTCACGGTTTCCGCGACCTCTTCAATTACAAATCGCTTGTCGAGCGGAGAGTGAACTAACGGCGGTTTAACAAGCACATTATGCGTACAGCACCATTGTTGGGCAGCTAACTGTTTCTGTCTTCGCCCACATCATGTAAGGTAAGACGCAAACAAATACTCAGAGCGGTGGTCCATTTCTTTCTGATAAAAAATAATACAAATTATGTAGACCGTACTCGTACAATGTTTGTTTGTACTTCTGTTGAGAATGCTCAAGATTTTGTGAAGTGGTCAATGATAATGATAATTGAATTTGTAACGCCAAATGGACCCTCAAGCTCAAACGGCATCGCCAGGCATATTTAATTAATCAGGGGTGTACTCCTACTTGAGCCTTGATTGGAGCCATGTTCTTTTCTAAAGATCCAATCAATCTTGCCCTATATACATCCGTTCAATTTATATTTCGAAATTTTCAGTAGCATTCAGCCATCATTCAGCGCGAATACAGATAAATGATTAAAAATGTCTCTGGTATTTTTTCCACCTTTATTCTCGATGACTATGAGTGATGCATGGCCGCAGTCGTAGCTAACGCTCGCTGCATATTAAAACACGGGGTCATTGTTGCCAGCAACTCGGCGTGTATACTAACCAGAACACATCCTGTGGCCAGGGAAACAATCTTTTGTTTCCAATAGGATGTTTGTTCAGGGTTGATATTGTAATCATAGGGGAGTTTGATGACAATGTTATTATTTTTTTGTCGATGGTTTAATGTTTTTAAGAGGCTACTCTGCAGAGGGCTCCTTAGCTTAGAAGAAGACTTGTCTAGCTCTTGTCTAGACAGGTGAGATAGTGGTCAAGCGCGAGCCTATCAATAATAAAAAAAGACAAGCGGACTCCAATTCTACCATTTCACCATACCATTCTATTCTACTATTTGGCATGAAAATATTTAAAAGTAAATAAATCCTTCAACAGAACAGTAACCAGTGCCTACTGTATTTTTATTATTTAACTAATATATACAGGGTAAAATAAAATGGCGAATCAAAACATACTTAAACAAAGCTAGTAATATTATAGTAATAATAACACGAGGATAAAGTCTATTGTTACAACAAGTCCTCTGATAGAACGATCCAGAAACGTCATTACATAATAGACTATAGTTTAAGACAATTTGCGTTTGATATTATTGATTGACATAATGCCAACCAGTTTAACATGTTTAGTAATCGAGGGAAAAGGTCATTGGCCTGTGTTTGTTTTACGAGTTATTTAATTGTTTATTGTGAATAAGTCATTAGGTATAACTGCGAGGTTGAGTCGTCCGTTATTGCTTCAATTGTTATTTGAACAGCTTTAGTTTTTGTAACATTTGTACAGTCATATTTTCAACCTACATACATTGGTAGATTACTAAGTGCTAACTTCATAGCAATGACTCGTTCTAAACTTTGTTTACTAAATCCGCCCAATGAGCCAAGGTTTTTATGATGTAGTCCTTATTAAAATAAATCTATGACAAGCCAGTTTATGACGCGATTGTTAATAATTTCTTGACTATCGTTTGTTGTATTATCAATATTCCCTTCAGAAAAAGATTTAAGTTATAAAAATATTTCAATCAACTAGCATGGGGCCCAGCATGCTGCCTTGCGGCATACCATGCCAGCAGTAGATAGCAGTAAGCTGATTATTATAATTAATTTTATAGGTGCTATAAAAACTCAGTACAAGAACTCTTTTTAAAATTTTCGGTCATTAATATTCAAATAAAAATAATTGTTTATGATTATTTTGATGTTCTTAATTTAAAAAATGCTTTAGGTAGATTGCAATGTTAAACGATTAAAAGAGTTCTTGTGAGTTAAAGTTAGTAATATTTCGTCACAAGACGGCATGTAGCTGCAGGCCGGTTTTACCTGTGTGTATTGATAAATACAAAACCTGTGGAACATGTTGGGGTGGTGTAAGGCGACATGATAACACCTCGCGATTCGCGAATGCAGGGACAGACATTTACAGGTCTTTGAATATTATGCCTAAAGAGAGAATTCTGATCACTCTCTTAATAAAATGACCAGCTTGAATTCTAATCCTTGTTGTTAATTAGTCACAGTTAGTAGCAATTAATTAATGAAACGGCAACGGCCGCTAGGGCGTGGACGAATCATCATAAATTCCGATATCAGCCATTGTGATCTGCCATAAAACACGGACATGATAATATTTATACTTACATGGATAAACGGACCTACCTATTTCACAAAATACTTCTAATAATAAACATTTCCTATTATACATTTATGTTTATTTTACCGAGACATAGGTAGGTACTTAAGCCGTAGCCCTATGGGGTTATTCTCAAACTTTTCAGTAAAAGTTACCGAAAGGATCTTTAGCTGCCTAACTTAGTAACAAGATAACTACGCACGTACAAAAAAGGTCGAAAAAGTTTCCAATGTTCCCAAAGAAATCCTTTGAAGATTTTGTTTCGGATGTTTTGCGAAACGAGGGTGAAGGCAAACAATATGTTAGTAGTAAAGAAACAATAAACTGCCGTTACAGTCAAGATGTTCAAACAACTCATTGTTTACACGAGGCTTTCTTCATGAAATTCTGCGCGTGCTTGTGTAGGAGGACTTCGTATTATAATAATGTAAACGAAAGCGGATCATTCCAATTTTATGAGCTTTAAAAGTTTTATGAGACTAAACCTTTACAGATAAGTATGAAAAGAGATTGATGGTGTTGTTGTTACTTTTGGAAGAATTAATGATGCATAATAGGAAATTATGTTGGAAAAGCAAATTTTGGCAAAGAGCCGGGACCACAGGCGCTAGGAAGTGTGTGAAAGGAGATTTGGCACTACGGCTTGGCACCAGGCACCATGTGGCGGAAATTGGAAGGGCACAAGTTGGCACAAAACAAATCCAGAAGAGTGCCTATTCGCGAAACTTCAAAATAAGGCAATGTGGATGGCTATTTACTTTTTGTTACCAGTCACCCACGGGTAACTTCTAAATAAGTATCCATTCAGCAATAAACTTCTATACTAATTCTATTTATATGTGACAGCAAGCTTTTAATACTTCTTCAAAGTTTCCAGACACATTGCGTTCTTAGAACGTCTTGTTAAAAATAAAAACCTCATTACATAATATTCCGTAGTGGTAACAAAATAAAATGACCTCCTTAAATAAATTTAAATTAAAGTTATCGAAAAGTTTAAATTACACTGCAATATTTATCAATTGGCCTCAATAACTCGGTCTTGTTTATCCATGGCTGTCAGGTTTTTCAAGGTTTTCAACCGATAACTGGGTGCAGACTCATCGGATGCACCAATACATTGGCATAGCAAAAGGAAACGAATAAAGTTGACAAATGGATAATTAAATATTTGTATTGTAGCAATTGAATGTTTGTGTTAATCTAGCTAGCAGTTAAAGATAAGACAACGCAGGAAACAGCATCTATGAAATTCCTAATTCCCAAAAGGTTATTATTATAGTCTACATAAGAACTAACTACGTAGATGATTCCTAGTCCAAAACTAGAAGTCTTTACAGACGGAATTGTATGCTGACGTTTTTGTTCCACAGTCATAAATCTACTCCCTAACTAGCCCTACCCATCAAATTTAATCGTAGCTACCATTAAACACTGAATAAAGCTGATAGCACTTACATTTGGTAACCTAGTTTAAACTCTATACACAAAAGGGAACCCTTTCATTGAGTAATTGAGGAGGGACCCTCTTTAACATTTAGGCAAGTTTAACTTCGCTTTTCCTAATGGGATTGCAGACCCTCAAGTCATAATATGATTTACATGGGTCCTTTATTTATAGTAGTTTCTGAAGCTACCTACCGTAAATATTTTAGGTTGTCCAGCACCCCAATTTTGGTGCGCAGTTTCTATCACAATCCCTTAACCCAACGGATTTTGAAGGAATTGTTTTAGAGTTTTAGGCATTGCTTTATAACGTTCGAAAAATTCATCTGCTCGACCATATATATTTTTTTTTGGCTTCGCACAAGATGGGCTGTATAATGTATATAGTGGCTGAAACTGTATAACGCCGTAAATTTTATTGAAATGTCAAAATTAGTGGCATTGTCATAGATCGTGTGTCACTTACACAATTCTAAGATTCTATAGTGTCCTTATATCAATTGTATGCTACCTAATTAGTGTGCACAGAAGTAGATAAGTAGCAAAGTATTGGATTTGCGGTGAGGTGTTAGTTAACATAAATACGTCCCGCACATATCTCGTTACACAGCCGTACCGCACGCGTGTTGCACCGCTCGCGCTAATCAGAGCATGTTGTTTCTAATTAAACTGTAAGAAAACTGCCGTTCAACATTTTAGAGAATCACCCTATTAGTTCTGAGAAACCGTCAAAGAAAAAGAAACATTGTCTATGGCTGTGCTTTCTTTTTTGGGGTCGCCTCTACTCATAATTTCGCGTGGATTTAGGAGGGTCGAAAGAAGGTTAAATATCTTCGTAACTAATATTTGATTTTAGCAGCAAATCAATAACTTATCGACAAAAATTACTCATACGCCCGAAAACCAAGATGAGGTCATTCGAGTCACGCCACCTTACTTACGGCTTTATGTCCAACGTTGATAATAAAGTATGTGGATGCGTCATAATTGATTCATGCTCCTTAACTACCTTAACCATTTAGAAATACTAACATTTCTCTCTCGTATCGGGAAAGGATATGAGTCACATGTCATGGCCGAGTCTAACGACATCGACTGAGAAAAAAAAACAATGGGCCTTAAAAAGATATCACCATACTTTGCTGCAACAATGGCCGTCACATACAATCTAACATGTCTGATTCTGGCCATCTGTCTCGTCACGTCGAAATAAAATCAGTGGTCTATTGTAACTTCAGATTAACTCGGCTTAATAACGGTGCGCACTAGCGTGTCATGGCGCCTTTCCAAAACCTTATAAGGTATAGAACCTGCAAGAACGGGTACGTAAAACAACTCGTAATTCTTGGCGCCATAAAAAATACGACGCATGTGCGCCATATGGTCAGAGTTTTCAAAATGTCAGCCGAAATGTTTTGTTTTTAATCACTCCTAATCTAAAAAAAATAAGATGTGTTAATAAGATAGCGTTGTTGTTTCGGGGTTCTGTTTCTCATGACTCAATGATATTTTACATCTGTGCCATAAAGTCGTTTCATTCTTTCATTTATGTAATGAAGGCGTCCTCCATTTTGAAAAGCGTTTAATTGTTGTTCTCGATGATGAATTCTCATGCACTCATTGTTATGCAAAACTAAGAATCGATTGAGTAACAGCTACATTTTCGCCAACATTTGGGGAATCAATACCGGCTTGATGGCAGCGTCTGCCGTATTTTGGTGGGGGAGCGTACAGTGAACCGAGTGAGTCATGCGATGCACGTCTGCGAGCCGACACCGTAGAAAGTTTAAAGTTATTAAAATTTCACCGTAAGCAGATCGCTGGCCTCGACACGTTCCGTTTTTGCTGATTTACAACGGCTAGGTAAGGTACTTACCATATTTTGCAATTGTGGCAACACTTACATCTTAAACGGGCTGTAATTAAGTACGAGAAACTATGATTAAGGTTGTATTATAATCTCCAATTTACATAAACGATAGCTGTGAAGAAAGAAACGGCTTCCGGGGAAACGAGGTCTTAGGTAATTCGAATATAAACCGCATTTTATTCAACATAAGGAAACGCTCAAGAAACCTCTTCCTCGAGGAAACCTTCGAAGACTTACAAGTGAACGTTTCTCGGATGGAAACTAAATCGTCTTGTTTCCCTTTTACTTGGACAGGAAAAGATGGACGCTCCGTCAAGACTAATTAACGACTTGCAGACGAGAATATAAATAAGGCACTGAGTTAACATCGTTGATTAGATTTGAATCTGCTTGTCTTTAACGCCTTTGTTTAAACAAGAAATAGACAAAGACGTAAAATTTCTAACAACATTTCAAAAACTTTAGAAAAGAAGCGAAAAGATTTGGACCATCATTCGGAAACTAGCAATAAAACAACCATTAAAATTGTTCATGCATCATTAAAATTGCACTAACAATGCACGATGAAATAGAACTTGATTGTTGGAACTCGGCTTATTCTATTTAAGAACCAAGTGTAGGCGATCCGCGATACCCGGCACAAATGCAACATTAGAAGATAGTAACATAGATAAAACTGAGCCTCTAATTCAGCCTTCAGTCAAACAGATGAACATCAAAGCAATTGATAAACAGTTATCAAATAAGGACTATCTAGAATCTAGGTATGCCATAAATGCGACGCCACGGATCGACCTTGCCTCTATTAATACTACGCCTTAGTTCACGATCCAAGAGTCGTGACATCTGCAGTGCGTTGCCGCTAACCTTGGGGCTAGGACGTCCATACATGGTACTCTCGTCACTTTCCACTTAAGGTCACAAACTAAGAGTACCTATATGGGAATCGGGTCGACTGGATTCTGTGATTAGATACGGCAAACATTCAATTGCTGTAATGCTTTGTTTTTTATTGTCACGATCTTGCTTTTACATTGCTGGAGGTTTACATGAATTGCATGCATATTATTATCTGCACGATTGGCCTCGTTAAATATTTCAGAAAGAATCATTGTTGATGGTCTGCAGTCTCCAGACGGTTGTTAACGCATTTCTCATTCAAACAGTACTCGTAAACAATTTGTTTTCTGCGTAGCAAATAAGCAGCTCTATTAAACTTGTCTTTATTTACTCTGGCCTCTACAAATATGTGTTAGTCTCGAGTTTCAGTCTGGCGAATGTCTGTCGCTAGCTTCCAGCGAACGCCGGCGCCGCCAGCATTGCTATTTCTCTTTTTTAAACGCAATGCGGACATGGTTTGTGTAAATAGGAATACTGACAGGTAAAATGTGGCCAATGTTTTGACCAAACACGATATAATATAATTATGCAGTAGCCCAACCAAGGTGTTGGCTAGGTGCGACAAAATGTCATCACGAAGTTGACGCAGTGTTTGAGACGATTTATTAGCTGCAACGTGAAAGATTTAATGCATCCCGTAAAATATTAGTTGCAGGTGATCTAGGTGGGCGCTACAAGAGTTACGACCACTGGACCACCTGATCAACCCATTTCCTGATAGAAATAAATCCCAAACATTTAGATTTAGATGCTGCTAGTAATGGATTGGAAGACCTTATGACCTTTAAAATGGTTTGCGGACATTTCCAATTTCCATAATTTTGGCAGGGGCATTGGTGGCCAAGCAATTATTAAGTCGTAATTAGAATGACACTCCAGACGCCCGAAACGAAGCGAAGCTATCACGAGATGAGATTGGTTGAGTTGCACCCTGGAAACTTCTCGAAGCCCTGTAGTATGATTTTTTTGTTCCAATTCGGACCATAGACATAACAAACAGTTTATTACTCTCATAACTTAGTACCTCAAAGTTCCCGAAATATTACAAAAACTTGAGTGCTTGATGACAAACACTTGTACAGAGTATCAATTCTTATCTATATTTCTGCGAAGTCGTATCCTTTATCGGGGCTATCCTTATTTCATGTCAATATTCGTTATCAAGCCAGAATGCTCTTTACCAAAGAAAGTACTGGTGTACCTATTTTGATAGTGTATCAAAATGATTAATGCAGTTCTGATAATTACACAAAGGGCAAAACAACAAACATTGTTAATTACTAATCATATACATTTGTATAGCAACCTACAAATTGCAGATTTATTGTTTCTGACGACGCAGATAGAAAAGCTTAGGTGAATAACTGGACAGCTGCAAACCAAACTGAACATTTGACATAGTGCTGTGATAATCTTGACAGGTCAACCACAGAGGTTGCAGAGATCACGTTTGATCTCTGCAACCTCTGTGGTTGACCTACGTTTAGCTTACTCGGTTCACTGGAAATTCATCACATTTGACATGGCAAAAGCATACGAGATTGAAAACTGTGTAGCGATTCTGCGAAGTCTCTGGAAGTTGTGCTAAGAGAGAGACGAAATAATCGAATAACGAATGCAGGTATTTCACCTAGCCAAAAACTAGTCATTTCACATAAACAAAATTCGTCTTTCCATAAATATCGTTCCAGATGTGCGTCAGTTGGCACTGTTTTCATGCAAATCTGTTGAAGAGGGTTAAAACTAAACATTTTACGGCACACCAGAGCCATAAAACAGCAAATTGATGTACCGGTGCCACACAAGTACGGACATCAGACATCCCTTTAAAGGGTAAAATGGTCAAAGGGAGCGTAATGAACCGTGTAGGTACCATTCCATGTTTTTATCTGGGTGACCCGTGGTGTGATTTCTGACGGGATGTTTAAGAAAGTCAAGCGGAAAATAACATGGTTTTGTTCTTCGATAATGCTAAAGTAACAATATTATTAGCAAAGCTAAAAACCTCCATATTAGTGTTATTGTAGTTTATGTTAAAAAAAAAACTTTAAACTTGCTACCTACTGTTTAACTTGGTAGGTATGACTCTTGCATGCCATTGGTTTTGTATTCAGCCTACATTGTGTAAAATATAGAAATACATCACGTCCTATTTATTTAAAAATACTTGGAAAAATATCGAGTCCTACAGGAAAAATCACATAATACAAGTACCTACAAGGAATTTGCTGTTCATCAATTTAATTGAACATGGTTAGCATACTGTTTAGGCAGACATATTGAAAATACGAAACCTCTTGGAATTATTGAAATGTCTAATGCAAACATTGACTCTTTACAAAATCACGGCATTGGTCATTGGTAAAACTTTCAAGATATCGCAATTCCATAGGTCTTTGACCTAAATGTGTAGGTGTAGTCTAAATTCCTGGAATAACCATTTACATCTAGAGCGAAATAAGCTTCTTGATCTTTTTCTGTTTGAAAATAGAGAGAGAATACCTATAATAAAAAGTAACTATTGGAGAAAAGTTTTTACTTCAAAGTCATTTGAAACGAATGCTACAACGGACTTCCATTCATAAATCGATCGTTTTCATTGTCCAAGACATGATGGCGACGGACCTAATAGTTTTTGGCGAATACGATACGAAACAGCCGGTCGTATCTGTAAAAAAACTTACTGTGAAAATTTAGGTGATGTGACAAGGGAATTTGAAATGAGCTGTCATTACAATTCATACTAGGATAGCTGAATTCACCTAAGTTATCTTATCACCGTGAGATTGAAACAGAATGACACTATAGAGATACGAAATGAAATCATTTCCGGATACCACCTTCGTATCATATCCGGAATTGTTGGTGAGTAAGAAAATGGATTGCGTTTCTGTGGTAAAAATATTTATCTTCGCTTGCAATAATCTTCTCACTGCAATCATCGCCTGTAATATACCCGCCAACTCAGTTCGTTGCTCCAAATATTATTGGTGCATCAAAACAAACAAGAGAAAGCAACTGTAATCTTTCTGTTTCTAACTCCGGCTGGAACAATCTAGCTGTTTTTGAATGCTTGAGCCATTGATTACTCACAATCGCTTAGAGGAAGTTAAGACATTTCAATTATTTCTTTTCAATCATACACGTCGAACTACGTCTGATTGTTACACTAATCCAAACATTAGATAACAATTCTCCAATATCCCTGTTATTTTATATTAAAATGATTCATAGGAATTCCTATAAATGATAATTTATTTACTTCGCATGATTCATTAGTCTCTCAGGTGTGTTTTTTAATTTTATTAAACGCAATTGATTGAACTGTAGCTAGTTGCGAATATAACAATCACGATCTGTGTCAGTAAACTTAGCACAGACCTAAATATAGGTAGGTAGTCCCATTTTAACTCAATGAAGTTCCAGAGAGCAAAGATAAAATTAGACCAAAGATATGGATGCAGAATGAGAACAACAGTTTAGACAATGTTGTTAAAATGCAATAGCATACATTAATCGTATCGATAAAACTGGTTTGCAATATCAACAATATTGACTTTTAAGTGAGCAATAAACATAAACAATATCTACTATGATACGATCAAAATAAAGATAATATTCGAAAAGAAGAAGAGCGAGATTTGGGAATTACAGAAATTCTTTATTTCTGTAATTCCAAACTTTTCGAAGACTTCAAACTTTTCGAAGACGCGGCATCTAGTTATCAAATCAGTTATGAAGGAAGCTAAGCTAGCTACCCGATAGGTTCTAATCAATGAAATAGTGCGTACTGCTTCAGTATATCTTATAAACGGGAAAAAGTAACGGGCTACCACGAGATATTACCCCGTCACTTCGGCCACATCAATCTTAGATCCCGTTCAGCTCAAGTTTCAATAAATCGCGATCGTGAACCTAGGTAGGCACAATTCAATTATGGCTAGTGCAAAGCCAGATCATCGGAGTCAATGGCAGGAGAACTTGTAGAATCATTTTGTACAATTAATGTTTAAACAAAATAATTACATTGATTCATCGTTCTGTGAAATATTGTGCTATTGAGCAACCAATCTTTCATATTTAAGTCGATGGTATTTTATATTGTTTTTGTCTGTAGATGAAGTAAAAAAAAGCTTTTTGTATATTAAATTGTAAAGACGTCTTTCATTCAATGACTGAAGATAGAAGAACCAATGAATTTGTTTTCGAAGGTGGCCTTAGGTCTATCTACGATCTGTTGCTTCTTGTTTAGATGACATCAAAAGAGTCCAAAAGAGTTCAGTAACAACGTAGTTAACTGATTATGTAATTGAATTACGAACATTTCCTCAGCGTAGTCGAGTCAAACAATCGATATAGACCATTGTCTTCCGTGGGCATTGTTGACCGAACCGAGGCGTGACTTGTGACTGTGAGTCACATAGTGGATCCTTTAAACCAGCTACACTTCATAAGTGTATATGCCAAGGTATTCTACGTTGTGCACAGATAATAAAGTGGAACCAGTCCCGCGGTAGTACTACGCCATTACACGTTACGCAGGTCTCTAGGGCCGTGAATTGTCACTGAGTTACTACGTCGTACGCTCCAGCGTCGCCGTTCGAGTCGGCTTTATGTTACCGATATTTAGCTTGTGTCCCCAATATTTCTCATGAAGTATTCTCCTAAAAGGTCACCTTTGACATTTGAATTATCTGTGAAAGTTGCTCTTTTTTTGGTGGCATATTTTACAGTTTCAAGTCTTTATCTTAACGTTTATTTCAGCTTTCTTCCATTTCGAAAACTAAACACGTTTCAAGCAGATTGTATCTTTAGAAACAGAAATATATCATGAAAACAAGATGCTATTTCAAGATCATTCCATAAATAAATAGCCATGCGTTGCCATCTGTTTAAACAAAATATTTGTGGAATGCTAGAGACGATTTAAGTTATCGAAATCGACAACGAGCGATTGATTAACGATAGGCAGCCATCTTGAAATTTAAATCTCATCTGTCAATCGGTTTCTTGACATAAATTCTGTCCGTTTCACTGCACTTGTGAACGTAGAGTATCCACTAGAGCTTCAGCTTTCCATTTTCTTTGACGAGTCATTAATTAAAGCTGCTGTAAAGCCCACTTCACGATAATAACTCGCCTGATGCGGTACGCAGCTTTCAGCCGTTAGAGAAGCTTATAAAACCCAATTGGTTTTCAAGACTCGAATATCTTTATGTTTGGTAAGATAGTGAGCAAAATAAATCAACGATTAAGCTTTTAATTAATTAGCAATGAGACTGGCTTATGTAATTAATATGTGTTGCTATATGTGTTCCTGTACAGTATAGGTCTACATCTACAATATTTTATCAAAAAATTAAGTTTGGTATGTAAATAACAACATAAATTAAAAAAAAAACATATTTCCATACGCCATTAATATGTCTACAGCACATCAAAGGATTACTAATATTTTTCTGGTTAGTAATGTATGTGTTGTTATTTTTATAGCAGTTCCATACCACATATTTATGGTATAGTTTGTCACCCTCGCCACGTATACCTAGGGCAAGGGCGCACGAGGGCGTCCCCTCGACTCAATATGACAAGGGCACCTTGTATTTTAGTCTAATGCCGAATATAAATGCATTTAGAATTCAATAGTAAATCAACTTAACGATTTTAGATAGGACTGGTAAAATTATTAAAAGGAATAAATAAGTTGAACCTGTTTGTTTCCAGACAAAATCAATAAGAACTATTTGTGCAATTGATTAGGGCATGTTTGTTAACTTGCTGTTAAATTTAGTTTCAGATCATCTTCAATTGCTAAAGTAAGATACCTAGATGATTTACTAATGAGATCCATCTCGCAAATAAATTCAAAAAATCATCGTCATTAACTTGGCTAATTAGTATTAATAAAAATGAGAACAACAAAAATAAAAAGTGGTCTGAAATTCAAATATGGTGTGAATTACCGTGCAGTGTCATCGACCTCGTCTAAGCTAGAGCGTATATCTAAGATACGTCTCAAATTTTATGGAGCGTCAAGCTGCCCGACCAGCATCGGCAATTAAGAGATTTTCAAGTGTATAGCATTGCACGGATGGCTGAGGAAGCCACCGCGTTATGTCTGTGCGCCACATTTTTTACACGATCTAAATCTCTCGGTATACTTACTACAGACTAATTTAAAATCACCTCTCGCAAATGACTAATTAGTTAACTAATAAAAAACTGTAATAACTCTAAGCTAAACAATTTAATTATAAAAATGGAGCTGAATATAGTATAATAAATTAGACAAAAAGACATTATTCAGACCGTCTGTCGCGAAAATAGCTTAATCTTTTTATTATTCCTTCCTACATGGGTGAGCATTTGCGGAACGCTCCGATGCGGTTCCCCTCGCCGTTTATTGATCTATAAACCAACATAGGGTACCTAGGGCTTCATAATATATGCGACTGTGAGGGCCCGAATGGTTCAATGGCTACCACCCTCGCGAATTTTAGGGTTACAGTTTTTCTTTTAAGTTTTGAGTATGTTATGAACAGTAATAAACCCTCAATCCTGCAAAAGTTCAATGCAAATCCTCGTTGTATTAAGTTTCTATGACGGTCCTAACTTGACTTTTATCCGTCCACGACTCCACATGGTCGTACAAATGCAAGCAGAAAATGCAGTGCCTCATTTTCTTTCATCCCCTTCTTTGTCTTATTTCCACACTTCATCTACAAAACAACAACTTGAAACATTCAATGTTTATCTCAATCTTCCTCCCCAGCTCAATTGAGTACTAATTCGATTAAAGCCCTCGCAGACAGCCCTAGCAGTTAGGTATTAGGGGTGCGACGCGTCGTTTGGTCTCCGGGCAATCGATTCGCGTATTCGGGAAGTTATTTCTTCTCTTTCTCGCAAACAAGTTTGTGCATTACCTTCTCTTTTGCACATGAGGCAGTGTCCTGTCTGGACAGATTTCATTACAAACCAACGCACTTGTGCATCGATGTTGTACTTACGTTGGAGTATTCGAGCTATGTACGAGGAAATGTTTCCATGCAGAAGCTGAGTCGATATCCAGTCTATGATTCATAATAATACGGATGAAAAACGATGTTATTTACAGAACAGGAAAATTTTATAAATTATTATTTAATTTGGTTAGCGATTAATCTCTTGAACATTCCTGTTTCATGAATTAAGGATGAATAAAATCACAAGTTAAGTTCGTTAAACTGATGACATAAAGCACGTACGTGCAATAGTCGCGTGTGTACTAATTACAGATTTCGACAATGATTACCGTTCAATATGCTATGATGCGTGAAAGCGGCGAAAGTCCCAGCGTTCACACGAACCGGTTAACTCTTTTGTAATTATCCAGTGTGGATGACTTATGCGATTTTTTTACTCGAAAATGTAACAGGCACAATATAAAGTATTATTTACCTTGATAAAAAAAACATTGAAGTATCTTTATGGTGTCCTGTTAATGTCAATTTGGAGGTCGAATCTGCATTTCATTTTTTTTACTAAATTATGTATGACATGGTTTTTCAAAGTTGAACCTTCTGATTTAATATCAAATAACGATTTATTATTCAAAATATCAACGAACGCTTATTGGCTGTGTCAAGCATGTGTTGTGCATTAGTCAGATTTCTATATTTAGCAGCCGGCTGATACAAAACTTGGGTTCATTAACACCCGTCAATGGCTACTGTTAAGCTTAAGGGCCTCCATAAATGTAAGCCTTTATGGTTTTAACACATAGACAGAGGATTCATAGACCGACAACCATGTGTTCGTCTAAACTCTAATTGATCTATGTTTTTTTTATAAATAAAGTTTTTGTATTAATGGACTTTTTAATCTGTGAAGTTTGTAGTTCTCTTTAAATTTATTCTGCAGCTAAAAATCTAAAGTTGAACGACTTCACTGTCTTCACAGCCGTAGTTAGAGAGACGGGTTAATTGTATTTATTAACATAATATCGCATGAAGTTAAACGAACCATAACCGAACGGTTAATTCGGTTCTTTTCTCTTGTTTTTTCAGTTTAAAAATTGCTTACACGAAATACTTTGTTGACGAATTGCTTACCGGAAAAGAGCCGCTGTTTTAGAAATACGTTACGATTCCACTACTATTACTAAACAAGTTTTTTTTGTTGTGCCACACTCATTCACTCCACCCTCTGGAATCCATCTTTGTTATTTTAATGACTGTGATACTCTCTCCCTATGATTTATCAACAGTATTACCCAAAGTGACGCAAAGGTAGCTCGAACATTAAAAATAGAACCCTCACAATGGAGCATAAGGATTCCGGGGTTTTTGTCTCATTAAAAGCAGAAGGATAAAGTAATAATCTAGTCATTAATTAGAAAAAAAAACCGTAGTGTTACAAAAATACGCCGGCAAATCTCTGTGGATTAAATCGGGGGCAAATTAATGAACCATTGTAGGTAGGAAGGAAAACCGCCCGTTTAATTTTATCATCACGTACACCGGTAAAACAACGTTAAAAATCTTACAGGAGCACTTTATCGGCTTCATTAGTGGCCAATATAAATGAATAATGCAACAATAAAAATGCGCGACGTGTGTTTCATAAACAGCCTAACAGCATCGTATGATAAAAAGGAATGAAGTCATACAACCGCTCCCATTCCGACTGACAA
The DNA here is from genome assembly GCA_945859665.1 of Anorthoa munda. Classification (NCBI taxonomy): domain Eukaryota; kingdom Metazoa; phylum Arthropoda; class Insecta; order Lepidoptera; family Noctuidae; genus Anorthoa; species Anorthoa munda. The sequence goes on along the minus strand of OX243911.1, from coordinate 28,568,795 downwards.
ATAATGAATCCGGTAATCAAAAAATATAACATTCTTATTTCCAATTAGATTCTTTGTAACGTTACAAAATCTCCAATAGGAATTCCTGATCAATGAGTCCGCGATGCCGCTACTCCACCTCCACTACATCCGATTGCCAGTTCCCGAGGGAGGGCTTCCGAAAACCGTTCGATAAACACGTAAAAGCACGCAAAGTTGACTTATTGCTCCTGTTTTGTAAACGGAATCTTAACAAAAACGTAATAATGCACCGAAATAGTAAAAAACCGGTTAAAACTATAACTCACCAAGTGTTATTTGATGTGGAGAAAGAAAGGCGTGGTTCCGTGCACTGTGTAGCGACGTCAAAATGCGACTGGCGAGCAGACAGAAGTTGTATGCGGGCCTGCGACTCGGGGGTGGTGGTGGCGGAGTGGCGGGCTCGCTGTGCCGTGCCACGGATACCTCATACAATAATAATATTTCACAGTACGTGTTCGCGATGATTCACGGCGTTCAACTCAGCCTGTCGCTCTAAAAACAAAATAATAAAGGAAATAATTCGTAAATTGATGACATCATCAATCGTATGTCAATAATTACTTACCTGTTAAAGCTAAGCAAGATAAACAGCGTTCGTCCTACAATCGACGTCTCCTTATTGTTACTTTTATAATTAACATTCCTGTGTTTATGTGATCGTCTTTACAATTAGGTATAGGTAGGTACCTACCTACGGCTTTATGGCCTAGATGTCTTTAATTAACGGGTTGATCGCGGTCTATAATTAAAAGTCATGAAATTCTACTTTACAATAAACATTTTATTACAAATATTTAATGAATGAGGTATACTCAATGATATTATAGGTAGGTAGTTTAAAAAATATTTTTTTGCTTTAACTACAATAATAAAAAAAGTTAATTCAAAAATCAAAAAACCCGACTGCTTGAAAAGCGAACTAAAAAGTCTTAAACAAGAAGAAAAACATGCTGTGCAGTCGGAGGATACATATTCGCGAGCTGGCTGACCAAAACCAGATGTATCCTCCGACTGCACAGCATGTTTTTCTTCTTGTTTAAGACTTTTTAGTTCGCTTTTCAAGCAGTCGGGTTTTTTGATTTTTGAATTAACTTTTTTTATTTATAACTTTTTAGTTATCTTTTTTAAGATTTAGGTACATTTAAACATATAAGTGTTATATATTTTTTAAATCACCTCTTAAAACCCTTTATTTTGATACCCCACAGGATGGGTTTGGAAGAAAAAAAATATTTTGTCGCCCGCCATATGGCGCCTAAAAGCCGCCATTTTAATGTAGCCAGTGACACTCGCGGGGTTAAGACGAATCGATTGACGTATGAATCATCAAAATCGGCCAACGCGTTTGGTCTCTAGAACGCCACATAGGAACAAACATACATACATACATGACTGATAAACACATTACCCTCCTTAGGCAGTCGGGTAAAAAATCTGAAAGGAGTCGATTATTATCAAACGAAGACCTACAATTTCACTACTTTTCTAGTTTTAAAAAGTTGTAGTTAAATAAAAAAAAACCGGCCAAGTGCGAGTCGGACTCGTGCACTAAGGGTTCCGTACCATTATCGCAAAAAACGGCAAAAAAATCACGTTTGTTGTATGGGAGCCCTATTTAAATATTAATTTTATTCTATTTTTAGTATTTGTTGTTATAGCGGCAACAGAAATACATCTGTGTAGCTGCTATCACGGTTTATGAGATACAGCCTGGTGACAGATAGACAGACGGACCGCGAAGTCTCAGTAATAGGGTCCCGTTTTTATCCTTTGGGTACGGAACCCTAAAAAACCACTCCCTCACTGCACCGCAAGCCGTGAATCATCTGTCACAATGGGAGGGGGAGGTCAAGTGTATACCGTTCATTTTTTTGTTAAGTATTCAGAGGACAGAATTAAAAGATGACGCTCCGATCTCGAACTCGATTCATTTTAGGCCCGAACTTTTTTCTTTCAGGACATTTTTGCTCTTGACTTTGTGTCTCTGAATGCTTACTGACAGTGCATCGTAAAATTTCACGAGACGGCCCGCCGGTTAGACTCCGGTCCTGATGGGTTTCATAAAATGTACACTTTGCAAAGCCTTTGTCTAGTCGTCACAGCCTAAATAATGTGTGCTTGAAAGATAATATCACTCCTTATAATTCCATCAGAAGGGGTTATTTAATAAAAACCCTAACGTAATTCAAAAGATACAGCTACCTACATTAATTAGTAGAGATGCGCCACACATCAGCTGTTTTCGTATTAAGCATTCTCTTGGTCTGAGACATGGTCGCTCACATTGGGCCTTATCAGAAGGCTTACAGTCACCCAAAGGGCAATGGAGAGGGCTATGCTCGGAATTTCCTTGCGAGATCGAATCAGAAATGAAGACATCCGCAAGAGAACCAAGGTTATCGACATAGCCCGAAGAATGGCCAAACTTAAGTCGCAGTGGGCAGGGCAGACTGCTCGCAGAACGGATGGCCGTTGGTGCCGAAAAAGTTCTAGAGTGGCCACCGCGTATGTATACCTACCGGAAGACGCTGCGTTGGAAGGCCTTCCTCTAGGTGGATCGCTGGGCTGCGGGCATCCGGTATTTGCGAAACGCATGGCGACTATGTCCAGCAGTGGACGTCTTTCGGCTGAAATGATGATGATGATCTTCTTGGTACTTTATGAAAAGGATCCACGACCAAAAAACGACGTGACGCTTCGCTGCGTATCGTAGTTTTATCTTACTGAAAGGCGCAGCGTAGTGGCTTAAAAAATCAGACGAAAGTAGCGCAGACTAGAGCTTTTCTGTGAGCGCATTTTGTTAACTTTTCATGTAAACCGTTCTTTTTGTGTACCAGTCTCTGGTAGGAATAAGCCAATATCCCGAAGGCAAAGATCTCCCTCCTTTCTTTCCATTTTTCTCTATCTTAACCAATCTGAGCCCAATCCTCTTGGTAGGAGTCGCAATTTTCTTCAGGGTCTACCGCGTCGCCGATTCCTGATATTTGTGACACAGTTTGTGACAGTTCCATTTTAATTTGGCACGATTTGAACTTTGGAACGAAGTAGGTAGGTATGCTCCGACTCGTCATTTTTTATAACCAAGAATTGACTTTTATTGAAGTAAAAACACTGCGAACATGCGACACTGTGTAAATAATATTTTATTTCTGCGAAAAAAGGAATTAAAGCCAGACCTCAGGCCACCATATGACGCACTTCCGTTGAAGGAAATGCGCCATTATGATGCCGTGGGCGATGGGGCTAGGCTAGTTAGTGTCTAGACTCGATTCATTATAATCGCCATCTTTAATTCCAGACATACATTGTAGCTATCGTTGACACGATATATCTCAATTTTCTAATCTAAAATACCATAGAAAAAAAAAGCCTTATGGACATAAGACAGCGAATAGCAGCTCTATTGGGCACAGACTCTTTTGCTGTTACGAGTAGGTATTATAGATTTTCAGAGGGTGGCCAAGTTTTTCCAGAATGATGACTTTCAGTATCAACCAGTGCGACGATGGCGACATTATGATATGGAGTTCTTCTAGGCACGTCCTAGGTCCTACTATGGTATTGTACTATGCTTTACCAAATATTTTGTGGATTGCTAAAGAATATTTTATGGTGGCTCTTAGACCATTAATTGTAATGTACCATTGATTTCCTTTTCAAGATAAAAGGATATTTTTAGTTGTTGAATAAAATGTATGCTTTTCCTCATTGCTCCATGTCCTCATATATCTGTTAAATTATTCGAGAATTTCTTCAGATATTGCTATAAGTAAATATAACTTCAATAGTTAAAAGGCTTAAGTATGCTTCTCATATTTTAATCAACTCATACCTTTTCCATAGTCAGTAAGTACAAAGGTAAAAATACAAAACAAAACGCACGTATATTATGATAGACACATCAAATCTCTATCACTACTTGAAACGTGAGGAAACCTTCAAGTAAACCGTAAAAAAGTCAAGTGTACACGTCGATAACATTGATAAGGGTGCCACCTGGCGAAATGCGTCTTAACGAAGGGAAAAATTAGCAATAGCTCTCAGAAATGTGTTTGCTATCGATATTTTAAAGATAAGCGGTTGATAAATTTGTTATAACAAGATTTTTTTAATACTGGTAGTGTGTTGTATATGACTGTACGCTAGATCAACAGAACATTTTTTATGTTCTTGGGAGTTAAAGTCGATTTATACTTCTACCCTCTTACAAATAAACGTGGAATAAAGTTATACCAGGTATAACAAAGGAATAACCATACATTTTCATAGGTTTATACTTGGTATAACTTTATTCCGCGTTTATTTGTAAGAGGGCTAGTGTAAAAGGAAAAAGGTATTCGTAAAAAAAAGTCAAATTCCTGAAAAAGAAAAGTTTTTATTATTATTTTTTTCTGTTAAATCGAGTTATTTTTTTCGATAACGTATTCTCTTTTTTTTGTTTTTTTTTTTTTTTAAGTGCTTATTACATCAATTTGAACTTAAAGAAATGATAACCTAACTGTACAAAAGCTAATAAGAGATCTAAATTTAATAACTAATAAAGTAATAATGTTTCTTTTGAAATAAATTCTTTTAAATCTGTAACAAGATAAATTATCTGCACGTGGGTAAGATGGTGGGTTAGATTTTTAAAAAGATCGATCCTATAATTACAAGTATATAAATTTGAATATGAATAAATCTAGATTCGTCTCTAAGCTAGTATTTCGCAACTTAAAATAGCTAAGGCCGTATAGAACTGGCGTAACTTATTGCCAGCCTAAAGGAATATTCAATAAATATATAGTAATGCAAAAAGTTTGAAATAAACACCTTTTTATAACTAAATAATGTAATGGGAGAGGCGGCGATAAGCCTGATCAATCGTGTTCCCGACGCTAATAAATTAACGCCCAATATAAATATCACACATAAAACGGTTTCTTGTTGTAACGTTTACGTTTATTTGCCGGGATATAATAGAAAAAAAAATTGGAACAATTAAATTATAAAATCGCGTTTTCATCCCCCATTAAACAATGCACATTTTTATGGATATTTATTTAAATATACAAGAAACTTGTCAGTTTTATAACAAATATGATTCTGACACGATATTTTAAATATTAATTGTATACGCAAGACCACGTTCAAAATTATACACTATTTTTAACGGAACACTTCAATCTCATGATTTTTACGTAACCAAAGACAATTTTTTTACACCTTTAATACAGATAACCTAAAAACATGAAGTGTATTCAATTATTTTAGCAACAACACCTAAATATAACTTTAAAATCATAAATCAAAAATGTCTCAACTTTTTTGGCATTAATACACAATAGCCGTTAATTTTTAGAAAACCCTAATAAAACTAATAAAATGAAATATATTAATCTGTTTCGTTCGGTGGTCGACGTCTCTACCTATTTACAATTATTTTTATTTATATAACAGGAGGGCACTGAGCTTAGTTTTTTTTTATATTTTATCATTTGTGAAACTACATGTTACATACATTCATAGTTGAGATATTTTACCATTTTTGATTCTCTGAGTCTTGTATCCTGTTGATGGCAATAAACTAATCCCTTAATACATGGGATTTTACATAACTGGCAAAACGTGGTGTAAGTACTACATATATATGTATAAGATGTAGTTCTGCCTCACTTTTCGAGTAATATTGGTGTGATAGAATAGATATACACCAAAATAATTACGTGCGTGCGTGTTACGTTTTTAATTAAACAGTTGGCCCTATTATTTGCAAACGAAGGTCGGTATAGTTCTTTCAACATACCAACGTATTGTATGCTTTCCGGATATTATCAACACTAATCATATTTGTGATCGAATTGTCCAGCCTACATAAAATGGGCTTTTTTTTACGAAAGCAAGCATCTAGACAAATTAATTATTTCTAAGATATATTCTTATCTCCTGGTTTCATGTCTTGCCAAAGATAAATTAAAATTGTTGTTATTATTTTGGTTAATAAGGTAATATTTTCTGATCAGTAACTTTTGTTAGTTACTGGAGGTAACTATTAATGTATGTAACATGTAAACATAATTATTTTAAAGTTTTCCTGATAATGTTTTACCTACTTCCTACTTAAGAACCTAATAACTGATTAATTGTTATCACAAAGAATTAAGGGCATTTATTGATAGGTCGATACGAATTGTAAGATAGAGATTCCTTTGTTTGATGTTCGAGAATAACAGAACTTACACACTAATAATAATAATCATTTGATGTTAGAAGTGTGAATGTTTGTCACTCAATCTCGCATAAACTGCTGAATTGATAGAGATGGAATTCGGCATAAAGCTAGATTCTAGTGGGAATTAGCACACAGTTATACTTCCTGTTTTTCGAAACATATAACTTCGCTATTTAAGGCGGAGTGTTCTGTAATATGTTTCTGCCTCAAGTGAAATAACTGTTATATACAGTTGTATATAGCTTTATGGTGAATTGAAGGAACGTTTTTCTTTTGATTACATCGTTTTACACTTGACTGTACTGAATAATAACACGTAAAATAAAAGATTACGTCAATATATAATTTTTTCTTTGTTGTTTATCAGAATGACGTCAAATAAAGGAATCTCTAACTTAACCAGAGGACTTAAAACTAAATGGCGTCGATTCGTTGAATTAAATACATTATTTATTCACTCAAACTACACTCATCCTCTATGTCATGATATTTGTGCATAATGACTCATGTTTACCACATTTCAACTAAGAACAACCATTTATAAATAATATTCAACTATTGTTCGTACGCATTTTCGTATTTATGGTAAACAAAATAATTCCCTTTTGTGTTGATAGAAACATGTTGTCCATACAAACAGAATAATACAGAAGGCCGGCTCCATACAGCGATTGAAAATAGGCGCGCGCGCAATATATCTTTCGTATTTATATTATTTTTTAGAAAAACAACTTGAAGAGGCAACAATAAAATTCAGTGTATGTAACAAAAATTTTATGACTTTTCAATATTACTAGTCATTTTGTAATCACCCTGGTAATTACTTCTGTACCGTGGGTGCATTTACAAACATATAAACCCACATACTCAAACAACCAGACCGTAACAACTATCTGTTCGCCATACAAATATTACCTCTGTGCGGGCATCGAACCAGCGACATACAGCCCAGCAGCCGATCGCTCAAACACTATGCCAACCGTGTCGTCAAATTTAATTTACACTAGCTTCTGCCCGCGGGTTCGCCCGAGTTCAAAGTTAAAAAAACTAAATGCTCTGATCACCACCAAACTTTACAGAATTATCCGCTGGGGCTTAAGATTCTCTGAAAATTTCATTAAAATTGAATCCAGCCGTTTCAGAGTCTATAAAGAACATACTTACATAAATACTTTCTCTTTTATATATATATAGATTAATAAAACAGTTCATCAGGATTTTGAACATGGAATAGATGCGTTCCTAAACAAATACCAGTCGCGAGTGCGCTTGCACTCACTGTATGTAAAAATTGTCTATGTGTACGTTTACGTTCGTCGAATTGAGCTGACATTCTGTACTATTCTGTGCAACTGAAGGAAGTATTACTGAAAACATTTCTTCATCAACATATTGTTTTATTGTTGCTGATGCTAAACCTTTTTTTTTTAGTTGGTGTAACTTTCTTGAGCTAATTTTATTTGCCATAAATACGAAACTTTAAAACTAAATTAAACGTCTTTTAAACTATAGCAATAATTAGAATTTTGATAGAATCAAAATTAAGTTCGAATTTATTATGTACCCGTGCGACCGGGTAGCTTGGTAACTCTGCTATGGGGTTGCACGAAACTGATAGTAGCGAATAAATAGCGATGCTTGCTAACAGAATCGTGTAATTTCGTGACAGAGATGCCAGGCCGTACCTATTCGCGCGGATACACATCAATTTTATTATTGAAAGAGACAGCTCTTCCATCTCGATCTCGGTCTAAGATGGAATGAGTAGATCAACACTGTAAATCTAATATCCAGGGATTGGAATAGTTAGAGAATCTAAGTAACAAAGAGTGAACCTCCTCAGAAATCGACTTTATGTAACTCACAAGCTTAGGTAAATATATACTACTTATTCCGGTTGAAATCTTGATTTCTAGATGTTTTGGTAGCCTCTTGCCATGCATTCGTAGAGCGACAAAATGTTGACTTCACATTAACTTGTGCTAAAACAAGTCATGATAATGTTCACGCATAATCATATAGTGTTGTATCAGAGTATGATAATGTTTCGGCAATATTTTGTAGCGCTGAGCATGTTGGCACAGCTCGAATTACGATAAAATAAACTGATTAAAGCCAAAACACTACGATTGTGTTTAATTTTCTGGCTGTTTTTAAAAGCAAAGCTTATTTTTACTAAAACTGTGCTCTGTTGTGGGCTGCAATAAACTTATTCTAATACTTATGTTGAAATGTGGCCATCATTCGCCATTATGTACAAACACAACCCATTTCCACTGTTCACTCACACTTGAAAACGACCACCACTTCACTTCACTCATTCATTCTCTATCCAACTTACAGAGTAATTCCCGGCCTTGTATCAAGTCCAAAACCTAAACTAATTTTGACATCAATTGTTTTACTTACCTATTATTTCAAATTTTCTAATCATTTATCATACTGTTTTTATTTTAGGTGAAAATAGTATTTGCAATTTGAATTTCGTTTAAATTGCAAATAAAATAAGTTTTGACATAAACATTGCACATCGGTTACAAGACAGACAACTAAGAAAGTGACTCAAATTTTACCCAAAATTGGTATTCAATCATTGAATATATGCAGAAATCAGGTTAAAATCGTCCTTCCATACACACTTACATAACCACTGCCTTCAATACATTGCTAACTTTACAATTACAGACGGGACACCTCTTAGCCTTGGCCCACACCTTGACAGCGCACTTATAACAGCAACAAATATGCGCTATCCGGCCGTGCACAAACACTCCCGACTTCGGCTCAGATATACAAATCATACACAAGTCCTTTTCCTCCATCTTCTCAATCAAAGTATTGGCTATCACCTTCTTAGTAACAACCGGGGGCTTCTCTATAGTAATGGCGGGGTCGCTGACAGTTTTAACGAGTGGTCTCACGTCCATTTTCGTTTTGTGATCGAATAGATCGTCGTCAGAATCTAGTTCGGTGTCAGAGTCAGTACGTGCGCGTTTGCGTTTCGTTCTGCGGTCGGCGGAGCCCGCGCGTCGTTTGCGGTACGAACTTATGCTACTGCCGGCTTTAGGGTTAGACGTGCCCTCACCAAGGATTGGGTCGGTTTCCTGACTGGTTTGTTCCAGTTCTTGGCTGGGGGTGAACAAATCCTGGCTGGCTGCGAACACGTCTTGGCTGGCGGGCACATCGGTTTCTTGGCTCATGGGGGAGTCAACTCCGGAGTCTTGGGACAGTGTGCGCGGTATTTCGTCTGTTTTGGTGAGTACGTGCCGCTTGCGTCTCGGTCTCGGCGGAAAGAAGTTCTTGCGTACCTGTAATGATTTGGTATTGTTGGTTAGAAAGGGAAATTATTATGGAGGAGTTGTTAAGAGAACAACTATCATGAGGGTCATAAGCCGCAGCGCTCAAAGCGTACGCACTGCACTGCAGCTACAAGCTATAAAGTACGAACATGTGATGTTTGCTTCGCATTGCAACTTCGCTTGTAGAATTGCGGCTCGGCCCTCGGTAACCACAAAATGTACCTTTGTCTGGTGTTTAGTAAACATAATTTCTTCTTAAGTCTAGATGCACACTAATGCGGCTACAATCACGACTCGGCTGGTCGCAAGCGGCCAATAACTTGAATGTAGCATAGAGAAATTCAGGTCGTGACACACACGGGGATCATGCGACCTGCAGTACTGACTACTACTAGTTCAAATTATCGTAAACTAGCTTCTGCTCCCGAAACCCCCGCGTAAATAGTGTTTTATCATCACAAGGGACCGCACTACCGGTATAAAAACTAACCCAGCGTTTCAAACTATCGCCATACCAAATTCTATCTGAACCAGTTCAGCCGTTTATAATATTAAAGTGTGGATGTTTTTTTTTTTGTTGTACTCATAAGGACTTGCAGTTTATCTAATTTGATCCAGTAAAGCTGGTCACAGCCGTATCGTCCCTGTGCAATGTGCGTGTCCCAACTTGCATTTCTCTATACTAAGTTCAAGTTATTGGCCGCACGCGACCAACACAGTCGTAACCGAGGCACCAGCACACGTTCGCTCGGACAGGTATCAGGTAGTAGACCGTCCTAGCCAAGATGACGTGCCCCTCCACTGCATTTACGCACACGTGCATAGTATGTGTGTGTGCGCAATACACGCAAATTCGAAACCGTCATGTGATAATATAATCAGTCACTGTAGGTGATAGCGAGTTAGCAATTAGCATACAGGCAGAAAGGAAATTTGCAGTAGTCTAGTGAATGTGCATAGCATAAGTCTTGTGACTAAAGTAACTGTATATACCTATACTGACCTATAATGACTGTACATATTATATTATTATTAGTAATAAGACAGAAGGCCAATTCTGGTAAATAGATCACGTTTTCTTTCAAGTCGTTCAGCGAGAAGAGAATAGATGTCAAAAACTTGCGAACAACAAGTGTGAACGCTACATACGAGAATTGTCCCTCTGTAATGCAATTCTCACCGTGATAACTTAGGTGAACGGAGCTTGCAATGGGCTATCAATTAGAAGTACCTTGGCGACCGAGCTCTGCTCGGGTGAAAATAGAGAAAACAACGTTTTCTAAGAATTTAACCAAGCTAGATCGATTTATCGCCCCGGAAACTCCCTGCATACTAAATTTCATGAAAATCGTTGGAGCTGTTTCAGAGTTTCAAATTATATACAGTTATATAGTATACACTGTATATGTATACATACATATACACAAGAATTTCTCATTTAAAGGTATTAGATGACAGCTCACTTCACATAAGTTTTACACGGTGAGTTTTACAGAATCGACCGGCTGATTGATGCAGAAACGGTAATGAATATAAGCGTACTCCGTATACCCACATACAACACACGTATACGCAAATGCAATAGAGGGGCGCGCAATTTTGCACCGGACGATATATACCTGGAAGCACTTATGACAGTATCGGTAGAGCGGGTTGTTGTTCTTGGCGCGGCACTGGGCGCAGTTCCAGTAGTCGAACCAGTCCATCTCGCTGTCGCTGGTGTAGGAGTCGGTGCGCTCCGAGCGCTCCGAGTCCGCGAACTCGAGCGAGCCATCGTCGCCCACCGCCACCTCGATCACTTTCGTCGCTATTATGTCGTTCTGGAAATAGAATAATGGAATGTTACTGAAAAAATCTTAAAAGTCATTTTACATGGGTACTGAAGTGTTTTTTGTTGCCTAAAATATAATATTAGTCTTCCTGACTGAATTTCGCCCATTTCCAGCAATCTTAGTGGATATAATCTTACTAATATTATAAATGTGAAAGTTTGGATAGATGTATGTGTGGATGTATGTTTGTTACTCAATCACACCAGAACGGCTGAACGGATCTGGATGAAATTTGGCACAGAGATAGATTATTGTCTGGAATTAGTAGATTATTAGTGCACAAAAACTACGCAAACACAGGCATGTTCTCCGAAAATATACCTAAATTTTTAAATGCATGAAATCTTATAGTTTGGTGTTGAAAATGCAAGTAGGTAGTTCTTAAATCTGGGTGTAATGCTGATGAATTTAATCCTTTATCAAATGATACATTTAAATGGACGACAGCTATGCTGATAAGATTGCTCTAATGACATGGGAACGAATTTCTAATAATCGGATCAGTTTATCTGCCAAAACATTCATAGATCGCCAGCGTAACGGTCAAAGTAAGAATTTTGTGTCAAAATTAGATACAATCTAACTTTTTCATCATGAAGGTGATGGAGTTACGTAGCGTAATAAATAATGTTCGCGTTAATTAATTAGCCTTTAAGTGGCCATAATTACAGGTATATTTGAATTACGGACGGAGATTAGTAAATTAATAAATTCATCTGTTAGAATAAAGAGCATATGAATAAAATTGAGTTTTTACTGAGAAGAATGTGGTAAGTGGTTTAAGGGACCTAAAAATTGTGCAAATTATAACGTTGTAGGTATGGTAGATTTAAACTTAATGGCGGCTCGGCAGATTTTGCGAGTCGCTGTACACTAGCAAATTTTTATAACAGATAAGGGGTGAGGTACCGTGCAGCTGAAAGCGCAAATTAAGTTTGAATCGTACTGTAAGTGTACTTACTTCACTATTTGCAGAAGTATCGTCGTCGTCGAGGGGTCCGTCGTCTTCGGGCTCAGTCACGGGCTCGTATTCCACATCGCTCGCGTCGCTGTCCACCGCGTCCGTATCGCTCGTGTCGCGCGCAAAATCTACAACACATACACTGTTCAACAACTGCGGAATAAACTGCCGTGTAGCCATAATCCAGTGTGCACGTTCCAGATGTGTGTAGAAGTCTGTAAAACGTCGTGTCCTTCTGTTATTGAAACTGTATTTTTTTTCTCTGTTATAGAACTTTTTTTTTTATTGTGAAACTAGACTGTCTTTAATTTTTTTTTGTAATTTTAGTTTTTTTTTCTAATTTTCCACTGAACTGAACTTTTTTTTTTGCACAAACATAGGTCTTTCTTTTTTATTGTCGGTCTGTCTCATACACTTTTTTCTCTATTTCTTTGTTTTAGTCTGTCCAAATACTGTTTTGTGTTTTCTTATTCTTTTCATAGCCAATTTACACACATACATAATTTAATCAACACACGCTAAATTACATGCAGATATGGCTGTGATAAAAAGATCCAAAAATATATACGATTGATGTAAATTTACCTACTTTCAAAATTTTGATTCTGAAGCGAAATGAAACTTTAAATTATGCATAGCCAATTAAAAACAATACTTTAGAAACAGAAGTTATGTTATAAAAATAAATCTTGCAGCCACCTTATTATTTGCAGTTGAATGGCATTCCTTGATACAAAAGCCTCTGAGTTCCACACAGTAAAGTATTTGCAATCATTCACGTACGAACGTGATAAGCGTGACTAAAGCACTTATACAATCTTGTAAAATTAGCCAACAATGAGATCTATATTTCAAATTACGTAGGAATCAATGAATCATAGAGAATATTTTTAGACTTTCTACCACAACCATGAAATTGAACTATAGACTAGCTAATGCTAAATTAAAAAGTACAATCACACAAAAAACATATTTCAAATTAGGGTTGTCACTTAGGGATGCGTTCATGTAACGTGCAGTAACAAAAATTGAGAATGTATGTTACAGGCTGGTATTATTATATTTTGCTAGCATATAGTTTTAAATTGTGAAAAATAATGTTGGCTATATTTTGTTGCCGAAAAGTCTGCAAAAGGCCATTCAGTCGGGCTAAACACAAATGATTAAAAACTGATATGAAGATTACATATCATTTCTGATAAATCCAGTTTCTCACAAATACGCCAACATTGGCGCAAGAATAAACTTGCGCGTCATCATGCAGTATTTATTTTGAGAGGTAAACAAATGTTTGTTCAAGTGTTCGCCATTGTTTCATCCATTGCGTCCGTGTGTGCCATTGTTTTGAAGTAAGGGCACTTGAATACCAACGTGACCGACTTAGTCCGATAGATGGCGTTGGCAAGTTCGATTTATAGTGGTTACGTTTTATTTGCCAGTTTCCTTAATGTTTTCCTCCACCATTACAAGCTGATTAGGCATACAATTGTCCTGGTTTAACCCAAGGCCCCTATATTAAAGCTGCACTTTAATAATGATCAACTTATAAGTATGTATGAAAGAAAGGAGAACCTGAATTTGAAATATGTTGCATTTTACACTAACATTACTAAACAATGTTCTAGTCTACTTCTATTTAGATGTCATGAAGTATGAATGATGATATAACTATTTATGGTGACATCAGACGGACAGAGTCCATCTTTTATAAATAAATGTTACATGCACTGGTTCTAACACTAGACTTATGACAAGTTTAGGGATATTGACATTAATTCAAACATTTTCTGGCCAGGCTTATTAGTACAGTCATGTAAAAAAGTGAATCTATTCAAAGATTTACTTTTTTTACATCTGTGTGAATTTCTCGGGTGTACATCTGGACATTCAGAAACATGTATGCCTTTTACATTTTGTAGCCCTGACAGTCGACAATAACATAGGCATTGACTGTTGTCAAAAATTCATTGAATATTTTCATTCTATGCTACTGCTGAGTGATATCCCATAATCATCATCAAATCTTCGGGTCCACTGGATCCTGTGTACCCTGGCCCTGGGCCCTGGCTCCGGGGTCCACCATGTTGCAGTTCAGAACCATCTGACAATCACCAATTAAAAAGTTAATATTTTAACATTGATGACTGCATATGCTAAATTGAGGTGTGGCGAATCTTTGTAATAATTTGGTAATTATTTTATTATTGACCAATCACAAGGAAAAAAGATCATCGCTTATTAAAATAAACAAAGTTGATTTCTGGATAAATTATAACTTCAAATCGACTTGAGTAACTACGCGTCAGCGTCAAAAATTCACCAACCACATCTAAATTATGGACCAAAAATGCTCGACTAATTTTCTGGGTGAAACACTGAACGTGTTATAAACCGACGATTGCCAATTAAAAGGAATAAATTAAGAGGTAAAACGGTTAAAATTAGAAGCTAGATTACCATCAAGTGTAACTCAGAGCTTTGCAAATTATCATAATCGTGTTCCGCGCTCATTGCGATTCTCGTTACATATACATACTGCAGACAAGATCGTTGACTGGCGGGTGTCGAACTCGTTAACGGAATCCTCCTACGTAATAATTCTGGGATTCTTTAGACCATGGTTTAAAATTCTTAGTATCAAGTGGACTAACGATCATTTTCATTATCATTGCATGGCCTGGGTGTCAAAAGATCGTATCTATCAAGAACGAGAGGAATTGAACCCCTTATTTTCAAATGCTGCCTTTTTGGGTCTTCTTAACTCTACCATTACATAGATTTTACTGTTTCCGAATGAGTTCTGGAGATCTTTGACAAATTAATGTACCATTTCTGATCTATTTGGTAAATATTCGGACACTGAAACAGGTCTTACGATTGCATTTGTTCCCAAAATTAAGCGACAATTCATAAAAAATATGAATCAGAATTTGATCGCAGTGGAATATTTTCAAAAATCAAAATTTCCTGTCTGTTCTACCCACTCAATGATATCACGCATGCCTGAATTCCGACAATTCCCAACCCGTTCGCATGGCCAGCACAGAGCAGGCCAGATAAAGATGTCACTGTAGATTACCAAGGCGAGTTCCTGACGTAATGCAACCCACATTGTGACTCATGCTCCCCATAAGTCTTGTTCAAACTTGCATAGACTCAGGACTTCGACACCTGCAGTTTTTGGAAGAAGCCATATTTGCAATTCATGACACAAAAAACGAGTTGGCGTGTATGTTTTGTTGACACGACAGTGGCTGTTTCGCACTTCGCAGTATGTTTTTTGTTTAGCAACTCGCTACGTGAGCGATTACAGATTTGTTGCGGGCGGCTTATGATGGGATTATTACATTAATGCTGATAAGCAAACACCACTAAATTGAATTAAAATGATGCTTTTTGAATGGCATGAACAAAATAATGTGCCCAAAAACCACGCTATCTTCACAGTACTTATGTTTAATGAAGAAAACAACGCAGCGCAACAAACTCAATCAATAGCATTTACTTAGCAAAATAAGATAAGTCTAAGTTTAGAATCTTAATTGATTTCTTTTACAGACAACTATAAGAAACATTTTAAGAAAGCTGTTTTATTCGAAGATAGAACACAATAGTTGAACTTTGAAAACCGAGGACGAAATCTCATTCAAAATACACGAGTTTTTGTCAAAACCGTTTACATTTTTACAAAAAAGAGGCGGTTTTGTTTCCAGTTTTCTAACAAAAGACTATGCAAGTCTAGACATGTCTAGCTAATGTTCTGAGGTCAACGAATGGAAAGTCATGTAGCAACTGGAATGCACTTCCGTCTCTATTTTGGAAGCAGACAATTATATCTAAAAACTCGCGTTTGAACTGAAATTAGTAACACTGGAGGCAAGTTTAGACTTGTCTGTACATCTGATGACGAACCGCTCAGCCAATATAGGAAGGGCGATTGCTCATTGTTTTATCCGGAAATAAACATTAGGGGAATCCCCCTGATGTAAAGGGTTGAGTCTATTTTTAGAATAACGGCCTTTTGTGTAAGGATATTTATTTTTGACAGGATGTTTCACAATGGGACTACCGGCCGTTAGACTGATGATGAATTGATGACATAGAACATACGAAAATGTTCTGATGAGTTAGTTGCGGCTTTGTTCCACCTAAGATTTAAATTTTAGGAAGCAGTGAAGTTAGGGCGTGTTTGAGGGCTGTTGTTTGACTTCATGATGTTTCTGGCAAGGTTTATTCCATTTTGCATCATTTTTACTTGAGTTTGATGCACTTCACTGTCACTTGTTATCAACCTCACCATATAAAAGAGTTCTTATTATAACAAGAACTCTGAATGGTTTGCTTTATAAATAGTTAGTACTTCACAATAACACTCAGGTTCGCCGTATAGTAGACGTCATTCAAGATAAACTCGAGCCCGAGCAAACTTCTGGAGCTTTATGTATTACAAATACATAAGTATGTTTTATACTCGAGGGCACTCTGTATACGGACATCGAACAAAATTTAGTTTACTATATTCAGCCTTATTTATAAAAACCTTTTTAATCATTGATTGGTAGCTTTCTAATTCAATTTTTCTATGGACAATTTGAATTAAGAATCTGGCAATCCATATTTGAATTACATAATCATAATTATGGTTTTATTTTTATTAATAAGGCCCATTATGTGAAACTTACGCCCAATAAACTAGACGGTACAAGCTGTTGTCCAGGGGGGTGACCATAACCTCTTAGAATAAGGTTATTTTGAGATCGCGTAAGTGACAGATGTATACAAGTCATATACATCTGTCATATACATCTGTCACTTACACACAATCAAAATAACCTTACTCTAAGAGCTTATGGTCACCCCCCTGTTTTAAAAACAAAAACTCATTCTTCATTATTGCGGTGATATGGGATATCAGACTGTTTTCGGGTTACATAATTTAATTATATAAATACTCAATATAATTATAATATTGATATTAAGCAATTTTATCAGCTTATGAATAAAATAAATAACAAATATAATATTATTTAAAAAATATAAAATATATTTTTTTAGTTTGAGGCAGCCCTAAATCTGACTAAATGTTGACTATACCGAAAATATCGGATAAAATATGTTTTGTTGTTTCTCTCTCATGTAATAAGTGTATATTGTAACGCTTTCTGAACAAATTCAATTCTTAAAACCGAAACGACTTTTTAACTTTTTTTATGACAAATAAAGCCGCGTACACGAACTACTGCTATTAGTTAACTATTTTTTTTACTTGATAATAAGTTCTCATGGAATGTTTTGGGGCAGATCTTTGCCAGCAGTGAGATAATATAATAAGTTATTTTAAAACAAAGTTCTCAATCATCACAACGGACATGTTAAATTAGTACTTTTGTCTGTCTTTGTATTAAATGCCTCATTGTCATTACTCATTACCGATAATGATAAAAGCGCTCATATCGTAAATGCAATAACATGTACGTAATGTGGTTTCCAAAATAATCCGGACATGTTGGAACACGTTCGAGTGCCAGGTCAGTCAATGACGTGGTGAAAAAGCATTACTTTCCGTGAAGCGTGAAGCCGTAAGCCAGGCTTTGGACAGTCGCGTTCAAAGATGTTTAGGTACAATCACTACTTTTGAAATACAAAATTTTATTTAATAATTTAAAAATAAAAAAATGACTTAAAAATTACATTGTCACGAGAAACAAACGTGTTCGCAAAATTTCAGCTCAATGTAACACCGAGATGTGGGTCAAATTTAACTTGCAAGATTTTAACCGGGCAAGGTGAAAGCTTATAAAAACGCCTGGTAAATTAAAAATTCACGAAGGTTGAAACTGTCAGTCACTTTGGTCGTAAAACAAAAATAAACCTTGATTTTTTATGACATACAAGTGACATTCAACCTAACGTAAGGGCGTTCGTGGTTCGCGCAACGATCGTACTCGATTCGCAAGCGTGATTTTACATGCTTTTTATTAACTTGCGATGTATGTTTGCATGTGTGTTCGGGTCAAATCTTGCAAAGCAGTTATCCTCAATCGATTAAGATGAAATTTTGCATACACGTTTGGTTTGGATGACATTGCACGGTAAGCTAAAAAGTTTGTTTAAAAATAATTTTTAATTGGAAACAATATTTAGATTATATCTTGCATGAAAAAGTCGGAATCGGTTTATTTTTTAAATATGACGAATACGAATCGGATATGAGTAAGTGCACAAACAAACGCCCCAAAGGAGGCAACTCAATTACAATATTAACTATACCTACACGCCGCAATAATAAAAAAAAACGTTTTTCTTCGATATTTTACATTTTTCAAAGTACATATTATTATTATCTAAAGCTGTTTGTACACGACTGTACCATGTGCAACATTTTCGACACATTTTTTATTTTATAATATCTAACAGGAAAATCAGTAGTAATTAGTAAAGAAGCATTGTTTTAAAAATATTGATGGGATGAGTACAATAATAAGTTTTCCCCCAGGTAGCAGAATAATATAGGTAGTCTGATTATGACATGTAATCAATCACAATCAACGTTTTCAGTAATTTATTTGATACATTAGATTATCTATCGTAAGTCGTAACGATTGTACCAAAACCAGATAGGCAGTATTGTCATTTGTCATTTAAAGCCAATACATTCACATATCATAGAAAAAAAAGGATTTTGAAAATGTTACTAGAGATATTGCTGTAATATTTTTATTGAATCATTAGTACATACTATCTGGTTGTACTATCAATATGTTTGTGCAAAAACAACATTAATTACCATGTAATAGGGGTCGGAATTATCACCCAAGGTCATTTACATAGTGGCATCATTTTAAAGCCTAACCGACTAATATATTTATATTTATTTTTGTAATATAGTACCAAAAGTTGAAAACCTTGGTTTCAAAACGGGTTTTAACATTATTTTCATTAAAAAAATTCTAAAGCTTGAAAGTTTTGTTAATAGTATTGACAAAACTGTTAGGGCTGCCCTAAGCTTTAGTTTTTTTGTGTCTGTAATCGACTTTTAGCCATAATCTATGATAAATAATGATTTCTAGAATAAATACTTAGAAGCTTGGACTTGGAGATTATATTATGGTTTACTGATTTTTTTTTAAGTTTCTATATTAAAGTGATATAAAAATGATAAATGAAAGTTAGAAAATGAATATTATATGTAATAAAATTAATTAAATAATGTTTGATTTATATAATTAAAATAAAGTTTATTTTATGAATGTTAAGAAGAGATTGAATACTTATGGATTCAAATAGAAGTATTTTTACTATGAATGATAAAAATAGAATATTTATGGATGAAAACTGTAGTCAGTTAAAAAGAGAGTGAATTGTATCTGATAATTAATTAAATCATAACTACTAATAAAATCTACAAATCTAGATACCTAGTTATTTGCTACTATACTAATAATATTACATAAATTATTATATAATAACATACAATATAAATACATGCAAACAACAGTCAGGTACAGACACGCAGACAAACACACAAAGCTACAGAACACATGGTATATTGTACAATTATGTTTAAACATACCAGTTTCCTTCCCTTGTATGCTGAACACAGTCTCTGTCGAACAACGTCTGCTCCATGAATGATCTGCAAGGAGTTTTTTTTTGAGACTTGATAAATGCATTTTTTTTTGTGTGTAACTAATTCATCATCATCAGCCTTTTAATGTTCCCACTGCTGGGACACAGGCCTCCTCTCTGTGAGAGAGAATGGGCCATAATCCACCACGCAGGCTTAGTGTGAGTTGGTGGATGTCACAGTCATGTCTGTGAATTTTTGGTTCTAGGACATGCCAGTTTCCTCACTATGGTTTTCCTTCACGATTTTGGGAGCAATGGTGAAGGAATATTTTGCACAAATAACCTGCCAGGATTTGAACCCATGACCTACAACTTGAAAATCGCTTTTACTGAGAGCCTATTACTTTGTCTACAAAACAAATATCAAACTAAAAGATGTTAAAAATGTATGTTTTTGACAACAAAAACATCAAAACTTTTATAAAAGAAGATAGCCAGTATCCTCAACATTTTTAAATTTTTTAAGTCAGTCTTTTACTCCCATGTAATAAAAATCAACTTAAGTCCTTGAAAATAACTTATCAATCGAGACAAAAATATTTCTTAATCACTCTAGGTATGTTTAACTAAATATCTGTGGTATACAATCATAACACAGCATCTTATCACCACTAATCTAAATTAATGATTTCAAATTAAGATGATTTCCCGCCCAACTGAAATAAATACAAATACTTTTAACGCGAGTTGGACAAAGATCACCAACGAACCTTTTCTCAAAATAGGCATCAAAATAAAGTTCATGTAAGTAAATAATATCATCAAACCAAATCACCTTGGGCTAGTTTGACAGAACAATTTTTTTTTATGCATGGGAACTACGCGCAAGCAAATGTTTAACCTCATTTGGAATTTTAATGATTTTGACATATCGTACGCACAATAATGAATGGACATTGATGCCGGCCAAAATTGACCTCTTAATTGAGTATAATATCCTCTAGAACACATCAAAGGCTTTAAAAGTACACCACATATACTGGGCTATCATAATAAACCACTTTATCCACTGTTCACTGACCACACACCACGGCACAGAATTTTCCGTAAATTAACAGAATCAACACTCACCTGAAGAGAAGGTTGCTGTTGTGTTCATAATAGTGAAGCTGTCTGGCGTTCGGCTGTTTACCGAATAGTTTTAATTTTGTTCTCTAGTAATGCTTTATTGTTTTCATAACACAAATCTAAGCCAGATAGCCTGGCGTTGGTAAAAACCAGATTATTAACTACTGGTTAAGAGAACTTCGTTACGCGCTTGCCAAGTTCGCTATTATTACTTTTCTGAAGTAGTGTTGCCAGACTAAAAATGTTACCAGATAAAATAAAATATCTTGACGCCATGCCACACATGCCACATCATTACAGTGTTGTCAACGTAAAAAGATGAAGGTCGTAATGGGGGCTACCGCGTTTGAATTTGCCGCTAGGGGCGCTGGTGTAGAGTGAGGTCTTCAAAATGTCAAATATCATATGTTTTCGCTTTTTGTGCGAGTTTTCTTAATGCTTTTTTTATGATTGTGAATATTTTCCAAATTTGGCAGATTATGATAGCTACAAGATTTACCAACCACTGCTTTTAATCAGCCTAGCCTTTTCCCAACTATATTGGGGTCGGCTTCCATTCTTACCGGATTCAGCTGAGTACCAGTACTTTAGATGGAGTGCCTGCCTATCTGACCTCCACAACCCAGTAACTGGGTAACACGGTACCCTCTGGCAAGACTGATGTCAGATCTCAAGCTTCTGACTACTAGTAAAGACTGTCAAAGATCTTCAAATAACAGCCGGGACCAACGGCTTAACGTGCTTTCCGTTGAAATGGTCCCATGGACCCATCCACGGACCAATCTCGTCAAGCTTTGCTTAACCTTGATGATCGACCAGTGCGGCTGTTATTATTTAGCCACGAGCTTCTCCTTACCAACCACTGTTTTAATAGAACCTCACTCATCCTCACTGCTTTATGTTTCAGAATTTTTTATGGTAATTTTTTTCTGAATTAAGTAGCTGCACAAAAGTAGTTTTGCATACTTGATTAATTTATATTTATTCACACTTAGGCATTAGAAATGCTTTTAATTCAAACTTTCCTTCCGCTTGTAACAAGTTTTGACAGCTATATTAAGGACCTTACTCGCCAGCGGCACCAACTGGTGGGCACAAAAATGGCGGCGGTCTCCTGATTTAGAGGGAACTTATTTTTGATGCTGCTTTGCATCGGTTCAGTAATTCAGTTGATCACTTGAGTGAACTGGAAGTTTCCAATAGAAATCACTATGCTGATTCTCTTAATTCACTTAGTGATATTTTTGATAAAGTTCAATCTCATTTATTTAAAGCTTATCAGCGTAATGCTCGCTATTATAATAAAGGTCGTGGAATCATTTCTTTTAGTGTGGGTGGTGTTGTGTGGAGGAGGAGTTTCGTTCAATCTCATGCGCCTACTTATTTTTCGAAATTTGGCTTTTCCGCGTGGAGCTTCGGTGACGACGGCGCGCCGTCCGACAGGAACGAAACTCCACGCGCATTACAAAGAAAAAAAGAGAGGGCACCTTGATGTAGTAGTTTAAAACAAAAGAATTGGCACTTATTGCACAAATCTTATAAATCTTTCCATGTTCACTTTTTCTCGCGTTGAGGAATCTTATATCGGACAGCACTGGCACTGACGGAGCGAGCGATTGCGAGCATGTTGCGTGACAGCGTGACATTGACGGCCCAGATTGGCTTGACATAAAACAACGCGTAGCGTAGTGGTCAAATGAGAGCCTATCGTTAAATAAATAAAAAAAAACTGCGTGAAACGTAAAAAAGTAAATGCTATTCAAAATGAAAAAAACCACCAGAGCTAAGCCGAACTGAGCTGAGCGGTGTGAGGTGTGGCCACCAGAGGGGGCCACACCTCGGACGAAAAGAAGAAGAATGAAAAAAAAAAAAAAAAGTTTGTATGTTTGTGTTGCAATCACGCAAACGAGGGCTGGAATCATGGATAGTAGGTACAGACTTTATCAGACTTATAAACTATCAGAAGACCAGCAGCCTTAATGCGTAAATGAATTCGGCAAGGCAAAGGGTTTGACCGACATCAATCGACCAATTACATAGACGGAAATCCACATCACATCTTTCATCTAGCATGTTATTGGGCAATTGATAGCGGTCAAACTCTTTGCCTTGCCGAATTCATTTACGCATTATGGCTGCTGGTCTTCTGACATAACATAACAATTTTTTTTCAATTATATCAGTAAGATTAAGACTGTCATATTATCTCTTATTTTCAATTAAAAATATCTTATAATTCAAATTAAATTTATTGCATCCATAATGTACATACACCTTGGCACCATCCATGAGAGACCTTCACGAGGCACGCGCTAAGGCTATCGACGTTGCAAATAAACAATTTATATAGCCGCGTTTAATTGTGAAATAGATAGCAAAAAAAAATCCATTCGGAAAACATGTACTTTGATATTTTAAACTAAACACGATGTAATATTATTGCACACTACCTGCTTGACAATGAATGACATGCAATCTGATCAAACGAAAACTGTCTCAAAATGCAATGTTTCAAAAATCGATACGAAATAATGCGACCAAAAATAGTAGTATACACAGTAGGTGTCTTGTAGGGAATTGTGACTTCATTTTTATTTTGCAACACTATATTTGATTTCTTTATTGGTAACACTGTTGCTGACACAGTTTCCTTTTCCAAAGTGGCATGGTGTCGGCGTAAGGTGAGTTTGTCAATCTTGTGAAATAAATTACATTTTAAGGCGTAATACTAGATTAGATTGCAATTACTAAAGTATGTATACGCGCTTTTATTGAAAAGAAACAATATAATTTGTTATTTATGCGAAAGTGACTTTAGATTGTGGAAAATATTAACACGTGCAAAGTGGTGTTGGATTTGAGCATCGGGGTGAAGTTTTTGAAGATTCAGATAGTTAACAACTATTTAAGAACGATATTAAATGTTACATTTGTTAAATGTAAGAGTTTATTTAATTTCAAACAACAAAACATAGTGAAAAACACGCGTCGAAGAGGTTAAGTTTTGGTGAAAAGCTTTTTGACTTTGATAATTTTGTTGTAGTTGCCGAATAAGCAACCACAATGCCGCAGAACGAATATATTGAACGCCACCAAAAGCTTTACGGTAGGAGGCTCGATTATGAGGAGCGGAAGCGAAAGCGTGAGGCGCGTGAGCCTCACAGGCGTGCTGAGAAGGCTCGCAAGCTGCGCGGTATCAAGGCCAAGATCTACAACAAAGAGCGGCGTAATGAAAAGATACAGATGAAGAAGAAGATCAAAGCACATGAGGAGAAGAATGTCAAACAAAACACCGAGAAGGTGGCAGAAGGTGCACTGCCTGTGTACCTTCTTGACAGAGATGTGCAGTCCCGGGCTAAGGTACTGTCTAACATGATCAAACAGAAACGTAAGGAAAAGGCTGGAAAATGGGATGTACCTATTCCTAAAGTCAGGGCACAGGCTGATGCTGAAGTGTTCAAAATACTGAAGTCAGGAAAGACAAAAAGGAAAGCTTGGAAGCGTATGGTAACCAAAGTCACATTTGTGGGAGAGAACTTCACACGTAAACCTCCAAAGTTTGAGCGGTTCATCAGGCCGATGGCCCTACGTTTCAAGAAAGCTCATGTCACACACCCAGAGCTGAAGGCAACATTCTGTTTACCAATTATTGGAGTGAAGAAGAACCCCAGTTCACAGATGTACACAAGTTTGGGAGTGATAACGAAGGGTACAGTCATTGAAATCAACATTTCAGAACTTGGTCTGGTCACGCAGGCTGGAAAAGTTGTGTGGGGGAAATACGCACAAGTTACAAACAACCCAGAGAATGATGGATGCATCAACGCTGTACTCTTAGTTTAATCTTTTTTTTAAATACCATGTGACAAACTTTCAGTTCTGAAACTGATTAAAACTGTCTTCAGTCTCATGAAAATGTTCAAGAACATTGCATTTTTAATTCTTGACTGTATTGTATTTTCTTGGCCTGCCAATAAATACCGTGAAGCGCTTATAGCTATTTTATTCACTTACCCATACCGAACACTTGGTCTTCCACACTAGTTGACAGCATGGTCTGAACTATGAAACTGATTTGTTTTGTAGTTGCAAATGTGTGGAGCTAATGAGTCAGGACTCATTAAGTACTTACTAGATATTATGATTTGTTCTAGTTTTACTCTCTCAGAGGTGTACAACACAATGTTTGTACTAACAAACAATGCCTGGAACTTGTTTCCTACTTGTACTTGAGACCTTGAACTTGCCGCGGCAAATAGCGGTCAAGTTCGAGACGTAAGAAATATGTACTTGGTACAAAGTCATTTTTTTCAGGATATATTTTGATTTTTTGTAGTTTTGTCATTATCCTGCTTATCTGCATATTCGAAATAAATTAGGATAACTGCAAGAGGGTGACTATTTCTATTTCTTGAAACCATAATGTAACTTCTTTATTTTTTTGTAATGTTAGGCTCGTATCTGTAGAAAAGTTGGTAGGTGTATTGTTGTGCAGTTCTTATGACTTATTTCTCAATTTCATTGTTCTTTAGGTAAGCCAAGATGCAGATTTTCGTCAAAACCCTCACGGGTAAGACCATCACTCTTGAGGTCGAGCCCTCCGATACTATCGAAAATGTGAAAGCCAAGATCCAGGATAAGGAGGGAATCCCTCCAGACCAGCAGAGGTAAGACATCCTACTTACATCTTTTCAAGTTCGAACTTATTCCAATCTTTCGTGTCGCGCGGGAATCGAACCTGGAACAATTGCGATAAATTTGGAATCAGCACTAAATAAAAAAAATGTGATCTAATCTTAAATAATCCCACATTCTATGCCTTTTTAGGGTTCCGTACCCAAAGGGTAAAAACGGGACCATATTACTAAGACTCCACGATCCATCTGTGTCCGTCTGTCACCAGACTGTATCTCATGAACCGTGATAGCTAGACAGTTGAAATTTTTACAGATGATGTATTTCTGTTGCCGCTATAACTACCTCACTATTAACCGCTATACTAAAAACAGAATAAAATAAATATTTAAGTGGAGCTCCCATACACCAAGCGTGTTTTTTTTTGCGATTTTGGTGCGGAACCCTTCGTGCGCGAGTCCGACTAGCACTTGTTTATCTCTATAGAGTGTACATCACTTTGTGTAGGTGAGATCAATGTGCTATAATAAAGTTTAGAATCCGCTTGGAATCAATGTGTCTGGACTTGAACCTAAGACCAAAGATTTGTACCTTTGTATGTCGGTGTGAATCTGACGCGAGTAAACATCGGTTGACGTCATTGGAATGCGGTTTGATTCACACGAGATCGGTTTACAATCGGACTGGAAATTGATACGATGAATACCCTCGTAACGACATTCCTTACTAATGGGATTTTGAACATTTGACACTTCGTTTTGTTTCTCTACATAAAAAATGCATACCAACCCAAAAGTTATCAATCAAGGTTTGCATGTATTTTAGTTCGGACCGATTTTTTATCGTCATACAACTTAAATGCGGTTTGAACTACTTTCCATATAAAAGCTGCCGAGTCGTAAGTTTTATTACTCTATCGACCCTTAGCCCTTAACGTCAAATCGAACCTCAAAAAAAACACAATCTCGAGAATATTGGAATTGGTTTCTAATGGTTCTATTAGGGTAGGGAAGGTTAGATTAATATCCACAAAAATAAAACCCTAAAATCATCTATGTACACACAAGTCTTAACAAAATCATCCTTCGTACTCTCAGGTTGATCTTCGCCGGTAAACAGCTGGAAGATGGCCGCACACTATCGGACTACAATATCCAGAAGGAATCCACACTCCACCTGGTGCTGCGCCTCCGTGGTGGCGCCAAGAAACGCAAGAAGAAGAATTACTCCACCCCCAAGAAGATCAAGCACAAGAAGAAGAAGGTCAAGCTAGCAGTACTTAGGTTCTACAAGGTGAGTCTCCAAAGCATTGTAACTAGCTTTTCTTAAACAAGACTGCATCAGCGGTAATTTAATCACTATCATTGCATCATCGCGTTCTTTGAATGGATAAAATCGGTGCATACTCGGAATAAGAGGCTCTTGAATGATTTACCAAGATGTCTTTCTTATTTCTTACGACGGTTATATGAAGGAAAAAACGTAAAGGACATCATGGGTTTCGGCCACTTCGGACCACCTTTTTGAAGTGCTAAAATAAGGACCCCGTTATTTTTGTCGACATCGTGATGTGTCCATCAAGATGTCTGAATACTCATTAGCATCTCAAGCATTTCATTGATAACTCACGCGTCCCTATTCACAAGCACGCTCAGACATGTTCGCAACAAGGAAAACCCGGGAGACTACTTAGCAGTCAGCAAATAAAAGATGGCTATTCAAAGAACTCTCCTGGAATGAAAATAAAAGCTTCGAAAGTGGAATCCTCGAGACAGGTCGCGACTTGCGAGGGCGCTTCGTCTGTTTATTTGTTTGTTGAGTCAGGGAGGGTAGGCAGACTTGTTCGGACACGTCGCGTGATTCATAGGGCGTCGTAAACCGTGACGAAGGGAATGGGTCATGTAATAGTCGTTTGGAACAATGCATTGTTTTTGCTGCGAGTGGTGATGCAACCGTTTACATTGTGCTTATCAAAACAAACGTGATGTTTTGTGAAGCTTAGTATCAGTACACAAGTTCAAGAGTTTGAGGATTTACTTTTACGGCTTACATGAAGTCGTAAATACTTAACTTTTTTTGTATTCTTGGATAATAGCTAGCGAAGACAAGACCTCGCTTTTCGGGTTTAGTCCATCCACTTTGATTTCAGGTGTTTGTTTCTTTCCTCGAATTCAAATTATTTTTTTCAAAAAGCTTCTAGTTTTACAGATTTCGGTCCGACTTTTTATAGACCCTAAATACTTACTCCAAAACTCTCCCTATTTCCAGGTTGACGAGAACGGCAAGATCCACCGTCTCCGCCGCGAGTGCACAGGCGAGCAGTGCGGCGCCGGTGTCTTCATGGCCGTCATGGAGGACCGCCATTACTGCGGCAAGTGCCACAGCACGATGGTGTTCAAGGACGATGAGAGACAATAGATTTAAGGCCAACCCGCTCAGACAATGTGTATGATGGATTTGTAATAAATCTTGACACAGTGTCAGAGTATTCATTTGTTTTTATTTTACGTTTTTCAATTTTTTCTTTTTGACCAAAGGTTTTCTTGGTTTGGTAAGTATGTCCCATAACCCTAGGCTTGCGCCATTTCCTTCTCAAAATTTGCTTACATAATACTTGGAGAGGTCTTTGATGACCATGTAGAAAGAGTTTAGTGCTGATTAATTCTATTGAAATGCTAAGTATAGCTGGTAAGTATTCAGATAACAGTGAGTCCAACACCAAATAATTGACTTGCCAAGCGATGTGGTGGTATTGGTTTTACGCAAGAACCAACTGGTTGAAAGGATTTTGACACCATCCTGAGCCTGAACTTCATTGGGAAATATTCTAGGTGAGTAAATATGCCAATTGGAAGAATATAATTATCGTCATGTGTATCCAACTTATTCGTCAATATTATGAAAATAAACATTTTTACCAACATTTTGAATTTTATTTTCATTTTTTCCTTTTTTGCAGAGGTCTCATTCCTTTTTACCCGACTGCCGAAGGAGGGTAATGTGTTTATCAGGTTTTTTTTATATCTAATACTAGCTGTTCCCCGCGGCTTCGCTCCCGTGGACCACCCCACAGGATCCGTTTTCGGTATTAAAAAATAGCCTATGTCACTCAGGAATAATGTAGCTGGAAAAGAAAGAAAGAATGGTGGTGAAAGAATTTTATAAATCCGTCCATTAGTTTCGGAGCCTATTCGGTACAAACAAACATCTTTCCTCTTTATAATATTAGTATAGATAGGCTCGCGCTTGACCACCATCTCGCCTGATGGTAAGCGATGATGTGGTCGACGATGGAGCACGCTTGCCTAGGAGCACTCTTGACTCTTAAAGACCCCTAGATAGATTGTAGGTATCGGGAAACAGACTCCGGCACTCGGCAGGGAATTCCACTCCTTAGCTGTACGTATAATAAAAGTATTCTCAAAACGTTTAGTGCGTATGGGTGGGATGTCCACAATGTAGGTACCGATGGCGCATCGCCGTACGTCTGGTAGTCAGATGATGAAACGGGCTGGGCGGAATTAGATCATGCAATTCCATCGCACACTCCCTGAAATGTAATCGATAAAAAAAAGTTAATTAAAAAAATCAATAAACCCGACTGCTTAAAAAGCGAACTAAAAAGATGTAAACAAGAAGAAAATCATGCCGTGCAGTCGGTGGATACGTGTTCGCGAGAGCTGGCTGACCAAAACCAGATGTATATATGAGCGTTTTCAGCCATCGATAAACACTCGAATGGACCATCTCTCAGGAAGTCATAAACATCATAATGGCGGGACCAACTTGTAATTGAAAGATTCTACCACGTATATTTAGAACCCATTTAGTACTATTTTGTACCTATCCTGAAATTTTTGTACGTCACACGGCTTAAGCGGCATTTCATGATAACACTGGTCCCCAGTGTTGCCAGGGCCCTTAAGTCAAAAGTTACGTTTCATTTCCTGAAATGTTACATTTTTGCTGCAAAAGTTACATTTTTTTTTCTTGTTTTTGCGGTCGGAGCCAAATTGATGTCAGCAAAATGGCGGAATATAAAGGAATCTATGATGTGGTGTATTTAATCTTATGATGAAATCGGCCAAGTGCGAGTCGGACTCGCGCACGAAGGGTTCCGTACCATTATCGCAAAAAACCACAAAAAAACACGTTTGTTGTATGGGAGCCTCACTTAATATTTATTTTATTCTGTTTTTAGTATTTTTTGTTATAGCGGCAACAGAAATAAATGATCTGTGAAAATTTCAACTGCCTAGCTATCACGGTTCATGAGATACAGCCTGGTGACAGACAGACAGACAGACGGACCGCGGAGTCTTAGTAATAGGGTCCCGTTTTTACCCTTTGGGTACGGAACCCTAAAAACAGACTCTAGTTTCATTTATTTCATATATTTATTCCTGTTTCTCGACCGTATATTAACTGAACTAACTAACATCTGATAGTAGAATGTAGTTTCATCTGTTGTTCTGCTGGTTTCAGCCAAAAGATGACTAAAGGATCTTTCAACAAGGACGGGTCGATGTTAAAATTGAATAAAACAAGATGTGTGTGAGATATTAACGAAATTTATTTTTTATTTAAAAGGCCTATTTATGCCATTATGGATGGAATATGACATCGTTCAAATGTCCGCCGCGGCTTCGTATGGTGGCACGAATCCGAGAGGTCCAATTTTTATTAATATCTCACACACATCTTGTTTTATTCAATTTTAACATCGACCCGTCCTTGTTGAAAGACCCTTTAGATGACTGCTGCTGGGCTTTTGGTTTTTGGGCTGGCACTTTTTCGTCGTTCAGGTTCAAAATGTCCAATACCCGAAATGTCCGATTCCCAAAACGTCTAATTCCTAAAATGTCCAATTCTCAAAATGTCCAATTTTGCAAGCATTTGGCTCGAGGTTTCTGAAAAATATCCTACGAAACCGCGCGAATTCGCAAAGTAGGAAAAGTACGCGCACGCGCTCAAGCAAAATCAACCTTTAATTAATAAGCAAAATATGTTTCATTTTGTCATGGCACGTTTCATTCAGAGCCATCTCTGAATATGTCGTTCAATTTGGATGCGTTCGTAAACTGTTTGCAATAAAAATCTAGTATTACAAATTTCGTTGTACTCAAAAGTTACGAAAATTGCCTTTAATATAAAAATTACTTACATGTTACGCGAGGGGGTCAAAAGTTACGAAAAATGTAAGAAATGTAACCTTCTGGCAACGTGGTCCCGCCATTATGATGCGTCATAATGGCGAGATCATGCCTGTACTCCAAAACTACAAATAATTACATAATTCTGATTAAACCAGTATCTAGTACCGGATTTAGTACCTCCAAAAATCAACAGTGGTTGACGGAAATCCAATTGGTTTCATTGCAAAATATTTTTTTCATTTTTGACATTTTCTATGCCTGATTAATTTAACTAGCAAAAATACCTCAAATATAAAGTTGCAGCTACATTTCGTGTAGACAGACGCTTTATTATTAATTATATTGCTGTGAAACATTATGTTACTAGATAACGGTTAGGCCAAATTATTATTAAACATATTTTATAAAGGTATTACTAAAAATAATCTGTGCATCCTACTTATTAAATACATATATATAACTACCTTTTTACGCGAGGGCCAGTCTGCAATATAAATCTTAATATAATATAATTTTTTCTACCTATCTATGTCCTTTACAGACTTTGAAACCATCCAACCGATGAGCCCCAAACCTGTTTAATTAGAAAGGCAATAAAAATGCCAAGATGGTTTTAGACTTAGATTATTTAAAGTACAGATATAGCGTACGGAACAAGAGAGCGCAACCATCAATACAAATACAAATTGAAAAACTAATACAATCTCGCGTTAGTACCAAACTACGCGTCGCACTGCTTACACGTCACAAGTCATTTCTTATTTTATGTGTTTAAATGTCGTCTTGTATCTTTAAACATTGCTAAAGTTGTTCACAAAAACAAAAAAATTAAGATGGAATATCTTTCCACAGGTAACTTTTGATTATTTTATAGTTTTGATATTGATTTACCCACTAATATTTACGGCTCTCTCGGAACACAAAATATTGGCAGCAATTGGTTGGTGCTGCCAGTGTACATCAAAATAAGTTTCCTTGAATTAGGGAAATGTACATGAGGCGTAGGAAGATCGATTAATTTATACATTTATGCAGGAAAATTTTGTAACTAGTGTGCAATTGTTTTTAGTGAATCAGTAATGGAACACATTTCCATTAATTGTTCAATACATTTTTTATATCTGATTTGAAATCTATAAAATATGGACACAATCTATTAGTATAAATATTATTCAATGAACGAGTGGCACGCGGTGGGGTTGCGACAGGGGCGCGGGGTTACCGGGAAGGGGGATAAGTGATAATCGTATTGAACCTTCGCATACCATTTTTGCGTTCATTTGCGCTTAGCCGAAAATTTGGAGCCTTGATTTTTATTTATTATTTCACATATTCCTTACAAATTTTACCTTAATAGATAGGGTCTTCACACGTACTATTTACAGTAATAACATATACACATTTGGCCATAATTAAAAAGTTTCTAGAACAAAAACAGGAAAAGCCCGGTTTGCTTACATTTTCATTATTAGCGATTATCTCGTAAACGCGTGAACCAATTTAGATGATTCAAACGGATAAAATGGTTCTAGGCTAAGACCTTTTATTTGACACCAACATCATCAAAATATCTCAACAAACAAAGAAACACATTTTCAATTTCCTTGCGTAACATATTGAATAAAATATGTATGATATCGCTTATCAATTCTTTAAAAAACTGTCTTTATCAATTTTTAAAGTTACAATTAGGAGTACTTAGGTGTGCAACTCTGTAAAATTATTGTAATAAATATTTTGAAAGCAGTTTATTAATAATCATTAAGTGAATTTTAAATAACTATAATTCTATTATAATTTATTTGATAACCATTATTCTGTCCAAATACTACAAGTAACAACTGTAAGTAACAATTTGTAACATTAATATCTTTGAGAACAATCGAAAAAAATGTTGGAGTTTTTTCCCAACATCTGGCATCCTTATACGCACACAGATGTACGCGTATCTACAGTGCCGCTCCTCGCTGTCACGCACACTTATATATAGCGCGGCACCGCTCTCTTGTTCCGTACGCTCGATCTGTACTTTAAATAATCTAAGGTTTTAGACAAAAAAGCAATGAAGCGCCTGTTAGAATGTGGCTGCAACTTTTTACTTGAAGTGCTTTTGATCGTTTATTTATTCAGGCGTATAAAGTGTCAAAAAATTAAAAAAATATTTTGCAAAGAAACGACTAGGATTTCCGTCAACCACTGTTGATTTTTGTTGGTACTTAATCAGATACTAGATACTGGTTTAATCAGAATTAAGTAATTATTTGTAGTTTTGTAGTACAGGCATGGTCTCGCCATTATGACGCATCATAATGGCGGGACCAGTGTTATCGTGAAATGCCGCTTATGCCGTGTGACGTACAAAAAATTCAGGATAGGTACAAAATAGTACTAAATGGGTGCTAAATATACGTGGTAGAATCTTTCAATTACAAGAGTTGGTCCCGCCATTATGATGTTTATAGGAAGTCTGCAATCCAATTTGTGGCGGATGGGCGTGATCGCCAACCCCGATGAAGGGTGTAAGTCTTCCGGTCGCCGGCGCTGAACGTCCCTAACACCCTGCAAATAAGATTCATGGCAACCTGACTCCGTCGACGATTCAAGATTTAATTCTGCACTGTTATAAGGGTTGATAGGATCAAATCAAATAAAACACTTTGATTTCTTAAACACACGGGATGATCTTGAGGGCTCTAAACTTAGTGACTGAGATTGGAGTGAGGAGTTTGAAGAAATTATTCTTTGCCGATGACTACAAATTCTAATTTTGGCTGGGGGTGCTATATATACCCTTTGCCCTTTACTTTATTGAGAGCCCCGCGATTTTTCACCGAAAATAATTTTATTTTGTCCAATAATCCCATAAGGTTCCCTTCGGTAATCGGGCTATTACATCCTTTCTATGGTGCTATCAATAGGTACCTAGTTTTCTGCATATGGCAGCTCAGTAGCGTCACCTACCTATATACCTATTCTATAAATTTGTATCTCTAGGTATTGATAGCTTCCTTTAGTTAGTACTATCATACAAAGGGACATTACCTTTGTTTTTTCACTATAAGTTAGAGTTAATCTATCCAAAGGATATTTTATAAGTCATGATGACATATTGATAATTCCAGCAGACTGTCTACTATTGACGTTCTAAAAAAGCTTATTTTCGGAATTCCTAGGTAAGATACCACCCCGTATGTGTCTAGATCTATAAACCCCAAGTTTTCTACATTCTATAGTACATTACTGCAGCGGCCAGCAAAATAGGCATTGATGGACGAACGTAGTAAATGTGGGCCGAGGCGAAGCCGAGGCACACATACGTAAGCCCATCAATGCCTAGTTGTGGCCAAGGCTTGTATAGTACTTTTCTCAAATAATGCGCGGAAATTAAAACTAAGTAGTACCTAGAACTCATTTTGTCAAAATCAATGACGAACAACAATAATTGTTCCCGCGTTAAAGTGTTCCTTTGTTTTTTTTTTTCATTAAACAGCGTTCTATTTGCAAGCCAGTTCAAAATTTAAATAAAACCTTTGATAAGTTACCTCCTTGGTTGCCATGTTTCGGAGTAAAACATCGTTCCATTTTTAAACTATAAAACATTGCCGTTTTGACAGCTATAAAAATACTTAATAATAAGTGAACTTGATGCTTGCAAATGATACTCGTTGTTATAAGGTACATATAATGTTTTTGATGTTCGTGTGTTATTACATAGTAACACACATTAGGTGTTATTGTGAATTTGTTTTTTCAATTTCTCACGTGGAAAGTTATTTCGGCATTTATAATGAGAAACGTTATTGAATAATGCAATGTAAAGGCAACATTATATATTTTAATAATGCCGTGTGGCAACACAGTCCGTGTGTCCTGTACTTGGTGATCGGGCTCTATAAAAAACGTCTCCATCTTTTTAAACAAATAAAACCAAACAATATTTCTCCGTTCCTTTTATTTCGCTCCATCCACGCACTGCTACCTTCAAAAGGTTATGGGCCCAGCTGCCCGGAGCGAAATAACGAGAAATCATTGCGGTTGTCGCTGTGGTAAAACAGTGGTACTGCGGTCAAGCAGGCGCCAAAGATGGAGGGCGAAGTCGACATGTTCGGGGCTTCAAGCAATCGCATGTTGCTGGAGGGTGCCAATAATTGGCACACCTGGAAGTTTCAAGTCAAGGTTTTATTAAAGGCGGTAAATGTCTTTAACCTTGTGGATGGGACGTACAAGTGCCCGGAAAGTGATGTAGCAAAAATCACCACGTGGAACAGGTTGGATGCGAAAGCCCAAGGAGTAATTGTTGCAAGGCTGGGTAATACAGCAATGCTTCACGTCCAAAACTGCGAGACGGCAAAAGAAATTTGGGACAAACTAAATACGATTTACGAACAGAAATCTGATGTGTCATTGCACATTTTACAACAACGTTTCTTCGAAGAGAAATATTCGAGTTCTGAATCCATATCAACATTTATTGCTAAAATAGAAGCTATCGTGTCACAGATACGTCAAACGAAAGGTGAGATTGCAGAAAATATGATTATAACAAAAATCATCAGTTCGCTGGGAGAAAAATTTCGTCATTTTGTTTCTGCATGGGACTCTGTGCCTGTTGAAAAACGAACCCTATCTGAGCTGACAGCCCGGCTCTTAATAGAAGAGCAGAGAAATAAAATGTACGAGGAAGGCGAACAATCTAATTCTACGGCGTTCAAAACTGATACAAGAAAAGACTCGAGGAAATGTTTTAACTGCGGTAAAGTAGGACATTATAAACGGGACTGCAAAGTGAAAAAGGACATGAGTAAAAAGGGTGAAAAAGAAAATACTCCATTCTGTGATCAGTGTAAAAAACGGGGACATCATAAAAAACAGTGTTGGTTCAATAAAGACAGTAAAAATCGACCAGAAAAAGAACATAAACAAAACGCGTTTGTTATGTCAGTGTATGGACTAACCTCAAAAAGTGTAAACAATGATAAACAAACCAGACATCATTGGTTTTTAGATAGTGGTGCTTCTGAGCACATGTGCTTCACAATGGACAGTTTCACAAACTATAAAAAGTTCTTAGTACCGAAAGATGTGGTTATTGGAGATGGGACACTGATAAAAGCATTAGGGTATGGTGATATTAACCTTGAAGCATATGACAATGAACGGTGGATTAAAACATCAATAAAAAATGTGTTACATGTGCCGAACCTAAAGACCAACTTATTTTCCATGAGTGCTGCCCTAGATAAAGGCTACAGACTTGCTTCAAATGCTGTTGAATGTCAGTTTATCAAAAATAACAGTGTGCATGCTGTAGCAAAGAGACAAGGTAAAATGTATGTAATGTTATTCAGAGAGCCAGATGCTGCTGCCATGGTTGGAAGAGTAATGTCAGATCTAAAAGAATGGCATGCTAAACTTGGTCACCAAGACATAAATCAAGTCAAAAACATCTTGATGAAGCATGATATCAAATATGAAAAAAGTGAAGAAGAAACCTGTGTGTCGTGTTTGAAAGGTAAACAACACAAATTTCCCTTCCCATCGAGCACTCATAATGCATCAAAACCAGGAGAGATTATCCATATTGATATTGGAGGTCCAGTTGAAGAAACCTCACTAGGAGGGGCAAAGTTTTTTCTTCTCATCAAGGATGATTACTCCAAATATAGAAAAGTATACTTTCTGAAAAATAAAGGTCAGTCTATAGAATATTTAAAACAGTATTTAAAAGAATTGCAAGTAAACCCCGGTCACATAGTGAAATACTTAAGAAGTGATAATGCAAAGGAATTTTGTAGTAAAGAAATGGAACAATTGCTAAAATCATATGGGATACAACACCAAAGAAGTGTGGCCTACACACCACAACAAAACGGGTGTGTAGAGCGTGAAATGAGGACAGTGGTTGAGTCAGCACGAACAATTCTCCTAGAGAGTGGCCTTAATAGGAACCTGTGGGCAGAAGCTATCAACACAGCTGTCTATGTCATTAATAGAACTGGTCCAAGCCGTTTGAAAAATAAAACACCATATGAACTTTGGTGGGATAAACAGTTTGACATTAACAATCTTCAAGTCTTCGGTAGTCAAGTATCTGTTCATATTCCGGAACAAAAACGGTTAAAGTTTGATAGCAAAGCTGAATTAGGATATTTCATTGGATATGGAGAAAATACAAAAGGTTACAGAATATACTTACCAGACAGAAATGAAGTGGAGATCAAGCGAGACATAGTATTTGTAAAACAGTCTCAAGAAAACAAAGAAAGAGACAAGAAAAAAGAACAGGAATATCATGTAGATTCACACATTCAAGAAGACACAGAACAACTGTCAGAAGAAGAGCACAGTCAATATGAGGATACTGTGAACTCTGACATAATAGAAAGTGAAAATGAACAGGACTCTATTCATTCTTTTCATGAGCAATCTATATTAGAAGAACAGCTAGAAGAAGAAAATGAAAATACCAAGGCAATTTCAGAACAGACAGAAGAAGTAACAGAAAGACCAAGAAGAGCCAGGAAAAAGCCAAAAAGGTTCAATGACTATGTACAAGGAGAAGAGTCAGAAGAAAATACCTTCTTGAGTTACTGCTGTGATGAACCTTTTTCCTACCAAGAAGCTATGAAAAGACCTGATAAAGGTAAATGGGAAGAAGCAATTAATAAAGAGCTGAAAACATTAGAGGAAAATAAAACATGGGAGGAGGTCGCAGAAGTTCCAGATGGAGAAAACATAGTAAGCAGCAAGTGGGTATTTAAAATCAAAGAAACAGAAAAAAACAATATCTATAAGGCTCGCTTAGTAGCCCGAGGATTCGAGCAAAAGAACTGTGATGACCAGACATACTCACCTGTTGCCAAGCTAACAACCTTCAAAGCCATGATGGCTGTGGCTACCCAGAAGAGACAACCAGTGTACCAGATGGATGTTACTGGGGCATTTCTCTATGGAGACATCAATGAAACGGTTTTTATGAGATTACCAGATAATAAGATTTGTAAATTAAAGAAGTCAATCTATGGTCTTAAAAAATCTCCTAAATATTGGAAT
The DNA here is from genome assembly GCA_945859665.1 of Anorthoa munda. Classification (NCBI taxonomy): domain Eukaryota; kingdom Metazoa; phylum Arthropoda; class Insecta; order Lepidoptera; family Noctuidae; genus Anorthoa; species Anorthoa munda. The sequence goes on along the minus strand of OX243911.1, from coordinate 28,530,930 downwards.
GCTAAGTTCAATAATTTCATGATAAAGGAAAATTTTGTAAGATCAAAGAATGACCCATGTTTATACTTCAAACATATTGATAGTGACTACATTTATGTGCTATTATTTGTAGATGATTTGTTGTATTTTGGAAATAATAAAAAACAAATATATGATTTCAAAAATGCAATTTGTGAAAACTTTAAAATGAAGGATTTGGGTCTAGCCAGTAACTATTTGGGAATAAATATTAAGCAGGATCTTAAAAATTGTATAACTGTAATTAATCAGAAAAGATATTTGCTAAAATTGCTGGATTCATATCAAATGTCAAATTGTAAAACTGTATGTACTCCAATAGAACAGAACTTTAATTTTGAATTGTTACAGAGAGATAAAAGTGAAAGTGTAGAAATTGAAAAAGCTTGTAGAAGTTTGGTAGGCAGTCTTTTGTATGCTACTTGTACTAGACCAGATTTATCTGTTGCAGTAGGTTTTCTTAGCAGATATGTGCATTGTGCTAGTGTAACTTTATTTAAATGTCTTAAAAGAATTCTAAGATATATACAAGGTTCTATTGATTTGTCTCTCACATATAAATATAACAGTGAAAGCCAAAATGTGTGTAAATTACAAGGTTACAGTGATGCAGACTGGGCCGGTGATGTTGCAGACCGTAAGTCAACATCTGGTCAGATATTTTATATTTTTAATTGTCCAGTTTCTTGGTGCAGTAAGAAACAGTCTTGTGTGTCATTGTCATCTTGTGAAGCTGAATATGTGGCTCTTAGTATGACAATAATGGAAGGTTCCTTTTTGAAAAAGTTGCTGACAGATTTTGGATACAATAATATTGATTATGAGATACTAGAAGACAATCAAAGTGCAATAAATATAGCAAAGAATAATGACAGCAACAAAAGACTAAAACATATAGATATAAAATATCAATATATAATGGAAAACATATCAGCAGGTTTAGTAAAAATAAAATTCGTGAATAGCAATAACAACATAGCTGATTTGTTTACCAAACCTCTTGGAAAAATACTATTTGTGAAACTTAGAGATAAGATTTTGTTTTGAACATAAGTTTGTGAAAGTAGTACATGCATAGGATAGTGAGTTATTTTAGGTATCATATGTATGTAAGTGTTATAATTTATAGTATAGTGTTCCTAAGTTTAGGGCTTTGCCTATTTGTTAATTTGGTTATAGGTTATGTTATTAAGGGGGTGCACTACAGAAGTTATCTTAAGGGACACATCTCAGATTTAATGTTTAAGTGGTTGTAGATCAGAATAATGTAAAATGTTTAAAAGTGTTAAGTAAATGGTAAAAGTTAAAATTAGGGGTTTGTTTATAAATTAAAATATAATGTTGAGGGGGTGTATTGAATAATGCAATGTAAAGGCAACATTATATATTTTAATAATGCCGTGTGGCAACACAGTCCGTGTGTCCTGTACTTGGTGATCGGGCTCTATAAAAAACGTCTCCATCTTTTTAAACAAATAAAACCAAACAATATTTCTCCGTTCCTTTTATTTCGCTCCATCCACGCACTGCTACCTTCAAAAAACGTCAACGGACTTCTCAGATTGTAACGACTTTAACCCACTACGCCAGTCGGCTTCATTTATTTTTAATTTATATTAATATTGTATTTTCTCTGTAAGTGATTATGTAATCTTTTGAGAAAATAAATGTCTAAAACCGTAACCGTAAACTACACGACGGATATAAGTTTACTATGGAATTTATTTGGCCGCTAGACACGACAGATATGGATTTTCATACAACTTTTGCCGGCCGCTGCGCGCATGTATTTGACCAGTACAGCAATTTCGATTTATCTCGAAGAAGGTTGTCAAAATAATGATCACATTTCCAAGCATGTTTGAGAAAAAGTTAATTTCTTCTTGAGCTCTCCACGCCTATTATGGGTGTCCTGGTAGCTGATAAAATGCACTTTACACATCTAGTGCTTCTATAAATTTATCTAGTTCCTTCGCACATGTTGTGCCCCTGAAGGTGCTAAGCTTACGGCTGGTAACTTTCTATGTGTCAGCTACCGTGCAAACTATCCAAGCAATTATCCCTGTAATGGGACGACACGATAGCGCGTTTATCGGGCAATCGGGCGGTCACTAACTATCCCTTATTTTTGGAACGCCCAGGGGTGTGCCAAAAACAGACAAAAAATACAATTTCAGAAATTTTGTTTCTGGAATTGTACCCAAACTATATGAGTGATTATCACCCCAAAGTGATGGCTTGGTAACTAGTCCAACAAGCCATCCGAAAGTTCTTTCACTATCAGTACAGATATTCTCTTCAGGGAGTTATTCGACCTGAAGGACTTACAAATTTCAATGTTTTACGTTGGCTACATTCTACCATGCTGCTTAGCTACTAGACTATCCAGGCGAGCTTTCCCGTCTAAAAACCACCTGGAAGCCGTTCCGACAAGCTTTCTAATGGTAGTACTGTTATCAGTACTTAAACATGTCTTCTAGGTACTTAGGGTACCTAAAGCATCAGCCTTTGCCGGAATCCTAACAAACGGCATGTACTTGTTATCTCAAGTAAATGGGCTATTATTGGTAGACACGCATAGACAAAGCCAAAATTTACCTATTTATTCTAGTTCCATATTGGGTGTATTCTCGTTGAATACATGGCTATCCAGTATTGAATTATCAAAGAACATCTCTTACGATATCCCTTGTGTACGCATTCCAAAGAGATCAATGAATGTATTTGATTTAAGACAAAAGTGTGTCAAATACTTGAATGATAACTACGGTTCGTTCTATCAACTGTATACAGACGGAGCTAAAGATGCACAGTATGCGGGAGCGGCTGTATTCGATCCACAATTAAATAATACGTTTAGATTTAAAATTAAGGCTAATATTGCTGTAATGTACTGCGAGCTGATAACGATTTCCGAAGCCCTACTGTCTTACGCGTTAACTCTTGATACCCAGCATATTCTGGTTTTAACTGACTCTAAGAGTGCTTTATTGCATATGGCTCGACTACCCTCGAATTCTCGAGGTTCCCCGATAGCCTTTGTCATCCTCCAAACCATTTTAGAGTTGCGTATGGCTAATAAGACTATAATTCTGCAGTGGATTCCATCCCATATTGGCATCATGGGCAATGAAAAAGCGGATCAGGCAGCAAAGTTATCTTTATCGGAAGGGATCACATACACTTGTTTACCACAGTCAAAAAGATTTGTAAAGACTTGTGGCAGGAATATTTTGATAAGAGATCGCTCACCAAAGGCTATATGGTAAGGGACTATACAGGCAGGACCTTTTCGTTGCCCATGGTTCCAGGAAATGGAAGCCCATAGACAATATATTGTGACACTGCTGAGACTTCGGTCCGGACACATTCCAACAAATAAATTTGCGCATTTAATGGGTAAAACGGACTCACCTGCACGGAGTGTAACGTGATCGAGGATGTTCACCATGTTTTGCTCGAATGTGTCCGGAATGAGTCTAAGCGGCGACAGGCACTTGAAGATACTTAGTACAATATAGGGTTATGTAGCAGCTTCTTAGCGTTCCCTTTTTCGGAAGGGTCCGGGAAGTTGTATACATTACACATGTGCCTTTTAAGGAGTGGAAACACCACCCAGCTACAGCTGGGCTCTGCTTCCACTCCATAGTTTAATATAGATAAGATAATAGGAAGTTAAGATTTAGTTAGCTATAAATGTTATATTTATAACTAGAATTACGGGGCGACATCGTCATTGTTGACCGAGTCCCCTTAACTAAAGATAAAAAATAATAAAAATAAAAGTATATGGGCTGTATATCCAAAACTATGCTAACTATGAGCTGTTAACTAGGTTTCCCGTCTCGGTCTAGGTCCCCTAAATACCCTAAAATGAACTAAAACCGTATAAACCACTTTTGAGATAACAAGTCGGTATTCACATATCCTTTGTGGAAACTATATACCTAGTCTTCACATAACTACTAATATTGCTGACTAAAAACACAATATTAACTTTACAAGAATTTAGTACTGAAATTTCTTACGTGCAAAACTATATACACAAGCGGTGCCATCCCTCGCATAAAGCCCGCAAAGGCCCAAACAAAGCCCCCACCAGTATTTCTCCACGACAAAAACAAGTGGACAGAAATTTCGAAATCTTGCGTGGATCGTAAGATTAATTACGTCAATGCCAGATGGACGCTTGTCAGATGGACATTAAAATCACAGTCCCGACCAAGGGCATCGCCAAGGGGGGCCGCCAGCTGCCCCCCCTAGAGATTCTAAAAAAGTTGCCAAATGTAAAGCAACCACAGTCCTAAGTCTTTGACTTGACTTGCTTGATTGATCATTCCCGTACATCGCGAATGAATATATATAAACCAAACCCAACAGATCGAACCGTTGTTGATATCCTAAAATAGGCAAAAACCTTCTTTCCCGACACGGAAAAGCGTTGAAAATTTTGATCGCTATTCCGTGCACAACGTGTACGGTAGAGTTGCGTAGCTTTACACGTTGGACTCTGCAGGGGCGGCTTTACCTATAGTGCAGGGTGTGCGAAGCACACGGGCGCAGCGCCCTAGGGGGCGCCGAGCGGCTCTCGCGTGCCCTCCGGCCGCGGCACTTTCAATGACCCTCGTAAAAAGAGCTCCGGTTTGCTTACATTTTGTATGGCATCTGGAGCTCTTCTTATATATATCGAATTACAGCAAAGCAAGGCGCGCCACGAGCGGCTTTTAAAATAGTAACTTTTATTTCAAGATGAAATAAACCTAAAAACATATAATTACAGATTATATTGGTTTAGTTTGGTAGTGAGTCAGCGCATCGCTACCAAAGGCGCGTGCAGTGCCGCCCGTTTAGAGGAAATCGTATACTACGAAAACTATGTACGATTTCCACTAAACAGGCGGCGCCGGAGCGCATTTCACACTGTGCTACAGGAAATTGAGGCTTCTATACAATAGTTGAGCTTTTCACTACACATAGACTTATTAACAAACATAATCAGAAAGCTAATTTTTGTCTTTAAGACTCTTCGCCACATTGCAGAAGCACAAATAATTAGGTGTACATATTTTGCACTTTGCCAGTCTCTTTTAACGTACTGTGTTTGCGTTTGGGGAGGTGCCCCCAAAACAGTGCTGTTAAAGCTAGAACGAGCTCAGAGAGCCGTGCTGAAAATTAGTACCTTTCGGTCCATCCTCTTCCCAACTGAAGAACTATACAGGAACTGTCAAGTCCTTACAGTCAGACAATTATTTGTGCTAAACACAGTATTACATCAGCACCAAAAAACCACCTATGAAAAAATCACCACAAGACGCAAAGACAAGGTATGCCAACACTTCCGTTGTCAATACTCTTTCACACAAAGATTTCCCTGTTTCCAAGGTCCTCATCTCTACAATAAACTCAACAAAATGTTGAGCTTTTACTCACTACCTAAAGTGTCACTTAAAAAGAAACTACATAATTGGCTACTAACTCTTAACTACAGCAAAACAGAACAGTTATTGATGACTCAAAATTACTCCCGTTAAAACCTATCCTATCACAATCGCTCATCACAATCATTACCCATATACATAGAAAATACTCACTTTCTCTCTCCTCAAAATACATACAAACACACACACACACTCACAAACACACCCACACATACACACACACACGCACTCATACACACTACGCTAATCCACTCATTTCATAATTTTATTATTTCATTTTGTAAATAATTTATTTGTCTGTCTACCTAATCAAAGCAAACAATACGCTATAATTATATAATGAACTATTCGTATGCTTACAGAATATGTATGTAACTATCCAAATACAATAATTAAGCATCAACTTAAGGGTCGGGCCCAGCATCTTTAACACAAGTTGTCTTGTCAACTTAGTAAGGGTGCTGGTGTCGCCACACTATTGTACAATTTGCCTGATGTTATGTACTACCATGTGTTTAATATAAAATGTAAAACTTGTTATGCAAATAAAAAATATTATTATTAGTTAAGTTTTATGTTTGCATGGTATTTACACTGCTTGGAACTCGGTTAGAACCGCGCGTATGCCGCGTCAGCCAGTCGGCTGCGCTCGGACGCCTCGGTAGCCGATTGGCTACTCTCGTACGTGGACGGCGGCGTTCGCCTGTCGTCGTGTCCGGTCGGCTCCGGTCGGCTACAACCGCGCGCGCTACTTTTTTGTCGCCGGCCAGCATGTTGAATCATTAAAGTTATGCTTTGAACTGTAGACTGACGTGATTTATTTATTGATTTTCGTGCAAAATGAATATGGATACAGATGAAAAGCTTAACTACCAGTTTATTTGAAAAAAACTGTCCGCGACGCGAAAGCAGCACTAGTCGCTGAAAGCATGCTAGCGGTTACACGGGCTCTAGCAGATTTTAGGCGTTGTCCGCTGCGAAGCGCTGCGCTGCGCCCCCGCGCTGCCCGGTCTTTGGAAATCGTACATTATATTGCGAATCCTGAATTCGGCTGTATAGAATAAGAATTAAGTTCAAATTGCCATGGACAAACGTCACGCGCGCTGCATTTCTCAAAAACAAAGTGAGTACACGTGGCGCGAACACACTTTGTGTTCTACCGCTACACGTAATTTTGCGAAGTAAGCCTTGACGCAATGGATTAAGTATTATATTTGAGTAAACATGTAAATAAGAAGTAAATCGTCTTTTCTTTTGATTAAAATATACCTAATGTAAAGAACAATGGCGAAATTTTAGCTGACTTAAATTTGAGCGTCTGAAAGTGAGTTATATACGAAAGACATTCTATTAATTGTCTATGTTTTTTAAAGTATAATTAAGCCTGGTACAAAATAGATTTTAAAAAAAACATAATAAATAAAAAGTTATTTGATTTTTTAGTTCATTTCTTTAGCATAGTGTTGCCATTATATATTTTATCTACTAAGTGACAAGTAGTAACTATATTAAGTAATAATATCATTATTGTATTTATTGCAGTAAATGAGTTAACAATACAGTTTATGTCTAAGTGTAGATGTTCCTTGCAGGTAGGTAAGAATATTGTAGTGTAGTAGAAATAAATGAATTACTTTCAATTAATGATTGGCAAAAAGACTAGTACCAAAGTCTAAAAAAAATATAGATTGGTTGTTGACGACAACCTTTTGATTCACGTCAAAGTCACTTAGTTTAAATAAATATACTCTTTCCAAAGAGTATATTACACATTTCATGCTAAAATAACTAGGTAAGGGAAATAAATAAATTCCCCTTTTACTTCCACGAAATTGAATAATATTACCTATTAAACACATTATTAAAAGTTACCCAGACATAACCTACAAAAGTTTATGACTGAATGTCTATTATTCTCTACATTCTCATACAGAAAAAAAATTCTTGCACAAACTAATTCAGAACATCACCCTCAGTTAAACCAGATATTTTTCATTTAAAGACTTTCGAATTTAATCTCAGCAAAACAATGTATGGGCACCTGCCATTGTTCTTTGTTATTAGCTGCCACAAATGTTGCGACTTTCACCGGGGTCAGAGCTTTTAAATAACCACAAAGTTGTATTTTGTTATTCTTGTCACTCCTTCCTACCTTAAAAAACATCGATACCCGTTTTTACCCGTGTACCTACAGTGGGCCTCGCATTAAGTTTCCCAAATCTGTCAAATGTTCCCAATTGATATTGAACTCTGTACGTATGACATGAGGTCGTAATTAGGGTTCTTTCAGACAGAGAGCTGTCACACGGTCAAGCGTTCAATAGGTCAGTTTTGCGTTCGAGCGTGCAGTTGCTCACGAAGGTCGCGCAGTTGGACGGTCTACGCGGTACCTATTGTCACCATGTTTTCTGACGATAGTTCTTCTCTTGTGGTAATGTGTTGTTATTTGTACCTATTCCATTTTGACCGCGCGCTTACTAGAGGGCGCTAGGGTAATGATTGCACACGGGCGCTACATAGGCTAGAGACGCCTCTGGGACTCTGAATAGTGCTCGCCTAACTTCTGGGCCGCCCTGAAGTTGGCTTTCCGATGCGCAAGGCATATATCGGTGCTGTTTTTATATGATTTACTACTGCGCAACAGACACTGCAGCCAACTTCGGGACGGCCAAGAAGTTTGGCGAGAACTACCGATATTATTACAATCGCTGTAGATGTAAGGCTCGTACCACAAGTGAAAAGCTTCATGTGCTCTCGACTTTACCTACAATTCATACTTTTCTCATTCTCCATATCAACTTGCCCCCCCCTGGGCCATCGGCTGGCGACGCCCTTGGTCCCGACCTCAAACGATTTCAGAAATCTTACTAGATTTCTTAGGGAATGGAACGTTTCGGTCCATACCTACATGCTACCCGAGGAAGCGCCCGTCCGTGTTGTTATCCGGCGCATTCCTAAAGAAATCCCCATCGATGATATTCGCGCGGATTTGATCGCGCAGTAAGTCCGGCAGAATTATTACGTATCTTTTGAAAGAGCAAAACAATAGCGATCAAACGCTGTATGTCATAAAAGTCGGAATTACCTGCAGTGTAGGTATGGTAGGTCCTACACAATCGTTTGCTAATCGCTCACTGTTTGTCAAATACACTTATTTAAAAAAAAAACAGCCAACAACTCTATAACTTTTGTATTGAAGTGCAATTATTGCGCAAAAATCGCTATCGTTTTGCTCTTGCAAAAGATACGTAATAAGCCTGCCTGTCCTAGCTGTCCACCGCAACAATACGATATGGTGGTGGTGGAATGCAGCCCTAACGAGTCACATAACCTTATCTTCGGAATTAAATCCGTAGGTTCATTGTCAGGTATCTCTATTGAGAAGCCCAACCGTCCCTTCGTAGTTGATCAGTGTAACCGCTGCCAACTATACGGGCATAGACAGAAAAGCTGCGTGCTATGTGACCAAGTCGGTCATACGGCCAATTATAAGCTGGACTCCAGACTTGCACCTAAAATGGCCAAGCGCTCAGGGGAACGCGAAACACGCCCAGCAGGGAGCTGGGCGTGTTTCGCGTTTTCCCTCCCAACAACCCTTTATTTATTTATTTTATTTATGTATTCTTTATTGTACACCAGAAAATACAGTAACAAAAGAAACTTAAAACTAAAAATATACAACGGGCGGCCTTATCGCATTCCGCGATCTCTTCCAGGCAACCTGGATCATTATTCAGTATTTAGATTATTTTTGTACTGATATGGAGATATTATAAAAATAAAAACCGGTCAAGTGCGTGTCGGGCCACGCGCAGTAATAGGGTTCCGAAGTTGCAAAATAATGCGGACTAAAAAGAGGGTTTTGTTGTTGTTACATGAACATTAGAACGGTTTCAGCGGCTTACAAAGTCTAAAAACGTGCCCACATAGGATTGGATTTTTTAATCTATATTCTCGCGTACTATCTCGCCTGATGGTAAGCGATGATGTGGTCTACGGTGAAGCACACTTCCCTAGATGTAATCTATTCACTCTTGAATTAAAACAAATTTTTAATGAATTTAAACTTGAATTAAAACACTCTTGAATTGAAACAAAACTAAATAAGTACGAACTGGTAACTGAAGAAGGAGTTATAAAATCCAACTTCGCAACTGAAGTTAGAAAAATAATATCTATTTGAGTACCACCGCGGGAGCGAATTGCGAAAGGAGCCGATACGAGCGCGCGTCAGAGCCACGGGAAATGGTATAGTTCGTTCCTGGGACCCTTGCGTGCACGCTCCTTGTTTATTTCTCTTTCGGAATTAGTTAAAAATCGTATGTATTCACCTCTAATCTCCTCTAATACCGCAGATTAGAGGCGAATCCTCTAATCTGCGGTATTCACTATTCCATTCGGGAAAGTTTTACGCTACTCAATTAGTGATGAAGTAGGGTCGAATATTGAATTTATAGAAGGATATCGACAAAATAAAATAATTAATTTGCTTGGAAATCGAATCTAATTTGACTTTACTTTTACGTTTTAATTACAAAACGTCGAAAATACTTCTGCACTAACACAAAATAGATTCCACCGCGCGCATGCGCGTCCATTACGTTCTGGTACTGCCAACGACTCTGGCCACTCCAATGCGTTATTTGAGCTTAAACATTATTAATTTAGAAATCATTATTATTAAGGATGTAATGATTTTATTTTAGTATATTTTTACATGGTTCATAAGCATATATTTACTATCTATTTTACACAGCTAACAACGTTTTTTAAGTAATTTTTCAATGGCATTTGTACAAAAAATTTACTGTGCCATGTACATTTTATAAGTTGGTCGACGATTACTCGTAAACTTGTAAAGCCTGTTATGATTTCATTTTTGTATATTTTTACATGGTTCATAAGCATTATATTTACTCTGTTTTACACAGCTATCAACTTTATTTAAGAAATTTTTCAATGGCATTTGTACAAAATGTTTACTGCTCCAAGTACATTTTATAAGTTGGTCGACTTTTACTCGTAAACTTGTAAAGCCTTGTTATCCGTGATAATTTTCCTTTTAATTTCGTTATATTTACTACTGCCTCGAATTTTTTCACATAGCCAAGAGCAACCATTTCGCTGGCAGGGGGAGGGGGACACTTGACTCTAACATAAATTTGCAACTTAAAGCTTAATTTTACGCAAACGAATCTCTGAATCGAAAAATGGTTTTAACAAACCCATAATATTTTTGAATGGCCTATCCAACGATACCCCACACCATGGGATAGATGAGAAAAAAACAATACATCCCCACTTTACGTCTATGGGAGGTACCCGAAAAAAAATATTTTTCATGATTTTATGTTACCACTTAGTCGGAATTATTAATATGTATATACATGCCAAATTATAGCTTTCTAGTACTTAGATTCTCTGAGCTAAGCTGCGGACGGACAGACGGACAGAGCGAAACTATAAGGGTTCCTTGTTGACTTCGGAACCCTAAAAATTGAAATATTATAGTTATAATTTCACCATTTGTGATTCTTACCAACATGTCAATCTGCAATGAGTATTTATTGAATTTTTATAAGTAATTTTTTTGTGTGTTTATGTTAAAGGCAAGTGAATTATTACTGCGCATGTAACTTTATTGTGAATATACATATATATTTACTGTAATTTTTTTAAGCGCCGCAAGATAATGCTACTATTCAATAGTTAAAAAGGGTTTTATAATAGGCTAGGTATGACGAGTAAACAAATTTCAATGCTTTTGTGAATTTTTGTGTGCAAAAACACCAAAAACTAAATTAATGAGGATGTGAACTGCCACTTTTTCACGATAGGTGGCGCATCGTCGCTATGGCTATTGAAAGCTGTCAAATCCATACATTTTGTAACCTATCATTCAGTAAATTTTAATTTTCTCGAAATATGCTTCTGTGTGCTGTACTAAGATGTACCAACCCCGTTGTTCATTTGTTGCCAAAAGATACAACTCTAAGAAAAACTGGAAAAAGGCTATTTATATTTTATAGGTTATGTTATGTACCTGTCGGATTATGTTGCTTGTTAATCTTCGGCGAAATAGTGGAGCTATTAACGTATTGATAAAGTTCTACAGCAGGAATGTCATTAGCTTGGCCTTCAGAAGCTTGAGGGCTTTGATTGCCGAAAATAAAATAAAACTTCTGACCTAAAACGTAAAGAATACAAACACATTAAAGTAAATGTTCTCTAATTTTTTGTAAATTTTCCTACCATAAGTCTAATAAGAAATAACTCGTTACAACAAAAAAATAGCCCTATCTAGAATATATCACCGGTGAAAAATATTTTATTATATAAAAATCTGCCTCTCAATAAGATCTGTTTTTTTTCCAGTTATCCTTGCTCCTCATTTCTTTAGTACGTCTTTCAATTATTTAAGCTTCCAGGGACAATACATATTATCAATAACGATGGTAGACCGGTTTAAACACAAAAATAACAAAAAAAAACGTGATGTAAACAAAGCAAAAATGATTTGACAGCAGCCATTGCGCCGCCAGCGACATCTGCGCTCAGCTTTGCGTTCACATCCCCATTAAACGAAGTTTCATTTCAAACGCAGTTTTATTCCTCCCATTCTTTGCCTGTTTTTCCATGTATTGAAGACGTGTTTGTTTATATTTTTACACGCTGACATTTTGTCATTGATAACTAGTAGAGTTATAACAGCCTTACGAATCTTCAATATCCAGTTATCTTCTGTATGTAAATCTTCATTTCATATTTGTTAACGCTATTGGCTGTATATGTTGGTAATAGTGCGCCAAGCGCTTTAAGTTAGTTGAAAGAGCTTACTCATTTTCAATTATAAAGCCTTCTGTTTTAAAAAAGCAAAATAAACCTCAAATATTCAGCTACTGAATAAGGACTTTTGATTGGAGTGCAATACAGCTTGAAGAGAACAGAACATAGGTTATTCAGCATCAAGCATTATAATGAAAATTGATACCTAAGTTATACAGATAAATGCTATCAAATCAGCTATTATGCAGCATTCAGTGGTCTGGGATGTCTTAAACTGAATAGCGTATCTTTAATAGTTCTGTTCATGACCAATATTAAGCTTCAAAAAAGTAAGTGTTATAAAGACTTTATTAAGCTAAAAGAGTAGTAATAGCCCAAAAACCATTCAATACAGCATACGTCTGTCCCGTAAGCTTTAATAACTATGTAATAAAGCTTTAAACTGCTTATTCGTCCAGTTATACTATGTTATCTGGCTTATGTGTTGCTTGGGAAGGCCCCCACATGGCTCCCACCACTGCCGCCATAGTTTGGTCGGACATACATACTTAGCCGTAGAGGAAGAGGAGCCAAATTAGAAAAAAAATACATTTGTTTGTTTATATGTTTCTCAACCAGAGCCATTCATCTGGAACTAGTCACTAGTCTTACTACCGAAGCTTATTTACTCGCTTTAAAAAGGTTTATATCGAGACGTGGTAAACCTGCGGAGATATTCTCAGATAATGGGAAAAACTTCGTAGGCGCTGCAAGAGACTTTAGCTCATTTATAAATAATAACTTAAATTCTATCATAGATTATACTGCTAATGAAAATATTAAATTATCTTTTATTCCGCCGTACACATCTCATTTCTGTGGCTTATGGGAGGCAGGGGTTAAGTTTTGCAAATACCATCTCCGTCGAGTTATGGGTAACGCACATTTAACCTATGAAGATTTCTACACATTATTGGCATTGATCGAGTCTATCCTGAACTCACGCCCTATATCACCACTGTCGTCTGACCCCAACGACGATCTGCCACTGACACCGGCTCATTTCCTCATCGGTCGACCACTCACTGCAGCAGCCTCTGAAGACCTCACCGCTACACCAACACTCAGACTGTTACGTTACAAGCAGGGCCTGATTAACCCTTAGGCTAATTAGGCTGCAGCCTAGGGCGCGAGGATCGGGGGGGCTCGGGCGCGCTGAAATTGTGTCTTCGCATGAACTATTAATCTAGCGCCATTGCATCTACCCTACATATTTCAACTAGACCGAGACAAAACACTAAAACTAAATGCGCTGTGAACTGAAAAAGCTTGTGAGTCCCTGATTTTAACAATAAATTTCAGTTCATACAAACGTAACAGTTCTGGAAACATTAAACACTATTTGTGAAGATAAATATTAAAGTAAAGAGAATATTAGAAAAAAAAAAACTCTAGAAATTACAATAATGTTGTGCTTTTGGAACTCTGTGCTCGTAAAGTTTCCAATCGTTAGTGCACAGCTACAAGCAAGTTCTGTTGATTTATCTAACGTTGTTACTCTTTATGAGACATTATATGCTTATCTTGATACGTTGCGTGACGAAAAAGAGTTCAAAATTTTGAATCAGAGGCAATCAAGAGATGCGAAGTGAATGAATACCAGCTAGGGTAGCCAACCGATATAAATTACATACCTACATAAACTCACGCCTTTTTCCCATGGGGTTAGGCAGAAACTACAGAACGCCACCTGCTACGATCCTTACATACTTCTTTTGCTTCACTCACATTCATACATACATCTAGTCATACACACACAGTTATGAGTACTGCGCACCTGGCCTTACCTATCACCTATAAGGTCTATGTATGTCTTTCTAGGGCGTCCCCTCCCGGCGTTTCCATTCACGTCTGCTTTGTAAATACCTTTCGTTAGTCGACTTTCATTCATCCTCTCAACATGGCCAAACCATATTAACATACTCTTTTCTATTTTAGTCACTACATCTTCTTTTAAAACACAACCAATCCACTTTTAAAATAAATTAATGCCGATTATTTAATGTAACAAGCGATTACGTAATTTCTCGATGATGAAGTGTTGAGAAACTCACTGACAACTGAGGGCTGGCTAATTTGTGACAAATTGTCAGCGGGTTTGAGATGTGACGTCGACTTCAGAAACTGGCCCTTGGTGTTGAGAAATTTAAGAATTATTAACCGGCGATTATTCGTCGATTACGTTAACAGCCCGATAATTGAGAGCTGGGAGCGGGTGTTAAAGTGCACTTAAAAAACCGGCAAATTATTTATAATACAGTAAACACAAATTGGATTTGGTTGCTTAAGGAAACTGCATGAACTAGACGACAGTGAATTTATTAGAATTAAAGCAAAGGAGTTAAAACAACTATATGCCACTGATTTAGAAGAAACCTTTGCAGAAGAAACTGCGAGTTTTTAATAACTGACACTGAGGCCGAGTATTCTGTTTCTGCTAGAACCCCAAAGGTTTTGTTGCAGTTAATAAAAAGTTTTAATATTTCATGCATGTTCCCGAATGTGGAGATAATATTAAGAATTTTACACTAGTAAATAAAGTCAAAACTAATATACTACTTTTTAGGCCGACCGTAACACACCTGGCTGGGGCGCGTCCTCATAATTAGCCTAGGGCGGTCAGAACTCTTAATCAGTCGCTGGCTTACAAGAGTGGAACAACTGAAACAATAATTCTGGCAGAGATGGACGAAGGAATAGAACTGAACTTCAGATGAGAACTAAATGGAAGAATAAAAATCAAGAAATCACACCTAATACACTCGTTCTCATAAAAGAAGACAATTTGCCACCGCTCAGATGGCGCCTAGGCAGAGTCACTAGCACTTTCACCGGAAACGACGGCATCTCCAGAGTCACAGACGTCAAAACAGCGACAGGACAGATACGGCGAGCTTGCACAAAGCTGTGTCCCTTGCTACAGGACGGTGATGATGGCAGTACTTGTGAATCTTCGTAGGATTGCATTGGAAGCGGGTGCTTCCAAGGCGGCGGCTATGTTCACGCACCTATGTGCGTGACTCACAGCAGCGATGGGCGACCGCGGGGAAGGCAAGCATCGGGCGCGGGACGGGGCGCGTGCGACCGCCCACCAACAAGAATATAAAACCGGTGGACCAGGAGTTTCTTTTTTCTGACCACAGCGCTTAAAAATAACCTACCTAGTCGCATTGTACCTACCTGATTTTCCAATATTGTAATCTTTAATAAAATAAAAACTAAGTTGTTAAATTTAAATAATTAGAAATCATTGAAGAAGTCCCTGTCGCATTTCTGGTCTTGAACATCTGAACACAACAATTACAAACATAATGGTAATAGACAATAATAGTACATACCATGACATGACATAAAAATAGAAAAACATAGACATATTAGTAGGTACATTATACGGATACCAAATAAAAACATACGAAATACAACTGAAATGTTATTATGCAAAAATATTAAGCACTAGACACTGACTGTATCTAGAATGTTGCTGTGCCCGACAGGGTCCATAATTGTTTCTGTAACCTTTATTTAACACCTGTATGTACATTATGGATGCAATAAATTGAATTTGAAGTTCGACTCGACCGACTTAGCCAGAGACCAAAACGTTTTACTACCTGCTGGGTAAGAAGCAAGTTTGATCCCTATTCGGCCAATGTGGTCGAACCGAGCCCATCGCAACACTATCTTGCAGGACTTTGCAGCCCTGTTGAAGGCCTTCTTCTTCTGACCCACGTCACTCACCTTACGCGATCGAGCGTCGACCCAAGCCAGATACGCCCCATGTTTAAGCGCGTCGGCGCTCTTATATTCGGCGCCAAACCATGGCCGGTCTTCGCTAGACAATGATACGTCAGAGAACGGAATGTAGTACTCCATTCCCTGACGCAACACATCCGTCACGGCGTCCGCGCACGACGATGGGTCAGTCGAAGAAAAGCAAGTAGGCTGCCAAGGATAGCATGCGAAGAAAGATCGCATACCATCCCAATCTGCTGACTTGTACCGCCAAACCCGCCTGGCCCCTCTTGGGCTGGGATCGGGCGGGGAATAGGCGGACATAGACTTCACCAGACAGTGTCGGAACTACCCAACGGTGAAGCTATCGACACCGAGTATCTGTCTGGATCTGTTGTCAGCAGAACGTCCAAGCAATTCGCTATGTGCAAATCAACATCTGGTACCCTCGTTGCCCCCTGGGTCAGCTGGGTGGTTTAGCGCTAGCAAAAACTTACGCATCTCCCGTCCAGCATGGTCAGTGCACTGGTATGGGAAGAGCCACTCCTGATGGTGAGTATTAAAATCCCCCAGTAACACTAATTGGGCGGAAGGGTACCGCTGCTGTGCCGCCTCACTGAGGTACTCTGTGAGCCTGGATGTCTCCTGATCTCCGCTGTCCGGACGGTAGACACAGGCATAGATAATCTTATCTAGACCTGTGTCCACCAGAGCCCACAGTGTTGTGAATCTGGAGTCCTCAAGGTTACGGAAACGCCGATAGCAAGTGTCGTCACGGGCGTGCATACACACACCCGCGCGCGGTTTAAAATTATGCTCCAGGCTAAACCCTGGGTAAGATAAGTACGACACGTCTGATGGACTCGCTATCTGCGTCTCCGTAAGGAAGAACAGCGCTGGTTTCTCAGTATCCAGGTGCACTTTGTGGGGGAGGGGGTGCAGACGCTGTTTAAATCTAGTATTCCTTTTCCTTGGCATTACTATTTTATAAGAGTGAATGGAGGAGAGGAGTCGGAAGTGAGACGAGGTTCCACGCTGCTAATCTTCAGACACGCACTGAAAGGACAGCATCATTGGGGTACTAGTCCGGAAACTGCGGGGACGCCCGAGACCCCCCCCCCGGAATGTCCATCAGCCCTCCCGATCTGGTCGCCAACCAGCACGATGGCGCATTCCGGGATTTTTCGACAGTTCAGTTCAGTTTTTCGGCAGCCTTTCGTGTGTGGCTGGCACACTTGGCCCCCAATTACATGCGGTCGGCCAGCGGCGCACCGTGCCTGGGATCCCGCTAACCTCCGCGAGCAGTCTCCCGATACGTCCACAACAGCGCGCGTCAGGCTGGTCAGCCTGCAGTGGAACAGCTATCTCGACACAACTCCTCTTGTGGCTACACCGAGCATCGTACCGGAATTCGGCTAAGCCGCTTGGCGGTATGTCTTTGCCCGGTGGGATGGTCGCAAGCCTTCGGCCGAAGCCTACCACCAGTTGGTGTCACCTGATTTGCACCACCCGGGGACCACGTGTAGGGTATCAGAATAGGGTACACTCTTACGGACGTGGGTGACTCAGCCCCCAAAACAAATGGGAATAAATATAATGACCACCAAAAAAAACTTTGTGACGATAACCCCTAACCACCAAATCTAGTAATATACTGACAAAAATAGTAAATGATCACCAAATTTAGTAAATTGATCACCAAATTTTAATAGCAAATTATTGCGCTATTTAATGTTGTAAAATAGGTTAGGTTAGGTTAGAACTGTGACCAACCGCGCGCGAGCCGAGCGAGCAAAGCGAGCGGTGCCGCGGCAGCGGCCGGCGAGCGCTACTTCCAAGTTGCTCCCAGAAATTTTATAATCTTTTTGGTCATTGGTTTAATTTTGGTGATCATTTACTACTTTTGGTGATCATTTACTACTTTTGGGTTAACAATGATTTATTTGGAGTCATTTTGCCTAAACAGGATAGCGAGATGTTAAAACTTTGGTTATAATTTTACAATAAGATGCGGGTTTAATTTTGGTGATCATTTACTATTTTTGTCTGTTATATGTTACTATATCTGGTGGTAAGTTAAACATAAGCCAAAACAAATCAGTCAGTCTATGTATATATGTATGTTTGTTCCTATGTTGCATTCCAGAGACCAAACGCGTTGGCCGATTTTAATGAATCTTACGTCAACCGATTCATCTTAACCCTGTGAGTGTCTCTGGCTACATTAAAATTGTAGAATAGAAAAATGGCGGATTTTGGGCGCCATATTGTGGGTGCCCATATTTTTGTTTTCTGTCAACCCCATCGTGTGGGGTATCAAAATAAAGGGTTTTAAGAGATGATTTCAAAAATATATAATACTTATATCTTTAAATGTACCTAATTCTAAAAAAAATACTAAAAGTAATAAATAAAAAAAAAGTTAAAAAAAAACAAAAAGCCTGACTGCTTATAAGGCGAACTAAAAAGACGTAAACAAAAACAAAATCATGCTATGCAGTCGGAAGATACATATTCGCGAGCTGGCTGACCAAAACCAGATGTATCCTATTTTTTTTACTACCTCCCCAAGCTTCAATATTACAGAGATATTTTTCTTAGCACCATGCGCGTTGTCGACTCCTGGAGAAAACTTTGTTCAACGAGCTTGGCTCTATGGCAACAGTGAGAACGGTGTCCGTGATTTGAGTTCGAGTTCAAAATGTTCTGAATTATGACGGATAGAGTTAAGATGTAGTACTATATTTCTCTTGTAGGGAAGCTCACTAGAGCTACTATATAGTTCTCGCCAATCTAGGCCGCCCTCAAATTGGCTTTCCAATGCGCAAGGTACGGATCGGTGCTGTTTTTGTGAGATTTAATACTGCGCAGCCATTGTAGCGAGAAATATACTACAGCTGCTTCGGAACTGAAAAGACACGGGCGCTTCATCAATATTCTACCTTGGAATAGATTCAGGGAAATTTAAACCAGCAAATTCATTAAAATATTTATTCAATACTGAGAATAGAATTGTCTACCTTACATAATCCATATCACCTAAATGGAATTAATTGTGCAATAAATCCACCATAGTTCTGGCAAGCGTTCTATTTGACGCAGACAACGGACATAGAAGCGGGCATCGGTGGGCGACCATACACAACTAAATCTATCAGAAATTATCTTTAGAAAATACAACTTTACTGAGCTATTGGGATAGTAACCTAAGCACATTTTTATTTTCTTTGGGAGTTACCTACACGATATTATAGATAAGCAGACTTGTAGCAGGCAGAAATAAGTCAGGTTGCAGAAAATATCTCAAGATCCTTTTTATATGGTCAAGAGATGATGACGCCATCAGCGCTTGACCGTTCAGGGTAACAAGATATTTCTGAACTTCAAGTTGCCTACATTCGTTTCACAGCACTATTTCCGATAAAACGTGCAATAAACTGATACTAACTATTCTCTATGACTTCCGAATAGAGTTCAAAATGCAACGTATGGCTATCGAAAATGGCGCTATAAGCGTTCTTCATGGCTATGAAGTGGCTACAGTAGAATGCTGATCTACGTCAATTACAATCAGAAATGTGCGCTATTTGACCTTTGGTGGAACTTGTCTGGTTTAGGTTTTATGTCTATATGTCAAAACCAATCACCAAACGATTGAGCGTGCTCAGATTTCGTCATTAGAAATGTATAGATTATTTCCTGATGGGTCTCGTATTGTACCAGCGCCATTGCCCGCTTCTGCAAGACTAAGGCCCCCTACGAGGACGCACTATGCGGCCAACCGTCCGGCAGCAGCCGCAACCAGCTGCAGCCGCATTGCAGTGCGGATAAAAACTAGTTACTCGTACATATTTTTGATTGCGATCAGCCGGACGGCTGACCGCGTTCCGGTTAACCGCATAGTGCGTAGGAGGCCTAACCGACTCCATCTTACATTAGAAATGCACAATAAAGGTATATCTAATAGGAATCTATATAATTTGTCCCACCATTCCATATTCACCTTATCTATATTTTCAGATCATTTCACACATCTGGAATGAAGTTTTAATACAACTGCGATGAGTCAATATCAATTAACAACTTATTTAGTTTCTAAAGGCAACACATTTCCCGGTGTAGGTATATGTAAATAACTCAGTGGCATTTCATTGCATATAATGTAGATTCCATCTAATGATTTCCCAATAAATAATAACATAATTGACATGTTCAATATACAAACATTGATTTAAAAATAATTAAAAACATTACATTTTTTTTATAAAACTAGAGCACCGAAACATAACTAGGTGTAGTAAAATATTTTTACAATAAGAGATCATTACTACAACTGAAAAATTTACATATTTTCCTTTTTATCTAGTCGATAACATTGACTTACTTATATTTTAATACTCTTTGAATATCCTTAACGACACCGTGATAGTTTTCTTTTATATTTTTTACAAATAAATCTATATAATTTTAGATTCGTTTCTGAATATATTTAATTCGACTATTTACTCTATACATCAGACATGTATCGATCACTAATTGTAGGTCTCAAAATGATGATTTTAATATTTTATAATTAACTATCATGGTATTTACAAGAACAACAATGTTTGTTTCTCTGACCATAAGGGAGTTTTTCTTGTTACAAAAGTATTTGATAGGAAAATACTCGGCATTCTGCGAACAAGAAAGATGTTTGGTAATGAACTAATGAACATGCATCTACTAAAACGAGACGAGATCGATACATCTCTGATCAATTCAAAATATATTTAAATTTAAATGATACCTGCTAGCACTTAGCACTATGCTATGCCGCATAGGACGACGTTTGGCGGTAGTCAACTACACAATACCCTTACACTTGTAATTACTCTAAACTGTTCAAATGCAACAACGGAAACTTATACCAAGCATGGTTAACAATTTTTGGTAGAGCTGTCAATAATTTTGTTAAATACATACATATTCCTATGTACCTGGGGAAACCATGTCTATATATGCTTCATAAGATTCATTATTAATAAATATTTATAAAATTACCATAAAAATACGAAAAGTATATTTTTTTTTATTAAAAAATAGCAGGCGCCAATATATTTTTAAATTATGATATATTACATTATGAAGCGATCGCAGTTTCCTAAGCATTAATTGGTTCTATATTTTTATATTATATTATATTTATAATTAACTATTATTGCGCCTGTGTAATTTATATTAACGGTACACAATATTTTAGAGGATATAATAAATAAATGAACATGTTATCTGGACATTTATATAATTTGATAATAGATGATGGATTATTGCACAAGATGGCAGCTGTCTTTCAATCCAATCTGATTTTGAATTGCTAAAATATTGTGTACCATTCCCTCACCTTTATATACATGATGAATTTAATATAACTGCCGTAAGTACTTAATACGTTTTTAACGTTAACGCAAGCCTCGTTTGCACTGTACTCGATTTCTTACTAAACTTTTAAAAATAACTTTACAAACGATGTTTATTTTGTGATGATAGTGCACTTTCAAGCTTGAAATGAAGTACAGTGACTTGAACCCCGGAAAAGAGGCTGTTAAAGTACTGAGGTAAATAAGGCCCATTGTCTAAAGCTCTGATAAACCTCATGAGAGAATATTGTGATGTAGCGAGGCTGGCATCGACCAACATTCATTTGTAAATGTCTTTTTAAACTAGCAATTCATTCGATTAACATAAGGACTTAACTCAAAAACTCATACAAGAAAACGTAACATAAAATATCTGCCCTAGGTCTTCTTTGTATTTAGGGAACAGACCTTAAGGCTTAAGCAATACAGCCTAAAATCGGCATTTTACCCGGGCCTTATTTACCTCTGCCGTCTTACTCAAATTAAACTAAGTATATTTTACAATAAGCAAGGAAACTGGAAAGAGTACAAACGCTTAGCGTCATACGTCACGAAGGATTACAGTATTCTCTAGAGGAATAAAATTATTATTTGTATCTACTTTATCACAGTGGGGATCTGTGAGGTTTTCTTTATGTACAACAAGGGGAATGAGGGGTTGGTCAATAGAAATATCTTTTGTTGAGTTGTACAAGAAAATGTAGGAGGATTCATCCACAGTTTGGTATCTCGGCACGTAACTTGGCAAGGTTTTGGCTTAGTCGGGGTAAGTTCGCGCATAGTGCACTTAATATAACAAAATAATGGTCACTTTTATTGCTTGTCAATATTATATGGTTATTGCCTTATTCTTTTTTAAACTTGTTTGGTTAGAAGAAAGTTTAAGAAAGGAGAGGAATTCGTGAAGTTTAGATGTAATAAATAAAATATATACAGTTAAAAGTTATTTAAATTTAGGATGTTTCTATATTAAAAAAAATTGTTGTCGTTCATTGTCATTTATGCCGTCGTCGTCACTATCGTTTTGTAAAAGTATTACCTCTGGCATGAAATTAATGTAAGCCCGAAAAAACAATGGGCAGGACTTTAGTACAAGCAAGTGTACTAGTAAGCGAGCGGAACGTGGACGCTCTCCTCTGCTCAGTCGATCCGCTCCACTAGCGACCTACCGAGCTGCCGAGCTACCGACCTACCGCGCGCGGCACCATGCTAGCTCGCCCCCGCGCCCCGCCAACGCCAACTTACGTGCCGGCTACTGTACGATGGAATAAGCGAGCCCAGACTGTACTCTTACTTTCAATGCTGGTGGTCCTTCTTTGCATCCGGCAGCCTATACTTATTATCAGGCGTTGCTTTGGAGCTTCATTTTCAGCAACGGTTATCTCTTGTCATAAATGATGTTTAATTCACCAAAAATGGGTTTGCCCAAGTCTATAGTAGAACAGTCAGTTGTAAATGTCCCTCAACAAAAGATATTCGACTGGAAAGGAATATTACTAACAATAATTGTTTTGCGGTTAAATTAATTAGGTGTGCGTTTAACTAAACTTTAAGGGTTTGGGAACTGTTGAGAAAACCTCTTGCAGACGTATAGGATAAAATATGTTTCACTTCGCAAACACGCGTATGATTTTATATACCTCTGATTTTGTACAGAATCGGGCATCTATCGTCAATCATCGTATACTTTTTATTTTTTATCTTACTGCGTTGCAAATTGAGCAATAATTAAAGGAAATAGGAATTATTATAAGAGGGCCTTCCATCAGAATCATCCTCGAGACATTAGGGTGTGGAACAGGGATGTTAAGGAACTCCGTAACCGAAACTTTCGGATATCCGAAATAAATATCTATCCGTATCCGTAATCGAATCTGATATAAATATTATGGATAATTTCGGATAGGGGCGGAGTCTTAATGAAACACGTTATGAAAGGTTTCTCTGTCCGACCGAGCCGACATATTAGCTGCACACTTCACTTGCATGTTTGTTTATTATTTCTATTGCTTAGTCATAACTAGTCTTTGTGTTTTACTTTTAAAATTTTTTTAAAATCTTATATTCGTAACCTAAACTATCCGAAACTAAGGGATAATCCGGAATAATTTCATATCCGTAACCGTATCCGAAACCGGTATAATTTTATTTCTATATCCGTATTCAGATCCGAAATTTCATAACATCCCTGATGTGGAACACCCATTATGAGGGTCTCAGTATTTTGCATGCAGCTTTAGACCAGGATCTAGTTGTTGAAATGGCTTTTTCACTCTATGTTCTGCACGGCTTACGAAGTGGGTGGGCCTGTTCTGGGTTACTCTCCCAACTTGGGCTATCGAGCCTGCCCTCTTTTTCAATCTACTACATTGTCATTTAGTTTAAAGCTGGATCACACAGGGCAATATGTTGCCACTTGACTCTGCTTTACATTCTCATGTAGCGGCCCCTGCAGCCACAAGTCCGTATATAAAAGCACACGCATGTGACAGTGACAGTGACAGTGACAGTGACAGTGACAGTGACAGTGACACCGGCGCGCGCTCAGAGCTCGGCGCGCTCGTCCGCTTCTGCCTGCGCCTTCTCTAGTGAAGGTTTTATTGTTTCTAATAGCTTCGTCAGCGCTTGCTCCGTCTGGAATAATAAAATATTATTATAGATATAGCACAATTTACAAAAGCATTTCTGTGATTAAATACAGAATCAAACTTAATTCTGGAAATTAAGCACCGTAATAAAAATGACCCGACAGATGTTTCGGTTTAGAAATGCGCGTTCAACTAAAATATAAATACACGTGATATCTCACTATCCCCCCCCCCACCCTTGTGACGTTTCGTCATTGGATTGTTTATTTTTTTTTTTTTAATTAAAATCTTTGCCCCACACTAGGAATTTCTTCCTGTATCGTGGTTGCGTTTACAAACATATACACTCACATACACAACACCCAGAGCCGGAACAACTATCTGTAGGTCATACAAATATTTGTTCCGCGCGGGAATCGAACCCGCGACACGCAGCGCAGCAGTCAATCGCTCAACCACTGCGCCAACCGTGCGCAGTGCTTTTATTGATTTGTGCTTTTTATTGACGATATTTAAAATATCTGATAGTCCACCATCACATCTTCGCATAATTCATAAGGCATTACCTTTACAACTTCACCCTATATATAATAAAGCGAAAAAGCAATTTAATCAAAAATTTACCTCAAATATCTAACTGTCTGGGCGACAGTGTTATGTAAAACTTGTCCAATGGCAAGTAAAACGTCAAATCAGATATTTAAGGAGTTATATAATTCTTTAACACCACCCCAGGTCCTCCCAGGGAGACATAGGAGTGCGAAAACACAGGCTAAGAATAGAAAATTCTGTAAACCTCAAGTGAGGACTTGTGCGAGCGTATACCTGTGCCAGATGCGCCACTGTCCTGTCCAGCGCGTCTCTCCAGGCCAGCAGCTGGCCTCGCTGCCGGTGCGTGTGCTGCTCCAGCAGAGCTGACCAGTCCGCCATCTGAGAGCCGCTGACGCTGCTCATCCTACGACACAACATCAATACTCATTTAAAAAACATAGTCAGAGAATCAGTACGTTTTTAACTCTTTCACTGCCACCAATACCTACGTCAAGTGCGATAATCACTTGTTGTCTCTCACACACAATCACTCACATTTTCTTCAGGAGCCGAACGACCCTTTGAAAATATTTCTGTAACCTTTGAATAGCGGCATCGCATAGGATACAGTGAAAATTGGGGAAGCAATGAAAGAGTTAGTGTTCAAAACATTAATCTAGCTCAAAAACCATTAGCTCGGAAGAATAATATTTTAATCCTATATAACTCAACTATGTTCGGGAGTTACAAAGTTACTAAACATTCGTCGAGTGGACTATGTCTTAAAATTCAAATAATACCACTGATTAAAGTTTGTAATTAGCCACAAGTCACACAGTCATTATTTTGAGAGTAACGGGAAAATTGATAAAAATATTTTTGATCCGTTAATATAGTTATAACCATAGGTCTACTAAATAAGGCGACAATTTTGTCTTTACTGTGTTTTAACAAAAGATATTCCATTTCTTCGAAAACTCTAAGAAAGGGCCATCAATTTAGCCTTTTATTTCGTGTCAATTGACATTAAATAATCAAAACATCTTTCCAGGGAAGGATTTTTTTTATCTTAATTAGGAAGGTAGAGAAAGAATTGATATCTTAGAGTACCGGAAAGTTTGCAAACACGACTTTTGCAGAGAGATGCGTAGTCGAGCGGAAGAATGTTTAGTTATCTAGGGTTAATTAGCCAATATGAACATTTACATAAATGAATGAGAGACTCCATTGTTTTTGAGGGAGTTCATGTGAAAAACGACATAAATCAAAGATCACGCCCATGACAATAAATACCTATAAATATAATATGCTGGCTAATCGTTCGAGAATGCTGGTGCTGAAAATAGCGTTGATTTTCATATCACTTTGTTGAGTTAAACATTTATATTACAGTAAGACTAAGAATATTCGATATACAAAAATAAATAAAATGTCTAAATAAAGTTTAAAAAAACAAGCTTTTAGCTAAACATGCATTATAATTCAAACCAAACATGTATGCAAAATTTCAGTTCAAAAGATTGGGGTAACTGTTTTAAAATTCAGTTGCAAGATTTGACCCACACATACTAACTAACCAACTAAATAAAAGCTTGTAAATATAACAATCACCTATTCTGTAAGTCATCCAAATCGAACCCGTATCCGCTCCTATCCGTATAGTACAGTTTCCAGTACAACACCGCGTTTATAAGCAGCAGGACTGCTAGCAAAACTGCTAACCACGGCACGGAGCGCCCTGGAGGCCTATGTACCCGTGACACCGATACCCTGGGCACTACCGAACTAGCTGTAGGCAGCTTCACCGCTGTAGGGATGCCTGGCTCCTGCGAAGATGCTGAAAAGATAAAAAAGATTAAGTATTTCTGAATGATGAATGAATAACCATGCTTTTAGATGTTACATACATTGATTATTCCTCTACGTAAGACATAAATGGAAAGGTAAGGTCTACACTAAGTCGTTGTAAAGCGAAAAGTCATCAACTTGAAATAATCGTTCATTCCAGAAAATCGCAAATAATGTTTTCTTTGCTGTAACAAGTGCATTTTAGCTTTCTTTTTTTAGTAATTTTAGCCACTAAAAGCACAATGTGAACAGCAAAGCATAGATCTACTACGTGAAACACAAAATACAGTACCAAGTTATAATAATGACACAGAGAGTTTAAAAAGTTCATTTGTAGAGTTTCATCTCTAGAAATAGAGAACAATAATTTTCGACACAAACACGACATCAACATGACAAATCAAAGCGAAGAAAAAACAACGCTAAAGTTGATAGTTTAGTTATTTTTATGTCACGACTGAATAGGTTAGTTCTTGGTGTGTGCGCCACCGTCGACCACATGATCGCTTACCATCAGGTGAGATAGTGGACAACCGCGAGCCTATCAACATTAAATAAAAAAAGATGCGATGTATTGAAAATATCTCAAATTATAACTTCAAGTATATATACAACTGAAATACCAGAGGTGCATTTTCATTCCAGAGACAAAACTGAAAAGTGTCAAAAACCATAGAAACTTTTTAAAGCTCAATGTCAAAGCAACTATTTGATACTGCCATAATACGTGATCTAGTGACTTCTCGCTCTACGCGGACAAGTGATAGGGAACACCACAGGCGTGACGGAGCTCGTGGGCGCGAGCACGCCGGCCGTGGGGAACGGCACGCGGGACGGAGGCACGAGCTTGAATGCTGGCGGGACAAACAACATACAGTTATACAACACGTCATGCTTACTGTGAGGGAGTTCACTATGAACTTTTGATAGAGGGAGAACGAAGGGATCGATTGTGAGAAAGATGATATCTGGCCAATCAGGCTGACCACTTATAAGTTGGGATACGGGCAAGAGGATGATGATTATACGGGTACGGTTTTTTGCCCACCCCTGTATAATGAAATGAAATGTACATTAGTTAGACAAAGACATAAGTTGGGTAGGTAACACTTCTTAAAAGCTGAATTAATAGGTACACGTAGTAATGTTATAAATCTGTAATACGGGGTACACGCAATTAAACTTTTTGATCGTTTTAATCCCGCAGCGAAATGATTTTGTCTTGGCAATACAATCGATTTATGAAGTAAATAAATATTAGAATCAAGAATTGGCAGATTAACAATTGTGAAAACCGGCCAAGTGCGAGTCCGACTCGCGCATGAAGGGTTCCGTACCATTATCGCAAAAAACGGCAAAAAAAAGATCATCTATGAAAATGTCAACTGTCTAGCTGTCACGGTTCATGAGATACAGCCTGGTGACAGATAAACAGACAGACAGACGGATCGCGGAGTCTTAGTAATACAAAACTCAAAAGCAATGTCAAACCAATAGTAACCCCCGAATCAAAAACAGCGCGGGCCGTGTAGAGACCGGGTGCGAGGGGTTCACTCAATACCTACGTTACATCTAGGTAATTATTTTACAATGCATGTCCTCGAAAAGAGCGTTTTCCAAGCAGCCAAACTGTGCGGAGTGTCACTTTTTTTAACTAGTGCTTTTTACTTTTCTGTATTTTTTTAATTTTTAACTCCAACGTCAGCCCGATGCATAGTTTTTATTATTTGAGAAAAGTTTTACAAATTAGTTAAGGTTACACTAGTCGAAAATTCTTCCATACAAACGTAGTCTGGGTTTTAATCCATTGTTTGACGATGTACGTTCAAAATAAAAAATGATATCAATTTGTCTCATCATTATCTAGTCCTGTATGGAAGCAAAAAGTACAAAAAAAAATTTGCTTGAAAGTTATGAGCTTCGAAAGTTCCATATTTCAACACCAATTTTAACGCATCTTTGGGCGCAAATAAGTACCATGAGAAGAAAGAAAATTGAAAAACGGCCTCCATACAGGGATAGATTAGTTGTTCAACAATGCAAATAATTTTATTTTGAACAGATACATTCAGTGGTTTTTTCATGATATCCAGACTCCCAAAGGTCTGTTTATAAAATTTCGCGCGCTCGTTTTCGTTCTAAATCATCATCCATTTCCTCCCCGGTCAGTGGGGCGGAGGGGTGCGCGTGCGGCGCATATACACCTACACACACACACGCTCACTAGTTTAGCTACCGCCCGGCGCCCGCGCCCCGCTGCCCCATAGGGGCCTCAATCGTCTGCTGCTTATATACGTCACCGTAATTACGCGCGTGCTGTATATGTTATTGATATTGTGATATCGAGATAACGTATTCGTATAATATTTTATAACATTGACCCCTGGCTTGAACTTTGGATTCCGATATTCCTTTATGTTTTGTGTTGATTATTTTGAATTGGTCCGAAATTTTACTGACCCTGGCGTTGGACTTTGGATTCCTATTTCATACTGATTTACATGGCGTTTGAATTTAAACTTGTTACGTCAGTGAAGTGATCTTCAGCAGTTCAAGTAACAATGGGTAAGTTGAATCTTTTATCGAATTTAGTTTGTACAATTCATGAGGGCGCTTGACATGACTTTTATACCTAAATAAACACAGACTTGTAATTCTAATGTTTCACGCGCATTTATAAAATTTTAAAATTACAAACTGCCTATCTTTATCTATAATTAGAAAATCTTTTTTAAAAATACTACCAACTTCCAAATAACTACAAAGTGAAAAATAACTTCAATTTCGGAAGTCGGTGTTCTTGTTTTTGTTTCTTCGATTTTTTTACTTGTGGTACATAAAGATCAAGTTAAATAAGGTACCTATAATCTCAGATTAGAGAAAATCTGAGCCTAAAATGCCCAAATTTATGCCTGAATAGATTACCTGAATACCTAACATAAAACTAACATAACCGGTGCAATGAGAGTGTATCTTTCAGGGTGAACTGTACATATCTGCGTACCCCTTTAGAGCGTACCGGCTTGACGTTATGTTATCAAAAGGCCTAAACAATAAACAGTTTTGCGATCGCAGCAACCCCGAGAGATTTGCCGTTGTTTATTGAAGAGTTCTGTTGAATATATTAGGATATTAGATTCCAATTAGATTAGGTATTTTAAGATTTTCGATAGTCGTGCCTACTTATATCGAAAGTTCATTATTATGTAGGTACCTATCTGTTATATCGGCTCGGCTTCAGCGGCGGAAAAACACAAAAGGAAGCTATTTTTAACCGACTTCAAAAAGGAGGAGGTTCTCAATATGACTGTATTTTTTTAATGTTACTTACCTCAATACTTTTTTAATGTGAACCGATTTTGATGATTCTTTTTAGGGTTCCGTACCCGAAGGGTAAAAACGGGACCCTATTACTGAGACTTCGCGGTCCGTCTGTCTGTCTGTCACCAGGCTGTATCTCATGAACTGTGATAGTTAAACCGGTGAAATTTTCACAAATGATGTATTTCTTTATAACAACAAATATTAAAAACAGAATAAAATTAATATATAAGTGGAGTTCCCATACAACAAACGTGATGTTTTTTGCGATAATGGTACGGAACCCTTCATGCGCGAGTCCGACTCGCACTTGGCCGGTTTTTTTATTTGTATACCTACTATGCGCGGCGACACTCACAAGCTCGGCTCAGCCACCCTAAGCTATTATATTGTATTGTGATAACAAAGAGAATATTTCAAACTGCTATTGTAAACAAACAATCAATAAACAATTTACAAAATAACATTATTTTTTATTTGATGAACCTAATTACCTAGAAAACAAGTCTCACATCAAAGTGGCGCTGTCGAAAAAGCAGTTATCCTGACTCTGGCTGGTATGAAATACCTACTTACGGGGAGGCGCCTGTAGGTTATAGCTAACTAGCTAAGGTAAGTAAATACCTATTTAACACACATTGTAATATTTGCACAACCTGCAATAAAATACAAAAACATAAAGACATGACCTACACCCGTGCGCATAGAGCCTAGCTTTCCGCACGCGCTGGTACGATACCTACAGTCAGCGAAGCCCTGGCGCTGCCAACGTAAAATCTACCGCCTTGACGCTCGAACACTTTTCATTCTTATAACTAAGGGCATAAGGTTCAATAAGCGCGCAAGCGGCTCGCGCTGCTCTGCCGTCGCCGCCGCCAAAAATAATTAAAAAGTCAAATCTAACATTACTTGTCGATAATAACAATATCTATGTAAATTCACATTTTCGCAAAAGATCTTCAAATTCAAATTCAAATTCAAATTAAATTTATTGCATCCATAATGTACATACAGGTGGTAAAATATTAGTTACAGAAACAATTATGGACCCTGTCGGGCACAGCAACATTCTAGATACAGTTAAGTGTCTAGGAGAGAGGAATAGCGCTTAATATTTTCCTTTATAATTAAAATTTCAGTCATTCGTTTCCTATCTATCTGCATTTATTTGGTTAAATCTACCAATATGTTTGTGCCTTTCTATGTTCATGTTAAATTATGAATAATTATTGATTAATAATTTATTTGCTTAAATTTTTGTATTACAGTTAGTTTATTTATAGTTTATATTTAATACAATTAATATTCAATATGTCCATGTTATATTTTAAGTCAATTAATCATTTATATTGAGGTTTGAGAAATCTTTATTCACAAAAGAATGCAATAATTCACTTACATGTGAATATTAAAAATAACAGTAGGTAGATTAAATATTGTTGGGCGTAAATACAGAGGTAGGTAATTAATTAAATTAAATTTTGAGGGTATACAAAAAATACAACAATATTTTGGTTCGGTTTGGTTTTATCTTATTGTCAAGTTGGCAAAGTCGCGGGTAAGTATAGGTGCATAACAACAAGTAAATTGAGTACCTTCTAATTACGTTACAAACAGCAATAATCCAAAGTTCTAACACCTATTTTTTTATGTTTATGTTCAATGAATTGCATACGCGCCACCGAACCGGCGGCGATGACACCGCTACCACACACAAGTATATTATAGTAATCTTTGCACACACACCGCCGCGCTGTCGGCGCTCTGCAATGAAATTGCGCATGTGTGCGTCACACAGCGTTATGAGTGTGTATACGAACACGATCTAGCTTCTTACTGCTCATCACAGCGTCTATCTCTTTCCTGCGTGTCACTCTAAACTGTTAGCATTTTTGTACATAGCGTTGAATTCACATAAGGTATCCACCCAGCGAAAACAACAAACTATTGAATTATCAAAGGTTATGTGGAAAATAATTGTATCCCTACTGGACTATCAATGGAGAAGAATTTGCAAGAAACTCCCCGGACACTCTTTTCCACCAGTTTTAATTACAAGTTTTTGGTTACATCATTCTTGTTGAAAAATACATATATGTGAGAACGATGTAAAAAGACGTGTACGTAAAAGCGTCTAGCGTAACAAATAATTTAAAAAAAAAGCACTTTAACAGGCCGAGATAGCTAAGTTATGACCAATCCCAACTGATGGCGCCCGTTCACGAACATGACGCATGGATCGGCACCACTCAGCTCAACCATCATGAAGGGAACCGAATGATCCAACACATGTGCCACCATCAGAGAGAAATTAGAGAGAGCATGACACACTCAACTGCCAGGGCACACAGAAGTCAACGAACGACATATAGGTACAGTGAATGGTAGATTTATCTACAGTCGGAACATAGTACTCACACATGTGCTGTGCAATTATATAATACTAAAAGAAATTGAGTTTATACAATACAAACATTTTCATACAGTCTTCAGTAGGTCCAACAATACTTCGATACTTTTCTGCCCATCACTAAATTGTTCTTGCGCCCTAGTGGCTGCGGAGCAGGACCAGCATTGAGCCAAGCATTTTTATCAGCGATGTAATCTCCCAACTTATAATATGCTTGCCTACATAGTGTGCGTTTTATACAAGTCTTAAATTTCGTCTCATTTAGTTGTAGAATGTGGGGAGGAATTTTATTGTAACATTTTATACAGTACCCCATAAAAGATGATGCTACTTTAGCCAGCCTGAAATCTGGTTGAATTAGTTGGTCCCTATTTCTAGTAACATAATTATGTCTGTCGCCGTTTTTACTAAAAAGATGTAAATTCTTTCTAACATACATGATGTTTTCATAAATATATTGACAAGTCATGATGTTAATGTTCTTAAACAGTTCCCTTAGAGAATCGCGCCGGCGAAGATTGTATATCGCTCTGATGGCTCGTTTTTGCAGAATAAAAATTGACTCAATGTCTGCAGCCCTTCCCCATAGTAAGATACGGTAAGACATTATACTATGAAAATAACTAAAATAGACTAACCTCGCGGTATCGACATCAGTAAACTGACGTATTTTTCTAACAGCATAAGCTGCCGAGCTTAGCCGCCCCGCAAGTGATATTAAATGAGGCCCCCATTGTAACCTCGAGTCTAGCGTGATCCCCAGAAAAACCGTTTTATCGACGAATTCTAGCTTCTCCTTGTTTAATATAATGTCACAATCATTACTTTTGACATTCGGCAAGACAAATTTTATGCACTAAGGCCGCTGCCTCGAATCTTGCGGGCAGCGGGGCGGCGGCGGGAGCGGCGCGGGCGCGGCGAGATCTAATGCATACATTCAAATGGACCGGCCCTCGAAAACAGCGGCGCGGGCGCGGGCAACGAGCGGTGCGCGCCAGTCAAGCGGTGACCGCCCGCGCGTCTGTATAGCAGTGTTGTGCAATTTATTTTCGTGATGTGTCGAATGTCCTTGGACGTGCTAGAGCAAATTATTTCAGCAATTTATGAGAGGACACCGATATGGAACAGCAAAGATGTGAACCATAAAAATAGATGAGTAATTAACCAGTTTAATGAAGAAATCGCCCTGATGGTTTCAAGAATATAGTCAAAAGTTTCTACACTCATTCTGGTGTAGTTGTAGAATTTGTCAGGACATTGTCTCTGTTCTTCATAATTTCGATAAAACTCGCCTTTTCTTTTCCTTGCCCTATAGTAGGGATTCACTTCTTTTGCACACAATAAATCGAGTGTTAGGAATAAATTTGAATCAAAATAATGTTGTCACCGTTGTTCTGACATTTCGTTCGCGAATTAAAACAAATATCTCGACGACACAACCACGAACACAACACTATGCCGCTATAGTGCCGCGCGATCTGCCCGCTGGTTTCGAGAACGGGTCTGCGTTGCCCGCGCCGCTCCCGCCGCCGCCCCGCTGCCCGCAAGATTCGAGGCAGCGGCCTTAGTCTTTTTAGCATTTAAAACTAGATTATTAGCCGTGAACCAATTTTGAACCTGTTGCAAGACGGTTTTACGTCGTCAACGTTACTCGTACGTCTATTTATCTTAAAAATCAACGAAGTATCATCAGCAAATAACACCATGTTTAGATTGTCTTTCAATAGATGAGGTAAATCGTTAATGTAGACTAGAAACAAGAAAGGACCCAAAATTGAACCCTGGGGTACCCCCATTTTCACGGTTAACCCGGACGAATTGACACCGTTTATTTGAACTAATTGCTGTCTATCATTTAAATAAGATTTAACTAAACTCAACGCTGATTGGCCTAGCCCGTATTGCTCAAGTTTCAAAAGTAATGTTTCATGATTAACGCAATCAAATGCTTTCAACAGGTCGCAGAAGACCCCTATGGCATCTTATGCCTCTTCCCACGCTTCAAAGATGTGTTTTAATAAGGTGACACAAGCGTCAGTCGTACAGTCGTACCTTTGGTATATTTTGCCCGTGCCTTTTTGCGTTACGATGAGCACTTTTGGAACATGCGCAGTAGATATGTCCGAGGAACTATTAGTTAATCTGTGGATATGCAGAGCGCGCTCGAATAAGCCCGCCATTTTATTAATTTCTTGCTTGGTTCAGATATATTTTTTTATTTCCTCGCACAGTGCATAGTAAAATGTTGTATGATACACGTACGTAAGATGATGCCCGACTCGTGTCGATTTATGCACTCACTCGCTTCGCTCGCCCGTGAATAAAAATGCCACTCATCGGAAATCACCTACCTTCCGCACTTGTAGCATAAATAACTATTAAAACAAAAACTTTTTTTTTAATGTATTATGATACTGTATCATGCACTGGACGTCATGCATCGACCATCCGCAGGATTACAACGATCAAAATGTAACGGTGTATACTAAATTTATAAAAATCTTCGTCTATACAGTGACTCGCGGGGTCTTTTGCGCGATGTTGTGTCGATATGTAACATCAAAACAATGCTAAATAGAACAGTAAGCAAACAACACGTATGCCATGCCCCGCTATACGTACTGGTGACCCTGCGATGCCGCCTGGCCTTCCTGGCGGCGGGCACGGCGCACTCCGCCTCGGCCGTGAGGCGCGCCTCCAGCAGGCGGCTGAACTCCTCCAGACCTGAGATTGTGTTCTTTTCTAGGAATGCTGCAGAGGAAAAAATAAGTTAGTTATTTATGACGACTCTTAGAGAAAGTGGTAAGACCAATTTTCAGTCTCGTGATTTTCGGGTCTGAGTATTCCTTATCCCGAGATTTGTCATAATTTTAAAACAATTGAAGGACGACTGTAACAAATGTTTAGAACCTTAGACAGATTTTTAGATTACAATGTATGTCAGTCTTCTACGGTCACTCTTTTAAAGTTACTAAATCCTATTAAATACTCTGCCTAAATCATCATCATCTTCCCGCCCTTGTCCCGTGTAACGTAGTGTCAACGCAACGCGTTTTCTTCTTCCTCAATGAAGTAAATACAACAAAAACTTATTCCCTTTGTCCCCTCTGTAGACAGTAGTGTACTTGTACGCTGAAGTAATAACATACGCAGAGCGTGACGTACCTTTGATCATGGGCCACATGCTCTTCTTGTAGTGCACATGTCCGTATAGTGACAGGTCCGTGAGCGACTCCGTCACCCTCTGTAGACAGTAGTGTACTTGTACGCTGAAGTAGTAACATAGGCAGAGCGTGACGTACCTTTGATCATGGGCCACATGCTCTTCTTGTAGTGCACATGTCCGTATAGTGACAGGTCCGTGAGCGACTCCGTCACCCTCTGTAGACAGTAGTGTACTTGTACGCTGAAGTAGTAACATAGGCAGAGCGTGACGTACCTTTGATCATGGGCCACATGCTCTTCTTGTAGTGCACATGTCCGTATAGTGACAGGTCCGTGAGCGACTCCGTCACCCTCTGTAGACAGTAGTGTACTTGTACGCTGAAGTAGTAACATAGGCAGAGCGTGACGTACCTTTGATCATGGGCCACATGCTCTTCTTGTAGTGCACATGTCCGTATAGTGACAGGTCCGTGAGCGACTCCGTCACCCTCTGTAGACAGTAGTGTACTTGTACGCTGAAGTAGTAACATAGGCAGAGCGTGACGTACCTTTGATCATGGGCCACATGCTCTTCTTGTAGTGCACATGTCCGTATAGTGACAGGTCCGTGAGCGACTCCGTCACCCTCTGTAGACAGTAGTGTACTTGTACGCTGAAGTAGTAACATAGGCAGAGCGTGACGTACCTTTGATCATGGGCCACATGCTCTTCTTGTAGTGCACATGTCCGTATAGTGACAGGTCCGTGAGCGACTCCGTCACCCTCTGTAGACAGTAGTGTACTTGTACGCTGAAGTAGTAACATAGGCAGAGCGTGACGTACCTTTGATCATGGGCCACATGCTCTTCTTGTAGTGCACATGTCCGTATAGTGACAGGTCCGTGAGCGACTCCGTCACCCTCTGTAGACAGTAGTGTACTTGTACGCTGAAGTAGTAACATAGGCAGAGCGTGACGTACCTTTGATCATGGGCCACATGCTCTTCTTGTAGTGCACATGTCCGTATAGTGACAGGTCCGTGAGCGACTCCGTCACCCTCTGTAGACAGTAGTGTACTTGTACGCTGAAGTAGTAACATAGGCAGAGCGTGACGTACCTTTGATCATGGGCCACATGCTCTTCTTGTAGTGCACATGTCCGTATAGTGACAGGTCCGTGAGCGACTCCGTCACCCTCTGTAGACAGTAGTGTACTTGTACGCTGAAGTAGTAACATAGGCAGAGCGTGACGTACCTTTGATCATGGGCCACATGCTCTTCTTGTAGTGCACATGTCCGTATAGTGACAGGTCCGTGAGCGACTCCGTCACCCTCTGTAGACAGTAGTGTACTTGTACGCTGAAGTAGTAACATACGCAGAGCGTGACGTACCTTTGATCATGGGCCACATACTCTTCTTGTAGTGCACATGTCCGTATAGTGACAGGTCCGTGAGCGACTCCGTCACCCTCTGTAGACAGTAGTGTACTTGTACGCTGAAGTAGTAACATAGGCAGAGCGTGACGTACCTTTGATCATGGGCCACATGCTCTTCTTGTAGTGCACATGTCCGTATAGTGACAGGTCCGTGAGCGACTCCGTCACCCTCAGTAGACAGTAGTGTACTTGTACGCTGAAGTAGTAACATACGCAGAGCGTGACGTACCTTTGATCATGGGCCACATGCTCTTCTTGTAGTGCACATGTCCGTATAGTGACAGGTCCGTGAGCGACTCCGTCACCCTCTGTAGACAGTAGTGTACTTGTACGCTGAAGTAGTAACATAGGCAGAGCGTGACGTACCTTTGATCATGGGCCACATGCTCTTCTTGTAGTGCACATGTCCGTATAGTGACAGGTCCGTGAGCGACTCCGTCACCCTCTGTAGACAGTAGTGTACTTGTACGCTGAAGTAGTAACAAACGCAGAGCGTGACGTACCTTTGATCATGGGCCACATGCTCTTCTTGTAGTGCACATGTCCGTATAGTGACAGGTCCGTGAGCGACTCTGTCACCCTCTGTAGACAGTAGTGTACTTGTACGCTGAAGTAGTAACAAACGCAGAGCGTGACGTACCTTTGATCATGGGCCACATGCTCTTCTTGTAGTGCACATGTCCGTATAGTGACAGGTCCGTGAGCGACTCTGTCACCCTCTGTAGACAGTAGTGTACTTGTACGCTGAAGTAGTCTGCGTAGGGAATGCCTGCGTTCTCACTTGTTGAGTCGATCGAGTACAGGACGCCGGGTTTCGAACATTTGTTCATTACCTGCAAGTAAAATGTACCTATAATTCTGTATACTAAAAAAACATAAATAGAAGTCTTTCTGCGTTTATCCTCGTGTCAATCTCAAAAATAAACAAATATCATTGGGCAGACACGTGACTTCGACGACGTATCTTCTATCTATGTCAATATGTTTCTTCATGTAGTACATACCTGCGTCTCTGTGACCTGCACCTCCTTGGGCCCGATGGGTCCGGACGTGAGCCCGAGCGTGTAGCTGATCTGACGGCATTTGAGACCACCTTGTGCTTGCCACGGCGCCTAGACAACACAACACAATCAAAAGTCACTGACAAAATTAAGTTCTCTTAATAGGGTATTTTGCGCAATATAAGAAAAATCTATAAATATAGTTCATAATTATTATTTTTTCTTTTTTTATCGTCTGTAGGCTTTCGCTTGACCACTATCTCACCTGATGGTAAGCGATGATGTGGTCGACGGAGAAGCACGCTTGCCTAGAAAAAACCTATTCACTCTTGACTTAAAGACCCTAGATTGTAGCTATCGGGAAACACACAACGAAACGTTTTGTGCGTATGGGTGGAATATCCACCATGACGCATCACCGTACGTCTGGTAGTCCGATGATGGAACGGGCTGGGCGGAATTAGAACATGCAATTCCATAGCACACTCCCCGAAATTAATCCGGTAAAAAACCGACAAGCTGGCAACTCGGCGACGATGTTCAAGCTTTGACTTGACCAGTGCCTCATTGCGGATGAGTCTCTTGGTCCGCTTTTCGGTCGACTCTAGTGCATCAAGCTGGTATTTGGCAGATCCGTCCCAGAGATGAGAACAGTACTCCATGCATGATCGAACCTGCGCTTGATACAAGTTGAGCAGCTATTCCGGCGTGAAGTACCTTCGCAAGGATCCCCAACTTTTTGGCAGCCAGCTGAGCCGTTGTCTCAATGTAATACTTGACCAGACTGGCATAGCCCTATTCGGAGACTGCCTGCAAGGACAGGTTCAAATGCTCCACCATGGGTTCGCTGAGAGACCGGATCTGCAGCCCGGTAGCCCGTGCTTTGGACAAGTATCTCTCAACAACAGTGTTGTCGTCTGCATACCCAAAGGTTTTAGCAGATCGTTTAAGTGCAACAAGAATAATGTTGCTGAGAGTACCGACCCCTGAGGGACCCCGGCATTAATATCCAATTGGCCCGACGAGCAGCCATCGATAACTACTCGAATGGACCGATCTCTCAGGAAGTCTGCAATCCAATCACACAGACCACCGGGCAGACCGAATGAAGGAAGCTTACCAATAAGGCTTTCGTGCCAGACCCTATAGGAAGCCTTCGAGAGAAATAAAGGAGAATGACCAAAAGTGGTACCAAAAAGTCTCACGCATCAAGACCAAAATTTTATAGTAATTAGTTTCATCATTTTTTACGACATTACACATCGGGGATTTGATTTTTGAATAGGGAATTTAATTTTGAGTATAAAAGTATGGTATTGACTATTGTTTTACTCCATATAAATGACGGTCCGTTTTACATGATATTATTATAATTTACATAACCTTGATTTTTGAAAGTGTCATCGATCACTGTAAAAAAATAATATATTAGTCGATTCTACATTAATAAAAAAAAAACTAGTATAGAATAGAATCTTTATTTAAAAGATTATCATTATTTTATCTATGGTTAATAGGCCGTTCACAGCCGGTCATAAAGATGTAGAATGCAATAAAATCGATTTTTGATGAAAAGACTAACCAGTAATCGTTTCTTTTGTGTGATAAATATCTATCACGTCCATGTATAACATTTCTATATAAATTACGTCGTTGGTAGCGTTGAATAAAATAGACCTAGATTTTAGGTTATTTTCAATTTTGTAATATAATTCCGAAACCCGGGTTTTGTTTTCATAAATAACTTTTGTAGGAGTTAACATAATCAGTGTAGTCTATAAAAAACAAAGATTGATTTTGATGCATCATGGTACGGGATTCCATACATCCATGAGCATTCTCCTTTTAAAATTCAATTCAAAGTTTTCAGTTATTTTTTATGTAGCCGCCATGTTATTACGTCATACGGATGTGCAAACTAAAGTGTTCATTTCAGTGTCTGTTTATTTTAACAAAAAAAAAAAAACGGACTTCCAAAACAAAACACTACAAAGCGAAAAATAACTTTCTTTCCGGCAGATGTCAAAAACGAAAAAAGAAATAGGTACCAACGACACCGACTTTATTCAATGACCAACACTGTCTAGAAGACAGAAATTACACAAACTTTGTTCATTATTGCTAGCGGTTAGCCTGTACAGATTCGAACTAGACTCGAGCCAGTAGCTGACAATGCAGTTAGATATCAATAACAATCCTATCAGACTACGGCAGGCGAGACAAAAAGTGATTATAGGATTCAGTTTTGCGAAATTAAATCATTCAACACGAAAGCTGCTTGAAACTAGCTTTAGATTAAATTTTGTATTAGGAATAGTTACCTGAACATAATCTGTGGTCCCCCTGGCTGCTAGCAGTTCGAGGTTGAACTTGGAGTTGGTGAAGATCATGGTGAACATCTGGTCGATATTGAAGTGGAACTCTTGGCGGAGGAGTAGCTTCCCGTCGTGCAGCGCCGTGCATTTCTCCACGTCACCGCCACTGACAGATAAATAACCAGATAAGTTTTGATTGACTTAAAAAATGGCCAGTTGAGATAATAATTTTCAACTAAGAATGTTTGATGTAGAATATGTAGATAATCCAACGAATTGATAATCTGTTTCATAATAGTAGTTTATGCAATGGTCATATAATAGGGGTTGTTAAAACACGAGCGTGGGTTTATCACATGAGGAGAAGCCAAATGTGATAATAATAACACGCGAGTGTTTTAATACCTAATTATATGCCATTGCATGCACTATTTATCTTCACTCATACATTTGAAATAAAACAAAAGTGGTAACGGAAAGAAATATGTGGCATGGCGGGATATTTAGAATATCATTGCGCATGACTGCGCAGCGCGTTTCTCTATAGACAATGACACTACTTTTCTACATCAAGTCAATGGCCCATAAGCGCAAATAAATTAAAAAGTAAAAGTGTGCTATAAAAATTAAAAAGTTATTTTATGATGCAGTTGTTCGAAAATCGAAGGAAAATGTTGCACTGTTATGGATTTTACAATGCATGTCCTCGAAAAGAGCGTTTTCCAAGTAGCCAAACTGTGCGGAAAGTGTCACTTTTTTAACTAGTGCTTTTTACTTTACTGTATTTTTTTAATTTTTAACTCCAACGTCAGCGTCGGGCTAGAGTCTTTATTATTCGGCATAGAGTTTTTATTATTTGAGAAAAGTTTTACAAATTAGTTAAGTACAGATTATCATTCATATAAAAAGGTAAAATAAAACTAATACTTCATTAAAGGCGTTTTTAATTACTCTAGATTTAGATTTTGATCAAAAAATTAATTTTAAATATTCATTAAATATGTTTGGCAGAACGTATATTTTGCTCGTGCCTTTTTGCGTTACGACGTGACAGCTATTTGAACATGCGCAGTAGATATGCCCGAGGAACTATTAGTTAATCTGTGGATATGCAGAGCGCGCTCGAATAAGCCCGCCATTTCATTAATTTCTTGCTTGGTTCAGATATATTTTTTTATTTCCTCGCACAGTGCATAGTTAAATGTTGTATGATACACGTACGTAAGAACGTAAGATGATGCCCGACTCGTGTCGATTTATGCACTCACTCGCTTCGCTCGCTCGTGATTTATGCAAAATGACACTCATCGGAAATCACCTACCTTCCGCACTTGTAGCATAAATAACTATTTGGAAACACCTAAGTTTTTTAGTATTTCTTATACATAATAGGACGCACAGGACCGATCGATGTCGATGTGGCGACACTAGGGGGAGGCTTATGTCCAGCAGTGGACGTCTTTCAGCTGAAATGATGATGAAGATAGGTAATGGGAATTATTTGTAAAAAAATCTGAGCTATTTAACAGTTGGTTAACGGCTGAGATTTTCATAAATACACCCTGTATGTGTTTATATAATTTATCACTTGGAGCGTCCTGGAACTGACACAAAGTATCGGCGCTAGATGGACCGGCGAAGTTAAAATACATAATACAGACTAAATCCAAACAAACATTCATCCAATATAAGTTTTTAAGCTGACATGGTCACAATCATTAAAGATTAAAATTAATTAATTTATTTAAGTAATTAATTTTTTTTTTTTTTTTTTTTTTTTTTTTTTTTTTTTTAATTTCATTAGAGATTAAAGTTCTGGTAGTAGCGGCATCGTGCGTGAAAAACGAGTGAGGAAGAGGGTAGACAGATATGTCAGCTCGTAAATATCACCCACCCGCAAAGACTTTAGTTCTCGTGATCATGGCGCTTGTAACGGTGCCGAAATATCGAGCTCTCAATCAAAATCAAAATATACATGGTAAATATCCCGAAACAAATATTAATTCTAAACATCCATCCATCCATCCATCCAAACTTTCGCATTTATAAGTTTGGATGGATGTATGTCACTGAATGTTTGTTACTCAATCACGCTAAAACAGCTGAACGGATCTGGATGAAATTTGGCACAGTGATAGATTATAGTCTCGAATATGCTACTTTTCAGCCCGGTATAATGTTCCCTTGGGATAAGAAAACACTTTTCAAGCGGGCGAAGCCCCTGGCAGAAGCTAGTATTATCTATACTAATAATAATCTATACTAATATTATAAAGAGGAAAGATTTTTTTGTTTGTTTGTTTGTTTGTACCGAATAGGCTCCGAAACTACTGGACCGATTTAAAAAATTCTTTCACTCCTAGAAAGCTACGTTATTCCTGAGTAACATAGGCTATTTTTTTATCCCGAAAACGGGTCCTGTGGGGTGGTCCA
The DNA here is from genome assembly GCA_945859665.1 of Anorthoa munda. NCBI lineage: Eukaryota > Metazoa > Arthropoda > Insecta > Lepidoptera > Noctuidae > Anorthoa > Anorthoa munda. The sequence continues at coordinate 28,488,494 of OX243911.1, read as the reverse complement.
CGGGAGCGAAGCCGCGGGCAACAGCTAGTATAATATATATAGATAAGAAGTAGTATGTACGTACTTGTGCGGCTTGTCGGGCTCGCTATCACTGGTGTCGGACATGTCTGTGGGCAGCGTGTCTCCGGCCTCCTCCTCGCGGTACTCCGCATCACCGTTCGTCACTGTGAATAAAGCAACCTTAACTTTAGATCTATGGAGCGAACACCTATTATTGAAGTTGTGTAAAATAGCATTTCATACGATAAATAACCTTAGTCCTGTGAGCTCAAATATGCACTATAACTTCCTTCTTCGTTCTTCTTCTTAAAATTATCCTTATTCGTTCATATTAAATGAACGAAAAAGGGTAATTTATTCATGAAACGGAACTGTACTTAGCTTGAGGCTAATAATAAAAGTAATAAATTATCTGTGGATTGAGAAAAGCCGTTGTACAGATCTCAGCCAGTATACTAAATACATGGTAGTTCTATGAGTTCTATGTAATGTTGTTATTTGTTGGAATGGCACAACATTCACATATTTTACTTTATGTGGACTTCTAAAACCGTGTGCCAAATTTCATAAGTGTATGTATGTTTGTCTAAGCATTTCTCCGAATATAGTAATCGGTATATGATCAGTCTTTTTATTAGATTAGGTATCTCTCAACTTAGGGAATACTACAAGTTTCATCAAAATCGGTTCGGCAGTTGTCAAGATATAGAGATCAAGATATCCTTAACGACAAATAGTTCGAATCAGTAAATTGAGTTATTATGGGTATTTTGTCTTTCGGTACCTTTCGATCTAGCTTATTTCTTAGTGATGGCGTACCGAAACTAAAAAGCAAAAGTTTTTATTATAATTACCAGGCACATCCAGTGTAGCCATTTCACTGGAGTCAACATATTCCCAGTCATATATTTCACACACCACAAACTCCTCATCCGAATAATCTATGATTAAAGAATCCTCCATTTTTAATGCACTTTTATTGTTTATTGACAGAAAATGCATTCTACGTTGGTCACTAAATATTAATGAGTAAAGGCAAACGTTCAATCATCGTTTTTCCAAGTGAAACACTCTGTGTAATTATATCACAATAAATAAATATTTATTTTATCAATTTCAAGCTATAATATACTTCCATAATTTCTTGGTATCGTGTTCATTATCATTTTCTTCAACTTTGCACTTATGTCGACTAACACTCAAAGTACACAATGTTTTAACTGTGATCACAACAATACTTTAACAGTCATAATTTGATCCCACGACCTATTAATACCAAGTTATCCTTAGTTTATTTATTAGATAATTCGATAATAAGACGCACCACAATATTATATATTAAGGACTAATACATCTTTATCCTAATATTAGTTAATGTGCACTCATAAGCACTAGTGAACCACTTTTCTATGCATTTCCTCAGAGTACTTAACGCACAACAACGCAATAAGGATGAACATCTAAAGAGTTGTTTGAAAAGTTTATAAACTGCTCATTCCTAAACCAATTAGAAAAAAGTTTCAATTGAAAAAAAAACCATTGTTTGTAAATAATATTATTCTGAATTCACACACTATCTGAGCACTTTAAATTTTTATACACAACACATTATTATAAAATTCTATAACGTCGTAGTTAATACTTAAATCTTTATTACTACGAGTATTAAAACAATTAATGAGATTCTTCATTGTATGAAGAACAAACGCGAACACATTCGAGACGACGAACAGCTAACAATCCTATCCTTCTTTAAATACAAACAATCCTATGTTAAGCGATACGAATGTACCCACTAGTATAATAATATTTACAGTCAAGCAAGTTGATTCATAACCCATTCGGGCGATAATTCGTTTGAAAACTTCAAAGCATTTAAGTTTTCTTGCTATACTACTAAAGGTGCACTTATGACGTTTTATATAATATAAAATACTGTGTCAATGCGGCAGGTCATGCAATTTTTTTTTTTGAATATTGTGATCATTATATTCGATGTTTTATTTAATAAAAATTACTTTTTTTGGTAAAGTAGAAATTATGTTTTGAATTTGGATTCTTTTGCTAAAGAAGTATTTTTTCTAAAGAAATGTAAATTTAAGCAAAATTCGACCTAGTTGTTTTAGAATGTATACAGTAAAACCCGCTTATGATGGGTCATAAATTAATCCGTACCGTATATGTATAATAACATTTATTTGGTTCATTAGGGGTTATAGCAATCAATGCCAAGGGAAATATGGTTATTATATAGTACATTACTGCAGCGGCCAGCAAAAGAGGCTTTGATGGACGAACGCCGAGGCACACATACGTAAGTCCATCAATGCCTAGTTGTGGCCAAGGCTTGTATAGTACTTTTCTCAAATAATGCACGGAAATTAAAACTGAGTATAATAATTATTCACAACGTCGCAGTAGCTATTTTTGTGTCAATATTGAAAGTGAAGATAGCATTGTATAACTGTCTCTTTCACTCGCTTCCGTTTGTCTCATCATCCTATCTCGCTTACACTATGCAGTTGAAATGTTTCTTGCGCAATAGTTGACATAACCAACTTCAGAGACACAAAGAACCGCTGTGAATATTATCTAGTCCTAGAATATCTAGTACCTAAAACCACTAGAACCCATTTTGTCAAAATCAATGACGAACAACAATAATTGTTCTCGCGTTAGTGTTCTTTTGTTTTTTTTTTTCAATACACAGCTTTCTATTTGCAAGCTAGTTCGAAATTTAAATAAAACCTTCGATAAGTTACCTCCTTGGTTGCCATGTTTTGAAGTAAAAGATCGTTCCATTTTTAAATAACACGACAGATATGAGTTTACTATGTAATTTATTTGGCCGCTAGACACGACAGATATGGATTTTCATACAACTTTTGCCGGCCGCTGCTCGCATGTATTTTGCCAGTACTGCAATTTCGATTTATCTCGAAGAAGGTTGTCAAAATAATGCTCAAATTTCCAAGCATGTTTGAGAAAAAATTATTTCTTTAATATTTTGTACAGTTTTGTTTGTTAACATTAATAATGTTTACGATTTTATTTTTAGTGTGATTGTTGTCTGAATAGTTCGATATAATTATCGTTTTTTTTTTAGTAAATAATTATGTTAGATTCGTTAGTGACTACAGTTTGTTACTGAGTACATAGGTAGAATACAAACATTTTCTTAATGCCCCTCGGCAAACTTCGTGTTCTTCGTCAGTCGTCGGCTTTCTATCAGTTGCCTTTTGCACTTGGTACAGACCGGACGCTCTCAATCAACTTGGAAGTTTATAGAGTTGTGAATACTCTTTTAACAAAGTAATTTATTTTATAAATTAATTTATTTAAAAAATGGGAGGAAAGCTGCTATTTTTACAGCTCTATATATTTCACAAACAAAACAACAATGAAGCACTTAGTTCTGAATTAATATTATTATACACGATAAATCTAATAATTGATGGACATGGCAATTAGCATTCGTTTGTATTCGGAAATGCGATGATTGCCGAGACATTAAGAATAGTTGTACTGTAGGTACTGTAGATGTTTTGGGACTATTTATATTATTTGTCAGACCCAGTTTAGTATTTAAAGTTTTGTTTTTTTTAACTGTGCTCTTGTTCTAGTAGCGGGGATTTACGTAAGTGTTCCTTCAAGAGAGTAAATTGTTGTGAATCTACGCATACGTTCGGTTCGAACGATTTTATAACTGTTAATTTTGGCGATAAGGAACCGTAAACCATAAATCAGGAGTCAGGATTCTTGACTTGGATAACTTCTACTGTGGAACGAGAATGAAGAACGAGTGATATGATTTAAAATCCGGACTGGGATAAATTAAGTTGTGATTGTAGCGATTACGGATATTTGAGGTTGTGGATAAAATTTTAGGAAGTTTGCTACCACACATCGGGTCCCATGATGTCGGGGGACCCCCGTCGCATTGATGCGGCTGATACCGCGGTAGCTATGCCCCTGTATAAGATTGCCACTATACCTGCATACTGACCAAGTGGCGGCGAGGAGTCGCGCGCTCGGGCGGAGTGGCGCGCGCTGCGGGGCTCGTCGGCGCCACCGCGGCCTTCCATGCACGACGCATCCACCAAGTCCTGGCGAAGATACATCAAGGTCAACAACACTATTGAGTATATATGCTAATAGGATAGCAACATCAGCAGGGCCGACCCCAAGTAAATAAGGTCCCGACAGAAGAAGAAGAGTAGCATCAGCTAATAAACATTTGGGGGTAGGTGGGACAGGGTGTAAAGTCCCACCTACCCCCAAACTGGTTGCGTGTTCAAATCACGTCGGGGTCACCAGTTTAGAGGTAGGTGGAACGGTTGATGTCGGACTGTTGTATGTGTTCAAATCGCGCCGAAAACTTTACTTGCGCGATGCAGGATTTGTGTGACGTCATGTCATTAGTTTTTGTAAGTGGCGGCGTCGGTGCCGCTACAAACATTATGAACCGTTTAACAACGTGTTTCGTAGTATTCCTCAAAGCGTTAGGTAGAGATAAACATCCCCAGTTATGTTTAAGGCTCTAGAGTCTCTAGACAGTCGGTCTGCATTTCAACTGCAAATTTGCAGTTTATATAAAAGATTGGCTTTAGTTCTTTAATAATTACAACATCTGTACCTTACCTACCTATGTTCAACAAATAAATATATTTGTATTTGAATGTAGTTTATCTGACATACATAACACATCTGAACAACTGCATCCAAATTGCTAACCGACGGCGCAGTCCACTCAAATGAAGTCCGTCTGTCTAGAGCCAAAGATGTCACATTTAATAGCTTATCAACCGGATATCCAGACTCCAGGGAGTACTGAGAAATTCCACAAAGAAAAACCCATTGTCCTTTCGTCCGACCTGGGAATCGAAGAAGACAACATGCACAGCAGTACCAGTACTATTACAGCAATGAGATAAGTCTTGTGGCATACACTACACTGTATAAAAAAGTTAAAGAAAAAAAAAAACAATAAACCCGACTGCTTAAAAAGCGAACTGAAAAGAAGTAAACAAGAAGAAAATCATATTATGCAGTCGGAGGATACATGTTCGCGAGCTGGCTGACCAAATCCAGATTTATCCTCCGACTGCATAATATGATTTTCTTCTTGTTTACTTCTTTTTAGTTCGCTTTTTAAGCAGTCGGGTTTATTGTTTTTTTTAATTAACTTTTTTTATTTATATATTTTTAGTTATTTTTTTTTGAATTAGGTTGGTACATTTAAAGAGTTTTAAGGGGTGATTTCAAAAATATATTACACATTAGTGTATTAGTTATTTTGAAACCCCACACGACTGGTTTGGAAGAAAAAAAATATTGGGTGCCCCACAATATGGCGCCCAAAATCCGGCATTTTTTTATTTTCCAATTTTAATGTAGCTAGTGACACTCGCACGGTTAAGACGAACCGATTGACGTAAGAATCATCAAAATCGGCCTACGCGTTTGGTCTCTAGAACGCCACATAGGAACAAACATACATACATACTTACATACATACATACATAGACTGATAAACACATTACCCTCCTTCGGCAGTCGGGTAAAAACTAATAACTCATAGTTCATGTTGCATGCAGTTACACACGAAATTGACCACAACCTTTTGACACAAAAAAGCACCCTTATTGCAAAAAAAATACTGAATCATCATCATCAGCCTTTTAATGTTCCCACTGCTGAGACACAGGCCTCCTCTCTGTCAGAGGGCATGGGCCGTAATCCACCACGCGGGCTCAGTGCGGGTTGGTGGATGTCACATATCTTCGTATTTTTGGTTCTAGGACATGCCGGTTTCCTGCCGATGTTTGCCTTCACCGTATTGAGAGCAGTGGTGATGAAATATTTTACACAAAATAAAGCGCCCGCTTGATTTCGAACCCACGACCTACAACTTGTATGTCGCGGCCGTTACCACTGGGCCAGCACTGCTCTAAAAACACTGAATGAATCCCTTTAAATTGAATAATTTAAACATTCAGAAATAAATCTTTTTTTAGTGACAAAATATGTTACACCTTTTTTTTTTGGGTCAACCCCACCGCACTATTCCCAAACCACTGCAACTCCTGAAAGCCAGAATCAACAGTGGCGACCAACAGAAAAGCGCCGAGGCAATGAAGCTCGACGAAGTCCCGGATAATGAATTTGACTGTCTTGGATCCCATAACGAAATTAATCAGAAAAGAATAAAGGAGGAGGGGATGTGTTACACTTACGGAATCAGGGTGCAGGATATGTAATTGCATTTAGATCTTTTAGAAAATAGAAATAGAAAAACTTTGATTTCGGATGCAAAAATCCATTCTTTTAGTAATGTTTCTGGTTTTAGTCACGTAATTTTCCGAACTTGCCCGACTCATTTAAAATTCGAACAGAGCTCTATTTCCAGAGCTCATCACGTGGCAATATCGCGATTCGAACTGCATAGTACTATATAGCAGAATCGCCTACATACATATATACACTATGAGAAATACGTATATTTAACTAAGTATGTATATTTCACTGAAGATGTATAAATAGCTGTTAGCTGTGTTAAAATAATAGTAAATTATGATCCTTTGTTACCAAATTGCCATAAATAAACTGATATACCTACAAACAAAAATATTCATAAGTTAAATATTGATTGGTTATTGTGTTTAGCTTCTGCCAGCGGCTTCGCCCGTGTGCAAATTGTATTAAGGTAACATACTCGTATTTTCTGGATATATGTATCCTTTGCCTAATGCAGGTCATGGTTTAACCGGGTGCCAAGTTTCATCCAAATCTGTTCAGTCGTTAAGGTAGACAGATAGGCAGACAGAGTTACTTTCACATTTTTAATATTAGTTTAGAAAATTTGGATTTAAGTTTGTAGGATGGTCCACAAAAAAAATGGTAGGTTTCAAAATATCGTGTGACGAATATTCTTTACAGGTGTATTTTATTATCTAATAATACTAATCTTTGTAATCTCTTTGTTTATCACTGAACCTATTATTCAATAATCACGGCAGCAAACTTAGCGTAGGTAGGTACTCATTAAAAACATAGCGATATGTCCATACGAGTACCTGACATGCCAATAGGCTCGCTTTTATAATATGGAACTTACAGCATCATCATCAGCCAAGCCTTTTGTCAACTAGGTATGTTGGGGTTCGGTTTCTAATCTTATCTGGATGCAGTTGAGTACCAATATTTTGACATGACGCGTCACTGGATAGCAGGAAACGTGTTATAACGTGGGATTTACAACAATACAGGCGCACACGGGGGGTGGGTGCAACGGAGGCAATTGCCCCTACCAGGGGGGTGTCACTCCGCAGTTTAGGTACGATCGGCCGGCGGTACCTTGCAGAGGGAATAACGCATTAGGTTGCCGCTTACCGCTCGGCTCGCACGTTAGCCACGTTATTTATATTATGCAGCAAATAACGATGACTTCTAAACGTACTTCTAAGGCCTTTAAAAGATATTGTTGTGTTTACGGGTGTTTAAATAAAGCAAAGAACAATGAATCGATATTAAGTTTTTTTAAAGTACCGAAAGATTTTGAAAGGTAAGCTTTTTTGTTGTACCTATTTAAATCATTACATAAAAACTATCGGTAGTAGGTGCATAATGTGTACGAGTTTTGTATAAAATTTAAGCATTTTGGTGTTCCTAAAAGAATGAATAGGTGTGTGAAATACCTAAATAGGTACCCACCTACTTAGATATTTTAGATTTTCGTGTTCACAAATATAATTTGATTTCTTTTTTTATTGAATGGTTACTGTTTTGTTAACATAAAAATAAACGCTTTAGATCCAGTATAAAATAAATTATAATTGCCTAAGTAGTTACCTACTTAGCCTATGAATTTACCAATAGCCTGAGTAAGTGTACGCACTTGTTAAAGTTAACGTTTGTATATAAAACTAGGTACTTACTTATACCTAACGAACTAACAAAAAATATTTCGTAAGAGTTCTTCAAGCCAACTTTAAATAAACTAACAAAAAATATCACTAAAGAGTAAACAAAGAGGTAGGTACCTATACTCAATTTGAAATAACATTAGACGTCTTTACAACTCGTTTTACAGCCCGTTCAACCGATTTTGTGTTCTATCTCGTACACATAAGGATGATATAAAAAGCACAAATCTGTTACCAAAACCAACTGTTTACTACAGCTTCCATTTGTCGTATCACCAACGCAATAGAAGTCAAAATCGATTGACCGGGCTGTAAAATGGGCTTATTTAAATGTCTAATGTAAATGAAGTTTAGGTAACCTAGTTTTCATTTGTTAAATACCAAACAAAATGACGGTCTATAATATTCATTGTCTATCTACCTACTTGACCGTGTAATCATAGGCATTAAACATAAGAAAGATTACGTGGTTAAGTAGGTAGATAGTGGATGTAAGCGAAAGCGGCAAGTCGACAACCCTTACGAGCCGAGTCAAACCGCGCCAGACAGCGACGGAGATACGCGTTAGAAGAGAACGGCAACGTTTAGGTGAATATCACGTTAGGCACTGAGCGCTTATGCGAGCTGAATTGCACTTTGTTGCTAACTAGCAGGAGTCTCTATTTCAATGAATTGTTGCACGAAGTGAGTCTTCTGTACTTGTACTATTATTTATTCTGTGCCCCTACCTGAGCCTAACAGAAAATCTATCTAGATCCGAGGCGGGGTGCAAAAATTTTCGAGCTCGCTTCGCTCGTTCTCGCAACAAACATTCTCTGCATCCTTATGCTTTTGAAGAATGGTCAGAACCTGAGCTATATCATCTATCTATGAAGTCTTCAAATTTTCGTAACACTCAGTGTTTTAAAACCACAGTGGTTATCAAGCTTAAATTTCATCAAAAAATCTTCTATTCTATTCAAAACCAAGGTTATTAATACGATCCGAAATGCGGGCACAGCATTTTTTTCATGAATTTCCTCCTCGAGAGCTATTTGCCTCCTCCTGAGCTAAATTCTGGATCCGCACCTGCAACTAAATTAGCGTAATGTGGATGCCCACTACAAGAATAGGCGCGAAGTTATGGTTTAAATCCCTCTGTTTATTGTGATCATACCGATCAGTTGTTTCCGATTCGCTAATTGCACCTGTTACAGTTATTACGTAGCTAATCATTATGGTTAATTATCACTATGGAAGGTCAGTGTCTATCCGTTGTGATAGGTAGCTTTATTTCCTGACCGTATTTTGACGTATGTAACAATTGAAATAACTGAAAATAAGCATCAGGAATTTGCCTGCAGTATGCCAGAGCCTGGACTTGTGCTCGGTATAGGGCAACGGGTAGGCTCGTCCACGATTGTATGGAACTTAACAAAACTGAAAAAAAAGTAGGTACAGATACTATAGTTATGTATATCACTGTACTACACCTCAGGCTAACCCTTTGGGGGCGTAATGTTATGCGGTATGGACTCTAGCTAGATGAATTTCTATTCTCGAAATCACAATCCTAAATGCATAAAACAGGAGGATCATTTGTACAAGTTGTAAAAAATTTGTCTATATATTTCTTTGTTTGTTATGAATATTGATTTGAAAATGCAACCGGATTATTTAAGATTTATAGTTTTTTTTTTATATATTGGCTGATTGGATGATGACTTAGAACACAGACCTGAAACATTTTCAAGATAAAGCTGTCAAGGAATAATTATTTTCAACACTCCTGAAATGTAGTTTCCTTAAATATATATTTCGACATCCTAAGTATCGAACTGTAACGTTTTGATATAGTTTCCACAGTGGACCCTGTTAAAGATTCATCCGTCAGTTTTTAACATTATTTTAGTTAGAGTATCTGACGTATGATGGATTTTACTATACTATAAACTGTATCTCCTATCAACCGTATCTTTTGATTTGAAGTGGGCTTTAATCATGATATTTACTTTTATACTGAATGTCATTCTAGCATGGAAGTTAAAAGTTCATTTAATTAAAGGAAACTAATATCACCTGGGCGTAGCTGGCATTCTCACCAGATTTTATATGGAGCAACTGCCTATCTGGCGTACACAACCTAGGCCTAGTCATTGGCTAAGATGATACCTTAAGGTCCTTTCCCAAAATCATCATCATCAGCCTTTTAATGTTCCCACTGCTGGAGCACAGGCCTCCTCTCTGTGAGAGGGAATGGGCCGTAATCCACCACGCGGGCCCAGTGCGGGTTGGTGAATGTCACATGTCTTCGAATTTTTGGTTCTAGGACATGCCGGTTTCCTCACAATGCAATGTTTGCTTTCACCGCAGTGGTGATAAAATAATTTACAAAAAGTAGAGCGCCGGACTGGGTTCGAACCCAAAAAATGACTGTTTTGATATAAAACACCTTACTAAGTCTGAATATTACATATTTTTTATAGAAAAGGTTGTTTTTATATACTCTAAATAAATAAAACTCACTTTTTTCTTGGACCTGCCGGGAACCCTCATGGCCGTAACTCCGTAAGCAATGGGCACGTGTTGTTATCACGCTATCACTTATCGACTGATACTGACAATGGCTTCATTACCGATTGATTTTTTCGGTATTTCTAAAGTTATCGCTTCTTATCTATACCTATGCCACTTTAAAAGGTAAACAGGCTTTAGAATTTTAAACCTCAATTCTTGTTACATAAGGTTTAGTTTTCGTTACAATTATTTCTGTACTAATGACGTTTTTTATACTTTTTGCCATTCTAAAATTAGCTTTGTCCTTATGTACTTAAAGTTGACATTTGTTTAAGTCGCAATAATATTGTATTTTTTATTGTAACAGTGGATTTTGGTGCACAGGTGTTCAGATTATCGTTTACGCGATTATTGTGTTTATTCGCAGCGTGTGAGTCAGTTTGTTTTATCTTAGAGGCGTAGTAAAATATTGATGATTAAAGCAAGTTACCATTTCGTAAACAACTATTACACCTATCTATTTCATACTAGCCTAAATACATATTACCAATTGATGTTATTTTTGCTTAAACAAATATCAACTTTATTTGAGTTATTTCATTAAGTCGATTTCACAATGGCTAGTTTTAGCTAGGGGATTTAAAAGTAATTTTCCCGTAAGGAAGTAGATATTACTTTGCCCCACACTAGGAATTTCTTCCTGTATCGTGGGTGCGTTTACATTACAAACATTTAAACTCACATACACAAGACACCCAGATTCGGAACAACTATCTGTTGGCCATAAAAATATTTGTTCCGTGCGGGAATAGAACCCGCGACACGGAGCGCAGCAGCCTATCGCTCAATCACTACGCCAACCGTGTCGTTAATATTGTCTATACTCCAGCTATTTAGAAGATAAAATGTTTAATAACAAAGTAAAACAGCATTTTTTTTAGAGCTACGTTTTAATTTTGTAGTTGAGTAGAGACTCAACAACAAAATTCGGTATAGAATTTTGTATCTCTTGTTCATACATCGATTTAACTGAGTGAGTACAGATGAAAGATAGCTCGAGAACGTAAACTATCCAAGGTCATAGGATTAGAAGATTAGATTAGAGCGAACCTAATATGTTCACTCCTGCTGTCAGCTGATTGAGCTGTCAGCGCTTTGTTAGTAAATATTGTAACTTCATGTTGGCAAGAGTATATAAGTATTTGGAAGTTAAATCGTGAACGCAGGGTAGGGTCGCAGTATAAATAGAAGACAAACTCTTCTATTTATAGTTACTGAATCAAAGAATGAATTTATTTAGGACAAACCATATTTAAGTTGTCAACCTGTAAATATACATCACTTCACTTAAGGCGTTTATATGGATGCCGATACTTGTGGCTTGGATACAATGATCAGACGATGGATGATAATCCTGTCCTAGCCATATTATGATGCAATACGAGGGCAGGTTGAATCTACTGTATTGCGTATTATTACGACACATGGAGCAGCAAAAAAAAAATGTGATGATGCTTTATTATTTTTTTAAGCATCATTTTGTACGAATTTGACGTAGCTTGTTCTTAAGGTTAGGTGTAAAGATAATTTTTCACTTTGTGAGAATCGCTTGTTTTTTTAAAGAGAGCCATATTACTTCTGCATAGCTGAATTGTTACTCACTGGGCTTGCAGTTAGTATGCATTTATAACGATCAAACTTCTCAGACGGTTGGCAATTTCGATGCAGTTAAGCAAACCGCAATTTTGCAGCTGGCCGGTAATCCTAATGCAATGAATCTAATTAGACTTAGGAAAGCCATCCCATCCACTAAACGTTTTGGGAATACTTTCATAGTGCTTACAGCTTATAAGTGGAATTCCCTGCTGGAGTTTGTATTTCCTGATAGCTACAACCTGGGAGACTTTAAGTCAAGAGTGAATAGGTTATTTCTAGGCATTCCTGTCTCTTCGTCGACCACATCATCTCTTTTCATTAGGTGAGAAATTGGTCAAACGCAAACCTTACAAAAATAAAAAAAGACCAATATCCACTGCCAGTAGAATATTGCAATCAGGTAGTACATACCGAGTCGGTGTCGATCGGCAGAGGGGGGACGTCGTCGACAGCGTCGCGGCCGTAGCCCTCCTCGTCCGAGTTGAAGCCCAGCTCCTCGCCGTAGCTGCTGTGCACCTGCAAAACAAACATCACGTATTATAAACTAACATTATTTCCTCGGCAGGGTTCTGCAGGGGCTTTTACGGTAAGCTCTCAATCGGATCGGATCTAAATTGGCCGCTGGCAAAGTAGGAGCGATTACAGACCTAACCTGGGTTCGTAATCTCGTGAGCTCCTTAAATTCTGAGTTGAGCTGCACGGTTATTGACAAATGCGTGCACTGACTGGACTTTTTTTGGTTTGTTGAATTAACTTTTTTTTCTTTCCGTTATTCCCGGTTTTGGACGCTTAATTAATATAATTTAAAGTACCGTCGACACTCAAGAGAAAAGAATAATACACAGGCTCACTCAGGCCGATTTAGTGCTCGACTGCGAGCAATTCCAAGCATCAGAAACGAAATTAATATCAGGCGTTTATTTTGTCCTCTAGAAAGTAGGTAACATTTATTTGCCGCTAAGACAATCATTTTGCCGAAATACGGTTTGATTAGCTTCTGCTAGCGTCCGCGCTAAAATTACACACTCCCCGGATAAAAACATGGACTACCAGCGCGCCAAGGTTCATCAAAATACATTCAGTCGTTAAGACGTGAAAAGGTCCCAAACATACAGACTTACTTTCGCGTTTATAATATGTGTGCAATTTATTTACAATGATTTGTTGCTTGTAACAGTATTTTACAATATTAGTAAAACACATAGAATCATTCATTACTAACGTGCTTAGTTACCTCGTATATTGTGTTATATATTATAGATTAATAAACACTTCACAGTCCATTCAACTAAAAAGCGCACTATTACGATAATTATATTATATCAACTAATAATCGTCACTTCAGTACAGGAACTAAATATTAATGTTTTTTGAATTTTCCTTCATTAACTAAACATTTAAACAAATAGGTACTAATTAAAACATCCTGATTTGTGCTGCTTGCCCATAAATCATCACGACACTATCAAATGTTAATCAAAAAGAAATATTTTAAAGCTGATTACACTGGGATATACTGAACACAACCAACAAAAAAAAAATACACGGATTTTCTATGAATGAAATATTTTATCAAGAGCACAAGTGAGATAAAACTAAGAAAAACTATACAAATAACTTATCACTCTAATCAAATATTAACTTTACCGAATATATCTTTTCACAGAAACTCATCTAAATGATAAGAAATCTTCGCTTTGTTTAAATTGCAGTTTCAATAAAAATCATATGATTTTGTCTTGACACTTGTACGAAAATGAGGAATATCGTGCTCGGGCAGAACTCCAAGTGCATTGGCCGTGCTCCAAGCAACGCAGAAAACATATAAATAAACAAAGTTTTATAACAACAATTTAACGTAGGGGTTGGCAATATTCAAGACAACAGTCCGTCAATTAACGCAATCTATGCAAGCCAAGTTACATTCACTGCCTGATCACGAAATTTGCGGCAGTGTTTAATGCAATAGCGTATCAATTCCCTGAGCTAATGCCTCAATATTTTCTCAACAAGTAAATGTAACAACCAAGCCTTAATCCTGAGATTTTCTTTTTCTACGCATACGCACCTGGCCTGGTTGTAGTCGAAATTAATTTCATTTGGATCTAGTTTAACTACAAAAAAAAACTATCCAAAATCAATCTAGGCAATTGATTTTGGTAGATGGCGCTAATATTTTTTTGCCTTTCTCTTAGTTGGTGTCGGTTTTTAGTTTTAGCAGATGCAATCTAAAACATAGAATGTCAAATACTATTTGTCCTCTTAAATCTAGTCATTGGGTTATACGACAAAAAAAATCACATCAAAGATTATAAATTCGCTACATTAATCAGCATTTTTAAGTTAATACCTGCCCCCGGAGTCCCGCGCTCTCCGCACCGCGTCCCGTCTCGCACTGAGGCGTGAGCGACCGACAGAACAGAACCTTGAGTCGCGCACACGCGGCAAGGCGGAGATCTCATCAACTTTATAATGAACAGCCAGAGGACCAAGGCGGAGGAAACTACTGCAAACACTCGCTTCTAACTATGTACTTAGAATTGCCTTGCTCTTCGATTCGGTCGATTTTTTCACAATTAACCATGGGAGTCTTTAAGTCAGGAGTGAATATGTTACATCTAGGCAAGCGTGCTCCATCGTCGACGAAATTAAGTATCTGTTACCATCAAGTGAAATATGAGTAAAGTAGTGGTCAAACACGAGCCCATCTATACTAAAATAGCAGTTACTTTGGAGTTATTTATTTTATCTCTTTGGACATTTTCCTAAATTGTATTTCTTTGTCTTAAATAAGAGCGCATTCATTATTAGAACGGTTTGTCAGCAAAAGTACTTTAGTCTCTTAAATATTAAGTAAAATGAAGACATTTTATTTGAACAGGCTTCTTCTGGGTAAGTTCACTCCATCGTCGACTCTGTCTCTGTCACCTCTGACCCAGACTAGAGTCAAGAGCAAACCCGTCTCAAATAATAAAATAAAAAAAGATTTCTCTCACACACACATATCTACCTACTATGTTTTTAATATGCCATTGTTTTCAACAATAACAGCAAAATATAATTTAAATCGAATATAAACAGTGTTCTTGATATCACTTATCAGTAGTTTTAATGAATGAAATTGGAATGTTTTTGTTTGTCGGACTGGAAGCGGAAAGGTGTAGCCGAAATGCGGTGATCGATATCATTCAGCATAGATCGACATTGGTCGATGACGAGGAACCATTGATTCTTTGTTCGAGCAACCATTTATAATTCCAAATTTAATCATTTAGACGAATTAGATCTACTCAGATCTAGTCATGGGCGTACCCAGGATTTGCTTAGGGGTGGGACAAAAGTAAGGCAACTCGAAATATAGTAGATACTTCAGACACGGACTAAGCTTGTCGGGGATTCAGGGCAGCAAAACGAACCTGTATGCAAATAAGCAAGAGATTTTTTTACAAGTTTTTACACTCTTTTGATAGTTTGTCTTCAACAGGATGACGGGGAGGAGGGCGGGGCCAGGCTGCTCCACCGTGGGTACGCCCATGGATCCAGTTGTTCCTCAACTTAGGGACCAAGGGTTATCCACTAACTGGTTTCTGAAGGTCAGATAGATACATACAGGTATCAGGCATCATCAGCAGGCATCTGGTAAGATAGGAGTTGGAGCCAGGAGCAGCCAAGGGTTCCTGTGCAAACGGGAAGTTGGGAAAGGGCTAGACAGATTATAGCCGATGCTAGCAGACTGGTATTTATTGAGTTTAGTTACACTGGACGATAAAATGCAGTAATTATTGTTCATAGAATATTTATAATAATGTCTGTTATGGCTAGCAAACAGGCACAAAAACAATCTGGGTGTTGGCACTATCTTTGGATATCCGCACCACAGGGAGTAAGCAGATTCGCACCGAAGACTGAGACATGTCTTAAATCCCAGTAATTTTACTAACTAAATCCCCATGTATTAGGTCCTTACCTATGAAATTGGCGTTTTGTCGTACTGGCCACTTTGATCTCAAATATCTCCTCTTTGGTTTGGAATTCCAATTTGAATTTTTTACAGCTATTTACTCATGCTGTTGTGTTTGGAAAACCGTAATTCATTTGTTTTTCCTCCTTTGGTTTTTTCTTTGCGCCAGTCAGTTTACAAAATGGAAAACTTGAAATATCGCGGCGAGTTGTATCGTGGCACCAGTGCTGCAGAAACGGCTCGAAAGATTAATGATGTGTATGCCGACGGTGTCGCAAAAGAAAACACAGTGCGTTTTTGGTTCCAACGTTTTCGTTCTGAAAATTTCGACCTGCAGAACAAGCCTCGTGGACGGCCGGAGACTAAAGTTGATAATGAAGAATTGAAGGCTATTGTGGAAGCGGATCCATCGCAAACCACGTCCGAGTTAGCTGCAGGCTGCGGTGTTAGTGATTAAACTGTTTTAATCCACTTGAAGCAGATTGGGAAGGTGAAAAAGCTTGAAAGGTAAGGGTAAGGGTACCTCATGAATTAAGTGCAGCAAAGCGACAAACGCGCGTTACTTTACTGAACCGGCACAATAATGAAGGGATTTTAAATCGAATCATTACCTGTGATGAAAAGTGGATCCTGTACAATAATCGGAAACGCTCATCGCAATGGCTGAACCCTGGCGAACCAGCCTGCCCCAAACGAAAATTGACTCAAAAACAAAAAGTTAATTCTAAAAACCAAAAAACCCGCCTGCTTGAAAAGCGAACTAAAAAAGACGTAAACAAGACGAAAATCATGCTGTGCAGTCGGAGGATACATCTCGTATTAGTCAGCCAGCTCGCGTATTATGTTAACTAACTTTTTTTATTTATAACTTTTAGTTAACATATTTTTTCGAATTAGGTACATTTAAACATATAAGTGTTATATATTTTTGAAATCTCCTCTAAAAATCCTTCATTTTGATACCCCACTCGATGAAAAAGCAAGAAAAAAAAATAGTGAGTACTAGTGAGCGTTTGGTGGACTAGTGGCGGTGTCGTTCACTACAGCTTTCTTAAATCTGGCCAGACGATTACGGCGGATGTCTATTGTCAGCAACTGCAAACCATGATGAAAAAGCTAGCTGCTAAACAGCCGAGGCTTGTTAATCGCTCTAGGACACTGCTGCTTCAGGACAACGCTAGGCCACACACTGCACAACAGACGGCTACCAAATTAGAGGACCTTCAATTGGAATGTCTAAGACATCCACCGTATTCCCCGGACCTTGCTTCAACAGATTACCATTTATTTTTAAATTTGGATAACTTCTTGCAAGGGAAAAAATTCAACTCCGATGGGGCAGTCCAAAGCGCCTTCAAAGATTTTATTAGTAAAGGGATCAATGAACTACCTATGCGATGGCAAAAGTGCATAGATAGCAATGGTACATACTTTAATTAAATAAATATTTTATATTAAAAAAAAACGGCTTACAAAACGCCCATATTATATGTAATGACCTAATACTTACCTACTTCAAACTAGGACATCAAAAACTTACTTGAAGCGTATAAGCAATAATGCTGCTTGGCGGAAAAATAAGTAGAGATATGGATACAAAGAGCTCACATCACATCATCAGCCTATTAATGTTCCCACTGCTGGGACACAGGCCTCCTCTCTGCGAGAGGGAATGGGCCGTAATCCACCACGCGGTCCCAGTGCGGGTTGGTGAATGTCACATGCCTTCGAATTTTTGGTTCTAGGACATGCCGGTTTCCTCACGATGTTTTCCTTCACCGTTTTGAGAGCAGTGGTGATGAAATAATCTACACAAAGTAAAGCGCCTGCCTGGGCTCTAACCCACGACCTACAACTTGTAAGTCGCGGCCGATACCACTGGGCCACCACTGCTCCCAAAGAGCTCTACTGATACCAAATGCTGCGCAAATCGGCGAAATATGTTGATTTCTATACACAAAGAACAAAATATTTTAAATATTAAGAAGTGTGTCCGCTGAATTTAGTCCATATATTCAGTTTAGTTTTGAGGTCATACATACATATTTGAATAATTTCTAACCTATTTTAAAATTGTAATCTGTGCCAATCTGGGGTTGCCAACCACAAAATAAATAAATTATCTGTGTGTACTAGTGTAACGTTTTGGATGTCCACTATATCACCCGATGGTAAGTGACCATGTGGTCGACGGTGAAGGTCGAAGCAACCTATTTACTCTGATAGCTAGAACTTGGGGTCTTTAACCCCCCAAGTTGTAGCTATCAGAAAACAGACTCCGGCAGAAAATTAAACTAGCTGCACACACAGTGAAAGTATTTCCAAAACGTTTAGTGTGTATGGGTGGAATGGCCACCATGTACCGATGGCGCATTGCCGTAGGTCTTGTAGTTCGAAGATGGAAAGGGTTTGCGGAAAAGATGGAATAAAATTCAGTAATATCTTTTTATCTTTTCCGGGTTATATATAGCGGCAACAGATATACATCATCTGTGAAAATTATAACTGTCTAGCTATCACGGTTCATGAGATACAGCCTGGTGACAGACGGACAGACAGACAGACAGACGGATCGCGAAGTCTTAGTAATAGGGTCCCGTTTTTACCCTTTGGGTACGGAACGTCCTGTGGGTACTTTCAACCCGGTTGAAAGTATCATAGTTCGGCTGTAAAAAGGGACAGATGTATACAATTCACATACATCTGTCCCTTACGCACACTCAAAATAACCTTACTCTAAGAGCTTATGGTCACCACCCTGGAACCAGATTGGAAAGGAAACAGGAAAAAAACCAGCTCCCGTACCCACGGGAGCTGGTATTTTTTCCGTTACCTTTTCAAATATTAACGCATTTACTCACAAGAAAAGTAAATTACTAAAATTATTAACCTGCTAGTCTCAGAACCAAGGATTTTATAATCTTAATATATATAAATCTCGTGTCACAATGTTTGTCCTCAATGGACTCCTAAACCACTTAACCGATTATAATAAAATTCGCACACCATGTGCAATTCGATCCAACTTGAGAGATAGGGTAGTGTAGGGTAGGGTAGGGTAGGGTAGGTAGGGTAGGTAGGGTAGGGTAGGTAGGGTAGGTAGGGTAGGGTAGGTAGGGTAGGTAGGGTAGGTAGGGTAGGTAGGGTAGGTAGGGTAGGTAGGGTAGGTAGGGTAGGTAGGGTAGGTAGGGTAGGTAGGGTAGGTAGGGTAGGGTAGGGTAGGTAGGGTAGGGTAGGTAGTTAGGGTAGGGTAGGTAGGGTAGGGTAAGGTAGGGTAGGGTAGGGTAGGGTAGGTAGGGTAGGGTAGGGTAGGGTAGGTAGTTAGGGTAGGTTAGGTAGGGTAGATGAATGTTTGGTGTTTTTATGGCAAAACAAAGTTTGCCGGGTCAGCTAGTAGTTAATATATTTTTATAACTGGCAGCACAAACAAAATGTTGTCGAACCACGCCACCTCTTGTTTTTCACTTTTCTTGTAAATATTTATTTGGGAGCGTTCTGTTTTATGCGCATGTTTTAGAATTATTACCTCTATCTGTGTCGTGGCTAAAGTATCTATTTGAATTGACAATTTTCTGGCTCAATGTGTTTGTCCAAGGTGTTTATATGGAAAATTGTTTGATCAGTGAATAATTTATTAAGTACAAAGAATAGTATGAATCGATGGGTTATTGGATGATTCGCACGAATTGAACTCACACGAAATGTGCGAATCGAATTTTTTTATAATATATTTTTTTCCGTGGTGATTCGGACGAAGTAGGAGCTGACTGTCGCCTACATAATTTGGGGCGCGCCCTCCTCAAGTCTCCGAGACAATGCAATTTTGTTAGCTCGAGACACCGATGCCACATAACAGAGCATCAAATCTAAGCCCTAATTACCATGAGGAGACACTGAAGGCAGGCGCTGTGCCCTAAATTTGCTAGATGGCATCATCATTAGCATCACCATCCTACACAAACACAAGCAACACACAAACTTTATTGTATTAATATGATTGTAGGCGACGCGTGATCAAAATTGACATTTTATTTCACATACCCGCATTTCTGTTTATGTTATTAAAAAAACCGGCCAAGTGTGAGTCACTCTCGCGCACGAAAGGTTCCGCACCATTATCGCAAAAAAGGGAAAAAAATCACGTTTGTTGTATGGGAGCCCCTCTTAAATATTTACTTTTTCTGTTTTTAGTATTTGTTGTTATAGCGGCAACAGAAATACATCATCTGTGAAAATTTCAACTGTCTAGCTATCACGGTTCATGAGATACAGACGGTGACAGACGGACAGACAGACAGACAGACGGACCGCGGAGTCTTGATTATAGGGTCCCGTTTTTACCCTATGGGTACGGAACCCAAATAAATACAGGGCGCGGGAGACGCAGACAAGCGGGAGACGCAGACAAGCGGGAGAGGGGGCGCGCGCCAGGAGGCTTAGCGAGTCGCAAACGTTTTTTAGTAGTCTTTACGAGTGATTGCGCACGGACGTATATTTGTTATCATTGCGCCTCCCCCACCCCTTCACCCTGACGTAAATCTTGCGTTTTAATGCACATCCATCGAGCTTTATTAAACGTTGTTTAGCTAACAACGCATCGTCTTCCCCACCAATACCTGTGTATAGTCTATTACTGATACTTGATGATTTGATTTGATTTTTAACCCGACTGCCGAAGGAGGGTAATATATTTATCAGTATGTATGTATGTATGTTTGTTCCTATGTGGCGTTCTAGAGACCAAACGCGTAGGCCGATTTTGATGATTCTTACGTCAATCGATTCGTCTTAACCCTGCGTGTGTCACTGGCTACATTAAAATTGGAAAAGAAAAAAATGGCGGATTTTGGGCGCCATTTTGTGGGGGATTTTTTTTAATACCTATGAACCTAATCCTAAAAAAAAATAACTAAAAAAATGTAAATAAAAAAAGTTAATCAAAAAACCCGACTAAAAAGACGTAAACAAGAAGAAAATCATGCTGTGCAGTCGGAGGATACATCTGGTTTTGGGCAGCCAGCACGCGAATTTTATCCTCCTACTGCACAGCATGATTTTCTTCTTGTTTACGTCTTTTTAGTTCGCTTTTTAAGCGGTCGGGTTTTTTTATATAATAAATCGATCAATCTGCCTAGCCTTCTCCCAAAAATTTTGGGTTGGGTTCAGTCTAACCGGATTCAGCTGAGTATTTTACATGGAGCGACTACCTATCCAACCTCAACCCAGTAACTGGGTAACATCCCAAGTAGCACAAAACTGCATTATAGGATGACACAAAGGGTAACATCGGTAACTTTAGCATTTATGAAGACTTATTACAGTACACTCGAACTGCAATAGCTGAAAATTACGCTTTCGTCTGTATAATAATGCTTTTATGCGTCACGGAGACAACACTGTAATGCTGCAAGCGTTAATATAGGTATGCAGTTCAGTATTAGTACTGTAAGCTGCAATGAAGCATTTGTATGGACTTTAACTCAGCAATATTCTGAATTGAAGGCCACAAGTGTACCCTTAGACCGCTTGCATTTTAAGAAAGAACATGTGAGCTACTATAATGCAATCAGTTAGTCTGTGACTTCAATTAACAATGATATAATGCGTCTTGCTGCACATAGTTGAACTTTAGTAGTGTTAATCAGCTTGTTACACGCAATCTTATAATAGCACTTATTTAGCCCACATGATCACTATGGGTGAACTTATATGATGCTAAATTACAGCAAACTGCTATAAATTAGGTCACACGTTACCTATGATCCCGGTTAGAGCTGAATACGTGTACTAGCGTCGGCAATCTACTAATGCAGTTAAATAAGATCTTGTAGACTTATCTTTTCAGCACCCCAGTTTGCAAAAAAATATTACGAAAATCGGAGGAGTGTTTCTTGGGATGATGTAGGTAACCAAATAACATAAAAGGATTGACACAACAGACGTATAATTTTGTAAAATAAATCCATGGATCCCTAGAATTCCTGCTGAGACTTTAGTGGTTCACTGATGATTGCCAACAATATTTGTATACATGTTACCCAATATCAAGCTTTACAGGAATCGGTGGCTGATTTGGTTCACACAAGAACTACTCGTATCAGCTCGTTGCTGATTTATGTACCAATAGTGGATACTTAAACAGCACATACCGCTTAATTGTGTTTAATACAGTGCACATTGCTTGTCTGCCATTTTTTAGGTTTTAACCTATGTAAAATAATATATTAACATTTTTTCTTTGTTAAATAACAAAAATAACAACTGGATTTCAATAGAAAATCTTATGATTTTATACGCAAACAGCTTATTGTCAAATTACAAATGCAAAATAAAATTATTTATTTTTTATAATATATCATCAACTTATTTTATACTATAACTTTCAAGTAAACAGTGATATTTTGAGAGCGCGTGAAAATTTTCACCTATATTCATATACTATTTGACAATAAACTCTCTTTCCCCTTCGAATTTCACGCACAGGAGGAAAAAGCAAAGTTTTTGTTACGGAAAACAATATTTTTCTATTTCACCACAAAATGTTTAACAGAAACAACATATCAAAATAATAAGGAGTAGGGTGAAAACTATTAACAATTTTGCCACTTGTGAATTTTCAATTCCAAAGAAGCATTATAAATATTCTGGTGTGTACCTTGTGCTGAAAAATAGGTAACCATAACTCTATTAATCGGCCATTGTGCTATATAAAAGGTAACAAATACTCTAATAATCAGTCAATATTCAGCTCTTGGGATGACTGTTACCTTTAATAATGCTTAAATAATGCTGATATAATGCAAATAGTTACAGTTATTCAGCTAACAGCTGTTTAATTTGTGCCCAAACCAGAGTTATATCAGCTGAAACAGCGCCTATAATGCTCTTATTCAGAAGGCTTGTTCAGCTTAGGATTCTATTGTGGACAGTGATTCAGCTACTATACAGCACGTTTGTGTTACTTGGGATAGTACCCTTTGGCAAGACTAGTATCAGTTTTTCTGGTTTCTGACTACCGTAAAGACCTTCGAACAATAATATACTAGATACTGACACCAATTGTGTTTAGGTAATTCTAAGAATTCTAGTTGAAATAAATATACATTAATACAAATTCAACCTTAAATGCAATGTTTAAGGTTGCATTCACAAAACTATGCACAAAAAGCAATAAAAAGTTGTGAGCTTACTTCGCCGCTAAACATACATCAAAACAAATTTAGTCTTACACGCATGTTTTAAAGTCTAAATTACAAAGTTTCAGCACAGTCGATGTTTGTTACAATAGTTGGCGCGTTGTCGACACAAACGTTGGTCAAACAATCATAATATTTAGTAATTGATTCATATTTACTATTTAATTCGGTTTTTACTTTATGAAAATCACTTAACGATACAAATTTACCAAAAAAAAAGATATGCCTTTCAAAATCAAGGTGTTACGGTGGTTATTTGCACATTTTTTGAACGCACATTGCAGCATTTTTAACGTCTTAATGTTGGCTATGATTGGACCATACTAATTTGAAATAAGACCACAACCGTATTCGTGCCCATATTTTTCGGCCCGTTTTTGAAGCGCTAACCGGGCATCTAAAGGGTTTTTCAATTAGCGCGGGTAGATTTTGGCGGCCCGTGGCATTCATTTTGTTTTGGTGATCTATCAAATCTTTTTTTTATTATTCAGTTAGTTATGCCAAATTACCATGGCAAGTTACATGATTGAACAGAACGTACAAAGAACAGCAGGACTGGGCTTTTAATCGTTTGGAAGAGGACCCCAATTTTTGCCGAAAAGTCATCTTTAGCAACAAGCGCATTTTTGATAAATGGCTGTGTTAACAAGCAGAATTGCCGTATATGGGACGACACCAACCCACGCGAGTTTCATCAGGTGATAATGCATCCTCAAAAAGTTACCATTTGGTGTGGATTTTGGGCCGGCGTCATCATTGATCCGTACTTTTTCGAAAATGACGCTGGTGACGCGGTCACCGTCAACGGGGAGCGCTACAGAACGATGATAACCAATTTTTTATGGCCCAAATTGAACCATATGGACCTAGACGACATGTGGATCCAGCAGGACGGCACTACGTGCCACACAGCGGACGCCACGATTGACATTCTGCACGAGTGATTTGAGGGTAAGATTATCTCTCGCAGGGGTGATGTGAATTGGTCACCAAGGTCATGCGATTTGTCCCCGCTAGGCTTATTCTTGTGGGGTTTCTTGAAGTCGCAGGTCTATGCAAACAAACCACAATCGACCAATGCCCTAAAGGTGAATATAACACAGGCCATCGCTCAAATTCAGCCGGATCTATGCAGAAGAATCATTGAAAATTGGACCTCTCGGATCCGTGCCACTGTAAATAGCCGAGGTGGGCATTTTAACAATTTCAAATTCTACACTTAATTGCACAAGTGGGCCTTTCATATAAAAAAAGAATTTTGTTAATACCGCACACACAGCTTGTTTTATTTCATTTGATCTACCCGCCCTTATTGAAAAACCCTTTAGTATATTATTGATCGAATGTAACGACTGTCAAAGATCTTCAAATGACAGACAAGACCAGAGGCACGGACTTACGGTGAACCCTATAAAAACGCAAGTTTTGGTGGTGGGCAGTTCAAGGTTGGTCTCAAGGATCGACTGGACGACTCTTCCTCAAGTTCATTTTGACAACTCTGTTGTACCCTTTAGCGAGAAGGTGAAGAACTTGGGGATATTCATTGACAAGAACTTCTCTTGGACTGCCCAGCTACAGGAAGTTAGCCGCAAGTTATTCGCATCTGCTGGATCTCTGAGACGACTGCGTAATTTTCTGCCGACTGCCACCAAGATTGCGCTTGCACAATCTCTTCTTCTACCCATCCTTGATTATGCTGATGCCAGCTATCTTGACCTCACTGAAGAACAACTTGATAAACTTGAGCGACTTCAAAATGTTTGTATAAGGTTCATATTCGGTTTGCGCAAATATGACCATGTTTCTGAATTCCGCAAAAAACTCAAGTGGTTGCCAATTCGCCTTCGCCGGAATGCTCATATTCTTTCCCTTCTGTATAATATACTATTTTTTCCGTCTACCCCTCTTTACCTCAAAAACCGATTTCAGTTTTTATGTGACTCGCACACGAAAGTTCTTAGGTCATCGGATAACATGAAACTCAAAATGCCAATGCATTCCACCATCTTCCTGGACAAATCTTTTACTGTCCAGGCCGCTCGTCTATGGAATGCATTGCCTGTGACAATAAAACGCGCGCAATCACTACCGATCTTTAAAAGACTGGTAAAGGATCACTACCTGTCACTGTGATCTGTATTGTTTTCTCACTGTCATCTTGTTGGAGCTGTATTGTTTTCTTGCCTGTATATTTATATGTATGTATGTATTTATGTATATATCGGAGATAGGAGGGTTATCTTCAATAATACCCTCGGTCTGTGGGCATATCGTGGGTATGCAATGCACAAAGCAGGTAACTTATGCCGTTTTAGAGATAGTTCTTGTTCCAATTTTATCAAAGCAGCGGATTCGGCCACCAATCGTTTCGCTTTTTCCCAACTAAAACACACTTGTTCAAGTTCACACACGCCACTTTTGGCTACTTCTCAACTCTTTTTCTCTCAACTCCTTTTTAACTCCAAAAACGCGCGTCCGCGCGTATCTTTTTCTAACTTCACGACCCAATATGGCGGGAGAACCCACTCAGAGTGCCTCTATGACACTCCTGCTTTTTATTGGCTAAGAGAATCTCTTCCGGCAAATTACTGCTTGTATTATCCAATCCAAATCGAGTATTTTGACATAAGAAAAATAAAGTGTTGTCAATCGAATAAAATCGAACTGAGAATTGATCAGAAGCTAAATGTTGCCAATTAAACAAACCTGAAGTAATAAGTTTACAAGCGATATACCTTTCTCCGATACGGCCATCTTGACATTCAAACGGTCCCACGTTTGATGTAAAGCGACGAGCAACATCGTTACTCAATTGCAAGAAAAAAAAACAAAAACCAAGAGATAAAAAAAAAAATAAGTAATAGGTTAAGTTCGGCCGCTCCTGACCAAAAAATAAAAAAAAATAACGTGGTCGTGACATCTTCCACGTGAAACCTTCAATCAACACCTTATATTACCAGCCTACAACAAAACTCAAGTACATCTTTACTCATGAAAACTGAATTCTCTTAGCTTTCACACTGTTCATTTGTTTTCTCCATGTAAATCTAGGTCTCCACACCATACACCGTACATAACCATCATCGTACTATCGAACCAGCCACCTCACCATTTAGACAACCATATTAACACATTCTAAATGGTTACCGAAGCACCAAAGGTACCAGGTTCCCAACAAACGTCAAGTCGGTCTCGAAGCACTAAGTGTGCCAGAAACCACCCAAACGCCCAACACAACATACCATGTCACATACACCAAACAACAGGTCACCGAGGCCCCAGAGGGACCAGGCTCCCCCAGACATACAACAGGTCACCGAAGCCCCAGAGGGACTAGGCTCCCCCCAGACAACAGGTCACCGAAGCCCCAGAGGGACCAGGCTCCCCCAGACAACCGGTCCTCTAGAGGCAACAAGACTGCCAGATACCCATGGCACATACACAAAACAACAGGTCACCAAAGCCCCAGAGGGACCAGGCTTCCCCAGACAACCGGTCCTCTCGAAGCAACAAGACTGCCAGATACCCATGCCACATACACTAAACAACAGGTCACCGAAGCCCCAGAGGGACCAGGCTTCCCCAGACAGATAACAGGACTCCAAAGCCCCAGAGGGACCAGGTTCCCCCCTGACAAATCCAGCAATGTTTCTTGGTCCTACAGCAATCGCTGTAGCTCCTGATGGTCAACCCAGTGACCACCCTGCAACCATAGTCATCCTGACCAGGCCTCGTAACCCACCACGGTTACAGCAGTCATCTTACTGACCACTCACCTCGTAACCCACCTCGGTTACAGCAGTCATCTTTGACCACTCACCTCGTAACCCACCTTGGTTACAGCAGTCATCTTACTGACCACTCACCTCGTAACCCACCTCGGTTACAGCAGTCATCTTACTGACCACTCACCTCGTAACCCACCTCGGTTACAGCAGTCATCTCTGACCACTCACCTCGTAACCCACCTCGGTTACAGCAGTCACCGCAGCGACTACTCATCACCGTACAGTCAGTCCTTTGACCATACACACGGCCTCACCATTGCTAGATAGATTTGAATCAGTCTTCAACACAGTACATTCAGTTACTTCAATGGGTACTTGATCTTTCAGCTTTCCTCTAACTCATCATCAACCAAAGCCTTTAATGCAACACATAGCTGCCACCATTCAGAACTCCAATAAACATAAACAGCACCTCTAAACCAAAATCAAATTAGTTATTTCAATCTTCATTCTCAGTACTGAATACAACGGCAATCTCAAATTCAGGATTTCTTTCCCAGCCAAAAGCATATTCAAGAACTCCATTTTATGTTCATGATTTCATACCAAACCCTCAGTGCGATAGGTATAATAACTACCAACATCAAACATTACCAATTTTGTAAACTACAATTGAAAATGAAATCATGCACCGCATGTCACCGAGTTTACATCTGCGTTAACATTATCTTATCCAACTTGCTCAGATAGCTAATAAAACAAAATTACGTTAGGTATGTTCACAATGACCAGCACAGAACATTCAACAAGATAGAACACCACAACCATTACTGACAGTATACTTTAAATTCCACATTTATTATTCAAGGTAGGTACTAGCTTACATGACACCACACAATCACACAATTCACAAATTCACACCTTTCTTTAAAGAGATGTTACAATTATTAAAACTTCTGAATAATGTTCAAGATTACCGAGGCCAAGCATTGTTGAACAACACAGAACAAGGAAACCATTCCTAGTTTCCACCAAAAAAACAAAAGCTTCTGTACCAAGTAAATCAAATAGAACCCAAGTGTCCCATTCATGGTCCACAATCAACAATAACTTAGCAAATACATTCGCTACACAGAATGCACTTTCAACTTAAATGCCGAATCAACTCTTGACTCCGTCATCTCTCTGACCCACGACACTGAGAAACTGTACTATGTAAATTAAAATGTTGCCAATTGAACATCTATCTCATCTTCAGCCACAACTTCAACAGTTCCTCGAGAGGGCCAATCCCTCGGGCATCCCATAATACCTGAATACATCCCATAATACCTGAATACGTCTTCTAGACACCATCTTAATGTCTAGTTGTACTTTTCATTTGCCATAGTCAATTTAAATCGTTTTTACTTGTAGGTATCGTTAGAATGACATGTTATCAGTTGGTTAGTTCCCTACATAGTGATTTATAACTACTACAGACATTAACTTTACCTTTATTCAACCGTTGGTAGCAACAAAACTAAATGCCAACTGTCTAAGCTATAGTAACGTTAATCCTCATGATATTTCCAGGTTGTAAGATCGCAAAACGAGTCAACCAGCAAACTATTTCACTAAACTTTAACACCGGTTTGAAAATAATCTTGATCACATAACTCTTAACTGAAAGTTATCGCAACTCTTTGGAATGAAGCAAAAGTTAAAAGTTTAATCCTCACAGTGACTCACACCTTGTAACGATTTATTAATAATCTAGTCTTTATCTAGTAACTTATAAGTTAAAAATCATATCACAGTTAAAAGTTATTTGTTTTTGTTTTGTCTTGTCCGACTTTTTTCGAACTTTTTCGAATGTTGACACTTACATATGTCACTAATAGAGATGAGTAAGGGATGGCGATCTGTTATCGATTAATCGACGAATCGATTTTAAGGACAAAAAATAAATAAACAATTTTTCAATCGATATCCAGTGCTGAAACGATCCAGCGAATCGATATTTCGCCCTAGAATATCGAGATTCGATTGTTCTGTTTTAATATGAAACAAAATATTATTTAAAAATAGTCGAATGTATTACACAAAGATATGTGAATTCAACGTTAACAAAATAAATTTCTTTCCCTTTTACCTGATACTTTAATTTAGTTGTAAAAACAATCCCAATCAGCCAAAGATGTGAAAAGATACACTATTATTACGATTTTTCTTTTTACTTTCCATAACTGGATTCACACTTGCATTAAAAATACCAACGCGAATAGAATATACGTTATTTTCAAAGAAAAGCATATTCACAAATTTCCTTGAAGATCAAATCAACAACAAACTCAGTGGTAATAATATTTACGGGCAATCTGAAGAGACACCTATTAATAAAGAATGCATGGCTAAAATGCCTAGTATCTTTACTTCTCGATTATCAGTAGTGAGTAAACTAGGTTAGGTTAGGTTAAAACGGGCTGGTTTCCGCAACTCCACGACTAAGCGCGTATTTTGCGTTTTAGTGAGTAAACTAACAACCTATTCATAAATGTGTGTACTCTTGTGACAGCACTAGTGGTCACAAAACCGTATATTGTTCTAACATCATGCAACATAAAATAATGTAATGAAATCTAACCGTTTTGTTCTCACATTCCAATGCTCCAAGTACATTAGAAAGATGAAATTGCGAAAGTCGTTTCATTGTTTATTTTGTTGGTAAATAAAAACGATTAAATACTTGAAACAAAATATTTCAAAGCTTGAGCCCGTCAAAGATTTAAAAGATGGCGTGACATGCACGGACTTCTCATTCTGTCTATGCAAAAATTATTTGTTTGTTTTTAAATTGATCACGAAAAAACAACATGCTCGTATTCAATAAGCTCCCCCAAGCAGTAAATCACGGCATAATGGGGTCCCGAATCCAATTACGATGATTATTGAAAGAAACATACAGTATCAATACCATTACATAGATGGCGCTGTTTGATTTTTCTACTCTTTTCATGTAACTTACATTAAACATTTCCATTAAACAACATAATGCAATAGTTATAAATTGCAATTAATGCAACAATTAATTATAAAACTTAGGTACTTCCAAATCCAATACATACTTCGGCTGCCACAAATGTATGCCAATGCACAGATAGTTGAATGCAGATCAAAGTAACATACCTTTAAGCCTGTACTCCCGGAAAGGTCAGGCAGCAGTGCCAACCATGCACATGTCCAGACTCCTAGGTGCTATCAGAAAATATTAAATTGATTGATCACCGCAGCGGCATGTATAAAACCACTAAATTTCCTCTTTCATAGCGCTGTAGACTGCAGGTTGTATGTTGCCTCTTGAAATGGAACATGAGCTCCACACTTATCTTGTAGCACTACACGCAGCCGGTCACAACAGGTCTTGTGGTATCCACAGCCATGTTGAAGGGCTCAGACGTCCGTGCTATTTGTTGCATATTGTGTGAATGGCTGAAAAATTCATGTCTATGAGCAAGATTTCCACAAGCATAAAGTTTTATTGAATCAAGTTGTAGCTTAGGATGTTTGCTCTCTTGCACTGTATTTGCACAAGTGGTCTTAATCTCTTGCGAATTCCGCTGACAGTATGAATCTGGCTGAGTTTCATTTAGCATCATAACGAAAATAACAATTTATTTTAAATTTTAGCCACTATAAACCAAGAAAAACAATATTGTGGCTAAACTTCATAAGGCATTAGATTGGTACTTATTATTGTCGGAATACTTAAGTTTATACTTCCCTGAACATCACCACCACAGTTGCGTTTCCCAAGTATCTAGTCAGGATTGGGCGTCGATGTCATCATTAACTTCATCATTATCTGCAACCCGACTTCGCATATTGTCTAGGATAGGCCACACTATACGGTTGAACTCGGGCAACATGATATTTCTGTCTCTAGTAGCCGGCAAGTTGCAAAACATCTCCATTAGGTAGGTACTTCCATGCTAAATTTCGCGCACCAAAGAGAGCGCGCCAGCCATTAGGTACTCGTCTCATTTGGTCCATCATCGCCTTGTGCGTGCATTGTTTTCACTTCCGATATCGGAGATAGGAGGGTTATCTTCAATAATACCCTCGGTCTGTGGGCATATCGTGGGTATGCAATGCACAAAGCAGGTAACTTATGCCGTTTTAGAGATAGTTCTTGTTCCAATTTTATCAAAGCAGCGGATTCGGCCACCAATCGTTTCGCTTTTTCCCAACTAAAACACACTTGTTCAAGTTCACACACGCCACTTTTGGCTACTTCTCAACTCTTTTTCTCTCAACTCCTTTTTAACTCCAAAAACGCGCGTCCGCGCGTATCTTTTTCTAACTTCACGACCCAATATGGCGGGAGAACCCACTCAGAGTGCCTCTATGACACTCCTGCTTTTTATTGGCTAAGAGAATCTCTTCCGGCAAATTACTGCTTGTATTATCCAATCCAAATCGAGTATTTTGACATAAGAAAAATAAAGTGTTGTCAATCGAATAAAATCGAACTGAGAATTGATCAGAAGCTAAATGTTGCCAATTAAACAAACCTGAAGTAATAAGTTTACAAGCGATATACCTTCCTCCGATATATATATTTTGGTATTTTGTATTTAGTGATTTCTATGTTTGTAACTTATTATTTAATTTTGAAATTGCACCAAGTGCAACCCCATGTCGTGTCCAGGCTATCTCTCTCCATTCTGGGTTGCCTGGAAGAGATCGCTGAACGCGATAAGGCCGCCTGTTGTATGTTTGTTGTTACTTTAAGGTTTCCATATGTAATCTTTTTATCTTGGTACAATAAAGTATATATAAATAAAAAATAAAATAAAGACCAATGGATAACGTGCTTTCCGAGGCAAGGAGGAATCTCGCAATATAAAGATGGCCCATGCACGGACCGACTTCAGCAAGCATTTTGCTTACCCATGGATATCGACCCGTGCGGCTGTTATCATTTAGTTACAAGAATAGCGGTATTTTGAAGAAATCACATTCAGATTGGAGTGGGCCTGTCCAAACAGTGCAAGCATTTGTCCGTTATTGATGTGTTATAGGCAACTGGACACTGTTGACATTTTTGCATATTTGTTTTTAGCTAAGGCTTTATTGATATTGTCCGATAACAGGAAACACCTTAAATATTAGATCTTTGACGTAAGTCCAGCATAATTTATATTGTAATGCACATTATTAGATAAGACGCTTATCAAGTCTGTGACATTTTTATCATAGTTTGGGAGCAAAAACCGTGATATAATGTGTGACTCAAGCCTATCATAGAGGCTATGCTCGCCCGGCTGATTAGGACTTGACGGCTTTAAACAAGTTATTGTGTACAGGCAAGCAATGAAAGGTGGCTTGTTTAAATAGATTATTTCTAACCGAATAAAAGCGCCGTATTTGACGTTCTCATCTAGTAATATGAACTTTATTTACTACACAAAAAGGTGTACATTTCAGTTGGAGAATTTGACTATACCACGCGATGCTACGCTTGAAGAAGCAGCGTCCAAGAGGCCGTTATGCTTTGCGCAAGCTTCACGGTACGCCTGGGTGTGACCTGACCCTTTAATTACACACTTTCAGACGAATGATGCAGGTGGTGAATCAAAAAATTTTTTTCGTCTGTGTACTTTGCAGACGATATTTATGACCGTTTAATAGGTAACCACCAGTTTTCAGTTTATCTATAAGGACCCAATCCCTGAGGTCAGTTATATTTCAGAAACATGGTGTTGAACTCACCCACTGCCAGAACTCCTGGCTGCTCATGGGCTGGTCCATGAGCGCGTTCTGCCAGATGCGGAACAGCATCAGGTACGCCTTGTCGCGCCCGGAGAACGATGTCAGGAAGTTCTTCTCGCCCTCGGTGCACACCAGGATGGCGTTTGGTATTACCTGGTGAAAAAAAGCAATTTATAAGCATTGGAGGTTGAAGCGACCTGAGTGAATAGTTTTTGCACTATCAAGTGAAAAATAAAGCTGGCTGTACTGGCTTTCGCATTAAATTCTCTTAATCCCTCTCGGAAATGTATAAAATTGTATCTACAGCCATTGCAAAGGCACAAAACTGTAACAAGCCACAATGTAGTCGTTATTTCTTATTAATCCCCGACGCAAAAACGACGGGGTGTTGTAAGTTTGACGTGTCTGTGTGTCTGTCTGTGGCATCGTAGCAGCCGAACGGATGAACCGATTATGATTTTGTTTTTCTTTTGTTTGAAAGGTGACTTTGTCGAGAGTGTTCTTAGCTATGATTAATTAAAATCGGTTGACCCCTTCAAAAGTTATCCACATTTGACTCTCTGAATCTGGGTTTTTTTCGCGAGATATCACGTCATAATTATCGATAGATTGTTGATTGAAGCGTGTCTACTACTAGGACACGTATTATTTATTATTATATTATTTATTATATGTAGTTTAAAAAGAATGAAATATTTTTTTTGTTAAAAATCTCGGGTTTTTTTTTCACGCAGAAATCGAGAGAGTTTATGTCATTACAAGACATTTATGGTTAAACTAGATTCAAATCGTAGTGTTGTGGTTATTATTGTTACAGGATCACTCAGAATCGACCAGGTCGTTTAGCTGCAGAATGTTTTACATGACGAGCTTAAATCTTAGCAAAATGGCTGACCTGAATAAGCAACTAAGAGAAGCGCGTAGAAATAAATATAGAGTCGAGGACGGCATATCATATTATGGAACGAGGATAAGGCTATGTGCATTGTTTTTCACTCACTAGTGCAGTCTTCTCCTTCGTGATGGCAGTAACGTCTTTCCACCTGGTCGTCATGCAAGTTTCCCAGCCGAAGATGCTCGCGTAAAAGCACAGGTAGTTCTGTGACGCGTATAGCCGTCCGTGAGCTAGGATGTCTTTTTGTAGTGCGCACGAGTAGTCTGCGGAAAAAAAACAATTCACATTTAAATATCATTTATTCATTGCTGAGTCAACATCATGTGATTAGAGGGTAGTTTGGTCTTTGATATTTTTAAATGACTTGACTTGAATAAAACATTCATCATACTATCACGTAACTATAACTAAGTTACTTTAGAAATGTTCTTGTTAACAAATTTTTAATACGAATACTCTATGGATAGGTAACAAAGTCATACTGCCTGTCAATAAGCCGCTCATCATCGGGCAGATCCTTGAACAGTCTCCTGGAATCGTCTGACTTGCTCTTGTAGGTGGGCTAGAGCGAGTTGTACCAGCTCTTCTTCTTGATGCGAGTGTGTATCAATAACTTACATACAATGTATACTGACCGACAATAAGCCGCTCATCATCGGGCAGATCCTTGAACAGCCTCTTGAAGTCGTCGGACTTGCTCTTGTAGGTGGGCTAGAGCGAGTTGTACCAGCTCTTCTTCTTGATGCGAGTGTGTATCAATAACTTACATACAATGTATACTGACCGACAATAAGCCGCTCATCATCGGGCAGATCCTTGAACAGCCTCTTGAAGTCGTCGGACTTGCTCTTGTAGGTGGGGTAGAGCGAGTTGTACCAGCTCTTCTTCTTGGTGCGAGTGCCGTCCAGTGCCTTCGCCGGCGGAGTGCCCATCTGCCGTGTGAGTATCAATTATTTACATAAAATGGTAGGGGGTTGGTTTTAAGGGACTGGGAATGTGAGTGTCCCACTGCCGGACATAGGAGTCAATCAACCTGGGCGCCTACCACACGGCCTATTTTGCCAAACTTTAAGTCATAGAAATTTGACAAGTGAGAATAAACTTGCTGTTGGACAAACACAAGTTGATATTTTTCCACATCTAAATACCAGCAATTTACAAAAGTTTCACTGGTCTCCAGGTAACGAAAACTTTCCGATTTAAAAAAAAAAATGACACATGGGAGTTCTACTCGTGCATTTGTAATAAACTATTAAGTAGAAATAGCCAATAAAAAGCCGATGTCACTTTTTTTGGGTCTATAAAACACTGTGCACGGGAACGTTTTTAAATTGCCGATTGTGGGTGTATGTTAAAGCATGTTTGACTTTATTGTTTTTTTTTATGCTCGCGTTTGACCACTATCTCGCCTGATGTTAAGTGAAGATGTGGTCGACGCAAAGACTCCGGCAGGGTATGCCACTCCTTAGTTGTACGCAAAATGAAAGTATTTGCAAAACGCTTTGTGCATATGGGTGGAATATCCACCGATGACACAATATGCCGTATGTCTTGTAGTTCGATAATGGAAAGGGCTAGGCGCAATCAAATTATGCAGTTCTATTGCACACTCCCCGAAATGTAACCGATAGAAAACCGATAGCCTGACAACTCGCCGTCGATGTTCAAGGCTCTGAAGCTTTGGGTAGACCGCGCATCGGTTATCAGCCTGTTGGCCTGTCTGTCAATCGATACAAGTGCATCAAGTTGGTTTTTGGCAGATCCGTCCCAGAGGTGAGAGCAGTACTCCATGCATGACCGACTTTGCCTAGTAGCAGTGTTTTTGCTACGAATCATACTTCGTCGACTTAAAAGCTTGGCAATAGCAGTCAAGTCAGGCCGTGTGCAGCCCTAGACCAAAGTCACAAGCTGTTTTAAATCAGACCTCCTTTCTACAAATACTAATACACTGCATAATAGTACAAAACAGTGTTTTGTCAACGATAGACTGAACTGTATTTTTTTTAGCACAGCTAATAAAATAATTAAAGAAATAAGTCATAACTCATAGAACACATCTCACTTTGAGATTGTCCTCTTTATTGTACGAGAACCCAGCTCCCGGGCGATGAACAGTTGCATCGTGTCTTATTTCTTAGTGTCGGAAACTTTATAATTAAGCTAATTATAGAACATATCTCACCCTGGGGTTGTCCCCCTTGTTCTGCGCAGCACTGACCACGGTGACTGTGAGCTCTCCGCTCGAGATGGACGCAGAGTCACCGCCCGCGTGGCACGGCATGTGCACTGAGCTCTCGCTTGTCTGCAATGAACAAACTGCGAAGTTAAATGCTAGGTAGGAAGGCTTGTCTGAACTGAAGAAGCTTTAAGTTAAATGCTAGGTAGGAACGCTTGTCTGAACTGAAGAAGCTTTAAGTTAAATGCTAGGTAGGAACGCTTGTCTGAACTGAAGAAGCTTTAAGTTAAATGCTAGGTAGGAACGCTTGTCTGAACTGAAGAAGCTTTAAGTTAAATGCTAGGTAGGAACGCTTGTCTGAACTGAAGAAGCTTTAAGTTAAATGCTAGGTAGGAACGCTTGTCTGAACTAAAGAAACTTTAAGTTAAATGCTAGGTAGGAACGCTTGTCTGAACTGAAGAAACTTATAAGTTAAATGCTAGGTGGGAACTTCATATTGGGAGATAATCATCAGGGTCAGTCCACTGGGCATAGTCTTCTCCAATCACACACCGTTTATCTCGATTCGTGGTTTCAAAAATATATTTTCTGTGATTTATATGTACATCATTAGAATCGAAATATACATGGTAAATATCCCGAAACAAATATTAATTCTAATGGTGTACATAATAAAGAGTATTTTTTCTATCCATCTCGGTAACTCAGTAGAGAAACAATGTTAACACAAAGGAAAGCCTTCTAGTAAAGTTATTTTTTTTTTATAAGCTTTAGGCTCACGTTTGACCACTATCTCGCCTAATGTTAAGCGATGATGCAGTCTACGGTGAAACACGCTTACCTAGAAGAAACCTATTCACTCTTGAAAGATGTTGGAAATAGTTTAGTTTCTACAGCTACATAATTAAAATCATGTTTCTACTGCTGATACACAGGCCTCCTCTCCGTGAGAGCGGTAATACACCACGCGGGCCCAAGGTTGGTAATATATTCTGCTGCTGAGATCGTCAATTTGTGAACATCCTATTCCCAGATCTGCATCAGTAGTAATGAGAGTTAGAAAACTGAAGTGGAAATGGACTGGCCATATAATAAGGGGCACAACAAATTTGTGTTTTGGTACCCAAGAAGTAGAAAAAAAAGAGGTAGACAGTTTCGAAGGCGGGAAGACGAAATAAAGACCATAGCAGGGAAAACATGGACTAGGAAAGGGCTAAGCAGAACCGATTGGAAGGAAATGAAGGAGGCCTTTGCCAAAGTTGGGCAAACAGACCGGGTTGTCGGTGTCACCGACTCGCCAGAGGCGTTGGGTTAAGTTCAGTATAATTATGTAAAAATTCTGTGACTGAATAAAGGCTTATTTTATTTATTTATTATTTCCAGATCTGGTAAAGTTCAATATGCATGGTTGGAGGCCTCCTCCTCCTTGCGTCGATTCCCCAATGCTGGGGGCCGTGACCACATCATGGTTTCAAAAATTTCTCCTTGATTATGTTTCGCCACTTGCCCCTTTACTTTACTTGCAGCAACATGCACGGCTTCTGAGGCTTTCATGATCAAGGAGGCGCGGATTTGGTCGGACCAGCTTAAAGGACTTCTTCCTCTGGGTTTACCTTCAACTTTGCCAGTGATAACCTTCAGAAGGTTATCACCAGGTTTACGGGCGGTATTGCCATAGAAGTCGAATACCTTGCGGAGACAAACTTTCGATAATCTAGATATTTTCTCAATTTTGAGCTCCTGCAGTATAAATGCATGATTGGAATATGGCTAGCAAGATTGATGATAATAATTTGAAGTGAACTCTTCGTTTGACAAGCAACTCTCCGTGAGCATAAGAGGTCCCAAAAAAAATTAAGAGCATTTATTTTCTGTCACTATATTCTATGACCCAAACGATTTAATTTAGTTTTTCTGCAGTTTACAGAATTTTGGCAGAGTTCTTGCCAAAAATTATAATATTTTTGACTCACTCAAAACTACAAGTTAGTAAATAGTACTTACCTTGTCATTGTCCAAAGCTTCACTGGCACTGTCTGTGTTCCGTAGCGAATCGCGAGTGGACGGGGAGGGTGACGGCGACCGAGACACGCTCCTGAAACATGCAAGTATTCAGTTAGATAGAACACACCATTCAAATAAAGTGCGAGAAGCACCTTGTGAGTGGATGAGGTAAAGCGGCGTATGGTGATGGATAGAGGGCAATGAATAAGTTAAATAAAGTTTGGGCTTTCGGTCACCGATGAGGTGGACCGATCAAATTAAATTAGCGGTTGTTAGCCCAGTGCGAATGCGTCAAACTAGATCTCTCCTCCATTTATTTTTGGTGACAATCCCACCGCACTATTCCCAAACCACTGCAACTCCTGAAAGCCAGAATCAACAGTGGCGACCAACAGAAAAGCGCCGAGGCAATGAAGCTCGACAAAGTCCCGGGGGATGAATTTAACTGTCTTGGATCCCGCAACTATATAAATAATAAAGGAGGAGTAGGAAAACTAGACTAGACAGAGAACACCTCAGGCAAAAAGTCCGCATATGTACCTGTATGTTGCATGAAGTTTAAACTATCATAGAGATATTGGTCAAGCGCGAGCCTATAATAGATAAAAAAAAAGCATCTAACAGATCCAGATGGAGAGAGATCGTGAGGCGAGTTACAAAACCAGCGTTGGGACAAAATTCCACGACCGCTCTGTCAAAAGCGAGGCGAACAAGAAGCGAGAAACACAGGAATGGTCCTATTGGTCATTGTGGCGATGTTCGGGGAGGTTGTGTTCAGCTTCTAAAAAGATGCACACAGCCACACACTTCATTTTACTTCGTTTATGTTTCATAGCACGAGTAGAATCATAATTGACCAATACTCAAGATATCATGTCGTTAATCTCTACAATAAAACATCAAGTCGTGAGAACAATTAATTTAATTACAACAAAAACGCATCAGATTGTTGTAGAAACAATGAAGAACATTTCCTAGCAGTTATTCTTTGCAAACTCACTTAATTTCCAGTTCCGCTTTCAGCAAGATAACAGGATGGTTCCCCATGCTTTGAGCAACACATTGACCCCAAGTCCGTCCAATAAATGCGTAGTTTTACCAACAAATTAAGTGTCCAAATATCCGGAGAGGGAACAGTAATTTGCAGGTCAAACCAATATTTGTTCAAATGAGGGAATGTATTATCACAAAATTAGGATTGCTTGTTCTCTGCACGAACCCTCGACGTAGGATCTTATTTGAGAGACGAAATGTGGGTCTATTTCTGTCTATCCCTACGGAAAATATAGGCATGATGTTACGTTCATATTTTCTTATGAAGAATTTGAATTTAGATTCTGCTAATTAGTGGTTAAATTAACCATATTATGTATACAAAGTTTGTATTTAAATAAGGCAGTTTTCAGGGTTCCGTAACCGAAGGGTTCTAACGGGACTCTATTGCTGTCACTCACGTGTCCGTCTGTCTGTCGTCGTTTGTCACACATTTTGTGCCGAAGAATTTTTTTACATCCCATTGACCTATGAACTTGAAATTTGGTGATAATGTTTATTATTACGTATATTTTACTAACAAATACCAATATATTGATAAATTGGCACGGAACCCTAAATGTGCGAAGTCCGACACGCACTTGCCCGGTTTTTATTTATGTTAACAATAACTATTCATCAATTATAATAAAGAAGTTACAATAAAATTCACACACTCATCTCACAGAACTCCAGACATAATATAAGGTGCGACTGAGAATGATCTAGCTTCTTAGGTAAGGTAAATTCTTAAGTCAAACAATGTGTTAACGTAAAAGATGTTTATTAAACACAATACCTGGACCAGCTAGCTGGCTTGACTAGGAAGACACTCACTTTCATTCGCGTAAAAAATAGATTACCACACGAAATACACGATAGCACAGCTCCAAATAAGCCAGCCGATTCAATTTTTTTTACGATACGTTAATTACTCTATAACATATTAAAGATACTCGTGTTATAATTAAAAAGGTAATTATTATGACACTTTACGCTCACGAATACTATTACATCAAATAACTGTTCTGAATCAGAACCATATTTGTACAGTGTATATATATGTGCATGATAGATGTCGTTCAAACAGCAGATAGTAATAATTTTATTGTTGATATAAAAGCTTATTTTTTTAGCCTACTAATTAGTAGCTATCTTTCATTACGTAGTGTTGAAGGAAAACAAAAGAAAATTGTAGTTCTATTGACATTTAGATAAAGGTTTGTACTGATTCAGTAAACACCTGCATGTTATTATTTTTGAAGGATCGTGCATTGTTTTGATTCATGAAGGATCGTTTATTTTTCCTTGTTTTCTATGAATACTATGTGTTTAATATACTTTTCTTCACAGTGTCTCAAGACGAAAGTCTATGTGACAACCAGTGAGTTTTGGCAGTGATGACTTATGAAACCAAAACGCGGTCGCTCACCATAGGCCTCATCAGAAGGCTTAAAGTCACCCAAAGGGCAATGGAGAGAGCTATGCTCTCAGTTTTCCTGTATGATCGAATCAGGATAGAGATAGCCGTAGGAGAACCGTCATAGCCCGAAGAATTGCCATACTAAAGTGGAAGTGGGCAGACATTGCTCGCAGAACGGATAGTCGATGGGCCGAAAAGTTCTCGAGTAGCGATCGCGAACCGAAAGACGCAGCGTTAGCACGCCTCTCTCTAGGACCTAGAGACAGGCGTTCTAATGCTGCGCTGAGTCTAGGTGGACCTATAAGCGGGTTAAGGCTGCGGGTGCGGGTATGCACTGGATGTGCGACGTATAGGACCGATCGGTGTAGCGACGCTTAGGGTATGCCTTAGTGCAATAGTGGCAGTTCAACTTTCAGCTGAAATGATGATGCTGATTCTATTCTTCTGACTAATTTTTTCAACGCCAACAAAAGATATCACACTAATATTGTGAGTGTATGTATGTTTGTTACTTCTTCACGCTCAAACGGCTGGACGCATCTGGATAAAATTTGGCACAGGAATAGATTATAATCAGGAATAGCACATAGGATAATTTTTATCACGGGAATATGTTCCCTCGGGATAATTTTCGACATTCACGCGGGCGAAGCCGCTGGCAGAAGAAGCTAGTCGTTTCAATAAATCTGCCTAGCTGTTGCCCAACTAAGTTGAGGTCGACTTCCAGTCGAACCCGATGCAGCTGAACAAATAGTATTTTACATGAAGCTGATGGAGCGACTGTCTCTACGACCCAGTAACTGGGTAATACCATATCCAGCCAGATATATTTATCTTAAAAAAAAACTAAATTCGTCGCGCACGGCGAACGTCTAGTTCATTTTATTCCACGCTTCTGACTAAATGAAATCATATTTACATCACTCTCGGATTTCTAACTAAAAATCTCCACCTTTTGTGTTGCGATTGAGACCTACTTATTTCATTTTCCTCATACAGGTTTCTGAAACCTTTTATTCAACAGGAACTAGACGCATACATTTTTTATGGCCGCCGTACCCTGGGGAACAGTTATCGTGTTCGTGTAACAAACTCCTCGCGCTACCAAATGTATTGTTATTTATTTATTATGAGCCCTACTGTAGGGCAAACAGTAGGGGGGAGGAGGGGGGTTCACGGTCTGTATTTTTGACTCCGACACTAATATTATAGAGATAGATTGAATGTAGGAAATAATCGCCGAACTTTCTTTCACTGATATAATGCTACACTACTGAAGTGCCATGGTTACATTGTATACCTGAATAAAGCTCGGTTCCTGTGATATAGGTAGGCCACGGGAGCAAAGCCGCAGAAAAAACTTACTACATTTCATATTGTGTTAAAACAAAAATGTTAGCACTGTAGCATGCGCACGTGTAGTAACAAAAGCATAGTTTTATTGTTCAATTAATTTAATTTAATGACTAACTACTGCTGTAGAGGCCATGTACGATTGGAGGCCGATTTGATATCGAGAGATATGCAGTCGTTTGCTAGCGCCGAATAATACAGTGAAACTTTTAAGGTTCATAGGTTGAATAGGCAAAATTAGTTAGTTATAAAAACTCCGCAGACGTGATAATGGGTAAACTATGATAAAAAATATTTGTATTTCCTTTTTAATGTACACTGTGCCACAGCTGGCAGGGGTGGCAGGCTGGCAGGGGTGGCAGACTGGTGATAGCCCAGCCTCAAGTCCTTCCAGGAATTCTTTGCCCGTGCCACCTCGAACCAGCCCTTATGGTACGCGTCAAGAGTTTTTTCACCACATATTCTGGGGCGGCCTCGGCAGCTATTAATAGCAATATTTTTATTTTCAAGTAACTACAGCTTACTACGGGATCATTAGCCGCTGATAGTGTAAAACTGTCATATGAAATCATCTTTTTAATTATTGGTAGGCTCGTGTTTCCTCCGTGCCTCGGAAGGCACGTTAAGCCGTTGGTCCCGGCTGTCATTTGAAGATCTTTGACAGTCATTACGGGTAGTCAGAAGCTTGAGATCAGAGACCAGTCTTGCCAAGGGGT
This sequence comes from Anorthoa munda, assembly GCA_945859665.1. Lineage (NCBI taxonomy): Eukaryota > Metazoa > Arthropoda > Insecta > Lepidoptera > Noctuidae > Anorthoa > Anorthoa munda. The sequence continues at coordinate 28,446,179 of OX243911.1, read as the reverse complement.
ATCGTGTTAACTGTTACCCAGTTACTGGGTTGTGGAGGTCAGATAGGCAGTCGCTCCATGTAAAATACTGGTACCCAGCCGAATCCGGTAAGACTGGTAGCCGACCCCATTAAAGTTGGGAAAAGGCTGAAAAAGTAGATTGATTGTAGGCACGCGTTTGACCACTATCTCGCCAGATGGTAAGTGACGATGAGGTCGACGATGAGCCACGCTTGCCTTAAAGTAACCTATTAATCTAAGTAAGTTTAGTTTCTTTTTATCGTGTACTTATCACGTCTGGGTCTGGGGGATCATGTGTTCCGCTAGCTAATCTAACCCGACCCAGTAGTCTGCGCATGCGACGACATCCGTTATATTTGAAAATATTGTAATGAACGGAACAGTTCTACAGTTGCCACCAATGCGGAATTCAAAACACGACAGCTTGATTAAAAGAAACTTCTATTGTCCCTAGAATCAATATTATCGTAAGAAAACTTTTCTTGGAAACATCTAAATCCTACGTACTTTCTTTTCGTTGTATAATCATCAGTCACACATACATAGTTCTCTATGAATATATTTAAGTTCTTCTCTCCTATCGATTCAGTATCATCAGACCACATAATATAATACATATCATGCATGGATTCTCCAAATAGGGAAAGGCAGCAGAGGTGTATCTATAGTACACCAAAGTTTTTCATCTTTGTGATATGTGATAGGGGGCCTTTTGACATCATCATCATCATCAGCCTTTTAATGTTCCCACTGCTGGGACACAGGCCTCCTCTCTGTGAGAGGGAATGGGCCGTAATCCACCACGCGGGCCCAGTGTGGGTTGGCGAATGTCACATGTATTAGAATGTTTGTTTCTAGGACATGCCGGTTTGCTCACGATGTTTTCCTTCACCGTTACACAAAGTAAATTGCCTGCCTGGGTTTGAACCCACAACACACGATCTACGACTTATAAGTCGTAGATCGTGGGTTCGTGGGTTCCGCCAACCACTGCTCTTTTGCCATCAACCGGATACAAATCCAAAACTACTACTGAGAAGTTCCAAATGGCAAAACCAAACACCATCGCCTTACCCGGGAAAGAAACGTCAAGCGATACTACAACGAGTTTTATTCTTTTTAGCCTGCCATTGCAGGGCAAATGCCTCCATTTCTTCCCTCAATTCCCCCTGGTTGGCTTGTCATAAAAATATTCCCGCAAAAATTAGAAGCACTTTTCACTAGAACTTTTACACTATATTTTAGAATACACTCACATCTTGCAGACACCGATATTCCGTTCACAAAACACATTTTCAAGTTACAAAGTACTGCAGTGGTCTGATCGTTCGCCCGTTCACGGTTCGTTGGTGCACGGTGAAAAAACACCAGTTGCGACACCTATTAGACAGTGGCATTCACTACAACACCACTTTTCTGTCGTCCTCAAGCTGTAGTACCACTATCTGACAATTGTCCGATTTTAGTTTCTTCATGCCATCGTAGGCCTATATTCAGCAGTGGACGTCTTTCGGCTGAAATGTTGATGCCATAGTAATCAGCAAAAAATCTCTATCGTCAATAAATTCCGAAAAAATAATATGCCTTTAATTTCGCCATTTTTTTTAGTTTACGAACCTATTTTTGACAAAATTAAGTCATTGATATAAACTAACAATATGCATATTCGAGAATGCACAATTTGTTGACAAAGTGCATAGATTTTTTATTATTTCGCGGTTTTTTGTCTATAACTCAAAATATGATTTTGTAAGATAGTGGCATCTTAGCTTGAGGACGACAGTTTTGACTCACTCTTTCATAAAAATAACTTAAAAAAAACCACGCAGTTTAACAATTTCATCGTTTAGCTCAATGATAGGGTCAGACAATCATGATTCCAATCAGCTGTTCAAATTAACGTGGCGTTTTCATTTAAAAAACAAACGTTTCAAACATAATTGATTTTTCCAGAACTATCGCGAGATGTAAACTGTTTTTGCTGACAGTGCATACAAAGTTTTTATAGAAATTTGTAATTAGTTTAATGAGGCCTTAGATGGGGCTTCTAGCAAAGCCTTTATTTTCTTTTGTCTACGTTGTAACACCAGGGACATGGCACCAGCTTAAGCAGAAATATCTCGTGTGCCTGTAATTGCAGCACCTATACCTTTTAAACTGGTACAGCAAAGCTGCTTAGCGACACGAAGAGATATGACAGTAGTACTCCGATCAAGCACCTTTACAAAGAGATCTGCAACTCTATCAGTCTGTTCAGGTCTACTGCTACATGACTGTTGTTACCGATAAACAAATCTGATGTCGATCTACGCGCAAGATACGCAACTTATCACCACCCCATGCGGGACATAGAAGCATGTTTCCGCGAAAATTGTCGCTACTGAATGTTGCGATAAGATTCTGAAATGTTTTCATGTTTGAACGTGTTGTTTACTTTGTGTTTACATGTTTAACTGCTTATTTTACATCTGAGATAGGTAAATATGATTACGCAATATACGCAAAATTATATTTTTTTATTTAGCGTCCGATTTATTGCAATGATCTATTCAAACTAGTGGGTCATTATCACATAGGCGTTATATTTTTACTAACATAGGTAGCTCTACTGGCCCCGAAAATGAAAGGTAATAAATATTACAAGGGTATGTTGTACTGAAGAGTTGTGCGTGTGCGTTATCTAGGGCAACCACCACTCTAAACAAAATTAGATTGATGAAATCACACCGCAATGCGCGTACTAAAATTGATAAACAAGGAAAATTTAGCAAAAAATCTGTGAAAAATTACCTGACAATAAAAACTTTACTCAAAGACTCCCACTGTGTGTACAGCACATGAAACTTTTCAGCTTCCATCACAAAAAAAAACAGGGAAGACAGTCCCTCACATTACACACACACATCCGCCTCTGAACTAATAAAGTTCTGTACATAGATAACGTGATAACTAATCTATAAGCTTGGTAAATCTGATTACACATGGCGAAAGGTGCGAAAATGGTGATGATATAGTATTCCTAATTTATCTACATTATATTATTTAGTGGTAGCGAACAATAGGCGTGCAGTGCAGTTGAAACAGAAGGTCAAATAACTCAGTGCGTAACTATTCTTTGTTTAACTGTGCTACTAAACTTAAACTTGAAACTAGCGTGTGTGGATAATTTAGGATTCAATCAATGTTTTTATAAATAACTATAAACTGCATAAAAATATACTACATTTACAATTTTTGTTTTGTGTGTTGGCAAATATGATGTAGAAGAAACTTTATCAAAAGTGATTACTAGTTACCACGAGTGTATCTCCGTATCTCAAGTGCCTGTCAACAATTACTTTTAAATCTAGCTTATACCAAACATACTAATATTAACCATACAGCTTTTAATATGCGATCCTTGTAGGTACCTAATTTCTTGCATGATATGCATGAGGCAGAGTAGACAGTGTTATCGGGTAACCAGCGGGAGCAACCACCTGTGCTTTGATAACGGTTGCGAAAACCTAGCTTAACTTCCTTATATTGCGGAAGACAGACAGGCAGACACGGTAGCTGTGCATAAAATCAGGGTCTGGCCCATTGCAGATGCAAGATGAATTAATTTTATTTGCATAAACGCGTATTAATGGAGTGTCTAGGAATTAAGACTTCACGTTGAATGAAATATACGGAACTTCGAACTTCTATTTATAGAGAATATTTTAACCAACTTACCAAAAAGGAGGAGATTCTATGTTCGACTTTATGTATGTTTTTGTTCACCGATATGTTCGTCAATTGTGTACCGATTTTTAAATTGCAATTTTTGTTTGAAAGAGTATGTTACGAAATTGGTCACTTTTTAATTTGGTGTAGATCTGATGAAGATCTTTGGAGATATACAACAGAACTCTTCAATTAATAATGGCAATTATCTCGGGAGTGCTGCAATCGCATGTCTGATTATTGTTTATACCATTTCATAACATAACATCACGACAGTACGCTCTAAAGGGGTACGCAGATGTGTACAGTTCACCTTGGTACACTCTCATTTCACCGGTTATGTTCAGTTTCATGATATTCAGGTAATCTATTCTGGAATTATAGGTACCTTACCAAACTACTTGCCTAGAGTTAGGTACAATTAATAAAAGTGAATAATATAAAAAATATATAAAAAAACTATAAACTGAAAAATAACTCTATTTTTGGAAGTCGGTGTCTTTGGTAGGTACCAATTTTTACAAAATACACATAACATCACGCTTGTATATAACCCCCGCGGTGTTAGGCAGAGGTGTTATGAACTCACCCATAATTCTTCAGTAATATTTTTTCTTATTAAGACCAATATATTTTTACTTATCTATGATACGACATTCATCATCTTGTTAACTAGGTAACTTTGGCCCATTAGATGGCCTTTCGCCATGTCCAAGATGACATTATTTTATAGCCGTTATTACGAGTGTGCGAGACGCACTTTACCGATCGATGTGGCGACTGGCGACACACTTGGGGGAAGCCTATGTCCAGTAGTGGGCGTCTACCAGCTGAAATGATAATGCTGATTACGAGAGTGTGTCAGAAGGTTAGAGAGGAGGATTGGAAGGTTGGGTAGGTTGGTGTCAGGAGGTTGGGTTAGGTTGTCCTCATATCCAATGAGGATTTTCAAAATCGGAAAAAAAAAGGTATAAGACGAAATTACAAGGATTCCTTGTTTAACCTCAAACGGCAATGTTCACTCAAACGGTAATCATTTCATCGTTTTACTGGTAAACATATTTTTATTAAATTTATTTGTTTACCCGACTGCGACGGAGACCAGGTGAAGAGTAAAGTTTTTAAATTGCTTGTAATGAATAAACAAAATCCTCTCAAGTCTAGGTACAGATTGCTAGATCGTAATTCTTTTCGTCCTTGTTTTAATTACTTAATTGGTATAATGAACGAAGCAAGTATTTCTGAGGCTTAAGTCACGCATCAAGTACTAAAGCTACACTACACGCATTAGTGTATCTTCACGCACGGCTTACTATACAAGGCAGGCAGAACAATAGCTTCATCGACATTATGCTATCGTGACTTATATCTGCAAAAGTAAATCGTCCGTCGTGTCAATTAAATTGACAGGAAGTGTTTAGTTGACGGTGAACAGCCATTAATTTTAAATTAGGTCAAATGCCGTCACCCTGACCCATGGTTGTTTAGTGATCTAGAGGCAAAATGGGTGACTATGACTATGGAAGTGTTTTGGAGAAGTTCCATCTAAATTTAAGCGTGTTTTCCCCAAAGGGATAGTCAGTTTTGAAGTCCATTTATTCGGACACAAAGCCTGACTCTGGACTTTCTGATTAGAAATGCCCCAATAAATAGTTTTGCACGAGGATCGAACCCACACGGTACGCTCAACTGTTGCGCTGGCAACCAATAAATCTACAAGTTATTGCCTATGATTATAGCTTAGTAAAAAAGTTACATGATAGTCCCATTGACACGATTTTTTAGACTTGTTAACTAATGGAGTGCGAAACTTTTCTTCCTAATTCAATGTTCAATATTGTTTAACCGATTTAACCTGTATTGTCAGAACAGTGAAATATTTATCAAATAACGAAAGGAAGCCAGTACGCAAGGAAGTAGTCATGAACACGCTTGCCGAGTTGTCGCTACAAAACAGTAATATTACCGACTAAATTGAACCCCTGACCTTCCCATCGCGCCGCAAGTCTATTGTCTTTGGGTGAAAGTGTAACAATAATAAATATAACCTTGATTGAGAGGAAATTATTGCAGACAACCGCTTATTAGTTGTTGAGGTAGTTGTCAATAGATTGCATGTTTCAAAGGCATTAGAGAAAGTTTTTGAGGTTCGCTTACACATCTCCAATGTGAAGTAGAGTTTAGGAGGTACGGTAATTTTATGTATTACAACTGCAAATTAGGGCGCGGTTCCATTGAGACCTCTTTATTAATAAGTTTAAAGAAGTTGGTCCAAGAAGAGATGCACGGCAATTAGATTTATGAGGTTTGGAAGAAGAGTACCATCGCTATACACGGCAGCACGTGATCAGAGTCCCCACTCTAAGCGCCTGCGACTCCGGAGAACCAGCTGCCTTAAATGATACAAACGTGGTTTCGGAGTATTAGGCGTCGAGGCATTTGCCACGAAGGTCTCGCCCGATCCTGGCAACCAGCACCCTTATTGCGTATAATAAATGAATACGGCAACGCATAGGGTTTGACCGCTATTAATCAACCAATCACACAGACGGAAATCCACATCGCGTCATTCATCTCGCATGTGATTGGTCGATTTGATAACGGTCAAACGCTTCGCCTTGCCGAATTCACTTGCGCAATTCGGCTGCTGGACCCGCGCTCGGTGCCCACACAGTGCACTTCTCGAGCGTGTGCTGTGGAAAATCCAGGTCACCTCTGCAATTGTGGCAATACTATTCAGATACTCATCGAAGCAACGGTACTCGGTCAGTACCTGAGTGAAGTCTGAACTCCCAACCTGAGTAAAGCCTTCATCATATTCCTGCGCTTATCCCATGTTACTTTAGGACGGCGCAGTACGTCACACTCAGAATATCTTTTCTTTCATATGCTGGACCCGCGCTCGGTGCCCACACAGTGCACTTCTCGAGCGTGTGCTGTGGAAAATCCAGGTCACCTCTGCAATTGTGGCAATACTATTCAGATACTCATCGAAGCAACGGTACTCGGTCAGTACCTGAGTGAAGTCTGAACTCCCAACCTGAGTAAAGCCTTCATCATATTCCTGCGCTTATCCCATGTTACTTTAGGACGGCGCAGTACGTCACACTCAGAATATCTTTTCTTTCATATGCTGGACCCGCGCTCGGTGCCCACACAGTGCATTTCTCGAGCGTGTGCTGTGGAAAATCCAGGTCACCTCTGCAATTGTGGCAATACTATTCAGATACTCATCGAAGCAACGGTACTCGGTCAGTACCTGAGTGAAGTCTGAACTCCCAACCTGAGTAAAGCCTTCATCATATTCCTGCGCTTATCCCATGTTACTTTAGGACGGCGCAGTACGTCACACTCAGAATATCTTTTCTTTCATATGCTGGACCCGCGCTCGGTGCCCACACAGTGCACTTCTCGAGCGTGTGCTGTGGAAAATCCAGGTCACCTCTGCAATTGTGGCAATACTATTCAGATACTCATCGAAGCAACGGTACTCGGTCAGTACCTGAGTGAAGTCTGAACTCCCAACCTGAGTAAAGCCTTCATCATATTCCTGCGCTTATCCCATGTTACTTTAGGACGGCGCAGTACGTCACACTCAGAATATCTTTTCTTTCATATTACCTGTCAGCGTAAAGCCCTGACTTCGATGTTCTTAATTTCATATGTTGAATATGTCAGTAAAATAAACAAGGGAAAACATTATTCGAGCTCCTTAACAAGTCTGATTTCAGTTTGGTAGATTGATTATACGCGTACGAACTGCCGAAGCGTGGCCTTTCACATTTTTATAGCAACCTTCACACAGTAAAATTGCGAATGATCTACATTGAGGTAAAATACAATACATACTGTTGTATACATCAGAAGGCAGTACTAATAGGCATTGACTACAGTAATACTATGGGCCACTGGTATAAAAACGCCACTCTGTATTATGAAGAGAAGAAAAAAGCAAAGTTTTCGAGTACCTCATGCTAGAATTAAACCCATAGCTTGTACTAATTTTACAAATTTTCTTAATTAATATATTAAAGTTACTTATAATGTTTTGTCCGTTTATATGTTTGAAAGAGATCTAAAAATACTGTTTGGAGTATTTTTTTATTTATTTACTTGGGAGTGTTGGGAGCGAATCTGCGGGAAAAGCTTCAGCCTACAAAATTAATCTGATTGTTTCTCCAGGAACATACTAACCAATTATACATATTCATGGGTTAACGTTTGTTTAGTTTTGGCTTAGATAACCACGAGTGATAAACCAAACCGGAATTATCACAGGAAATTAGATTTATCATAAGGTGTGTATTATATTTATTTATATGTTCCATCCTCAGTTGGAAAGACAATTGATTTTTAGTAATATTTTCAAAATAATTATAACATAAAAAATAATTTTATTTTTTAGTGTTCCGTACCCGATGGATCCAAACGGAGCCCTATTGCTGGCACTCACGTGTCTGTCCGTCTTCTGTCACACAGGTTTTACAGCCAAAAGGTTAGTGCTACAGTCTTTAAAATTTTCACAGTATAAGCATCTTGTTGACTCAAAGCCATACAAATTATTAAAAAAAATGTTTTTAAGGGTGGCGTTGACTCAAAGCCATACAAATTATTAAAAAAAATGTTTTTAAGGGTGACGTTGACTCAAAGCCATACAAATTATTTAAAAAAATGTTTTTAAGGGTGGCTCCCATACAGCAAAAAAGGGGGGGGAGCGAAAAAAATTTTTGACCTATCCCATTGAGTAGGGTATTATTATTTAGAGCTCGTTGAGCAGATAAATACTGTATTTTTTTATACAAAAGAATGAGCCACCACAATCAGGTTTTATTACAAAATATTGTTCCGAAGAATTTTTTATTTTACCATTGACCTATGAACTTGGAATTTGATAGTAATATTTATTATTACGTATATTTTACTAAGAAATACCAATTTATTGATTAATCAGTTATTTCTATGAATTTTCCTCATTTTTCTATTACAACCAACTTGATTTTGCTGTTTGATACGGAACCTAAATGTGCTCAGTCTGACACGCACTTGGCACTCGGTTTTTAAACTCAACACCATAAAATCTGAATATTTTTATGAGATTGCAAAACTCTCTATGATACCTGTCAACCTATCACAAACGATGGTCTGAACAAGTAAAAGAAGCAAATCAAGCAAATTTCAGTAGGTGGTTACTGTTGCTGTGCATATTTATAATTATAATTTTTAAGATAAAACTGCATTCTTATAAGAATCAACATAGAATATCTTCAATAGGTAGCTAAAACAATATTAACTTGTTAAAACATAGTTCAGTATTGTTTGTATAACTCAGAAATAGTGTTAACTACCACAGTTTTATCAACACGTGTATACACCAATAAAAACATGATTGCCTACTCCATGATGACAATTGTCAAAAAAGCAATTGTTTTAGCCAATCTTACCTGTTTTCTGGTATGATGTTGTTGGCGTGCTGAGTGATAACCCCGGAGAAGGTGAGCGCCTGGCTGATGCTTTGACCGATGGCATCCTGAGATGATATCACCAGGTTCTCCACTGATTTTCTCCTGTTACAAATTTCAGTGATTTAAATATTGGTGCAATATAGGTGTACTTAGGTGCATATATGCAACCCTTCTTTATGTACATAATGAGCTGAACATATTTTGAGGATAATTTAGGAATAGACACAGACTGACGAAGATGCACTTTATGGACTTTGGTATGGATTCCTAGAAAAATATTATAGTATCATGCCTGCTGTTCAAAGGGCTAAGCAGAAGTATAGTATATATACCTTACATTTTATCAGCTATGTTTAAGTCCCACGTAATAGGGAAAATAATTAATTAATGATAGATAAAACCAACATGTGAATGAATTAATTAGGAGATAAGGCGATGACTGTGGCCTTTGCTTTGTTTTTAATTATTTTAGCTTTGAAATTAATAAAATAGAAGATTTTCTACAATCAATTATATTAGAAAACTGATTATTTTTTTTACTTAATTTGTGACAGCTGTTTCATAAGATACCAAGATCACTGTGGACAACTATATGTATATACATTTAGTTATTTTTTTTTTATTTAAAAACAACTACAACAAAGTGAGTGAGTTTAAGTGGCTACATTTTTTTTAGATTAAATCAAAAAATATTTAAATCTTTTTTACAATGCCAGTTGTCGTACTGTTAATTACATTACATTATAATTCATTTTTCTAGAAGATTTTAACAACAAGTTTGAATGAATGTTAGGTAAGTAAATTAATATTAAATTACTTAATTAGCATATCACCAATGTTATTTTAATAAATTATCATATGATTTTATTCTAACTGAATAAAATCAAGCTAATAAGATGTATTATACAACTTTAATTCAACACCAATATAAAGGCTGATATTATTTAAATATTTTTGTATGTAAATACTAAATAGTATCAGCATAATCAATTAAGCTATTTATAAATCCTAATCCAGTAATGTATAAAAATATTAGCTTGCCCAAATTTTTGTTTCCCATTAATTTTAGGACACAGTAAAGTAAAGGTGTGCTGTGATTTGATTGTGAATATTATTTTTACGTTACTAAATCTATTTACTGTACTAAAAATATGACTCTAATTTATTTTTCTTTAAATTCAAGCTATCATTGTTTCTAAATGTCTTTGGTTTCAAAGCACCGTTTATGACTAGATTTCTTCCCCAAGTTTAGGTAAACGAATACAATGGAAATTTATACTAGAAGCAGTTAAAACTAACTGTACAAACTGAACTCAATAAGGTGTATGTTAGTCTGAATTTAAGTAAACTCTCTTGTAAAAATGAAATGTATAAACTGCAGAAAAAATTCTAGGAATATTCTGACATGGAATATGGCTTTGGGCGAATGTTTCTGAGGTCCACAACGAGCTGATGATGGTGTTTAACATCTGCATTGCGGGAACGACAGGGCACAAAGATCATCGACCTATCATCACCAATCAGACTGTTTTGTCGTTTCCTAGTTCTGTGAACAACTAGTACTAACTAGTAAACAACATAAACAATCTCCAGTGACGAATACAATAACACAATCGTTCTATAATTAGGAAAAATGCGTATATTACTCACATCGATATGGCGATGTTCCGGCTGTCTAGCTCTGAAGAAGTCATGATAACAGTCCTGTTTAGTTCACTTTAGTTTCTGCCATTAGTGAGCTATCATTACCAGCTGCGTTTTTTGCTTTCATCATCCAAATAATATTTTTTTTGCACAAAAATATAAAATTGATCTTTCTTTAGCTGTAGTCAATGACAACTGGACGCGATGTTGCAAGGTAAATAAAATAAACATCTGTAATTTATTATATATATATAAACCTTATACACCTTTGTTTTTTGAATCAAATATATTCTTAATTTATTTAAAAAGCTATGTTTTCTCTGTAATAATATAATTCTATCAATTTCTTTTGGTTGTCTAAAAAGACTAGTAACCAATCTTGTGTTTTTCGCGTATACCTTTTTGGTTTTGCTTTTGCTTCGACAAAATAAAAAAATAAACTGTCAGTCTTGTCGACATTCAACACGTGAGGTTATTTTTTGTATTTTGAAATGATTGTGATGTGTTCTCGCAATTAATTTAAAGTATAATCATGGCAGATGAAACTGCTTTTGATAAAAAGAAGTCGCACCGTGCTAAGCAAGCCGGGCGCAAAGCAGAGAAGAAGAAAAATAAAACCAAACTTGATCAATCTAACCTAAGTGCTCGACAGAGGAATCCTAAAGCTTTTGCTATCCAGTCTGCTGTGAGAGCTGAGAGGCAGTTCCGTCGCAGAGAAGATGTTATCTCAAAGAAGCAGCACATCCCACAAGTGGATAAAACCCCCCTGGAACCACCACCCATCGTTGTGGCGATTGTCGGTCCACCTCGAGTCGGTAAAACCACTCTTATCAATAATTTGATTAAGAGTTTCATAAAAACCAACGTGACAAACACGAATGGTCCCATAACTATCGTTACCTCGAAGAAACGGCGTATTACGCTAATAGAATGTAACAACGATGTTAATTCCATGATCGACATCGCAAAATGCGCCGATCTCGTCCTGTTGTTGTGTGACGCTAGCTTCGGCTTCGAGATGGAGATATTCGAGTTCCTCAACATATGCCAGGTACACGGCATGCCTAAAATCATGGGTGTTCTTACTCATCTGGACATGATAAAGAACGCTAAGACTCTAAAAACTACCAAGAAAACTCTAAAACATAGGTTTTGGACTGAAGTGTATTCTGGAGCTAAGTTGTTCTACTTGTCTGGCATCGTACATGGGGAATATTTGAGGAATGAAATAAAAAACTTGTCTAGATTCATCTCAGTGATGAAATTCAGACCACTAAGCTGGAGGATGACCCATGCATATGTGTTGGCAGACCGCTTGGAAGATATTACTAGTCATGAGTTGATCAGAAAGGATGCCAAGGTGAACAGAGACGTGGTGCTGTATGGATATGTGAGGGGAGTGCCGCTGATGAAGGAATCCTCAGTTCATATAGCAGGTAAGATTTGATTTCTAATAACTTACTCTCATCCGATGTGGTCTTTTAAGAGCTCGCCTAATGATGTTCGATTTTGATACCAGCATACTTTTCAATGAACAATGCAGCTATGTCTGAATTTTTATCTTAACCTGGCCAGGGCAAAGTCCATAAAAATAAATATTTATTATTTATCTATTAACCCTAGATTAAAATGGATGTGCGGAGTCACAGATACTATAATACAAGCATACAGATGCCTCATCCCATACAAAGAAAGAAACTGTGCTGACGTAACTAGCGTTTTTAATCTGATTATACCAATTATTTTTTGTAAATCAATCATGTTCGTTTCCGTTCCACGGCGATAGATAGATCACCATCTATATCAGTGGAATGGAACCGATGTACAAAATATAATCAGTATAGAATGTCGGCACGGTTTCTTTGTAAATCATCATGTCAATAATCATAAAGTGAGAAATGAGTATATTAGAGGAAGTGTGAAAGTGGTGCCAGTGACAGAAAAGTTGAAAGGACACCATGTGTCCTGGTATGGTCATGTGATAAGGAGAGATGAAATGCATGTTACAAAAATAGTTATGAATATAAATGTGGATGGATGGAGAGGGAGAGGACGGCCAAAGAATAGATGGATGGACTCTGTGAGGAGTGATATGAAAGAAAAGGGAGTCAGTGATGGCGTGACGGGGGACAATGATGTTATGGAAGAAGAAAATGTGTTGTGCCAACCTCAAGAAAAAATAAAAATAAAAAAAATTAAATTGCGCATGGGATCATACTGCCGTGGTATAAAAAAAATGCCATTATCCCACATCTGGTAAATTTGTAACTTTTGAAGATGCTATATTAATGAGAAAAAAATATCTATTTATCTATGTATGCAAATTTAAAATACCTTGAATAGTTTTAGAAATAGTGGCACAGATAATATGATACTAGCATACAGATGCCTCATCCTATACAAAGTATGACATAACTAGCGTTTTTCATCTCATATTCCATAATTTTGTTGTTAATAAATTTTACTACACAAGAAATTACAATTTTTATGACTAGCTGTCCTCCGCGACTTTGCTCTCGTCAACTGGCTACCTACCCTACAGCCTACTACCCTACCCACCTACCTACCGTACACCTTACCCTAATTAACATTTTCGAGAATTGTTCATAAAAATTGTATGTTCTTTTTAGGGTTCCGTACCCAAAAGGTATAAGCGGCAACAGAAATACCTCATTTGTGACAATTTCAACTGTCTATCTATCACGGTTCATGAGATACAGCCTGGTGACAGACGGACAGACAGATGGACCGTGGAGTCTTAGTAATAGAACCCTAAAAACATGCAAAAAATACTATAAAACAAATTGTCACTGTATTTAAAGAAAAAAAATTGTCACGAACCAAGAAAACCCTTTTACTCAAGTCGCTGCTAACACAATCAATAGCTGTGGAATGGAACCAAACGGGATCAAAGTACTTATAAAAATATTAATTTTAATCAGACGAAAAACACTAGTTATGTCGGCACGGTTTCTTTGTATGGGTTGGGCATCTGTATATTCAATAACAAATCGATGCATATCGCGCCATCTACTGATATTTATTAGAAACAATATTTTTTTCTTAGCGCTGGGAACCTGTGGTAGTGGTATCTTTTGTATTTTTTCAGATAATTGTTTGGATATAAAACTGTGTTAGTAGTTACTATTTACAACTAAGCAATATTAAAATATACTTTAATTAAGCATTTACTTTATTAATGAAACTCTTTTAATTTCTCCAGGTGTTGGAGACATGAAGATCAGTGAGCTATCCTACCTGCCAGATCCATGTCCACTCCCCAGCAAAGACAAAAAACGTTATCTCATGGAGCGGGAGAGACAGATATATGCACCTTTTGCCGGTGTTGGAGGCATTGTCTATGACAAAGATGCAGTCTACATAGAAATGCAAGGTTCTCACTCAAACAAGAAAGAGGATGAAGAAACTAATGAAAAGAAAGCTCTACTCAAGAGTGTAGTGGAAACAAAGGAAACTGTTGATGAACAGATGCAAGAATCAGGGTTCAAATTGTTCAGTGGAGGTGCTGTTATCTATCCTGACATGATCAAAGATGATGAATACTTGCAACAAAATAAAAAGACTGAATCAGATGTATCTGATTCAGAAGATGAGGGTAATGACAGTGATTCTGATAATGATAGTGGAATAGATCAAAGTGAAAAGGAAAAGAAGAAAAATAAACTTCCCTGGGATAATGACTCTGAAGGTGGATCCGAAGGAGAAGATGATGATGGAGAAATGAATGTTGATGGGGATAAAAAAGAAAAAAGGGACATGAGTGATGATGAAAATGATAGTGATTCTGACGAAGAGCCACAAAATGAAGAAGATTTTGGTATGAAATGGAAAGAAAAGTTAGGGGAAAAGGCCACAGAAGCATATCTAGACAGACAAAAGACCTCAAAGAACATCATGAAGCTTGTATATGGCGAATTTGAAATAGGAAACAAATCCAAAAATAAGAAAGACCAAGATTCTGAAGAAGAAGAAGAAGATGATGAGGTTGGTGGTCTCTTTAAAAAAGTAACAGATACACAAAAGAAGAAGCATAAAGAAAAGGAAAGACTAGATTTAGATGAGTGCTCATTCTTCTATGCCTTGGACAAACCAAATCTTAGAGATTGGACAAGTGAATCAAATAAACTATTTTTGATAAACAATTTCGTAACTGGTAAGAGATCGGCTGATGAAGATGCATCAGAACTATTGCAACTAGACGATGCTAGCGATGGTGAAGATGAGGAACTTTACGGCGATTTCGAAGACTTAGAAACTGGAGAGAAACATAAAGCTGAAGACATGACAGAGACAACTCCAGAAACTGGTACTAAACGTAAAGCAGAGCTTACTAAATCTGAAATACTAGACAAAAAGATGAAGTTAAAAGCTAAATTCGATTCAGAATATGACAATCCTGATGACCATAGAATCAAGGGGGACCACTCTTACTATGAAAACTTGAAAGCAGAAGCTTTAAAACAATCTGAACTAAACAAATCAGTGTTTGAAAACTTAGACCAGGGTCTGAGGATTGAAGTTGAAGGTTTCAGGCCAGGATTGTATGTCAGAATGTTATTCAAGAACATGCCATCAGAGTTTGTAACAAACTTCGATTCTAGCTACCCAATACTTATTGGAGCTCTGAATATGGCTGAGCAGAACATAGGTTTTGTGTCCTGCAAAGTGAAGAAGCACAGATGGCATAAGAAGATATTGAAGACTAACGATCCTCTTATCATTTCGTTAGGATGGCGTCGGTTCCAAACGTTACCTATCTATTCGAAGATAGAGGATGACATGAAATGCAGGTACTTGAAGTACACTCCCGAGCATGTCACATGTAACATGCACTTCTATGGTCCTATCACACCTCAAAACACAGGTTTCCTCGCCTTACAGAGCGTCAACAACAATACAAATGATATCAAGAAATCAGGCTTCAGAATAGCTGCAACAGGAAGCGTCAACGAAATTAATAAGTCAACTCAAATAGTCAAGAAATTGAAGTTAGTTGGTACTCCATTGAAGATATACAAGAAAACTGCTTTTATCAAGGACATGTTTACGACTACTTTAGAAGTTGCTAAGTTCGAAGGAGCTAGAGTCAAAACAGTTTCGGGGATCAGAGGTCAAATTAAAAAGGGGTTGAACAAGCCAGAAGGCGCTTTCAGAGCCACCTTTGAAGACAAAATTCTGATGAGTGACATCATCTTTTGTCGTACTTGGTTCAAAGTTGACGTGACCAAGTTCTATGCGCCTGTTGTTAACCTATTACTGCCTGCTGGAGAGAAGAACGCGTGGCAAGGCATGAAGACTAAAGGGCAACTGAAGAGAGAACAAAACATCAGAAACGACGCGAACACTGACTCAATGTATACTGAAGTAAACAGAGCTCCTAAAGTATTCAAACCTTTAGTGATACCCAAGAATCTTCAAAAGGGTTTGCCCTACAGATTCAAACCTAAGACGAAGTCCACAACACTATCTGGCATAAACCCGAAAGATAAATTAAAGAACAGGATAGCAGTTATCAAGAATCCTGAAGAACAGAAGGTTTCGAACGTCATGAAGATGCTCAAGACTAATTACGAGAAGAAGAAAGAGGTACAGAAGGAAGCAACTGCACAAAGGTTGCAGAAACATAAGAAACAGCTAGAAGAGGAAGAATGGAGGAAACTGAAACGACAGAAGGAATTGAAGAAGAAAATATGTAGGCATTTAAGTAAAGTTGGTAATAAAAAGAAACCACAGATGTGATTACTTACTGTCTAAACTGTGTTTGATTTTCTTAATATCCCTAACAATTTCCATAAAGTAAAAAGCCTATTCTTACTAACTTTTGAAAATAAGTGAAATAACTCTACTAATTTTATGAAAGGAATTACAGATAGGCAAAAGGAAAAAAAAATTGTCTCTAATTAGCACAGTTATTTTTTAAAGGCTTATGTTTAACTTACCACCAGATATAGTAACATATAACAGACAAAAATAGTAAATGATCACCAAAATTAAACCCGCATCTTATTGTAAAATTATAACCAAAGTTTTAACATCTCGCTATCCTGTTTAGGCAAAATGACTCCAAATAAATCATTGTTAACCCAAAAGTAGTAAATGATCACCAAAAGTAGTAAATGATCACCAAAATTAAACCAATGACCAAAAAGATTATAAAATTTCTGGGAGCAACTTGGAAGTAGCGCTCGCCGGCCGCTGCCGCGGCACCGCTCGCTTTGCTCGCTCGGCTCGCGCGCGGTTGGTCACAGTTCTAACCTAACCTAACCTATTTTACAACATTAAATAGCGCAATAATTTGCTATTAAAATTTGGTGATCAATTTACTAAATTTGGTGATCAATTTACTAAATTTGGGTTCCATAGTACAATTTTAGGTAATAGAGGTTATGGTCACAAAGTAATTTTAGGTGGTCATTATATTTATCCCCTTTTTTAAACCAAACAAACTTACATTTGCGGTTGCAAAAAGTTAAAATATGAAGGTATACGGTAAAACGGGGTGAATAGGAACTCAGGGGTGAATGGTAACAAAACTTTGATTAGGATTTTAACTGTGATACCACTTTGTGGTTTCAAACAAAGCATCCTGAATTTTAAATAATTATTTAATATATTGGCGTACCTACTAAAATGCTACAAATAATTTTTTCATCACACCTATTCGAAAAACGACAATTGTCTATAGAGGATAGCGGGAGCCAAATCCAATTTTGCGCCCGTAGGAGTTTGAGCTTTCTCTTTTCTGATTGGTCTGCTTCGTGCTTCTGATAGATTTGCGTATACTGTGATTTTTAATTTCGTGGACTAAACTGACAGCTGCTATTGACCTTATTTTTTTTAAATGTTGCAAGCGCGGAGCATAGTGTTGTAGGTAAGGCTCAATCATAAGTGATTCATCGAATCGATGTGACATGACTCCTGAATTTATTTTTACTAATTGGTGTAAATAAATGTTTTATGAATATAAACGTAATATATTTAAATATAACAGTATTCATACACATAGTACATGAGCTTTTATTGTATTAAATATGAAATCAACAATAAAATAAATGCAATCGATAAAATTAAGTCTGACATAAATGAGTAGAAACTAAATATGATCCGCTAGTTTCTAAACAAATTATATTTTTATGCCGTGAAATAGTTTCATTTTCGATCTACTTCGATTTTCTATTAACTTTCGATCACTCAGGATAGTTAGGGTACGACACTATTTTAATGTAAAGATAAAGTGACAACCCCCCAAATGTCAGTTTAGTCCACGAAATAAAAAATCACATTATAGTTGGGTTGGAGACGCTCGCGTGAAGGCCTAATGTAAAAAAAAATATCACTAACTAACATTCAATTCTCTATGGTGATATACTCATTTTTGTGATTAGTTAGTAAGGAGTTAGTATTATACTTACTCTTTGTTGATAAGTATGTTAAGTTAACCAAATAGGTCGAACACATATGTTTAAATAAGTTACTGGCTGGTTCTAAGTTATGGCGGCAATGTGCTTTAAAAAAACTATATACTTGTTTCGAGTAGGTCGGTACTCGTAGCTTTTTATTTTTCTCTTAGGTAGTGATAAAAATAGTGAAAATATTTTTTTCTCGGGCGGCGTATATTGAATTCCTTGCTAAGCTCAGGATTCTACGTTAGAATCCCTCGCTACGCTCGTGATTCTACTATAGAATCCTTCGCTCTGAATTCAAAATAACGCCCTCGAAGAACAAAATATTATTTTGTCCCCTTGTAACACAAATAACTATTTCGTCATTGATTTTGACAAAATGAGTTCTAGGTACTACTTAGTTTTAATTTCCGCGCATTATTTGAGAAAAGTACTATACAAGCCTTGGCCACAACTAGGCTTTGATGGACTTACATAAATACGTATGTGTGCCTCGGCTTTGCCTCGGCCCACATTTATACGTTCGTCCATCAATGCCTCGTTTGCTGGCCGCTGCAGTAATGTAGGTACTATAACGATAGTATTAGTAGTAGTTACCTAAATTAATTTACCAAAGACACTTCAAAAATTAGAAAATGTTATTTCTACCAAGACTTATCCTCGGCTAGTATTATATTATCTGTGTCCTCGGTTTTATTCCATTCACTCCGTCCTATAATTTTATTTCATCCTTCCACTCGATAGATGGTGTTGTGCGAGGGGCGGTCCTTCCTGCTCCCGTACCCTGACGTGTCAAAACTATCATAGCTCGACTGTAAAAAAGGGACTATACAAGTCAAATACATCTGTCCCTTATGCACACTCAAAATAACCTTTCTCTAAGAGCTTATGGTCACCCCCCTGAAACACGCATGGTTGTGTTACTCTAGTCTAAAGCGGAAGCAGTGGGGCTCGATATAGATAGACATCATTTACTTAATTATAAATTTATTTTAGAATATTAAATTTTTGACAGAACTCACAGTGAATTATTGTGCCCTGCTTAGTTCTTATAAATTATAATTCGAGATGAATCGAATCCATCGCCACCAACACAAACTCCTCAAAGTATTCATGCTGCGCTGCGTAATTATTTTAATGACATTTGGTATAAAAAAAAATTAAACACCCCGACAAAAAACTTCTAAAAAGTAAAAAACCCGACTGCTTAAAAAGCGAACTAAAAAGACGTAAACAAGAAGAAATTCATGCTGTGCAGTCGAAGGATACAAATTCGCGAGCTGGCTGACCAAAACCAGATGTATCCTCAGACTGCACAGCATGAGTTTATTCTTGTTTACGTCTTTTTTGTTCTCTTTTTATGTAGTCGTATTTTGTTTTTTTTTATTTACTAAGGTTTTAGTTATTTTTTTTAGAATTAGGTACATTTAAACATATAAGTGTTACATATTTTTGAAATCACTTCTTAAAATCCTTTATTTTGATACCCCACACGATGGGTTTGGAAGGAAAAAAATATTTTTGCGTCCCCCTTTACCTGTAGGTATGGATACTGTGAAAACTGTAAGACTGTGGCTCCGTTTGGCTGTAAAACCTGTGTGACAAAAGACGGACACGTGAGTGACAGCAATAGGGCTCCGTTTGGGCCCTTCAGGTAAAAAACTAAATCAAAATCGGTTTATCCGTTAAGGAGCTATAATGCCACAGACAGACACGGCTGACTTATAACAATCCCTGACCCGTACTTTTCCGTCGGGGGTTAAAACATAGTGAAAATGATTAGATTTGATACAGAGTGCCCAAACAGCATTGATTAGCATTTCTTACACATTAGACCTACTCATGTTTTAGGCAACGAGTTTGGCATGGTTTCCTCCATGTAGTGTTTCATTATTTGTTTAACTGGGTTAATGCTATCTAAGGTTCAGTTTCTTACGCACGATAAAAAAGGGGTGTTATGTACTCGATAATTTTAACATTTTCAAAGTAGTATTAGTTTGAAGATCCGTGGCTATTCACATCAGAAGTGCTGTTCCCTAAGGTTCGCATTTGACCTCTTAGTTTCAGAACCTAAATATAGGTAGAAATGCTTCAAAACAAAGTAATTGATTAATGTGTGAGTGTTTATTTTTCCTTCTTGAATTCCTTGTACTTTTCGTAAATAATTATGACAGGTTTAAGTGAGTAAATAAAACAAAACATTGTATCGTGTAAATTGTATTTACCTCTTATCATTATGCTCAACGTATGCCGTCATCGCACTTTTGATAAACGTTTTTACAAACGTACAGATTACACATTAGTACAGATTACATTGGTCAAAAGAAACATTGTCTAGTTAACAATTTCGTTATGACATCAAAACAATGGCCGTTAGAAGGGTTCACCTGTAACGATATACCGATTATCTAGTCGAGGGCCAAAGCGATCATTTATAACACGGAAAGCCTTGGAATGTAACACGGTGACGAGAGCCCCCCCCCCCCCCCCCCGCCCCCCACGCGCGCGACTCGACACATACCCGTCACTATAACAAGCTATGCACACACAGGCCAAATTATATACATATCCAATTCTTTTCACTAATAAACATATTTTACATTAATTCCTTAACGTGAAGGTAACTTTATTCTTTGGTAGCGCGAGCCACTGGGACTTAAAATCTTGGAAAAATATTTGATTTGTTTTTGTTCGATACGGGTCCGATAGTGCGTGATCGGAGTTGGAATGTGATAAAATTATTCTAGTTATTGTTCGGTCGCGTCCGTTCCAGACTGGCGGGTACTTGGCACTTGTGGAGTTACACACGTCTGCACACGGTACACACCGAGACATCGACACACTGGCAACACTGATCGCGTTAACACAACATGGACAGCTAGCGTCCGGCGCAACGCTGGCCACGGGTTTGTAACATCAGATATGTAACTTCTTTAATTAAGAATAGAATAATACCTACTGTACTTATACGTACGAAATCTCAGTGGACAATATTCATCCACTAGAAGAGATTGGCAGTTTCCAATCATCATCAAAACATAACTTCATAGAACAAAGTGGAGCCATCCAAACAAGTGATCTAGTGTAACAGTAGCAAGGCACGTTACGCACTCGTAACCGAATATTACAGACTCGCACCGAACGTTACAAACTCGCCACCTGGCGCCGACCAGACGCTGGCACAAGGAACCGGACGATGGACGTTATCTACGCTATCTGACGGGAACATATAAAAGTGTATGATTACAAAGGGACCGCACAGCGGCCATGACACTTCGGCTATACTACGTCATCCAAACTTTATACAAAACTTGATTAGCTACGTCGAAAAGCTATAAGTACGCTAACAGTTAACTAATAACCATCTCCATAGTACTCCATACATACTTGCATTGTATACAAACTTTATGTAGCTAATATATATAATAAATTTATATTTTGATAATGAAACGATGATGTGTACGTATGATATTATTGAGTCAGGCTTTATTGACGAGACGTCACAACGACAAACGACGAGTACGAAACGAACAGTTTTGATACTTGATTTTTCTCCTAGAATTTCATTACTTCAACCCTGAGTTTAGCAATGAATTAGGTTACGCTATGCTCAGGGTTTTCTCAATTAGACTATATTTTGCTAATGATCTTCCGCAAAAAATTGGCGTTGACGGTAGTACCACAACCACTGAATCTCGTTTCGTATTCGAATCGTTCGTAACTACCCTACCCACGCCTGCAACACATTGACTAGCAGCAGTTCCGCCGCAGTTACGTGTGATTGAACGACATGCGACTAGCCAGGGTTACACTCCAAACTATTTCAGATATACGTTGATATCATTTCGATGTATTTTTCAACATTTTTATATGTTTAGGAGCCATACTACGAAATAGGGGGTCTTTCGACCTACATGATATCGCTGTGAAAAAGGGAAAGTGCTACTCTTCATGTATGGCTTCGTCTCTCTCTTACACCGGCATCATGTTGATTTTAAGACGTCTTAGTAGGCCCCCAGATCAGTAAGACTAAAATTGTAAACAGTTAACTACCCGCTTTTCAAATAATTAGTTTTTAATGTTGTGACTTAAACAATTATTTGTGCAATAAATAGTATTCTTGTTTCGAGTAGCTCCCCTAAGTACATGGTATTCTTGTTTCGAGGGTTTTGTATAGGAAGTCATTGAAGCTTCTCCCCTGGCTACGGTCACACAAACTACAATAAGTAATGAATGCACTCACGTCACGATATGACACGTCCCTCACACGGCGTACCGTCACGTTAACTTGTCACGCAATACAAAGTAGATACCATTCACTTTCCAATTTATTATGAAAAATTTTGAAAATGCGCCACGTCAACCATTGCAAGACTCCGAAGGATTACGAGCAATATGCTGAATAAGATAGGCGCGAATTTTATATGACATGTATGTTTTGACATCTTGCAAAATTTGACGCAGGCAGACTTACTCCGAGAAGTATATATCCAAATGTTTATCTACGATTAAAAATGATTTAATTTTATTAAAAAAATCACACCGGTGGCGCCGTCTCTCACCTTACTTTATTAATACTGTTACTCGATAACTATACATACATTAGCTGAGGCCTAAACACGGCCGCACTTGATAACATTACTTGTGATACGCGACAACCGTAAGACAAACCATTATTGAGGTAATTTTTATAATAAACCGGTATATTTAATACATTTCCTATAATAACTTAATAAATAATAAAATCTAGTTAATAAATAAGCGGTTATCATTACAAAGTAATAATACAATAAAAATCCATCAGTTTTGAACACATCTTAGCTAAATATTGCTATTACACCTACAGTCGATAGAAATGATAATATATAAACGATAATATTTACAATATATTTGCTACTGGTTAAAAAGATTCACTTTTCAAACTAAAATCGCTTTAGCTATACATTTTATTAAGTTTTATTTCATTATCTATTGAAGGCGGCGCGCGGTGTGCGGTTGACTTTGATTAAAACATTAATATTCATTATTATAATAGTGTCATTACATTAAAAGACATGGCGGCAATGTTGCCAATTTAGTTGTGAGCGTGGTACTAACTCCAATTACATTAAAACAGACCGATCATCACAAAATATTGTCAATCGCACCCCGCACGTCGACGGACCAAATAAAACTACAACATTCATGTTATACGCGCGACAGCCCTACCTTCACTTGTGCTAACGAAGACTATGACACAAAGTACGATAGGGCTGTCACACTTCAGGATATTTGTAAAACGCTTAACAAAAATATACCTAGCTAAGTTTCAGCTGATCTAGTAGCGAGTTAATAAAATAGAAGATTACAAAACAATGTAATAACACTGTACATAAGACTAGTAACGCGCACTCGTGTCTGCTCGACACTGAGGCACACATTCAACTACATAAAGCTATGTATATACACACCTCAGCGAGGCACTTGGTAGACAGGTTAGAAACGTCTTGCTATGTCACACAACCTAACGACAAACTATTTTATAATTATAATAGTGTAATTCAGAGATACATTTATTATTTATACCGGAAACCATGTAGTTAACTTGTGTGACACAGAAAGAAAGCATGTATTCCAACTATTAAGACAGCCAGACATATTTCGGTATACTTGACAGTTATGCGGATTACGCTTCTCTGTTATTTTTCATTAATTTTATTCAATAACTGGGACTTTAATGAGATTTGCTGGTACATTCGCTGCTTATTATGCCAATAGATGGAACGATATAGCCGCATTTTTAGTTAAAAAGGCAACATATTGCATAGACACGTCATGCAAAGACACCTGAGACGAGAATGAGGTACGATTGTGATGATTTCGCCCCGTTTTTTTATTCCGAGTTTTCAAAGATTAATATTGCAAGGGCTTCAGTTTTGTTATAATTTTTTTTTATAATGAACAGATAAGACTGTCAAGTATACCGCTGTGTGTGGCCTCCACTAACACACATCACAGTGGCGCAACACGCAACAGTTGAAACACACGGAGCCGGCGACACACATCACACGTCACACGACACAGCGGCCGCCGATCAGCTATAAAGTCATCTCTCACAACACAGTAACTTTACGAGTAGCTAGCCGACACCACAGCCTGCAAACTGACAACATTTTAACCTCATTTTACATTCAAAGATAGAAAAAATAAACATAAAAGATTTTGTTTCAGATTGTACTTTTATTTAAAGTTATTAAGAAAAAGAAACAATAAAAAAAGAGTAAGTGTAATAAAAGTGAAAATTTACATCTTTCCTACGTGTGATTTTTTTGTTTTGTTAATTGTAATATCAAGATAATTTTGTCATTGAATTTTTAACTGTTGAACTATCATGCCGTGGGCTAATCCAGGTCAATTTGTCTTTTTGATGCTAAATAACTTTTTAAGTTATTTAAAATTCCTACAAGGTTAGTATGGTAATTTGCAGACTGTGTCATCGACAATATACAAATGTATATTAGTTAAAAATATAACTAATATTTGGCATCAGAGTATGACAATGTTTATTTGCGTGTACCGTGTTTTGTCAACGATTAAATAAAACGGCGGAGATTGTCAGGCTCCTGGACTATCACCGTTCAAGATGATACTCTAAGAAACCGACACTATAAACTATTGCGATATAAGGCTATTTGTTTAAATATTTTGTATAGGTGATTGTGGGACTATTCATCTCATCAAACTTTATACATTTCCTTATGTATTTTGTGTTATTTATAAGAAGAATAGTGTCACAAATAACAGCCAATATTGCTTCATAACAAGTATACTGTACATCTAAGAGAATACATTTAAGGCGAGTAATACTTACAAATTAGTGTATCATATAAAACACGGTACAGCGCGCCATAGCTACATTTGTATCCAAGTTACAATTAATAAATATCAGATTACAAGTTAAGTACATAGTCTACAGAGTTCAGAGCACTTTTTATAGTGAAGCCTTAGCTACGACTGTTTAGTTCAATATACACTTTACGGAGAATATTATTGTTTCGACAACTATGATAGCATTTTATAGTACTTGGTAGATATCGTGGCGACGAGACTTACATGTTTAGAAGCGGAGACGGCTACTGATAAATATACCAGTCGACCTTGAAGTATTTACACAGTGAACATGTACAGACTTGTTCGAAATTAGTGAAGCGTTACTATAAAATGCTGCCATATGCCTCGCAGTGCGCGAGCTGAAGGTTTTGTACCAAATAAATAGTAGTGTATTGTATATTGTATTGTAGTATCGTATGACTATAGGTTCGCCTCGCGACTCGCTTCACGAGTGATCTGTGGCCGCGCACTCACTGGCGAGTGGCGCACTCTGTGGCAGCTAGCGCGGGTAGGACGTGGCCTGGAATGGAAAATGGAACTTGTAGGATGACATATGAATAGGGTTTCAATGGCTTCTGAATACAAAATCGAAAACTGTAATGAATTGTTGCCAAAAATAAAAGAGCTCAGAACATGCTTATCATCAACACCAATGAGACCATGATAACTAGAAGCAATCTGACACTAAAACCTAAATGGTTATTTCCGCACTGCTAAATAATATTGCCGCGGTATAGCAAAAAGTTCTGCATACTCAAAAGATCAGATTTTTGTTCTAACATTGTGTCTGTTTGCATGATTTCATTTGCATATTTTTGACAGTCATTATGGTATCGTGTTACCCATTAATTGGATTGTGGAGGTTTAGATCTGAGTTAAAATTGTATGTGTGAGTGTATAGTTACCTAGTTGAGCGTGTGATGTCAGGAAGCGGCGTGTTCGTGTTGCAGACGCGCCGTACGCTCTGTGCCCGCCGCTAACAGGTTGCTGAACTGTATGTGTGAGTGTATAGTTACCTAGTTGAGCGTGTGATGTCAGGAAGCGGCGTGTTCGTGTTGCAGACGCGCCGTACGCTCTGTGCCCGCCGCTAACAGGTTGCTGAACTGTATGTGTGAGTGTATAGTTACCTAGTTGAGCGTGTGATGTCAGGAAGCGGCGTGTTCGTGTTGCAGACGCGCCGTACGCTCTGTGCCCGCCGCTAACAGGTTGCTGAACTGTATGTGTGAGTGTATAGTTACCTAGTTGAGCGTGTGATGTCAGGAAGCGGCGTGTTCGTGTTGCAGACGCGCCGTACGCTCTGTGCCCGCCGCTAACAGGTTGCTGAACTGTATGTGTGAGTGTATAGTTACCTAGTTGAGCGTGTGATGTCAGGAAGCGGCGTGTTCGTGTTGCAGACGCGCCGTACGCTCTGTGCCCGCCGCTAACAGGTTGCTGAACTGTATGTGTGAGTGTATAGTTACCTAGTTGAGCGTGTGATGTCAGGAAGCGGCGTGTTCGTGTTGCAGACGCGCCGTACGCTCTGTGCCCGCCGCTAACAGGTTGCTGAACTGTATGTGTGAGTGTATAGTTACCTAGTTGAGCGTGTGATGTCAGGAAGCGGCGTGTTCGTGTTGCAGACGCGCCGTACGCTCTGTGCCCGCCGCTAACAGGTTGCTGAACTGTATGTGTGAGTGTATAGTTACCTAGTTGAGCGTGTGATGTCAGGAAGCGGCGTGTTCGTGTTGCAGACGCGCCGTACGCTCTGTGCCCGCCGCTAACAGGTTGCTGAACTGTATGTGTGAGTGTATAGTTACCTAGTTGAGCGTGTGATGTCAGGAAGCGGCGTGTTCGTGTTGCAGACGCGCCGTACGCTCTGTGCCCGCCGCTAACAGGTTGCTGAACTGTATGTGTGAGTGTATAGTTACCTAGTTGAGCGTGTGATGTCAGGAAGCGGCGTGTTCGTGTTGCAGACGCGCCGTACGCTCTGTGCCCGCCGCTAACAGGTTACTGTACTGTATGTGTGAGTGTATAGTTACCTAGTTGAGCGTGTGATGTCAGGAAGCGGCGTGTTCGTGTTGCAGACGCGCCGTACGCTCTGTGCCCGCCGCTAACAGGTTACTGTACTGTATGTGTGAGTGTATAGTTACCTAGTTGAGCGTGTGATGTCAGGAAGCGGCGTGTTCGTGTTGCAGACGCGCCGTACGCTCTGTGCCCGCCGCTAACAGGTTGCTGAACTGTATGTGTGAGTGTATAGTTACCTAGTTGAGCGTGTGATGTCAGGAAGCGGCGTGTTCGTGTTGCAGACGCGCCGTACGCTCTGTGCCCGCCGCTAACAGGTTGCTGAACTGTATGTGTGAGTGTATAGTTACCTAGTTGAGCGTGTGATGTCAGGAAGCGGCGTGTTCGTGTTGCAGACGCGCCGTACGCTCTGTGCCCGCCGCTAACAGGTTACTGTACTGTATGTGTGAGTGTATAGTTACCTAGTTGAGCGTGTGATGTCAGGAAGCGGCGTGTTCGTGTTGCAGACGCGCCGTACGCTCTGTGCCTGCCGCTAACAGGTTACTGAACTCCAGTTCTAGGATCTGTCGCGCCTGAGAAGAAATCATTTTGTAAATACTGGGACTATGAAGAAGATCAGCTTGCAGATTTGACAGAACAGACGCCTTAAAACCGAGATTCATCAAAACTGTAAAGAGTGGTAGAGTTGTTGTAGTTTGTATTACTACATATATTTAAATATCATATGTTTTGAATTAAAATTACAATCTGATAGATCATACTGGCTTCTGGAAAACTAACGAACATAGGTAATTCATAGTTGAATATCGTGTCTTTATACAACCAATTGTTGTGATTGGTTAACAATACGGCTGCTGTTCGAATGGTATCCACATTTTTATAGGAAGCGGTAAGTAATATAGCGGTAAGTCAGTATGTGTTCGCACCTGCGTGTTCTGCGTGGGTATCTGCAGCGCCAGCGCCATACTGTTGGCGTCGAAGTTGTCGTCCAACGCGATCAGCGCGCCGTGCACGCCGCTCTCTGACAGGTTGTTCGCGTACTCCTGGAACACAAACAATCAAATACGTTAAACACTGCTACAGACGCCAAGAAAAAGGCTGTAACCATAATTGAAAATGTGGCAAAAGATAATCTTGTCTAGTGAGATCCTTTCTGCGATTTATAAGATTCTTTTATATGAGAAGGAATTTTAAGACTATTATAATAGTAGTTTATGCAATGGTCATATAATAGGGGTTATTAAAACACGAGCGTAGGTTTATCAAATGAGGCGAAGCCGAATTTGATAATAATATTACGCGAGTGTTTGATA
Organism: Anorthoa munda; assembly: GCA_945859665.1. Taxonomy (NCBI): domain Eukaryota; kingdom Metazoa; phylum Arthropoda; class Insecta; order Lepidoptera; family Noctuidae; genus Anorthoa; species Anorthoa munda. The sequence continues at coordinate 28,417,760 of OX243911.1, read as the reverse complement.
ATAATATTCGGCTTCGCCTCATTTGATAAACCTACGCTCGTGTTTTAATAACCCCTAGTATATGGCCATTGCATAAACTACTATTTCGAATTCGTATTTGGAACATTATGTTGTGAGTGTAGATAATAGTAGTTTATGCAATGGCCATATAATAAGGGTTATTAAAACACGAGCGTAGGTTTATCAAATGAGGCGAAGCCGAATTTGATAATAATATTACGCGAGTGTTTTAATACCTAATTATATGCCGTTGCATACACTACTTTATCTTCACTCATACAGTTGAAATAAAACAAAAGTGGAAAGGGAAAAATATTTGGTATGGCGGGCAACTTAGATTCTCATTGCGCAGCGCGCGCATTCACAGACAATGAAACTTCTTTACTACAGCCCATACGCGCCAGAAAATTAAAAAGTAAAAGTGTGCTATAAAAATTAAAAAGTTATTTTATGATGCAGTTGTTTGAAAATCGAAGGAAAATGTTGAACTGTAATGGTTTTTTTTTTTTATTTTACCTATCCACGAATATAAAGTACGTGTTTATACAATATTTTTTGAATTCGTATTTGGAACATTACGTTGTGAGTGTAGATAAAAATCTTTTCATACCTGCAAAACATTTTAGATTGACAGATACAGCATGAGTCTCAAAGATGATTTAACATTGAGTTACTTTTGAGATTTTGGCTGTAAATACAACGGGTTTCGACGTTTAAAGCCCATTTGCTACCAGTGCTTCTGTAAGAGCACTACGTCAGTTATGTTTAGAACTGTGTATGTGTACGTCTAGTCGTAACAAATGATTGTATTTACCTTGAGATTAATAGCTATAAGCCAGCGCTGCAGCCTCTCGTTGGTCCACACCAGCACGTCTCGACTGGTGTGGTCAGCGGCCCGGCGCCTCTCATCTAGCGCCCGCACGCTGTAGCCAACGCGCTTTAGACACGCTACGCCGAAGTGCAGGGACGTTCTGGAAAATGGACAACTCACTTGATGATGACAATTACCAGAACGCTCCTGGGTTCCCTTGAGGGGCTGGAATGGATCGAATGACCTGTTTTTCTCACCCGAGCGCAAAATACGCACTTGGACGTGTATGATGATGATTATTCGCTATTTTCGGGCCTATCAAAGACGTTAGACAAGGTAGAGCATACTATTCTTGAGGTTAAAAATACATATTAAATGATAAAACAGATTTTATCCTTTTATAATCAAACATATCAATATTTTATAGATCCTCCACGTAGATTTGTTTACATCGAATATTTTAAGCTTGATGTACATGGGGTGTTTCAAGAACATAACTTTGGTCCTATGCTATCTTTAAGAGGGAGGTTTGCGAGCGTGAGAACTTATTTTCGAACCCACACATCGGCATTTTCACTAACACAGTTGCATCACACATTGTAGTGTACACGTACCGAAGAACAAATGAAAAATCATGCGGCGCAACGGACATAATATATATTCAATGCGCGTTCGCTTCTGAAGGACTAGTAAGCATGTTGCAAAAACGCGCAATGTATTAGCTATTAATTCAACGCACCGCAAGGCACGCGTGCCCATAGTATTATAGTCGTGAACAAAGGGTGGGGTCACAGTGTAATCGGTTGTGTAGTTTGATTGTTAGAAAAAAATAATACTTTAAGTAATACAGTAAAGTTATTATTAAAAAAAATGCTTGTTCCGTTTCTTCGATTCTCTTTTAGCTTCTCGTTTTTTAATTGCCTCAATCAAATAACCTTCGTGTCTACGTTGGTCCAAACCATAAAAATGCATTCATTTTTTTAGGTAATGTGAAGCTGTCCTTGGACCTGATAATACCAGTCATGGTTTTTATTTATTATTAGATATATAGTTTCAGGTTATTTCCAGAAGTTAATCTTTTTCATTTTTTTGCACAGGTATATGGACACTTGATTTCCACAATTTTATTGTTTCCTAATAATCCGTCTGGACTAGCTCCTAACTCTGGATCAACAAATAAGCCACATTTGTCTATGATGCAGGGAGGAGGAGGAGCTCGTGGCTAAATAATAACAGCCGCACGGGTCGATCTTCAAGGTTAAGCAACGCTTGACGAGGTCGGTCCGTGGATGTGTGACCATTTCAACATACCGAGTTTCCTCCGTGCCTCGGAAAGCTCGTTAAGCCGTTGGTCCCGGCTGTCATTTGAAGAACTTTGACAGTCGTTACGAGTAGTCAGAAGCTTGAGATCTGACAACCAGTCTAGCCAAAGAGTTCCGTGTTACCCATTACTGGGTGGTGGAGGCCAAATAGGCAGTCGCTCCATGTAAAACACCGGTACTCAGCTGAATCCGGTAAGACTGGAAGCCGACCCCAATATAGTTGGGAAAAGGCTAGGCAGATTGATTGATTGTCTATGATGCAGGGTGAGCTCTCAACACTTCGTAGAACTGCTAATTGTTCCAGCGCAATATGTTCGTGATCTTTACTGTACTGAATTGATTTCACGTTGTCTAATTTTGCTCCACGAAGTAAACTTTTCACCAGAGGTCCGCATTTAATAAGGCCTCTTTTACAAATTTTACCAAAACTAGAAGCAGTCAAGCGCTGTCTTCTTTCTTGAATCCATTCCATGGAATCTGCTTGCAATTTAGTTCTCCTTTCAAGAGCTTTTCTTTACACTTCTGTGAGGTTTTTTTTTTTAATGTTCCGTTTTAGAAAAATTATAATTAATTTCATTTAAGTCTGGCTTTTGACAAAACTGACCATAATCCTTATCCATGACATTATTGTTTTTATTTGAAGAAGAAGTTGAATACAGTATGCTGCTGGATTTCGATTTAAAGCGTATTTCCTTCTTCTTCAACTCAAGATGGCTTATAAATATGTTAGGATTTTTGTATATGATTTTATTTTACAAGTAGGTTTGTGGCTGCTTAGTGTTAAATGCCACAACCGATGTTGCACAACGAGCTGCATACGATTGTCTAGTTGAGAAATTAATTCGTTTTCCTCCCACGAACTTTGCAACAACACTGTTAAAAACTCCTGCTATATTACTATTGACTTTATAAATTAAGCTTTTATCATTGTTGACTAATCTTGAGACAAGTTTCATTACCGCATTATAAAAGGTGCAAGCTTTCATTTACGGCACAAAGATTTTTTTTTTTTTGAAATCTTTGCCCCACACTAGGAATTTCTTCCTATTTATTTTATTTTTATATCGTGGGTGCGTTTACAAACATGTAAACTCACATACACAAACACCCACAGCCGGAACAACTATCTGTAGATCATACAAATATTTGTTCCGTGCGGGAATCGAACCCGCGACACGCAGCGCAGCAGTCAATCGCTCAACCACTGCACCAACCGTGCGCCCTGATTATATTATCATATTGCTCGAATAGTGCGAAAATAGCTCGTTCAAGTCACGACACTCGCGACCAACCCTTATGTCTTTTGTGTATGTGTGCGTAGCCGTTTTGCGAACTCGGCTCGTATAACAAATGGACGTGCTCTCACCTTGGATTCTAAGACGGCACTGAATTTTTTTCGCGCGCGTGCTCTTTTCTAAATCAAAATACGGGAGAGTAACGCTCCATACTAAAATGTATGGGGAACAGAAAACAATTTGTCTAAAAAAAATAACAATGTTAAAACGTAGATTACTATCATTTGGTTTGACTTATTAGAATAATAAAACGGTGAACGTCATATTCATACTTTCGTGTCATGATTTAACTAAAAAGATTTTTATAAATGCTTCTATAATTATGATAATAGTGCAAATAGAAAAGGTCGATTTAGATGTTTTTGAGAGATTTCAACATTTTTTTTTCTCGGAATTTAGGATTATTTAGCAAATATCTCGCGGTGAAACTGTTGGCACATCTATTAAGGTTCTTCGTTATTTTTTTTGTGTAATTCAATGCGGTGAATTTTTAGAAATATCGAAAACCGTGAGTGCCTTTTTAAGTGTTTCTTAAGGACTCGCCTCTTAAGATACATATGTAAGTTAAAGATAAACCGTTACCTGTGAAAACTGTCGACCATTTTGAGTTGCGTTCGCAGGTCCCTCTTAGTGAGGTGCTCCAACATCCGCGCGTCTACCAGGCACTCCATGAACGTCGTTCTGTATTGCGGTAAACCTGAAAACACAATCAATACGATATATTTCTAGTAAAACTTTTCATGGTTTGATATGTTCCATTGTTATTTGTAACATAACATCCACCATATAGGCACTTCCGTAGGGTTTAGCAGAGGTGTAAGTATAAGTCGGATAATCATTTTAGTTTAAGCTTGAGTTTATTATGAGAGCCTAAAATGCCGATCCTAGTACGTACTGGCCCCATAATTAAGTTTGTCATAAAAATCCGCATCGTCATTGGTATTTTGACAGATCGATGTCCAAGAAGTGCCTACTGCTTTCTTAAAGAACCTATTGTAGTCACAACGGATCTCTGAGTCTCTGTAGTTAGCTGCAAGAACCTGCGCTGTTGCTATTTTTGTAGCAATGTTGAAGTACAAGATAGCATTCCATAACTGCATCTTTCACTCGCTTATGTTTGTCGCATCGTCCTATCTCGCTTAATCTATGCAGTATACTCGATGACAAACTGTTTCTTGCGCAAAGGTTCGCAGAGCCAACTGCAAAGACACAAAGATCCGCTGTGACTACTATAAGCTTATGAGACTGTTTGATGATTCAAAATCAAAACATATTTTCAGTCTGACGTCTGTTTGTTAACCAGTACATGGCCTGATGAAGGCTCATTTCGTTGCTTCCTTTTCGTGTCTTGTGTGGTATTTTCTGTATCTCACCTAAGGAGGGCAGCCACACGTTGCCGATCCACTCGTGGTTCATGTCTCCGAAGGCCAGCGCAGCACATGCGGTTCCTCTAGGCGCTGACGGCGACGTGAGGGACACCATCTCCTGGATGGCCAGCCGCAACTTCAGCCGGTGCAGGGGGTTACTTATACCTGTACAACAATTTTTTTATTATAGTATTGGTTTTGGAACATTAGGGCTCACTTGTATCATCAATCACGTTTAGAGTATGACATCGTTCCATCTGTGTAACCTTCTAAAGGTTGCCAGAAATAAAATGATGTGATAAATTCGTTTAAGGCTAAATGTGTTTGGTGATTCGAGTTGTAGTACGTTTCTTTAGCAAACAAAGGATGATAGTATACCTAACGCATGTACAAATTGTATGGCGAGCAATGTTCATCAATGTTGCAATTAAAGCAGTTATTGTGATCTAACATGCAAGAAAAAAATATGCTCGTTAGATACGGGATTGTTTACTTGTTTGTAATTTTATGCAGTAAAACTTGAATTAACTGGTGAAATATTAAAACCGTAAAAGGGACATTAAATAAACTAAAGCTGAAGTTCTTGATTAGTTAGCTGAAGTGCAGAAGTCACTCGTTGCTTACATCGATATGCTAAAATGCGTGTAAAATATAGAAATGAATTTACTACACAAATAGGGTCACATTTCAGTGAGAGAATTCTCTCTCCGCTTTATCGGCTAGCCCGCTAGTAGCTGCTCGAAGGCTCGCGGGCCACTTCAAGCAGCGCTGCGTCACTTCACGTCTCGATGTGATCTGATCTTTAAGTAAAGTTCGACTTCTGCTTTTAACGGTTCGGTTTCGGTGTTCTACTGCCTATGTTACGTACCGATCTCCCTCTGTATCTCCTGGTCGGACAGCGCCGACATGATGGCGCCGGACTTGACGTTAGCGCGACACGCCGCCACGTACCACGCCGGCATGCCCACCCACAGCTCTAACCACGCCACCACCGTGGGACCGTTCCATAGAGCGAATGGAGTACCAGCTCTCATAGCCTCCCCTAGTAACTCGTGCCGGTAGTCGCGGTCTCTGTGGGAGACATAAGATATCAGAGTTAGAAGTGGCAACGAATAAAACGAAAATATTAAAAAAACAAAAGCAGAGACTATTTTCGATACTAGATACATAGAACTCACTATGATAACACCCAAAAAATCTGCAACGATTAATTACGGACACGGGGTTATGCCCCGCGAGTACAGCTCCCGGCTATCGTCTCGTGGAGATCACCCGACGATAGCCGGGAGGACTCGTGGAGGTAGCGCTTTAGCTCTGGGAAACCGCTACCAGCTTTTTACGAGAAAACATCCGACTAGACGATCGCAGAGACCTCTCTTCAAGACCCTCGTAAGATATTTAAGGGAGTGAACACTGCTATACTGACTTGCTCTTGCTCCTGGCGTAGTCCGCGTGCGACATGGGAGCGTGAGACATGGGCGCGTGCGGCGTCATGGTCACTAATGTTAATGTTACTGCTATACTGACTTGCTCTTGCTCCTGGCGTAGTCCGCGTGCGACATGGGAGCGTGAGACATGGGCGCGTGCGGCGTCATGGTCACTAATGTTAATGTTACTGCTATACTGACTTGCTCTTGCTCCTGGCGTAGTCCGCGTGCGACATGGGAGCGTGAGACATGGGCGCGTGCGGCGTCATGGTCACTAATGTTAATGTTACTGCTATACTGACTTGCTCTTGCTCCTGGCGTAGTCCGCGTGCGACATGGGAGCGTGAGACATGGGCGCGTGCGGCGTCATGGTCACTAATGTTAATGTTACTGCTATACTGACTTGCTCTTGCTCCTGGCGTAGTCCGCGTGCGACATGGGAGCGTGAGACATGGGCGCGTGCGGCGTCATGGTCACTAATGTTAATGTTACTGCTATACTGACTTGCTCTTGCTCCTGGCGTAGTCCGCGTGCGACATGGGAGCGTGAGACATGGGCGCGTGCGGCGTCATGGTCACTAATGTTAATGTTACTGCTATACTGACTTGCTCTTGCTCCTGGCGTAGTCCGCGTGCGACATGGGAGCGTGAGACATGGGCGCGTGCGGCGTCATGGTCACTAATGTTAATGTTACTGCTATACTGACTTGCTCTTGCTCCTGGCGTAGTCCGCGTGCGACATGGGAGCGTGAGACATGGGCGCGTGCGGCGTCATGGTCACTAATGTTAATGTTACTGCTATACTGACTTGCTCTTGCTCCTGGCGTAGTCCGCGTGCGACATGGGAGCGTGAGACATGGGCGCGTGCGGCGTCATGGTCACTAATGTTAATGTTACTGCTATACTGACTTGCTCTTGCTCCTGGCGTAGTCCGCGTGCGACATGGGAGCGTGAGACATGGGCGCGTGCGGCGTCATGGTCACTAATGTTAATGTTACTGCTATACTGACTTGCTCTTGCTCCTGGCGTAGTCCGCGTGCGACATGGGAGCGTGAGACATGGGCGCGTGCGGCGTCATGGTCACTAATGTTAATGTTACTGCTATACTGACTTGCTCTTGCTCCTGGCGTAGTCCGCGTGCGACATGGGAGCGTGAGACATGGGCGCGTGCGGCGTCATGGTCACTAATGTTAATGTTACTGCTATACTGACTTGCTCTTGCTCCTGGCGTAGTCCGCGTGCGACATGGGAGCGTGAGACATGGGCGCGTGCGGCGTCATGGTCACTAATGTTAATGTTACTGCTATACTGACTTGCTCTTGCTCCTGGCGTAGTCCGCGTGCGACATGGGAGCGTGAGACATGGGCGCGTGCGGCGTCATGGTCACTAATGTTAATGTTACTGCTATACTGACTTGCTCTTGCTCCTGGCGTAGTCCGCGTGCGACATGGGAGCGTGAGACATGGGCGCGTGCGGCGTCATGGTCACTAATGTTAATGTTACTGCTATACTGACTTGCTCTTGCTCCTGGCGTAGTCCGCGTGCGACATGGGAGCGTGAGACATGGGCGCGTGCGGCGTCATGGTCACTAATGTTAATGTTACTGCTATACTGACTTGCTCTTGCTCCTGGCGTAGTCCGCGTGCGACATGGGAGCGTGAGACATGGGCGCGTGCGGCGTCATGGTCACTAATGTTAATGTTACTGCTATACTGACTTGCTCTTGCTCCTGGCGTAGTCCGCGTGCGACATGGGAGCGTGAGACATGGGCGCGTGCGGCGTCATGGTCACTAATGTTAATGTTACTGCTATACTGACTTGCTCTTGCTCCTGGCGTAGTCCGCGTGCGACATGGGAGCGTGAGACATGGGCGCGTGCGGCGTCATGGTCACTAATGTTAATGTTACTGCTATACTGACTTGCTCTTGCTCCTGGCGTAGTCCGCGTGCGACATGGGAGCGTGAGACATGGGCGCGTGCGGCGTCATGGTCACTAATGTTAATGTTACTGCTATACTGACTTGCTCTTGCTCCTGGCGTAGTCCGCGTGCGACATGGGAGCGTGAGACATGGGCGCGTGCGGCGTCATGGTCACTAATGTTAATGTTACTGCTATACTGACTTGCTCTTGCTCCTGGCGTAGTCCGCGTGCGACATGGGAGCGTGAGACATGGGCGCGTGCGGCGTCATGGTCACTAATGTTAATGTTACTGCTATACTGACTTGCTCTTGCTCCTGGCGTAGTCCGCGTGCGACATGGGAGCGTGAGACATGGGCGCGTGCGGCGTCATGGTCACTAATGTTAATGTTACTGCTATACTGACTTGCTCTTGCTCCTGGCGTAGTCCGCGTGCGACATGGGAGCGTGAGACATGGGCGCGTGCGGCGTCATGGTCACTAATGTTAATGTTACTGCTATACTGACTTGCTCTTGCTCCTGGCGTAGTCCGCGTGCGACATGGGAGCGTGAGACATGGGCGCGTGCGGCGTCATGGTCACTAATGTTAATGTTACTGCTATACTGACTTGCTCTTGCTCCTGGCGTAGTCCGCGTGCGACATGGGAGCGTGAGACATGGGCGCGTGCGGCGTCATGGTCACTAATGTTAATGTTACTGCTATACTGACTTGCTCTTGCTCCTGGCGTAGTCCGCGTGCGACATGGGAGCGTGAGACATGGGCGCGTGCGGCGTCATGGTCACTAATGTTAATGTTACTGCTATACTGACTTGCTCTTGCTCCTGGCGTAGTCCGCGTGCGACATGGGAGCGTGAGACATGGGCGCGTGCGGCGTCATGGTCACTAATGTTAATGTTACTGCTATACTGACTTGCTCTTGCTCCTGGCGTAGTCCGCGTGCGACATGGGAGCGTGAGACATGGGCGCGTGCGGCGTCATGGTCACTAATGTTAATGTTACTGCTATACTGACTTGCTCTTGCTCCTGGCGTAGTCCGCGTGCGACATGGGAGCGTGAGACATGGGCGCGTGCGGCGTCATGGTCACTAATGTTAATGTTACTGCTATACTGACTTGCTCTTGCTCCTGGCGTAGTCCGCGTGCGACATGGGAGCGTGAGACATGGGCGCGTGCGGCGTCATGGTCACTAATGTTAATGTTACTGCTATACTGACTTGCTCTTGCTCCTGGCGTAGTCCGCGTGCGACATGGGAGCGTGAGACATGGGCGCGTGCGGCGTCATGGTCACTAATGTTAATGTTACTGCTATACTGACTTGCTCTTGCTCCTGGCGTAGTCCGCGTGCGACATGGGAGCGTGAGACATGGGCGCGTGCGGCGTCATGGTCACTAATGTTAATGTTACTGCTATACTGACTTGCTCTTGCTCCTGGCGTAGTCCGCGTGCGACATGGGAGCGTGAGACATGGGCGCGTGCGGCGTCATGGTCACTAATGTTAATGTTACTGCTATACTGACTTGCTCTTGCTCCTGGCGTAGTCCGCGTGCGACATGGGAGCGTGAGACATGGGCGCGTGCGGCGTCATGGTCACTAATGTTAATGTTACTGCTATACTGACTTGCTCTTGCTCCTGGCGTAGTCCGCGTGCGACATGGGAGCGTGAGACATGGGCGCGTGCGGCGTCATGGTCACTAATGTTAATGTTACTGCTATACTGACTTGCTCTTGCTCCTGGCGTAGTCCGCGTGCGACATGGGAGCGTGAGACATGGGCGCGTGCGGCGTCATGGTCACTAATGTTAATGTTACTGCTATACTGACTTGCTCTTGCTCCTGGCGTAGTCCGCGTGCGACATGGGAGCGTGAGACATGGGCGCGTGCGGCGTCATGGTCACTAATGTTAATGTTACTGCTATACTGACTTGCTCTTGCTCCTGGCGTAGTCCGCGTGCGACATGGGAGCGTGAGACATGGGCGCGTGCGGCGTCATGGTCACTAATGTTAATGTTACTGCTATACTGACTTGCTCTTGCTCCTGGCGTAGTCCGCGTGCGACATGGGAGCGTGAGACATGGGCGCGTGCGGCGTCATGGTCACTAATGTTAATGTTACTGCTATACTGACTTGCTCTTGCTCCTGGCGTAGTCCGCGTGCGACATGGGAGCGTGAGACATGGGCGCGTGCGGCGTCATGGTCACTAATGTTAATGTTACTGCTATACTGACTTGCTCTTGCTCCTGGCGTAGTCCGCGTGCGACATGGGAGCGTGAGACATGGGCGCGTGCGGCGTCATGGTCACTAATGTTAATGTTACTGCTATACTGACTTGCTCTTGCTCCTGGCGTAGTCCGCGTGCGACATGGGAGCGTGAGACATGGGCGCGTGCGGCGTCATGGTCACTAATGTTAATGTTACTGCTATACTGACTTGCTCTTGCTCCTGGCGTAGTCCGCGTGCGACATGGGAGCGTGAGACATGGGCGCGTGCGGCGTCATGGTCACTAATGTTAATGTTACTGCTATACTGACTTGCTCTTGCTCCTGGCGTAGTCCGCGTGCGACATGGGAGCGTGAGACATGGGCGCGTGCGGCGTCATGGTCACTAATGTTAATGTTACTGCTATACTGACTTGCTCTTGCTCCTGGCGTAGTCCGCGTGCGACATGGGAGCGTGAGACATGGGCGCGTGCGGCGTCATGGTCACTAATGTTAATGTTACTGCTATACTGACTTGCTCTTGCTCCTGGCGTAGTCCGCGTGCGACATGGGAGCGTGAGACATGGGCGCGTGCGGCGTCATGGTCACTAATGTTAATGTTACTGCTATACTGACTTGCTCTTGCTCCTGGCGTAGTCCGCGTGCGACATGGGAGCGTGAGACATGGGCGCGTGCGGCGTCATGGTCACTAATGTTAATGTTACTGCTATACTGACTTGCTCTTGCTCCTGGCGTAGTCCGCGTGCGACATGGGAGCGTGAGACATGGGCGCGTGCGGCGTCATGGTCACTAATGTTAATGTTACTGCTATACTGACTTGCTCTTGCTCCTGGCGTAGTCCGCGTGCGACATGGGAGCGTGAGACATGGGCGCGTGCGGCGTCATGGTCACTAATGTTAATGTTACTGCTATACTGACTTGCTCTTGCTCCTGGCGTAGTCCGCGTGCGACATGGGAGCGTGAGACATGGGCGCGTGCGGCGTCATGGTCACTAATGTTAATGTTACTGCTATACTGACTTGCTCTTGCTCCTGGCGTAGTCCGCGTGCGACATGGGAGCGTGAGACATGGGCGCGTGCGGCGTCATGGCGTCGCTGCACGCCGGCTCGTCCGCTAGCGACGACAATCCCAGAGACGATACTGATGATAGGGATCTGGGACTTTGTCCTTGCTGTACATGGAGAAAACATTGTTGCTATAGAAAAATAGGTAACCGACAGTCATTAAAGTCAAACAGACATCAATTGTAATGACCAAGCTTCGCAAAAGTTTTAATGTTGGCGAAATTGGTGTCCACTCTACAAAAGCTATTAAAGTTCAAATTTAGTACGGAATGATCTTTTTCCACTACGTTGTCTATTATGTAACAGATCGAATCATTTGTCAAAACATTTAGACACAAGATTATAAAATAACTATTAAAAAAAAAACATAATAACAGTTACGAAATGACTTTTGGTTGGAGTTTTGATATCATTTTGTAACTGGCAGAATGATACTGAACCTGTAACCTCTCAAAAAAGCGCGCGTTGATTGTGTGTATATAGTCTGTGGTTTTTAGTCTGAATGATTCTAATAAATTGTTGTTTGAACTTATTTGCATTTAATTAAGTAAGCTCATCAGGTAGTGGAAAAAGAATCGTTCGTGTCTCGCATAAAAAGGCTTTATTTTAACACTCGCATGTAGCTTTAGATGTTCGCCCGCGGCTATAATTGGCTACATCGCTCGTGTTAAAATCTCGACTTTTTATGCTCGACACGTAATGTTCTATTGGGGTTGTATTAAAAAACTGCTTTTACAAAACTTAATTCAGGTTTTCTTTACCCATATTTAATTTAACCATTACAGTCTACAATTTTCTAACCGCGTGGAAAGGTCATTTGAACATAAAGCTTTAATTGCTGTGATTGACGCGCCTTGCTGAAATGCAACAACAACCACAGATAATTTCACGGTTACAACAATGAATTTGCTGTTTGAGGACCCTAATACAGTGGTAACAAGTTGTGAAGCGACTCACCGGCATCCCCGCCTTCTCTTTCTTACTAAAGAACCTCCCAAGCGAGCTCTTGATGCCCCTCTTCTTCTGCTGGTGCATGGAGGCCAGGGACGCCGCCGCCGACCCTCCCGCCCTAGCGGCTCCTCCTCCGCCCCAAGTACTGGCCATGCCGCCGCCCAGGGGCACCGACATGCCACCCAGGGACTCTTGGCTTGAACTGGATGAAATATTGCTACGTGAAGAAATGTTACAGTCAGTTAGTTTGTTATGGTATTTACAATGGTAATAATTTTGGTGCAGCTATGTTGGAGAAGTGCATATAATTTGTGTTTTAGAGACTTACGACACATAGCCTAAATGTCAAGATAATAAAGAGCGTGACAGTGAGAAGCTTAACATTTAGAATATTCGGAGAGAGCTTTAGAAATAGTGACTTTATTATTAGGCAACTAAAGCCTATAGATAAAATACACAAAATAAACTAAAATATACCACAAATCTATAAAAAAACCACTAAGTTGTTTTAGCAGAAACAACAGTAAAAATAAAATGTTAGTTAGCCAGCAGTTTCTAGCTAAAATGGAATTACTAAAAAAAAATTTAGCCAGAAATCGATCTCTACTTTGGAATCAGGGATCACACATAAAAATAATCAAAAACATACCATTAACAATTTAATATCTCATTTTCATGGCGTAACCGGGTAAAAAGAATTAGTAATTCCATTTTGTAACATATCTAAATATTTATTCAAGTATAAAAGAAATAAAATAACATTACATAAAATCTGAAAAGAAAGAAATTCGTGCACGTGTTAAAATAAAACGCTATCATAAGCTGAAAGTCCTGACACATAGTTTTTCTACGTTTACACGGAAAATAAATGATTCTTCATTAAAACTTAGTTCCTGGGCGACCGAGCTCTGCTCAGGTGAAAATAGAGAAGGCGACGTTTTTTTTAAAAATGAAACGCAGCTAGATCGATTTATCGCTCCCGAAACCCCCTGCATACCGAATTTCATGAAAATCTTTGGAGTCGTGTCCGAGATTCAGATTATATATATATCTACATATATACAAGAATTGCTAGTTATTAGATATTTGATAATAATACAGCGTAACGTGATGTCATTATTTATTTTGTGGCTTATTATTATGTTGTCAAAGCAAATCAAAGCTCTGCACTTCCACAAGTTGTGCATTTATAACTTGTTAAGGCACATTTACTATGCGTCACTTGATCATAAAGACGACCTCTAAGTAGCTTATTTACAAACGAACATAAACTATTTTCCAAGTAGCTATATTCCTTTAAACTAACTGCCTATCCCATAACTGGCGAAGCGGGTGAACTATATTTGCACTTCTGCCTAAACCTTCAGGGAACACTGGCGTGATATTATGTTATGTGCTACACTCCCTTGAGCTTCCATTTAAATTTAAATATAACTAGCCGACTTCACTAAACACGGATGATGGAACAGATAGCTATCCACAATCCTATACATGCTGGATTTTAGACAGATCCTGTGTGGCACATAGTTGAACAATGTGTCGGGACAGTCGCACCACAGGTGAGCTAGGTTCACTTGTGGGTGGGACGCGGGTTTGAGTCCCGGGTGGGGAAAATGCGGAGACCTGTGCATGGGGATCCGAGCGAGGCTGCCCGACATTATTGAAGTCCTGGCAGCGTGGAATGGAAAGTTGTTAAATTGTAGATTAGTTGGTAATACATTTAAGTAGTTATGTTAAAAGATTTGCTGTTAAAAAAGGCACGTTACACCATGTGTTATTAATTAATAATAGTTCTTTACAAGACGTCTGGTGTTTTGGCGTCAATAACCGCAAATGAGTATTGTCATGACCCTCTGTCGCCTGTTGGCAACGAGACGTCTTTCAAAGAACTAAAAACTCAGTCAAATAAGTTGCTTCATGATGAAGAATAAGCAACCTTCTTTTGGTTTAACCGGTGCGGTCGAATGCCCGTCTTTACCGAAACAATAGAAAAGCCATCGTTTCTTGCGTGGATACACGTTTCGGGCACTCAAGGTAATAACAATACTTTAGAAACACCAATTTATTGTTCAGTATACGGTGATGTTAGTTACCAAAAAGTATTAAGATGAAGGTTACACTACGCTCATCACAAATCAAATCGGTTATCAGAAGACTTTTATTAATCCAATATTAGTGTGGACCATTGATTAATACGGGCCTAAGCCACTTTTCTTTTGTAGAAGCATCAATTTAATCAAATAAAAGTTGTGTGTACGTGGTAGTGGTAGTCGTACTCACGCGTCATAAGCAGGCTGGTGCTGGTAGTGCGTGCGCAGCCGGTCCCGCTCGGCGTGGATGGCGCGCGCGGCCCGCTCCAGGCGCAGCGAGCGCGCCGTGAGCGGGGACTCCGCGCCCTCGCCGCCCACCACTTGTGCGCCGCCCTCTTCGCATAGCTGCAGCTGTATGGACATAGCGCGGGTTTGAATATACTCGCACATATAAGCTATGACGAATTGCACTAGCGTTCGTACATGTGGCGATAAATTGGATACCATCCGCCTGGGGAACGGAGGGTTATGATGAACTTTAACACGTTCGTTGCCGTAATTACAGAAACAATTAAGAAGCCATTGTGTCTCGCGCGAGGCGAGTTTTTGGCAACGAATGTATTAACCGACTAAAAACCCACAGTCCCCACCGCTACCATGCGTCGGGGTGCGGGTTACAGTTAAATTCACGCGCACCCCTGACCTCTCTGCCTATCCTCTTCCCAACTATGTCTGGGTCGGCTTCAGTGTAACCGGAAACACCGGCTGAATACTTGTATACACGCGGCACTCGCACAATACTAAATGTTCTCTGATGTGTCTACAAATAAGGGCAGCCCGAATAACAAAAACATGTCCTAGTGAGTATATTTCCAGAGACTTTCAACGTCGCAAAAGATGTACGAACGTTAGCACAATATGTACGAACGTTAGCACAATAACGGTTGTGTTTAAAAGCTAAAATTAAAAAACAATAGAAAACAATTTGCTTTTTTTGGTTTCTGTAGAAAATAAAATTAACTACATGGCCCGCTAAATTAATTCAATTATTAAATATGTTATTTTACAGACGTAATGTTTTCTAAATCTAAATAAATTATCATTTAAGTGATTTGATGAAAACTGCTACATTAAAATATAAGTGTTAGCAGAGTCCTCTTGACTCTTTCAGTTCATTCCTAATAACAATTTTATTTTACTGATATTGAAATTGTGAACTATTATTATATTCTAAAATTTTACATTTTTAATTAATCTAACGCGAGACACTACAATTTCTACATAGACAAAAATTTGTGACAATCTAATTTTATTTATAAAAAAACTAAATATTATTACATGAATATTTTTATATTTATGCAGTTTTACACATCAGCAGTAAAGTTTATTTATTTAAAAAGTTGGCGATACTCAACCTTCGGCTTTAAACCGATCATTCATAAAATAATTAAATACTATACTAATTGTATTGGGTCTAAACAAACAAATAACTGATTTTAAAAGAGGAATATATGTGCCTGAAATATGTTTATTTAGAATACCTAGTCCAACCGAAGTTATCATAGTTCAGAGGGACAAAACGGCAATTTCATAGGCCGCAAGTTGAGTAACACCGAATATAGTACCTTGCACATACAAGCGTCGCCTAAAATCTACTTTGCGTCAAGCAGTGCTGTGCACTTAAATGACAATATTGAACCATACATCTATAACGATATTATATTATATACTACTTGCTAATACATAGTGTTTTACAATATAAGGGTTTAGCTAGCATGCCGCTATTTTAAATAAAGATTGGTTTGACTACTTTCATTTTAATTATACCGAAAAAGACGATTCCATAATTATCATCAGTATTTTAATGTTCCCACTGCTGGGACACGGGCCTCCTTCTCTATGAGAGGGACTGGGCCGTAATCCACCACGCCGGGCCTAGTACGGGTTGGTGGACATCACATGTCTTCGAATGTTTGGTTCTGATACATGCCAGTTTCCTCACGATGTATTCTTCGCCGTTTTGAGAGCAGTGGCGATCAAATATCACAATGTTAAGCGCCTGCCTGGGTTCGAATCCATGAAATACAACTTGTAAGTCGCGGCCGTTACTGATCTCACTGCTGATTCCATAATATTTTTAGGTAGAAAATAGATATATATAGGCGATTGGCTAGAATCGCCAAAGTTGGCTTAAGTCTAATAATGAAGGTGTAATAAAACCAACCTTATATTTTGGACAATAAGTCATAGTTCATCACAATGATCACAATAAATCGATAGAGGGCGTGTCATGCTAGGATGCCATATACTGACATTTCTTCTTAGATATTATTACTAAATATAAGCTACATATAGAACATTCGCATTTCATACGAAATAATGAAACAGCCTGCTTTTTTTGATCGACTATAACCTTTTATTTTAAATAGTACGAGAACAGGTTTCTCGTGATTGAAAAACATTTACCATAGAGCATTTTCTATAGAGCTACTAGACTAGATCAAGATGAATATATAATGATACTGACACTATCGTCTATGATGAGTTCTAAAATAAAAAATATATTTATTGCATTATATATAAGTATTTTTAATTACATTAATAACCAGCAGACCATTTCACCGTACATTGAGATAAGTGACGCAAACTTCCACACAGCTGTAAGCCATTCCTGTGAATGCGTGCATACCTTTCATGTACAGAATTGACCGCTAAACTAGCTCAGTAAAGAAACTTTACATGTTTTTATTTGGAAAGCCCTTTTTAAAATTAGCATGTCGTGAGGCACAGATTGTATAGGCTAATACACAGCAGCTTGCATCATAAAAGCATCCTCTTTTTTCCAAACTCTAAATTATCAAAATAGCCTAAAAAAAATTGGTTCTTTTAAAGTTCTGAGACACTACGTCAGTTTAGCGGTACATTCTTATTAGTACGACAGGTACTGCTATACTTTGGCGGTTTTAATATAGGGTGACGGACCTGGCTGGCAGGCAGGCTCTCCGAGGCGGGCGGCGCGCGGTAGTGGTGAGCAGGAGACATCGATGCAGGCGCCTATACCGTGTGCGACCAGTTAGTTAGTACTACTACACCCATTGTTAGTTTATACTGAGTTATGTCTTAGCAGCTTATGATATAGAGCATGTGATCCAGAAATAAACATTAATTCACTAAACTTAATCTAAAAACAGATTTTATTTATTTAATTATTACAAATGTATAAAATATTCCCAAAACCGAGTCAGGTTTGTTTGATCCTGATAATGTTAGTAATAATGAATGCAAAAACCAGAATATGTTTGATTATACATACAGTAGGGCGTATATTTGAAGGCAACATTTATTATTAATATTTATTACTTTAAAATTAAACAACATTCTATACTAATTCACGGAACTTTTGTAAATAACGGTTCAAAGTAGTCGAACTTTTGTAAATTTACATTATGTGTACACCTCCTGTATAGATAATTTTATCGAAAATAAATAAAAGCCTCTAAAACATGTATTTGGGCTTAAGTGTGGACAAGGCTTAAAAACTAATGGTTTTCTTATCCACCCAAAGGCGGCTCTGCAGCTTTATTAATTATTTTTTGGCAGCTGTAGGGCAAATCCGTGAACTCCTTAGGGCCTATGCACAATGCGTACCTATATTTACAACTACGGCTGATTTTTCACAAATTCAACAAGGCATAAAACGCGTCATCGACGTCGAGTGTGACGTTGTGTGTGTGTGTGTGTGTGTGTGTGTGTGTGTATACGTACGGTGTGGTACTTGTGGTGCGCGTGCAGCTGGCGCGCGGCGGAGGCGGAGGCGGAGGGCGCGGAGGGCGAGGCGGCGCGCGGCGGGGACTCCCCGCGCCGCGCCAGCACGTTCATGTGCTCGTAGCTGCCCACCTGCCCACACCACACCCGCTTATATACATCCTGTTACAGGTACAGCCGCTCATGCCACCACCCAGGCTTCATCGCTTCACCGCCGACCAACGCACATACCAGTACTACGTGACTACCAAAATGGTTTCAAATAAACAAGAACGACCAGCAAAATGTTTAGTTTTCTGAGAAACATCAAATCTAAAATGTTTATTGTACGAGACTGCAAAATGTGCGAAATTTATTTATTTACGCACAAAAACGTACAGACATGGACTTAATGACTTATATATTTAAATTCTGATTGTTTAATCACAATTCATTATTTTAAGTATCTTTGAAAACTTCCCTGTGTTCCGGACATCCGGACAAATTTAATTTAAGGCAACGATAAGTTGAAATTTCATTTGTTTTATGTAAGTCTTAAAAATGCAGTTTTGTGCAATGTGCGCTACACTCTAATATGCAATCCATAGACTCTTTATATTGTTTATTTATTATGATTATCGAACAGATATTTTACAGCGCTTCTTACGTACGAGTAACACAAAGCATTTATTCAAGATAACGACGTTTCAATATTTCCAGAAAACTCATATATTTTCTTACTGAATATAATTCACATTCCCAGAAAACTCACTAACCAAACAACTTAAAAGTGGAATAAACCTACTTTACAGAGTGTAACGGAAGATGTAGTCATATTTTAAAAACTTCCTCTGCCCCCATTTAAGAAAACAATTTTATTCAAGGAAGACTTATTCAATTCTCAAAAAAAATATTTACTTATTGAATTTATTTCACATTCCCAGAAAACTTATATATTTTCTTACTGAATTTATAAACGATAAGTTCGTAGTACTAATATGTAGTCGGCAGCTAGAGAAGTGATTCTAGGCGATGGAGTTGTTACGAAACTTAAAGAAAGTCCCAAAGAATGAAATGAAAAGAAAGTGGCGGCGCATGATACTCAACATAGGGCCCTCAATGTAATCAATTGTTGTTACAATGTTGATTTTGTTGTACAAAGATGCCAAAAGTTGCAAGCAAAAATAATTATTTTATCTCTTCAATGAACAGAGACTATAGTAAATGTATAAATATCTGTCACACCGCCACTACTGAACAATAAATAAAACTCATAAAATGAACAGATTGTATGACCCATCACCAAGACTTTTATTATATTACTTAGAGATACAAGTTGTGTGGATAAGCAAAATGCAGGCTGAAACAGTTTTAATACAGTTTATGATACACAGATGTTGACTAAAGTATTTTTTTCCACAACCATTAATTTTAATTTCTATTCTATACAAAATGAGTAGGTATGGATCTAGTCTTTATGCTCATCTACCCCCACCAAACATACAGCCTTACCTTATTTATGCTCTTTGATGACGTAATCTGCTTCACACCAATAAACCTAATCTAACCTATATTACTTAAAACAACATTGACGCAAATTAACTATAAAAAAATCTTCTTCACGAATACTAAATTGTATAAATAATTTCATTACCCCAAAATCGAGTCAACAAAAATTTCATGATAAACTACAGCTTCTAGAGATCTTCAACATTTCTTTCACCATAAAATTATAAGTACCATGGTATCCGGCTAAAATCTAGCACATCGAGGCTTTCATGTTTAAAATTGTCACTCAAACAAGACCGTCAGAGATAACTCATTACAGAGTTTAAATTATTAAAGAACTCATACGCATAACAACGACTGCGAACTGTAGTTCCTTTATAAAACACAAGTAATGCTCACCCTAGACTCCAGCTCCTCAGCCCTCGCCTCGGTGGTCTGCTTCTCCTCCTGTATGAGGCGGATCTCCGTGTTGATGGCGTCCAGCTGTTCTTGCAGCATCAGCGCTAGGGCAGCGGCGTCCGTGTGACCGCCTTCTACACCGCCGTCTGATTCGTCGTTCTGGTGTGGAATAAGAATGATGTAGCATCACGCTGGTTTTGCCAGAAGGAAAAGCCAGAGAAGTATATGAATATTTAAAGCATATTTCATTAGAGCAGGTATATTCAATAAGTATCTTGTTTCCAAGTCACGACAAATCATAAGGATACAACTTTGGATAAAATCATCGATTTAAGGTAATGCAACTTACAAAGATTGTGTGAGAACCAGATACTGGGATAGGCTGAGACCACACTTCTTGCCCTGCCCAATGCCCTGAAGTGTGGTCTCAGCCTTTCACATTAGTGCACTAGTTCTAAGGTCTATCTCAATCGATTGGGAAAACCAACATTTTCAAAACGTTCTTAGGCTCATCTCTATGTGGCTTACATTAAAAAACAAATTGATAGGTATACTGAATTATTTAGCTCTTGAAATATCCACAATATGGGACAAGTTTGTATGGACCAAAGGGATCCACACTACGGGTGAAAGCTGTAGTTAAGTAAAAGTATATCATGCAATAATAAAGACAAAACAACTAACTTCGTATAGAGAACTGACCTCGGCGTCGCTGGACACGTCGAAGGCTTGCTGCACGTTGGCCATGTGCGCTTGTTGCAACTTCTCCCATGAGCTGTCCAGCTGAGGATGAACATTGTAATGGTAAATTAAATTAAGAATACAGATCACCACTTGGTTTCACTTTAAATGCATTGCCTGGATTGAGTATTATCAAAATCACCTGTTTGGTTTTTTCTGTTTGACAGGGCATTGCATACACAAACTTTTGTTGTTTGTTTAGGTAAGATTCAGCAGCGATCCCATGATTCACTGGATGTTTATTTCAGTGCTCATAGAGATGATGACTAAATAAATCTGTTTAGTCCGTCAGTTAGATTACTAAAAATATTGTACACGTATTTTTTATTTGTGTCTTGTGTGGGTCCACGTTTTAGCCGCACTATAGGTTAAGCTGAGAAACATATTTAGTCTCTTACCTTGGGCTGGAACATTCCAGGAGGCGGCTGCTGCTGCGCGGCCGGGGATAGCGAGCGAGTGAGAGCGTCTGTCTGCTGGATGTTGAAGTTATTCTCTTACCTTGGGCTGGAACATTCCAGGAGGCGGCTGCTGCTGCGCGGCCGGGGATAGCGAGCGAGTGAGAGCGTCTGTCTGCTGGATGTTGAAGTTATTCTCTTACCTTGGGCTGGAACATTCCAGGAGGCGGCTGCTGCTGCGCGGCCGGGGATAGCGAGCGAGTGAGAGCGTCTGTCTGCTGGATGTTGAAGTTATTCTCTTACCTTGGGCTGGAACATTCCAGGAGGCGGCTGCTGCTGCGCGGCCGGGGATAGCGAGCGAGTGAGAGCGTCTGTCTGCTGGATGTTGAAAGCTATTTCTTGCTCCAGCATTTGACGTTTGAGCTGCCATCGAAACAAAAAAAAAGGGGTTTTATTAATTTTTTATTAATTGTCATGTTGGCTTAAATTAGTTCAGGCTAAAATCCCACTATCGTGTACCTTGGAGATATCTTACAATTTCGAATACCTGTATCAAACAACAGAGTAAAATAAAAGAATTCTACAAGTTTGATAAAATATACTGTGATAACGCCGAAAGCATATAATCCCCGGCACGTAAGTTGGCAAGAGTCGTTAGATGCGCAGAAGTAGTTTTTTAGGTATCTTTGGTAGTGAAGCGGGGCGGGGAACGTTTAGGACCGTTCCTCACGCGCGATTGGTTGGTCAGTTGACACAAGGATCGACCGACCAATCGTGTCACGTCCACGTTCCGTACGCTCTATATGGTGGTTGGTCAGTTCGCGGAATATGCGCGAACTTACCCCCACTATGGCAAAACCTTGCCAACTTACGTGCCGGGCACTATACAACCAAGCGAAGTACGTAATTGAAAACATACAAATTCGCACAATAGATAGCAACGAGTTTTTTTTTGTCAATTCATTGCGTGTTTTACGTTGTCTAGCAAATTTTTTTAAAGATATGAAATAATGGATCAGGATTTTTAATCAATTGCAACAGAAAATTAGATTTAGTGTAGTACGCTATTAGGGTGCAGGTTTCTTTTGAAAATGAGGACCAAAACAAATGGCCTCTTAGGGATGCTATATAGTACCTGCTCGGTCTCCATGCGCCACTTGGCGAGCTCCTTGAGTATCTCCTGCTTCTCCGCCAGCAGCTCGTCAGCGTACTTGCGCGTCTTCTCCAGCTCTTGTGTCAGTGCGTTCTTCTCGTCTAACGCGTGCATGCGCTCCTTGAGGTGGACTTGTAGTCTGAAAGCATACACAACAACATGTAATCTTTGGTACATCATTTTATAACTGACCTTCGGCTTCGCTTCCGTCAAAATTATAGCCTATGTTTTTCGGGAATAATGTAGCATCTAAATAGATCCAGACCAGCTTTTGGAGGTATGCGAAACAAGGTGTAAAGTCCCGCAACCTCCATTGAAAAGGGACAATCCTCCGACCAGACGGGTGTTGTCGGACTGTTGCATGTTTCAAATCGCGCTGAAAACTCTGCTTGCGCGATGCAGTATTTTGTGTCACGTCAGGTCAGTAAGTTCGTATGTGGTGACATAGATGCCGCTACAGTTTAAAGCCTATTTATTATCCTTATGTTTTGGGATAGTGTGAGTATAGGGAGAAGTCGGATACCTTTAGAAGATGAGGGAGCAGGATCGTTAATCAAATAATTTAACTATAACTAGCAAGGGCAAGGTGAGTAACACACCTGTCATTGGACTCTGAGAGCAGTTTGTCCACGGTAGCGGAGAGCCTGGTGTTGTGCTCCTCGTTCATCCTCAGGCGCTGGTTGAGGCGCATGAGCTCGGCGTTCTTCTCCTCCACGCTGGCCTCGAGGCGCTGGATGCGGTCCTCAGCCGAGCCGTGGCGCTCTTGAGCCTGCGGACAAAGGCCCTGGATTATAGAAAAACCAATGTTATTATTATAAAAAGGTCTAAACTAATCTTAACTAACATAATAAAGAGGTAAAATTAGGTTTGGAGAGGGTAAACTCTGGCAGTACTGATCCGATTATCAACATTCTTTCGATAGAAAACTACACTACCGTTGACTGTAATAGGCAGGTTAATTGAAAAAAAAACACGTTTACTGCATATAGACCACGGGAGCGAAGCCTCGGTCAAGCTAGTGTTTGTGCAACAAGTCTTGCAGGCTGGAATGGGACTGGGCGGGCCATATATACAGAATTCACAATGACAGACGGGAAGAAGCGTCACGCAGTGAGAGCCAGAAGACGGGCGTCGTCGCCGAGGGAGGCCTAAGAAACGTTGGCGTGACGACTTTGAAGCGTTAACGAGATTGGCCGAAGAAGGCAAAAAACTCGGCAGAGTGAAAGTCTAGCGGGGAGACCTTTGTCCAGCAGTGGGACAATAAAGGTTAAATACTAAAAAGATATAAAGAGGTAAAATTGTTTATGTTTGTAAAAGCTAATTTCTGTAAGTACATATTCATTTACGAAAATTGTCAGTAAATCTTTTGTTACGCAACGAATATTCATTCAAGAAACGAACAGCTGTGTGAGTGGATTCACCGCATACGTGAATCCAAAAAAGAAACACAAATTAATTCTCCACAAGCTTCTCGAGAACAAATGTTCGTTTTCCAAATGAATGTTCATTGTGTGACAAGAGATCAAGCAACAAACGTTGATAAAGCGAATGCTCTCGGTGAACTTGCACTTTAAGTTAGTCAACAAACATATAAAAGCTACTGCAAAAAAATAGTTAGAAAACAATTAGGTAAGGGTCATTCCACTTTACAGAGGAAATGTCGATGGACTAATATGGGAATGGAACATGAGAAGCAGAAAGCACAACTGTATTGTTTATCACTATAACATAAAAATACGGTAAATAAGTCTTTCAATTCAATAGAATAGGCTAGTTTCCTGAATATTAGTTTTTTGTTCGTCAGGTAGAATAATAAAAAATATTGGACCTGTATTTTTTCTTTTGACACGTAAACATAAAGTGACGACGATATAATGCGTTAAAATACCGTGAAACGCCACGCCGCTAGTATACTTTATACTGCCTCAGTGACGTCACAAGCCCCCACGCCTGAACTTTGATGCACTTTAACTTTGTATTTTTTTATTGATTTGGTAAAGCACAATATACGTGTCCAATATTATTTTATAATCTCACTGACGGACTAAATATAAACACCATTTTTCTACCCAGGAAACATCCCTATTTCTTTTGATAGCTTTAGCCTTTTTATTTACAAAAAGATTCTGATCTTACTAAAACTTAAAAAGTTCATCCTGGTGTTAAAATAATTCAGCTGTAGAAAAATCATTTCAAATTATTATTATTTTTATTTGTTTTTGTTATTGCTATTGTTATTTTGTTACTAATCACATAAGTTACATCTAAGCCATCATCGAGCTGAGATTTACAGTCATCGGCTTCACAGCCTCATCATGCTCAAAATTAACTTTGAACAAAGACCCTCAGTTACTACGCAGCCTTTTTCCAACTAAGTATGTTCTCTGACTGAATACAGCTGAAAATACTGGTAGTCACTACCTGTCCCCTAAAACCCGTTTACTGGGAACAAAGACCCACAGACGTGCAACAACCTACACCACCCTACATCTACCTCCAACCACATGCCATCCTCAACCCACCTGGCTAAGCGCTTCCATCCTGGCCTTAAGCTGTTCCTCCATCTCCGGCAGCGAAGACATCTGCGCCAGCTTTTGTGTGGAGAGCTCCAGCTTCTCTTCAATGGCGGCTATCTTCTCCTCTTGCAACTGCAATGCGAATGACGTGGCATGGTCTATGAGTGTGCTGACTACGGCAAGCCGGGCTAGGTTAGTTTTAAAAGTGTTAGTTACAAAGGCTCTGCTAAGGAAAGGTTAGAAGGTTCTGTGACGCAATCCCATCGGTCGGTAGATTGATTTCGAGATACAAAACTAAAAAAATACCTCAATTCATGGATACCAAATGTACTATGTCAGTCAAGGGTCAAAAGTGCAGTTACACTGTCCCAAAACTTAAATGCCTATTTATTTGTAGAAAAAAGTAGATTGTCCACTACTGGCAAAATTCTTTAGGTTCTATAGTTTAGATTAAAATCAGTATTAGATAATTGAAGTTTTCCTAAAACACTGTAGTTTTACACTTTAGTTCTAGTAGAGTGCGACTACACTTTTGGCCCTTGACTGTCCATGTTAAAGCTACAAGGAAAGAATAGTTATAGATAAATATGCCTTATACAAAACATTTCAGTCCACATCCCTGTATTTTACTTGATTTTAACATGTTTTCTAATATAATTCTGAAACAATTATGACCAATACACTTTTCTTATTCTACTACTTTCGATATTAATCTACTTAGCCTTTGCCGATAATATCTAGAATTGCATCCCTCTTGAACTTTAGAAAGACATCATGCAGGAACTAAATTGTCTCTCATGAACTACTTTATTAGATCCCATGATTTTATCCCTAAGTCTCAATAGGGTACAAAATAAAATACAGGAAATCCATACTAATTAAACTCTATATTACCTTAAAACAGTCCCACCCTTAAAACAATGCTCAAGTTTTAGAAAAAGTTTGTCGTCTCTATCACATATACTTTTCGACAGAAAAGTTATGTAACAGGGCGTAAGTCATTTTTGATGGTTTGAAGATTGGTGTTAGTTTGCGGTTGGTTACAAGAAGGTTTCTATTATATTAACCTGGTGCTTCGTTTCACCCAATTAGAAAGAAATGGATATTCTATAATGGGTTAATATAATTTTTTACAGTCTTCTTCTTCTTTTCGAGTCGATAGAAAACTCTTTAAATTGCAGCATCAGTGGCGATCATTAGGTCCTCTAAACTGAAGTGCAGGTCCATACATCTGTACTGCTGCTACTGGGCACTTGGGGCACTTTAGCATGTGTGTCATATTCTGCCCAGGGGCACCGGACTCACATAGGATATGAGACAAGTATATAAAACCGTTTTGCCGAATATATCTCCCTAAAAAGTAGTTTTTGACTTACGCACCGTTAGAACTTCAATGATGTTATGTGGCAGTCTCTTTCTAAAACTCGCTGTAACATACTGCCCCCGAGTACTACTGCTGTTGTCCCCCGGGTACTACTGCTGTTGCACCCCCGTACTACTGATCTTGCACCCCCGTACTACTGATCTTGCTCCCCCGTACTACTGATCTTGCTCCCCCGTACTACTGATGTTGCCCCCCCGTACTACTGCTGTTGCCCCCTCGTATTACTGATGTTGCCCCCCGTACTACTGCTGTTGCCCCCATGTGACTACTGCTGTTTATTGTAGGATATGATCATCTTACCTTGAGCTGCGCCTGCTTGTGGTTGAGCTCCTGCTCCAGCTTCTCGTTGAGGTCGTGCAGTGAGGTAGATTCGCGCTGCGCGTTCAGGTAGCGCTTCTCCAGCGTCGTTATACGCTCCTCCTGACACAAAGATAGAGCGTTGTTTATTATGATCAATTTTGGAAAAAATATGGGAACTACCAACTAAATATGGTTATAATGAAGAGTTGGAATAAAATTATATCTATCAGATAAGAGTGGTCCGAGTTTTTTTAATGTTTGGAGAAGCACTCAAGCCTTATACCTACTACATGAGATGACACTATTAGACGGCGCCTTAGGTGGGCCAGCCTTATGATAAGTGATCACTGCCGCCTTATCTGCAATACCAGAAGCATGGCAAGTTCAATTTCACCCCAAAGATACAGTCAGTTATCGGCAGTAGTGCCTATACCCTTCAAATTGGAACACAGTACCTACTGTTGTATATATATTTTACTTAGCGGCAATATTACATAGTTATGGTGACAAAATTAACCCAGAAAACTCCTTTACAAAGAGTTTTTGGTCCTCACCTGATCCTCCTTCTGCGCGACGTTCTCCCGGAGGTCCCTCTGCAGCTTGACGCACTCGTCCTGCTTCTTGGCGAGCTCCTTCTCGCCCTTGGACAGGCGGTCCTCGAGCTCGGACACCTTGTTGTTCAGCTCTGCCACGCGGCGCTGCCACGAGCTTAGCTCTGCTGACTGTATGAGGAATTAGGTGTTAGTTGGTTTGGACATAGTGAGGAAGGGTTTATTAGTTTTTGTGGTATTATTTTTGGGTGAGTTTTAGAGTTTGTCTTTATGAATGTGATAGAATCAGTAGCTACTTTGCAATAGAAACTTGGGAGGGACAAATTGGGGTGTATTTTTATAAAAAATTGTTGATTTATGGCAGATTTTACAATGGTGGATATTACTTCTTTACTACCCATAATAACCGTAATTAATATACTTACCGTTTGCATACACTAGCAATACTTAACACCATGGCTAGGTTCCTTTACGAAGTTAAATTCATCGCTCCTTTACTAACTACATAGAGCTTGTAAGTACTGATACAACTGTAGCGATGGACGTAACTGATCTTTTCTGAACAAACCCATAAAAAAAAAAAAAAAAATTGGCTCAACGCAGACCGAAACGAACACAATAGGATATATAGGATTTTCAGACGATATTGAAAATAAACTTTATTATAGGTCATCAAAGTGCAAACTAGAATGCTCGAAGATACGTTTGATGTCGTGCCATACGACTATGAACTTTAATAAAGTCTATTATTCAATGTCATCGAAAATTCTTCTGCCTTGCAATAATCTCAGTCTGCCCATAGCCACTGCTAGCCATGGTGTAAAGGGGATACAAAATACAGATTACCATGGAGCCCAACTACAGTGGTTCATCGGTTATGGTAAGTGTTAGTGTCATGATTGTGATCCTACGCTCCTATGGTAGTCTTAAGTGATGTCAGTGCGCGCCGATGCTTAGTCTATAGGTTGCATGCTACTAGTAGGCTTACTAGTTTGGGAATGACTTGAGCAATATATCCCAGAAAGTACATACTAAAAACACAGGTGATATGTTGCATAAGTCTATCCCTACAATAATAAACCTTTTGTCAAAACTGATTTTACTTTAATAATCTGATTATAGATTATGCATTCAGCAAAGCGGTGTTATATCTGCGATAGGGCAATGGTAAGCTTTTGCCAGTATCCTTCCTTATAAGCCGTAGGGAAGGCAGCATGCTCTTTCATTCTTGCATATAGTCCCTAAAATATGTTGGAAATTGATATGATCCAAATTTTATATTATGGAGCCATGCAGAGTCTAAAGAATAGTATGTAATTCGATTACATAACATTTTGTTATAACACATTCTATTTTTGCAAACCTGAGATTTGGTTTGCAAAAATAGATACTGCAATTTAAGCTCTGCGCGACAAAATGTCTACAGTTTTGACAAATGGTGAGATTCATATAATTGCCATAATTATTTACAAATGAAAGTAAACTAAGATACGGTATATTAGTAGGTTATTATTATACTTTACAGGTTTCAGCCTTCTGACCACTGAATCGTAATATTAATGTAGAACTAAGAGAAAGACAAATAGTTAAAAGGTTTTTGTTGTAAGATATAAAAGTGAAGACTATCATTTTCTCATAATGTCGTTACCGGTCGAGACTCATTCAGTTTTCTGCCAAATATTAGGTACAAAGATAGCTGTTATGATTAAAAATACTTATCAGCCCACATCTGGGCAGGCAGTAAGCTGCTTATGGACAGATGTTAACCGAAAGTATGCTAGATTAAGTTATTAAACTGTCATGGTCACTAACGCTAACATTTAAATTTTTACACATTAGAAACGGGATATTTACCATGTTTACTGTTTGTTGCGAGTTGCCGATATTTCGGTGCTGTTTCAAGCACCATGATCACGGATAACTGTAACACGCACCATGATCAGTTTATCCGTGATCATGGTGCTTGCAACAACACCGAAATATCGGAAACTCGCAACAAACAGTAAACATTGTAAATATCCCGTTTCTAATGTTCATGTTTATGCCAGATTAGTCCAATCTAGGATAGTAAAAAAAACTTCAAAGTTAATACTTAGAGTTGAAGGACACACGATACAAAATCGCGATCTGATACAGGACTTTATGGCTTTCATATACATTTGTTTAAAATATTTAATAACGCGATTCAGTGGCCAAAAAACCTTAAAATTAGCGCTACTTAATCTAGCAGGTTATTATTACTAAATACGTTTGGTTAGCAATATACAGTATTACAGGTTGATATGCGTATTAGTACGATGTATGCGTTATAGATGGCGACACGATCGTGCAATGGCGACCAGACCGCGGTGTTAGAGGTCTGTTAGTTTGATTTGGTGGTATTGAAAAACAGGCTTCATTGAAGGAGATGGACTTCTAATAGGCTTCAATTTTGTTAATAAATTTATTTTTTAATTTTCTTCTTTGTTAAAAATATTTCCATCTAAATATTTTCCATCTGACAAAGAGTTAAAATTGTCTATGTCTGGAAGTACTGATCTAATTTCGGCAATTCTTTTACTGATGCTGCACAACTTGCTATAGGCTTTTAACCAGGGAAAAATCCGCTGTTCCTGTGGGTTATACCACGGGAGCGCAGCCGCGTGAAAAAGCAAGTATCGAATAAATGCAGGTAAATGCTGGCAAACGGTTATTTGGTATTCATTAAATTGCTGTTGAAAACACCTGAGATAAAAATTCTGTATTAGTAAAACTTTCATTAAAATTAAAATTAGACCGCATTTATAAATTAACTTGTATTTTCAAATTACTCTGTATATGGACTTGAAATTTAATTGAAATCTAATCTTGCAGTAGACTAATTTAGCTTGAAAGATAAACAGATAATCCAGTCTGGGATAAGCAAAAACTCAAATTATTATTTTCTTTGAAGGACTGAAAATGATGGCTCCTTATAACCCGAAAAGGGATGACAAGGGCAGACAGGGTTAATGAGTGTTACATAGATATGTGTCTCGACGCTTTTTAGGGTCGGTCAATTTTGATGAAAATTCCGCCGAAGCGGAAGACAGATTTATGCATACCTATGTATATCTGTGTCGTTAGCAACACGTAAACCTAGGCGATTTTTTTATTAGGTACTTGATATTTTGCAGAGATCCTAACTATGCTCCCTTCTAAGGCTACTTTCATATGACAGGCCCGAAGACGAGGCTTTCAGTATCCACGTCGTCTTAATGGGGGGATGTCATCAGGTCGTGATCTCAACCGCTATAGGTGATGGGACCGCTGGGCATGGCGAGCCGATACCAGTCGCGGATGCAAACGAGTTTACTTGTATCCCGACGGTATACAAGTAAATTCGGATGGCTGTGTGGTCGGTTGGATGAGGAATTACTCGAGACCTAAATATATCGACTAGTTTTTGCCTCTTACGTAATCTCAGACAGAACGAGTGAAACAGCTGTTTTACTGGGGGTCTGTTTAAGAAATAAAATATCTTTAAACCAAACATGCTTGCCCATAGAATGACCATCTCCCACCCTGTGGAGCCAAGTCCTCAACACCACTTAATCGTCAGTACAGCATGATGCTTTGTATTCAGCATGTGGCTAACCTGCTTGGCGATCGTATTTTGGAGTTCACTGATTTTCCTTGTCGTCTCCGATTCGCCGTTTACATTATTTGGATCCTGGGTCGTCCATCAAAAAACAAATTTTAAAGTAAACTAAATGCTATTTATTCACTTTAGTTTGTTTTAAGCAGTTTTTTTCTAGAAATGTTTTTCTCAATTCATAATTTGTTAAAAAGGCCTAATATTTTTGTTATGGCACACAATCAGGCAGCCCATTTAACGGTAATTGGTTCTTTGATTTGTTTTGAGAATAAAATTAGTAGTTGTTGCAAAATTATGAATTGAGTAAAACAAAATATTAAAAAAATATAATACACACAACACACACATACCTTTTCTGATACACCGAACTAATAATTTTATTCCATAGACTAAGACTTTTCTACGAAAGATTATAAAAAACGGGCGTGGCCATTTATAAAAATCTCTGAGCAGTTTAGCAAAAGAATCTGCTCTTTATTCAAATTCTCTATAGAAAATTTGAATATAGAATTTGCTAAACAGTGTCAAGATTTTTAGAAATAGTTTTTTATATATATTATTATTTTGAAGAATATCATAAAAGGTACGTCAAAAATTTAGCACAATCACCAACCACTAAGGCTGCGAACACATCAACGGCACTAGAAAAGGTCGAAATATCGGCAAATCGTTAAAAGTATTTTTAACTTCTCGACACCTCGAACTTTTTGCAGAGTTTTAATTGAACCAGAGACAAGAATGAAGAACGATAAAAAATATTATTTTTTGTACGATTCTTTTTGTTGTTATTTGAAAGTTTTTCATTTAAATGTGAAAAGATATGACTAGAACCGTCAAGGTGGTCGAAAATTGTTAGAAATTATGAAGGATTTGTTGTTAGCCTTCAATAAATTCGCAGCCTAAGCATCTAAAGGAAATTAAGTTTAACACATATTCTTTTGAGTGTGTTTCTTTATATCATTTTCTGTTAGTGTCATGTATTGTGTGCATGTAGAATCTTTTACAGTTTACGTTATTTCTTGGTGCTGCTTTTCCCCGTGAATTTGTTAAGGATTGTCAGTAAATTACTTGATTTCTAACCAGATAATATTTGAAGGTGACCTATGATTTGGTATTTTCATCTGTATCAACGGAACGAACATAGATACAGTTAACGTACGTAGAAGGCAGATTTTATGCTAAAAAGTAAATATTAGACAGAAAACGTGACCCCACTGGTAATGACTCCTTATTCCCCCACAAGCTTAATATAAGCTGTATTTTTTTCAAGCTTTTCATTAGTTACAGCTGCCTGTGTGTATGTTAAAGCATGGCAGTTAAATTTGAGGAACTTTTCCGGTATTCGAGTGAGCTGAAATTTTGCACACACGTTTGTTTGTTTCACAATGCAATTATCAGCATAAAAACTTTTAAATATAAAAGTATGTTTTAAAAGTAAAATTTACCATTCGAGATATAATAAAAAAAAAACCTTTAATTCTGTAATTTACAGACAATCCTTCGACATCCACTATACACCATCTGTATAACCCTGCCACAACTCGGCTCATAGTGTACTGTATACAATGTGCACCTACCTTAGTGGTCTGTTGTTCCCCGTTCTGTTCGGGCGAGCCGGTGGGCACGGTGCCGTTCTCCTTGGGCTTGTCGTCCTGCGACGACTTGTATTGCTGTAACTGGCGTGGAAACATCATGTTAGAAGGTTTTTTTTTGTAGAATACTGACAAAGTTAGTTTAACATACGTCGGGTCTAGACTACATGCAATTCTATTAGGGTTGTTTAGGTAAATTGACTCTTGGGTCTGCAGTGCAAAAACATTGCTAGTAACACGCTTTCTAGTCAAATATAGGAGTAGTAGTGGTACTGGTAGGGATTCTCATTTGGTCCGTTGTGCGTGGGGTCAAATATAGGAGAAGAAACAAAGGATTAGATTCATATACCTGATAAAATATAACACTAGTTAAGTTTAATTAACACTTGATTAATTAAACAGCAAAATAATACATAACCCCAATGGAGAGTTACCTATGTAAAGACCAAAATGTCATAATGGGCCGTTGCCCCAAATCTCGAGGCCCTCAATTCTCACTAGACAGTTTTCCCGTGAAAATCTGATCAATTTGTCGTGGCAAAACAACGTGATTGTAGTCGTGTGTATTGGCAGTTAGCTGAGCAGTTCGTTAGTAGCGCTTAATCTGACTAGACGACTAGTGTCGACAGTTCAGAAGCTCAGCTCAGTTTTACATAATGAGCAATCAGAGAAATGCCGATTGAACTGTTTGGGAAAATAGTTTTGGTAGTGATCACAAGAATTACTGCCAGTAATGACAAGGGCAGGAAGATGATGAATGAAAAGCTAATGCTAATAAAGATAGGGACGCGGCAGGACTTTGTGATCGCATTACTGGGATCCTAATTAAGCATTGCAATACCTACTTATGTAATTTTAGTACAGCAAAATAAAATTGTCGAACGATAGTTCCTGGAACAGATTTCAATTATAACAGGCAAACTCGTTGGGCTCGGGCGTTCAAACAACTTTTTCCAGGCACTTTCAAAGAAAGTTTGGGTCCAAATCAATTATAGTATGAAATATGAACAACTTACTTCTTCCTTAGTGAGCGCTAGTTCTTCTTCTAGCGCCGTGTTCCTCTCTAACGCAACACGCAATCTTTCCCGCACCTGAAACACGTTCCAACACACATATATTACTACAAAACACCTATATTTGTAAACAAATCTCTGTTCAATCCCAAGAAATTCATTTCAATAATAGCACACATTATTCACCCTTTAGATGCCGGATACAGTACTAAAGGATCTGTCAACATATTTGACTACAAAATCTGATGTTATGTCCAACATTTTGAGAAAGAGACTCATTAAGCTAGCATCTCTGTCTGGTTTTGCCAATCAATCGACAGGGCCAATTAAAATGCAGTACAACGCTTCCTCATACCTCGGCTTGTTGACAGAAAAAGCGAAATATCTAACATTATAGGTGACTTCAGGCAGAAAGTCGATATTACAATGAGGATACAAATTTACGCCACCAGATGGCATCATTTTGGCAAGAGATCTACCACTTAGAAAACGTAACTTATGACGTTGACGTCAGTTTAACCAATGTCAGAAAGCATGAACGCTTTGACAGGTGCCTGGACCTTATGTCTCAGTGATGACCCTAATGGCACCAGCATATAATTTCAGAAAACCGTCATTGAACCATTTTCAGACACTTAGTCTGCCAGCTACAAAGAAAGAGTTAGATTGCCAGTTACAAAGAAAGAGTTAGATTGCCTATTCCAAAACGAAGTGTCTACAAAAAACACGTTTCGTTTTACTTGGGTACACGATATTACTACAGAATATTTGTTAACATAGGTAAATGTATATCTAAAACAAAATGTTTAGGTGCCTACTTGTACTAGAGACCGACAGACACGTAACTACTGAAACACCTATACTTACAGAAATAACTGTGTTTGAGAACACATACATGAGAAAAATGTATTCCATTACTAGGGAAATTGGTAATAGTAATACCGATAAGTTTTGGAGACGTGTGAATTGTGCGTGTTTTTTTCTTTCTTTTTACGTAATTCCAGTTCTAGGTGATACTATTAAGCAGTTATGCTGAATGTGATTGCAAGTTTTGTGTTTTGTGCATTCCACGTTCCACGTCATGTTGTCTCTTCACTATCCTTGGTTGACTGGTAGAGAATGTCTAAAGTATTAAGTCCGCCATTGTACTTTTGTGCAAGTAAATAATTAAATAAATAATAATTAAGTTTTAGCAGTCGTATGTCGTATAGTCTAAACATATTATGATGCGAGTATATAAACAGATTTTGTGTGAGCTTCAGGATTATCTCACATTATCCTCACCCCATAATTTTGAAGAAATTTAACGCGAGTTTGACACATACATAAACACACACCATTTTTTCAGGCATTTGATATTACCAACACATAACATCACGCCTGTATTCTCTGCAGGGTTAGGCAGAGCATATGCACCTATAATTCACCCATATTTTGTAAGTTATGTTTAAGTCCTACGAATAGGGGACGAGCCTATTGCCAAAAGCCGGGCACAAGTTCTGACTCCGAACTGCTACTAGGAAATTCTAGATGGAAAAACCCAATAACCCTCTGTGGGACCTATGAATCAGAACCAGGACCTCATACTCCGCATTAGAGCAACAAACAGAGGCAGTCCAGTCAATATTACCAACTAGTTATGCCCGTGGCTTCACTCCCGTCAACTATCTAACCTACCCTTACCTTCCTCTATCTACCCTACTTATCTTCCTGCCTACCCTGCCTACCTAACCATTCTTTTTCTAGGGTCATTCTTTCGCTGTGAATATTTACACCGCCATTCAGAAAAAGACTTCGAATGCATAACGCCATCTATTGAATATGGAGTTCACGGTTCACGGGTCACGGTTGGTTTTTGGGTGCACGGTTGGCGCAGTGGTTGAGCGATTGACTGCTGCGCTGCGTGTCGCGGGTTCGATTCCCGCACGGAACAAAAAATTGTATGACCTACAGATAATTGTTCCGGTTCTGGCTGTTTGTGTATGTGAGTTTATATGTTTGTAAACGCACCCACGATACAGGAAGAAATTCCTAGTGTGGGGCAACGTTTTTGTTTTAAAAAAGAAAGAAAAGAAGAACTGTCCGAGTAACTGAATTTCGTGTGTATTAAAATAATGTGTGTATAATTTTACTTCTTGAACAATTTAAATTCGTCTAACTTTTGATACGAGTGTACCGATTGTGTTGAAACAAAAACTAAGTAATACTTCAAGTTACGCACTATTTTTATGGTTAAAAGTTATCTACATTGGCTTCGTACATTTTTTGTGATGCGTGCACAAATTACCAAAATTGCTGTAAATGGGTTCTGTTGGCTATCCTTTAACATATTTGGGATATTTTTTTATTATTTTTATTTAGGCTATTTTTTTTTGGAAATATTTGATGTAAAAAAACGACTTTCCTACAGATTTATTATATGTATAGATTAACTAGATATTTCGCAACCCTTTGGATAGATGTATCCTCACTAATAAAACTCGAAGGACGCATATTATAAACAGCCGAACTTGTATCGAACTTCAAACACACATTGATCCCTGTCACACCACATGAGTAGTTGAGTATCTTACCTTTTCGTCTAACGCCTTGTGATGTTCGAAGAGGCTCTTGAGTGCCTTCAGAACCTCGACCTCTGAGGAGACTCCGGACTGAGCGGCGGCTTGTCGCTTCACTACCGTCATGCGCAGCGAGCGCTCGTGTCTTGAGACCAGGCATTCTAGGTGCTCTAGCAATAACTGTGGGAGAAAACAAACGAAAAACTTTACACTGGCACAGATAATATAATACTAAATCGATCGCGTTCGGTTCCGTTCCACGGCGATAGATAGATCACCATCTATATCCGTGAAACGGAATTGAACACGATCGTTGTACAATAAATAATCAGTATAATCAGTACAGTACGTCGGCACGGTTTCTTTGTATGGGATGATATACCACTGAAACTGGTCAGTTTGCTGTCAAATCTTCATTATTTAAGTTGTAAATCGCCCACTGCTGGACATATTAGGCCTTCCCCAAGCATCGCCAAATCAGCTGGGCTTGTGCTTCTCGCATACAGAGGACTCCCGCTACCAGGAAATCGGCTTTTGCTGCAGTCCTTCCAAAGCAACGTTTTCTGGTCAACTGGTCTTCTGCCCTTAACAAAAATCTTTTGGGATTGGCCCAGCATATTTTCTACCTTCATACATCTTTATTATTCGTTGTTTAGGTTAATTCTCCATTATATGTATACAATTCAGGATGTTAAGTTTACTGATGGATAAACTCAGTACCTACATATCCGTTGATAAATGCACTTGAAATTAAAATATGCGAAACACCAAAACAGGTATTGGAATCGTGTTTGTTTTAAAATGAATCCACAATTCAAATAAAACATTTAATCCTGGGTGGATTAAATGTTTTATTTGCATTGCACTTTGCAATTCTGCTTTATTAGTTTATAAAAAAATTAATATAAAATTTTAAAACACCCGCACAAATACCTCTAAAATGCAAAAAAATAAGCCTCGTACTCGCGTCGGGGAACCGCTAAGTAAATAAAATAAACTGCTGTAAACGTTGAATTAATTAATAAATAATAAATTTTTACTTCATGCTTTTTAAGCTACATATAATATACATAGTAGTAAACACGGTTCCATCGACAATATATCAAAACACGTAATTATGACATCGTCAAAAACCCAGATTCAAAGCGTAAAATGCGGGTGGGTAACTTTTGAATGGCTGAACCGATTTTATTCAAACATAGCTAAGAACACTCTTGACAAAGTCACCTTTCAAACAAAAAAAACTAAATCATGATGCCACAGACAGACACACATATACACAGCAACACACGTCAAACTTAAAACACCCCTCTTTTTCCGTCGGGGGTTAAAAATGATATCGAGTTTTTCTCAAGGAGCTTATCTTGTTAGCAGAAATAAAGATAAGCAGCTAATATTTTTACTCTATGGTTTTCGGAGAGGTCTTCTATAAATAAATTTTTAGTAGTGCCATAACCCAAAAAGAAACAAGAGACAATTGACAGGCAGTATTAGTGATGGAGGGTCAGCAAAAGCCCGAAAACAATATATATTCCAACATCGAGTATTCTTATCCTTTCATGACAAAGATTCGGGTCAAATCATAACAAGAAAATAGACACACATCATAATAGTCAATTAGCGAACATAACAAAGGCTACAAAGTGAAACAGGACGAAACTAAATGAGTCGACCGAGGGAAGCCGGGTCAACGACACGGTTGAGATAAGGAGATTAGTGGATGATCGCAGCTTACTCGCCTCTCACTATGAGGAGGCTTTGAGATAAACAGGAGACAGGATATCACGTGCATTCTTCTTGTGGCGATATTTGTAGAGGTCTACGATTACATACGCATGGATCCGTCACTAACTTAAGTTTTAAGCAATTGTTGGAATAAGCATAGTATTTAGAACTTATATTTTATTAAGTATGCAATTTTAAGTTCAATTAAATGTTATAAAGTAGCAACATTTTATATTCAGGCAATACTTTTATTGATAGAATGCTGCACTATGGCTGTGTGCCATAGGCTCATTTTGAGTCCGGTAAATTGGAGGTCACCGGTGCAATGCCCTAGGGAAAGCTAGTATTTAATTAAACCAATAAATACTTCAACCATTAATGATATAAAGTTTGAGCCACACAACTAACTTCAAAACAAACATTTCAACAACCATCACTTTAGATTTCAACTAGACTTTCGACACATTACACCAAAACTTTTAGGACGAAACACTCCAAAAGGGATCACGTAATAAGCGCTAATCTAGTTAGCACATCGAATTCAATCAAGCGCTGAAAGCCCCAGAGAGGTAAGACGGAGGCGCGGTCTAGACACGGAAAGTTGTGAATTATTCAACGTCTTTCAGCGAGCACCTTTTATACGGGGCGCTAAGATATAGGTGAAAATATTCTAATGTCATGTTTGTAAATTATATTGAGGTAAAAATGCTCATATGTTGGAATACATTGTTGCTATATTTGAGTTCTGATCGAATAGCAACATAATAAAGAAGAAACTTTTGTTAATATGTTGTGGTCACGAACCCCAGCATTGGGGAAACGACGCAAGGAGGAGGATGTGTAAGACGAAATAGGTAGAAAGGGGTTGAATACTAAAAGAGTATAGGGGCAGAAAACATGTGGAAAAAATAACATGTTATAGCGCTAATCTCAAATATAATGTAAGGGCAGAGAATGATGATAACGTCCATGATCCTATTGTTTAACTTATTAGCAATTCAAAAACTAAGTAAATCTCATTGCTGAAGTGCTCGTAAAGAAAGAATTATGTGCACATTACTACTGATTGAGTGCCTGTTACAGTAATTTCATTTGTACAAATTGTAATTCTGCAGACAATTTTGAATATCATCTGATTCAAACATTTTACATTCCGAAACATGAACTTCATCAATGAATAAACCTAGTTAAAAATCTTCTCGACATTTAATTAATAAACGGTGTTTAAATCTTTTGTCTAGTTCATTATTATGAATGACAATGAACGTCCTTTCATTTCGTGTGCGGGCAGAGTCTGTTAATGGTCGTCACCGAAAATATTATAATAGTGTGCGCTGCCAAACTTCGGGAGATTTTTAAATACAGGCAGGGATTTTACATTACTAGGAGTGACCATATTTATAGGTATGCAAATATATACAGAAATGGGAAATTTGGAAGGCCTTCCACAAGGTGGACCGATGACCAGCAGCCTTATTGCATAAGTGAATTCGGCAAGGCGAAGGATTTGATCTCATCAATCGACCAATAATCACGTGCAAGATTAAAGATGCGTTGTGATTGGTGGATTGATGGGGTTAATTATTTCGCTTTGCCGAATTCACTTACGCAATTAGGCTACTGGTCAACGCCGCGGGAATCCGTTGGAAGCGAGACGCACAGGACCGGCCGAAGTGCCACCTATGTCCAATCATATTTCGACTTCATCTTCAACTTTCGACAGAAATGATGATGATAGCGGAAGTGAGACACCGATCACTCGGCCATTGAGCCAATAGCGTCAAAAATTACGAGGCAACCAAGAATATAATCAAACCCCAATTTATTTCAGAACAAAATGTAATCAAATCCCATTTCCTTCAGAGCCCAATCGTCAAACCGAGAAAAACAGTTAAGAAAAGCGCCAGAAATACTTCAACAAATATAAATTCGAAAGTGAAAACTGTATAAAAATGGCGAGATTGGTTGAAGAAGCTTCGTAAGTGCACCGCGTCTGGTCGGGTGAGCGTTCTAAACGGCTTCTCGGCTACTCTCTGAGGATATTTACGTGATGTGCACTTTTCATCCGGACCAGGGGACAACTGTGTCGTTGTGGTGTCAGCTTTATACTATCTTAGCTGAGAAAGTGAGAGTTTGTCTTTGGAGCTTTTGAACATTTATATTGATCAATGGCGTCAATTAAAGGGTCAACATTCGAGTCCTTTGAGTTGTTAACCAATATTAACCAATGCCATGAACCGGTTTATCCATACTACAGATTGCTACTGTAAAACTACTTGATGAAACACCCGTTTTCGATACTGGCCCAATGAACCAGTCTGAGGAATCTTAAACCATTTCTTGATTACTCAACTTTTAAAAGTTCGTGTAACTTACCCTGGTGTTGTTTCTCTCAGCTTTGAGCTCTGAGATCTCCTCTTCCCTTTCGAGGAGCTGTTCCCGTGCTTGGTTGAGCTCTTTTGTGAGAGTCGCGAATTCCTGCAGACAAAAAAAAGTAATAACATTAGAAAAATGTCTA
The DNA here is from genome assembly GCA_945859665.1 of Anorthoa munda. Taxonomy (NCBI): domain Eukaryota; kingdom Metazoa; phylum Arthropoda; class Insecta; order Lepidoptera; family Noctuidae; genus Anorthoa; species Anorthoa munda. The sequence goes on along the minus strand of OX243911.1, from coordinate 28,377,648 downwards.
AAGCAATCATCTAAAAGGCTTTGGCCAGTCGCGGAATACGAATATAGACATAACGGCCTCTATAACAGTCGTCATTTTTCAATTTCATATTTTATGATACTTTTAGAGACAAGCAATCAAATCCGAACACAAAGCTTGTAGTGGTAGGAAATCCGTTGCATTAAAAACAAAGTGATGTAAGAATTTATGACACCGAAGATGTATTGCGACGATAACACATCAAAACACGCAAATCCGTGGCACTCGTAAAAGAAACTTATAAAAATCACTTTATCGAAGTAAGGCTAAGAAGATACGAGTTTAGACAAGCACAGGTGTACCACAAAGTAAGTTTAAGCCGCTTGGGGATGAACGAGCTCACGGTACTGACGCGGAACGAAAAGCCAGCACCCCACCGGGCTTTAAAGTCTATCCGCTTGAATAGTGACGGTGCTAACAAATAGCGCACAAAAATGTATGTAAAATATGTAAAAACATTAAATAACCTAACTTATACCTCAAGAGGGACGCTGCTGCTGAGTCCGGCAGAATCCGGTCCAGAAAAAGGTAGCGAGACAACACAATACGAGTAAATACCGCGAGAGCTGATTCGAGGAGTCGCAGGAAAAGAGTTCCTGGACGGCCCTGGGGCAGTTGCTATGGCACGGAGAATAACTTAGTTTTTCACTTTGATATACCGATGTATGATGACAATATTTCTTGTCGAAAATATAACTTGCGGCGGAATGTTCGGCGACAATCACCTTGCGGTATTTTCAAAGCGCTGCACTACAAAGCGGATAGATTTTACAAACCACCAGCATCCCACTGGGACTTTATAACGACACAATACAAACCTTTGATTCCAACCTCCAAGTAGTTCAAACCATTAAAACAAATTCTCAATCCTACGTTTTTCCAACTCCGGCTGACTTTGCACGAGTTTTCAACATGCAAATTGGAGAACTTGCTTTTTAATGGACGTTTGGACATTTGCATATTATAATTATGGGAAGCTCGAAATTGAATTTGCTGGATGTATAAATTTTTCCGTCAATTTGAAAACTATTAACATGTTTGATAAACATAATCCGTCAAACGAAATTATCAGCCTAAAATCTAACTATAATATTATAAATGCGAAAGTTTGGATGTATGTTTGTTACACAATTAGGGCTGAACGGATCTGGATGAAATTTAGCACAAAGATAGATTATAATCTGGAATAGCACAACGGCAAATTTTTAGGTTCCGTACCCAAAGGGTAAAATCGGAACCCTATTACTAAGACTCCACTGTCCGTCTGTCTGTCACTAGGCTGTATCTCATGAACCGTGATAGCTAGACAGTAAAAATTTTCATTTTCAGTTGTTTTTATCCCCGACCCGGGAATCGAAGCCAGAACCTCATGTTCAGCAGTAGCGCTTGCATCCCTAGACGAAATTATTAATATGTTTTGCAAAGTCCGTTCAACGAACTTTTCAGCCTCAACTATTTGTATGGTAAAATAAATGAATTCCGTCGCTTCTGGCAAGGGCTCGAAACAGATGTATTGTGCTGGGATTCATTTCCACGTATCGATATTATTTTAGCGGCATGCAATCAGATTATGTTCTGTGAAAGTACTGAATATTAATGGATGAGTTTGGGTATGGTTGTGTAACTGAAAGATCATGTTAACTAAAATAAATGAAAAAAGTCGAAACAAGCGACAATTTTCGAAACCATTTACACGACAGTCGGTACTTGTTGTGTATGTAAGTAAGAGGTGATAGAGGTGAATGAATATGAAATCATTACTTTGTTGAGGCGAAATCAATCATAAGAGTGAATCCAAGTGATAACAAGTGCGAGTCGGACTCGCGCACGAAGTGTTCCGTACCACTATCGTAAAAAACGGCAAAAAAATCACGTTTTTTGTATGGGAGCACCACTTAAATATTTATTTTATTCTGTTTTTAGTATTAGTAGTTGTTATAGCGGTAATAGAAATACATCATCTGTGATAATTCCAAATGTCTAACTATTACGGTTCACGAGATACAGCCTGGTGACAGACGGACAGACAGACAGACGGATCGTGGAGTGTTAGTAATAGGATCCCGTTTTTACCCTTTGGGTACGGAACCCTAAAAACGATCGCACGCTCTAAAACAGAAATCGCCGATATGGGTAATAAGTCTACTAGGCTTAAGTGAGAATAGGCGGGGATGAAGCATGCATCAACCTTAATCCATATTTACCAGAATACACGTTAAACGTCCCCAAAAATTCTTACCGTTTCGCAATAAGGTCACTCTTGCTCAATCTCTTCTTATCTCTTCTTCGGATGTACGGATGTCTATTTTCTAGAACCAACGGAGGTACTCCTAAACAAACTCAAACGACTGCAGAACTTGTGCATCCGCTTTATTTTTGGCCTCCGAAAGTACGACCATGTGTCGGAGCCTTCTCCATACTATCTTATTTCTCCTCAATACCTTCGCGAACGGCTTGAGTACTTCGTCCCGAGGGGAAGCGTAGGTAGAAGTGGCCGTGCGATAAGGTTGTCGCACGGCCACTTCTACCTTCGCCATAGCCCTTCTCTCGATGTCTTCAAGAGGAAAATTAAGGAGCATTTCTTTTCAACGCAATGAATTATATATAATACATATACACACACATACATATTTGTCTTTATAAACGTAGGTAGGTATTTTATTTATTATTATGTAACTAATTTTATATTATTATATAGGTATATATATTGTACACTGGATTACTGCCCTCTCTTATGATCGCTATCACTTGCTGGAAGACAACTCCATTTGGAGTTAAGCTCGCCTTTGTGCATGAATTTTGTTATCAATTAGTATTAAAAAAAAATTGCAACAAAATACTACCGACCTTTTTTGCAAAAAAGTTTTTTTATTTTTCACTTTTTAGTTGTACCTACCTAATAGGCAAGTAGTTAAGTAAGGTATCTATAATACCAAGGTGAACTGTACACATCTGCGTACCCCTTTAGAGCGTACTGGCGCGATGTTATGTTATGAAATGGTATAAACAAAAAACAGACATGCGATTGCAGCAATCCCGAGAGATTGGCCGTTATTTATTGAAGAGTTCTGTTGTATATCTCCGAAATTCTTCATCAAATCTTCACCAAATTAAAATGGGACCAATTTCGGCACATACTCTTTCAAACAAAAACAGAATTTTCAAAATCGGTCCACAATTGACGGAGATATCGGTGAACATAAGTAAAAAAAAAAAAAAAAACATACATAATGTCGATAGAACCTCCTCCTTTTTGGTAAGTCGGTTAAAAATAATGTCTTGGTGTACAATAAAGAATAATAGGTATTAATTTGTTTCATCATCATTTCAGCCGAAAGAAGTCCACTGCTGAACATAGGCCACCCCCAAGTGTTGCTACTTGCCACAACGGGTCCCATGCGTTTCGCATCCACCGAATTATCAGTAAAAACATTTCAATTCTTGCCTAGCCAGACAGTATCAATTGCAGAAACGCTTTACAATTGAAACAGTTGAATTTTTTTAAGAAACTATAAATTTACTGCGCAATGGACCTTCGGACTGCTGTAAACATAAACTTGGCAAATAGACATCGCATATTCTAGCAGTTAATTAACCATCTCCCTCGTATCTCCGTGAATTATAGAAGCAAGAGCTACTACTTAATATTTTAATAATGAACACTAACTATACACCGTTTCGGCATTATTCTGACCCTTAGATTTGACCTATGGCCAAAGGAGGCAGTAAAGAACTTCATAATCACTTATTACTGTAGGTCAAAATGATTATTTATTTGTTACCTAAAATGAGCAACAATATGGAAGAAAAGATTGTCATGGGTAACGTGATGGTTGAAAAAACGAATTGGAGGAAGACGAAGAACAAGAAGAAGACGCGATTTCTTATAATTAATATCTCAGAGTAGGTATCTACTCATTTTCTAGCCATGTTAACAACCATGTACCATGTATGGGTAGAAAACTGTAAGTAGCTCTATTATGGAAGAAGATCGATGGTGGGGCATGCATGCCCAATAAATTACTTCAGTTTATTTATATCTTAACACATAACATCACGTCAGTATTCTCGAAGGGTAAGGTAAGGTAAGGCACTTATAGTACCCTTCCTACACACAGTTTTCTTTACCTCTATTAAAAAGCCATCGTCCAATTCCTCATGCAGTCCCTTGTAATGTTAATGCAAACAAACAACGAGTACATACGAGTGCAATTCTTAGATCACAGTACATGCAGGTATGCTTTAGTGCCTGCACGTCTCAGTTTTATAGTCAGCTTGAAATGTACTCGTACGTTGTTGTAAAATATTCTCTATCGCTTCGTAGACTGCCTGTTGGACAGTGTTTTATGTTCTGAAAACGAAGGCTTTTTAGACGGGCGTTGTGCTTTGTCGTGCAGGGTACTAAATTCGGGTATAACATAGGTGTGAATCAGAATGCTTAATTTCTTTACTTGTTAGGTATTATAACAAAATAAACATTGAAAATCGAAGCCTTCTTAAAATCCGTCAATAAGATTACACGTAACTCAATTACTCTCAATAGGCTGGCCTCCTATAACATGGGACTTACATAACTGGTGAACTGTGCTTTGCTTATCCTTTCGGTTTATAAAGGCGTGATGTTATGTGTGGTACTATAACCCTGCCATCGTCAAACACACTCATATTAAGCTCCGAAAGAAGCCACGACTATTTTAAGACTTCAATCTTCATAAACGTCAAAAATCGGTGTCCCGAGATTTACGACACCGAAAACATCTTTGTAGACACACATATAAGAAACTACCTTACTCTCACAGGCTCCTTCAAACATATAAGAAAGTAACTTAATCAGCCGAAGCCTTTGATTCCACTTTTAACCGTATCAAAGTTGTTATCATCCGATCGAATGTAGCTAAGTTATATCCTTCCAATAAATCGATCTTGCTTCCACACTTGAGGCTGTAAATTAAGCAGGATATCGCCAAAGCCTTCTTGTCTTCAGTCACGTCGATAGATAACGCTGGGACGAGGGCGGGGAGAAAGGTATTTCATGTAGTCATATTTCGTATTAACGTTGCGAATTGAGAGTTATTATCATGGGTTCTGCGACACTTCGAAGTTTTGTAGTCAGTGCGAGATTTTTACGTAGTCGATGGCGGTTGAGTTTTCACTTATGTCAATTTGCATGGAAAATACAGGTTTTCCATTACTGTAACAGACAGCACGAATAAAGTTGTAACAATAAAAAATATACGTTAATTCGTTCGAGGAATTTGAGATCTTGTACTACACGGCGTTGTAAGGATTCAAAATTTAATGCAAAACAGCAGATTTTTAGAGGCTTATACTGAATTTATTTCTCAGTGAAACCTATTTATAGTGTACAAGATACCTATTAGTTCAAACAATTCATAGATCACGGCAAACACACGTCGGCGTCGTCGGCGTTTGTATGAAAAGTATGACGGGATGGCCGCTCTTAAATTCGTAAAAAAATTAATCGAAAACTGTTCGTATAACTTTCTAGAGGACTTCCGATTGTTGTTCAGTAATTATTTGGTGTTAAAAGCTTTTTCATGTAGACAATTAAAGTAGCTATTGTGTTGCCACAACACGTTTTCAGAATCAAGCGTTCAATATACTGGCTGACATTCAATTAACTGTGCATATACGGTTTATGTGCGTAGATATGTGAATATAATAACAGTGTCTAACGGTAATGGTATGGGACTTAAGACCTTATGCACCTGTCCGCTAATAACATTATTTACCTTGATTGGTCTGTCATCAATCCTATACTGCCGGACAGAGACTGAGTTGGAAATACGAAGCTATATAAAAAAAATCGATGTTAGATTTTAGTTTCTGCACGCTAGTAGGAGACACCAAACAGTCTTTGCAAATTTTCTTCGTTTTTCTGATTTACCGGACTACGGCGAAGCCTAAAAGAGGGTTATGATTTTAACCCGTATATATGTTACTTCATCTGTTCTCTCAAAACTACTTATCTATATATATAAAAGAAGAAACTGACTGACTGATCGATCAACGCACAGCCAAAACCACTAGGCCTAGAAGCATGAAATTTGGCAGAAAGGTTCCTCGAGTGACGTAAGTGAGCACTAAGAAAGGATTTTTGGAAATTCCCCCCCTAAGGGGGTAAAAAGGGGGTTGAAAGTTTGTATGTAATTTCTATAGTTTGTAAATTGGACACGTGAAATTTTAGATTTACACTCTTGGTTGATAAAAAGAATGAATGTGTTTATTGGTTTTTGGAAATTCGACCCCTAAGGGGGTAAAAAGAGGGTTGAAAGTTTGTATGAAATATTTACAGTTTGTAATTTGAAGACGTAAAATTTTAGATTTATGCTCATGGTTGAAAAATGAATTAATGAATTTATTGGTTTTTGGCAATTCCCCCCCTAAGGGGGTAAAAAGGGGGTTGAAAGTTTGGATGTAATTTCTACAGTTTGTAAGTTGGACACGTAAAATTTTAGATTTATGCTCTTGGTTGATAAAAATAATTCATGTATTTATTAGTTTTTGGAAATTCTACCCCTAAGGGGATAAAATAGGGGTTGAAACTATATATGAAATTTCTTCGGTTTGGAAGGTAAAACATCTGAAATTATAGGTTTACACTCTTGATTAATAAAAAAAACAATGAGTTTAATCATTTCCGGAAATGCCACCCCTAAGGGGGTAAAAAGGGGTTGAAAGTTTATATGAAATATTTACAGTTTGTTAGTTGGAAACATAAAAGTTTAGATTTACACTCTTGATTGATAAAAAGAATTCATGTTTTAATTGGTTTTTGGAAATTCCACTCCCAAGGGGGTAAAAAAGGGGTTGAAAGTTTATAAGAAATTTCTTCGGTTTGGAAGGTAAAACAGCTGAAATCGTAGGTTTACGCTCTTGATTAATAAAAAAAACAATGAATTTGTTGATATCCGGAAATTCTACCCCTAAGGGGGTTAAAGGTGGCAATTTGTTGGGCTTATATATTTGAAACTTCGCATACATACTAACAGCAAATAGTAAAGGTTGTCATTACAAGTTTTTCAAAACTACTCCTATAATATGATTTAGGGGGTGTTAAAGATTTTTGAAGAATTTTACTGCACAAGGCTTCTTTTTAAGATGTAGGGGAGCAAACGAGAGATATTTGTTTGAATGAAAAGTCTAATTCCTTGGGAAAAATAATAAAGGTAACATTAGTTATGAAACTTATCGGACACGTCTTTAAAGTTTCGTAAATCCTAACTTAAACAATAGCTTATTTTTAGTCGCCTTCACTAACCACACATAATAAAGTCATCTGTACCTACTTAGTTGAATAAAATACGATATCATGCGAACGAAGTCGCGGGCGGAGTGCTAGTCATTGAATATATAGCTTAATGTTTAAAATAAAATTATCGTGTCTTCTTGGTTTTTTACATTATCAAATCCCAGTGCTTCTCAAGAAGTCGTCCCTGTTGGCTTTCTGTTTGAGCTGGTTAATGAAAAAATAACATTGGAGTGTAGCTTCTCATCTTAAACAACAGACTGTCGGTCGTTGGATTACGAGGCGAAAGAGACGCTGGTATTATTAGAGTTGTGTGGTAGTGTTAGGGAAGGATATTCTAAAGAAGTTTTGTTTTTATACTTTTGTAAAAACTTTCAAAGAAATTATGAAATGGCAAAATAAAGTCCAGCTTGGCAACCGTGTGACAAAAGCGTCTGTGTTTGAAAATCCACTTTATCGTCTTAGTGGTTCAGTCAGATATAAATTACGAGTATCGACAGGATATTTAAATAACTACGCCTCACTTATGCTTAATTTCGTTGGGGCTAAAAATTATTTAGCACTGCAATTTTGTGTAAATGCCGTATTCACCGTTTTCACAATTTTTCTTGCTTTGTAAACTATTCCTTAAAATATGGAAATCTGAAAACAAATTTTATAAATGGGCCAAATACCCATCCATTTAAAAAGCGATACAGCCTTCCCAATAAACATTTGAGCAATTGATCGCCCTTCATTGGCCCAATCCTACTGATCCTATTTCTAGTAATAGTGCACGGTGGGTGGTCCCCCTCCCTCCTCCAGCCTCCCGGTGTCATCGTCCACGGCGCACTTTGCACCCTGTGGCGTAACCCGACAACTTGCTATAAACTGAGAAGGCACACTTTTTGTCTTACTATATTTACTAAAACTCACTGCCACTGTACTCAAGGTATTATTGCAACGCCTGGTTTCGGTTTAAGAATTCGTAAATAGAGTATTTGCCAAACACTAGTTAAGCCGGAATACCTGTCAAACTTTGGTTAAAGTAGGATTTGAAAACTCCAAATTACGAGACCACCAGAGACCGGCAATAAGACGTTGCCGAACCTTGAGGAATGTTAAGTTAAGAGCAGGAGAAAATCAAAGATAAGATAGATGAATTAGGTGAAGACAATACGGCTAAATAGGAGGTGAAAACAGGGCTAACCACTGAGAAAGGAGCAAAAGTATCTTGCATAAACCACAAAATAAATTAGGATAAATTCAGGACAATTACTTAGATCACTTTTTGTCGAGCTTAACACAGCAAGCGATATTCTTATTGAGTCCTCTAGCACACATTATCAGTTGGTCTTCTGATTCTGCTATGCCATGACACACCGCGTAGTATTGTATTGACAGCCTTACAGATCTATTGAGTTGTTTATTCTCTTTCATTTGTCTGTCGTCCTTGTCATGTGGCTATGGATGGCGAATGCTGGTTATCTATAAGGGCGGATGATTTTGTGCTTTGTTCATTATGTTCTTTGATCAGGGATACACGTTATGTTAGTGTTTTCAGCTCGTTTATTTTATTTATATAAACAAGTTGCAAAACACACTTTTAAACTTCTGGGGTCTGTCTTAGTATGCCATGGGCTGGAATATAATAAATAAATAACGCGCTATTAACAAATTAAGGTACGATTGATGTAATATTCTTCCTTTGCTTTAGAAGAATTTGTTATAGGTTTAACTAAATATTTTTTTTCGATGTCGATGGCTAAACTATTTGTACCTATAGTTTGGGTCCAGAAGGCCACTGATGCTGCATCTAAAATGGCCACTTTAATTGCAGCGTCGGTGGCATTCCTCTAAAGTACAGTTGTACGGGCACTTGGGGCATGGGAAAATGGCAAAGCCAAGAAATAGCACGTTTTAATTTCAGCTTATTGTATTTATCTTTATAGAAAACCTTAATATTCTCCGTAGACTTTAAATTTCTTCGAGTTCATAAAAAATCTTCCAAAGCTTTTCCTGTTATCTAAATCGTTAAGACGTTCTGCGAACTAAGTAAGCGATACAGCCTCAATGGTACTCTTCCTGAAACTAGGTTCAATTGAAAATTCTAGCAGTATCTGGGCAGACAACTGTGTATCTGGCACGTTGCCAGGAACTAACACCTGAAACACATGTTCAGAGGTAGCGATAAACCGAGTATCTAACGCGACGATTTTGGTATCGTCAGATGATAGTTATATTATGCATTTGCGCTTAGACGTGCAGTTATCATATCTCAATCCGTTAGTGTATGTTCTGGATTTCGAAACTGCGTCCTTATTTGTCGGTGTAGTTTCATCTTTACTGGTTATGAAAATTCGCTAAGGTTGCTTTTGTGATTATAGATCGTCTGATAGGTTGGTTGCGGCTTTTGCGAATCTAAGTAGCAAAAGTGTTCCAAAAGTAAAAATACTGCATCTGTTGCCAATGGTCTCCGTCTTGGGTAGTCCTAGTGAAGATATACTACTCTGATTTGGAAAGACCTATGGAAAGGTAGAAATTCGTAGATTTCCTCCGCCGAAAAAAAAGTTCTGACGAAAAATCAGCCAACGGTTTCATTTTTTGTGCGATCAATCACAAACGACAAATTCGATGACGTATGGGCCGCATCGTAACCAATTTGCCAAAAAGGACATTATCATAAATCTGGCTATACCGTATTCAGGTGAAAATCTGCAAATCTTGATAGATGACGTCACGAGGTCGGGATGACGGGTCAAGACTACGTAGGTGACCCGACTGACCCATGTCCTAGTGTGAAGCCGGTGGAATTTCATTAACACGTCAAGTTTCAGAGCTAGGCATCTAGTAATTTAACAGCTTACATGAACAGTTCGCATATTTAATTAGAAGTTATACAGAACTAAATCGTTTTCCTTCAGATTATACTTAAGATCTTCAGCAATCAATGACATCAAGTCAGTCGTCGTGTATTGTAGTATTCTTAATCAAATGTCTACTTACTTTCAGGATTCAATTAATAAAACATAACATCACGCCTGAATTCCCCGAAAGGTTGGGCAGTTTATATTCCCGTGTTATAGAGGGCGAGCATGTTGCCATCAACCGGACACGAATCTAGACTCCAGGCGGCTACTGAGAAATTCTAGTTGGAAAAACCAATAACACCGTTTTAAATAAAAAAATATTCGATAAATCTCTGCCATTTCATCTGCCAGATGCTTCAAACACATTCACAACCCAAACATACAGTTATTATCACCCACTTTCCACAAAGACTCGCTCCCACACTCCAAGCATAACTTCATCAGACTTCTGCAGTCAACGTAAACGCATCAGTCGTCATGAATACGCTGATTCCAAGGCCCACTTGCGACAAAATAAAAAACACGAGGTTAAATTATGTCATACACAATGGGATAATGGGCCCGTGGCTACTAACTCGGAGTTAGTAACATAACCCAGGATAGCGCAAGCGGGGCCAACGTTGTTTTCAACTTTATCCAGCAAACAAACTAATCAAAATTCTCTACCATTTTATCTGCCTTCCCAAACACAGCCTCAAAAAGAGTATAAGCGAACAGTCGTACAGCCAAATCGTTCCAGAACCATGTACCCAAACACACCACCATGATTATCACCCACTTTCCACAAAGAATCGCTCCCTACATTCCCCTACGTTCATAAGTTCAATTTCCTTCTACAAACATACCGTGCCAGTTGTTCCAATTAGCAGCCCGCTAGTTTCAACCGAATCAATTTCCGGCCGATACGAACAAAAAATATATATTAAACATGACACTCGACACACAACGGTTTTCCGGAACGCGAGCGAACCGTTTTTACGGCTTTCGAGCGGAATGAGCGTTGAGATGATGTGGCTTGTACTGTCAGCCTCAGAAAGGGACGAACGGACGGTTCAAAATGATCCTAAAACTATGACAAAGACACGAGTAGTGTTTCAGAAAAAAAAACACAGTATACGACAACACTGTCATGACAAGACAGCCTTCAAAGCGCAAGTGAACAGCACCCTAATTGCGTTTTTTTGTTTTGTTTTTTAAGTAGTCTAAAGCACGTGCGCAAACTTTTATTTGGACAACTCAACAATATTCATTGCGGTTTTTTACGCTGTCGAGTAGACGGAATATTTGAACATATGAAGCAATTTAATGCAAGCAAAGCACGCGTGCGCGCATACTTTGAAGTTACGCAATTAGTTTGCTGGCCCCGCTTGTTCCTTCATAGACCTCATCCATAGCTATCCATCAGACGAGATCGAGGCGGAGAGATTTTTTCTTTGTGAAAAAATTCTAAATGTGACAGTTTTGATTTTCATAGTTCTGATCACTTTTAACGGTCCGTTCGTCCTTATATGTTTGCCCTTGTCTGTACAGTATTTTGCCAGCGTTACAGCGGTTCCAATTGTGGTTCGTTAAATTATATTCTGAGATAAGCTGAGGAAATGGATTTTCTGTAGACTGGTCCGAGGTTTTGTGGTGGCCAACTGGAATTTAATTGTGTAGATTGAGAATTGTCTTTATACTAAACTAACAATGGATATTTATTGCGGTTATTGCTCTTCAAACTTCCTTTGGTCGTGCCTCAGCGTTAATTTTCACAGCGTTTGAAATAGTGGTGTTTTGTCAACGATTTCTATTATCTTCTGTCCATTGTATAAGTTTTAGTTAGTTTCTGAATAAGCAATGGGATTTGTTCCGGTCGGATCCCCTCGATCTGATCCCCTGCTGGTTTTTTTTTTATTATTTCCGTTCTGATCCACTATAAACTTTGACATTCCGGTCTGATCCCCTAACTCTTTTTGACAGGTAAGTACAATCAAGAGAAAACAGTTGTTTATGTAAATAATATTTGTTTTTATTTGTTATGCGTTGAATATCATCACAACGTCAGACCTATGTATTTCTTGACAATTTCACAAATGTAGAGAAAAAAAAAAAATGCAAATTATTGCAAATTATTTAGGAAAAATCATAATTTTGCTGCTTGCATAATACAGTAAACATTATTAAAAACGGTTCAAACCGGCTGCGGTGACTTGGCTAAGACGAAAATGTAGAGTCGTTGTTCCTCAATACACGTTTTCATTACAATAAGAATTACGAACATAATTATTTATTTAACAATTTTAAACTCTATACCTATATTTTGTGGCTGACTGTCCAAAAATCTGTTAATAGATAACTAGGGGATCCGACCGGTATAAACAATTGAAATTTATTTGTGATACCCTGCACGGTGGATCAGACCGGAATAGAAAATATTATTAAAAAAAACTGATCCCCCAGGGGATCAGATCGAGGGGATCAGACCGGAACAAATCAGCAATGGCACATCCAGAGATGATGATTAATAAAAACAAAACACTACAAAGCGAAAAATAATAAGTCGGAGTCTTTTGTAACATTTTTTTTTTGTTTTTGTCTCCGACTTCCAAAAAGAAAGTAATTTTTCGCTTTAATTATTAAGGGTTTTTTTTCTCTCTTTTTCATTTTGGTACCTTATATTAACATGAAAATATGCATTATTAAGGATAACGATAAAGATATTGATGAAATTTTAGATAAAAAGATAAATGGGACCACATGAGAAGCACCAGCATTCAAATAAAAAAAGTATCATCGAAATTGGTTCATAATTGGCGGAGTAATCGAGTTACAAACATACAAAAACATACAGTCGAATTGAGAACCTCCACCTTTTTGACGTCACGTCGGTTGAAAATGATGTTTATTTATTGTTTTGTACACCTACCATAGTGTGGACTTTTTAACGCGAAAGTTGACTTTTAGCGAATGCATTTTTGCATTAAGTCAATACTATGTACCATACTGTATATAAAGTTGATATAAATAAACTACTAAGACCCATTTTATGTAACGAAAAGCATCGCAAAATTAATGTGACAATTGTCTAAAGCACGTAAGTTGCTGTAATTGCTTGAATAATATGTTTAAAACCAATCGCATAAACCTGAACTGCGTTTAATTTGAAAGGACTAAACTTGACTTGTAATTCTAGATCCCTGAAATATACTTCGATGGTGAACTAAAACATGCAATTCCTTATTTAGAGGCGCACTACGATCTATTTCTGGCCAGTCAGAGAGTCAAGCCTTCCACTGGCATCCGATTGTTACCAAATTGCCTCGGTTGCTGAATTAAATATGTATGAGTTTATTATTGGTTTCGTTAAAAAAAAAAATAATCCCATCGGAAAGGCAGAGAACTACATCTACTTGATCTATAACTCCGTTCAATGATTTGATAGATAGATATGGTTTGTATGGGTTTCATAAACTAAACAACATGTTAATTAAAGGTTTATAGCTAAGAGCCGTCTGTCTTAAAAACAAAGTTATTTGAAAAATCAACAAAAAAAAATTCGGGCTTTACAAAATACTTACAAAGCCCCAATTTTTCATATCCTTCCAAAAGAGAAAACACACGTGTTGGAGTCACAATTTTAAATTGCATCACATAAGTGCAAACTTTGGTGGAACTTTCAGAATTTTAAACTAGATTGTGCAATGAAAGTGTGCAGAAGTTGTTAGAAGTAGTTGGAACTAACTATTATCTGGCGGCAGTGCGGGCGTCAAATTGAATCAATTCGGTGCAGAGTGGCTACGAAATCCGAATATACGTACGGACCATGTTGCTAACAGCGTTTTACTTTTCAAAGAACATTTTTGAACGATTTTTTTGGGAGCGTAGCAGGTCTCGTGTCGTTCTGTAGTGTCTGCCTACCCCCATGGAAAGAGGCGTGAGTTTATATATGTATGTAAATGTATGTTGTGGGAGCCAGAAGATCAGCGTCGTCACCCAAAGAGGCGTAGGAAACGCTGCCAGATTAGCTGGAGAAAGCAAAGCACCAGTAAGATTAGCACCAGGAAGTCTTTTCCTTTCCAGTAGGTCAAAAGGGTTTAAAAAAGTCAGTCAGTCAGTCATATTTGATTCAGACTCGTTATGGCTGTTTTCATCTTATCAGTTTTTTCGTCGAGATCGTAGCCTTAGGCTGTCTGTGATACTTTTTGACGACTTACAACGAGAGATACCGACTCGAAAAAGGGAACTATACGTGCATTTACAGACAGAAACTGCCACATGCCAACGTTTTCTAAAACTAGTTACAGTTAAAGGTCAAAATTACAGTCGCAACCTAACAACCTACGTAATTTTAAAATATCGTTTCTTTTCGTACCTAATGTTCTTATACCGTAGCCATATTAATTAAAATAAACGCTAATGGATACGCCTAAAGTTTTTCTCTCAGTAAACTCATTCTTATTAACATAAAAGCGAAGCGTTCGGCGTCGACTTTGAGGTGGGAAATTAATTCACGTTGAAGTACCAAGACCTTTCAATGAAACACACGCGTTCAGAAACGACCTAATTACATACACGGTGTAATTATAGACTTTCAAGTTACTTGAAAGTGTTTTACACCTTATCGTCATCTGCTAGTATTTAACTCGTAAGGAGAGGCTTTCAATCATGCATGTTAACTATGTAGTTGAAACAACGTTTTTCTGTCAAGCTAAAGCAAAGCCTAGGAACTAATTTCTTATCGTTTCATAGGAGCATTATTTGTACCTACATACGAGAAATAAACATTATTTGGCAACGACACTACCAGCCGCACTACCAGTAGTGTCGTTGCCAATTAACGACACTACCAAGCCAATTTTGTATCAAACTGTACAGTCAACACAGAAGTTTTGGATTCCTGTTCCACTAAATTCAACTCAAAGTTCAACTAATTTTATTGATAATCAACTTCTTTTACTTTAATTTCTTTTTTACTTATGAAGTTTGACCTAAGACTGATATTTGATGGATAAATTATAATTGTGAGAGTATTTCTTACATCACGTTTTTTCAAGTCACCAGTTAGCTAGTTAGGTCTAGCTTTGAACAAAATTTAATAAAACCTATAAGATGTCGGAAGCTGATAATAACGAATCAGTTTTACACGTTTGCCCGACGAATGGGGGAACTGCGTTGCTTTTGGGCAAACACATATCATATAGTGAAAAATTATAAAAATGGTGCATCTGTTTGGAGGTGCTCGAATTATAAAATGCAAAATGTTTAGGTACAGTTACGGTTAAGATATGTCCAGCAGTGATTTTCATATCAGGGTTGAAGCTACCATGCAAGCCGACCTTCGTACTCAAAATATTACATTCTCAAAATATTACGTTAATATTTTATAGAAGTTGACGACGCGGGTATTCGCTTGTACGAGTATGTTAGCTATGCCACGTTACCTTCTTACAAAATAAAGTATGAATTTAAAAATGTCATATGTTCAAAGCAACAGTATTATTACTCTTTTACAGTAACAGTCGGTCACTTGAAATAATAAATAAAAAGTTACATTTCTGAAGTTTGCTGTTGCTGATATTTCATTATTTACGGATTAAATAAAGAATTATATTTCTGAGCTTTTGCTGTGTTGACTGTACAAGTTAATCCAAAATATGCTTGGTAGTGTCGTTAATTGGCAACGACACTACTGGTAGTGCGGCTGGTAGTGTCGTTGCCAAGAAATGGAAATAAATACTACAATACTATTGGTATTGTCGCACCTTTGCCAATACAAGCGAAATATTTTGGTCCTTCGAGCCGGATACTGGGAATTGCCCAGTACAGCGCCCTGCCAAAGGTGAACATTCATGACGCCTGTTACATACGTTACGTATTCAAGGAGCGACTAAAATAGCCACATTAGTTAAAGGTATCACGTACCTATTTGATGTGGTGAGTGATCTTTGTTTTATTATCAAAATCTCACCGTGAAGAAAATTTAGATAGTAACGTAGTTTTTAATTACTTAGCAGTAGTCTCATACTCAGCAAGAGATCATGATCCCACAATATTTACCTGTAGCAATGCAGTATGCACGCGGCACGCGCACACGGCGCCATTCTTGCGCGCGCAGGGCGTGCCGAGCCACGCGCACGCGCCGCCGCCGCGCTTCATCGCGCGCAACCATCCCTCGTGCGCGCTGATAACGCGCAAAATATGTTCTTACACCACCATTTTGAATGTTTATTACACTTTCACTTGTTTCTTTTTAAGTTCACTTTTGTCTTTAGTTCAGTATAATTGCATTTTGTTATAATGTATCTTTTATCTAGACGATCTTTTTAATGTTATAAGACTTACTGCCGCACTCAGAAAGATTTAACGGTTACTTAAACTGCTCCTTAATATAGATTTTGTACTAAAAATCAATACTAAGGATCGCCTTAAGTAACCGTTAAGGACTCTGAGTGCGGCAGTTAATGAGCAGAAAGTGCTCCTAATTTTATCTCTTCGTAATCTGTATCTCATTTTACGTTTCTAAAATCAGAACTTGATGTAGCAGAAATTGCTCTCGTAGACGTTGAAGATAAAACAAAATTGAAAGAAATTTTATCAACTAGGTAGCTAATTCAATTTTATCTTAATTGATCAAATTAAGAAAATGCTGGGAGCAATTAAGAAAATTTTCTTTGAGCTTGGTCATTTGTAAGTTTATCCTAAGACTTGATGAAAATAATATTTCTTTGAAAGTCATTTTGCGAGTGTTCATGAAGCCTTCAATCAATGAGAGTAATCCTGGTAAAGGCAATAGCGAAGATACGAAACCATTTTTTTTTTCAAAACCCTACAAATTGCTTCGACTCTCGAATCACAGTTGCACTTCAAACACCTAAATTTGATAGTTAAAATTAAAACCCTCAAAGTACCAGAAACAGTTATGTAAGGCGGTCTAATACTAAAGACAGAGACAGGTTCGTTACCGAACTCAATCGGCCACTAAACCAGGTGCCGACTGCAAGTTCCCGCCGCCATGTTTTATTGAATGGATTGTCTGGAGCTGTAGTGGAGAGGGGAAGTCTCATCGGAGGTGCCAATTATAAATTAGGAGGAAACTTAAAAGGATTAGAATCTCTAGAATCAGTATTTTGGAAGGAAGGTGTAAAAACATCTTCTGTTCCGATTAAAACGTATTGCATAGACGATCAAGAAACGTGATAATAACTTCTGGTTGGTAAATATTACAAGCAACTTGCACACTTTTTTGAAAATTACAGGCATATGTAGTTTTGCCCTTATAAAAAATGCATCGACAGCTTGCAGTCTAGTAAGTAATTGATTACCAAAAGCAGCTAACTCCTTTATAGAAACGACCAGAATCAAAAGCCTTCACTTTCAAATTCCCTTTTACACGCGTCGTTTGACAAATCGCCTTAACCCCGAAATGTGTCTATCAGCGTTCGCTGCAACCCCTCAAAGGCGTGTAACCGGGGGCAGAGCATCGTAAACCACGCCAATTACTGGCTACAGCCCCATCGGGCTACTGTGGCCCCCATTGGGCTCCGACACGACCGCCAGGAATCGGCTGCAGTATTAATGAGATATGTCAAAATTGTTACTTGCTGTTTGCCGATTGTTTGTTTGTAAAAGGGCAATTTTGGGGTGCAGACAAATTCTTCGTTTGAGTTTTAAAGGAGTGATATTTTCTCTGTGGATGTATTCGCACCTATCAGTATTGGATTGTGAAAATTGCATTTTTATTTTGACAAATATCAATCTCAATAATGCTTTTCAAGGCTCTTGATAGTTCCACCTTTTTGATACTCGATCCTTTGAGATAGAAAAATCTCAAGAGTTTTGAATATATTCGCCCACGAAGTCTTTAGAAAACAACACGTCTTTAAAATATTACATTTCTGTTATAATTACATTATAAGGGATTTGAAGCACTTCGTGTCCTTACAATGTTGGTTCTTCCTAAATTGCCCTCAAAAGCATGTTGTTTTTTCCCATCTTCCACGAAGACACTTCACTTTATGTCACCCCAAAAGGAATAAACATTCCCCCTAAACCCATAATTCATGAATATTCTACAGTTAAAGGAAAAAAAAAGCAATCTTTAATACTCTTAGCAGATATTTTCTTTCTTTTGTCTTTAGAAAAATGAAGCAATAATCCCCTTGTTTCTGATACGTTTTATATGGAATGGAAGCTCGTTTAATCACCGGGGGCAAAAAAAACAATAAGGAATGGGTGTACAGTGGTCGGGGGCAATACAGCGGGTTTACAGAGCGGCTACGTCAAAGCATTGTGCTGAGAAGGTACCTAGTGATCATAGGATTTAGAAAATTGCTTGGTTATTTGTTCGAAAAAGAGAAACTTGGCTTTTATTTCATTGTCGGAAAAAGGATTCTGATGCAGACTTTAAATAATAGCAAGAATAGACGTACCTAGCTTTCTGTTGTTTACGAACTCGAGGTGAGTGACAATAAGCTGACTGGCGGAAGGACAAGCCGACTTGAAAAATGTTTCGGAAGGTAGGCCACTTCAAAAGTGTAAAATATTTTTGGAACCTTTACCTGGCGAGATTTTATCTCAGTTCCGGTGGGCCTGACTCCCTAACATTTTAGCTACTTAGTCGAACACCTGTCTATTTAATGAGGTTAAAAATATGGACTATTTTTTCTAAGTTCCTTATCAAGATTTTGGTGGCTACACGGGAAAAAGTGCCTGTCCGACACATTGCTATAATACTGTGTTAGTTCGATATTTTAAATTTTGAGTGCAGCTTTTTTACAGATGGCCAGTATGTTTTGAAAAGATCTTGATAGACTGATGAATGATATTCTCGTTCACTTAACCTACATTATTAAACGACCGAGAATATGATCCATTAGTTTAAATGCGTTTTTTAAACATCACACTATCACACTAATATTATAAAGGCGAAAGTCTGTGAGTGTGTGAGTTTGTATGTTACTTCTTCACGCTCAAACGGCTGGACGGATCTGGATGAAATTTGGCACAGAGATTGACAATAGTTAGGAATACCACATAATATACTTTTTATCCCGGGAATATGTTCTCTCATGATAATTATCGACTTTCACGCGGGCGATGCCACTGGCAGAAGCTAGTTTCTCCTATAAGTGGAAGCTTGTAATTAGCAAATGTCCTTACTTAAGCATGATACTCAATATTGTTATTAGTCTGTAAGCTTTCTTAAAATTAAATAAATAATAGTACATTACTGCCGCGGTCTATAATGACTACTTTGCTGGTCGCGCTGATTATGGCCGACAGCGCAGCGTAGCGCAGCTCCAGGCCGACACAGCGCGGTCAGCGTGCAGCATTTGATGGACGAGCTGAGATAAAGGCCGAGACCGTAGGTCGAGGCGTTTACAGCGAGGACAGCAAGGGCTGCAATGATGGCCAAGCTGAAAGGCCTAGAGCGTAGCTAGGCTAGCTCGAGGCAATCATAGCGTGACCAGGGAAGCAGTCATTGTGGGCCAAGGTTTGTATAGTGCTTTACTCAAAAATGCAAGTACCTAATCTAAATAAAACCAGCAAGTAATTTAAATAAAAAATATATTAATTAACATATGCAAGCTTATATTTTTACTTTGAGTTTCGCGGTATCAAATTTTCAACCACTAATTTAGCTTCAGCATCTTTAATGTTTGGCGGTGTTAAACACATTGAATCGGAAGAATTTTCGCTTTGAGAGCTCATTTTCAGCAAAAAAGTCACTAAATAAAAACAAAATTTTCGCTGAACCGCGCTTTTGTTACTTGTTTGTTTTTTTTTTGAGCAATGGTAGTTGGAACTATACAACCTCATATGGAATAAAATATTTTTGTACCTATCTCTATAGATACAAACAGCTGTGTTTTAAATAAAATCTTTTTGGATTAGATTTTTTAAAACGTTGAAACGTCAAAATAGCGGCCGGCAATATATTTCCCGCCTGTTAGAGCGGCCAGCAAAACTTTGCCGGCCGCTCCTTGAAACAGAACGGCAAGGTCGACTTTGTTCAACAAGGTTGTCAAAATAATGACCACATTACATGCATTTTTGAGTAAAATAAATAAATAAATAAAATAAAGTAAGTACGTTTTACTACTAAGTTATTGTTTTTTTAAGTTTTTGGTCAAGTTATTACCAAGATTCTGCCGACCTAAACGCTCGGATATACTATGTTTGTACAGATATCTTCCTACATCTACGGGGATACACAGACCCTGAAACCAATAGAATAGCAATCTAAAACTTAAGTTACAGCATAGGCATCGTAATTGCTTTATTATTCAGCAGTAGTCTGCAAGTTGCTCTTGCTCCAGCATTTCCAGCTTTGAATTTAACTTTGAAGGCTTCGGTATCATTGCCCATGTTATCTGTAGCTTTTGAACTTACACTACCTAAATGGACAAAAAATTAAAGTAATAAAGTTTAGGAACCTTTTGACAGTATCGGCTATGTATTCTTCGACTCCCGTTTGCACTTCATTTTGGCAATTATTCGGGCTATTACGGTTCTCACGGTCGATATTACAACGCTTGGTCCCCGTCTACGTCTACTCTACTGTCAAGCATTGTACGACTTTTTTTTAGGTCCAGCGACATCAATCACTCACATGAGGTTTTGATAAAGATATTTCTACAAGTAGAGAGTATATCTCTTTCTATGTGGTCAATCGTTTTTAGAAAATGTATGTAATGTTGTATTGCTTCGCCTTTTCAACAACATCAAACATAATAGGGTAGTTGACTGAAAATTAGTTTTTTTGTCCGTCAGGTAGATTAATAAAAAAATATTGGACATGTATTTTTTTCTTTTGACACGTAAACATAAAGTGACGACGATATAATGCGTTGAAATATCGTGAAACGCCACGCCGCTAGCACACTTTATACTGCCTCAGTGACCACCCCTAATCCTGAACTTTGATGCGCTTTAACTTTGTAAATTTTTATTGATTTGGTAAAGTAAAAAATACATGTCCAATAATCTTCTAAACATATAAAAGAAGAAAGTGACTGACTGACTGACTCACTCACTGACCACCAACGCACAGGCCAAACGGCTGAAGCTTCAATCATGAATCTTGGCACATATGATGCTTTGGTAGTGTAGGTGAGCACTAAGAAAGGATTTTTGGAAATTCCACCCCTAAGGGCGTGAAATAGGGGATGAAAGTTTGTATGAAAATCCGTCAGTTTTAAAGTCAGGATCTTCATATTTTGGGTTTAGGCTGAAGATTAAAAATAATTTACACGTGTCTCAGCGATTTTGAAGATTCCACCCCCATGAGGGTGAAAAGGGGGATGAAGTCATGGGAATAATGAAATCGTCTAGAGACTTGATATTTTGCACATAGATACTTTATACTGTGCAGGCATCCACTAAGAAAGGATTTTTGTGAATAGGGAATGAAAGTTTGTATGAAAGTCGGTCAGTTTTGAAGTTAGGATCTTCGAATTTTGGGTTTGGGCTAAAGATTAAAATCTAACGCAAGTTTAGGTCTTTTGGGAATCCCGTCCTTGGGGGGGCGGATCATGGGGGATGAAATGTTGTGTACAAAAGTCCTTCTTTTACAAAGGAAAAATGAATAAAAATACTTTCAATACTTTAAAGTCTGTTGGTAACTATAAAATGGCTCAACGCATAAATATAGGAATTAAATAGGGACGAGAAAATCTGCTTCGCCATGACAATTAATAAGGCTCAAGGACAAACTCTGAAGTATGCTGGTGTAGATTTGAGGGCGAATTGCTTTTGCCATGGACAGTGCTATGTGGCGTGTTCACGTGTTAGCTCATCAAATAGTCTGGCGATATTGGCGTCGACATCCAAAATGATTTAAAATGTTGTTTATAAGGAAATACTTTAATTTAATTACTTACTTATGCTTATGATTACTTATTATTAGTCATGGATAAACACAGACATAGTGAAGGGATAGGGACGGGACAAGGATAGAGCGTATTGATGATAGAGTAGGTAAGTATAAGTCTGTTCTAAGAAACACTTTCGCATTACATTATTTTTTACTGTTTCTCTACATACTGTTAAAATATGATAAGGAGTCTGTCACTGTGATCTTCTACTTGTTGGAGCTGTATTGTTTTCTTGACTGTATATTTATATGTATGTATGTATTTATGTATCTGTTTTAGTATTGTGTATTAGTGTTACTTATTGTTTTATTCAAACTTGCACCAAGTGCAACCCCATGTCGTGTCCAGGCTATCTCTCTCCATTCTGGGTTGCCTGGAAGAGATCGCAGAACGCGATAAGGCCGCCTGTTGTATGTTTGTTTTAATTTTAAGGTTTCCATATTTATTATTGTTTTTTATCTTGGTGTACAATAAAGTATATATAAATAAATAAATAAATAAAGGAGAAGCATGTAGTCTACGCGTGCGAAGCCGCGGGCAAAAGCTTTTATTTGATAATGTCACTGATGGACTAAATAGAATTATCATTTTTCTACCCAGGAAACATCCCTATTGTACTGATTCTATTGTTATCCACAACCTAGAATATTATTCCCAGTTCAGCTTTATTATTCAGCTTGTCAGTCTGGCCTTGCTACCGGGGGGATTCAACTTTTGCGAACCGCGAGTTTATTTTCATCGGTAACGTTCGCCTGAGGATTGTTTTAAATGTAACGTCTCCTGTCATTTTGATTCTCTTCACTATTGTTAGGATGTAAATCGTATTCATTTTCTCCTTATAGTGCATTTCCGCTGGTAACTACTACCTTGAGTAATATCCGTCGAAAATTGTAAGCGATTTTCATATTTTTCACCCAAAATTATTAACAGAATAATAATAGCTTATAGCTGTAAAATTAATCCAAGACTTTTCTTTGACTGTAAAAAGTATGTTTAAGATGAAAGGGATTATCGCATATTGATAAGGTTCTTTGAACGAAACCTAACTATTTTTACTTTGAAGTTAATTCTCAACGCGAAAAGAAATGATAATTAAAAAATATTGACAGTAGGATCAAAAATTTTATAAAGCGCTACCGGAGTCCAGAAAGGCTGGATAGAATGGAAATGCCAACAGTGTGGAGAATGCTTTTAAAAGTAACTGGACACCGGGCCATCGAGACGAGGTCTGCGAGAGTGTGTACCGAGTGTCGCGAGTGTCCCGATGTTCAGTGTCGAGAGCACAGCTGTTTGTTCGGCGGTGATGGATAATAAGTGGAAAGTGAAATGTTATAGTAGTTAAAGGTTATAAACAACTGGAAAGGACTACTAAAGATGCAGAAGAGCAAAGTAGACAAGTGCTTCATAACGAAATAATCCACCCCAATGAATTTCGACCACGGTGGCCAATTTAAACATAGACTAGCCAAGTACGCAGGAGATATTAGTGTGCACGAGAGTGTGCTGTTCCTTAGCTGACATAGTCCGATGGGATAGCAAGGATAAGGAAGCAATAACAGGGGATGATAATGATAACACAACGAAGGAGTAGAATATAAAAGTACTAGTAAGAAAAGTACATGCAGTATTGCTAAACTACTCAATTTTACTACAAATAGTACAGCTAAACCGTATAGTGGCTAGATACTGTATAGTGTACATTCCTACATTTTACTGCAAGTTTTTTTGAATACGAGGATCATGTGTTACACGGCATTCACCATACGTTTTTTACAATATCAACAGCGTGTTGTTGCCATTTGATCACAACATTATACTGCAACAAAACGTTCAGTACAATGTAGTGCGAACCACGGCTACAGCTAATTACGGCGTTGATGAAGTTTTAACCATAACCACAACAGGCAAATAAATGAATCTATCTATCTATCTATCTATCTAACATTGTTAGTTGTTAATCACGCTTTTATTATATACTCTTTATTGCTCATTCTAGGTTCGCTAGCGCTCAGCATACTTAGTGAAGATTAAGCTATGCACAGCACAGGCACAGTTATGAAATTAAAATTTAACTTTCATACTTTGAAAATGTAATATCGCGTCAGAATCACGGAGCTACATAATTATGAAGAGTTAGAACGGTGGCAGGACGCATTCAACCCGTTCCAATGTTACCTTTTTATATAATAATGGCGCTAAATGCTGTATATTGTAGGTCTGTACACTTGTACACCACCGCAATGCGTCTGGAGTATTCAACGGATCGCGAATTGCGAAAACAATGGAAATTCTAGTCTGACATACGGGAAGATGGTTTTATGTTTAATGAGTGAATATGTGGTGTTCAAAAAGTTTAGATCTAGTCTATTATAATCATATTTTAGTGGGAGTATAACTAGAAGGGATAACGGTTCTGCATTTGTTTACAACAACATGCATCAAACAAATCGTTCACATTGTTGTCAGCGGGAGAAGTGCACTGCTACATTAAATGGCAATGCTGATCCTTTGGCCGACGAAAAGGTTAGCCCTCTGGTCACTTGAAGAGTCAACTAACGGTTTGCTGATGTCTCAGAAAACCTGATGAGCACTCGGATCTCTTGGGCCTAAAGGTTAACCCCACTGGCTCTAACATATATGTAACTCTCAATAAGATTGTAATATTAGATAACTTTGAGATTTTCTGCACGTGCAGCAAAGGTAAAAGTAGAATATGTGTAGTGAAATCAACCGGGTAAGCCCGGCAGCAAAGTTAACTCGATACAATAATATTTGAACACACGTAAGCGCTGTTTACCGCTTTCAGTTTTAATCTTGGAAAATTGTTGTTTATTATTTCTTGTTTCTGTAAACAGAAACATTTAATTAATTCTTTCTTCGTTGCCTTTTCGCTTCAATTTTCTAAGGGGATAAATATAATGACCACCTAAAATTACTTTGTGACCATAACCTCTATTACCTAAAATTGTACTATGAAACCCAAATTTAGTAAATTGATCACCAAATTTAGTAAATTGATCACCAAATTTTAATAGCAAATTATTGCGCTATTTAATGTTGTAAAATAGGTTAGGTTAGGTTAGAACTGTGACCAACCGCGCGCGAGCCGAGCGAGCAAAGCGAGCGGTGCCGCGGCAGCGGCCGGCGAGCGCTACTTCCAAGTTGCTCCCAGAAATTTTATAATCTTTTTGGTCATTGGTTTAATTTTGGTGATCATTTACTACTTTTGGGTTAACAATGATTTATTTGGAGTCATTTTGCCTAAACATATCCTGTTTAAGTTTAAGCGAGATGTTAAAACTTTGGTTATAATTTTACAATAAGATGCGGGTTTAATTTTGGTGATCATTTACTATTTTTGTCTGTTATATGTTACTATATCTGGTGGTAAGTTAAACATAAGCCATTTTCTAATAGGAACTGGCGTTTGTGATCTGCACCTTTATTGAGTTACTAGCACATTGTTCCTTATCATTTGTATTATAAATGCGAATATGAGTTTTTTTGTTAAGCTTACATGCCCTTAACGGCTTAAAAGCATATGGAATGACCAGAACCTAGATTAGGATAATATACTTTTCAATTTCCACGTCGGTATGATGTTCCCTTGGGATAATAAAACATTTTTCACATGGGCGGAAGCTAGAATGTTTATGAATTTAATTTGCAATGGTATTGTCAATTTTGTACGCCAGATATTGGCAAAACATAGTGCACATATTATAACAATACTATCTGTAACCATACCTATGTTTTACAAAATGAATTATTGATTGATTGAAAAATACATAAATCCGTTTTAGTTCTCTAAAAAACTTTCATCATAAAGATTTCTCTGCCCAACTGCAGGAAGTTAGCCGCAAGTTGTTTGCATCTGCCGGAACTTTGAGGCGGCTGCGGCATTTTCTTCCGACTGCCACCAAGATTGCGCTTGCACAATCTCTTCTTCTTCCCATCCTTGATTATGCTGATGTCAGCTATCTTGATCTTACTCAAGAACAACTCGATAAACTTGAGCGACTTCAAAATGTTTGTATAAGGTTCATATTTGGTTTGCGCAAATATGACCATGTTTCCGAATTCCGTGTAAAGCTCAAGTGGTTGCCAATTCGCCTTCGCCGGAATGCTCATATACTTTCACTTTTGTACAATGTGCTCTTTACTCCTTCCAGCCCTCTTTACCTCAAGGATCGTTTTCAGTTTATCTGCGATTCCCACACGAAATCTCTTAGGTCATCAGAAAACTTGCGACTTAAAATGCCTGTGCATTCCACTACGTTCTTGGATAAATCATTTACTGTCCAGGCTGCTCGTTTGTGGAATGCATTGCCTGACTCAATTAAACGTGCTCAGTCGTTGCCTGTCTTTAAAAAACTTATAAGGGAACATTACCTGTCTCTGTGATCCTGTACTTGTTTAAGCTGTATTGTTTACTTGTTTGTATAATTAGATTATTTTGTATGTATGTATTTATGTATCTATTTTAGTAGTTTGTTTTTAGTACCTAATTGTATTTAGTAATACTTGTATGTTTTCAAATTTGCACCAAGTGCAACCCCATGTCGTGTCCAGGCTATCTCTATCCATTCAAGGTGGCCTGGAAGAGATCGCAGAGCGCGATAAGGCCGCCTGTTGTATGTTTGTTTTAATTTTTGTGTTTTTTTTTTGTATTGTTTTATCTTGGTGTACAATAAAGTATATATAAATAAATAAATAAATAAATTTCTACCTATAGATTTCTCACTCAGCTTATTACGTGGCTAGAAAAAGACGTCAAATTAGTTGGATCCCTTATTTTTTCTCGCAAGGAGTGTTCGCTAACTAGTAGTACGAGAGCCGGGTGTGGGGTCGGATTGCACAATTTTTCCATACAATTACCTTCGGAGCTCGGAGCCATCGGTTCATTAGGCGACGCGGTTGCACACTCCAGTTCAAGCTGTTGTACTTATTTTTTTAGGGTGTTAGCTTGGATTCGAGACGGAAGTGTTAATAAGGGAGTATTGTGTTTATTGGAAAGATATGGGACTGACAAAATCAACCCAGAGTTTTGTTTACATCTGTAAGCGCATTGTTTGTCAGTAAACCAGGGCTATTACCTGTTATTATACCTTTATTATACCTGTATTAGACTGTAGTAAAATGTTATTGCGTTTTTCCATCTGGAGCTTTTCATTAGCAGCCCGGAACCTGGATTTGTTCCCGGTTGATGGCGAAATGTAGGTATTATAGGAGCACCTCTGCCCAACCCTTCGGGTATACAGCCGTTATGTTATGTGATGTTGTGGATCACCATAACTATCAAGATTTATGACTCACTCCACCCTTATTCTGTAAGTACAGGAAACCTAGGCGATATCACTTTACCATCTAAAAGCATAAAAGCATGTTTCTCCAACTATTTAAAGCTCTTTCACGTACGGAAGTCACGTTAGACATGTAAGAGGAACTGCGACCAATTTTTCGCGGGATGTCACTTCAGATTGAATTCAAATCGGATTTTCAGATGCGTTAGCATCTGTAGTACTAAAATCTACATAATATTCACTCACGCCTCTTGCCCATGGGTGAAGGAGAAACTACAGAACGCCATCAGCTACAACCATTAAAAACTCCTTCAGTTTCGTCTATGTTCATACAACTAGTCATACACGCACGTCGTTTATTCTAGATTAATGTGATAGAGAAGGCATGTATGTTAAATTCGCTTTGCGAGATATTATGCCTGCATTTGTGGCGAAAATCGGCAAGTATGCAACATAAGACTCCGGGGTTGGGATGCCGACAAATCGTGCGAACACTGGATGCGACAACACGAGTATTACACACTATTACACTCGCATATTTTACATGAAGTGTGGACAGGGAACTGGACTTAAATGTTTTTGGCATCATAAATTATCTTCTTAACTTTCGGCGTTGGACATTTCACTTACACAACCTTTTAAGCAGTTATAGTGGTAATTTAAACACAGCGCAGGCCATTGACTTATATAGTTAGAACAGGGTAGACCATACGTTTTGCCAAAATTTGGTCATACTTACCAGACTGAAAAGAACTAACCACGCGCTAGGCTATCTTTGGGAGCAGTCGTATGCGCGACACATTATAACGCCCTGTTTCTTGCATAGTGAACGTGTATATTGTAAACGTTCGTATTCGTGCGGCTGTATCGTTACTACGAGTATTTAAATCTATGGCGAAGACAGTATACATAAGAAGCCTTACAATAACAATCAGAAACAATACAAATTACGTTTATTTCAGTTCTATCAGTCATGATGACGTCTGTATCCTGAGGCCGCTTGTACGCTCTAAGAAAATTCGCTGCAGACAAGAATTTAGTATGGCCTAGGCACAAAACTTGTCTTGTGAAGAAAAGAATCAAGTAGGCAACACAGAGCGGGTCTGGTCTAGCGCAGATAAGATTTTTTCTTCTTCATCACCGTCGCGTCGTGCGTCGTGTATAGAAACGACACGAATTCTTGCTTGGCCTGGTGAATCTTCTTAGCGTGTACAAGCGGCCTTACAGGAGGCCTTATCTGTGCGAACAACAGGAGATGACTAGGCTAACCCGCTAACCGTTAAGCAATGGATGAGCCTATAAATAATGGACGAGCGGTTTACCTGTGAATTGTTTAGATTTTGAGTTATGATGGTGTGGTGCTAACTGATTTGTGGGGCAGAGTGGTTGCTGGTGAAATGTAGCGGTCTATGTGTTAATGAATAATCGTTAGCAATGGGATATGTTAGTAACAAATGGGACCTTTGTAGTTCGACGATGGTTAAGTGTTTTTTAGGGCTTTTGGTACCGGGACCGCGGTCCCAGATTTCTCCTATAAATTCAATATTATTTTTGAGTTGCTCGCATTTGACCACCATCTAAACTTGGTAAGGGTCGACAATGGAGCACGCTTGCCTAGAAGTAACCTATTCACTCTTAACTTAAAGACCCCCCAAGTCAGAAAACACAGATTCTCACAACTCTTGAGAAAATAATCAAACATTGATATGTAGACCTTTTTGGGTTCAGACACCGTTTTGTTTTAAAGGACCTAACTCCGAACTCCTAAAAATCATCCAGCAATGAAAATAAAGTCGTTAAAGGCGGTAAAAGATCGCGCTTTAGGCTGGTAAAACATAAAGGTATGCCTATAAATCGCGCGCCACAAAAGACGGCTCTTGGCGTCACGTCGCTCCCATAAAACGTGGGGAGACGGTGGAAGATAACACCATGCAATGGTTATGGAGATGTTCCACTCATTTGTTATGTATGAACTTCTATTCAATGATCTTAGACTTTCGACAAGAACATACATAGGTGCCTTCTCACGCAAATAAATAAAGTGCAGTACAGCAAAAGGACATAGGAAAATATCCTCCGTATTTTTCAGGTGACATACCTGCCGCAAAAACGAAAAGAATAAAAAACTGATATACCCGGGCGGAAATGCGGTCACAGCCCATGGCACGAAAATAGAGCAAGAAAATTAATCAGTTTCAGAAACTGCAGCTTCCATTACACCTATCTCACCAAGTTTAATAGATTACAACTAATCCTAGAACTGAGCAGGAAAGTTTTAACGGCATATTACAAAATACGTCACTTGTAAAGCACTAACTTAAGCCTTAATGTGACTTACGCGTCTCCGGGGGACCACAGTTCTAGGTAAAGTCCATAAACTAAATTAAGGCTAGATTTTAGTAGTACAGCTGAGTGAACTTATGTAGTTCCGCTGCGACATTACATCTATGCATCTTGACCGTACTTACAGGAGGCTTATGATGAAGTTTGAGGAATATTCAGAGAATTAATTTGATGGTGAATTCCGTCAGTAGAATAGACAATAGAGTTATGGCGCAGAATGAAGGATTAGGCTGAGAGTTGGGCTATAGAGTGAAGGATTAAGCTGAGAGGTACACGATGGGGTGCAAAGTGGACTTCAGGAATAGTTTAGAATGACAATAGCGCATTGTAAGGGTCTTTAGTCTTCTCTGGTGAAGGCTTGACCTATTTGTCTTATGCAAATATTTATTCAATAAGCAATGGTATTTTGTTCTATGAGTATTAATAGGCTAGCGTTTGACCACTTCACATTTGAATGATGCGATGATTGGGTTTACAATGAAGCATGCTTGCCCGGACGTAACCTGTTCATCACTCATGACTTTAGACCCCGCCCGGGTTGTAGCTATAAGGAAACACAGACCTCTACAGGGAATGCCACTCCAAAGAGGTTTGGAGAGACTATCTGCCGGGCAGGATGATAAGGAAGCCCTTTTAAAGTAAAACCTATTTTTAATCAACAGCCCTATACAAATCTACAGGTCTCGACAGGCCTAGACATTATTAAACTTGAACTACAGTTACAAATATATAATGTACGCTGTTTGAACTATAGCGTAATAAAAGGGAAAAACCTGAATGCTACAGTTAATATTACGACCAATATTTCTTTATTATTCATGATTAGTGCGGTTCAACGGGCTTGGATTCCAAAACTACTTTGTTTATGAAACAAGCACGGATTTTCTTACGAAAATGTTTACTCTGAAGTTTGGCGTAACAATAGGGTTGATTCTACCTTAGCTTGCTCCATCGTCGAACACGCCAACGCATGTCTAAGGTGAAATAGAGGTCAAACGTGAGTCTATCAATATATACTACTCAAAACAAAAAAAGAGCCACTCGTTATTTTCACATTTCAGTAAATATTTAATGAAGATGCAGAATGCAGGCCGCCACTTAAATTTCTTTTTTGAAATTTTCTTGTTATTTTGTTTCGTTTCGATTACCTTCATGGTAATCTGAAATAATCGTAATTTTGTTTTGTTAATTAGTTTAAATAACATCTGATGTTAATATGCCACAAGTACGAAGACATATGGACGCAATTACTGAAACCAGAGCCGTTACAATGATGCAAGAAGGAAAAATTCGCAACGGTATATGCTTTGCACCTGGGTTTTTGTGGAAAAGCTATAAAAACTGCTTGGAATCGCTTCCAAGAGACTGGAAGTATTGCAAGAAGACCTGCTTTGGGTAGAGTTCGCATTACAACTGTTCATGAGGATCGGTACATCCGGTTAGGAGCCCGCCGAGAACGCACAGTGACGGCTCGTGAGTTATACAAGTAAAAATAAAAAAAATCCAAGACACCAGGCATTTTATTTTTTTTCATACTTTTTAATCTACATAATATACCTAGTATTAGACACGATTTTCACCAAACATAGCTAAGAACACTCTCGACAAAGACACCTTTCAAACAAAAAAATCAAAATCAGTTAATCCGTTTAGGCGCTATGATGCCACAGGCAGACACAGATACACAGCAACATACGTCAAAATTATAACACACCTCTTTTCCGTCGGGGGTTAAAAATCGCCTACGGTTGACAACGGGTACTCGCGTCAGTGACCAAACAATTCGTAACCGATTGCACGAAGACCAGCAAACATCAAAACGTCGAGTCGTTGTGTCAGTGGGGTCAGTGGGGCATGGTGCTTTACACCGATGAGTGCAAAGTAAAATTAATTTCAACAGTTACTAGCCTAAACAATAACATTGTTTTACGTAAATTAAACAATGTGATAATCTCATAATTTTAAATACTTAGTGGGTCTCATTTTGTTTTGAGTAGTATCAATAAAATGTGATAGGGCGAGATAGTAATTATGGATCGGTACAGGGATCAACTCTTCAGTTTGGGACGTGTCAGACAGTTGAGTGGACTTATTAGAAGTGGGAGTAATAAAACTGTCTTAATTTTTGCTAAAAATTTAAATTGTAGGTTATTATCATTAAGTATGAATGTTTAATTTGTGAGTTTGTCTTTTAGGACTTAAACAAGTCTTATATATAAATAAAATTACTTTGTTTATGAAACAAGCAAGGATTTTCATACAAAAATGTTTACTCTGTAGTTCGGTATTTCAATAATGATCCATACAGGGATCAACTTTTCAGTTCGGTAAGTTTCAGACAGTTTGAGCGGGCTTATCAAAAGTGGGACTAATTAAACTGTCATTATTATTGTTGTGCTGAAATTTTTGTTGTAATTAAGTATTTATATATGTTTAATTTGGGAGTTGGTCCTTTGGGACGTAGGTACATAAGTCCGTGGTATATTTAGATTAGTAAAATTTAGCACTTTAATTAGATTAAATGCTTGAATCTTGTACAGTTCAGGGATTTCAGAATAAAGCTTCTATACGACTGTCTTATGCCTTTTTAGTATTAATATGATTGTTAGTATTAACATTAGAAACGGGATATTTACCATGTTTACAATTTTTTTACTGTTTTTCTGTTTTTTACTGTTTTTTGTTTAATGTTAATGTTAGTGACCATGACAGTTTAAAAACTTATATGAATGTTAGTATATGACTGTCGCAGCCAGTCCTATAGTGCATCAAAGTCCGTCGGGCAGCGGACTTGGCCCACAGGTATGCCCGCGGGTGAGTGTGTTTTAGTGAATTCACTACTTTAAGGTTATCCTAGTCGACGGCACGAACTATTTTGTGCGCGGGGTTAAAATGCATGCTATCTCATCCGAAAACACGTGCGAAAGAGATAGATGCTGTGATGAGCAGTAAGAAGCTAGTTCGCGTACGAATACACACTTTTGCAAATTTGTAGCGAAATGGATGATGATTTAGGACGAAAACGAGCGCGCGTTTTATAAACAGACCTTTGGGAATATGGATATCAATGAAAAAACGACTAAATGTTTCTGTTCAAAATAAAATTATTTGCATTGTTGAACTACTAATATATCACTGTATGGTGACTGTTTAGCAATTTTTTTATTTTTTTTTTATCTATTATAGGCCCGCGCTTGACCATTGTCTCACCTGATGGTAAGCGATGATGTGGTCTACGATGGAGCACGCTTGCCTAGAAGTAACCTATTCACTCTTGACTTAAAGACCCCTAGATTGTAGCTATCGGGAAACACAGACTCCGGCAGAGAATTTAATAATATATAATTTTCTTTCTTCTTATGGTATTTATTTGCGCCCAATGATGCGTTAAAATTAGTGTTGAAATATCGAACTTCAGATGCTCATAACTTTCAAATAGGTAAGTATTTTTTTTTTACTTTTTTTGGTTTCCATACAAGGCTAGATAATGATAAGACAAATTGATATAATTTTTAGGGATCCGTACCCAAAGGGTAAAAACGGGACCCTATTACTAAGACTCCGCGATCCGTCTGTCTGTCTGTCCGTCGGTCACCAGGCTGTATCTCATGAACCGTGATAGCTAGACAGTTGAAATTTTCACAGATGATGTATTTATGTTGCCGCTATAACAACAAACACAGAATAAAATAAATATTTAAGTGGGGCTCCCATACAACAAACGCGATTTTTTGCTGTTTTTTGCGATAATGGTACGGAACCCTTCGTGCGCGAGTCCGACTCGCACTTGGCTGGATTTTTATTTTGAACGTACACCGTCAAACAGTGGAGTAATCGGCAGACTACGTTTGTATGGAAGAATGATCGAACTTACTAAACAACATTCAATAGTGTTTCGATTGCTGCTTAATGTAACGCAATTAAGTTTGGTATTTACGGTACTAATACTAAAATTTAATTTAGGTCTAAGTACTACTGACTTTAAAAGCACAAATCAACTGCTCTTTATATACGAATTCCCCTCGTCTGTTATTAAATTAAATACTTTAGCATCTACGTTATTTCAACTAAAAGGCGCACAAAGAATTCGCAAAAAAAGTTGACTTAAGTATCCGTATGTGTACTTTTATAAGTTATCAAGTAAGACGAACTCGCAAGTTCGAGCTAATAAGATCTCATACGTAATTTGTTTGCTTTAAGCTAAAGTTGGCAACTTCAAAGTTGAACGGAGGAATAGTTGGCGAACTTGCACTTTGCTATCTTTTACTGTTTATATTAACATAGCGATCGGTGGCCTGGTTTCTTGAAAGTATTAAAAATATCTAATTAGCAGGCCGTATTCTCTCTCTGCATGGCAAAGGATTCTCTTTCCACTTGTCTGATTTACTTAACGCTTTATTAAGGACTATATTTCTATAGTAAAGTAAGTTTATCTTCGACATCGTTGACAAAGGTGAAGGAAAATATCGTGAGGAAACCTGATCTTATAATTAGTTTTTTGTAAGTATGTGCTTCATTGGTGTAATTGCTGCAAGGCGTTCCAGTGCGAGGATAAACAAATAAATAAATAGAAGTCTAGTCCCGAGTGGTACCTACCTGTCTTATTTTAGTTACCTAATTAAAACATTAATTCTCGACCATAGAAATATTAAAAACGGAGTATTCCCGTTTGAGCACCTATTTTTTGAGAACCTACGCATTGAGCACCAATCAATATTTTAACGTGGTGCTCTAAGGGGAACAAAATATAAAATTTGGGTCCCGCCAACCGACTGTTATAGTCGCCGCCGGTGGGTTTCGTATTTTTTTATTATAGTTAGGCTCGCGCTTGACCACTATCTCGCCTGATGGTAAGCGATGATGTGGTCGACGGTGTAACACGCTTGCCTAGAAGTAACCTATTCACTCTTGACTTAAAGACCCCGAGGTTGTAGCTATCTGGAAACACAGACTCTGGCAGGGAATTCCACTCCTTTTATTATTTATAGTATTTGCTAATAATGATATGGACATCATCGCACAATAGCGTGTCGATAAACTACTCAGTTGAACCCTTACAAATCTAAAGGTACTAGTACCTCCTTTTTTAATAGCAAGAGGAGTAACATTTAGGAACATATCCTAAAGCTGATATCCATTTCTAGCATGAAAACGAAGATTACGCAGTAATTTATCTTATTCTAACAAATGCACTAAGTGCCCCATTTTCTTGATCTCCTAAAATACTCTAAATAGGTTGTATAATACGATGAGAGTGGAAAAGACTCCACTTTTCTAAATCCCGTTATTTTACGAGACTATATCTAGCTATCGCTTTATCGTTACTAGTGAAAATAGACGCGAACTCACAACTTTCGGGACGACCTATTTGGAGTTAGTGTGTGGCATTAACCATTCTTCGACATTTAGGTATTTTTGTCACAATTTTTCGGTTGGGAAAAGCTCGTCTTTTATTTATAACCTTTAAGAGGCAATGAAAAACTAGCAAGTTGTTTACAATGTATTGTGAGTGTTTTTAACTTATCTGTATAATATTTAAGAAGCAAAAAGTTTAATTAAAAACAGTATCCCGACTAAGGATATTTTTTGGACTATTTGCTTCTGTTCCCTTGCTTTCTTTATTTACCCAATGATAATGATTACAACTACCTTCTCATTATTTCTTGAGCGGCAGGTATCACTTTTATGAAGCAACAATAGATTGGCAATTTGGATTTTCTTTTCTGTGGCAATTACTAACACAATGCCTCTCTCATTTGTTTTCTCATACCCGGCGAAGATTATTATTTAACCAAAAATATTCTGACAAGCCAAAAATAATATTACATCACGCCTGTATTAAAAAAATATATTCAACTAACACACAAAACGTAAGATATTTTTGTATTGAGCCACAAAAGTCAATCTTTAAACAAAATTTCACATGATTTTATTGTATTTCCTAAAATTCAGCAATTTAGCTTAGCAATACATGTCTTTTATTAGTAGTTTTTTGTTAGTCTTAGATTTGTTCTGCACGCTGACATAAGAATCACAGCTATAAGCCAATTAGTTTTAATTTTATTTTTGCCTTAAAATAACCCCTGTGCATTTTTGCAGAATTTTAGGAAATGCAATAAAAACAAGTGGGACATAAACCCCTTATGTATGGTGTTTTTATCGATAAAATTGAGTGTATATAACGGCCTGACTTAAAGTTTTATTACTACAAGTTCGGACACATTTTAAATATCATGTTTCGTGCCAATAAACACATACCTAGCTACCATGCGACAAGGTTGTCGACAGCCAAGATTACAATAACATATATCACTACAAATATTGCCGAGGCACACACTATTCAAGTATTTGGAGACGCCCCACTGTGTCAACTGTCATCGCTATCACAGGAATTACACTTCACTAATTTTGTGGGGCGTATTCGTACTCCTCGTTTAGTAGTAAGTAACATTTCGGCAGTAAGTTTGGGGTGCATTAAGAGCCTTGTGTAACATTAACAATACTTCGCAGTCGGCTAAGCTACCAATATTGCTCTTCAACAAGAGACGAACTTTTCTAGCATAGCTCATGCTGAGTGAAGGAGCAATTAGTTTCAGAATTGAGGTGAAAAAACCAGTTTGGGAGCAAACACCGTGATAAAATGCGTGACTCAAGCCTATCACAGAGGCCGTGCTCGCCCGGCAGGAATGAAATACCTCACGCAGAGTAAGTAAGAGGGACCGCGCGGTGTACGTATATGCCAGCTCGATAAAGAGAAAGGTGTATGGAGGGGTATAACGCAAAAATCTTACGTGACGTTACATTTCAATCACACCTACCGCAAGGTCCGCAAGCCTTGTTATGGAACTTCGTAATTCATTCCAATAGCTAGCTAGAATATAGGGTTATCCAGATTCCTGTTCATGTAATGTAATAACATTATCATAATGTAAATTTGAGCGATTTCGGTATAGCAGTCAAAACACCGTAAAATCTAAATCTAGATATATTGGTTCAGTAATATAATTCATGGAAGTTCGAACTCTGGATGAGTTCTAGACAGACAGCTGTTACGACAGTTCGTACAAATACTGAACTTTGGTTATTTACCTATGATGCTATATCATCATTATCATCATCAGCCTTTTAATGTGCCCACTGCTGAGACACAGGCCTCCTCTCTGTGAAAGAGAATGGGCTTTAATCCACCACGCGGGTCCAGTTGGTGGATGTCACATATCTTCGAATTATCGGATCTAGGGAATGCCTGTTTCCTCACGATGTTTTCCTTCACCGTTTTTAGAGCAGTGGTGATGAAATTATTTAAACAAAGTAAAGCGCCTGCCTGGGTTCGAACCCTCGACCTACGATATTAAAGTCGGGGCCGTTACCACTGAGCCACCACTGCTTTCTTGATGCTATGACTAGAATAAAATATTCTGCCGGTACAGAATCTCTACAAAACAACTACATGAAACTCAAACATTTTCGAGCCTTGTAAAACTGAACATTTACCAAAACAAAAATCTTAGCTATATTTGTGGCAACTAAATTAAATCTAATAATCCTAACTCGGGCTTACAGACTGAATTTTCTGAGACAAGAAATCTAATTCGTTTCGCTAAGAGACTTGAAATTTGCAGGTTACAAGGTCCTTCTTGCTACTCATACCTCTAATTTAGGCGCTGAAATCAATCAAACAGAGGCGTGGTAAAATTGGTGGGTGAAGGCAGGAACTACTACCGGTATAGCACTTACGAGGAACAACATGATGAAGGTAATAGAGCAGTTGGATCTATAAATTACAGAGTTTTTTTACGCGACTTCGCCCCCGTGGCCCACCCTGAAGGACCCGTTATTTTTTTGGTATAAAAAGTTGCCTATGTTACTCCGTAATAATGTAGCTTTCCATAGGTGAAAGAATGTTTAAAATCGGTTAAGTAGTTTTTGAGTTTATCCATTACAAACAAACTAGCAAACCATCAAATCTTTCCTCAGTATAATATTAGTGAAGACTGGCTGTTGCCCGCGACTTCGTCCCCGTCAAAATCGTATATTTTTTTCCGCAAGTACTGTGGTTTTCTTCCGGGATAAAAAGTAGCCTCTGTTACTCCTTAAAAACATCAGCTATCTACCAGTGAAAATCGGTCCACAAACAGACAATAAATTGATTTAAATATGACTCTTAGGTATCCTACCCACAATAAAGGTACACTCTTAGGTATACCGTCAATCTTTTTACAAATTTAAAACATGTGAGGCCAGTCTTGTTTTAACTATTTCTACTATTAGATGGGACATGTTGAGTCCGACTACCGTTTTTACGTTTTCGTACCCGAAGGGGCCATACAGAGCCCTACTGCTTTCACTCAGGTGTCCGTCTGTCTGTCTATCACACAGACAAGTTTTACAGCCAAACCGTTGGAGCTATAGTCTTGTTGACCTAATGCCATAGAAGTTGTCAAAAAATATTTTTAAGTGTTTTTAAGGGGGGCTGCTCCCAGACAGTTAAAGGAGCCCCAAATAAATATTCGACCTACCCCATCCAGTGCGGTATCGTTGTTTAGAGCTCGTTAAGTAGATACATGTAGTATTTTTTGTTTTATAAAATATTTGAAAACTAAAGAATGAGAAGTCACCTAAGTCAGCTATTTTTACAGAATTTTTCAACATTGACCTATGAACTTCAAATTTGGTTATAATGTTTATTATTACGTATATTTTACTAATAAATATTAAAATATGGATAAATCAGATTTTTCTTTAAAATTTCCTTATTTTTACCATTAAAATCAACTTGTTTTTACGGTTTGGTACGGCACCCTAAATATGCGAAGTCCGACACGCATTTGGCCGGTTTTTTTAAATAATATGACGTGTAAAAGTTAGTGATATTGTTTTCAAGCGGTAAAATCTTTGGTAATTTCAGTCGTTCGAAACATCTACAGATTTCTAGGACTCTGAAAACAATTTCATTTAATTTGGTTATTGTTTAAAAACGTTGGTAAAAGGGGTTTCTTTGGTTTTTGTACTTGTTCGAAAAACATATCTGTTAATTTCTAGGAACCTGAAAACTGTCAAGTCACTGTCAATTAAATTTTTTGATCCATTAAATAATTCACGAAGGGTTTTTCACACCGAAATAATATGACCTCAAAATACTACAGACAAAGCACTTACAGACGCATAGACGAAGTCTCTTTTAAATCTGTACCAAAAGCAACACTTGCCTCCAATTAGCTACCCAAACTAAAGCCCGCTTCCAGCTAGTACTACACAAGCCCACATATGCACACCTACAAAGACTTAGAAACCTGTGTATGCATACCAAATGCCTAAGAGAGAATAGGCCATGACAGTATGTACCTCCTATATTGTTACCCTCTTACAAATAAACGCGGAATAAAGTTATACCAGGTATAACAAAGGAATAACCATACATTTTCATAGGTTTATACTTGGTATAACTTTATTCCGCGTTTATTTGTAAGAGGGTTAGAATCCTGTTCCATCCTACGTTTAATGTAATTATCTGATTGTTGGTGAACAATAACATGTCAAAAAAAGAAAATTGTGGTAGACCATGGCCTGTATTTATACTATTCAGCAAAAAATCTCTACGTCAAAACATAGGTGAAATGAACAAGTAGCTGGGACTTAAGGCTTCAGGGATGACATAACATTTTTACGGTGAGATGAGAGATAATAGTACTACTGGACTAATACATAGGATGCTTTTTATCCCGGTATTAAATACCAATAGAATATTTGTTCAATCGCTTGATTGTCGATGTAAATAAGGGCGAAGTCGCTGGTAAAAGCACTGGAATGCACTGCCGGAGTCTGTGTTTCCCGATAGCTACAATCTGGGGGTCTTTAAATCAAGAGTGAATAGGTTACTTCTAGGCAAGCGTGATCCATCGTGGACCACATCATCGCTTACCATCAGGTGAGATAGTGGTCAAGCGCAAGCCTATAACAGATAAAAAAAAAAAAAAAAAAGTGAAACAT
Organism: Anorthoa munda; assembly: GCA_945859665.1. Classification (NCBI taxonomy): domain Eukaryota; kingdom Metazoa; phylum Arthropoda; class Insecta; order Lepidoptera; family Noctuidae; genus Anorthoa; species Anorthoa munda. The sequence goes on along the minus strand of OX243911.1, from coordinate 28,338,017 downwards.
ACAGCAAACAAGATGTGTAGAAATAGATTGGCTACAGAGCTGAATCACAGCTAAAAAGGGCCTGGAAATAGGATTGCGAAGATCAAGTTTGTGAAGTTAGCGGACGCCGGGAATTTATGATGTCCGTGGATGAAGCGGGGCTAGAAATGTTATTTTAGTTCGCTTTGGAGTTAGGATTGAGAGGTAAATAGTATGATTGTTTGTTTATATATTTGTAATAAGTAATCTCTGGTATTTCAGATCCGATTAATTAAAAATCTCTCATTGATAGAAAGCTATAAAATCGCAGTTTTTAATCCCTGAAGAATGGTTTCTGTGGGAAAGGCCATCAAAAAGAAGCAGCGGGAAAAAGCTAGTTGGAAATAATTTTAAATGTACCTTAATTCAACCGAAATGCCCATTCAAAATCAAAACTTAATAAGGAATTTCACCATAATCAAATTAACGAATTCCTTGTCAACAAACCAAGAAAAACCTCAAATGCAAAACGTGCTTTCGTGTCTCAAATGATTACCCGCACGAACATAGCGGGTTCAATGTCTGGACGAGGCAATAATTCCTTGAAAAATGCATTACAACTTTCAACTTCTTTGTTAAAATAATGCACGGAATCTGCAACTTAACTCAATGATTTATTTGAGGTATTATTGTTGAGTAAGTAAAGGGGATTTTGTGCATTAATGATAAATTACGTCTGCGAGAAGATCCTAATGCTTATTGAGTAAGTGATTTCACCTTTGTTAAGGATAACATATAGGAAGAAAGTATTAAGTTAATCAAATTCATTCAATGCCGGACAAGACACTGCTTGAAAAGCTACAAAATAAAATTACAAATTTAAAAAACCCCCGATTTTAATATTTATTTGTTGCTTTTTAAACTATATTTAATATACCTAGTAGCAGACACGCTTTAATCGACAATCTATGTAAACACGTAATAATGGCTCGACATCTTGTGAAAAAATCCAGATTCAAAGAGTAAAATGCGTATAACTTTTGAACGGCTAAAACGATTTTATTCAAACATAGCTAAGAACACTCTCGACAAAGTCACCTTTCAAACAAAACTAAATCAAAATCGGTTCATCCGTTTAGGCGCTATGATGCCACAGACAGACACTCCGATACACAGCAACACACGTCAAACTTATAACACCTCTCTTTTTCCGTCGGTAACCCCTGACGGGAAAAGAGAGGTGTATACAATTGTATAAAAAGCATAAAATTTTTAAGGATCCTTTCAGTGAAGGTGAGCAATAAGGAATTTCGAAAATTCATCAAGATGTTAAATAGTGGATGAAAGTTGTTTTTGTCATTTTAATGGTTCCGTACCCAAAGGGTAAAAACGGACCCTATTACAGGTCCCGTCACGTAAAAAGAACGCTGGCCTTGAATCTGCGCAGTGAGCGATTTATCGATCAAACTGGTGGTATGAAGGGGGCGCGACGGGGGAATGCTCCGCCAGTGTTTCTGTGCGCGCACGCTAGAGATGGGTCGTCGACGAAATTTTCGTCAACGAAACTAGACCGTCCATTTTCGTTGATCGACGAGTCGATCAACTAGTTGAATTTATGGACTAGTTCATAACGTAGTAGACGTTCTTTATAAACTTTGCGACGACGCGACGCGCGGCGTCTACGGACGGACGGTTCTACGACAACTTTCAACTTGCCGATTGAACGTAAACAAGTACAAACCGGTTTACGTCGCATCGTTCAATCGGTCCATTGCTTGCTCACGTGAAACTATTGGCGTCCTTTTCTTCTTAACACACACAAAGCATTTTAACTCCAAAATAGCATTGGGCCTATAGAAATATCAACTCTTTAATTCTAGAGTTAGAATTCAAATTAATTTGCTCGATGTTCGTCCGTTGTTGTTATTTTTTCGAACGTATGAACTTGTACTACTCAACTAAGTTCTCGCGTCGGTCGTCGCGTTACAAGTCGACATGAACGTAGTCGAGTCTAAGTTTAGCCGTCTCCGAATTCAACTAGTTCGTTGATTATCGGTGAACCGTCGAATCGTTCATTGTACGTCGACGGTCGAATTAACTAGTTCGTTCATTCAACGCCCATCGCTAGCGCACGCTATTGGTTCGTCAGTTGACCCATGCTTCCCGCGCAGAGATCACGCTTCGTTCGCTGCCAAAATACAGTCGGACACACAACTTTCTTTGCTCGACGATTGTTTTTAAAAATGAAGGAATGAGAAATGATTAATTGATTTTTTGATTTTATTTATTGTTGATGATAGTATCTATTATTTTATGAAGAAAGAAGTTGAGAAAGGAGCAGTTGATAATTTATAATGATAAGATATTTATAATAATAAGATCGAAACAAAAAATATTGCTCAAGTAAACATTATCTAATTTAAATCCAACCTCTTCTAAAGTACTAAGTAGTTAGAAAGTACCTATTATGATTCTACAATAAAACAATTACTCTTATATTATAAAACAATATCCTAGTACTTTAGACCGCGACAGAACCGATGCGCAGACACATCCCCTCCACTGTCGCTCAGCGTTCTTTTTACGTGACGGGACCTGTACTAAGACTTGGCGGTCAGTCTGTATGTCTGTCTGTCCGTCTGTCACCAGGCTGTATCTCATGAACCGTGATAGCTAGACAGTTGAAATTTTCACAGATGATATAATTATTTCTGTTGCCGCTATAACATTAACCTGCTGGCTCCGCCCTCCTGCGCATGACCTGCCCGACAAGATATAGTGCTGCCTCACTCTCGCAACACTCCGCCTACCAGCTAAGAATTGATGGTGTTCCCGAATATCGACTCTGGAGGCGTTTCGAAGAAATATCGTCAACAATTGTTACCAGGATACCAGCCGAGACGATACCAAGGACTGTGGCTTGGAACGATCGGGTGAGCGAGAAAAGTACAAATTAAAATAGTGCTGTTTCCAACTAAAAGTACCAGGACAACATAGACACATGTATTAAAAGATAATACCAGAAGAACATTTTCAAGCATATTTGTAACAGGCCAAGTGGCTCATTCGGTAAGCCCGGAGGAAACAACTTACAAGGCCCGAGTTCAAATCTCAGCTCCTACAAAATATTGTTTTTGTTTAAAAAAAAATTGGTCTTAAGTTTGTCAGATTGCTAATACATTAAAATGCCGTTAAAGCAAACTCCACCAACCACTCCAGCTGTGCAAGAGGATTCGGAATCTGATTTGCCTACGGAAAGGGGAGATCGTGATCCTAATATTACACAACGTAAGCGCAAGTTTGGTCAGGTTGATGATATGAATGTATTCATGTCTGAAATGAAGAACCTCTTCACGAAATTCGAAAAAGAGCAAAATGATAAATACAATACTCTGCAGGCATCTGTGAATGAGATAAGAGAGTTAAACGCATCAATAAATAAATCATGTGAGTTTGTAACCTGTAAATATGACGATCTAATGAAAGAATTCAATAAGTTAACGTCGGAGCGTAAGGAAAACTTAGCCTATATCCAGATACTGGAAGAAAAGGTCGAAAACCTGGAAAGGTTTCAAAGGTCCTCTTGCCTGGAATTGAGAAACATACCTGCCAAATTGCGAGAGACAAAAGAGGAACTATCAAAAATCGTTATCGATACTGGCAGAGCTTTAAATCTCTCATTGAACACTTCGGACATACGAGATGTTTACCGTCTTAATTCTAAAAATAACAAGAACAAACCTATCTTGGTGAACTTTACGACTACAATCACAAAGGAAAAGATTGTTCAATCTATCAAGTCTTACAATCGATCCAACAAAGGCAACAAGCTATCTACCGCAAAAATTCACGTAAATGGTCCTGATGTTCCTGTATATGTGTCGGAATATCTTACTTTCAAGGCTAAACGTCTGTATTTCTTGGCTCGAGATTTCTCTAAAACAAATGGCTACACCTTCTGTTGGACGGCTAATGGTAAGATCTATGTACGTAAGAGAGAGGGAGAAACTGCTCACTGCATTAGCAATGAATCTGATCTGAAATCTCTTATTGTTGGAGAATGACTATTCCTTAGTAATAATTTAGTATTTTCTCGTATTGTTCTTATTGTCGAAGTTTTGGAATATGCATGTTTTATAGTTGTATTATTTTATAGTTTTTTATGGAAATACACATATTATAGCGCTCTAGTAACCCTAATACACGTATCGTACACACATCGCACCCCTGTTGGATACACTTACACTCCTTTCAATCATATAAGCCTGAACAACCTTGTTACTCAAACAACCACTGACTCACAATTTTTTATTGATTATGATCACAGCCGCTGCCAAAGACAAAGTCGGGTCCCCTTTTCTTGCACCATTACTATTATTTACCGCATTAATGAATAATATAAATACGTTCATGGATTCTGTAGAATCGTTTAATGTATCTCGATCCTTCGAGTGCTCGCCGGATCAATGTTTGCAGCACCTGCAACCTTGCAAACAAACGCTCAATACCTTGCATGTGAACATTCGAAGCTTGAACAGGAACTTTGACGGACTTAATGTCCTCATCCACTCCATGGATATTAAATGTGACATTGTTGTTCTCTCGGAATGCTGGTTGAGTAAAGCTACTGATATTCCAGTTTTAGATGGCTTTGCTTCGGCAAAGTCTTCTTTTAGCAACCAAAATGACGGTGTACTAGTCTATATTCGTTCCGAGTTAAAATATAGGATAACTGAACCCGTATTTCGCGATGCTAACTGTCTTGTTTTAAAGCTTGACCCAGACGTAGCGATTGTGGCAATCTATCGATCACCATCAGTTAGAAATATTGATAATTTCGTTGGCTCATTAAATGATGTTCTGACTTCCCTTTCATCCATTGGAACAGTCACAGTTATTGGTGATTTGAACATTAATATTCGTCCAGGAAATAGTGATTCCATCTCTGAGGAGTATTTAAATGTAATGGCATTTCATGGGCTTCTGCCAGCCCACCTCTTTCCGACCCGTAACGACAACTGTCTTGACCACATTTTTCTAAAATCAAACAAATGTTCAACAGCATTGGTTCTAAACTCATTTTTTACTGACCATGCACCTGTCTTGCTCTGCCTGGAATCTGTTCCTTTTGCTGAGAAACCAAAAAGCATGTACCGCCAGATTAATCTTCCGAATGTCATTAGCCACCTAGAAAACTGTGATTTTTCTGGTATTTTGGAGAGTAAAGATCCCAATCAAAGTGCGGAACTACTCATCTCCATTATATCAGACTCAGTAAACGTAAACAGTAAATTGAAGTCAATTCCGCACAGAAGAAGAATAATTAAGTCATGGATCACTCCTGGTCTTTTGAGATGCATACGAAATCGTGACAAACTGCATTTGGAGTCAAAGCGGGATCCGGGAAATCTCGTAGTAAAGCTTACGTATACGAGATATCGAAACTACTGCAATAACTTGCTAAAGACGATAAGGTGTAAATTTGAACAGAATAGGCTCCAAAGGGCCAGTGGAAATCCCAAAGCAACCTGGGATATCATCAAGTCAATTTCCTACAAAAATTCTTCACCTACCAGCAAATCGGGGGACCTCCTTAATGTCCGTGGTGATCCAGATTCCTCTGTCAACGCCATTAACAATTATTTTGCTAATGTTGGCGGTATCCTTGCTCAGAGGATTCGGCGGGGTCAACATTCAAGCGGCCCAACCTTCGTCTTTGATTCTATGCCGAACCCACAAGGCAATTCATTGGTTTTGCTTGAAACGGATTTTGATGAGGTACACAGTACTATCATGGATCTGAAATATAATTGTGCAGTTGGCTACGACGGTATACCAGCTTCAGTCATTAAATCTGCTCGGCATGTTCTCATACCCCCAATCACACACTTATGCAATCTGTGTCTGACAAAAGGCATCTTTCCAAATGCTTTCAAGAAGGCACTAGTTACACCTGTATTTAAGGGTGGGGATGGAGACCGTGTCGAGAACTACAGACCTATTTCCGTTCTTTCAACCTTGTCCAAGATTCTAGAAAAGATCCTAAATAAAAGACTACTCAATTACTTAGAACACAATAACGCAATTGCCTCAAACCAATACGGCTTCAGGAAAGGAAAATCAACAGAGGATGCTGTAATTGAGTTAATAAATCATATCACCAAGAATCTTGATACCAAGACTAAAACAATAGGTATATTCTTAGATTTAGCCAAGGCTTTCGACACGGTCTCTACACCCATCCTTTTGCAGGGTTTGGAGGCTCTTGGAATAAGGGATACTGCTCTGGATATCTTTCGCGATTACCTCTCTGACCGTATTCAGCGCGTTAAGGTGGAGAACTACACCAGTGACGATGAAAGGATATCTTTCGGAGTTCCGCAGGGCAGTGTGTTGGGTCCTACTCTCTTTCTAGTGTATGTCAACAGACTATGCCAACTCTGTATTCCAGACTGCAAGATTCTGGTATATGCAGATGACACTGCACTTATTGTGAGTGGAGATACCTGGGCTTCTGCTCATAGTTCGGCCGAAAATGCTCTACGAATTGTTACGGACTGGCTTACTTGTAACCTTCTAACATTAAATGTCTCCAAAACCCATTATGTTACCTTCTCAGCGAACTCTTCTACACAGCCTAAAATCCCATTTATAAAAGTTCATAGATGCTCTTATCCTGAGCTTAATACCTGCACATGTCCTCCCATTCAAAAAACATCATGTGTGAAGTATCTGGGAGTACATATAGATTGCACCCTGAGTTGGAACAAACACATAGACGTTGCGGTATCTCGTGTACGCAAGCTGATGTTTCCAATGAAAAAGCTTAGGAGCGTGGTTAGCGTACCATTGTTGAAAACCATTTACTTTGCTTTGGTTCAGTCACTCCTAAGCTATTGCATCTCGGTCTGGGGTGGCACATTTAAGACTTTTATGCTTCGTCTTGAGAGAGCGCAGAGAGCCGTTTTAAAGGTGATGCTTTGCAAACCGTATCGCTATTCGACAACTCAGTTATACAAGGACATTTCTGTACTTACAGTCAGGCAACTCTGTGCTCTCCAAATAGTCTTGCGTAAGCATTCTTCCCTAACGTATGAACCAAACTTGCTTAGAAACAAACGTCGTAAGGACCTTGTATGCCCTTCTGTCAAAGCTAATACTGTCCTGGCACACCGACACTATGTGAGCCTGAGTGGCTACCTCTACAATGTAATTAATAAGACTTGCAAAATATACTCACTTCCAAAATACAGGTGTAGGAGTGTTGTGAATGATTATCTTCAGGCCCTAACTTATGACGAAACTGAAGGTCTGTTCTCTAGGTAATAGGTAATAAGCGCTAACACATACACATTTATGTATTCCCATGCATGCTTGTAGATTAAGTTCATAGTACTGATTAAATTAGATTATTTTATTGAATTAAATTATATTAAATTATTCTGTCATGTAACTAATTATTATTATTAAATTATATTGTAATATTTTAATTTCAATTAACTTTATTAGCATATTTATGTATTCCCATGCATGCTTGTAAATTAAGTTCATGGTATTAATTAAGTTATATTATTTTATTAAATAAAATTATTCTGTCATGTAACAAATTATTATTATTAAATTATAATATATTATTTTAAATTCAATTAACTCTATTAGCATAATTAAGATTGTAATTTTGTATTGCTATAATTTTGGCATCCAATAAACTAAAGTGTAGATTGACTTGTAACTTTTAGCTGTAGGAGGAAGGCGCCGGTGTCTGTAACACAGTTTATACTAGTACAGACATCGTCGTTCACTCTATCTTTAAAAACAAACAAACCTTATTATTTTAGTGTTTTTGTCTAGGATAGATTAATTGTACCCATTAATGATGAATAAATTTTTTTTTTATTTATTTTTTTTTATTTATTATTAAATACTAAAAACAGAATAATATAAATATTATTAAGTGGGGCTCCCATACAACAAATGTGATTTTATTGCCGTTTTTTGCGATATTGGTACGGAAACATTCGTGCGCGAGTCCGACTCGCACTTGGCCGGTTTTTGCCTTTGGAAAGTCCTATTTGGCACACAGCTTGTAGGTATAGGATAAGTAGAGACTACAGATTCTTTACTTATACTAAGCTATCCAACAGCAACAGTTGGGGTATTCTTAGCTATACGGCTTAAGATAAAAATAGAGTAACTTATAATAATGTCGGTATCTACATAGGTTTATCTAGGTGAGCACTCTTGTGTAAACTTTGTCACTTCACAGGCATCTTTTAGTTCAGAAAAAGTCGACTGAACATGACAAACTTGATCCTAAAATCACCTTGAATAAATGTAAAATCTGATTCTCTGCTTTGGTATGCAGGTACGTTATATTTTGCTAGCCTCTGCCAGCGGCTTTGCCCGCATGATAGTCGAAACGCAATCATCTCAAGGAAACGCACTCCCCGTTTCTCTAATCTGTGCTTCCTGGGTAAAAAAAACCTGCGTCCTTCTCCAAGGTCCAATGTACGTGTACACCGAAATTGGTTACGCGGATAAGGCGTGAAAACGGAGAAAATCGATTGACAGAGTTAATCGTAATCAAAGCTTACAGGTTAAATTAGACCCACTTCCAGCAGCCGTATTGCGTAAGTGATTACGGCAACGCAAAGAGTTTGACCGCTATCCAATCGACCAATCTCACAGATAGAAATTCACATCGCGTCATTCATCTCGCATGTGATTGGTCGATTCGATAGCGGTCAAACTCTTTGCGTTGCCGCATTCACTTACGCAATACGGCTGCAGGTGTTTAATGATTGTGCTGGAATTTTGCACACGTTTGTTTCTTCTCGTGGCACTGCTTTTTAATATAAAAGTTTGTTAATACAATTTCTTTTGGTTAGAGTTAAACCACTTATATTCCTGAGTCAAAGGACGGTAAAGCCACAACGCTGCAAGGGAACTAAGGACGAAGATCCAGACGAAGTCGCGGATTTTAAATTAAATTAATGTTCGGTCGCGTGATCCTAATAGACGGGCTCACAATAGAGCTGGGGAAGCTATTAAAAATGTTCAACTAATAATAGTTCGCGGTACGTCTGCCATGTCTGTTGGGTTGTTTGTTGAAGATTTTATACAATAAAACTTGGTTTATTAAGGTATGAAATGAAATATTTCTGTGGGTAGTAGTTTGAAGGGATGGTTAAAAAAATTAATTGGTGACGACAGTATGCTTCGTTTCTTTCCTTAGAACGCTAATTAACTGTCAACTGGTAAAGAAAAACTTGAAATCAGTTTAGTAGATTTTTATTTTAATCTTTTTGAATTCAAGTTCTTACCGCAAGAAATAATAATACAATGAAATAAACCAATAGGGCTATATTCTGTACAAAACTCACCGGGATTACTCAGGTGAACTCGAAGCGAGCTGAAGTGAATGATATTACTAACTAACTTCCAAGGTGATATAAAAGTTATCTACCCAATTTCCATTATAAATAAAGCCACAATGTGGTGTCAAGCCGTCAGTTACTGAAAAGGCGCATTAGCTCAACTAAACTCGCAACAAAGTTAAATATGCATAATGTGAAATGCATGCATGTGCAACATAACAAGCGGCTTCGAGGCAAGTTTTGGGCAAACCGCAAGAGTGTATTTTAAGTTAGCAGCTACGTAACAGGCTTGCGTAAACGTTACCCGGGATTTAACTAAGAGGTTTTTACTTTGTTGAACGACGTGAGGACTGTTCAGGTCACAAATTAGCTGGCGATTCAGTTAGTGTAAGAACCAAAAATAAGTATTAAGTAAATCTTTTTACAAGCTTTTATTTAACTTGCAATGTATGTATTATGTACACGTATGTATGTTTGTATGTATATATGTAAGTGTTTTCGGGTGAAATCTTGCAACTGAATTTTAAAGCAATTATCCTCCACCGATTAAGATGAAATTTTGCATTCCCCTTTTATTTTGGATAACAATGCATGCTTAGCTAAGTGACGTCATACTAAATCCAACATGCCGGACGGCCTAAGATGGCGGACTAGTTATTTTTTGTGCACTGCCATGATATGGGTATCAAATGAAAGTGTTTACTGAGAAGAATACGAAAAAAGCTTTTAATAAAATAAATGGTTTTCTGTATGATAGGAAAACGTTTAACCTATCTTAAGTTAATCCTTTAACAAAATCCTTTGGGAAATTGGCAACACCCTTATAATAAAGATCAATATATCTAAACTCCACTGTCTACACTCCTTTTACACGTTTTCCTTCACATTCTCATTAAACCCTATCTAGTAACAATATGTATTCTACCAATGTAAATCCTTTGTGCGCCGCCGTGATATTTGTAGCAAATGAAAGGGTTTGCTGAGAAAAATACGCAAAAAGATTGACTTAAAAATAAAAAAAATTGAGTAATTTTATTTTAAACTGAAAGGTTCTCAATGTAATATCACTTATCCATAGACATCCAATGAGCCGAAACACGTTGGTGCTATCTTGCCTGGTTGAGGCGTTGCTATGTCCAATTTCTGGCTCCATCTAAGACCAAAACCATGGTAACATATTATTTCAATGCTTGCAATGTTACATTAGTAGGTACGCCGGTTTCAACTCAATCGGATGCCAGGAATTGCTTGAAAAATGGGTTATTAATTGCCGCACATAAGAAAGCGAGGAAAAGTTTATACAAACCGCCTTTTACGCTACAAATGCATTTAGGAGTCGAATGGAAATATAGCCTACAATTGGCACATGAATGACCTTCGAAAACATAAATTACAAACCTACATTTATCGCCCTTCATTAATTCCTCCGCCTCCACTTACAAAAACATCCTTAGCACCGTTCTCAGGATTTACAGCCAAGTCATAAATTCTATTCATTCTGCAAACTAGGCCCTCCGAGAACTGCGGCCTAGGAAACAAAAACAGGGGCAGGTAAATTGGTACGAATTTAAGCTTTTGGAGCTATCTAGACAAGACAAACAAAGGTGTCGTCCCTAAAAACGGTCCCAACTACCCAAGCTAAACAGGCCAGGCGAAATGATTGCCAAGACCCACAATGAAGGTTTCCGGATGTCTTTGCCTTCATTTCGTATTCTAAACCACGAAAAAAATATTTTTCGGCAAACGAGAAAAACTTACGAAGATTTGTAAACTAAATTATGGAGGGAAACGTTATGTAACGTTGAATGCATGGGACGTAACTTGTAAGTTTGACCCGAAGTCAAATGCGATGATCAACTTCTAAGTCTGGCAGAAATAATAAGTTAGAAGTTTTCGCAGAATTCATATCTTGGATTGATCCTCTATCAATTTTGGGGTTGATCAAATAGTTCTTTAAGTAACAAAGATCTCAAATTTTTCCCAGAAGCTGTAGTCCTGGAGAAATGAATAATTTTGAGACTAACGCCATCGTTTTCTTAGAAGGTCGAGTTACCAGCCGACTATTTGCTATTCCAACTCCAGTTAGTTCACTCAGCAACACAAACTAAGGTTTCTTAGACAAGTTACGATATTATGCAAGAGCTAGAAATTAGCCAGTTCACCGTGCTTTGAACAATATGATAATATTCTGAACGCTGAGTTGCTCGTAGCTCGTAGATCAGAGTGGCAGTCTTGTTATAGAGACTGAAACTGACTGCTTCGTTAGTATAATGGTGAATCCTCGAGATAAATGTCTTTGGGTTGTGGTGAGCTTGTTAAAGCTTGAATAAACTATGAAAGCGGTAATAAATCTAAGTGAGTTTACTCAAAGTCCATGTTACTTTTGAGATTGATCCTTTATTCATTTTGAAGTCTTCTTTTCTCTTCAATAAAAAGGAAACCTTTGAGCGATTACCGAGTTGAGGTAATCCAATATTTGATTCTAACTTTACCTTCATAATAAGATTTTAAGGACTTCGTAAATCAAAAGAATCGAGAAACTCGGCGAAAATATTTTAGTAACATGTATCAATTTCCGTAAAAAACCTGCCCTAAAAATAATAATTAATTTCCGACTTAAGAAGTTTTTCCACTTAAAACTCTCGGATACGTGAGAAAAATTGGGGTCCTCGAGTACTAGGGCTCCATATTCCATCAGAGCTCGATGAACAATTTGCATGTGAAAGCGAGACGGGCTGGAAGCGCGTGATCTGAATTAATGAGGGCAGGATTTGACGTGAGCTAATGGCCGCTATTGATTGAGATGTCTCCGCGGTTACAAGCAACCAGTTTGTGGTCCAGCTGCCCGACATTTAGTGGACTGTGGTCGGTTTTCCGTTCATCAGTATGAATCAACGTCTGTCGTGGCTTGTAGTCGGAATTTGATCGAATTGTAGACACAATTGAATTATTGGGAAACAAAATACACAATATTGATATTTTTTTCTGAAAATAGATACATGAAACGGAAATACCTGGACAGAATAATAGTAAATGCCTTAAAAAGCTTCCCAAAACTTACAGTATCAACGACGAAAATCCCAAGGCGGTTACTAAATCCTCAAGAAAGCCTTCAACATTTACACCAATTTCCGATACGAATGAGTTTATTCCGCTAGTTAGGCCCTCCTTCATTGTCGGCTTCATATCTCCCAATTGCCTAATAATTTGTAGGCTGTAATGGTCGTTATTGATCTGCGGTGGTCAGATGGACCGATTTAGACTGAATTGATCACCGAAGGCTGTCGGCATTCAGGTCATCGATTAGGTGTTGAGTTTTAGTGCCTTTGACTGTGTTGATGATTTGTTGAGAGATTCTAATGGGCATTTGCGGCTTTGAAACCTTTTATGATGTTGCCTATGCGTGGGCCGACCAGATTCAGTCTGCAGTAGGTGGCCCATTGCACACGAGTCCCAGCCGACAGAGAGGGATGGCGTCGCATCGTGAAGCGTATCATGTCAGCCCGAAGTCTCACTGCTACATGATGACCACGACCACTCTGCCAAGAGCGTACCGACGAAGAAGAAGAATGATGTTTAGAGTATACCTTTTAAAGTTTGAAAGTAATCCAACTCCCTACTAATATCCTATTAATATTATAAAGGCGAAATTTCGTTTGTGAGTGTGTGTGTTTGTCTGATTGTTAGTCTATCACGCAAGAACTGCTGAACGGATTTGGATGAAATTTGGCACTGAGACAGATTATAGTCTGGAATAGGACATAGGATACTTTTTATTCCCGGGAATGTGCTCCCTTGGGATAATTTTTGACATTGACGAGGGCGAAGCCGCTGACTGACGCTAGTTGTTTCATAAGAGCAATATGAAGAAGCGTGTTGTAGAAGTCTTTTGTAGAAATTAGGCAGGTTATTCCCTCTTAAAATCTTTTCAGGGTTTCCTTAACATGTTTCGCTGTTCAAAAACACGCATAGCGTGTGATAAGACACCGCATGCGTGCCTTACGATTTAATGGCTTCATGTGCTTCCCGGAAAAGAAAGAAAGATGAGAGAGATAACAAAGCAATCACCCTATCTGTTGATCTGGGGGTAGTAAAATAAAAGTTTGAGAACTTTTCCGATGTCTCGCGCCATCATCGTTATGTGGGTAGGACTTATTATGCTAATAACAGTTCCGTTAGGCGAGCTTCTTGCCATAACGGGTTTTATGCCACATTACTTACTATTAGTGGTTAGTTATGTCGGTTGTATTGATAAAGATTGCTTTTGTTTGTGATTGTTATCGAGGGGTTACAGCACTGCCTAAATCTTTGGGGATTTAGGGGTTGAATTGTTGTTGTGTTATGCCGTAAGTCGGTTTCAGTAAGAGGATGTAGGTTAACTTTTTTGTGTTTGGGAAACGGATCAATGTGTCTGATCCACCCACGATGAAATTTATACTTTCTTTGAAGAGCAAAATCAATTCTTTTCGCCCTGAACTGAATTTATTATTTGATATAGAACACATGAAAATAGCTACATAAGAGTAACTTTGATTATGTACGGTACAATTAGCTTATATTCGATTCTGTATGACATTTTTGACTGACCTTTTTCTGATAAGCAAAACAGAATATTTCCAAAGAGCAAATCTAAAACTACCAGATGATCTTGAAAACATGCACAACATAATTTACGCGACAACAGCGGCGTACGTTAATCCACATGTAGCTACTCTCAACTTTCAAACTGCACGACTTTCCCATCTCTATATAGCCATCCATCGAAAACTCGATCAACTAGTAGCGAACGTTAGTCACAGCCGAGGACAATTCAGCAGTTTGTTTACGAATAACCGCACTAGTTGACGAGGTCCGTTGTACCGAACATTGCACTCACCAGTGGCGTAACAATAAGGTGGCAAAGTGGGCAAAACGTGGCATATTGCCTGAGCCCGTGAGCACAGTAGAGCCCAACAAATATTTATTAAATTGAAGTGCCTACGGTGTATAAAATAAAATTTACTAGATAATTTAACAAAAATACACACTATAATTTAATAGTAGTGGTTAGTATAATATGTACCTATTTAAAAAACCGGTCAAGGGCGAGTCGGACTCGCGCACGAAGGATTCAGTACCATTATAGCAAAAAACGGCAAAAAAATCACGTTTGTTGTATGGGAGCCCCTCTTAAATATTTATTTTATTCTGTTTTTAGTATTTGTTGTTATATCGGCAACAGAAATACATCATCTGTGAAAATTTCAACTTTCTAGTTATCACGGTTCATGAGATACAGCATGGTGACAGACAGACAGACGGACCGCGGAGTCTTAGTAATAGGGTCCCGTTTTTACCCTTTGGGTACGGAACCCTATTAAAGAAGTTTTCGAATAATTAAATTACAATGTCAAACTTTTAACAATAAGGGCCACCCATGAGTTTGAATTTGCCACGGGCCTCAGATCGTAGTTACGCCACTGCACACGGCATTCAATTCCGTCTGAATTTTCAACACTTATTTGTGAGGCTTCCAACAATTGCTGTGGGACTTTCGATGGAGTTGAGTGAATGCCGAGCTATTGTTGAGTAAATTGGTCTGCAGGATTGATAGGTGAGCAATATTAAAGTGAATTATCTCGGGACTTGTCTGGACGGAGATTGGATTGGATCAGACTGACCCTTGGTTTCTGTTGGCTGAATTTTCAAATGAAATTCAATTTTAAAGTGCCGTTATGTCTCACTCTGTCTCTGTTTAGTATCAATTCGACCTTTTAACGTCTTAAAAGTTTAATAAGGGTCGGTTTACATTTCAAGGGCGAGAGAAATCATCTACATTCTTAAATTTACTCAGAGACAACGAACGCCCAACCTGAATCGTTGGGTCTAGGACGCATGAAATCTTGTAAAAAAATAGCTTTTATAACTTTTTCGTCTCTTAGAGTCGATGTTTTACCTTTATATAAGGAAGATAGAAGAAGAATACAAGTAAAAATATTTCCTTAAGTGGTTAAATAGGTAACGAAAGATTACATGGAAGTTCGTCATTCTAGCGGATAGAAAATCTCATCGGCCAGATGGCTTGCCCGAACTATAAATCTCCAGTTGCCAATTGGCTATGATTGGTTAGCTGAAATACTAACACTCTAAATTGCATCCAACTAATTATTTCCTAATTGCACCAAGTGATGCCAAATTAGTGAGCAGCGCTATTCTGTATTCTGTTTGTAGAATGCATATTCGATATTTAGGCGTAACTACTAATGAGCAAATATAATCAATAGGTCGCTTTAGGATGACTTGTAGGTACCCAATTAGTCAGTTGTGCCGAATTAGATCACATAAATAAGGCTGGCTAATAAGGTATTATCTGTGACGAGTTAAGCTGAATTAATTAGCGTATCTTGTAGTAAATTGAAACTATTAGAAACAGGTGCACAACAGGGATAAGCTTTTGGCATTTACTACTAAACACCTAATTATTAAAGTTGTGCAATATGATATTTAACAAATTAACTTTCCTCGTGCCTTCGCTTCCTTGGAGCACTCATCGTCGATGTAAATTTTTTATCAAACCAATCAATTTATTCGCAATAAGTGTTGGAACAATTAACTTAGTCATTAAAATGTGACATGCAAATATTTGGGTCAATGCTTATTTATAGTTACATAATATTATAATAGTTTTTTTTTTTTTTTTTTTTTAGTTATAATTAGTAAACAGTTGACCTCGTGTAGGTTGCGGGGATCCTTGGATCAACGTGGCGACGTTTGGGGGAGGCCTATGTCCAGCAGTGTACGTCTTTCGGCTGATATGATGACGATGATGATGAATTGATAATTGAGGACTTGATTATATTATTAGATAAATTAGAAAAAGAAATATTATTGATGTCAGAGTGTAAATGCTTATGATTGTTATTAATTTTTCAAACTCGTATTAAATAATATGTCGCTTACTGAGTAGATATTGGTTTCCAATAGCCATCATTTAAGATACCTTGAAAATTTACGCAAACGGACTTCCAGAGATTCAAAAATCAACATGTAATGACGAGGCTTTACTAGATTTTATTCAAATCTTCCATTATCTTTACAAAAATACCAAGTTAAACCTAATTCATATTCAGTCTCCCACGGGTTTTGAGGTCCGCAAGACATTTCTAAGCCTCTAGACAAGGCCTAATAATATAATCAAAACAAACCTGACCCAAAACCGTGAAATAACACAGCGTAAATGTTCAGGACAAAACTAACTAATAAAGAGGTTAAGATATGTGTATAAAGAAAGTGTGTGTGGTGTGTGTGTGTGTGTGTGTAGAGTGAATAGGTTTCTTCTAGGTAAGCGTGCTTCACCGTAGACCGCATCATCGCTTAACATCAGGCGAGATAGTGGTCAAACGCGAGCCTATAGATTATAAAAAAAAAAAAAAAATGTACGAGGTAATCTCTAGACACTTTCCGTACTCCGATAATGACAAACTGATGGCTGGATGACTGACTGGAAGGCTGTACTATCTTAAATTTTCACAAGTTATTTAAATTCCTGAAAATATGGACGGTTCCTGTGGGACACTCACGGGTCGCAGAAGCGAAGTCGAGGGCAAAACCAAGTCTTAAATGTAAGAACAACGTGCTCTAGTGGACGTTTTGAAATATCAGCTTTATTTGTATTGTGACTATTGTGTTTGGAACAATAAATGTACCTGTGTGCAGTGCACTTTAAACTTGAAGACTCCACGCTGTACGTGTTTCTAATCGACAATTGTTTTGAGGAAGAAAGGAGTGCGAAATACAAGGTGAGACCGTCTATGTTACGGTAGAATTAATAGCATATTTTAACGAAAAAATGTATTATACATTAAAACATAGCATCACGCCTGCATTCCCCGAAGGGTTGGGCAGCTATAGTACATCTACATTCTGCCAGTTATTTTTAAGTGCCATGGAATGAGGGCGAACCTATTGCCATCAACCGGCCACAAGTCCCGACTTCGGGCTGATACTGAGAAATTCAAAATGAAAAAATCATTTATTGCCAAAGTACATCTCATGACGATTCCAATAAGCCCAAACACGATTAGGATACATTGTTTTATTTCGGAGTTCCAGTGGCTATTGTGTCTTCTTCGTCAGTTCCACTTCACCAAATGATACTTTTTGAGTGCAAATGATTGCATTATTGATGAAAATACCAAAATCGCTATATGTACGCCTATAATATTTGAGGAATTACCTCGATTTCTCTAGAATCCCATCATCAGATCCTGGTTTCCTTATCATGGTACTACCCTTGGGATATCTCATTTCCAACATAAAAAGAATCACCAAAATCGGTTCATAAACAACGAAGTTATCCGCAAACACACATTAACTTTCTCCTTTTTGGGCAGCCGGTTAAAAAACCCAATAACACTGTGCCCGACCCGGGAAGCGAACCCCGGCCCTCGTGCTCAGCAGTAACGCTTGTGACCACTAAACCAACATTACATTAATGTAATTATGTAGAGATGTAACCAATCTTAAATAAAAGCTCTTGTAAGTCTCACATAAAATTGAGCAGTTTACAAAATTACAGGCTATAAGGGAACTTTGTCGGGTAGCTTAAATATAAAGGTCATCCCATTTTTATTGAGTCGTAAAGAAACACTTTGTTATCAGGCGGCTAGGAAGACCATTACTGATTCTAGGGTTTGATGATTTTAAACTACCTTTTTTCCCGCGCCTTCGCTCTCGTGGCTTATACTACATAAATCGTGGCTTTTCCAGAATGAAAAGGAGTCAATAGGACTCAGGAATAGTACAGATATCAGTGAATGAATTTACGTACTTACCAAAATATGCTGTGGGGTCCAAGTGACAAAAAAAATTGAGAACCTCTGGTTTACAGCAGTACAATACAGCTGAACAACAATACTGTCCTACCCATGACTGACAAAGATTATAAAAATTCCTTCCTGAATTTTAGTACATTTTATTCGATGGTATGTCGGTACTTTGTCAGTAGGCTTTTCCGATATTTTTAACATTCAAACGAACATAGGGAGGTAGTGACGTAACGAAATCGGTCAATCCCAAGGGCGGTATTAAATATCGCTATAAAGTACGCTCGAGGCAATAAAAGTGCGGATACGAAGGTTTTATAACTGTACATATTATGTTAGACAGGATGCTCTAGTACAAAGTTGGAAGCTGAAAGCTTAGAAAAGATTAAGTTTTTTTTTTGTAAAAGGCATTTAGTCCATCTAAAAAAGGATGTTTGGAAACTATCGATATTAGAGGTAAAACCTACTATCGGAGATATATTAGGGCACCGGACAGTCATGAAAATTGATCCGGAAGGCACACCTTGGCAACAAGCGATTAATTATCACACTGAGAGCCAAAAGGAAAACAAACATTGATATCCCCATCGTGCGATGCCTCCCCTAAATATGAAAATGTGACGATGGTAATTTTCAATTACCCTCAGGAGGGTACATAATAAGCTGATAATGTATTGATGCAAAGTTATTGTATCCTAATTTGTCTTAGTTAAGTTAGGCTTTTATAAGTATCTTATCTGTGGCTTGAAGTTATCTTTGATATCTCATACCAAAGATAACTTCTTACACCTCAACTTCATCTTACTGTCTTTGGCCCTTGTTACTTAAGGGCAGCGCAACACGTTTTCTTCTACCGTTCCGTCCTGTCCACCGTCATTCTAATACTGACTCCCTCCCTTTTTAACCCCCGATGGAAAAAGAGGGGTGTTATCATTCACGTAATTCCTCACACAATCTATCCCATTTCTTTAACCTTTTTAAACTATATTCAAACTCTTTTAGTCTACAACTATTATCTATCTAATAAGTTTAAACGAGCAATTCTTGTATCTTAATATATATATTTCTTGTGTGCGTGTGTATGTGACTGAACTCCTCCTAAACGACTGGACCGATTTTGATGAAATTTTTTGTGTGTGTTCGTGGAGATTCGAGAATGGCTTAGACTTACAAAAAAAAAAAAAAATGGAAAATTAGGGTAGGGTAGGTAGGGTAGGGTAGGTAGGTAGGGTAGGGTAGGTAGGGTAGGGTAGGTAGGGTAGGGTAGGTAGGGTAGGGTAGGTAGGGTAAGTAGGGTAGGTAGGGTAGGGTAGGGTAGGTAGGGTAGGGTAGGTAGGGTAGGGTAGAGTAGGTAGGGTAGGGTAGGGTAGGTAGGGTAGATGCATATTAGGTGTTTTTATGGCAAAACAAAGTTTGCCGGGTCAGCTAGTATATGTATATATATTTAAACTGAATCTCGGAAACGGCTCCAAAGACTTCATGAAATTTAGTATACAGGCGTTTTCGGGGGCGATAAATCGATCTAGCTAGGTTTAATTTTTTTTAAACCGTGGCTTTTTCTTTTTTCGCCCAGGCACTAATAATTAATTGAGTAATAACGTCTTCTACTAACAGAATACGTCATAAACTGCCAAGCTGCCTTCGACAGCTCAGCTACTGCGCTTCAAACGGCATTGTTGATTGAGTTTGAATATTGCAATGTTAGAAGTAGTTATTTTAATGATGTATGTGAATGGTTAGTACGGCCACAGATAATATAATACTAGCATAGTACGGCCAATCACGCTTATGAAGTGCGTAATCAAGTGACACGGATTGGTTGTA
The DNA here is from genome assembly GCA_945859665.1 of Anorthoa munda. Classification (NCBI taxonomy): domain Eukaryota; kingdom Metazoa; phylum Arthropoda; class Insecta; order Lepidoptera; family Noctuidae; genus Anorthoa; species Anorthoa munda. The sequence goes on along the minus strand of OX243911.1, from coordinate 28,318,054 downwards.
TAACTTGTGCAAATGTGCAGTACATTGTAGTGTAAAATGCTCATCACCACGGTGAGATTTGCAAAAAATAGCACTACAGACGAACAATTTCACATTCAATTTACAGTAAAGTTCAGGAACGATAAATGTCTGGTATAATTTGCATTTGCATGATCTAAATATGATAATTTAAGTGTATTTTAGTAAAGTAAAGGACGACCATACGTATGTTAATAACTGGGTTTTACAAAAGCTTATTCAAATTTCAATTTCCTGTAGGTACGGTAGAATAAAAACTGTCCTCCTGAAACAATGAGAACCATATTTCATAGCTTCATAAATCAATTATTACGTACTCGCTGTGTTGTGTTTGTACAAGTATACACGCGTTTATAATTATTTATAACCTTTACTGTTACTGTAACTGTTACATCGACCAGTACCTAATTGTCATGATGGTCATAAAGTTCGAATTATAATGTAGCTACTAGTACTTACATTATAAATATTAATGTTTGATTGATATTGATATATCTATTCTATATGTGGGGTCATGGTGGACTTCCCACCAATACGCACAAAACGTTTTGGGAATACTTTTATCATGAGCTAAGGATTGGAATTCCCTGCCGGAGTCTGTACTTCCTGATAGCTACAACCTGGGGGTCTTTAAGTCAAGAGTGAATAGGTTGCTTCTAGGCAAGGGTGCTATATCGTCAACCATATCATCGCTTACCACCAGGTGAGATAGTGGTCAAGCGCGAGCCTACCAATAAAATAATAAAAAATGCAGATGTGTTTGAGATGCTGTTTTCATGTATAAAGTTTTTCGCAAAATATGCTATTAATTCTTCCGTTATCACGCTAATATTATAAAGGCGAAAGTTTGTGAGTATATATGTTTGTTACTTCTTCACGCCAAAACGACTGGACGAATCTGGATGAAATCATGACATAGGATACTTTTTATCCCGGGATATGTTCCCTCTGGATAATTATCGACTTTCACGCGGGTGAAGCCGCTGGCAGAAGCCAAGTATTATGATAATATCTATGCTATGAAGCTTGACCAATTTACCCTTAAGAGCAAGAGTAGATATGTGAACTAATTTTGGCTTCACTGTAGTTTTCACGACGAAGAAATTGCGAAATAGTTCTCTAGTAAGAACGAAGCCAATGTTCCAAATAGCAGTGATCGAAAAGTCATTGACGACAAAGTGAAGACATTCGATCTCTTTCAAGATCAAATGAAACAAATTACAGTGGTTGAACAAACACGTTATTACATTCCCAGACGCGACCGCTATATTAAAGCTTTAACACCAAAACTACCTACATTCAAGAAAAAATGGCTTCTACACTGTCGAGCAGAAAAAATCTGTGTACTTGTGTAGTAATTCTTATTTGTGCGATCTCGTGCGTTAACCCCGTCTTATTGGCCCCCTGGTACAGACGGGTGCCTGTTGCTAATCTCAACGGATATCCGAGGATAGATACCTACAGGAAATACGTAGGTACTCGAGATGGTAGGAAATGGAATACAATTTGTATGACTTCGAGGCAGACGCTTGTAAATTGCGTTGTTCAATTAGGACGTATTGTAATACTGGATTCAAGCTCCGATGTTCACGAGACGAGCTTTCTGAGAAGAAGAGGTTTAATAAAACTTCGAACACTTCGACTAGATTGGATTGGCGATTAGATTGAGATTTGAGGACATCTTTCGAACTTTATTGTAGAACAAATAAGATCATTACTAATGTGAAACTTAAAGGTAAACTTATTTAAGAATTTGAAGGAAAACCTAACAAAAGGACATCATTCAAATTGGTCCAAAAAAAATAAAGGCCAGAAAAAAAACACAGTTTCATATAAACCATCCAATACCTACCTAACATTATTTTACTATTACGTCAAACCGTATACCCATTGGTTAAGTTGGTATAGTCAAGTAAAACAAGTAAAATTTCAAAATTTAAAATCCCCCGACACATTTTTATTTCATGCTACATAAATTATCTAGTACATAGTAGATACGCTTCGATCGGCAATCTATTGAACACGTAATTATGACACGATATCTTGCGAAAACACCCCGATTCAAACAGTGAAACGCTCATAACTTTTGAACGGCTGAACCGATTTTATTCTAACATAGCTAAGAAACACTCTCGACAAAATCACCTTTCAAACACAAAACAATAAATCAAATTCGGTTCATCCTTTTAGGCGCTATGATGCCACAAACAGACACACATATACACAGCAACACACGTCAAACTTATAACACCCCTCATTTTCCGTCGAGGGTTAAAAATGTTAAACTCGCATGTGACAAATACTAGGTGCATGAGTTTGTCTTCATAATTAAAAATAACGGATTGTATGTTCAATCCACATAAACATTTATTTTAATGACTTAGTTTTTGGACCAAAATGTATGAATCGTGAATGATCTCCTTTGGTATGGCATCTGGCAAAAGTATGGTTTGACACATGTTTAACTCCAGAAACCCGAAATTAATGACCTATGTCAAATTATGGAAGCCAAAGGATCATAGGAAAAGCCTATCTTGTCTAATCCATCTGAAAACCGTTAAAATGAGATACGGAGAACCAAATTACGAATAACGAACCGAAACAAATGAAGCGATTGTACACTAATCGGCTTATTCGGTTCCGATTTATTTGATGGAATTCATTATACTTGTTACTTAATTTAAATAACTTTGTTATGTCATCACTACGTAGGAACAAGATCAAACATCTCGTTAGTCCTGTTTTAACACAAGACCGAGCCTACAAACCTAATAATATCCAATTACTCGCTAATTTATCCGTTTACCAGAAAACCTTAGCACAAAACTTAATTAAACGAAGATGTTAGACAATCTATTTTATGGAACACAATTTAGCACCACTGATAAAAATAGTAAATCCAATTGGCACAAGATTTGATTAAAAAGTTCGAGTAAATCCACTATTGAATCACTGGTTTATGAAACTTCACTTTCACACTCATCCCAGCACTAAAATCACGAACCACTGGCTGTCAACAATTACAAATGCAAAAAGAATAAAACCGTTATTCTATTTTCAAAATTGAATTCGGTGGTCCATTGGTTGAGGTATTTATACGCGGCGCGAGGGTCGCGCGAGGCGGGCGGTCGGCTTGCTCTTCCCGCCCATCTGACGGGCTTGCCGCCCTCGGTGACGTACGAAAACATTGCAGACTTATCGGACCGGCTAAATGGTGTGTTACATGAGCTTTTAAATGTTTGATTGGTTTATCAAATGTAATGAGGATATAACACATATAAGTAAGTCGCTTTATGTGTGGTTTGGTTAATTTTGCGGATTCGCACCGCAAAACCGCTTACTACCTATTAAGTTTCAACAGTTTTGTTTCGACGTGTTTTTGTAATACAAACTTTAATCACCACTTATATCGTTATCCACATTCGTGGTCCCCTCTTCAACTGAATTGGGGTACTTTTTCCTTAGTTCCCCGTAACAAAAACGGTCAACCACCTACATTTTCAAGGTGCCATGGGGTTGCACCCCTTCCGTGCAATTAAGTGGGCTAAGTGCTCGTCCCCTTGTCCGTAATGTCTTTAAGGTCCACCGCGGTACTTATTTGAGAAGAAGTGTCAATCGTGTCAATCATCTGAAGGACGGGAGACTGGAGATATACTAAATTAGGCAATCTTCGTGAAAGAAATCTTAATGTTGCCTCTAGATATTTTTTTCCAAGCAAATATAAGAAAATAACTTCTTTTAGACGTTTGCTTAGTTTATCGATTTTCGTTAGGCTTTTGGTCTGTCCCTTATTTTCGAATCGACGAAAATAACCTTTCCATTTCTAGTTTGGCAAATATAATTTTTGTGTTTACATGAAGATAACAAGTTTGCGGAGAATTTCCTTAAAATCACCCTCGGCCTAGCTAGGTAAATACGTCTCATAAATGAAATGGCTTAAAAGATAACAATACTAGCCTGTAACTATGCCATAGGAGGGTAAAAGTGTCTTCTCATACAGAAGCATGAGCATCACCACGCTAGCTGAAGGCTAAGTCTAGGTTTCCTCACTATGTCAGTGATGTGTAAATAATTTAAGAAAGTCATAAATGAATAATTCATTTGACATGTGTTATTCACATTTTTTTTTTTTTTATTTTTTTTATTTATTATGGGTTTGCTCTTGACTCTAGCCTAGGTCAGAGATGACGGAGACAAAGTCGACGATGGAGTGAGCTTACCCAGAAGAAGCCTGTTTACTCTAACTTTGAAGAGAATTATGAATTATTGTGAATGTCACATTAGTATCTCCACAACCATGAGTTGCTGTAGGCGGGTTGGTCATGTAAGATCTCACAATAAGTCTAGGTTTCCTCACGATGTCAGTGATGTGTAAAATAATTCTAGAAAGTTATAAATGAATTGTGAATGTCACTTTAGTATCTCCACAACCATGAGTATGAGAGGCGAGATCTTAACCCATATTATTTGGACATAATTTTATTAACTCTAATATTTATAATTTTCACATAATGTACAATTCATTTTGGGTCAATATCGACCCCCTAGGCATGTAAAGATTAACCACAGTACCATCACAACATCTAAACAAATACATTTGAGAAATGAAATCCCATAAATAATTTTCAAACACAAATCCGCTGACAATTTCCCAGATTACCGTATCCATATTTCACCAGCCCGTGCCGGAGCGAAGGCATCCATCGACAGCATTCTTCACATCGTGCGTGCGCAAAGGTAATGAGGTTGCCGCATTTAATGAACATTCGCTGAAAGGGCCTCACGGCATACGGCACGCCCAAATGCATTTCAATGATTTACCACTGAAATGCTCAAAATTGGGTTATCGACTTTTTACAGGGAGTTCCCGTGAATGACTCAAGTTTTTTTATGGTTCTGGGGTTTTGGGTTAATGGAATTCTGGTGGCTCTTATTTTTCGTGTGGAATATAGTCTCAACTATTTAATTTTGTTCGATCAGTATACAGGCTGGCCACAAAATAAATTATATCTCTGCAGGGGTTGACCTTAAGGACCCCCCGTAGAACAATTTTTTGCAGCTGATGACCCTAACCTAACCCCTAGTTGCGTTTGATCCACGACTTTTTGGCCACCCTGTATATGTAGCTACTTGGATAGCTCTTTCATCGCCACGTTCAAATCCTGAAAGGTGCAGGTGGTCGTGCAGACAAGGAGGTAGGCCATATCCTACGAAGGGGCTCCACACTGGCACTGTGTTTTGGATGTGTATCTATGATATTCCATTTGGCCAGGTTGTTTCTACTGAATTCATTTTAGTGGTGTCAAGTCGATATTCCGATGTGAGAGTGACGGAGCTGTACAGGACAAATAACACTATCTCATCATCATATCTAAGCTACTCCTCGTTATTAAAGGTAACTGATAGTGTAGCTATTTGTTTGTATATCCTTTGGAACGCGACAAAGGTATGGAGTGGCCGCATTTTGCACCGTATTCAATGCTTTTAGCGGGCACTCAGCTGAAGTCTCTTAGTGTCATCTTGGAAAATTACTGAGTGCATTTTTCGTATAAATTTCCAGACTATATTTTCAACTAACGGGTTGCTTTGTTAGTAGTTTTTTTAATACTGCTAGTTTCTGCCAGCGTTTTTGCCAGCACGAAGGTAAAATTATCTCATGGGAACGCCGGTGTATAAAAGTATTCTATGTACTAATCAAGAGACATAGTTTCACATTTTATTTAGAGGATTTATAGCCTACAGTTCTACACCTTTAGCAATAATAAACCTTATGAAAAGTCGGCATCATCAAGTCTGTCGTACATACTTTCAGAACTTCAGAAAAGTCTATTCAATTTCATTCCCAAACTTCAACAGTCTAAAACCCTGTTGAATACTGCAGTGATCCTACAAACCACTCGTCCAAATAAACACATCATCGTTGAATCCCCGGCGAGTTCACTCAATGCACACGACACGACAGTGCGAGGATGTGTGTACACGAGAGTCCCGTATCACTGAACAGGGAGTGCATTCGATCGGACACTTACTACTAGAGGTGTTGGAGGGAATTGAAGACCAATGTTTGAGGTACGGAGTGTGTTTAGCCTGAAAGTTGGGACGCAAGTGCAGGTCAAAGCGTCGGGATGTTCACGTTTTGGAGAAGTTATATGCATAAATACGTCAACACCTGAAGTCTGTTAGGCGCTTTCCTGTGCGGGTCGGTGCTTTTTCGTTTCTGTACTGATTTTACTGATAACCACGTGTATGCGCTCGGTAAAGAGTCTGTACACTGAAACGAAAACGCACCGACCCGGTCAGGAAGGCGCCTTAGTCCTTTGTAACAAAAAATACTTGCAGGATCGATCTCAAACTTAATGCATGATTGAAGATGAGCCATTTTTCAGGGGATTCTACAGTACAGACTTTGGAAAACCACTTAGAATTGCCCCAAGATTACACATTTCTCCACTCTGAATCAAAATTATCGCCTCAACAAACACCATCACACAAGTCCATACGTTCTACATACACTCCAAAGAGATATATTTTATCTTCCGCTAATGAGCCCGTATTTACCCACCGCTGTGCCCTTATCTGTAACACGCCACGGCCTTGTCCTGATCCACGCCAATCATTCCAATCGAGGCGCGTTCAATTGCAAACGAATTTCCGTTTGATGAAGCAAAAATCTACTTTGAATTTGGGAGAAAAAAACATCGAATATTACTCAAGAAGATCTAGTCTGAATAAGTACATTACAGTTCAAGCTTTTGGAACTGAAAGGTACTAAATGTAATATTACTTGTCAAAACACATCCAATGAGCCCAAACACGATAGTGCTATCTTGTCGAATGAGGAGTTGCTATGGTCACTGGTCACCTATCGGCTCCATTATTATTTATTTAGACTTCATGCTAAAAAGGTACAAAGGCGGATTTAATGCCTTATGCATTCTCTTTCAGTCAACCAAGGGTGGTGAAGAGACAACATGGTGGGTGCATTGTACATTTTTTATAAAACCAGTTATTAACATACTGAAATAGCCATACCAGCTCCATAGTATCATACTATTTCAATGTTTCCAAAGTTACCAGCTTAATCGGATGCCAGGAAGTGCTTGAAATATGGATTTCTAGTTGTAAATAATCCTTAAAATAATATATCCGTCCTAAAATAAAATCCTACTAATCTACTTTGAAGACACCACCGTAAAGAATTTTCAAACATAAAAAATATTTCAAGATATGATAAAGTTCTGCCGAAAAGGTTAAACTGAATTTTTATAATTGGTTTGGGACTTGGAAAGGTTATAATAATAGATCTTTAGTGACCAAGGGGCTTTAGAAAACCCTCTTTATCCGAATATGAATAGCGTTATTAAAAATAACTGCCATAAAGTCTCCATTATGAATGTGGAACGAATGCAGATAGTAAAACTAAAGGTAATGACCCAAATGAGTTATAGCTAAAAGAGTCAGTGGCGTGCATTCGATTTCTCTAGAGTAGGTGCATAGGCACTTGGATCTAGCTTGTGTGTCATATTCTGCATTGGGGCCCTGCACTCATAATGGAATTAACGTGACTTATTGGGCCCTATATTTTCCATCGACTCGAAAAGAATAAGTGCATAACACAAAGAGTTTGCAACTATGAAAAATGTTCAGCGCGAATTTGGAATCAATAAATAAATACTTCGAAAATCCATCTCCATATTGTTAACCTAATCATATCAATATAATAATACAATCAGTGATTGCACATCCCTGTCTCACTCCCAGGGGTGTCACACAATTTGTGCGGCTTCGTAACATGTCACCCGGACGTTAAGCGGACATGCGACGGACTGCCTGTCTACCCGCAATAATAATTATCTATCGATACTGCTAACAAACGGACGATAAAATCTATACCGCTGTCAATTGTAGTGAGGATGGTGAACAGCTAAATTGGCAGTTATCGATTTTTCGATGATATTATTAATAGGTTTATAACCAGGATTGGGATTATGTTATGACTGGCAGTTAAATTCCATTAACTAATATTGGTAACTAACCTAAAATTGAGGCTTTTAAAAAGCTAGTGCAAAATAATGTCATAAAAAAGTTGAGACATCTATACTAAAACATATATATGTGAATTCTGTCCGTTTGTTACGTTTTTGCACCAAAACCGCTTTACCCTTTATGATGAATTTTAATATAGAGATGGATTGGATATTGGAAAAGAGCATAAAACATTTTTATCCTGGAACTACGTTTCCTTGGGATAAAGCGCGGCTTAAATGGCGAGCGAAGCCGCAGGGAGAAGCTAATTTAATATAAAAACGTCAATTCTTCAACCCTTAAAAGCAAATCGAAAATTATTAAAGCTGTTAGTTGAACTTTAAAGCTTCCTTGTTAAAATTCCTAATGATAAATGACCGTGACAGTTTTAAAACCCCTTTTAATCGCGGACGATAACGACATTACTCCACTTTCATATTTCCCTGCCCATCGATTTTATTCATCGGCACACCTTAATTACTGAGGGCTTAGTGCGAGTTTTTATACGTACTTGAATGCGTTATCGTAAATGGTCGCTTATGTTAAATTGTGTGAAAAAGCGGTTTTCCATTATTGTCCTCAGGCGGCCCTTATTCAGTTTTAGTACAAACTAGCCTTTGCCAACGGCTTCACTCGCGTTAAAAGTGTTTTATAATCGCAAAGATTGTGTTCAGCCATTTTTGCGTGATTTAAACAAAAACCTTAAAGCTTTGACATTTATTATATTATAAAATGATATTATAAACTATTGATCGAATACATTTAAAGATCGCACATAATATTGTTTTGTTTGGAGTGTACTGGGCGACCTTACAGCCTACCTAGCCTTACAGCTCTTAGAGCAAAGTTATTTTCAGTGTGCGTAAGGGACAGATGTATCTGTCCCTTTATGACAGTCGAACCATGATTGTTTTGACAATTTTATTTTTATTTTACTATTGATAGGCTCTCGCTTGACCACTATCTCACTTGATGGTAAGCGATGATATGGTTGATGATGCAGCACTCTTGCCTTGAAGAAAACACGTGGTTCGGGGGCTGGACCATCATCATCATTATCCACAACCCGACTTAGCCCACAGCTGAGCACAGGCTCTCTTTTCTTCTCATTCAGGTTCTACCCGATTGCAACAATGTCTTTATGTAGGTACGTTTAAAAGCTATCCATTATACCATACGTTTTTATATTCACCAGAATAGCCAGTTTTATCGTCGAGCCTAATTTGGAAGTACCCACCTATTGGACCTAAAAGTTTTAATTAAACCAGCGGCTTTGTAAGCTTTAATGAAAACGCATTAACGTTTAGTTTATGATCTAGTTTTAATCAACGTTTGGTAATGTTATGTTTTGGACGATTAGTATGTATTGCTACAATTTGTTGATAGTTGCCGAAAATCGAGATAAATGGCGTGTGATTGGAGAGGACTGTGTCCAACAGTTAAATACTGCAGACTGAGGATGATTATAATTCGAAAATTGGTGTTTCTATTACAACGATTGAAAAAGTGAATTTGAGGGTTATTCCTCGAAGCGCACCTACGATGAAACATTGAGAAGAGCGTGAAGGATTCGTAATAAATGATATCGATTTTAAAATTCAAATGTCCAAATTGTATATTTTATAAGACTACCAGGAAAGCAGAAATGAACTGGAACTAAGTGCTTAAGCGAATAACTACTTAGCTCACTAATGGTGAAAATAAATTGAACCATTTCTTGTTTTGAAAAGTAGCAGGGCGACAGAAATGAACAGAAAATAGGCGCTTAAACGATCTCACTAAGTTATGCACCAACGATTAAACACAAAGAGGAATACTCGTATAAAATATTCGTTATTATTCACTATATCGATAGAAGCCTTAAAATTCTACAGTAATTAAATATTTTGTGGATAAACGTGGAATAGTTTAAAACATTCAGATATTTCAGAAAGAGACCCTTAAAAACTCAACGCAAAAAACTATCGAAGAAAACTTTCCGAAGGGAAAAAGCAAAAGTGGGTCGTGAAAACGAATCCCTCAAAAAATATACGTTTAATAAACAACCCTACGGTATTATTACCATTCTTAGCCTGTCAAAGTTAATGGCTCCTAATTTATATGGAGGCAACAAAGGGAGAGAGGCTGGTTAATCATAAATATGGTTAAGAGTAGTATGGTGTAAAACTAGGGGTGGTAAGGTTGCATCACGAATTACCGTTGTTCCACCAAAACAGGAGCTAAAGTGATGTGTGATGTTAATAATAATTTTTTACTCTAAGTAAGTGCTAACGCTGTCGACGTGGCTGAGTTCTAGTCAAAACACACTTGATTTGAAATCATCGATAGATACGACAAAGAACAAGAAGGATACATACAAGAACATGACTCACGCCTTTATCCCATGGGTGTAGGCAGAAATTACAAAACGCCATCTGTTACGATCCTTACATACTCCTTAAGAAAAACTTTATTTTAAAACATAGATGATTTGTGCTTTGAAAGATCATTATTATAATTTCATACGATAGACGTCCACTGCTGGACACAGGCTATTTATTCCTTAGCCTCATCGACCGGGCCTGTGTTTCCCTTATTCATCACGTTCCCGCTGCATCCACTAGGATGAAAAGGAAGATATAGGACCCCAAAAATCCTTTAATAACACCATTATACATAGTCGATGTTTCTAGGAAAGCCAATACAACAAAAAAAGGCAATTTTCGTCGCATCGTACAAAAATTGGCATTCCAGGATGTTGTAGGCAAATATTTGATGGGATTGTCAGAGTGTGTCACACGTGATGAGGAGCAACAGATGGCTCGGAAAATATGACGTATTGCATTCTCAGAGGAAAATACCGCAGTATTTTCCAGAGGATCACATAAAGAATTCTTTGATACTTTGCAAGTGAAAATGGTGACGCAAGAATATAGCGACGAAGATGAAACAAGTGTAGCATTACATAATACTCGAACGTTCACAGGATCAAAGAAAATAAACGCGACAATGTATCCTCAGATATGTTTATGTCATCGGCAAGACAATAGAAGGGTATAGTGACAGAGATGTTCACCGGATAGACCAAGTGTTTTTGTATTAGTAATTATGATTGGCGGATGAAGCAGGATAGATGATGTAAGTCTCCCACACCTGTCCTGATTTAGTACATCATGCGTGGTGTTGTCGTTATGTAGACTGCAATTTGTGTAACAAGGTTGTCACTATGCTCTACGAATATTCCTTTGCCACGAGTACTTTTTCTTTGAATTAGCCAATACTATCCTACAGCTGGTCTAAGATCTCTCTCAAATCCTTACAGGATCTTTTCTACCGCACCTCCTTGAATCAGCCCTCGGGAGCCATAGTCATATTCACTTATTGCATTCCATAGTGCGTTTAAGATGTTACTTAAAGGTTTATTTATTGTTTAGCTACGTACAATAATTATGGAACCAGTTATGCCACCGCATGAAAAACGTGTACGTAAGTAAGTGTTCAAAATATCCAGTCAAATTCGTACTTGTTATCTAACATTTTCTACAAATGGAAATATATTTGCAGTGCACACTTTTCCTCGCATGTGTGCTGTGTTGTTTTGAAACACGTGATAGGATCAGAAAGGATGCAAGCACATATCCGCATTGGTCCGGTGTAGTGAAGCAATGTTGTTCAGTGCATTCCTCATGACTGGGCAGTGGACAGGGCTGTCAAAAAGGATTTTAAAATATTTTCTGACACTTTTTAAATTAATCGATTTATCTTTCTATCGTTTAGTAAAATATGGGCTCGCAGTCACGCGGCTCAGTAGAACAGTACTTGTGAGTTGTGATGAATACCTAAACCGCATTTCTTCGAAATAAATTATTAACGCGTTGCAAATTAAACGTTAATGAGTTATGTGATTGAGTGTTGAAAATTCATTGAACCAATCACAGAAGCTAACGCATGCGTTATCTAATCTATCTAAAAAATATCGTCGCAAGTTGTCCTAACAACTTGTGACGATAATTTTCCCTCCAGTCTAGACTTTTATAAGAAGTTGAATTTTAGCAACTAATCTAGCCATAACACTTATCTAACAATTTTAACAAAAATTAGGCGGAAATCCTAAGTGGGATTAACCCGGTCCGAATGCTATGGCAACGTAAAAAGTTTGGCATTAAGATTAGATGCGAGAGGCACAATTCCTTGCTCGGTTACGTACTTTTTGCTCAGAACAATCTCGTTTGCCTCGCTTGTAGGATTGCGTGTAATGTAGCTTATATTTTTATTTCTTGAGATATCTGTGCCTGTAAAGGCTGCGCAACTGAAAGATAGGATACGAGTGTAATGGCATAAATTGTTAAAAGCTTTTTAGTAATTCCCATTCTTAGATGCATCTATATCATAATAATCTTACTAATATATGTGTGTGGTTGTATGTATTTATGTTACTCAATCACGCCAGAACGGCTAACGGATCTGGATGAAGCCTAGACAGGCCCGCAGACTACTTTTTATACCTTGGGATGATAACACACTTTTCTTGGCAGAAGCTAGTGAGTTAAATAAAATAAAGCACGGAGTCGAAAATTCAAAACAAAGCGACGCGTCAGTCTAAAAATGTACAAAGCATGTTGATACCTTTTTCCATCACGTAATGTACCCATTTCTATCAGGATAACAAAAGACACGCATATACCACAGAATTAGATAGATTAACACAAAATAACGTTGTGGGGGTCAATATGCTAAGTTCATTTTTAGACCGCTCATCGCTTCTTTTCGACTCCGTCTCTAAATGCTTTGACCCAAAGTAACAATCACAACTACTGACATTTTTGAGTATTGTAGGAATTTCCGAGTACAAAGATATCTAAAACTAAGTATACAACAGGTTGATAGAAAAATAACCTTCCCATAAATAAGAATATATTTCCCTTCTCTCCCCTTGTGACAGCCCTGCATTAGCAGTTGATCGGGGTCAGGGTCGGACCGGGGCGGCGGTCAACGCCTCGCAAGTGTTTCCTTCCACTGAACAGAACATACTGCACATGTTTTAGTTTACTTACGTCTGTGATGTATTTGGAGTTTTCCAATAAGTCAAGCAAATCCGGCAAGAAAAAGATATTTTGTAAACTTTTTCACCATAAAAGCTGCTGCTCGCGTTGTGAAAAGTCGGGGAATTACCTGTAACAAAAATATTCTATGATTAGTACTTATTTTAATTTCAGGAGTTTTCCAAATCGGGCAATTGAGGAACTGTAGTTGTTGTTATAAAAAACTTGTTAATTGAAATGTTTAGAAATTATGCAACATATTCATAAACGGATCAGAATTTGTAACGTATATAAATAAAATCAACCAAACCAAATCCGGGCAAACTGGTACAACTCGAAGGTAGAGGAAAAGACAGTTAATTTCTTTTGCCCCTTCATAGGGTAACAACAGCGACAGCTTCTAGCGGTCGCTGTGCAGTTTTTGCTGTGAATGCAAAAGCGGTCTGTGTATTGCGAACGTCAATCTATATATATAAAAATGAAACCCGTTTTCCGTTGTCACGACATAACATGAAAACGGCTTGACCGATTTGGCTTATTCTTTTTTTGTTGTGTTCGTTATTGTTGGGAGAAGGTTCTTATGTAGGGTAGGGTAGGGTAGGGTAGGTAGGGTAGGGTATATAGGGTAGGGCAGGTAGGGTAGGGTAGGGTAGGTAGGGTAGGTAGGGTAGGTAGTGTAGGTAGGGTAGGGTTGGTAGGGTAGTGTATGTAGGGTAGGGTAGGTAGGGTAGGTGGAGTAGTGTTGGGTAGATGAATGTTTGGTGTTTTTATGGCAAAACAAAGTTTGCCGGGTCAGCTAGTTTTGTATAAAACTGCAAATTTCCCAACAGCAACCAATTGAAGCTGCAGTTCGTATATGGAATCCCTTACAGTAATCAATAGCTAAGTGAGTGGACAGAGCCTTATAAAACACATAAGCACAATTCAGACATTAACACGAACGATCACACATGTGGCGTGACATGTGTGGCGCGACATTAATTAACTGCTTAATTGATTTAACCCACATACCGGTTAAACGTTATTGACACGATATGTGCTGCAAATTAATATTTATTGAAATAAAATGTCACTTATCGGTTAATCAATTTCTGTCCACCTCTATTTGCCGTACTTGCAAGTTGAAAGCCAATGTTCTGCATGCTTTGTTATGTATTTAGCGCGACACCTGTTTGATATTTCTCCTCATCTATTTTCTGTGTTCTAGCTGTAGTATGAGGAAGCTGGATACTGCATTTGGTTTGGCCCTATCGATTGATTTAGAGGACTAAACAAAGATGCAACGACTCGTAATTATTTTTTCTGCCCAAAGGGAAGGCATAATATTACATTTTTTAGTCAGAAGCCCTTACAAAAATCCGTCATATGTTTTGCGTTATCTATAGAGATTAAATACTCGATGTTTATAAGTATACACACGTCCTTTAGAAAAAATATATAACCGCAAAATGTTTCTTTACAGATCTTAAAAGATGTCGGATAGCTTTTTACCTTTTCACCACCAAAAACACGACGTATAAAAACCACATTAGTTACAAGTTCTCCCTTATCAGCTGTCTCATTCATATACAAGTCGGTTGCCATGGCAACACTCGCGCCTGCCCTTTCAGAAGCACTATAGGCTTCGGCTGTGATTAGATACTGCTATCGATACGACTCTTGATTAAATTGCTTGTTTTACCAGTCACCATGATGTTGATTTTTAGGGCTTCTAGTATAAGTGTGGCTATCAAAATTGGTTGCAGTTTTGTGGGTTTGATTTCAATGTGTTGCAGGACCATATCAAAATCAGGTTTATTTATAGTTAAACTTGACTGCAAGACACAGACAGTACGTTTTCTAAGAAATTGTTCTACTATCTGTAGATAATATTATTCGTACGAATGTGAAATAGATATTAATAAACAGATTATGATATAAAATTGGCTAAAGCGTAGCTAAAATCATAATTCAGAGCCTAACCGTAATCGATACCTTCCCAAACGGCATAAATACTGATTTCAGCAAAGTAATGTTCGAAAACAAAACAGTACCCTTGTAATTGAAAACGTTTACCTTTTGTGAGTTATAGGAGGTAGAAAAAATTATGTAATCTCATAAATGGAACAAAGATATCTTTAGTAAAGGGAGGTTTTTGCCCAGCAGTGGCACTTTCTTGTCTTATTAACATAAGCAAACATCACGCCAGTATTCCCCGGTTTAGGCAGAGGTGCACCTAGCACATCCACATTACGCCAGTTCTGTTTAAGTCCCATGTAAAACATGCCAGCAAACGTCAAATTGAAAGTTTAAGAGAGAGCCTCTCTTGAGCATATAAACATAATATCTATCTTATACCTTTAAACGAGCAATTCTTGTAAATATATAATCTGAATCTCACCAACGGCTCCAACGATTTTCATAAATGTATGCAGCGGGTTTCGGGGACGATAAATCGATCTAGCTCGTTACTTTTTTAGAAAACGTCGTTTTCTCTATTCTCACCCAAGCAGAGCTCAGTTTCCCAGGTACTTAATATTAATCCCAAATTACCATACGCACAGATTTAGTACAAATAAATAAACACAAAAAATATAAGTTCGGCTCATATCTCTAAAAATGAACATTACGTTTTGGTGCACATATTGAACAAAGAATAAACTTGCCCTCAGCACAAATTGCAGTAAAATCATAACTTGCCGAGAATTAAGCGCGCAAGGCTTTGGATAACAAAAAAAAAAAGCAAAAATCAGAGTTTTGGGCCCTTTGACGTTGAATAACGTACGACGCAGATACGAGATTTTATGAGACAACATTTAGGACGCCAAAATGCAAGTGTATACGAGTTCAGCTTATTATCTCTCATTTCGAGGTTGATTGCTAATTTGACTGGACTCTGAAATAGAGCTGGGCAGGACACCTGGCAAGGCGCGGTGATTATAGGTGGAGCAAAGTGGTGACCAAATGGCGTCCAAGGACTGGAAGAAGAAGTATTGGTCGTCCAGCGGCGAGATGGGCAGATGACATTGTTGCCATTGCGGGTAGAACCTGGATGAGGTTAGCACATGAACGTGGTGATTGGTACGAGAAGAGAGAGGCCTATGCTCAACAGTGGGAAAAGTCGGGCTGTGGATGATGATGACGAAGGCTCCGGGCTACTATTGAGAAATGCCAGATTGCAACAATCAAAAATAATTTGCACCACCCGGGTATCGAACCCAGGACCGCATGCATTTAACAGTAGCAAATTAAAAATCTCAGAAATATGACAAAAGTAATGTTACAATTAACAAATTATCCGAGCATTAGGGAGATAGTTAATAGATGGTGGTCGTACGAGCTCAAGGAAGAATAATTAGATGGAAATGAGAGTAAGGTAGCAGTTTTATTACTGCAGGCTATTAAACGAACAGTGCGCTGCTGTGGGACAAAGTGAAGTTGTTTAATTAGATTAGATGTGATTTATGATACTGTGGCGACGCAGTGATGCCGCTAGTTCCTAGTAGTGACAGCAGAGAATCTGAAACTGGAAATTAAAATACCAAAGCTAGACAGAATTCATAGCAAAAAAAACCGGCCAAGTGCGAGTTGGACTCGCACCCGAAGGGTTCCATTATCGCAAAACACTGCATAAAAATCACGTTTGTTGTATGGGAGCCCCCCTTAATTTATTTTATTTTATTTATTATTATTTTTTGAAGTAAATATACAACTAAACATTCTGTGAATATTTCAAGCGTCTACCTGTTGCCGTTATTAATATCGAGCAAAAAACGGCAAACATATCACGTTTGTTGTATGGGAGCCCCCCTTTAATATTTACTTTATACTGTTTTTAGTATTTGTTGTTATAGCGGCAACAGAAATACATCATCTGTGAAAATTTCAACTGTCTAGCTATCACGGTTCCTGAGATACAGCCTGGAGACAGACGGACGGACGGACAGACAGACAGACAGACAGACGGATCGCGAAGTCTTAGTAATAGGATCCCGTTTTTACCCTTTGGGTACGGAACCCTAAAAATATGAGATAATGTCACTTTTATCCTGTATGTGCAGTTATTACAAATGATAATATCTATAAATACAAAAATTCATCCCTATTTCCCATGGTCAACTTGAGAACGGTTTTACCGATTTCATTCACTGTTTTTTTTTTAATTTTCTTATTATTTGTAGAACGTTCTTACTTACGCAAAGAAAAATTAAGAAAATTGCGCACAAAAATTAGAAAAATCAGAAAACGCGACAGGGTATTTGAACTTTGCGAGTAAAATCCCTGTTCCCTTTGTCACGCCATATCATGTAAACCACTTTACCGATTTCATTCATCTTGTTTTTTTAAGTTTCCTCATACTTTCTAGAAGGTTCTTACTACTAGAAAAATTAAGAAAAATCAAAATATATGGTAGGTAGGTACGTGGGGTAGGGTAGATAGGGTAAGGTGGGTAGAGTAGGTAGGGTCGGCAGTTGACGAGAGCGTAGCCGCGGGCACAGCTAGTCATAATATAAAAGTAGATAATATGTAAATCTGTTAAAACAATACGTATTTTAAACACAATTTGATATTGAATACGTGACGTACGTACGTCTTTGCTTTGAATACGTATCGTATTGTATCCAACTGATTTATGAAGAGAAATTGACTGGTATAGTTCTCGACAAACTTCTTGGCCACCCTGAAGTTGGTTTTCCGATGCGCAAGGCACGTATCGGTGCCGTTTTTATATGAGATTTACTACTGCGCAGCCATTGTAGCCAACTTCAGGGCGACCAAGAAGTTTGGCGAGAACTATTATTTGGTACGCTCAGTTTAAAGCTTAATTTAATGTCATACAATTCAAACTTCATGGAACAAAACAGGAACCACTGTTTTCTTCCGACTCATCAGTAAACACACACTGCACTCAAGATGAGTACACCGAAATAAATTCACTTGTCAGTAAAATTGTGATGCCAAGGTAAGACGATACGGAGAGCAAGATTGATGGTACTCGTATAATTATATGTACCTATGTAGCTATACTGCAGTACATGTGATTAGCAGTGTCGTTTGTAATGCAAGATGATCTCTGGTATTCCACTGGGGAATGTTATACAACCCCTTTTCGTATCAAAGTACTTATGACATAAGCGTGAATAAGAGACACGTCGTGAATATATACGCTTCTACCGCCTGACACACAACCGCATGGCTAACTTTAGCCACAGATAATATAATACTAGCATACAGATGCCTCATCCCATACAAAGAAACCATGCCGACGTAACTGACGTTTTTTGTCTGATTTAGATGATTATTTTTATAAGTACTTCGATCGCGTTCGGTTGCGTTCCAGGGCTATAGATGGTGTTAGCAGCGACTTGTAAGTAAAAGGGGTTTCTCGGTTCATGACAATTTTTTTCTTTAAATACAGTGACGATTTGTTTTATAGTATTTTTGCAAGTTTTTACAGTTTCATTGATTTGTTCCGGTCTGATCCCCTCGATCTGATCCCCTGGGGGATCAGTTTTTTTTTATAATATTTTCTATTCCGGTCTGATCCACCGTGCAGGGTATCACAAATAAATTTCAATATTTTATACCGGTCGGATCCCCTAGTTATCTATTAACAGATTTTTGGACAGTCAGCCACAAAATATAGGTATAGGGTTTAAAATTGTTAAATAAATAATTATGTTCGTAATTCTTATTGTAATGAAAACGTGAATTGAGGAACAACGACTCTACATTTTCGTCTTAGCCAAGTCACCGCAGCCGGTTTGAACCGTTTTTAATAATGTTTACTGTATTATGCAAGCAGCAAAATTGATTTTTCCTAAATAATTTGCAATTTTTTTTTTTTTTTCTCTACCTTTGTGAAATTGTCAAGAAATACATAGGTCTGACGTTGTGATGATATTCATCGCATAACAAATAAAAACAAATATTATTTACATAAACAACTGTTTTCTCTTGATTGTACTTACCTGTCAAAAAGAGTTAGGGGATCAGACCGGAATGTCAAAGTTTATAGTGGATCAGAACGGAAATAATAAAAAAAAAACCAGCAGGGGATCAGATCGAGGGGATCCGACCGGAACAAATCGTTTCATTGTACCAAAATGTGTTACAATACAAATGTTTAAATATCGAGTGGCATGTGTCAGAAATTTAATACCGCGACATCTATTGGAATCAATCTTAAATAATCCGTTCAAATAATCTTTGAAATGTGAATTAAGATCCCAAAATATTTCATAATTTTGTGCTTAGGGAGTTGATTAAAAAAAAAACATCAATATTTATGATCAATTCTAGAAAATGAGAATTTTACATACAATTCAATAATGAATCGATGCATATCGCGCCATCTAGTGACATTTATTTGAACCATATTTTCTTTGTTAGCACTGGGACCCCGTTTTGTCATAAAAACACGTCATCAGGTTATCTTCTTTTTATATTGATTTGTTCGCGTTTGATTACGGTACAGGGACCATTCACTCTCGACTTAAATAACCGCGACTTGTAGCTACTTATAAGAAACACTGACTCCGGCAAATTTATTTCCTGAGCTGTAGGCACAATTAAAGTATTTCTAAAACTTGTTGGTTGTTGTGTCTTTGGTTTGATTTCATGGACAAAGTTGTCGAAATTGAGCCTAAGCTAAGATCAGCCAAACCAGAAATATAACTTCAAACAAAGTCTAGATTTATCTATTTTATCTACATAAAAGCTATGTCAGTGTTATTCGTATGAAAAAGTACACTTGCTGAATATGCCGACAATATGAGTTTGAAACACAATTAGTTTCCACACCTACCGCTTTAACTAGCCCGTCGGCCGTGCATGCGTCCAGTTTTGCGTCCCAAAGCACCTTAGAGTCAGGCAGTGAAACACCGAAATTCAATACACCAAGTTATTGGCAATAGGCACAGTCAAATACTCTTCACAAGAAACCCTGGAACCTCGCAAACCGTCCTTAATGCTTCGAAATAAGCGTCCTTAATGCTTTCAAGGTCAATCAGTTACTATTAATACTATTGGCTATACTTATCACAAGAAGCCCTGGTATTTTGAGAAGCTTTTTTCCTTTTCCTTACTGCTTCGCCATAAGCACGATTTGGAGGTCAATCAGTTACCATTGCTGTTGTTCGCTGTAGATCTATCTATAGATCTGCTTTCGGTTGTGGACGTGGACGTTTGATTAACTATGTCCGTCGTTAGTAACACTAGACGCTTTTACGTAAACCAAGATGCCTGTTACGTGTCTTTAAGTATGGGTCTGGTTTGACTAGGGATAGGTTTGTCGAGGAGAAATAATTTAATGGTAACATTTATTGTTTTATGTAGTTAGCTTCTCGGTAATGAACGGTTCTTCCTTCTTACTAAAAGGCATTCTTATGGCAGTTAAAGGATCTAAGAAGGTAGATAGCGTCAACTTTGCTTATTTTTAGCATCATAATTTTAGTTGTCCCCTGCAACTTATCCACGACTAGACAAATGCCGAAGGCTAAGAGAATAAGGACAACTGAACCGTTTTCCATGTCTTGTTTCCAGACAATTTCATTTTGATCGCTATTGTAGCTACAGTTCGATAAAATGAAAAGCAATGAACAACAATAACAGAGCTGAAAAATCACAACAAACTTGCATTTATTCTATCACAAGTTATTGTGAATCTAAAAGAAGAAAACAATGTTGTTTGATTAGCCACCACAGACTGGAAATAATTCCGATTAAAATTCTGCAATGTGCGCTGACTAAATTGGATTATCAACTTGGCTAGATGAAAGTTAGCGTTCAATAGTACTTTTTTCGTTAGCAATATTTTGCTAATAATAGGATTTAGAAGACTTGCTGCGTCAACCCTAAATCCATTTTGACAAGTGAATGATGATGATATGGATATCCTAGCGATAAACAGTTAAACACGTTTTAGTTTAAAAGGACCATAAACGATAAATAAAAAAAAAGTATTGTACATATTTTCTTTTAGCTAAATACATGACCAATGTGTCTGATGAAACGGATCAATAACTGAGTCTCGTTACATATATATTTTGTACTTACAGATTGATCTAGCCGGCTTTTACTTGCCGTAATGAAATAACTTAATAATAAAACAATTCTTCACCCGTTACCCAAAGGACCATCGCCTACTAAGATCCTTCAACAACAACAACTGTTTAACAACACAAATTGCGTTTAAAAGTTATCACAAGCATCGTTAGGACCATTATTTAACTTCACTTAGATCTGTCAGTAAATAAAATTCAGTTAGCATCAAAAGCAGCCTAGTGTCGCCTACTACTGAGTATAAGCCATCCTTTTGTACCATGCTGATATGGTATGTGCAAGAGGGTTTCAGGTCTCACTCGCGGTCTTTTTTCAAATTATTACAAGCTTTTATTTAACTTGCAATGTATGTATATATGTATGTAAGTGTGTTCGGGTCAAATCTTGCAACTGAATTTTAAAGCAGTTATCCTCCACCGATTAAGATGAAATTTTGCATACACGTTTAGTTTGGATGACAATGCATGGTTAGATAAGTGACGTCATTCTAAATCCAATATGGCGGACGGCCCAAGATGGTGGGTTAGTTATTTTTTGTGCGCTGCCATGATATGGATATCAAATGAAAGGGTTTGCTGAGAAGAATACGAAAAAAGGTTGTATAAAAAAAAATAATAAAAAAAACATATTCTTACAAGCTTTTATTTAACTCAATTTTAAAACAGTTATCCTCCACCGATTAAGATGAAATTTTGTATACACGTTTAGTTTGGATGACAACGAATTAGTGACGTCATTCTAAATCTAATATGGTAGACGGCCCTAGATGACGGACTAGTTATTTTTTGTGCACTGCCGTGATATGGGTATCATATGAAAGGGTTTGCTGAGAAGAATACGAAAAAAGCTTATTTAAAAAAAGATTTTTTGTATATAATTTATATATTATTATATTTAATTCATTCACTGACAGATATGCTCACGCACCCGTTGGGTCTAACTAGAAGCTTGATATTTTGCACTGAGTTCTTTATATAAAAAAGGTGAGCACTATGAACATTTACTTATCCTCTAAAGGGGATAAAAGTTTAAATGGAAGTTCGACATTTTTGCTGATGGGAATTTCCATCAGGCCAATGGCTTATTATGAATGAAAACTACATAGCTACCACACAGCTGATTACCAATGTAATAACGCACAAACATAACAGAAGCTTGTAGTACACCGAACAAGCGTCCGTTGTATTCAATTCCCGGTATGATTCCCGCGGGAGAATCCGCACATCCCTAAATGTTCAATTATAATTTAATTAATACAGTTAAAGCCGTTTAGGAGAGCTTTGTTAGATCTTTTATGATTATTGTTACTGTATTTTTGGTGGAATGAGCTCAATTACTTTTGTGTTTGTAGAAGACTATGTCCAGCTGTAGAATCTTTTGGAATAGTTAAATTATAAGTTTCTCTAAGTAAATACTGTAAGATACTAGTAATATAAAGTATATTTTTGTAATTTGTGGAACTTTGACATTAGTTATGGGTAGTCAGGAGCTCAAAAGTTTGCCCAGGGCTGCGAGGACGTTACCACGCTGGGTATCGTGTTACCAAGTAACTGGATTGCAGAGATCAGTTAGGCAGTCGCACCAAGTCAAATACTATTCAGCTGCATTCGGTTGGACTGAAAACTCCTCCCCCAACCCCAAATTAGGAAAACGCTAGGATGATTACTTCAGTACATTTTTTAACCGAGTTCAAAAAAGAAGGTTTCTCAATTCGACCGTATATTTTTTTTTATGTTTGTTCGCGGATAACTTCGTCGTTTATGAACCGATTTTGTTGTTTCTTTTTTTGTTGGAAAAGAGATATCCTTACCACCAGAAAACACTACAAAGCGAAAAATAACTTTCTTTTCCGAAGTCGGTGACGAAAAAAGGAAAACAATAGTACCAAAGGTACCAAAGAGACCGACTTCGGAAAAGACAGTAATTTTGGGCTTTGTAGTGTTTTGTTTTGGAAGTCGGTTTGATTTTTTTGTTATAAAGTTTTTTTGTAGGGAACTTTTTATGGAACTCTAGTCCCAGGCCCCAGGATGGTACGGTCAACAATCCAGTAATGCCAGGATGGTGCATCTTGCATCACTAGACTTTAGTTACAGTAGAGGTATTAGGTACAGATTATGCCAAAGCAAAAACTAACGAGGATGAACAGATTGCATCGTTAATTCGTAGTCTAAAAACGTAAAATTCCGCTTTCATGTACGCCTAACGAGCTTGGACATCAGGTATTATATGGAACACACGGACGAAGCTACAGTATCGTATATCAAAGATCACTTGGGCTGCTATCCTCATATACTAGAGTACGAGTACGGCACGAGTATTTGGTAACTAACAGTTGTATCGTATCTTGTTTGAAGTGGCAGTGTCTTAAGAGACAAGCCCTTCTTATCAGAGTTGTGTTTCTTGAAAATCAAATGTACTTATTTGTATAATTAGTTTATTATAGGTTTGTGCTGCATTGGTGTAATTGCTGCAAGGCATTCCATTGCGAGGATAAAACGAATAAATTAATTAAAACATGGAATTTTAATATGTATACTAGCTTCTGCCAGCGGCTTCGCCCGCGTTAAAGTCGAAAATTATCTCGGGATTCCCGGGATAAAAAGTATCCTATGTGCTATTCCTGAATATAATTTATCTCTGTGACAAATTTAAGACAGATCCTTCCAGCCGTTTTAGCGTGAAGAAGTAACAAACATACAAATACACACACTCACAAACTTTCGCCTTAATAATATTAGTGTGATAGTGTGAAGATCCATCCAGCCATTTGAGCGTGAAGAAGTAACAAATGATGTGACTAGAGATCCGCCCCAGCTTCGCACGGGACGACTTATATATATTGCTTGTTTACCGCTCTTTCTATTGGTGAAAATTTTATCAAAATCCATTGTTGGTGTAGGAAAAGTTAGCGGAGAAAGAGAAGTGATGTTGACAGACGCGGACAGCGACCTTGTTTTCTACTATTTAGAGATTATGTGCCTTATTACAAAAAGCGGTTTAACCAAAACCCAGGTTTAAACCTTGTTTTCACCGTACATTATAGAGGTCTATGAGTTCTTCGAAATTATGGTCCCTGACGTCAACAAAAATGGGAATACCAAATAGTAGCGTAACTATTCAAGTCTAAGTACAGTGTGTACAAAACACTAGTGTACTTAGTGAATGAATATAATAATCCTACAGTTATAAAGACAGGTCTCAACAAAAAGGTTAGTGCATCAGCCTGGCGTGTTCATGCGTAATTTCCAAGAAGGTAATAATAGGAAACGGTTGATTATAGTATAGATATAATTGTAGACGATGAGCTGATCCATCATTACCGGTAATTTTACACATTAGAACGTGCGTCATAGTTCTACACTTAAGAATATGAGTGGACACAAATATATGGAATTAAAATAGTAAAATCTGCTGTTTGGAGATACTTCTTGGCTATGACTGTTTGTCAATTTTGTAGGAAAACTGTTTGTCTCCCAACAGTTTTCTTTAGGAATAACAGTCTTATATTAGTTGGCTTCTTTCTTATCTATACTAATATTATAAAGAGGAATTGTGAGCTATAGCTATAGCTATTGTGAATTGTGAGCTTGTGACGTTGTAGGGGGTAATCTCTGGCTCTACTGAACGGATTTTGAAAATTCTTTCACATGTAAAAAGCTACATTATGCCTGAGTGTCATAGGTTATAATATATTTAATAAAAAATTAGAGATCCTTATGAAAATTGCAATAATGTAACCCTAAGTAGCAAAATGTTGCATATAAAATTTATTCCTTGGCGTGCGCTGAGAAATCTATTGATGATACATAAAATGATGTACTACATGATTAGGTAGGGTATGGTAGGTAGAGTAGGGTAGGGTACGGTAGGTAGGGTAGGTAGTGTGGGTAGGGTAGGTAGGGTAGGTGGGTAGAGTAGGTATGGTAAGTAGGGTAGGTAGCCAATTGGCGGAAGCGAAGCCCCGGGGGTCATCAATAAAGAGCCGGTTTCTGAATTAAATATTTGAAAGTTAAGGACGTGATAAACCGTTTAATGCAAAAGTTTGACAGATTTTCACGCCAAAGTAGAGTTAGTCCCTTTTCACACGTCCCGGTTGTCGGGTAGCCGGTGCCGTGTACCCGGCGGGGAAGTGTATAGCCATGTATGTTAGCTTCCACACGTACCGGCGTACATGGCTATACATTCGCCGCCGGGTACCCAGCACCGGCTACCCGGCAACCGGAGCGTGTTGAAAAGGCACTTTGACAGATACTCAACTTCAAATTCTTAATTCAAAAAGCCGCGGATAGCCTTTCGAGTGTCAAAAGTAATGGACACAAAGACTATTTAAAAACAAATCATCATCATATCAGCTGAAAGACGTTTACTACTGAACATAGGTCGCAGCGTTGCTAATAAACAAATAACCATCATTACATTCAACATTAAAATCTATTTCGTTCAACTTTAATCACATTGAACCAACAAATCTAAATCTAAATACAAAAGCCGTTACACGTTTCCACGGAACCCGATTACCGCAGCAATCTGCCAAGATAATTCAGCATTTAGCTTAGCGGATAACTGAACGGTGCAATTTTATATGTAAAGCGCTAAACAAAAGGTAAGGCCGCAACCCCGAAGTAATAAGTATGAGATCCCACCGCAAAAAGTTGCAGTCATAATGTTTTTTTTTTTTTTTACTTTGTATAGGCCTGTGTTTGACCACAATCTCTTCTCTCTGATTAAACTTAATTTTTATAACTGATACTTGATAGTATAATAGATTGGTGCATGGTTTACAACATGTAACCCGATTACCTTACTTAATTAAAATGTAATTAATGGTTACTATTAATGGTTTAATTACCCTGACAACCCATAAACGCGGCTAATTGAGAGCTGGTTGATGTTGCTGACGCACCCACGATACTGGCGAAATTCCTAGTTTGCCATTGTTAAAAAAATAACTAATTGCGGCTAGATATTATGCCAGGGCTTCCAATCTTTTCCACTTCAAAAATATTACATAAAAAAAAAAAACTGTAGGTTTTGCGGTGGGATCTCGGACTACGCGGAGTAATAGCGGTTTCATGTACTCTCCGCCTAGTGCACAAGTTTACCATAAGAGCTATAAATCTAGTTTAGGTCGGCACTCGCATCTGTCGCAATTTAGGGCTGGGTCGGGGCTATAGACTTTAAAAGTGCGTAAGAGGCAAGTTTTTCGGTAAATATCCGGGAAACTTTTACGACAGAGAAGATGGAGTACCTAGCTGTTTCGCTTACTAGCTGAATTTTTCAGGCATTTGATAGGCTAAAGCTGTTTAAAAATTATAAAATACAGTACCTATATGCACGAACTTGCACAAGTTTTTCATGCCGTGAAAGCATTTGAAACTCGGCAACGGGGTATCTGTTAATCCGCTGCAAGAGTCAAGGCTGCTAACACTACCCGCGGTCGATAAAAGTATGCACTTGACGAAATCTATCCGTGCACCTAGCTTGTGACATGTCATTTGTGCCCATACATACATAAACTCACGCCTTTTTCCCATGGGGGTAGGAAAAACTACAGAACGCCACCTGCTACGATCCTTACATACTTCTTTTGCTTCACTCACGTTCATACATCATACACGCAAGCCGGTTATGAGTAGGTACTGCGCGCCTTTTTTTTTTTTCCTAGCTTGAAAATCCTCATTGGATGTCTTTCGCCTTGGGGAGGGCGGAGGGGTCTGTCAGACTCGTACTGACTAAAAACCACCCGGTGTTCCATCTCACACCTACGCTGGGGGTCGCGGGAACAACGATACTTCTCCAGCCCCCGGCCTAACATTTCATAAGTGCCCAATGTATGTGTAATCTATATTTTTTTATTATTACTATATCACCTGACCGTAAGCGATGAAGTGGTCGACGATGTAGCACGCTTGCTCATCTTGTACTCCGTTCAATCGGGACCTATATTCTATTTTGCTTAAGTTTTAATTTATTCTCATGTACCAACCCTACACAACGTGCCGACAAGTTGAAAGGATTGTAGTTAAGTACTGTAACGTTGTTTGAGTTTCAGGTTAACTATTAATTTGATAATGATTTAGCGTTTCAAAGGTCTGTGTGGCCAGAACTCGGTGTTCTGATTAGATAAACCATTGAGAAATTAAGTGAGGTATTGGTTTCAGATCTGATGGACATATAAGATGAAGTTTAAAACCAAGTCTGAACTACAGCTAAAGGCCGAGTAATCTACAAATAAATAAAAACTGATCATTGACATAAATATTTCGTACCACCTCACACATAATATGATAGAGGGTTTAGTATAAATTCATAGGACCATAACCGGTAGCAGTCGAACGGTTTTCCCCAAAAACTTTAAGGGAAAGGTAAAACTAGAATTTTATCTTATCATCATTTCCCTTGCTTATCTTTGGTACATATTTAGGAGTTGGCTTTCGTTTCCTAATTTCTAATTTTCATAAATTTCCTTTTATACTAAGCTAAACTGTGTCAGACTAAAACGTTGCAGTTGTTTTTCATAAAGTTCCAAAATATGAAAACCGAGTGAGTGCGGAGTGAGTAAAGTGGCAACTTATCGGACTTCCCTCAGTTCCCTCCAAGGATACAATTATACGTAAAACACGCGAACTTCACCCAAATGAAGGAAACGCTTGTAATAAATCCAAGATTTATCGTTTCGGGAGCAAAAATTACAAAGAGTCCGACCTCTTGACGTTTCAACTGTTTGAGAATTTCTTTATGAGTTTTTGTGTGTTATGAAATCTCGAAATGTTTGTCGTCAACAACAAAGAAACGTATAAAATGTGAAAACAACAGTTAAATTAAATACAATTAGAAAAGAAGAAAATTTATACTGTAAATTTCTTTTCCGCGACATATGTTTAAAAATGTCGTTTAAAATAATGAGTACAAATATTACGGTAACAATGCTGTGAGTAAATTCCATTACAAGCGGGAACAGAGTGCATTCAAGTCCGGAACGAGGCGGTTGAATCGGGTCGCAACTGCTTCGAATTGGATTAAACCAGACTTCGTCACAAAAACGTACGCTATAGCACGGCGTGGCGAAGTACTTAGTTACACTAAAGAGTAGTGCGAAGAGGAGGGAAGGGGTACAGTTTTGACTCGCTAATGACGTCAGGATAGTCAGGGTTCAGACAGAATGGATGGATTCATTGCTTTGGCAAGTAATTACAGTTCCGCTAAACTGCTAAAAGGGATATTTATAAAATGTTGCTCTAAGCGTTAGTGAGGTTTTTAATTAAATTAGTGTAAATACTTCGTTTTGCAGATGTAACCGTATAGTCTGGTAACATCTGCAAAACAAAGCTTATAGATAAAGACCATCTTAAAAATACTAACGATTTTTGCCATGGCATGTGGCAGAAACACAGAACGCCACCTGATACGATCCTTGCATTCCTTTAGCTTTGTGAAGTCATACATCTGATCATACACGGTCTTAAACGTGTCAATTAACTAAACCTTTTATTGATTCCCATTTCAAAATAGCCCGTAGTTTAAATTCTAAACCAAGAAAATCCGCAGTTGAAATAACTTCAGCAACTTAACTACGGACCAAAGTTTAGCAAGAATAATCAACATCAACAGCGTCGAACTCAATTATAATGCCATCAGCTTTACCACCCCGATTTGCTATTTGAAATAATATTAAAGTTTTCCTAATCTACTAGTTATTCCACTGGAAGAACCACATCGGTTGACTATAATAACAATTAAGAGGGTATCATTATGTATTTTTTATCGAATAATTGACAGCTGTCACTGTCATTCACAATCGTAATTGCCAGTTTTCCCGCCTTTGTCAGAGGTTTGATGGCTTATCGAAGAGCGTTAATTATGGTTTTTAGTATTTAATTCACTGGATGGATTGTATGAAGACTGATTTGAAAGAAAAGGGAGTCAATGATAGCGTGATTATAAAGGGGAGATTGAAAAATAAAGCGACGGCCCGAACAACCATGGGCAGGAAGATGTTGAGTATTTAATATACAAAACAAAAGCATCAAAGTTCAAAGCGTAAACTCTCATCAGAAAATTTCTTGTCGGAATTGCGCAGGTGTATGGAAATGAAGGCTACCCGCAAACAAAGCTTTTGCTGTAAACTATAGAAGTATAGACGCTTACAATGAGTCTATTTACATGCACGAGTCAGGAATCGAACCGCGACGTCTCCGCCACCTGGCCTCAACTTTTGTCGGCAATTGAAATCCTATTGTTTCGGTGGTCTGTTGTTAACGTTTTTCAGGTAGGGTAGGGATCGTTTTGTACTGCCAATAAGACCAGAATGTGTGAAATGGAAATATGGCAGTATTGTAATACCGGCTTTTGTTTTCATCTGGCTGTTTTGGGGTTATTTGAATTGTTGATCGTTTTATTTTCGTGTAAGGGGATGGTTATGATGTGAGAAGATTACGTGTATTATTATTTGACTGAAAGGTCACTGAATTACCTGCCACAATTAAGTGACTAAAACGAAGTGACTTAAATTAAAAAGAGGATGCTTAGAAGGTTTGGGCATGCTGAGAGGATGAATGAAAGGCGACTTACAAAAGATCTTTACATATTGGCAGGCATGAGTGGAAACGCCGGGAGGGGACGTCCTAGAAGGACATTCACGTTTCTTAATGGCGATGTTCTTCAGAAAGGCCAGGTGCGCAGTACTCATAACCGATGTGCGTGTACTCATAAACGCATGGTTCACGTTCAAAAAGTGAAATCGGGTCCCGCTTTTACCCTTTGGGTACGGAACCCTAAAAAGAAGGAGTATTAATTAAGGATCGTATCAAGTGGCGTTCTTTAGTTTCTTCAACCCCATAGGAAAAAGGCGTGAATTTACTTGTATGGGTGTTTTTTATATGGATGATGAAACATCGTTGTTAAACAGTTTATGAAAAGCTTTCACTTCTAAAGTTCTAACTAACCCATGGCTCAAACAATCTTTTGAGTCAAGCGAGACTAAAATCATAATGTTGGTTTTATTATGATTTTAGTCTCGATTGACCCAAAAGTTAAAACCAACCCTAACTATGAAGCCACCTTTACGAAGGCACAGGTTCACAGTTCACTGGCCTATGTCACCACGTCCCACAATGGACCGAAAAATGGCTCTCGAAGACATATGAACTTAAATTAAAAAATTGCGGTATTTTTGCTTGATGAATGACCAATATCACGCTTGAATATAGCCTTCACCAGATCTTCACCAAATTTAAATGGGGCTAATTCGGGACCACACTCTTTCAGACTAAAACGAATCAACAAGATCGGTTAACGATTGGCACCTATAAAAAAAAAAACGCGCTGGATTTCGTTATATGAAGTATGTTAAAATGTATGTTATTCATAAATTAGAAGCTATTTCAAACAAAAATGTCGTCGAGGGCCGTTTTTCGATCCACTATGCGTCGTCAAGACTTGCATTGTGCGAGCTGTTGGGTGCCATAAACAATACCTTGGCAAAGGAGCACGTATTAGCTACGCGTGTATTTGTTGCACGTGTAAACTGTGGCGTGAGTCTATTCTGTAGTCTGTCTCAGTTTGTTTCCTAAAGACATTGATATTTATGTATGAGCCTACGTTTATGTATATTGTACCACAAAAAAGGCTGTTATTTCCGACTGCTCGTAAGGAGTACTTAAACGAAGAATTTAATGTTTATAGTTAGTTTTACGACATGGTCATAAGATCCTTTTAGAACTACCCCAACAATTCAAATTATGTCCTGCAACTCGACTCCACTTTAGAAACATCAAGTGTACAGGTGTTTTTCTTTAAAATGAATCAAGGTTTTCCGTTGTCATGGCGAATTAGTAGAGTAGCGTTATTTAACATAGTCTTGGAATATGGATCTATGCCACGTTTTAAGGAGGTTTTTAGTCAAAGAAAACTTCAAACACAATAAAACTAACCGTAATTATAAAACCACCTTTACCGTGGTATAAAAATGTATTGTGTATCATACTCGGCACAGGACTGGCCCATGTCACCGTCGTCGAGACTAGCTTTGTTCGAGCTGTTCCACCTAAAAGGTGCCATAAGCAGAACCCTGACAAAGGGTACATATTAGCTACGCGTGGAGTGAGCCTGTTCTGTAGTTTTCTGCAGTTTATTTCGTCAAGGTATTGATATGTATGTATGAGGCTGTTTTGCAGCACAAAAGATAGATAAAGAAAGAAAAAAAAATTGACAAACTAACATTAATAAAGAAATCCGTACGAGACAAAAAGGCCAGCGGCTTCGCCCGCGTGAAAAGTGTTTTGTTATCCCAAGGGAATTAAAAAAATATACTGGGATGGAAAGTAGCCTATGTGCTATTCCAGACTATAATCTATGTCTGTACAAAATTTCATCCAGATCCGTTCAGCCGTTCTAGCGTGATTGAGTAACAAACATACATCTATCCAAATTTACACATTTATAATATTATAGTAATAAGATTCGTGTATAGTAAGCGATAATGTGATCGACGATGAAGCACGCTTGCCTAGAAATAACCAATTCACTCTTTATTCAAAGATCCCTAGGTTGTAGCTATCAGGAAACACAGACTCGGGCAGGGAATTCCACTCCTTAGAGACCAAAGATGGACTTTTTAAAGGCAAACTTTCAAAAGAAATAAAATTATGACGTTTATAATTTGAATTTCTTTCCTATTCAAAAGCTCGCAATATTTCTGCTACGTCAGTCCAACAGTGCAAGCGTAGTTAACAATAGATTTTCTCAGCTTTTCCTGACAGTTTCCAGCGACGGCTTCAAGCCTGACTGGTCGGTTGGTTATAACGAAAAACTGCACTTAACTATGTCAGTCGACGCCTGCCTGACGTCAAAGGAAAATGTCTACATTTTAAAATAATTTTTAATAAAATTGCTGTTGGGTTTTCCGTTTAAAAGGATAATAATACAATTTGTTAAGGATTTGCAGAATGGGAGTAATCCTGTTCACTGTTTTATTTTGTGAAAATAAGCAATAAATCTTATCTTCTAATTTTCAATGAACTAGAAAATGACACAGATCTAACTCTGGCTGAAGACTGGAATAGTAGAATAATGAACGAATATGGACAGACACACACGCCCAAATTTATGCAATAACATGAACGTGACAGGATTAAATCGAAGAAAAAAACGTTTTACGCCGATCCCAAGTAACATGAGGCAAGGGCAGGAAGATGATAAGCATGAACTTGAATCTAAGCACCGAGTCCCCAACACAGCTTCTAAACATTATTTTAAGCTAAACCTTCGCGACCTTTAAAATTAAATAAACTCTTTCTACATCTTTCTAAACCACACCCAATTTCTACCCTTCCTTATCACAGATAACTTTAGGTATGCTTATACGTAAAGTATTGTTAGCAAGTCCTTCGAGACAGCATTTCATTAGTAGTACCGTCAGGTGAAGCGAAGATTAGAGGATCAAAGCATTTGTACCTAGGTTGAGAAGCGGGGAAAAATGGAAATGGTGGGGTATAAGGAATGAAGATGGTAAGGGCGCGCGACGGCTTGTCTTTAACAGATATCGTATAGATAAGAATTTCTGGTACTTCACATTGTCTTCCTTCAGAATTGAAAAGAAGTAGTGCAGAATTAATATTGTGACCGATGGAAGGGATGGAGGAAAGCTTTTGCCCAGAAGTGGAATAGTTTGAACTAGAACGTACGCCGTCCGGAACCCCAGGGACTCGAGACACGTCTTACCTAACATAGAGAAAAAAAAACGAAATGGTCGGCAGCAAAAGTTGCAAATGAAGAAAAACTCAGCAGTATCATCACACACACAAGTTTGAATACGAAAACACAAATTGAATTCGTACACCTTCATCTCACATCTTTCCGGACGAGCACTGACAGATCAAACATCCTAGCACGTCAGTATGCCAACACAGGAATGTTGGCATACTGACGTCCCAACCGCTCGCACGTATGTTTCCTCTCGAGACCTTAATATAGGCAAGGTGATAACGCGACGCCGTTTGACGTTGGAAGTGCGGGAGCGCTCCTGAGAAGTTTTTTAACGTGGCACGTCTCTTCAGGTGATACGAGTACGTCTCGATTTTTAAGTACGCGACTTGTGTTTGTAATGTTGGCAGTACTTATGTTTCTTAAAGAACTATGTTATGAAGTTGGTATTACCTTTTTGAACGGGTTAAGGTTATTTCGGGTAGTTGAGACAGACTGGTTTAGGAAGGTGGTGAGCATGGTGTTGTGGTACACTTTGAGAGGCCTATGTCCAGCAGTGGCCTGCTATAGGCTGTGTTCAATGCGATAGCCTATCACGAACTACAAATTTTGTAGTTTCTTGTCTTTAGTTGATTGAGTACGCTAAATAAACAAAAATTTTGATCGCTCAAAGAAGCAGTTCAGTAATTGGTTTCATGACTTTTTACTGGGTACACATTCCTGTAACTACCCGACGAGCTTTCAACAAAACCCGAAGTGCTCTTTTCAGACAGAAAACCGTTCAGAGGAAATTTAATTAAACTATTTCCTGCTAAACTACTCCTAATAAAAACTTTAAATTTTCCATGTGACATATTTCGACAAAATCTTCGAACAAGATAAAATTACAAACTTAAAGAAACCCCGATATTAATTTTTATTTCATGGTTTTTAAACTACATATAATACCTAGTAGCAGACACGCTTCAATCGACAATCTATCGAAACACGATATCTTGCGAAAAAATCCAGATTCAAAGAGTAAAATGCGAATAACTTTTTGAACGGCTAAACCGATTTTATTCAAACATAGCTAAAAACACTCTCGACAAACTCAGCTTTCAAACAAAAAAACTAAATCAAAATCGGTTCATCCGTTTAGGCGCTATGATACCACAGACAGATACACAGCAACACACGTCAAACTTATAACACCCCTCTGTTTCCGTCGGGGGTTAAAAATACGGACGCAAACCAATCTTATCCAGTTACTGGGTTGTGGAGGTCAGGATATGCAGCCATGATCATCATTCATAGCCCGACTTGCTCACTGCTGAGCTTACCTCTCTATTCTTGTGCCCAACGTTCCTGTGTCAATCTCATCCAGGATCTACTAGCGATGGCAACAATGTCGCCTACCCATCTCGTCACTGGAACCTCCATGAAAATACTGATACTACCAGCATCCATTACGCTGGAAGTCGCCCCAACATGGGAAAGTCTAGTCTAATTGATATATTTCGCAAACTACCCACCATTTCGCGTTCAACAGTGCCAATAGAATAATATCAATATTTAAGACGCTGTTAAACAAAGGGGTGCGAGATAAAGTTTCTCGTCCATTGTCTTGTCAGATATTGTTTCGATCATGAGAGAGAAGGTACAATTTGTCGATAAAGTATCATATTTGTCGCGGGCGGTTAGTCTCGTACAATACGGGTTTGCTTTTGAGATAGTACGGACTATTATATTAATAACTAGCGACCCGCCCCGGCTTCGTCCGTGACTAATTATACACAAACACCTTCCTCGTTTCTCACTTATTTTGTTGGTGTAAACCGCATGAAAATCCGTTCAGTCGTTTTTGAGTTACTTGCGTGCAGACGCTCGGGTCACTTCATTTTATAAAATGTTGATATCAGCCTGTTACTGCCCCACTGCAGGGAAAAAGTCTTTACTCATACAGAATTGGGACTATTGTTTTGTAATAGGCTTGTTTTCTAATAATATTCATTGTAGGCGGTCAAAACTTTATTCATATTTAACTTCTTGGAAATTCGCCTACTGTTTTATAAAAGGTCTCCCGTGGGTCGCCTGTCTAAACTAAGCGTGAATTAAGCAAATGGCGATCCTTATTAAAATTTATTTAGTTTTTAAATGCTTTTATTTAGTTTCACTTGTCCGTATATATGTAATGTGGTTAGGGACACGGTACCGAATAGAAAGTATCGATACTGTAATCATAAGTATCGAAAATAAAACGTAATCATAAGTATCGAAAATAAAACGTACTCATAAGAGTATCGATACTTCAAATTATCGAGTACATTTCTTAGGGCCCCTAATGCGCATAGAACATAGGTCAATATCAGTCAGTAAATAAAGTCAGTTTAACTTCAGTAGAGCAGGACATGAAAAAACAAATGCTATTGGCACACAAATTTAATACAATAATAGAAAAAGAATACTGTAAATTCAAAAATTAAAAAGAAATAGAAACAAAATTAGAAACAGAATTATGTAAACTAGTCCGCAAATACCCAGATAATTACAACACACGGGAAGACATGCAAACAAATTATTCGTTGCGCCACAGAAACAGACTAGATCTACCCTCCTCTCGCCTTAAATTGCACTCTTCTAGTCCGTACGCAATGTCGATAAAAATATATAATAAATTACCGGAAAATATAAAACAAGTAAATAAAAACAATATATTTATAAATAAATTAAAACAATTCTTAATTAATAAAAGCTATTACACAATTGAAGAATATTTGACGGATAAATTCAATAAAAAATAAAGATCACTCATTTGACTCAAAATATAATAAAGACATATAATTAAATAAACTATGCATTTCAAATATACTAATTTTAAATCAATTAAGGTGAATTAATTAATAAATATATAATAATAGTACATGACATGGCATGACATAAAAATATGAAAATATAGATATATTAGTAGGTACATTAAACCAAATAAAAACAAATTTTAAAAACATTTGACGGATAAATTCAATTCAATTAAAAATAAAGATAACTCGTTATGTAAAACGACATTAATAAATAGACATAATAAGCATTAATAATAATTTTATTTAATAATTTTATTTAATATAAATTATGCATTTAAAATATACTAATTTTAATTCAATTTAGGTGAATAAATTAATAATTAGGTAATAATAGACGATAATAGTACATAACATGACATAAAAATAGAAAAACATAGACATATTAGTAGGTACATTATACCAAATAAAAACATAGGAAATACAAATGAAATGTTATTATGCAAAAATATTAAGCGCTATTCCTCTCTCCTAGACACTGACTGTATCTAGAATGTTGCTGTGCCCGACAGGGTCCATAATTGTTTCTGTAACCTATATTTAACACCTGTATGTACATTATGGATGCAATAAATTGAATTTGAATTTGAGATTATTTAGTAAAAATAAAAATTAAAGGCATATAAATTAAAGTTCCCAGAAGGTTCAGAACGAGTGAACTAGATGGCGTTGCCATAACCATAAACATAAGCCGTAGGGTCGCAAGTTTTAATAGAGTAATTTCTAAGATTACCTATTTAAAACTTAATTTCTTATTCGAAACGATACCTACCAAAAAGTACTCATTGAGTAAAAGTATCGAATGCAAAGAATCGAGTACAAAAGTAACGGTATTGAATGGAAATGTACTCGATACCACAAAGTATCGATACTTATGTTAAATTTGACATTCTTCCCGGTATTTTAATGAGCAGAAATTTTGCACAAACGCTTGTTTCTCGTGAACATGCATTTTGTTTATATAAAAGCTTGTTTTGTTGTCATTAATAAAATTGTACAATGATAAACCTATTGTCAGCAATCTAAAGTTCCTTACGTCTCTCTTCCATAAATTCCAGTCAGTTTATCACCTTGTCATTTCTCACATCCACCTTTATACTCCAATCTATCTTCACATCACAGCACAGGCAGTCCGCCTTAAAATTAACACCAACCATCTAATTGAAAGCAACTAAACCTTCCGACGCTAATCTATAACCACTGCTTACCCGCAAACTATTAACAAGCGTGCCACACTCATCATTCCCTTCGGCGGAGCGTGAGAAATATCGGCGGCGGCAGATTAGAGGCGTCGCCCCGTTATTAGTGTCTGGTAATATTTATGAGGGAGACTTTGCTGTCATAGTTGGTGAGGAGTAAGCTCTAGAAGGCTAAGTCTACCTAAAAATGTTCGAGAAAATGACTAAAATTGCGACTAGCAATCGCTTCATTATCCTATGCTACAATCTGGGGGGGGGGCCTTTAAGTCAAGAGTGAAAAGGTTATGTACTTCTAAGCCTATCGACCACAACTTCGCTTACCGTCAGGTCAAGTGAAATCAATATCTCAATCATCAAAAAATTATTCATTAAATCTTAATATATATATCGGAAATAGGAGGGCTATCTTCAATAATACCCTCGGTCTGTGGGCATATCGTGGGTATGCGATGCACAAAGCAGGTAACTTAAGCCGTTTTAGAGATAGTTCTTGTTCCAATTTTATCAAAGCAGCGGATTCGGCCACCAATCGTTTCGCTTTTTCCCAACTTAAACACACTTGTTCAAGTTCACACACGCCACTTTAGGCTACTTCTCAACTCCTTTTTCTCACAACTCTTTTCAACTCCAAAACAGCGCGTCCGCGCGTATCTTTTCTAACTTCACGACCCAATATGGCGGGAGAAACCCACTCTAGAAAGTCCGTATAGACTTTCCTCGCTTTTCATTGGTTCAAGAACACATCCGGCAAAGTAGGCACTGCTTGTATTATCCAATCCAAATCGAGTATTTTGACTTAAGAAAAATAAAGTGTTGTCAATCAAATAAAATCGAACTGAGAATTGATCAGAAGCTAAATGTTGCCAATTAAACAAACCTGAAGTAATAAGTTTACAAGCGAATCATTTACCTTCCTCCGATACGGCCATCTTGACATTCAAACGGTCCCACGTTTGATGTAAAGCGACGAGCAACATCGTTACTCAATTGCAAGAAAAAAAAAACAAAAACCAAGAGATAAAAAAATAAGTAATAGGTTAAGTTCGGCCGCTCCTGACCAAAAAAAATAAAAAAATAACGTGGTCGTGACATCTTCCACGTGAAACCTTCAATCAACACCTTATATTACCAGCCTACAACAAAACTCAAGTACATCTTTACTCATGAAAACTGAATTCTCTTAGCTTTCACACTGTTCATTTGTTTTCTCCATGTAAATCTAGGTCTCCACACCATACACCGTACACAACCATCATCGTACTATCGAACCAGCCACCTCACCATTTAGACAACAATATTAACACATTCTAAATGGTTACCGAAGCACCAGAGGTACCAGGTTCCCAACAAACGCCAAGTCGGTCTCGAAGCACTAAGTGTGCCAGAAACCACCCAAACGCCCAACACAACATACCATGTCACATACACCAAACAACAGGTCACCGAGGCCCCAGAGGGACCAGGCTCCCCCAGACATACAACAGGTCACCGAAGCCCCAGAGGGACTAGGCTCCCCCCAGACAACAGGTCACCGAAGAGGGACCAGGCTCCCCCAGACAACCGGTCCTCTCGAGGCAACAAGACTGCCAGATACCCATGCCACATACACAAAACAACAGGTCACCAAAGCCCCAGAGGGACCAGGCTTCCCCAGACAACCGGTCCTCTCGAAGCAACAATACTGCCAGATACCCATGCCACATACACTAAACAACAGGTCACCGAAGCCCCAGAGGGACCAGGCTTCCCCAGACAGATAACAGGACTCCAAAGCCCCAGAGGGACCAGGTTCCCCCCTGACAAATCCAGCAATGTTTCTTGGTCCCACAGCAATCGCTGTAGCTCCTGATGGTCAACCCAGTGACCACCCTGCAACCATAGTCATCCTGACCAGGCCTCGTAACCCACCACGGTTACAGCAGTCATCTTACTGACCACTCACCTCGTAACCCACCTCGGTTACAGCAGTCATCTTTGACCACTCACCTCGTAACCCACCTCGGTTACAGCAGTCATCTTACTGACCACTCACTCACCTCGTAACCCACCTTGGTTACAGCAGTCATCTCTGACCACTCACCTCGTAACCCACCTCGGTTACAGCAGTCACCGCAGCGACTACTCATCACCGTACAGTCAGTCCTTTGACCATACACACGACCTCACCATTGCTAGATTGATTTGAATCAGTCTTCAACACAGTACATTCAGTTACTTCAATGGGTACTTGATCTTTCAGCTTTCCTCTAACTCATCATGAACCAAAGCTTTTAATTCAACACATAGCTGCCACCATTCAGAACTCCAATAACCATAAACAGCACATTTAAATCAAAATCAAATTTGTTATTTCAATCTTCATTCTCAGTACTGAATACAAAGGCAACCTCATATTCAGGATTTCTAACCCTGCCAAAAGCATATTCAAGAACTTCATTTTATGTTCATGATTTCATACCAAACCCTCAGAGCGATTGGTATAATAACTAGCAACATCAAACATTACCAATTTTGCAAACTAAATATGAAAATGAA
Organism: Anorthoa munda; assembly: GCA_945859665.1. Taxonomy (NCBI): domain Eukaryota; kingdom Metazoa; phylum Arthropoda; class Insecta; order Lepidoptera; family Noctuidae; genus Anorthoa; species Anorthoa munda. The sequence continues at coordinate 28,278,673 of OX243911.1, read as the reverse complement.
ATCATGCACCGCATGTCACCGAGTTTACATCTGCATTAACATTATCTTATCCAACTTGCTCAGATAGCAAATAAAACAAAATTATGTTAGGTATGTTCACAATGACCAGCACAGAACATTCAACAAGTAAGAACACCACAACCATTACTGACAGTATACTTTAATTCATTATTCCACATTTATTATTCAAGGAAGGTACTAGCCTACATGACACCACACAATCACACAATTCACAAATTCACACCTTTCTTTAAAGAGATGTTACAATTATTAAAACTTCTGAATAATGTTCAAGATTACCGAGGCCAAGCATCGTTGAACAACACAGAACAAGGAAACCATTCCTAGTTTTCTCCAAAAAACAAAAACTCATGAACCAAGTGAATCAAATAGAAACCAAGTGTCCCATTCATGGTCCACTATCAACAATAACTTAGCAAATACATTTGCTACACAGAATACACTTTCAACTTAAATGCCGAATCAACTCTTGACTCCGTCATCTCTCTGACCCATGAAACTGAAAAACTGTTCTATGTAAATTAAAATGTTGCCAATTGAACATCTATCTCATCTTCAGCCACAACTTCAAACAGTAATTGGCCCTCGGGCATCCCATAATACCTGAATACGACTTCTAGACGCCATCTTAATGTCTAGTTGCAATTTTCATTTGCCATAGTCAATTTAAATCGTTTTAATTTGTAGGTATCGTTAGAATGACATGTTATCAGTTGGTTAGTTCCCTACATAGTGATTTATAACAACTACAGACATTAACTTTACCTTTATTCAACCGTTGGTAGCAACAAAACTAAATGCCAACTGTCTAAGCTATAGTAACGTTAATCCTCATGATATTTCCAGGTTGTAAGATCGCAAAACGAGTCAACCAGCAAACTATTTCACTAAACTTTAACACCGGTTTGAAAATAATCTTGATCACATAACTCTTAACTGAAAGTTATCGCAACTCTTTGGAATGAAGCAAAAGTTAAAAGTTTAATCCTCACAGTGACTCACACCTTGTAACGATTTATTAATAATCTAGTCTTTATCTAGTAACTTATAAGTTAAAAATCATATCACAGTTAAAAGTTATTTGTTTTTGTTTTGTCTTGTCCGACTTTTTTCGAACTTTTTCGAATGTTGACACTTACATATGTCACTAATAGAGATGAGTAAGGGATGGCGATCTGTTATCGATTAATCGACGAATCGATTTTAAGGACAAAAAATAAATAAACAATTTTTCAATCGATATCCAGTGCTGAAACGATCCAGCGAATCGATATTTCGCCCTAGAATATCGAGATTCGATTGTTCTGTTTTAATATGAAACAAAATATTAGGTATTTAAAAATAGTCGAATGTATTACACAAAGATATGTGAATTCAACGTTAACAAAATAAATTTCTTTCCCTTTTACCTGATACTTTAATTTAGTTGTAAAAACAATCCCAATCAGCCAAAGATGTGAAAAGATACACTATTATTACGATTTTTCTTTTTACTTTCCATAACTGGATTCACACTTGCATTAAAAATACCAACGCGAATAGAATATACATTATTTTCAAAGAAAAGCATATTCACAAATTTCCTTGAAGATCAAATCAACAACAAACTCAGTGGTAATAATATTTACGGGCAATCTGAAGTGACACCTATTAATAAAGAATGCATGGCTAAAATGCCTAGTATCTTTACTTCTCGATTATCAGTAGTGAGTAAACTAGGTTAGGTTAGGTTAAAACGGGCTGGTTTCCGCAACTCCACGACTAAGCGCGTATTTTGCGTTTTAGTGAGTAAACTAACAACCTATTCATAAATGTGTGTACTCTTGTGACAGCACTAGTGGTCACAAAACCATATATTGTTCTAACATCATGCAACATAAAATAATGTAATGAAATCTAATTTCTTTCCATTTTGTTCTCACATTCCAATGCTCCAAGTACATTAGAAAGATGAAATTGCGAAAGTCGTTTCATTGTTTATTTTGTTGGTAAATAAAAACGATTAAATACTTGAAACAAAATATTTCAAAGCTTGAGCCCGTCAAAGATTTAAAAGATGGCGTGACATGCATGGACTTCTCATTCTGTCTATGCAAAAATTATTTGTTTGTTTTTAAATTGATCACGAAAAAACAACATGCTCGTATTCAATAAGCTCCCCCAAGCAGTAAATCACGGCATAATGGGGTCCCGAATCCAATTTCGATGATTATTGAAAGAAACATACAGTATCAATACCATTACATAGATGGCGCTGTTTGATTTTTGTACTCTTTTCATGTAACTTACATTAAACATTTCCATTAAACAAAATAATGCAATAGTTATAAATTGCAACTAATGCAACAATTAATTATAAAACTTAGGTACTTCCAAATCCAATACATACTTCGGCTGCCACAAATGTATGCCAATGCACAGATAATTGAATGCAGATCAAAGTAACATACCTTTAAGCCTGTACTCCCGGAAAGGTCAGGCAGCAGTGCCAACCATGCACATGTCCAGACTCCTAGGTGCTATCAGAAAATATTAAATTGATTGATCACCGCAGCGGCATGTATAAAACCACTAAATTTCCTCTTTCATAGCGCTGTAGACTGCAGGTTGTATGTTGCCTCTTAAAATGGAACCTGAGCTCCACACTTATCTTGTAGCACTACACGCAGCCGGTCACGACAGGTCTTGTAGTATCTACAGCCATGTTGAAGGGCTCAGACGTCCGTGCTATTTGTTGCATATTGTGTGAATGGCTGAAAAATTCATGTCTATGAGCAAGATTTCCACAAGCATAAAGTTTTATTGAATCAAGTTGTAGCTTAGGATGTTTGCTCTCTTGCACTGTATTTGCACAAGTGGTCTTAATCTCTTGCGGATTCCGCTGGCAGTATGAATCTGGCTGAGTTTCATTTAGCATCATAACGAAAATAACAATTTATTTTAAATTTTAGCCACTATAAACCAAGAAAAACAATATTGTGGCTAAACTTCATAAGGCATTAGATTGGTACTTATTATTGTCGGAATACTTAAGTTTATACTTCCCTGAACATCACCACCACAGTTGCGTTTCCCAAGTATCTAGTCAGGATCGGGCGTCGATGTCATCATTAACTTAATCATTATCTGCAACCCGACTTCGCATATTGTCTAGGATAGGCCATACTATACGGTTGAACTCGGGCAACATGATATTCCTGTCTCTAGTAGCCGGCAAGTTGCAAAACATCTCCATTAGGTAGGTACTTCCATGCTAAATTTCGCGCACCAAAGAGAGCGCGCCAGCCATTAGGTACTCGTCTCATTTGGTCCATCATCGCCTTGTGCTTGCATTGTTTTCACTTCCGATATCGGAAATAGGAGGGCTATCTTCAATAATACCCTCGGTCTGTGGGCATATCGTGGGTATGCGATGCACAAAGCAGGTAACTTAAGCCGTTTTAGAGATAGTTCTTGTTCCAATTTTATCAAAGCAGCGGATTCGGCCACCAATCGTTTCGCTTTTTCCCAACTTAAACACACTTGTTCAAGTTCACACACGCCACTTTAGGCTACTTCTCAACTCCTTTTTCTCACAACTCTTTTCAACTCCAAAACAGCGCGTCCGCGCGTATCTTTTCTAACTTCACGACCCAATATGGCGGGAGAAACCCACTCTAGAAAGTCCGTATAGACTTTCCTCGCTTTTCATTGGTTCAAGAACACATCCGGCAAAGTAGGCACTGCTTGTATTATCCAATCCAAATCGAGTATTTTGACTTAAGAAAAATAAAGTGTTGTCAATCAAATAAAATCGAACTGAGAATTGATCAGAAGCTAAATGTTGCCAATTAAACAAACCTGAAGTAATAAGTTTACAAGCGAATCATTTACCTTCCTCCGATATATATATTTCTTGTGTGCGTGTGTATGTGACTGAACTCCTCCTAAACGACTGGACCGATTTTGATGAAATTTTTTGTGTGTGTTCGTGAAGATTCGAGAATGGTATAGATTTACAAAAAAAAATAAAAAAAAAAATTAGGGTAGGGTAGGGTAGGGTAGGTAGGGTAGGGTAGGTAGGGTAGGGTAGGTAGGGTAGGGTAGGTAGGGTAGGGTAGGGTAGGTAGGGTAGGGTAGGTAGGGTAGGGTAGGTAGGGTAGGGTAGGGTAGGTAGGGTAGGGTAGGGTAGGTAGGGTAGGGTAGGTAGGGTAGGGTAGGTAGGGTAGGGTAGGTAGGGTAGGGTAGGTAGGGTAGGGTAGGTAGGGTAGGGTAGGTAGGGTAGGGTAGGTAGGGTAGGGTAGGGTAGGTAGGGTAGGGTAGGTAGGGTAGGTAGGGTAGGGTAGGTAGGTTAAGTAGGGTAGGTAGGGTAAGTAGGGTAGGTAGGGTAGGGTAGGGTAGGTAGGGTAGATGCATATTAGGTGTTTTTATGGCAAAACAAAGTTTGCCGGGTCAGCTAGTACTATATATTTTTAAACAAGCTTTTTTCGTATTCTTCTCAGCAAACACTTTGTTTTGATATCCATATCATGGCAGTTCACAAAAAATAAGTAGTCCGCCATCTTGGGCCGTCCGCCATATTGGATTTAGAATGACGTCACTTAGCTAACCATGTACACGTGTATGCAAAATTTCATCTTAATCGGTGGAGGAAAACTGCTTTTAAATTCAGATGCATCATTTGACCCGAAAACACAAGTTAAATAAAAGCTTGTATGAATACTCGCTTATTTGATAGCATAATTATCACATCCCACTATTGGACAAAGGCCTCCGTCCATCTTTCGCGAGCCCACTCTTCCTCTTGGGGCGAGCCTATAAAGTAACAAATCATATTGGCAATAAGCGCCACCTTCCTTATTGGTTCACTGTGGTCCTTCTGTACACATTTATGTTATAAGGAATATTATAATAATTTACAAGGATAAATAAAAACAACAGAATTAATTGGGTAATTGGTTTTAGAAGATTTGAGAGGTTTACAGTGTTTATGGCTTAGGAAAGATAGCACTAATATTGGGTAAAATATACATTATTTAAAGTACCCAATTACTTTCATTAAGGGCTAATTTAGTGCGTATTTTCCATTTACACGCCACTGATTTGAGAATTTGATATTTTTTTGCCTTTATCATCATCATCATCAGCCTTTTAATTTTACCACTGCTGGGACTCAGGCCTCTTCTCTGTGGGAGGGAATAGGCCGTAATCCACCACGCGGGCCCAGCGCGGGTTGGTGGATGTCACATGTCGTCTGCCTTGTATCAAAGCATTTATTTCAATTAAACCATTAACAGGTACTTTTTGAATCATCAAGGTTTCAGATAAAAATATGAAGCTAGTTGCACGTGCATGTGTAAATGTTATAAAAGAGTGTCCAAGTACATTTAATTTTCTTGAACTGGGAATAAACTAAATACCAAATACCGTAAAATAACAAACAAACTACCTTTTTGGTTCGACAAGTTTCCCAGCTCGGAAATAGCAACAACCAAGATTATTTATGTACACAATCTAAACGAAAGACGAAGGTTAACAATATTCCAGCCGGCTAGACCTTACAAATGATTTAGAATGTAGGTCCTAAACCAATTCCTATTCCTGAAGGGTTTAACCCTTTCAGACTGAAAGCGAAACTCTTGAAACGTAAAATAAAAAACGGCTTTTGGGCTAAAGGGAGTTTGTCTGTGCGGAAATCGTGATTCTTATCTTTAGCTCGTTGTTTGAATAAAGAAAATTCGTTTATTCTAAGTAGGGAGTTGGAAATTCTGTAGGCATGGGCTTTATGAACGACAAGAACAAAAATACCAGTGTCCAATCGTCCAATCTTCGTTACACGCCAGATTTAACAAGGATAAGACTGCTATAACATTATTATGGCCTAAGTTGTTTATAATCAACCCCCTGGTTTCATATGGGACCAATTATATACACATACCTGCCTCACTTATCACTCTTTCTATTATTGAAAATTTTACCAAAAGCCGTTGTATGGTTCAGAAGTAAGAGGGGAAACAAAGCAACAGACAACGAATTTGTTTTATAGTATTTAGAAAAGATATTTCCTACAAAAAATAATAATTTCACACTAATATCCTCTAGCGAGCATAAGCAGAGGCATGACTAATCTAGTTTCAATGTTTGCGGAGAACAGCGGAAACACAACGCCTCGCCGACAAGCGCGTAGTTTGAGAACTATGCAACAGATGGCGCTGGAATCAGATTTAATTTCGCAGCCAAGTTTCAACTATAAAAAAACTAATGTTGAAACGAATTTCAGCTAAAATTATACTATTAAAATTAAAATACAGCAGTAGTGCAAACAGTTATTATAATAAGCAAAGTACTTAGGGACACGGTATTTGTAAGTAATTACTGAATCACCTTTTCATCATTGCATATGGCAAGTATGCGTTTCGATGGCGCGGCCACGGAGATTTTTTTAAAAAAGAACTATGCCAAGATTATGTAAAAATTTGTAAAAGTTGATTCCCAAAACCATAAATTTGTCAAAGATAAGGTTAAAAAGTTTTAAGGGTTTGAACGTGGCCGCGCCATTGAAACGCGGCGAACCGCGCGGCCACGGAGATCTTTAAAACTAAGCGTTGCAGAGACCTGAAATTTAGGGAAATGATAGATTGAATTTGTAAAAAATTTGTAAAAATATAGAAAAAATTCCTAGGTTTATATTTTAGGAGCTGTAAGACTAAAACCCCATGGCCGCGCCATTGAAACAGTGAAAAACACGTTATCACCCATATCTCGCTGAAAAAGCATCGCAGACGTCTGAAACTTTTTGTAATACCTAGATTTGAATTTGTCGAAATAGGTAAAAATACACAAAAAAATCCTAGGTTTATATTTCAGGAGCTATAAGACCAAAACCCTATGGCCGCGCCATTGAAACAGTGAAAAACACGTTATCGCCGATATCTCGCTGAAAAAGCATCGCAGAGGACTGAAGTTTTTTGTAAAACCTAGATTTGAATTTGTCAAAGTATGTAAAAATACACAAAAAAATCCTAGGTTTATATTTCAGGAGCTGTAAGACTAAAACCCCATGGCCGCGCCATTGAAACGGTGAAAAACACGTTATCACCGATATCTCGCTGAAAAAGCATCGCAGAAGTCTGAAACTTTTTGTAATACTTAGATTTGAATTTGTCAAAATAGGTAAAAATACACAAAAAAATCCTAGGTTTATATTTCAGGAGCTGTAAGACTAAAACCCCATGGCCGCGCCATTGAAACGGTGAAAAACACGTTATCACCGATATCTCGCTGAAAAAGCATCGCAGAAGTCTGAAACTTTTTGTAATACCTAGATTTGAATTTGTCGAAATAGGTAAAATTACACAAAAAAAATCCTATGTTTATATTTCAGGAGCTGTAAGACCAAAACCCTATGGCCGCGCCATTGAAACGGTGAAAAATATTTTATCGCCGATTTCTCGCTGAAAAAGCATCGCAGAGGTCTGAAGTTTTTTGTAAACGCTAGATTTGAATTTGTCAAAACATGTAAAAATACACAAAAATATCCCAGGTTTATATTTCAGGAGCTGTATTACGGTATTGCGTAGAAATAAGTTGTGGTTATCTAATCGGAAATAAAGTATTAGCGAGATCTTTTTTTGTAAACAACACCTATTAATATGTATAATTACCGATAATAGGCGAAAATTTTCTTTTTGTTTCATAATATAAAACCTTGAATACGTTTTGAATGTTCCGATAGGGTGACCATGACTTATTGTTTACAGAAAACTTTCCACTTGCAAATATTAGAAATTATATCTCAAGGATTCTAACTTAGTTAGTCTTCATACATGCCAAGCAGGAAACGATTCCAGCCAAATGGGCCAACAAACAATACTATATCAAGATAATCTATTATGTTGATACACTTGGTACCCGATGTACTATAATATAGTACAATATTCAGAATGATTAGTGTGGAGTAGACTCTAGTTTTTATTTTTATAAATCCTTCTTTTCGAGAAATGCTTAAAAATATATACCAGATTTCTCTCGTTCTTATACATACAATGATAGTTGACTCGAATTTGTATGAGCTTTTTGAAATGAAATGAAATCGTGAAATCGTTTATTTGCTAAATGTAGGTGTAAAAATTTGCATGCCGTAAGGCAAAATGTATAGGGACTCTACAAAAATAACAAGATTAGATGTTATTTTTGTAGAGTCCCTATACATTTTGCCTTACGGTATGCAAATTTTTATTATTTTTTTATTAATTTACAGAACACTAATATTTTTATAAATTATCATCATTTCAAAGCAATAACCAGACCAAACATAAAACTAAAACATATAAAATAGCTTGAAACAGGAAATGAAAAATGATTTAGGTTATAGGTATGAAACATCTCATCATTTTATTTGAAACATTCTTCCAATGCTCACTACAGCATGTAAAATTCCAAATAAATCAGATATTACTCCTTGTGCGCTCTATCCGGTCCGGGCCAACGATTCAAATTGGATTTCTTCGGGCTCATATCAGGATTAAAGTTTGGCAAATATGATGAAATTCTTTTGTTGGGATTGAAATGCAAACTGAATGTTTACCTGAGATATTGTGGGAAGTTTAACTCATGTACAAAAAATATGAAATCTTTGTTGTAGTCTGAACGGATTTAAAATCTTCCTCGAATTTTAAGTATTCTGAGGACGGCTTAAACCTTAAAGCCTACTTAATATCATAAATGTTAAAAGTCTGTATATCTGTTGGATGATTGACAATCTCACCTCAAAGGACTTCACATGGCACACGGGTAGATTTTATAAAGCTTTATATAAGGACACGCATATTTTTAACCCGGTAGTATCTACGTTTCTGTGGGGTAGTTTTCGACTGTAAGGCTCGGCACAAACGGGCCACCGACCACTGCCACCGGTGGCCCGATAGCTACTTAACAAACTTTTCCATATATTTTGTATAGACGCACCGCACATATGTAGACGGAGACGGCCACTCGTTACAGCAGTGTCCAAGACTCGCCACTTGTGGTCGCTGCGAGCTACACCAGACGCCTACACCCGCCACTGTCACGCTGCTCCATCCCCGTGCACTCGTGCAGTTAGGCATCCTACGCATAGCACGCGTCACCATGGAGCACGACGACGCCTCAATGGATATCGATGCTTTCATATCGGAAATCCAATTATGTTTGAGATTCACATTCTGATCTATACAGCAATAGAAAAGTGGCGGCTTATGAAAACCGGTGGCTGTCGCGCATTTCTGCCACTGTTACAAATGTGGCGGCAGCGCGCGATAGCCACCGGGGACTGTGGTCGGTGGCCCGTTTGCGCCGAACCTAACGAGGGTGAAGTTGCTGGTTTATACCTAGTACATAGTTTGGGTGCATGTCATATTAACCTTTGCCCATATTAGTCATAACTTCAGCATTGATACAAGGAAATGCCATTAAAGCAAATTATGAGTAACAACGTTAATAAAAAACAATAGCGTGCAACGTAGCTAAAATATGAATCGATATTATTTTTTACCGATGGGCATTAAAAACGGATTAATGTGCTTGTATAACCCGTATCGTGTTGTCTGAAAGTACTTAAAACTTGTTATATCAATAGAAAAGTGCTTTATTATACGATGAAAAAAAGTAAGAGGTTCTCAAGTTGCCCTGTATATTTTTAACCCTCGACGTAAAAAGAGGGGTTTTATAAGTTTGACGTGTGTTGCTGTGTATCTGTGTATATGTGTGTCCGGCATCATAGCGCCTAAACGGATGAACCGATTTTGATTTAGATTTTTTTGTTTGAAAGGTGACTTTGTCGAAAGTGTTCTTAGCTATGTTTGGTGAAAATCGGTTTAGCTGTTCAAAAGTTATGGGCGTTTTACTTTTTGAATCGGGATGTTTTCGCAAGATATCGTGTCATAATTACTTGTTCAATATATGCGAAGCGTATCTACTATGTACTAGATAAATTATGTAGCTTGAAATAAAAAATTGCTGGGGGTTTTACGCTTCGATCTGCAATCTATTGAACACGTAATTATGACACAATATCTTGCGTAAACACCCATAACTTTTGAACGGCTGAACCGATTTTATTCAAACTTAGCTAAGAACAGTCTCTACAAAATCACCTTTCAAACAAAAACATCTAAATCAAAATCGGTTCAACCGTTTGGTCGCTACGTAGCCACAAATAGACACACATATACACAGCAACACACGTCAAACTTATAACACCCCTCTTTTTCCGTCGGGGGTTAAAAACGGCTCTTTCACCAAGTAACCGCTTAACAGGAAGTGTTGTCTTGGTGACTTCTAAAATGTTTCTAAGAAAAACTATTTTGGGGGAGGCAGAATATACGAAGTTTTTACGAATAACTTTAGGCAACAAAAAATCCTGATGACTTCTGCGAACTTGTCATTCTCTAGCAGTGTCTAAAGTGACAAACTTTTAATAAACAACTAGCTTCGCCCTGCAGCTTCGCGATCCATGGTTTGAAATAACTCAGTTTATTCTTTATCGACATAAACGTTTACTTATAAACATATAAATAAAGAATTTTATTTCTTTTTCTATTTTATTTTAAATTATTTTTGTTCCCTCATCTAAAAACGACTTTTTTACCAAGAAACTGCTACAATTTTGGAAATGGTTTTCATGAAGACTTCTTAAATGTTTCCAAGAAAAACAATTTTCGGCAAGGCAGAAAAAACGATGGCGTATAAGCTTTTGGTAAGGGGGGAAAACTTTTAGAGAACAAGAAATTCTCGCCAGTCTGTAACTGTCCTAGTTCAGATAAAAAACAAAAGTTTATAATAAAGGTAACAAATTAACAATGCGTATTTCAAGTAACACTTTCAGTAGTTACCGATAGATGTGGTAACGGCGCACTATGTAAATTTTGCTTCAATTGCGGTCACCTATATTTTATCCCTTCATCCTATAGATTCAGCGAAGAACTAAAACTTCTGGCAGGAACCATGATTTTTTTAATGTTGGGAACAACTGCTGGGATATAGGTCCCCTCTCTGTGAGGAGAAATGGGCTGTAATCCACCACTCGGGCCCAGTGCAGATTGGTGGAAGTCACATGCCTTCGAATTTTTGGTTCTAGTTCTCCTGTTTTAGATGATTGACAGTGAGGAACAGAGGAGTAAGGTACATAGTAAAACCTAAAAATATATCGATGGTAGGTATATTAACTGTGGGGTGGTCACGGCGCACAGTGTGTTCTGGTGCGCCGGTGATGGGGGGTAATAGAGGAGGAGAGAGGGTCCGGTGACGGACAGCCGCGGCGGGTTCGCGGTGAGTGCTAACGCGTACCCGTGTTCCCGCCATAAGCGGCACAGGAGGACACCGTGGAGTTTTAGTGGGTTAGAGTCCCACATAACTGCGCTATCTCCCCGTGGTAGCGCAGTATGCATGAGCATTTCTCCAGGGTAAAAAAAAAAACAGTTATATTAACTGAATGACAAAGTCCAAAATTCAGACATGCACCTCAATAAGAGTCTTAAGTCACTTATCTAATTATTGGAATACTATAAGTAAAAGCTTGATTGCAGTCAATTATTGTGCAATATTCTAGTATAGCGGTTTAGACCACGCCATATCTGTCAATGAATTCAAGAGTTTATTAATTAAATCATCATCACAATCTTCCGGATCTGAATATGTCCACAGCTAGATTCCCAGAGGCCATAATTCAAAAGGAAAAGTATTCAGTCGACGAAAATTTCAGGAATTCTCAAGTAGCTTATTAAATCTGAATTCTTGTGGAAAACTCAATTTAATTACGTGAACAAGCCAGGCAAAGATGTAGGTATATCATTCTGTACCAACTATTTAATAGCTGACGAAACCTTTCAGGAGACTGCACTAAAGCTTAAACAAATTTTAATGGTCTTACAGTGAATAAATTTAATGGTCTTACAGTAAACAAAGACTAGGATTCGACAGTTAGTGGCAAACTCAGGCGAGCCCATTAAACACTATTCCATTTAGTGAACTCCAACCTTTGGCTCAGTTCAGTTCGGTTCAAGAACTCCTGGGCCAACCCAGATGGAAGGGAGAACCCCTCACACATGAATATGAAGGCATTACGACTCTTCATAAATATTAATAGGGGCACCTTATACGATAGAAAATATCGGGCATTCTTGGCAAATATACCTAGTACGAGTATTATACGCATACCGGTTACAGGCAGGCAAAAAATCCGATGTATCGACAATTTGTAGATTATGTGTCGCCCACTACACTCGCCGTATGAACGTGAACGTAAGTACTTTACATGTTATGTGAGGTAATGATTTATTCAATATACCATACGGACTTATATACGGAGAATATTAAGTGAGAGTATCGCCAATAACATCTTTTGGGACTCGATTCGGGTTATTTTTAGATATTTTTGCTGTTTGTTGGCGAATCAGTCCAGGGTAATGCATAATTATCATATCTACAAGCGAAATGAAAACCCTATTTTTTGCTTGGGTCTTTTATGCAGGACGTATTCATATATTATGACGAGGGATCGGAATAGATAGTAACTTATGCTATATATATACTATACGTACGGGACAGAGACGTGGTCGCTAACAATAGGCCGTAGTAGAAGGCTTAAAATCACTCAAAGGGCAAGGGAGAGAGCTATGTTCAGCGTTTTCTTGCGTGATTGAATCAGCAATGAAAACATCCGCAAGAGAAACAAGGTTACCGACATAGCCCGAAGAATGACTAAACTTAAGTGGCAGTGGCAGGGCACATAGCTCGCAGAACGGTTGGCCGTTGGGGCCGATAAGTTCTGGAGTGGCGACCGCGTACCGGAAGACGCAGCATTGGAAGACCTATCTCTAGGTAGAGCGACAACTTGGTCAAGGCTGCCGGAGTCCGGTGGATGCGAAGCGCACGGGACCGATCAGTGTGGCGACGCTTGGGGGAGGCCTATGTCCACCAGTGGACGTCTTTCGGCTGAAATGATGATGATGAGTTGCCGTGCTTTCAGGGAATTTCACCACTATGTTACTTCCTGCTGTGACGTTTAGGAAAATATACTCTAGGTACTTGTTTCAATCCCTACCTTTGTTACCATCTAGAATCAGTCGAACGATTCTTACCTTCACCATGAGAAGTTAGGTGAAGTGAGCTGGCATTCTAATTGATGCTTAGGATTGACAGCTTGCTTCACCCGAGATGTTACTGAATAACACAACAGCGAGTTTTGTCTCAAGCTGGAACGCGCTAACGTTGCATTGAAACTTGCGCCGTCTGGTAAGGAGGAGATTTTTTTGTATAGAAATTGACATAGGAGATCGTTTACCTTATCACGATGAAAAAACATGAAATAAGCACACTGATCGCTCAATTATAAACATGATTTTAAACTAATAAGAAACATATTTCGACAGGATGTTAAAGCACATGTTTGAACAGAATAAGTGCCTATAACTTCAGTTTTATACCGAATATTTTAAGCAATTTTCTGAAAACAAGTCTAGAGAATATTCTACGTAGTTTCGAGTACGAAGACGTGATCGGCATCATAGAATTTTCATAAATACCCGGTTTAAATTCGCCCTGAAAGATCTTCTTTAAACATTCTCATTGTTTCAGGAAAACGTGAATAATGAAATATTGTACTTTTACCCTAGATCTGCTGGGGTCAAACTGTTTACCTGTAACAAAATGAATTAAATAGTTAGTAACATTAAATTGACAGTAAAAAATCCTATCTGTATATATATATATATATTATTGTATGTAACGAGAAACTTAAAAACTACTGGACCGATTTCAAAAATTCTTTCACCGTTGGGAAGCTACACTATCCCCGGGTGATATGGGCTACTTTGTATCCCTGTATTCCGACGAGAATGGGAACTACGCGGGTGAAACCACGAGGCGTCCGTTAGTCTGAGATATCATTTATATAGTCATCATACATAATTATAATCAATCTCCCAAACCTTTGCCCAAATATATTGAGGTCGGCTACATTTGTAACCGGATGCAACTGAGTACCAGTGTTTTATATGAAGCGTTTGCATATCTGACCTCCTAGGGACCTCCTTGAGCTTCCTGAGGGCTTCACAGGCTTCGCGGAGCGACCTCACTGTTCCGAGGATTTCTTAACGTTGGGAAGCCACGGCCTCGCAGTCTAGGAGACGATTGCTAGGCGTTAAAACAGCCCCAGCAAAGTGGGCTGTGTTAGGGTGTTGTTTTTTTTTTTTAAAGATATTTATTAAGACGACGACTAACGCCAACGACCTTGAGGGAACAAAACGCGCACTCGTTAGACACCCGCGTGACCTAAAATTTTGTATTTTTTTGTACTTTCCTTATTAATCTATGCTTAAAAAAAAAAGCCTCAGATTAAAATGTAGATAATTAAATTGCGTTTGATATTGTGTCAATTTCATTAAAATACGCCCAGCGGTTTTGGCGCGATTGTCGTGTTTTTGTCCGTTTTAGACATAACTTTACAAATTAATTACACGATGTTATACGAATAAAACGCAAAATTTTCTTAGATCAAATTATTGAGAAAAAGGTCTAATGTAACATATATTTTTTTCCAAAAAATTACGACTAGCCGTTTAGACGTGATTCTCATTTTAAAATCAGCTACTCAAGGGAATCGGCGCCTTAAGAGGGCTGTGACCCGTATATGTACCAGCTGTACTAGGTAACACCAGGCAGACCTGCCTTGGGCAGACTGGTCAAAATCTCCAAATGACAGCACGGATCCGACTTAACACGTTTTCCTAGGCACAGAGCTGTGGAGTTATCTCGGTATATCAAGATGGCCACCCATCCACAGACAGATATCGGCAATGGATGCTTAACCTTGTAAATCAACTCGAGCAGCTAGTATTGTTAGCTACGAGTTCCTTACATCTTTATAAACGTGTAAAAACATATTTTTCTGATATCAAATAAACAAAGTATATAAATCTAACAGCTGCACCGTTTGGGTACAATTTTACCTTTGAACCTTTTTCAATAATACATGAAAGAACTGTATTTCAACATTTGGCCCATTTCTATGGGTGCCATAAATAAATCATACATTTCTGTGTATCCGCTGTATTTTCATTTTTTTCATAGAAATGGTCGGTATTGTTTTTGGACTATTTAATTATAATCTATACTATAATAATATTATAAAGAGGAAAGATTTGATTGTTTGTTTGTTTGCATTGAATAGGCTCCGAAACTACTGAACCGATTTGAAAAATTCTTTCACTGTTAGAAAGCTACACTATCCCCGGGTGACATAGGCTATATAATATTTTCAAAAAAAATTGGGATCCTTACTAAAACTCCAATAATGTAACCCAAGGTGTAAAAAAATTACCTATAATATTCTTTACATCGCGTGCGCTGCGAGAAAACTATTGACGATAGAATAAAATAATGTACTACGACTTTGCAGAACACATCATTATTTACAGAAAATGTCGCGACAGCATATGTCTAACTATTATAGTTATGCCACAATAAGGGTTCTTTTATTTTAAAATTTAATTGAAATGCCGCCGCTAGAAAAGGCTCTTTATTTGTATCTTGGTATTAATCCTTATCAAAATAAATTACTTCATATTCAAGACTGCTTCAATATTTATATAATTTATGCATTTATTGGTTTTCAGAAATTCTACCTCAAAAGGGGTAAAAAAAGTGTTGAAAGTTTGTATGAAAATTTTATAGTTTGTAAATAGGACACATGAAATTTTTAATTTACGCTCTTGGTTGATAAAAAGAATTCATATTGGTTTTTGGAAATTCTACCCCTTAGGGGATAAAATAGGGGTTGAAACTTTATGTGAAATTTCTTCGGTTTGGAATGTAAAACATCTGAAATTGTTGGTTTACGCTCTTGGTTAATAAAACAACAATGAGTTTTTTTTAATTTCGGAGATTCTCTACCCCAAAGGGAGTAAAAAGTCGGTTGAAAGTTTGTGTAAAACTTCTACGCTTTTGGTTGATAAAAAGAATTCATGTATTTATTGGTTTTTGGAAATTCTACCACTAAGGAGGTGAAAAGGTGGAAATTTTTTGGGCTTATATATTTGAAACTTGGCATAAATACTAACCTAAGTAAATAGTAGGTAAAGGTTTTCATTATTAGTTTTTCAAAACTACTCCTAAAAGACGATTTAGGGGATTTTAAAGATTTTTTATGAATTTTATTGTATAGGGCTTTTTTAGGGTTCCGAAGTCAACAAGGAACCCTTATAGTTTCGCTCTGTCCGTCTGTCCGTCCGCAGCGTAGCTCAGAGAATCTAAGTACTAGAAAGCTATAATTTGGCATGTATATACATATTAATAATTCCGACAAAGTGGTAACATAAAATTATGAAAAATATTTTTTTTTCGGGTACCTCCCATAGACGTAAAGTGGGGATGTATTTTTTTTTTCTCATCTATCCCATGGTGTGGGGTATCGTTGGATAGGCCATTCAAAACTATTATGAGTTTGTAAAAACCATTTTTCGATTCAGAGATTCGTTTGCGTAAAATTAAGCTTTATGTTGCAAATTTATGTTAGAGTCAAGTGTCCCCCCCCCCCTGCCAGTGAAATGGTTGCTCTTGGCTATGTGAAAAAATTCACGGCAGTAGTAAATATAACGAAATTAAAAGGAAAATTATCACGGATAACAAGGCTTTACAAGTTTACGAGTAATAGTCGACCAACTTATAAAATGTACTTGGAACAGTAATTTTTTTTTACAAATGCCTTAAGAATTTTACTAAAATAAAGTTGATAGCTGTGTAAAACAGAGTTAATATAATGCTTACGAACCATGTAAAAATATACAAAAATGAAATTATAACAGGCTTTACAAGTTTACGAGTAATGGTCGACCAACTTATAAAATATATTTGGCATAGTAAAATTTTTGTACAAATGCCATTGAAAAATTACTTAAATAACGTTGTTAGCTGTGTAAAACAGATAGTAAATATATGCTTATGAACCATGTAAAACTATACAAAAATAAAATCAAAACATCCTTAATATTAATGATTTCTAAATTAATAATGTTTAAGCTCGAATAACGCATTGGAGTGGCCGGAGTCGTTGGCGGTACCAGAACGTAATTATTTATTTTCTTTTGTCGATATCCTTCTATAAAGTCAATATTCGACCCGATTTCATCACTAATTGAGTAGCGTATAACTTTCCAGAATGAAATAGAGAGAGAGAGAGATATAGAGGAGATTAGAGGTGAATACATACGATTTTTTTCTAATTCCGTAAGATAAATAAACAAGGAGCGTGCACGCAAGGATCCAGGAACGAACTATACCATTCCCCGTGGCTCTAACGCGCGCTCGTATGTGTTCCTTTCGCAATTTGCAACCGCGGTGGTACTCAAATAGATAATATTTTTCTAACTTCAGTTGCGAAGTTGGATTTTATAACTCCTTCTTCAGTTACCAGTTACTCCTTATTTAGTTTAAGTCAAGAGTGAATAGATTACATCTAGGCAAGCGTGCTTCACCGTAGTCCACATCATCGCTTACCATCAGGCGAGATAGTGGTCAAATACGAGAATATAGATTAAAAAATCCTATGTGGGCCCGTTTTTAGACTTTGTGAGCTGCTGAAACCGTTCTAATGTTCATGTAACAACAACAAAACCCTCTTTTTAGTCCGCATTATTATGCAACTTCGGAACCCTATTACTGCGCGTGGCCCGACACGCACTTGCCCGGTTTTTATAATCTAGGATCACGCGAACGAAGTCGCGGGCGAAGTGCTAGGTAATAAATAAACTGCCTCGTTGGTCTAGTGGCTACTGACGCTTGCGAATTTGCAACTAGATTCATCTTTTTTCTTGTCTGTAGAAATATAGTTTTTGTACATCGAAAATACTTCCAAAAAAATTGCCAGGGTGTTAACGGATAACTAACAGAACCCAGAGTGAACAGCTTATTTCTAGGCAAGCGTGATTCACCGTCGACCACATCATCGCTTAACATCAGGTGAGATAGTGGTCAAGCGCGAGCCTATAGTGCATAAAAAATGCCATATTTAGAATTTTTGTTTGTTCGTTTGTTCATTTGTGCACGCATCACATAAAATGTACTAAACCAATATAAATTCCTTTTATAAACAAAAATTGTGCGTAACTTGAAGTATTACTTATTTGTTTCATCGTAATTGGTTTATTCTATAAAAAGTTAGATGAATTTAAAGTGTTCAAGAAATAAAATATCACTACACACGCAATTCAGATACTCGGTTAGTTGAACTTCACATTCGATAGATGGCGTTGTGCATTTGACGTCCTTTTCTGAATGGCGGTGTTAAGATTCTCCGCGAAAGAAATTATTATAGTTTGTAAATAGGAGACATTAAATTTTTGATGATTGATCAAAGAATGACTCTAGAAAAAAAATTGGTTGGTAGGAATGGTAGGTAGGTAGGGTGGGTAGTAAGGTAAGAAGGGTAGTCAATTGACGGGAGCGAAGCCGCGAGTACAGCTAGTTTGAAATAAACTATTTGATTTGACTGTTGAATATTAGGTCCTAGGGACGGGCGTTTTCGATTTTTTGCGCAAACGGTTACGTAACCGAGTTTTCATATCGATAACAAAAACGGTTTTCAGATATCAATATCAGTAGTACAGTTTGCAAACATCATCATCTGCCTAGCCTTTTTCCCAATTATTTTTGGGGTTGGCTTCCAGTCTAACCGGATTCAGCTGAGTACCAGTGTTTTACATGGAGCGACTGCCTATCTGACCTCCACAACCCAGTAACTGGGTAACACGATACCCCTTGGCAAGACTGGTGTCAGATCTCAGGCTTCTGACTACCCGTAACGACTGTCAAAATTCTTCAAATGACAGCCGGGACCAACGGCTTAACGTGCTTTCCGAGGCACGGAGGAAACTCGGTATGATGAAATGGTCACCCATCCACGGACCGACCTCGTCAAGCGTTGTAGTACAGTTTGCAAACGTTAACATGATATTTATTAGATGAGAGAACTAACAACGAATGCGAACTAAAGCAAACGCAAACTCACACTACTGATATTTAAAGTTATTTATCAGTTTAGCTACTTGTAACTACGGCGATTTCCCTTCATGCTTCCCTTTATACTAGGACTAGCAGAAAAGTTTTTGAATAGTAAATGTCATATGAGATAACATTATACATTTAAATAAACCCATTTTACAGCCCGTTCAACCGATTTTGACTTCAATTGCATTGGTAATATGACAAATGGCAACTGTAACAGTTAGTTTTGGTAACAGGTTTATGCTTTTTATGCCGTCCTTATACTTACGGGATAGAACTCAAAATCGGTTGAACGGACTGTAAAAAGGGGTTGTAAAAGAGGTAGCGATATGGTTCCTATCGGTTTGAAGTTTGCGTTTGGTTCGTACGTTTTCGCATTGTTACTGTTTTAGGTTTTGAGTTATTCGTTTTCGAACCCAAGTTATTTTGATATGGATATCGATATGATATGATATCGAACCCCATATCCGATATAAGTTACCGTTTTGATATATCGGTCACATCCCTATTAGGTCCTGGGTTCGATTCCTAGGTCGGGGAAAGTGTATTGGATTATTCCATTTGGAATTTCTCAGTAGCAGTCCAGAGTCTGGTCTTATGCCCGGTTGATGGCAATAGGCTCGACCTCTATTACATGTGGGTGAAGGATATACTAAAGGTACTCTGCCCACCCCTTAGGGGCATGCAGGCGTGATGTTATGTTTATGTATCTATGTAGCTATTGGCAATCGCTGCAAGCGGTTGCTAGTAGGAATGTTCGTATTAAAGTTATCAGAAATATACCAGGTACTGGTAGCACAAG
Source organism: Anorthoa munda (assembly GCA_945859665.1). Taxonomy (NCBI): domain Eukaryota; kingdom Metazoa; phylum Arthropoda; class Insecta; order Lepidoptera; family Noctuidae; genus Anorthoa; species Anorthoa munda. The sequence goes on along the minus strand of OX243911.1, from coordinate 28,258,833 downwards.
GGTTGCTCTTGGAATTGTGTTCTAGTATCTGAACTCTATCTGACATACACTCACTTTCAGATGTAAGCAGTGCGGATCTATTAAACAATGTTTTACTTAAAAGAATCGATATAATTTTTGCACTGACTAAACAAGTTACTTTTCAGTAGGCATGTGTAAACACTCGTTGTGTATGTATGAATAGGAAGCAAACTTGTAATACTTGAAAAGTAATTTTGCAATGCCTAAGATTTCACAAGAAATCCATTGAAGTTTCGGGTACCAAAACAGATAACAAATAATTCCAGATAATTATCTATAGAATACTCGATCTTCCTTTCTCCAGATCCGAATTCCCTTCATAAAAACCGATGTCCCCAATTGGTTTCCCAGGCCCGCGTAACACGATACGACCACAGAAATCGATGTGACGTAGTCTTTTGACAAACACACTAACATCGGTACATGGTGTTCCACAGAGCACCGAGATGCCTTGGCGGTCAACGCTTGAGACGTGATTGTCAAAACTTTTCAGACGGATCAAGCGTGTCAATGAGTGTCACCGTTTTACTCAAAGGGATTGACAGCCCGTGACAATTTTGACTATGACTTTGACAGCCGAAACTTGTGCTCAGCGCAATTGCGGGACCACGAATATTTTAGACATTAGCTCCTGCCAGCAGTTTCACCCGCTTTAGTCGAAAATTATCCCAAGGGTTAAAAGCACAGAACAGATAAAAGAGGTTAGAAAGGAAATAGTTCCTGATTTGTATTAGAACGCGTGTCGCCACTTGTCTCCCACTCTTTAACTCCACTACAAGCAAGAGTCCCATACGTACGCTCATTACGCACACAAATAAACTACACGCACTTAGATCGCGAGCTTGCTATTGATTGTCACACTAACGCAAACACTATGCTTGACGTGCACTCACACACGCGCAAAAACAATTTATTTCTCATACATGTTACGGTGACCAAAAGGTCGATAATCGATATCGATAAAATTAATGTATTTTTAAAATTATTTTTATTTAAAGTTTTGCAATTATTCGCTATAGTATCGGGATGAGGACAGGGTAAGAATAGTGTGGACATTCTAAATACATAATAATAGTGTCAAATTAAGGGGGAACATCCGTTACAGCTATTTAATTAATTTCATGTGACTAATGTTAAATTCCCTGTGAATTTCTATATTATGCTCGGCTCAATACCGAGAGTTGAAAAAAATCGCCCGTGTGTACCTGGGCTTTGTTCCCGCGACAAACGTTATTCATGCATAGAAAGACATGGATTAAAGTTAGTAAGTAAATTAATATAACAAGTAAAAAGTACAAGAGTATTTTTATATTTAACAATCATTAAATAATAACACGTAATAATAATAATACGTATTTATTATTTTATATATATAATACGTATTTACGCATTTTCTGCAAAATTTTTAGAGCAAATTGTGCTACATTTAGTAGGTATCCATTCAATTCTACCGGTTGCCTCAATCCCCAATTTTCTTATATCTGGATCTGTTGGAAACCTAATAATAAAATGTATGTTTTCATTATAAACGGCTAACCTCAAACCAAATTTTAGACGAAAACTATATTGATATAGTTGGTATTGACAATAATTGGTGGTAATAAACAAAAGTATTTTAATTACAATATTACTGATAATAATCATTTGAATACATTTGTAATATCGACAGTGTTTACAACTTGGTACAACACTATCGATACGCATGGAATTTCGCGGCATTCAAGCATTGGCTCGGCACACACGACTCTCGCAATGAACGCAATACATTGCGCGATCGCTCGCGTAGTATAAGATGGTACCCATGCATTGCAAGCAATGTATAATTTTGCATCTGTTTGCAATTGCGTCGTTTTTGTCTACAAACTTCATAATACTATTGTAATAATTACAAATAACACTCGTATTATAAGGTTTTAGGACTAACCGGTAAAAAAGAAATCCCTTCTCGGGCTACACTACACATCTGGCTTCTTTTCCGACACGTTATGATAGCGCAAGACGGCATAATTCTTTTTTTTTAGCGGAGCTTCGTACGTTGTTACAATATGAGCGCGACTGTTGGCCGGTGACGGTAATTTCGGTCGACATATGAGCGTTCACTTATGTGAGCGGCGCGCCCGCCCCGCCCACAAGGCCCTTCTAACCTCTTTTATCTGTTCTGTGGTTAAAAGTATCTTTTCTTTCCAAGGTCTAAACCAAAATTCATGAAAATTAGGCGTACAACTTGACAAACCAACAAAAAGACAGAGTTACTTTCGCATGTATAATATTATTAAAAAATGATGATGTATTATTATTATGAATGAATAGATGATGATTGATTAATAGATGGCGTCTATACTGACTGCCAATCCAAGCTCTGTGGTGTACACAGTGCGAACGACTAAAAGCTACCACTTGTTAAGGCGTGTTCATACTGCACGGTAATGGTAAAACTTTTACTACGAAAACCACCCTTACAGCTACAACATAAAAGCACTATCAATGTCAAATTGTTGGCATAGACGTGCGGTTAACTTTACCTTACTTTTGTACTGGGAGCGATCGAAGGGAAGTTGGTTTTGGTAAAGGATTTACGTAAGTACCTACTTTATTTTAAAACCGACTTCGATTTGCTGAAATTTTTATAAGAAGTTGTGATGAGATTTGCATAATCTTTCTTCGTTGTGTTATTCTGTTAATCTTGTTCGAAGAGTAAATCTTTTAAAGCGACTGTAGCTGAAAGGCGCTGTTTACAGTTGTGGCAAATTTATTGAAGAATTTATGTTTTATAAATTAATTTAATGTCATAAGCCATGGTGACGTGGAAACCTTCCTGAGCAACGACGACAACTCAAATCATGATGGCTATCGGCCTCCACCATGGAACCGCAGGTGCATCCGTGAGGTTCACACACCTTGCAGCCCAGGCGAAGGGCCACCGCCACACGCAAAGTGTCGTCATCAAGCAACGTGCCCAGGTAAGTTGAAGGATGCGCGTGCAACCATCCCCCGATTCCGGCTGCGATACAGCCCTGAGTTTGGCTAAATCAGCCTCCGAGGAACCCATCAACATCCGTTCCTGGATTAGTCTAGACGTGACGTCGTGCCACGTGCGCTGAACATGTGTTGCGTCAGGACTTGCTGCCGCCATGCTAAGGACAGACCAAGCGGACCCGGCATCCAACATAAAAGGCACTATTGAAAGAATTACAGATATGAGGTCAGCCAACCCATGTGTCGACGCCAGGAAAGCCGGCACGCCCACATCCTGCTCGCACCGCACCCCAAGACCCGGGCCCCGTACCGGACTGGAAGAGCCGCCTGCTTCCACTGCGCATCATTAAAGGACACATTCAGGAGCGACTCAACCGTTGATTTCAGAGCACAGTCAAAAGAAATTAAATTGAGGTCATGTCACATCGATTCGATGAATTACTTATGATTGAGCCTTACCTACAATACTATACTCCGTGCTTGCGAAATTATAAATCACACTTACATACTTCACACTAATATTATAAAGGCGAAAGTCTGTGAGTGTGTTTGTATGTTTGTTCCTTCTTCACGCTCAAACGGCTGGACGGATCTGGATGAAATTTGGCACAAATTTGGCTTTTTATCTCGGGAATATGTTCCCTTAGGTTACTTTTCGACATTCACGCGGGCTGCAGAAGCTAGTCTGAGTATAATTTAATGTAAAAGTCTGTGTGTTTGGATATTTGTTTAATCAAGCCTCAACAGCTAACCGGTTTATTTACGACAAATGCCAGCCCCTTATACCTTCGTGCCAAATCCAGATCCACATTGGTAGAAACACAAGCGAGCGATAGATCAAAGTCAATCCGCTCACAGATAAGAGTACCGCTCTCTCCACTCACAACTCCGCTCTCGAGATGCATCTGAGAACGTCAGTCCTGTGGTTGTGGAGTGCGCTGAGAGCTAATTAATTATCAACACAGCTTCCGACTAATTTAGGTTTAGATAGTGTAGGAGTTTAGCCACTTAAAGTTTGTGTGTTGGAGGAAGGATCTTAGAATTAGGGTTTACCTTTTAAATTATTAATAAGGGTTCATAGGGCTTTATGAGTATGTCAGGTACGATTGTTTGTGTAATTCAGTCACTGATGTGATGTTTGTAATCACAATATTATCAGAACTACTAACAGCTGCGAAGTTACCTGACGTAAATATATAAAATAGGTAGGTAATTGTTTTTTTTTCTTTTCGAGTCGATGGGAAACTTTTTAAATATAATGTGCAGTGCCCCTGTTAAAAATATTATGACAGAATTGCTAATTCCCCAAGTGCCCATACACCTGCACTCTAAGACCTAATGAACGCCATTGGTGTGGCCACTTACTGGGTCCAAAGTATTTTTAAATGGTATTTTAAACATTTCTGGAGTTACAGCAATTTGCAAAATAAACAACCAAAACAATTTGTGCTGACAGTAGCAATTTATGTTAATTTATATTTGTACCCCAGGATCCTAATCAGTCAGCTTGTCTAAACCACAACTCAACACGGATATCGTATTTAAAACATCAACCCTTATCTGTAGAAATGTTTTTCAGCAACATTGACAACAGACAGGTTATTCCTATATTTCCGTCCTGCAAATTCACGTCGTAACCTGACATTCCTAATCCTTAAATTAAAATGCAAAACGCTAATAATCCTCAAAGGGAAATTTCAGCTCTATATTTGAGCTTACTAGTGAAAATATTTCGGCAATTTATCAACCGGTAGCTCGGGGTACTAATTATATCGGTAGCTATCAAGTGCGAAGATGAATTGGGCTCTGGACGGCTCAGATTTGTGTAGCGAGATGATACCTGACGCTAGGATCTACCTAGGTGTCCGGTGGTTTGCTTTGGGTAGAAAATTAGAGAGAAATTAGGTAGGTATGTTTTACAGCATTTTTTTTTAGTGATATTCAAATATTTCAACACATAGATCTTTGATCTTTTCTTGTATCAGACGGGTATTGAGTGCAGTGCCTGTCCCGAATTTGAAACACATGCTAGAGTACCCTAAGTAGTGTTACTTGGGACACTCTAGCACTGTATGTGTATACAGTTGCACTTTAGAGGACATAATGAACGCTACTGACGCTGCTATTATCGTGGTCACCTAATGGATCCAAAATATTCAAATGTATTTGTTTTTGAAACACAGGTAAATAATGTTGTACATAATGTTCTCGCCAAACTTCTGGACCACCCTGAAGTTGGCTTTTCGATGCGCAAGGCACGAATCGGTGCTGTTTTTGTATGAGATTTACTACTACGCAGCCTTTGTAGCCAAATTCAGGGCGGCCAAGAAGTTTGGCGAGAACAATACACGGTGTTAGTTACAAAGATCTTGTATATTATATATGTTATATATACATAAAGAGAGGAGCTCGTGGCTAAATAATAACAGCCTTACGGGTCGATCTTAAGCAACGCTTGACGAGGTCGGTCCGCGGATGGGTGACCATATAAACATATCGAGTTTCCTCCGTGTCTCGGAAAGCACGTTAAGCCTTTGGTCCCGGCTGTCATTTGAAGATCTTTGACAGTCGTTACGGGTAGTCAGAAGCCTGAGATCTGACACCAGTCTTGCCAAGGGGTATCGTGTTACCCAGTTACTAGTGGCGGTCAGATAGGCAGTCGCTCCATGTAAAACACTGGTACTCAGCTGAATCCGGTAAGACTGGAAGCCGAGTAAAATGCTAGGCAGATGATAGATATATAAAGAGTATTCCATCGACTAGAAAAGAACATGATCTTTAGTGAATATTTACTTGTTATTTGAGTAATACGGGTATACGAAAGTTACTATTTATATTCTGTTTCCTCTTTTAGCGCAAGTCAGCACAACCAAGTAGTTAATTAAAAATTCAATTTGATTTACGAATTCTCATTAAAAGAAAACGCGTTACTTCCTCAGACCCACTAAGGATCCTATCTACACAATTTGTCATAAAACAATGTTCCTTGGCAGTTCGCGTCCTCTTTTGTGACAAACGACGTCAGTTGGCTGCCGTCGTGTAGACAATACATCTAACTTGCAAGTACTTATGTGTGTACAGTCTAGTCGTTTAAACCTTCGTCAGTTTTCAAATTCGAAGCGAAAGGACTACCTATGTAAGGATCGCAGGCTGTGGCCTTCTGTAGTTTCTGCATACCCCTATGGAAAAAAGACGTGAGTTTTTCTTTAAATTAGTTTTCAAATTAAGTCAACACCGAGCAAACTACTGCAGATAACAACTTAAAGCTTTCACCAATGTCTAGTCGACTTCAAAACCTTGTTCATGTAGGTACTTGCTGGCCATTTTAAGAAGAATAAATTATGTCTGTTTTATTAAATTGACAATGACACCTTTTGTCAATATCACCCTATGGTATGACGCATGGAGCCAACAAAAATAGACCCTAAAGTGACGAACCTATTTTTACTGTGGCTGTACCAAGGAGATGTAAGGAACCGTGCTGAAGTTTAAAGTAAGTAGGTAAGTATTGCTTTTCTAAAGCGGAAGACTCATTAAGAGAGATAAGGTTATTTAAGGGCGGGAGTTGAAGGACTTAAGAGGTATGAGTACTTTTTTTTGGGTGTGTGGCGTGTGGATGGAAGTTAAGCCTGCACTGTCTGTCTGTCTGTCTACTAGACCGACACGTATTACAGAATACGTGTCGGTCTATTAATATACTATGGCAAAATTATGGTAAATTGTGGCACCTCAGATAAACCTATTTTCAAATAAAAAAAGATTATAAAGAACCACTACATTTTACAAAAAGAGAAGAAAGAAAAAAAGGACTCGAATTTAATGAAAAAAAAAAAAACATTAGTATGCGAGGAGCAGACGGACAATAATGTTATTGGTACTACAAACAGCGTTCTAATTATAAGTTTGTTTTATATTGGTATAGCCTGTAATAATGAGTTCCGCGGCACTGATAATATCTATAAAGAAATACTTTCTTAATCCCAACAGCGTAATATAATTCACACTTAAGGTATATTCAACTGGTAGTTACTGGTATTGGTAATTGAATATAGCCAAGTGAATATACCATTCCAAGTAGAGTTCCATTCTTTCTACTACAGCCATGTTGTGGTTTAAAGAAACATAGCTGCCAATGTAATAACTAGCACATGAGATATTCTAGTTACGTTTCTGAATCACAAGTTTGTTACTATTAATTTATCAGTCTTACAGACTACTTTATGAATTACCGAAAATCTAATTTGTATATGTTGTGTTCACCTATAAGTGACATGTTTGCACGGAACGATGTTTTATGTATAATTTTATGTAAGTTTTTCTGTAAACGTGTTGTTGGTGCTCCTATTAAATAAATAAAATAAATAAATCACCCGTGAGACCTGTCGTATTTTGTCCACTGCACTGTAACCGCCTTCCATTTGACTGGCCTGCTTGTCTGCCACTTCATCATCATCAACTTCCTGCCCTTGTACCACCTTGCACTGTAAATGTCCCTCTGCAGGGTAAAGGCTTCTTCACATACAGAGATGGCACGAGCATTAATCACCGCGCTTAACGCTTTCAAATTTATTTTACCTATAACTCCAGGTTACTATAACTCCTCACGATATTTTCCTTCACCGTTGTCAACGATGTTCAAGATATACTTAGAAAGTCACTTAATATAAACACTGGTTTATTATGCGCCCTCATATACCTGCATAAACTGCCTGACGCAGTCAGCGCCATGCTCCCTGAGGAAGCCCTGCAGGGTCCTGATGCCCTGCACCGACAGCCTGTACCCGTTGCCGTTCTCCCCGGTGCAGAAGAACACCCCCGGCAGTGAGCCCTCACCCATAGCACACAATCACATGTTGGTGACACTCGCACTTTAATACTATTGAAAAATGTATAAGATTTACTGTTAATTAAAATGCGGTTTAATTAATCAGCATAAACTGTAGTTAATGGAACATTGATTGTTCAATTAAAATGTGAATTTCACGCACTTGTTTATTCATAAACGTCACGCGTCACTTCAAAAAACAAACACAAACTTCAGTTGTTCGCTACGTCAAGTTCACCCGCTACGCTTTCGTAGCGCTTCGTAGCGTTCAGCCAGCGCGTCTGACGTGCTCGTAGCCACTGCTACGCGACCGCTAGCGCCGCGTAGCTCGAACGTAGCAATGCGACGCGAAAGGTCGCGCCGAATATGACGTAATGGCCGAAAGCCGATTTTTCCCATGTCAGGCCGAAAATGTGAAATCCCGAGTCAGTCAAATTCAAATTCAAATTCAAATTAAATTTATTGCATCCATAATGTACATACAGGTGGTAAAATATTAGTTACAGAAACAATTATGGACCCTGTCGGGCACAGCAACATTCTAGATACAGTTAAGTGTCTAGGAGAGAGGAATAGCGCTTAATATTTTCCTTTATAATTAAAATTTCAGTCGTACGATGTAAGTGTGATGATTTGTCAAACTATAAACGAATTCGGGACACGTGGTGTTTTTCATTTATATGTTTTTGTCGTTTTTTTTCCTAACGAAAATAAACTGTTTACTTGCAAACATGTTATTGAAATTAAGTTGTGGTAACATGGCGAGAAATTCCGAGCAGCTGAAACTTTTTATTGCTACTCAACACTCTTTGGTTATCCGTACTTTTCAATACGCGCAAAACAGTTATGTACAAATTAGTATCTAATTTTCATGCTCGAAATGACATGCATGAAAATTAGGATACTGTTTTGTCATCAAAATGGTGTGCATTATAATTCTGTGGCTTCCTAAAACGGTCCTCAAACTACGGTCAACTATTTCCCAAATTGCCAATTCTGTTGCCAGCCGACCGATGAGTGAGAATGAACGACTGAACGAAGCTAATAATTCGTTCCGTGAGCGCCTCTAGTTTAACGAGCTGATAATTAAAACTTTCAGTCGGGATGATTAATTATTGTTAATCTCCTTGTTAGTCTTTGGTATATTTTTCAGGTGAGCTTGAAAGTTGTTGAGAGGGTGTTGGATTAAGACAGGTATTACTTAAATAAAGTTGCGTTTAATTGTTTTATCTTAATCGTAACCTAATATAGAGAAAATGTTTAGTTTACTTTTGTTTATGGTATAAGTATGTACATATTTAAATAAAACCATAATCATATAGAGAAAATGTATGTTTATTAAAATAGTAATCTTTGGAAGTACTTGCCTAATTGACTAACACATGGAATCGATCGCAAAATCTTTATTTTGACAACTCAACAGTATTCATTGCGTGTTTTTATGCAAATCTGTCTACATGATAGACAGATTTTTAAACATATGTAGCAATAAATTAGGAAGATTCCTTTCGGTTGTGATGGAAACTGTGATCGCAATTAGGGTGTCGATTTTATTACGAAAACTAGGTATTTTAGTTTTAAGAATCTACACTATTATAGTCGCTGAGTGTCAAAGGCATCTTCTTATCCTGATTGCACCGTGCATTCCGGTACAGAAAAAGCTGATTTTTATATAAGCACTAGGAATAGGATATTATTTAAACTCTAGCCTTATCCCGGCCAAGGCTATCCAGAACTAAGCCAAGGTTGTATCTCTGTCTTCGCCGTTTTAGTTTGTCTTATTTATTTGCCGTTAAGATTGCAAGCACACAAACCTTGAAACAGCCTCGAAACGAGACCAGGGAGGTTGTAGCAGTTTCTTTCAGCTATTTGCCGAATTTCCGTTTAAAAATATAATATCAAGCAGCAAGAATTTTAAAAGCGTTTCGTAAGTTCTCCAGCATTTTATGTTTATAACTAGTCATAAACTGCGAATTCTATTTTGTGATATAAATCTTACGCGAAACTACTTTATCTCATGTCAATCTAGCCACCTTACTAGAGTATGGTAGCTACTTTGTAAGTTTACAGTGAAAAACCTAAAAAAAAATACAACCGACTTCCAAATCAAAACACTACAAAGTGAAAAATTACTTCTTTTTTCGGCAGTCGGTGTTCCTGTTTTCGTTTATTGACATCGACTGCCGAAAAAGAAGTTAGTTTTCACTTTGCAGTTTTATTATTTGGAGTAAAAAGTAAGTTTTTATTTTATCACTTTTTAGTTATGTGGGTGTGCTACTACTTATTCAAATAAAAAAGAAATCGTCCACAATTGACGGAGAAATCGGTAAACAAACACAAAAAAAAATCTTAAGTCGAACATAGAACCTCTTCCTTTTTGGAAAACCGGTTAAAAAGATAAAGTGAATACTGTATACTTACCTTAACAAAATTAGGTGAAAACGGCTGAATACGTAACCACATTTCGTAATTTAAAAAAATGTTGTTTTCATCATCATTTTTGACAAGGCGTTATGAGTTTGAGTTGCAGCCCAATGACGTCCACTGACGGCCCCAAAAACCTCGCCATATAGACCTACCCTGTGCTTCTTGAATATAGCGTACTACCGAGACCCACCATTTGATAGATAATGTTGGTATTTATGACTAAATAAAATTCGAACGTTTGATAATTGAAGAAAGCTTTTCAAAGCGGAATCGGAAAACATACCTTACGCTACCTACCCTACATTTTAAACCAGCAACCCAATATTTTCGATGACGTATGAGAACCCAATAAATATCACTTAAGTCGCTCGTAAAGTCACCCGTTACAAGTAGAAGTACCCTCCATTTATGACGACAGTTACAAAACTGGAAGCCTACGCTCGCCTAGTAGCCTACACGACATTTACTAGGATTTTGGCAAGTACTAGTAATAAAACATATCCGCAGAAATCCTTCTAAAAGCTTACATGGAGTGGAAAACTTCGGAGGGGATTACTAAAAAAAAAAAAAACGTTTTTTTACCATACACAGTTACATTTTGTTAGGTGATAGTTTTATCGTGACACATTGATTAAAACTAACGTGACATTAATAGGTTAGCGACGAGTCCCAAACTAGGCACAGCCTGTATCTTGGTGACCCAGTCATAACACAGAGTTTACAATTAAAATTGTCCTGCTAGCGCAGCGAGGCATCAATTTATAAGTTTTCCTAATAAACCAAAATCAAAGATAGAGACGAGATTATTTACTGGAAAAATGCAATAAAAACAGTGAAGGTGAGTTAGTGTGGAGTGAAGGTGAGTAAGTGTGGAGTGTAATCGATAGTGTGTTTTGTCAGTCTGTGTACTTTGTGAGGGAGTTAACTTGAGCGGCAAAGAAAACTTTCTGTTTCCTCGTAACTGCGGTCCAACAACCATTTTTTTAATTTAGATTTGGCCTCAGAGTACTTGCACGGTATGGTAAAAGTTTTACTTATAGTATTACTGTATCGGTAGTACCGATGTATGTTCTAGTAGAAACATATTGGAAACATCATTTACAAGAGCTTAAAATGTAGAACTAAAATGTGTTCATTTTCTTTGAGTGGTCTCAAAGGAGCAGAGTCAATTAATGTTAAGTAGTGCACAACAGACTTACTGTTGCTGTTCTCAAATAGGTTTCGGTTTGTTTCCAGAAATGTTACTATGACGACATCTATTCATCAAATACGCATTAATCCTGAAGTCACAGAAATACTACATCGCGTGAAGTTATTATAAAATAGCTCGACATAAAGCATTGGGCAGTTGCCCACCAGACAAACAACCCGGGCAGGTCAAAATCACCTCCTTTTTCTAAAATGGATGATGAACTCTCCACCCTAACACACATACCTCTTTATTTAGAGGCCGCGTATACCTACCTTATGAATCCAGACTTTCCTATACTGTTCCAATTAAAAACAAACCTTGTATTACAAATAAGTTGAAGTTATTTGATATCGGACCAAAAATGTAACACCTACAAATGAGATGTGGGTTAGAAAATGTAGAACAGAATACGGTTGGCATCATGTTCTGTTCAACATTTTACGCTTGGCTATCGGATAAGTCATCACCACCCTGTCTTAAAATTAATTTCCATTCCGAATCGAGCTGCGATATTAAATAATATTACTACTATAACTTACAACAGCTGTTATCTCGTACAATACTCTATATAAATGCAGATGAAATAGTCGGCAGACATATCTACTTCTATTCCAGTAATATACCTATGCAATGCAAGATACAGCGAAATGAAATTCTCTACTATCATAAAGTATCAAACCAGCTAACTCTTCAGGATCGAAAACTGCAATTCTCAAAAGTAGTCATGAAGTCGTATTCATAATTCAAGATCCAAGTTCAGTATTTCATGTGTTCCATGATTGTATGGGGAAGTTCTGATATGGGATCGTGCGATGTAATGGCGGGATTTTGCCAGAGGCTGACTTTTGGGTCTTACGATTTCTTTAGGCTTGGTGAGAGAAGTAGGTTGTAAATATTTTCTTTATTACACTCAAGAGTGTGAAAAAGGATTGTTATTAACAGAAAAATAAATATAGGTAGGCACTTATTGTTTATAGAAAACAATGGCTAGACGCCGTGGATGGCCTACTAGAGAATTGACGAGGAATGGAAGGAAGAAGTCATGGGGAAGGCTTTTGCCTAGGAATTGGACAATTAAGAAAAACTAGGAAAAATAAAGTATTATTCTTTGGCCAGAACAAATCGCATTCCTAGACATCTGAAACGCAGATTAAGATTTTTTTAAACTCCGGAGAGCGTCTTGTAATGAGATCATAATTTTTTCTCTCAGTGCGAATCCAAGGAATCGTCGATCACGTCCACTGCTGATCCCATTCGAGGCAATCAATCACCCGTCAAGCCCTGACGACTGACGAAAACCCTCACACTAAGTGTACTTTCTGATTCCAAGACGAAATCCATCTACCCACTTATTTGAGTTATTTGTCGGTTGCCGAATTCGAGTCGAGATAAAAGTATCGGCTTTCCGCTCGATAGCCAATTTGATAAATTGAACCAATTGATACTATCGATAATAAAATGTAAAATTAAATTAATAGTGACCAAAATTTTGTTCAGTGAATTGAATTGTGCAGTGTGCAATTTATGTGGCCACATATTACGTGCAACGTTCGGCTTGGAAACTATTACGAAGTTCAGAGGCGATAATGGCCGAACGGGTAAGTATAGTACTCTAGATCAGTGGGCTGGCTATGATTTAGAACTCAGGCGTTTAAAGTTTCCTGTGGTAAGTGCATTTTGGTGGTCTTGAACTTTATATAAATATGATAACGTAGGTACTTTGTAGCATATAAATCAATTTGCACAGCCTTTTCCCAACTACTGCATTTCATTTGAGTATCAGTATTTACATGAAGCATATCTGACAGCAAAAGCGCCGAGGCAATGAAGCTCGACGAAGTCCCGGAGAATGAATTTAACTGGAACGACTGCCAAAGATCTTCAAGTGACAGTCGGAACCAACAGCTTAACGTTCTTTTAGAGGCACGGAGAAATTTCGTTAGGTAAAGATGGTCACCCATCTACGGACAGACCTCGGCAAGCGTTGCTTAACCTTGGAGATCGACCAGAGCTCCTCAAGTACTATGTAGCATATACGAAGGAAAATGTTTCATCAAGGCAGTTCGTAGCAATCTATCACCATTGTGTGAGCCGCGTAATCTTGACGTACAGTATTCTGTCTCCGACACCTTTTCTGAATAAACATGGCTTACTTATTACTTTGTGAAGGCATTTCTTTGCAGCATTTCATATCTTTTGAAACGTCAGCGGCATACTTTAACTCCACAAAAAATAAGGAAGAGAACCAACAACTTAATTAAATCTTGGGTAAACTTAAGACTATCCTTGTTTAAATCTTTTGACCGACCTCATTTACCGTCACAAAAAGTAAGAATAGTTGTCGGAGAACAGGCGCTGCGACAAAGAGAACGGAATTTTCGAGCCAGCAGCGACTACAGACACCAATATGAATCATATTAATGCCCGTGAGATGAGCATAAATTATTAGTCGAAAGAATTGTCACGGGTCGTCATTATCTTTGATTAAACGTTGACACTTACGGACATGATTTAAAAATGTCCACGGAGTTGCCAGCAAGTTCTTCTCCGTAGATATCTACGCTTTGGAATGTGCAATTAGCTCTATCGTTTTGACTTTCTTGACAGTTCAAAAGTATCTGTGAATGGTTTAATTGAAAAAAATGCTTTAAGTTTTAGTTTGACACGGTTGGAATGTATGGAAAGCGACCACCGAGATGTCTCGGTGTTCTATGCCCTGCAAAAGCGCTTCACAATAATTTTGTAAAAACATACTGGACGCGAATTGCAACGGGCCCGCTTAATAAACACGTTAGGGCCAGGAATGAGTTTTCTAATTCAAACTATGAATTTTAACGAGTATCGCGGGCTGCAGATTGCATTTATAATGGGTGAACGCGTAATCGCTTGCAACAGCTAAATTGGAATACGAGTAACTTCCAATATTAAAAATATTGAAAAATGAAATTAAAAAATGTTTGGTCTTTTGTATCTCTCTCTGTATCTGTGTCTTAGTGTGTTTGTGTTGTATATCTGTTGTTCTGCTCCTAAACGGATGAACCAATTTTGATATAGTTTTTTTTTAAAGGTGACTAAGTCGAGAATGTTCTTAGCTAAGTTTGATTTTCTTAGCGAATCATTATGAATAGAATAGAATATAATATAATCTCTAAATATTGTGTTTGGCCCAGTATTCTGCCATGGTAACACCATCCGGTTGTGATGTTTGATGAAAATCGGTTAAGCCAAGTTTTTACTCTTTGAATCGGGGTATTTTTGCAAGACATCGTGTTATAGGTACAATTAATTGATAAATTATATAGTTTAAAGAAGTATTCGTGTCGGAGTTCTCAAAGCTTTTACCAGGTTAAAACTAGTTCGTACTTTGATTCAATCACGACGAGCCTGTTAGGACTTTTTCTCCCATATATTTGCCCAGTACAAAATGATTTCACAAAGAAAACATCTAATCCTTTGTCCGAGGGGAGAAAAAAGGCGTAATAACAGCTCCGATGTAATAAGACGCCGCGCCAGGATCGCGAAACTTTAAGTAACGAGGGTTCTTCATAAGCTGTTTATCATTTAAAGGGAAGGTGCTCCGATTGTTAAGAGATTGTTTAGTTTCTTAGTTTATCTTGAAAAATATATTGTAGGTAGACGTTAGACTTTATTTAAAAATGTCAGAATTAAATAAAATTTCTAGACAGTGAAAAGGTTAAATCATTTGAGTTTATATGTTGATCCTTAGCACCATTCCATTCTTGAGCCGAATGAACGCCGAGTTCAAAGTCCATATTGTATAAAATAATAAATTGTGGGGTAGGTAGGGTAGGTAGGGTAGGGTAGGGTAGGTAGTTAGGGTAGGGAAGGTAGGGTAGGTAGGGTAGGTAGGGTGGGGAGGGTAGGGTAGGTAGGGTAGGGTAGGTAGTTAGGGTAGGTAGGGTAGGGTAGGGTAGGTAGTTAGGGTAGGGTAGGTAGGGTAGGTAGGGTAGGTAGGGTGGGGAGGGTAGGGTAGGTAGGGTAGGGTAGGTAGTTAGGGTAGGTAGGGTAGGGTAGGGTAGGTAGGGTAGGTAGTGTAGGTAGTGTAGGTAGGGTAGGGTAGGGTAGGGTAGGTAGGGTAGGGTAGGTAGTTAGGGTAGGGTAGGTAGGGTAGGTAGGGTGGGGAGGGTAGGGTAGGGTAGGGTAGGTAGGGTAGGGTAGGGTAGGTAGTTAGGGTAGGGTAGGTAGTTAGGGTAGGTTAGGTAGGGTAGATGAATGTTTGGTGTTTTTATGGCAAAACAAAGTTTGCCGGGTCAGCTAGTATTTATTATATATTCAAATATAAATGTTATCTTGTTAAGTTAATATGAAGTATAATTGTTATCTTTTTAAATATTAACGCCTCAATGGATTTGAATTTAACTTGGGTACATGAATAGACCATATTCTGGAGATAGAATATATTTTTTACTGGGAGTATGTTCTTTTGGGTCAATATTATCGCGGGCGAAGCCGCTGGCTGAAACTAGTCTAGAAAAATAATCTAGACATGTAAGTAACATGCCATAAACAATCCCTCCAAAGAATATATGTTCTGAAAAATATCTATAAATCCTAAATTCACGTCCAACATTTCACCCACCAGAGCAGACAAAACGAAAACAAAAGAAAGACATTACCGTCCATTCGAGCGTACATCCTCTAATCCAGTTTCAAATAAAAAGTATGAAATATTTACTATTCGGAGGCCGTCCGGCGAAGCTGTCAGCGACTCTGACAAGCTACAAACTTACTTAGACTAGTTAAAAGGACGGATCGCTTATGGAATACATTAGAGCAAGATATTGGGTGGAGAGATATTAGCGTGGGACTAAGATATTGATGAATATTTGAGGCTCTCGTTAGATGGTGAGTATATGGGGGCTGGAGGCTATCATAAAGTACATGATTTATAAATGTTGTGCTGGCACCAGACGATCTAGACTGAAAATTGGTCAGGATTTTATCGATGAGGCACACAGCAACTTTTGTAGCAGGGCGATCTGTCCAGGATGAGCCAGATGAGCTTATTTCCGCCCAGCAGTTTTTTTAAAACTATTCTAAGGGCGGTATTCCAAATGCTTATGCTCAACTCATTTCAAACTGGAAATGGACAGTTGTCATTGGTTTGCTGGTTCATTGTTTTGGACAGTAACATGCGACGTTACAGAAATCTTTTAAAACAAAATCAGTGGCATTCAGTAGTGTTAGCATGTATTTGGAACGTACTAATACTTGCTAGCTTGGACTTTCATTTTCATTCAATACTTACCACACATTTTGTTTAGACAGAATTCAGTAACGTCTAGGGCGTCTGGGGTTCTTGCTCTATTGGGTACACATAAAATGTCAAGCTGAAGAATCATATGCCAAACCGGAGAGTTATGATTGGTTGGCAGTTGATTGGTAGGTAGGTGTGGCCAATTTTGAGTTTGAGTTGAGTATGAGCATCTGGAATACGGGCCTTAAATAACGAACAAGCTTTTTAGGGAATAAAGATAAATGCCCAGGCAATCACTGTACATTCCAGGTTGCCAGGAAGAGATCGCAGATAAGGCCACCCGGTAAGGATTTTTGGTTTTTAATTGTCTTTAATTCTTGTATAATCTGGTGTACAATAAAGTATAGGTATGAATAAATAAATACCATCGGTATTGGCACACTTTGTAGGAGTATGATTAGTCGCAATTTCTTTTCAGCATGGTCTGTAAACAGCTAATTAAATAGAAGAAAAAGTTTGTAGAACTCCATTGTTATTATAAACATCGAAGCCACGTAAAAGATGAACAAAATCAAAGCTTATCAACTTCGATAAACTTTTCAGAAGCCTCGGGCTAAACTTCGTATATTATTTTATTATCAAGGTCTATCTCTAAAGCAGCCGTGAAAATATTAAGTCCTTGAGGCGGGCGAAAATAATTAGGAACGTGTTTCACTTGGCTTGTATTTTTACGAGGTTCTTGTTTGTTGTTTCAAGTGTTTAGCTGTCGGATAGTAATTTAGATCTAGGAGCTTCTGTATCTGGGCTATGAGAATACAGACCCGACCAGTAACAATTCTCAGGGGAAATATAAGGTAGAAACTGCCGTAGGTGTAAAAGCATGCTTTTAAAATCCAACAGATCCTGAGGAAAACAGCAGAAGACACTTTTGAGATCACCTTAAAACCATTCCCTAAAAAAACCCAGCTCAGGAAGCCACCAGGAAAGCCTTTTCATCAATTCTATTTTTAAATTGACGAACAAAGGCACCGACTGCCATTTACCCATCGCATGTGACAGCACAGTAAAACTATAACTCAACGACATGTAACCATGCACTAACACGGCGCGGAACCGCCAAAACACACCACATTCGGCACGCCCTGCCTCGTAAACAAACCTGTCGTGTTATACCTTATTGATACCAGTGTACACATAAAAGTAAATTGTTCTATACACTTTTGTACGGTCGTAGGAAAGTTGGGAATCGTTTGTTTTTTATTTGGCTAGGAATATGCGAGGAAAGGCTGTCTTTTCTTTGATTAGGCTTGGGAATTCTGAGAGATTTGCCTATCAAGTTGACTGAAGATTGAACAAGCGTTTGACGCGTGAGAATAGCGAATGTTTCAGTCGGGTGTCGGTAGTAATTGTCAGTAAGCTACATTGTTTTTTTATTGCAACCGTCTCATTCGCCTTCCTAAGCACAGTCACCAGTTTCAAATACGTTTCTACTCATTAAGTTTTCTATAGTATTTGGAAAAGCAACAAATGTTTCTTTTTCAAGAAGCCATTCACCACAAAAGATACTCAAACCCCGTTTAATTAATGTATAATTCACCATGAAACCAGCATCATCAATCTATTCTACTGCCACCCCTTTGAAATCGGAATTGTAAAAAGAAAATAAAGGGGTCGTTTGGACATGGAAATGTGAGCGGGGCTGGCAAAAAGACGTATTATGTGTCGCGAGCCGATTCACCTACCGCTGTATACTACCTAGTACACACCGCGACCGTCGCGCCCGCGCGTCTGATAGAGCATTTTGTAAGCGGGTAACGCAAATCAAAAGCGTGGAGCGTTTTCTCGGCTTAGGCCGCCCAAGAGTGCTCATATATTTTTTGAATTTTTTTTCTTGTGTCGTGGGTTCTCTTACAAACTTAAGGTCGTAGCTCACTTACACGAACCCGCTCCAACACAGGTCCCACAAAACACCGCCTTAAACAGAGATCGCTGGCCACGTGCCGACTGCTAGCAGTTTGTAGCAGCTAGCGATTTCGCTTTTTGCGACAGACACAGTTTGTATAAGTCTCCATTGAAATAACTCGTACTTTTTCGCTGTCTCGATTCACAATGCGCGATCTGGCGATCATTGCTTGCACTTGACTATGAAAATATATAGCTCGGGAAACAACAAAAGCGAATATTTTGGTTGCATAAAATGCTAAAGGCAAGAAAGCTAGCAACGTGCTTCAAGCGAGCAGTCTGCGTGCGTACACCGCGCCCGCTTGAAGCGCGTGGTAAGCTTGCGGTAAACGAGACGTCAGCTTTCGAATGATACGATGGCATTAGGCTCGTTTACAGTGATCTGTCTTCTAATTCGTGTTGTCAATGTAAAGTATGTCTACAGAGGACGCTCTGAAGCTCACATTTCAATGAACACTATTTTGCCGTGTGGGAGCGGTGTCGTATAAGTCGGCTACGACCTTTATATTTCAAATAGATTGATTGCAAACTTGCTACTCCATTGCTGCTCATTGTGACTACATGTTGAATTAGCATTTATGGCATAGAAACAATGCCGCTTAAATTAAGATACCTAACTAAGATGCTGATAGTACTCGTAAAGCCCACACTTCAGTTTCTGCTAAACACGACGTAACCCTGTGTGTAAAACGTGTTAACCTTTCAACTTATATAAGAAGTGTTGCGGACGCCTTTACGCGTCTTTATAACCCACGACGGAAAAAGAAGGGTGTTATAATTTTGACGTGTGTATTGCGTATTTGTGTATATGTGTATTTACACATATTTATAATTATATTTGTGAATCTGTCTGTGGCATCATAGCTCCTAAACGGATGAACCGTTTTATTTTTGTTTGAAAGGTAACTTTATCCAGTGTTCTTAGTTGTTTGATGAAAATATTTAAGCCGTATTAAAGTTATGGGCGTTTTACTGTATGAATCGGGGTGTTTTTGCAAGATATCGTGTCATAATTACGTGTTCAAAAGAATCGTAGCGTGTCTTACTAGATAAATTATGTACTGCCGTGGTTTTTTTAAATTTTATTTGTTAACTGTATGTACCCAGTACCTTAAAGAAAAAAAACACTTGTATCTCGCTTCCAACTTGAGACCCTAATAAACTTAAACCCCACTTCCTTCACTCCTTTCACTTGGCCCACATAAACTGTAGATGGGCATTTCTAATTGAATAGCCGCCCGGAGGCAGTTGCTTTGATTGGCGCTCTGTGCTGGGAGGCGTCTATCCCCCGCTGCTCGCGATATGCGATTCTTATGCCGCTACTCTTCTTATTTACACTTTTTAATCTCGAAAACAATGCAAGTGTAAGATTTGTTATTAAATTTCAGATGCTAGTTTTGAAAATATGTTTCACTCGTGCAATGGAGTGAAATAAAGATTGGATGAAACTATTGTAGACTCATAAAGTCTACATTAGGTTGGCCTGTGTACCTTAACTTTAGATTCGCGTTTGCGTATTGGGAGTCGAGCAACAGTCATTAGTTAAATCTTGATAATGTCTAATAAAACTCACTCCGAAACAGGAATCGCCGAAGTGTCAAGTCACAAGTGAACAAGTCTGCTAGGCTGAAGTGGGATTGGGTGAGTGCATAGAAACAGCGTGCACAATGACAGATGGGCCAGATTCGTCAAGCAAAGGAACCCAGAAGACGGGCGTCGTCGCCGAGGGAAGCTTAAAAGCATTTACGGGAGATTGGCCGGAGAAGACAAAACACCAGGCAGAGTAGTAGGTTGCCAAAAAATGCGTCTAATCAATCAACACTCGATAGGGAGGGTAAGTAAGGTAGTCATAACGAGACCTTTTCAAAACATACCTAAAGAAACCTCAGAAGTGCAGTAGTTTTGAACAGTTAGCCCATTAAACAAGATATTAACTACCTCTTTGTTTTAAAACTAAGTACTAGGCGATGTTCTTAATTGCACAAGTTTCTAAAAACAATGTTTATTGCCGGTGATGACTGGACAATGGTTGAAAGTTTTACCTTTTAATGTGGACTTCTGATAGTAAGTGTGTAGAAACACACGGATCGAGGTATGAATATATAATACTCACTGGTAGATTTTTCAATTTATATCATACAGAGGCTTTCCGCATGTCGAATATGATCGAAGTCAGATATTTTATTTTAATTTTGCCAAAGCATATTTAATTATGCACTTTTAAATGACCTAAATCTGCCAAGATGTGAATGCCGGCAATGGCAGGGCACATCGCCGCAGACCCAGGCGAAGATGAAGGACGAACTCGACACCTAGGGAAAGGACCAATTCAGATATTTTCTAAACCTAGAAAGATCAAAGTGAGTCCTTCGTCCTGCAGTGGGACAACACAAATAAGTAATATTTGGCGCACTTAATGAGCTTCAAAGGCTTCTTTTTTTGTTAAAACCCGAAGCAGCTTGAAACTGTTATACATGCATTTACAACATCGTTGCATTTATAGTTATTTAAACATTTACGGATGGCATACGTGTTCAGACTTCTGATATTTCTTAAAAGCCGCAAAAAAAA
This sequence comes from Anorthoa munda, assembly GCA_945859665.1. Taxonomy (NCBI): domain Eukaryota; kingdom Metazoa; phylum Arthropoda; class Insecta; order Lepidoptera; family Noctuidae; genus Anorthoa; species Anorthoa munda. Next base: position 28,237,641 of record OX243911.1, on the reverse strand, counting down.
GCTTTTCAGCTGACGTATAGAGGCGCATGCGGCATTGCGGATCAATCGCCGATCGCCATATATCCCCAATTACGGATGCAATAAAACGGTTTATCCATGTTTCGGCTATATTGGATGGTTATTTTTTATTACGTATACACCAATTCGCCAATGGGTAAGGATAAAATTTAATTGGGTATTGCACCGTGTTTGTATTAGTTTGCAATTCATTACATTTGTCAAATATTCTCGAGGGATAAATTAAGAAAATTAAAGACAAAACCACTGGAGAGGTTCCTGGTATTCAATTGAAGGACATCTTCCTACTTTATCAGTGGATATCCGAAAAAACAACTGAGAGCTGTTTCCTGGTATATCATTACTGGACACCTAACTAGATTGCGTTTGTTTGAGAAATTTGGTGACATATTGCGTGTGCCTCAGTCAAGCAAGACTGCCTGGGGCACGCACTGACTAACAAAAGTTAATACGATCAACAAATACAAGGCAACAACCAGAAAAAGATACACCAATCAACACATATAGGCCTAGGCTTAGTTTAGATCGCCCACAAATTACTATACTTTTGTCAAAATATCTGTCAACTTAAACTAAGATAAGGATGTAATTTGTGGAGTTTTAATTTTTACGCCTGTGTTTTACTCAGGGTTAAGCTGAGGTGCAGCCATCCATGGTACCTAGACCCACCAGTCCCACCACCCATGGTCACCGTATGGGCGCATGGTGATATCAACATGATCCATTCTGATGGTATGACTCCCGTTTATAGTATTAAATGTTTCATAATAATGTGTAGCAACGTCTTTGGCAGATGCAAAGGCTAGTATAGTGAAAGTAAAAGCTCGTCCCGTTTAATATTCCGTATGTTTTGTTTCAGCCATGTCTTCTGCGGCTAACGGGCCGGCTATAAATCGGCGTAAGTGCCTCTGGACAAACAAATGTACTGTGAAACTACACGATGACCTTACGACCTTCCTATCTCGTTTCTTGATGGGAGATGACTACAGTTAGTGGCAAGGTTTAAGGTTCTTAATTTGCATCAGGTTATGATACAAAATAATTTGGAAAAACTCACAGCTGGATCAAGGCGGTGCCATCAGACATCCAAGCCATACGCACAAATAGAAATAGGTAACGGAAAGATTATAAGCTTATTTGGCACAAAAGGACCACACACAACAATATCTTAGGCAAAGAAATGACATGCAGCTGGGAATTTCCTGCTGGATTCTGAATATCCTGATAGCTTTATAGCCGCACCTGCACCTGTAGCCAAGTTGACAATCTACAATCGATTAAGCTAATAGAAAACGAATCAATGTATGGGAATGACACGTTAAGTCACGTGGTCAGACCATACAAATAAAAGGCGTTAACGATTGTAGAGATTCGATACGAAACTTTTGTAACTTGGCTAGGGGGCTGGGGTTTTTAAGTCAAGAAATAAAAAAGAATAGGTTACTCCTAGGCAAGCGTGCTTCATCGTCGACTGCATCATCGCTTACCATTATGCGAGATTATGGTCAAAGGCAAGCCTAACAATAGAAGAAGAAGGTAGAAGTGAAACCTTCAAAAATATACGATCTCATTCTCTCGCACGTTAAAGCCTATAGGGCTCCCAAAAATAACTGCGATGCGATGCGTTTTAGATAGATTTAGTACGTGCGAGCTCGCAGATATTTGCGATGCGTTGCGAATTCGCAGTTATGTGTGGGAGCCCTATATAGGCTTTAGGCCCATAGATAGGTTGTCTCGTTTCATTCAAGTTACAAATCACAACGGGACTAAAGAAATGTTCACTTCAAAAAAGCTTGGTCTAAGATTTATAGATGTTTATCAACGGTGGAGGAAAACATCGTGAGGAAACCTAGACTTATACAGTTAATAGCCAAGTCAGAGGCCTATGGGGTTCCCAGAGGCGGCTTAATTAACTCTGACACTAGAGGTGGCCACATCCTTTCACGAATAATCGAACAACAAATCTTAGAATGAAAATAAACGATTATGTATTAGAAACATGTTGGGCACTACAGTTGTAGCGTTTAATATGGGTCCGGAAACAACACGAACGACACTTGCCATCTTATTTTCGCAGCTCGAAGAAACTTGGTCCTTGTGTTTTTCTGTTAGAAAAAGAGTTACAATTACATGACCCCTGAAACGGAATTGCGATCGTTAAATGGCTATAGGCCAGTCCCCTATAACTTGGGACTATGGGACTGGATCCCGTTATCGAGAACTGTGGGTGTGTTACACATAATCCTTGTGTTACGATTATGTTTATATTCCGTTGTACAAATAAGTTCGTGGCTAAGTAGCCGTCCGGCACCCTAATAGCGTAAGTTCAAACAATAGGGTACGGATTGTTTCCCTTGCATTCATTGCTTAATATGTTCAAAAAACCGTCTACCCGACAGCGTAAAACACGCACTGAATATTGTTCAGTTACCAAAATGAAAGGGAAGGTGTATGCTTTGTGCTGTTAAAACAGATACGCAATTAGGGTCCTCCGTGCCTCAGAAAGCACGTTACGACATTAGTTCAGAGTGTCATTTGAAGATCTTTGACAGCTGTTGTAATGGAGCTCAAAAGCCATAAACTTCAGTCTTGACCAGGGGTACAGTTTTTTTTTTTTTTTTTAATCTATTATAGGCTCGCGCTTGACCACTATCTCACCTGATGGTAAGCGATGATGTGGTCTACGATGGAGCACACTTGCCTAGTAGTAACCTATTCACTCTTGACTTAAAGACTCCTATATTGTAGCTATCGGGAAACAGACTCCGGCAGGGAATTCCACTCCTTAGCAGTACGCATAATAAAAGTATTCTCAAAACGTTTAGCCAGTTACTGGGTTGTGGAGGCAGTCACTCCAAGTATATCAACCCTCTTTTTCCGTCGGGGGTTAAAAATACTCGTGCTCAGTTGAATCCGGTTAGACTTGAAGCCGATCTCAACATAGGAAAATGCTAGGCAGAATGATTGTAAAGCTAGAAAGAAAAATAAACAAATCTCTGTGCGTATATTCTCATAGTTACAACAGAAACTGTACACGTGACACAGTCGGATAATCTTACGTAAATAACTAGAATCAACTAAATAAATAAAACAGCCGGGAATCCATTTTTCTTATTTCGAAAGCGAAAATATTATCGAAGCTCATGTTTCAGGGCTTTCACGATAAGAAAAACATCTCCAAACGGATTATATTTGTTTTGTTGCTCGGCTAAGCGGGACAAATTTAGCCACATCTGGGAATATGCAATGCCAAGCCCAATGTAAAAGGTGATGATTTCAAATGAAGCCTTGTGAATAGGTTACTTGTGGGCAAGCTGCAACATCGTCGACCACGTAATCTATTGCCATCGGGCGAGATGGTTGTCTAAGGCGAGCCAATCAATAATAATAAAATAAAATAAAACCGGCTAGTGCGAGTCGAACTCGTGCGCCGAGTGTTCCGTACCTACCCATTATACCACCATAATAAAATTTGTATCATTTTTAATAGTGGCTAAGTTTAAAAAATTAAGTAAACAGAATTGACATGATTTTTTTGTTATTTTTCAGAATTTTCTCTTTGCTTGTGCTGTAAGACCTTGCTTTTAACCAAAATTGACAATACTAGGTCAACGGAAACTACCATATAGGTTTTCGACCTAAAACCTATAGGACCTTGATTTTTATACACATAATATGGACTATAGACCTCAGTATCTGATATAAATTTCAACTTGCTAGGTCCACCCGTTCCTGAGTAAATCGGTGGTGACACACGGACATACAGACAAGAAAGTGGGTAAAAGTTGGTGAAAGTGTGGCAAGGGTTTCTTTTTCATCTTTTGAGGTACGGAAGCCTAAAAATTTGATGTTGGGGATTTTATTAATAAACCATGCCTCAACAGGTGAACGGATTTGAATGACTTCTTAACACGCAGAAGATCATATAAATCATTGGCTTCATCCATTCGATACCGGCTATCTCTGAAAACCAGCGCTGTGGCTGTCTCGCACGCGAGTCCTAGCATTATATTGAGCGATGACCGTTTTGCGTGGTTGTGTTGTGACGCATACTTTGTATTTGAATTCTGTGTTTCCTTATGTTTTTGTTTTGTTCTTTTAAGGTATGCGTCGCAAATAAACTCTATTTCTCTCATTCTATATCCTGAATCAGGACCTACTTTTTGACCCTGGGCTAGTTTCCGACATTAACGCAGACAAAGCCGCTGGAAGAAGCTATGGTTTCGAAAAAACTTATAAAGCAGACACATAATGTTTCTAAAGCGGCGACTGCTATAGTGACTAATTGTTATTGTAGCGTGTCACAGTGAAAAACGATAGTTTCATAGTAAACCAGCTTCTGTCGTACCACTGTCATCATCGATTTTTGCCAACTAACTACTAACAATATTGAACTATAATCGTAAATCCACGGTTGTAATTTGCAATCGGCAGGAGATCGAAAGTCTGAGTCTTACCAAGCGGTATAAAAGTTACTGGGTTGTAGAGGTAAGATAGGCAGTCACTTTGTGCATAATGCTGGTACAATTGTTCTATCTCACGACGGCGGGTTGGTCTTTTTGGTGTGTGTAGTGCACAAGCACATTCTTTCTGTGTGCGTAAGCTCGGGAGCGCACAGTATCGCCTGAACTGTAGATACTACACAAACTTCATAACTATGTATTTTGAAAGTAAGGCAGATTGATTGTTCGTTAACATAACAAAAAAAAACGGTGAAGGAAAACATCTTGAAAAACCAGCGTGTCCTTGAACTAAAAATTCGAAAAAGTGACATCTACCGATTTGCACTGTTCCCACGTGATCGGTTACTCCTCAAACAGAGAAGCGGCCTGTGTACCAGCATTGGGAACATGATACATGGAACGTGCTGCTATGGAATAGTCAAGAGATAAATTACCTTTGAAATAAACACGACCACAGCATAAGATCATCATATCATACCATCTTCCTGCCCTTATACCATGTTATTTGTGGTCGGTGCAACACGATTTCTTCTTCCATATCGCCCTGTCCACCGTCACGCTGTCACTGTCTCCCTTTTCTTTCATATCACTCCTCAAACAGTCCATCCATATTTTCTTTCGCCTTCCCCTCCCTCTTCATCCATCCACGTTTATATTCATAACTCAGCCTAATAAGATATTCAGCGAAAATCCAAAACATTGGTGGTAGCACAATTGATTTATGCGGTGCAATTGGTCGGGCGGCGCAGGCTGTGTCATATTTTGAACGGGGACAGATTTATCGCAATGCAGGCTATCGCATGTACTAGCAGGTGTATTGAACTTATCGCTGTTTTAGTTAGCGGTGAGCAGGCGACGGGGCTGGGGCATTATTTAGCTGTGTTTTGTATTGATTTCTGTTCTTTTGAGGCGGGATCGTCTATCTATCAATGTCCGGAGCTGGCTAGCTATATATTATTTTTTGTTCTTTTTTGGCGAGATCGTCTATTATCAATGTTGTCAGCACGAATATCTCAGTCTGTAAACGAGAACTTAATGCCTATCTTTCGTGCCAGTCTAAACGCTTACGCAGTTTAGCCGTTGCCAAGAGCTCTGCCTGCGAGTATATCTATTCGCTTAGACTGCATTTTCGTCGCTACTTTTTCTTTCTAAAACTCATAAATTACTGCCGCATTTTTGACGGCTTCAATTTCAGTTGTAGACTACTCTATGATAATATTTTACAGTCAAGTGTTATCTGCCAGAAACCCAGATGTAAGTCGACCACCCAAGTTCACTGTCGGTTTCTAAAGTACTTCAAAAGCCTTAACCTTGACCGAAAGCTACCGAAGCGTGTCAGTCAAGATTAGGAAGCTCTTACGAAGTACCGCTCAAGTAGGAAACGCGTGGGTGCGGAACATATCGACATGTTACGAAGTACAAGTGGAGAAAATAAATTCAAGTCCCGAAAAAGCCTCTTAAACACGCCTGACATATCTAAGGGACGCCTTGAAATGACAACCTTGTCAGTCAAGCTTAGGAAGATATTTTGTTGGTTTGGAAATAAATATCCAGCATATAGTTTTTTCGAGATTCTCCTGTAACCAAAAGATCAATATATCCGCGCGGTTATAATTTGAGCTCCAGACTATCGTGCTATTACATAATATATATCAATATTCAAAGTCAAAGTTATTTATAAATGAGACCCAATCATCCCGGCAGCATATTCAAATAATAGCTAATCAACTTCCTCATAAAATTGTCGGCTTGCCAACATCATGAGCCGCGACCTCAATTAGACATAAATATGCGATCAATTCTGTGCTGATCCAACTATGACAATAGTCGCAGTCCATCTGGCACATATGGCCACATTTGTCCATGTAGTGGGTGGGGCACGCACTAACCCACATAATAACTGGTGTTAGTACAACGGATTCTATTGTCAGACTGTATTTGTGTTGCTGAAGTGTGTTCAGCTTGTTTGTGATAGAATTTATCGTGAAGCATAGAAAATTTGGCGGGTGTTGTGGCGTAATTTGGGAGAGGCTTATGTATGTAGAGTGTCGGATTATTGTTGGTTTGAAGTAGACAGGCGTATCGAATTGGGGCCCAATTACAGACTATAAAGCATTGCTGGTCCAAATTTGGGACTTTATAACGGCATTATTAGAAAAAAATATGTACATAGCTTTCCACTGTAATAATTTTCAGTATCATCCTACTAATTCCTACTAATATAATAAATGCGAAAGTTGGTGAGGATGGATGTATGTATGTTTGTTACTCTTTCACGCAAATACTACTGAACGGATCTGGATGAAATTTGGCACAGTGATAGAATATAGTCAGGAATAGCACATAGGATACTTTTTATCCCGGGAATATGTTACCTCGGGACAATTATCAACATTCACGCGGTCGAAGCCGCTGGCAGAAGCTAGTAATCAATATACTTATCTAATGATGAATAGAAGACCAGCCCCCTCATTGCGTTACTGTTTTGACTGAATAGTATTCATTGCGTCTTTTACGCTGTCCAGTAGAGAATTATTAAACTTACGCAATTAGTGTGCAGCAGTTAGCAGGCATACATATAAATGTGCATTGATGGAGAGGGAGAGGAAGGCCTAAGAAAAGAAAGATGGACTGTGAGAGAAGTGACATGAAAGAAAAGGGAGTCAGTGATAGCGTGACGGGGGACAGGACGGTATGGAAGTAGAAAACGTGTTGCGCCGACCACAAGTAACATGGGATAAGGGCTGGAAGATGATTCAGTTAGCAAGCACAATGCAAGCGGACAGCAAATTCTGCCTATTATCATGCAAAAAAGGTGTGAGGTACACATAGCACCTAATACTATGTGTTATTTAGTTAGTATGCACATGGAACTTAATTATATCTACATACAAATACTACACCAATGTTAGCAAACACCATTTACGTCTGATGACAGAGCAATCAATCTACGGGCGAGAGCTTCGATATCTGAAGGACGGGTGACACGTGTACCTATCGATGTAGGTGACAAACAGTTAGCCTCGGATTCAATGACACGTTAATTGGATTCTGTGGTCTGATCTTGAGGACATTAATGCTGATTCATGTTAGATCTTCCCGTTATCCTAGAATCTATCAAGGAAAAGGGTCTTACACGTGCATTTGGACAATCAAACCTCGTTTTGATGAGTCAATCATTTGGATTTTAATCAGGTTCATGCTTGAGCGTTGACCTAAAATACTGGTCATAGTTTTATCATATACTACCCTTTTGTTAGGCTTCACCTGCGTGAAAGTCGGTAATTCTCACAAAGGAACGAACCTACTCCCGGGATCAAAATATCCATTGTTCAATAGATTAGACCTTGGCATCACCTTGGTGAATAGATCTCTAAGTATACCAAAATTGGTATAGCGGACTAGGCCTGGAAACGTAACAAACAGACAGACAGAATTATTTTAGCATGTATAGAATTAGTATGGATCTACAAAGATCTTCATCTTATCCACACTCAGATAAATCTCAATTCTGCCATTCCTAATTGTATCAGCTCAGCTCAAGTCACGTCTAACAGTACCATATTAGATTGTTGACCCATTAATTGACCTGACGCGTGTGGGATGTTCAACAGCTGATATAATCGTTTCATTCCCAACTTAACTACAAATTACATAGTAACACCGGATATTTACCAGTTACGGTAACATAGGTGCTATAACTCCATCATCGTTTACTGTAAACTCACGCCCTATCTATAAATAGTCTAAAAGTCAACATTAAACGGAAGGAAACCGTATTTATCGAATTATTTATCGTCTATCTAATTAGTTGGGATGACAACCGCACACGCCCACAGCCGCGAACGAACTGACCGACCGAGTACAACGGGAAACGTCACGTTCTAAATTTAAACCGTGAATGAATGAACTCTAAATGCGTGCGCGCATTCAAAAATAGTGCCGTGACCCTCAGGCGGTGTGCCAAAAGAATGTTATTGATTTTTTAAATATTTTAAATTGTGTTTACCTTTGTCACGTAGATGTTACGTGTGTCAGAATTAAATTCTTTGATATTTTGTTGTTTGTTTTAGTAAACGTTTAAAAAGTGTTTTTTAATGGGAATACTTACTTTGATCTTCGACTTTAGTTTTCGATAGTGATTCGGTTAGAGCTTGAACTTGTGAAAGGAACGTACCTGGAAAAACAAAAAAATACCTGATTATTTATTTATCTGGTAAAAATTACTGCTACATCTCGTCGTAAAAGTTCAAACAAGTTTATGCCTAAATTAATAAAAAATGCTTGTTATAAAACGCTCTACCAAGGACGAAAGGTTGTTTATTAAAATTTGAATTTCGTGTCAAACTCGACCACCACCACTACCTTACTGGACCCATCATCATCTTCCTGTCCTTGTAGGCACAGGGACAGGAAGATGATACTTGCCCCCGAATTCTGTATTTACAATTACAATTTGTGCATTTGTCCAACTCTACTTTAACTTGTAAACTTGCATTACAGTAGAGCTTGACACTTTCTTAATTCCAAATAATCGAATCAGAATTGTTGTGTTTGATTCTACCACTATCGCTCGTCAACACTGCCTAATGGATCCATGTCTTTATGATAAAGACCCTATGAACACAAACGTACCACCCATCTAATACCAAGTACAGCTTAATAACCGTGCCCCTCCGCCCCCAATCCTCTGCGCTTCCACCGAAACGTTGATTAACTTTGGCAAATTCAAGTAGTGGGTTTGACGCATTCTTAACTACAAACAGTCAAATCAGAACCTCCTGGCCTCCCCACAGACCGTACTCATGGCATTATAATAAAGACCCTATTAACACAAACGCATACCACCCATCTACTACCAAGAACAGCTCAATGGTATGTCTGTATAGTGTATCACAACATGTTCCCAATCAACACCCAATAAACGTATCACTCCTCCCTCCCTCCCCTCAAACCTCTGAATTTCCACGGAACCATTGACAAGTATAACATGTCCGCATCATCTGTTTCCGAGTAATGGATTCATTGGTGTCGAATTTTAGATTCGAATATGTGGTTTCATTTGAATAATTTGGCATGACTCTTGTTTCTGTTACCAAGCAGCATTGCTGTGATCTGGTTGCTAGTGCCGGGGTAAATTATATTATCCAGCACCTATCGTTTGGAGCTATTATTTAAACCATAAATTGTTATTTAAGTAATTCATAAAAAATCTGTATTTCTGTTTCAGTACCTGTTACGCAACTGAATACGTAACGATATTTTTTATATAAAAAAAGAAAGAAGAACGGAGTTTATGTATAAGACTGAACCTTAATATAAAGATACTATAGAAAAAGCTTAAGAGCACTACTACGTGCAAATCAAAGAAAAACTTTCACACCACGCAACGACTAACGCCATCTAGTACCAAAACCTAGAACTACCAGTGCAAAATGCCCTTTTGTCTAGCTAGACCTCCACATTCACTGACTGTCACTAAAACCTATACTGGATACAATTACGAGACTATTTATCACCACTACGTTGACAGCTATCGACCTTAGAACAGTGCATTCTAAGTTGAATTTTACGTGACCCTCTAAGTTCTAAGTATTGGTTACAATGTAATTTGAACTTTGTCTTGTACGCCATAATTTTTATTGTCACAAAATTTTATAACGATCCCGAATTCTAAATTTAAATATAATATTACACCTCTGATGTGACTCCGCACGCGCCATCTGCCAGCATTGTTTATAATAACCGAGCCGTATGTGACGTCATCATCATAATGCACTTTACGCTTAGCAGTCGATGACGGACGCACGTAAACATTATCTTGGGAACGAATCGCTATTGTATGTAAAATTATGTGATGATTATAGTAATAGTGAGGAGTTATTATATAATGATGATGAGGCCTTAAGATTGTTGTAAGATTGATTAGAAGTTTTTTGCTCTTCATTGTAAACATTGAAGATTTATTGAAGCAGTCTTGTAAATCTCTCGTTAGTTAATACAGGCATTATTAGACGATAATCTTGTTTTAAGAACAATATTTTTGTTGGTCTTGGCGAACTATAATATTAGCGCATCAGTCTGCAAATATATTTTATATATCAATTGATTTTAATACATTTTAGTTATTTCTCAGAAACATGCTTTAAAAGATTCGCTTCAAAAAAGACTTGGAATTGTAACGAATGATACCAGTAACGCCATCTGTCAGAGGGTAGTGGAACTTAAACGATGACAGAGGCGCTGGCTCGAAACAAACAACCCTGTTACTGAACTCACACCCTGTTGCTTCAGTAAACTGTTCCAACTTTTTTCGCTAGGTGGCACTAGCTTTCACAGCTTAGAGTGAAGAAATGGGACACGTGGACGTGAACAGTCACGTAGAAAATTGTGAAGGAATGTAATAGGAGCCGAGACAACGGTTGATTAGTTTATTACACAGGAAGTAATGTTACAGGATACACATAGATATAGATAAGGTACACGCTAACGTGAAAATTAACATTGTCAGCAAAAAGTTCGCATTTAACAATACAAAGTCACATCTCGAAGTCTATCCCACGTATTAGATCACAGAACCATATATTAAACACAATCATAAATAGTAGTAAATTGTAAATTTATAAAGAGTTTCCCATCGACTCGAAAAGAATATACTATAACCGGGTCTACAACGGCTCTTAGTTTTAAGCCTTTTATTAACATCCATTTTACGCATGAAAACAATTAAACGAGTATGACTTAAGACTAGTGGTGAAAAAAAAATGGCGATCATGATATAATAGGACTTAACCTGTAAGACCTTCGTCATAAACTCAATAACAAACGATATCTTGAACACCTCAAGATGTTCGTGATCCCACGAGATAAGCCAATTGTGGGGAATGGATAATTGGGGTGCTCATTGAAGCAATTGTGATCACAATGCGATATCACGACAAATGGCTTGTGGGTTTCGTACAGACTACATACAATATACGGAATTTGGATGTATGGCACTAAGGTATTTGAACTGATGAAAATAAATGGAACACTATAAAATCGGCGAAAAGTAAGGAATGTATATCACCATTTAGTGAGAGTAAGATAAAATATTCAGATGGCCCAAAATAATTCAAATAAAGCCATCAATGATTTTCAGGTGGTTCACTTAAACAACAAAAGAGGATTATCCTATCACAGACTTAGGGGAAGGGTTGTAGTAAAACACCTCTACAAAATCTCACTATTAACTTAAGTGAAGTGAATATAACCTCAATTCAAGGTGGCATGAGAGTGTCAGGATGGTGTGGAGACAACTCACTCGGTGCTCATTCCACATATGTTTTCACGGTGATCTTTTTACTAAATAGACCGCCTGTCTGTTATCTTAAAGCCACAAAAGTAAGAACATAGTCACAACAGAGAAATAGATATTATTAATAGTAATAATGGAATAGATATTATTAGAGTACAAAACAAAAAACCCGACTGCTTAAAAAGCTAACTAAAAAGACGTAAACAATAAGAAAATCATGCTGTGCAGTCGGAGGATACATATTCGCGAGCTGGCTGACCAAAACCAGATGTATCCCCCGACTGCAGAGCATGAGAACATTTTATTTATAACCTTTTAGTTAATTATTTTTAGAATTACTTATATTTAAACATTTAAGTGTTATATATTTTTGAAATCACCTCTTAAAACCCTTATTTTGTACCCCACACGTTGGGATTGGAAGAAAAAAAAACAGTTTGGTCCCCCACAATATGGCGACCAAAAGCCGCCATTTTTCTATTTTCCCATTTTAATGTAGCCAGTTACACTCGCAGGGTTAAGACAAATCGATTGACGTAAGAATCATCAAAATCGGCCAACGCGTTTGGTCTCTAGAACGCTACATAGGAACAAACATACATACATACATAGACTGATAAACACTACCTCCTTCGGCAGTCGGGTAAAAAGGCAACGACAGCTAAGTGCTAATAGACTCTCGGTAAACGACAACTGCTGAACCGATTACTCTCGACACAAGTTAGAGGCAATACAAATACATCTAAGTTACGCTGACAATAAAATGCCTCCCAGAATTACACTACACCATAAGCTCACTTTCCCAGAAACGGACAAAGCGCGAACAAAAATAAAGTCAATTATCCAATAAACCGTATCCCTGTTTACAGTTCGGCGTCGATTGTTAAAAGCCATTTACTTCGGCAACGATTAACTTAACCGGCGTACAATACACACAATAGGTAAGTGGAGAAGATCAATTACATCCACAGCAAATAAGCTCTGACGAAAACAAAATAATACCAAGTGGAAGGAGTACCTAAGCGGTGCGAAGTATTCTATCTTTACAATGATTTACACTCAGGCATTTGAAAATAATGTCAGAAAAACCTTTTTAACAAAAAGATTTTTTTTTTAATTTTTGCTTGTCAGTTCGTTATTTCGTCGGGTAATTTTTTTGTTAAAAAGGTTTTTTCGCTTTTCAGTTTACTTAATTTTAACAGAATCGGTTTTACAATTGAAAATTCTCTCTTTAGATAAAAACAGTTGTTGTTAGACTCCCAAACAAAAAAATCGCTTTGGCCAAAGCCACATAGGACTATATAAAAAACAAGTCAGTGACGGGGGGATTCCATATAGTTTCGTAACAGCGATCGTACAATCGATCATCATTTCAGCCAAAAGAAGTCCACTGCTAGACATAGACCTCCCCCAAGCATCGCCTTGTGGACCGATCCTCGGCTTCTTGCAACTAAATACCTAGTGAATTCCCGCGACTTCATGACACGTTACCACCTACTCAATCGTTTATGTAGACTAATATTATAAAGAGGTAAAATTTGTGAGTTTGTAGGGGGTAATCTCTGGATCTGCTGTACCGATTTAGATTAAATTTGGCATGGAGATAGTTTGAGACCCTGGGAAGGACATAGCATAGTTTTATTCCCTTGGCATGATAAAACACTTATTAAGCGGGCGAAGCCGTGGGCAGAAGCTAGTACAGAATAAACATTACTCAATCATTAATCAAATTCATCATTAAAAATCATCAAAAATGTACCTTCTGAGCCTTGATACTTTCTGGTCCTATATCCGCCGCCCGGATATAACCGGATTACGGCAGATCGCGCCGGATGAAACCAGTTCCGAGTTAGAACAACGGAGTCTTGGAACTGTGAAGACGTTCGTTTGAAAGAGATGAGTTTGGTGATTATGAGTATTGAAGAGAGAATGGTTTTAGGTAATTGGATCGGGCATAAGACAATGCTAAAGCTCTAATGCTAAAGCTGCTATAATACTTGTAGAAAACTACTAAAAGGCTTTATTCTGAAGTTAATAGGCCTTTCTTTAACAATTCTGCTTTTCACTTCAGTCATTTTGCAGTAAAGTACGAATCTATAACATTTTAGCTCAAATCTTTACTTAATTACTAGCTGACCCGGCAAACTTTGTTTTGCCATAAAAACACCTAATATGCATCTACCCTACCTACCCTACTTACCCTACCTACCCTACCCTACCTACCCTACCTACCCTACCCTACCTACCCTACCCTACCTACCCTACCCTACCTACCCTACCCTACCTACCCTACCCTACCTACCCTACCCTACCTACCCTACCCTACCTACCCTACCCTACCTACCCTACCCTACCCTACCTACCCTACCCTACCTACCCTACCCTACCTACCCTACCCTACCTACCCTACCCTACCTATCCTACCCTACCTACCCTACCTACCCTACCCTCTTTAGGGTGATTGGTAGGACCGCCAGAAGACAGGAGGAACTGACCCTTCGCAGCGATGGTGTATTTCTCAACCCAAGTGAATCGGCCGCTCTACTCGCAGATACGTTCTACCCCGAAGACAGAGTAGACCAGGACAACGCTGACCACAGGCGAATTAGAGAAGCAGCCAGTCGAGTAAATGAGTGGGCTCATGATGAATATCATGACCCACCATTTACCTCGCTGGAGCTGAAGACCGCCGTGGCAGGTTTCAATCCCAAAAAGGCACCAGGAGGGGATGGACTGACGTCTGATATCTGCAGTCGAGCGATCCACCAGGACCTGGAGGCGTTCCTTGCCCTTTACAATAAGTGCCTTGAATTGGCACACTTCCCAAACATCTGGAAGGAGGCCACAGTCGTGGTCCTCAGAAAGCTGGGCAAGGACGATTACCTAAACCCCAAGGCATACAGACCAATAGGTCTACTGCCGGTTTTGGGGAAGGTCCTGGAGAGGATGGTAGTAGCGCGTTTAAAATGGCAGCTTGTACCGCGGTTTAGTACTCGCCAGTTTGGATTTATGCCCCAGAGAAGCACTGAGGACGCCCTCTATACGCTAGTGAAGCACGTACAGGACAAGTTGAGGCTGAAGAAGCTAATTGTCCTGGTGTCACTGGATATAGAGGGGGCCTTTGATAGTGCTTGGTGGCCAGCCATCAAGGTCAGACTGGCTGAGGAAAAGTGCCCGGTGAACATAAGAAGGCTGCTAGACAGCTACCTCGACAGTAGGAAAGTCAAAGTTCGTTACGCTGGGGAGGAATGCACGCGAGTGACTAGCAAGGGCTGTGTTCAAGGGTCAATAGGTGGTCCCATCCTGTGGAATCTCATTCTAGACCCACTATTGCAGGAATTGGAGCGGCGCGGAATCTTCGCGCAGGCGTTCGCCGATGATATCGTCTTGGTTCTGGATGGGGACTCAGCCACCGAAGTTTCAACATCTGCCAATGCAGCCCTCGCCCATGTTCAGAGTTGGGGCGTCAGAAACAAGCTGAGGTTCGCACCACACAAAACCTGTGCGATGGTCGTAACCAACAAGCGCAAGTATGATACCCCAAGGTTGAGCATGGCCGGGGTCGACATTGGTATGGTTAAGAAGATGAAGTTGTTGGGTCTAACCATAGACGAGAAGCTCACCTTCAACGAGCACACCGCGAACGTCTGCAGGAGGGCAGTTAACATTTATAAGCAACTGTCCCGCGCCGCTAAAGTGAGTTGGGGATTGGACGCACAGATCATACACACAATCTACACTGCTATGATTGAGCCCATAATAACGTACGCGGCCGCAGCCTGGGCTCCCGCTACGAAGAAGCTGGGAATACGGAAGAAGCTAGGCTCGGTCCAACGAGGATTCGTCCAGAAGATCTGTAAATCTTACCGTACTGTCTCCCTGAACTCGGCACTGGTACTGTCCGGAATACTACCTCTAGATCTGCGCATACAGGAGGCAGCCGCCCTGTATGAAGCGAGGAGAGGGCCATCCCGGTATGTGCCAGGAGATAGGGAGATTGAGGGTGCGGTAAGGTTTGCAGAGGCTCCTCATCCAGCTACGCAAATGCCCCTGGAGTTCATGTGCCTGGCAGACCAACATTTGCTAGACAGCAACAACGTGCAGGCGGTGCGAATTTTCACCGACGGTAGCAAGATTGAGGGGAAGGTCGGAGCCGCATTATCTATATGGGATAATGAAGGCGAAGTCCGGAAGCTCAAACTTAGCTTAGCCGCGTACTGCACTGTCTACCAGGCGGAACTCCTGGCCATCTGCAAAGCGACGGACGTGATCCTTACGCGGCAAGAGACGAGCTATGGTTTGTACAGCGACTCAATGTCAGCATTGCAGACGCTTGCAAGCCATGGCTCTCTCCATCCCCTGGCGGTTCGTGCGCGCGCAAATTTGGCTCAAGCCCTGGGCCAGAGCAAAGCTGTGTCTTTGTTCTGGATCAAGGCCCACGCGGGCCTGCCGGGGAATGAGCGAGCGGACGAGTTAGCGAAGGAGGCAGCATTGTCGTTACGGAGGAAGCCGGACTACGACCAGTGTCCGGTTTCATTTATCAAGCGACAGATCCGTTTGGAATCGCTTGATGAATGGAATCGAAGATATGTGTCGGGCGAGACGGCCTCTGTGACGAAAATGTTTCTTCCGGATGCAATAGCGGCTTTCCATATTATAAAACAGGTGCGGCCCACAGGCGTACTCACGCAAGTTTTGACGGGGCACGGCGGGTTCTCTGAATACTTGAATCGCTTCAAGTGTAAGGAGAGCCCATCGTGCGTCTGCGATCCAGGCGTGGCAGAGACTGTCCAGCACATACTTGTAGATTGCCCGTTATTTATCAGGGAACGCTACCAACTCGAATGTGAGCTGGACAGGAGACTGACGAAGGAGAGCCTGCATGGGCTCATGAGTAAGCAACACAGGGAAAAGTTCCTGGTGTACTGTGTTAATGTGGCCTCCACCGTCATTGCACGAAACCGAAGTTGAAGCAGCACTATGTTTCACTAGTATTATAAGAATATTTGTAAGAAGCATAGAATAGCATGCACAAAACTGCAATGACGAACCCTGCACTGGGGTAGTACCTAAGAAAACAGATTGTCTGTATGGTGAAAAGCACTGTTGTGCTTCTCATCTCTAAATGTAAGGCATTATTTATATTGTGATATTCCCTGTGATAAACAGCACTTCTGTACCTTACCTGTGATCTGCAGCACTTTTTGCATATTTTACTGTGATCAACAGCACTTTTTTGTATTCTTGTATATGTAGCACTTTTTCTTTTAACCTTACACTAAATAAATAAAGTTGCCTTTAAGAATTTAAACAAAGTGGGAGTCCCACCCACTGTATACAAGAAGACGTATGCAAGAAGAACCATGGTATGAAGAATGAAAGTACGAGAGGCATGAAAGAGGAATGGAATGACAGAATTTGCACAGAATAGGCGCCAACTTTGTTGAGCGGGATTAGTATTAATAAAAAAAAAAAAAAAAAAAAAAAAAAAATACCTACCCTACCCTACCTACCCTACCCACCCTACCCTACCTACCCTACCCTACCTACCCTACCCTACCTACCCTACCCTACCTACCCTACCCTACCTACCCTACCCTACCTACCCTACCCTACCTACCCTACCCTACCTACCCTACCCTACCTACCCTACCCTACCTACCCTACCCTACCTACCCTACCCTACCTACCCTACCCTACCTACCCTACCCTACCCTACCTACCCTACCCTACCTACCCTACCCTACCTACCCTACCCTACCTACCCTACCCTACCTACCCTACCCTACCTACCCTACCCTACCTACCCTACCCTACCTACCCTACCCTACCTACCCTACCCTACCCTACCTACCCTACCCTACCTACCCTACCTACCCTACCCTACCTACCCTACCCTACCTACCCTACCCTACCTACCCTACCCTACCTACCCTACCCTAATTTTCCATTTTTTTTTTTTTTTTTGTAAATCTAAACCATTCTCGAATCTCCACGAACACACACAAAAAAATTCATCAAAATCGGTCCAGTCGTTTAGGAGGAGTTCAGTCACATACACACGCACACAAGAAATATATATATTAAGATAAGAGAATGCCGTACATGAAACTTAAAAAAATAAACTAAAGAAAACAGTAAATCCTTCATTCATTTTCAAAATCACAGCCATTTTTTAGAACAAAAATGAAGAAAAAACATAATTTCCAAAAACCGACATCTTTATTCCAACCTATTTGTACTGCATTTTATAACAACAACTTCCCTAAACGACTGAAACACTCGTTAACCGTGAAAACACGATGAAAACACAAACATTTACAAAACGTCCAAGTTTGTGCATAAAAAGTATAACATGGTTGAAACAAACAAACAGCACGGCTTAACTGCGTACAAATTAGCTGATCAGTAGGTCGCAGGGGATTCTATAGAAAAAAGTTTGAGGAACATAAACAGGATGGATATTGTTGAACTCTCCATTTGCATATTCAGCTTTGAGATTCATGGCCCAATGATGAATTAATTTATCTGCTTCACCTTTTTCAACCATGTTAGCTGCTGCAAGCAGCTGAATAGATTTTATAGGACGCCGATAACTTAGTGCCTAATTTAGTACTAAACATTGTGCTAAGTTATCGAAGGCATCATTGCTTATTATCATGTGAGATACTGGATTGATGCTTGCCTATCTAATATAAAAGAATCTTCACAATCAGGTCCACTACCTCGCATCTTAAACATGAATCTGGCAACATTACGCGTCTTCTAAAACCAAAGAGTTTTTTTCGGAGCGATAGATCTTGTCACAAGAGAAAATCAGTTAATTAACTGTTTCGTGCCTTTGATGTTAACCCCAATTAGGCTGAGTATGCTTGTATCAAGTATAGATCTGTCACAGTTGATGAACTGGATAAGATTATCACTAAAGACCATTCGACATTGTCGCGTTTACGCTATGTTGGACTTAAAATTCCTTCTATAAAGAGTGGACCTTTGTAGTCATGTACTCAGGTCTAGCAGGTTTTAGGTTTAGAAATTACTAAACAATACATGTAACGTAAGGCATAAGTAACCCGTTCCTCTCAATTGACTTTCACAAAGTTTGCGAAAGTGTATGTGGCCGATAAACCCTATGTTTTATGAACGAGAAAATTGAACTTAAAAGCGGGACTAAGATATTTTATTTAAACTTGCTGGAATACTTTATCCAATAGTATTCGAATCATGATAGTTCAAAGCTAAAATCTTCTTCTTAGCATGTGGATGGCAAATACAGTTTTTAAATATTATGGTTGGCCCTGTATTCAGTAACGGTAATATCATTCGCTGACACAGCCATAAGGTCCTCACATGTACAGGTGACAGGTCATGCAGTACAGGACGAAAGGCGGACCATGGTCCAAAGCTCAAATGGACAAATCAAATACATATACGACAGACAAATTCTATCTAAATCATGTCACTTTATTACTTCAATGGCAGCAGACCCAATATCTTAGCTCAAACAGTTTCTATACCTGCCAATACATCAAACCCAGCTATTATAAACGTCATTTCAAATACAGGACACGTCAATATTACTTGTCAGAAGTGACAAGTAGCTCAGGAGTTATGACCTATGGCTATTCGCAATAAGCTAACCAGGGACAGTCTAGGCATTAATAAATCAGTTTGGAATATAAATGACAGTTTCATAAATTTATAATTAGGCAAACAGAACGCCAGGAATGTTTAACTTAGCCAAAAATACCCTACTGTTAAAGGGAATTAAAGTTAAAATAGGAGTGGGCGAGGCTATCTGTGCTGAAGCTTACGGATGGGCAGAGTTCGCCCATCAAGATTATATTTAACATCTTTTACAATTTGCAAGTTCCTTGACCTTTGTTTTTTCTTTGTTTGAAATAAGTATTATGATTAGTTTGAAACCTGACATTCAAATTAGCCTGTCTTAAGATGGGACCGAAAAAAGGGCCTTAAATAAAAATAGAACTATAAAGCGCAAAACTTGTACTAAAAAGTTGGCTGAAAGCTTTGAGAAGTTAAAATTGCCCTTCAATATAAGCTCGTGTGGGCGACGACGTAGACATATGTGTTAGAGCCGAAAGCTGCCCAGACTTCGTACCGAGGTTATATTTAACAACTTTTTTACATTTTGCACGTGGCCTGCCCACCGGGTCTTGATTACCCAGTTAACTTTAGCTATTAAAAACATAATCTAACAACGTTATTTCAAAAATCAATCGAATAAGAATGAAGTAATCAACAAATAATCTAGGATCGAGGTTTGCTGGAAAAGAGCTCCATTTGGAGTTAAGCTCGCTTTTGTACATGAATTATTGTTTTCACTATGTTTAAATGTTGTTTTGGTGTAAAATAAAGAATTAAGAATGAAGCCAGGAGTTTAGATACATTGAAGGAAGGCTTATCTGGAAACTGGCTAGACGAAAAGTCTGCCATGCTAGCGATACTTTTGTCAGTGGGCCAAGAACTTATAGCATCGACCACTTTTCTACTGAACTCTACATAAGCACCTATATCATAGAATCCGCAACTCTATGTATGTGAGACATAGGCCCACAAATCGTGTAGCGAGCTATCTGCTGGCAATAATACATTCATAAGTAATTAGCCGCTCTAAACGCAGCTAAGTCCTGAGTAATCTGCTAACTGTACCACACGGAGGATCAACGAGGGTAGTTAGAGCTTTTTAATTCAATGAACAACCGTTTAACCGTATGGTGTGGTTATTGATAAAAGTTTATGCTTGATAAAATATGTGAAAGTAAATAATGAATCCATTATAATTTAGTTAAAAGGTAAAGCAACATTTTGGCGATTGAGCACGTGTTTTGGATTCAGTATTAATGTTTAAAAGGATCCTTAAGGCATTATGTGTGTATGTGTGTGGGTTTAATCTTTTGACATAGCGTTTGGTTTGTAAAGCAATGGAATACCATGTATTGTCTTTATTGCAAGAATATTCAAAAGACCGTTTTCATACGGTAGGCATAAACCAAACCTAATGAGATAATGTATGTATGTAAGTATGTCACCAGAAGACAAAACAGGAACGTTTACATCATATGAAAAAAAAAACTAGCAGCAAAAAGGCTAGCCACTGCTCAATAAGCTGAAAATGTTCAACTTCCCCCCACTTCCCACTTCTAGCACAATTTCGGGCCTCTCTGCGCCTCTCGAGCCCCATGCCCCATCCTTCAGAGCACACATTAGTTATTTACGTTAGTCTCTAGATATTCACCTTTATAGAAATAATCATCAGAAGAAAAACATAGGGAGTTTCTCACCACATCAAAAAATCTAGCACCAAAAATGCGGGTAGCAAACTGCTCAATAAGCTGAAAATGTTCAACTACCCACTTCAAGCACAATTTCGGGCGTCTCTGCGCCTCTCGCGCCATGCCCCATCCTTCAGAGCACACATTAGTTATTTACAACGTTTCGGTCACTAGATATAACCGCACAGTCGACTGGCAAATGCGTTTAAATTTTCGCTGAGTGCCCGTATGCTGGCTAATGGACTCGGTTCAATCATTGTATGGGAAGCAGAAGTTCTAGCTGTGGACTCAGAAGGCTAGCTAGAATACAATACAAATTAACTGTCCGGTAACTTGTGCTAAAGTCCATGTCAGCAAAGTCACTTTGGAAGCGTTATGCGCTATATTCTCTTGTTACATGGAATAACTTGCGACCTCAAGTTAAAGGGGCAAATCTACAAGTCCGTGATTAGATCTGTCATACTGTTTAAATCAAAATGTTGGGCTATGAAAAGAGATTGCATGTAGCAGAGATGAGAATGTTGAGATAGATGTGTGGAGTGACGAGAATGGATAAAGTTAGAAATGAGTATATTAGAGAAAGTTTGAAAGTGGCACCAGTGACAGAAAAGTTGAAAGGAAACCGATTGTATGGTCATGTGAGGAGCAAGGATGAAACGCATGTACTAAAAGAGTTATGAATATAAATGTGGATGGATGGAGATGGAGAGGAAGGCCAAAGAAAAGATGGATGGACTGTGTGAGGAGTGCAATAGTGCTTCCATGATTGGCGATGGCGAAGTTTGTCGTCTGAGCCAGTTGCTTGGAGCACTGAAGAGTTTTCTAGGTCTAGTTGTGTGCTGACTGATAGCTGCCAAATATACACTAAAAATGAGTAAAGACAAACACATAATATGCTTCACATAACAGATTTATTTCAGTGGGTTCAAAAAACGGAAAAGTTAAAAACCTCGGTTGGCCTCACTTCATTAACTTTTACCTTTCATTAGGCTTGTGAGCTTGCTTTAAAAGTTTTTGTGTTTGGTCCTTCTGTTCTATCTGCTATACGGAAATACTAACCTTAGCTGTCAAGGTGAAGAATTAGGCGAAGCGTAACACACGAGACATACCTATTTGAAGGATGAATGGTTAGGAACTCCGTTTTCTTGTGAAGGAATTAGGACTGTGCGGTAAAAACGTCGGATTGATGACATTCTACTCTTTTTAGGGTTCCGTACCCAAAGGGTAAAAACGGGACCCTATTACTGAGACTTCGCTATCCGTCTGTCTGTCTGTCTGTCTGTCTGTCTGACACCAGGCTGTATCTCATGAACCGTGATAGTTAGACAGTTGAAATTTTCACAGATGATGTATTCCTGTTGCCGCTATAACAACAAATACTAAAAACAGTATAAAATTAATATTTATGGGGGGCTCCCATACAACAAACGTGATATTTTTGCCGTTTTTTGCTCGATATTAATAACGGCAGAAGGTAGACGCTTGAAATATTCACAGAATATTTAGTTGTATATTCTCTTCAAAAAATAATAATTATTAAATTAAAATAAAATAAATTAAGGAGGGCTCCCATACAACAAACGTGATTTCTTTGCAGTGTTTTGCGATAATGGTACGGAACCCTTCGTGTGCGAGTCTGACTCGCACTTGGTCGGTTTTTTTCTTACCTAGAGTAAAATACCTGATTGTTTTATCAGTTATCTGGACATAAGAAAAGAAGGCTGCCAACAGCAATATTCAGCAAACTTGTCTAGACCATCTCTAAAAACACCCCAATCCAAAAATCACGGTTTTCGCTCTTAGCAAATGTCTAAAATAATTACGTAACTTCACGAACAAACGCCTAAACGACCTCAACACTCAATGGAAATGGTTGATGGGTGTTTATGGAAACCTCGAAGTGTGTTTGACATCATTTTGGACCCTATCAGGCACAGCAAAATAGTAGTAGGAGAGGAGAAGGGGGAAGCTCATAGTATTGAGGCAATTATTTACAGTTACCTTGCTAAAGACAACACTTGTTTACTATCTGGAAGCTTTGACCGTTCAAGTGATGCTAATATAGGCCACATCCAGTACATTGGGATCGTATGACGTCAGTGGAACATATGTGGGTACTTCCAAAATTGAGTTCTCGATGACTCGATCAGTATTTCGGCAGACATATTTTGCGGAGCGCTTATACAAATAAATCGAGTTTGTTACGAGTAACCTATATTACAGCTGTAGGTACTGGTTCTTATAGACTACCTGTCTTGTTTAACAATCCGATCTTAGGCTCAAGTACCTGTGGAGTCTTTGATCTTATAGAGATGATACTAGTGGTTAAATCGCTTGTCTTGAATGTTATCTCTGGAAGTATTCTAAGGTAAGTCTGTTTTTTTTTATTTTTATTGGTAAGCTACATTTTTGCCGAGTGTCGAAGGCTACTTTTAACTCCAAAATAATGGATGGTTTCTGTGGTATATGCCACGTGAGTGCCGTGTGAGAAAAAGTTAGTTGGATGAAATTTCAACAAATAAACATTATCCTCTTCTGCCTGTAGAGGGAATTCCTTTCATTTCTGTAGAAGTAAACGGATTCACTCTTAATCAGACTGACAGAATTCCTTACTAACCTTGGTCACTAGAAGATTGTGACATGATAAGACACCATGTTCCATTAAAGCTTACATAATTAAAACCAGTAAACTAATGAATAGTAATGTTTTTTGTTTGCTTGCAAACCGTGATCTTGATTATGTTTGCAAAATCTTGTGTGCGGTCAGTAATTAAGAACCAAATTTTTTTAGTAGTTACTTAATGTATGTTGATTACGTAACAGATCTAGGTCGAAAGATTTTATGTACAAAAACGAGAAACATGCAGATTTCAGAGAACTGCTTTGTGAGTTGTGACCAAAGGTGGATACATCATTCCCAAATTAAAGCCTACAAGAAGACTAGAGAGATGTGTTCAATTAATGAGGTGACTGCAGATTTCCAAACTTAATGTTTACACACTAATGAAATTATCAGATAGAATAGAATATACTTTATTGTACACCATAAAAGTTATACACATTTACAAGAAAACTTATTTATACGGGTACAATGGCGGTCTAAACGCTGACAGTGATATCTACCTTGGATGGACTGAAAAAACTTAGAATAAAAAAGACAGTAGTCTGCGGTGTCTGCAGATTCAAAATGCTACAAGATAAGCGTGAAAAATTCGTAAGAATTTTAGCTTTAGATGTCATCAAGGCTTCATTTAGGCCTGAATCAAACTTTACTGGTACGAATAAATTGGAACAGGTTATATTTGACCTCTAGACTAAGTAACAGTCTAACAGCGATAAAGATTTTGAAAAGTCCAAATGTTCGGGATTGACAGCGTGACATTTTAGTGGCTCATGTCAATCCCATACATTTTGATCGCTGATATAATGTTATCTAAGCCCTTTGAAAATTCTCAATTACACAAAATCCCATTAGCCAATAAACACTTTACAGATGAGACAAAACATCTGCTGTACCAGTCCCTTCGCTGCTCTAACGCAGGCACCAAATAGAGGTGGCTATTAACATTCCTCGGCAAGGTGCGATATGTAACCGGCTCGCCTTGACAAGGTCGCCGCGACCGGTACCGGTCCTACAGAGCGACACGACACCGTGGGACCGACTCATTCATACAATTGTGACGATTTTTTACGTAATGGGTTTTTAGGTGATTACTGTATTTAGGAATAGATAAGATTGGTAAGGGGGTTTTCCGAAGCTTGGGTTTGCTTTTGCAGTTTAGGTTAACAAACTAGACAGTTCTAGTGTTTAAATGTTTTTCGCGAAGAAGCCTACATACAGAAACATATGCCCCCTTTCCCAAGTATCTGTCATAGATGAATATGAATAAACCGGATAGTCTCACACCTACTTTTTAGGGTTCCGTACACAAAGGGTAAAAACGGAAGCCTATTACTAAGACTCCACGATCCGTCTGTCTGTCTGTCTATCTGTCCGTCTCTCACAAGGCTGTATCTCATGAACCGTGATAGCTAGACAGTTGAAATTTTCACAGATGATGATGTATTTCTGTTGCCGCTATAACAAAAAATACTAAAAACGGAATAAAATAAATATTTATGCGGGGCTCCCACACAACAAACGTGATCTTTCTGCCGTGTTTTATGCGATAATGTTAAGGAACCATTCGTGCGCGAATCTGACTCGCACTTGGCCAGTTTTTTATTAGCGTGTTCTGTCCCACTCTTGGCAAAGGGCAAAGGCATCCCTCTATTCTTTTCACCTTTCAAGAGCCCACAATTCCTCTTTCTAGATCTGGCAAAATCTATCTAATTCGTCCCGCCATCTGCTTCGTATTCTGCCACGAAACCGTGTCACTGTCTCAAGGCACCAGCTCTGTGCTACCAAGGTACATTACTCATAACTATTTTTCTAACCAGATTTTTATAAAATCAACCTATGTGACCGCTATGCCCAGTAAAACTCCGAGAAAGTTTAACCTCCTCGTCCTTCAAACGTTTGAAGAGCAAACTGCTCGTTGTAACATATTGCGTAATATCCACAACAAAGCACCTCAAGTACTGCGCACTTAAAACACGCCGAAACAAAACTTCCTCCCAATATTTCACGCTGATGTTGCAGATAATGGTGAACTCACATCAACGGCTACGTTAGCCACAGGGTGTATGAATACAGTAGACCCATTTAATACAATTAAGACTTTTACCGCCGCCGCGCCGTAAACCAGCACCGAAGACTGCGGTAGATAATATAGAGGTAGCAGAATAGAGTGTATGGAGAGGAGGAGCACAAAGGGCCCAGTGCGATTTTCTGTACTCACTCGATTGTGTTAAATTTAACGTTACTTACGCCCAATTGTATAAAAAAGAGGTTTTTCATTAATGTCACCAGACTGCTCTTATTCAGTTTTAGTGCGAATTGAAGTTTACGTTAAATCTAAAAACTCGGACTAAGACCACAGAACAATATCACGGTAAATGAGGAGACTTGACCGACCTCAAATAATCGCACCAGGGAGGGCAGAAGAAGAGCTGAATAGAGCGTACATAAATTGTGCGTTTTGTTAATTAAGGCGCAGATACCCCTTAGTAACTGATTTTAAATTCGGAATCACGTCTAAACGGCTAATCATAGTTTTTTGGAAAAAAAAACATTTTTTACATTCGACCATTTTCTTAATAATTTCATCTGAGAACATTTTTAGTTTTATTCATATAACATAGTATAATTAATTTGTAAAGTTATGTCAAACACGGACAAAAAAACGACCATCACACCAAAACCACCGCCGGGCGTATTTAAATGAAATGTTCACCATCTCTAAGACAATTTAATTATCCGCATGTTGATCTTAGGCTTGTTTTTTAAGTTTATATAATAATAAGAAAAGTACAAAAAGACTACCAAATTTTGGGTCTCGCGGGTGTGAAACGAGTGCGCGTTTTGTCCCCTCCAGGTCGTTGGCGACTGTCGTCTTAAGTGGTAAAAGGTTGACGTTGGTATACCAACAGAACAGTCTTTCCTGTTTACGCTTTACGTCAGTGATTTGACATTTCTCCTATACCTGGTTAAAAAGCAATGTGCTCTTTAACCTGAGAATAAATGCAGTGGTCCTTCTAGCATTCTAATTTTGTGGGTGTTAGTAATACCGTTCAAAACTCGACATGATTAATTGTAGTAATTAAATCACATTTCGTTGATAACTGTACATAATCGTGCTGGACAATTATTATTATGAGTGTGTTGTTTAATAGTGTTGAAGTGTTGGTTATTATTATTTATTTATTTATTGATTGATAAAAACGGTACATTGTAAGTTATATAAAGTACATAACGTCCAACAAAACTATAGACATAGTTTGTCTGTTGGATCTTTACTTATTTACTTAATTATATAATAAGTACGCAAGTATGAATATCGTAGATTAAATATAAGTATAGATATTAAGAGTATATAGCTTAGGTATGTAAAACAGTAGTTTCGGTACAGTAGTTATGTAAAACAATATAAAGTTAAGGCAGTGTACCAAGTAGGTATTTTTTTAGTTTTATCTTAAATTTATTTTTCTTCTTTTCGTCTCTGATTTCATCTGGTAAGCTGTTGAGTATGTAAGGGAAACGCTTTTCTAATGTTCGGTCTCCATAAACATTATTTACTCTTGGTACTATATATTTACCAGACGACATCATTCGGGTGTTATATTTGTTACATACATTTATTAATAATGGATTATGCTCATGATTACTATGGTTATTAGTTGCGAGTAAGTACTTATGTTTTATGCTGACCGGTAATACTTTACAAATTTTATATAGTTTATAATAATCGTTTTTATGTTTATTTTTAGTTTTTTTATCCACTATTAGTTTTAGGAACCTAACTTGTATATTTTCTAATTTTTCTATGTAAGATTTAAATGTAAGTCCATAGCAATCAAGAGCATAATCGATTATAGATTCCACCATACATGAGTATAGTATTTTTAGGGTACTAGTAGGAACTCGATAACTTAGGTGGTAAAATTTACTTAGTATAGTTTTAAGTTTATTGCACAAGAAATCTATATGTTCTTTCCATGAGAAATGCTCGTCGACTTTAACTCCTAAATAAGTTACACAATTAACTCTCTGGATAGGTTTACAGCTACAATTGACATGGCTACCATGAATGCAATCAAAGGTATGAGTGTATAGTGGTAGAGGATTTTTCTTTAGTGGTAAGTATGGTGAATGAATAATGATGTACTGTGTTTTATCCGTATTTAATACTATTCCGTTATCATGTGACCATTTAACTACGGCGTCCACGTCTTGCTGCACCAGCCGACATGTTTCAGCGAGGTCCGTGCCGGCTCGCAAGGCGCAGAGGTCATCCGCGAACATATGTGCCGAGCAATGCTGTAGCACATTGCACAGACTATTTACATGCATTAAGTAGCATACGGGACCACTTCCTGAGCCCTGCGGTACCCCGCATCGGACCATTTTTTCATCGCTCATCGTGTCGCCTATCTTGACCCGGTAAGAGCGTGATGTGAGGTAGTCTCTGAACCATTCCTTCAGAGGCTTCTCCACACCACACTCTTCTAAAGATGTTATTAAAGTGTTTGTTTCTAAGGTGTCAAAAGCTTTTTTGTAATCAAAAAATATTGCAACTATAAACTTCTTATCATTTAAATAGCTGTTAATTTCGTCGGCAAAATTAGACAGTAATGTATTAGTACTCTTTGCTTTTTGGAAACCATGTTGTGATTTATTTATTATGTTATGTGTGCGTAAGTAGGTACCAAGTTGATTTATTATGCATTTTTCTATAACTTTGTCAATGCTGGACAAAATTGCTATCGGTCTATAATTAGAGTACTTCTTGCGGTTGCCTTTTTTATATATAGGACGTATTATTGCTTCTTTCAATTTTTCGGGAAATTTATATTTTTCTACGGATAAATTAATTAACTTTGCTATAACTGGACTTACTTCGTTAACTATAGTTTTTTAGTTATAGTTTTTTTTAATTCTAATATAGGTACACACATTAGCAAGGCAATCACTTGGGATACAAAGCAGTTTTTAAAAAGACGACGTCAAATAACTCATTATTTGTAATTTAACTGGAAAACAAAATCAATCAAAAATAGTTTTTTGTATTCTTCTCAGCAAATCTTTTCATTTGATACCCGTATCATGCCAGTGCACAAAATAACTGGTACGCCATCTTGGGCCGTCCGCCATATTGGATTTAGAATGACGTCACTTGGCTAACCATGCATTGTCATCCAAAGTAAACGTGTATGCAAAATTTGATCTTAATCGGTGGAGGATAACTGCTTTAAAATTCAGTTGCAAGATTTGACCCGAACACACTTACATACATACATTGCAAGTAAAATAAAAGCTTGTAACAATTGGGTAGATGTTAGTGATGCTATTAATTATCTACCCAATTTTTTTCTTCCTAGTTTTTAAAGACATCGCAAAGGTTTTAATCGACTCCTCGCGTGATCAGAGGCTGGGCTTCTTTTCGTCAAAGAATCAGCAATGCCATTCCACAGTTTTCCTAATGACAGCGAAGTGAACAGATTTTTTGATGAGCCTATGAGCACTTTCTCCCTTCTTTATTTTGCTTGATACTATCCTTATTAATTTGAATTAAATTTAAATCTGCTTGGCGATTCTAAGCAATATTAACACATTACAAGATACAAAGGAGATGTGCCAGAAATGAATGGAGCCTGGGTCAGCACTATGTACACTATATGTAAAAATCGCTATATAATATAGTAACTGTGTTTTATTGTTAATTTTCTTTCATTTCAATTCGTTAAAATGTTAACTCAAATTAACTTTATCAAGTAGAGCAACACAACTTACAATTAAACATGGTGGCTCAGTGCGAATAATGTCATTTTGGCAATGACAGTATGCGAATAATGTCATTTAGACAATGACATTTGATTGACGTGTCATCTTAATGACCTGCGTCAATAGAAAACAACACGAATTCAATTGCAACAGAGAAGCAATCAATTAATGTCGGTAGTAGTAAACTGCGCTGCAAAACTAAAACAATCACTAAAAACTCCGTTAGCCAATTCAAAGTCAAAGCAAAGAAAGACTCACAGACGTCACTTCTTAAAACTGTCAGTCTTTAAACGTCATGTCAAATACAACTGTCATGGCTGCCCTAAAAATAGGGTTAACTATGTAAAAATCTTTAAATTATCATTTTTGTTACACCTGTACCCTTCTTCAAATTAATTTGTTAGTATTTTTATGGAATTCCCCTATTTTTGTCCTATTTATCTATGTAGTGTACATAGAGATGGCCTAAAATCAAACATCTCCTTTAAGACTTGTCAAGAAATAACTTCTAACTAACATATGATGTAACTATTTTATACTAACTTTAAACAACAACCAAAGATTTACCTACATATACACACAACAACTTGGTCAAGACTCAAGCCAAGTCAATTTAAGTGATTTTGAAAGACAATGAGAGCGGAACGGAAGCAAAGCTACTATTTATACCTAATTAAATAAATAATTAACGTAAAACTACCGTCAATTAGTAAGTGTTAACAAGTGATTATCTGCCCTTATTACTAACGTAACTAGACTTTAATGAATAGGTACTTTAATTACGACACGTACCATGTAGTCATTTTTTTGCCATTTATATTTAACTAGCTGTTGCCCGCGGCTTCGCTCCCGTGGGCCACCCCACAGGACCCGTTTTCGGGATTAAAAAATAGCCTATGTCACTCAGGAATAATGTAGCTTTCTATTGGTGAAAGATTTTTTTAAATCGGTCCAGTATTTTGGGACCTTTTCGGTACAAACAAACAAAAAAAAATTTCCTCTTTATAATATTAGTATAGATTAACAGTGACCCTGTTATATGTGAATCTTTTCGTAGTAGTTCTCTAGAGTAGTGAATTTGGATTTAAAAACATGTCAATCACTTATCTCTATTTTTAATGATAAATCGCCCGGAGTCCCATCAGCAGGACTTTTGAATGCTCTGAAATGACGCACAGTTTCCGGTCACAGTAAGTACTGTAATGATATACAGCACACCATTCAAATTCTTCTGGAGGAGCTTCCAGCAGGAAATGTTATCGGGCGATCTATCGTTGATACCAAAGTTTGACAGATTTTTAGTATTAATTAGTTTTTTTTACAAATACTCAGCTTATTTTATTTCCAGGATTTGGTTCTTAGATGAAAAAGATGAATTCTTTGAAAAAAATGTAAGAGAAGCCTGTAATGATCCTTTTAATTATAACATTGACTGGTAATGTCAGCCTGTCAGGATTTCATCTATCAGCACAAGATATCTCTTAAGATTTGAAACGAAATTAATTGAACTGCCTCGTCAGGGTCCAATCTGTAAGTAATAAGATGTTTTTTTTATATAAAATCTAAGTAGTTTTTTCTAGATTATTGAACTTTCCCTACGGACAATATATTAACTTATTTTCACAAAGCTAAGCAAACTAATTATTGATTGCTTATATACTGTGATGCTGTTGCCTACATATATGCTGCCTGTCTAAAATTGATTGTGTTTGCTTACATGTTTGTAACAGGTAATTTATTTATTTAAACTTCATGTACAATAGTGGTACATAGGCGGACTTAATGCCACAAGGCATCCTCTACCAGTCAACCTTTGGGTTAAATAGGACAACGTAATATCTGGAAGTAATGCATGTCCTACAAATTCTTAAACTAATAGAAGACTACACTATCTCGTAGCGCGAAATGCTATTTTTTATCCCGGGAAGATGCTCGGTTTCTTTGGGACAGATAGGCCACAAAAGCAAAGCTACGGGTTAATGCTAAACAGCATTCGATAACCACAGGAAAGATATAATCATCCGAGCTCCATATTGGAATACTCTACTTCATTTCATGCTAAAAACTAAATAGTCAATTTATCCAGTAACTGAATAATGATAATACTTAATAGCAGACTGTTAATGTCCCACTGAAGGGCAAAGGCCTACAGAGAAAGCAATCAAAACGCAAAATAAATTCCGGATACATCGACCAACTGGTTTATTTTATCCTGTGGCTCCAAAAAGTATTTATTAGTCTCCAAAGTAAGCAGACTGATGTAGAACGCATTTAGGTCTGATTACGAGCATCGAGTCTGGAGTGAGTATCGACCAGGCTATTTATATCGGCGTCGGCCCTACGGAGAGGCCCCACACGATTATAACCGGCGGCATTGATATAGTTTTTTTACTTATTTAATTACAAATATAGTTATCTTGGTCTAGAAAAGGATAGGTCTTTGAAACTGGTCTTAAAGTCGGTTTGAATTAATTCAGAGTTGATATAAGGATTACTTGCAGATTTAATTTGGGTCATTGGTAATTAACTTCGTTAATTATACATGACCCTCTTAATTAAGTTGAACAGACTTATCACACATCCATCTAAACGATATTTTAACATCCATTATGGGATTCATCCTAAACAAGTATAATACGAAGCGAGTAAGCGACGTATCAATCAAGATTCAGCATCGGTTCTACATCAAGTTTATTTGTCAGAAGTTCAGAAGGTATAATATACGCTATTTTACTATGTGCAAAATCAATCCAAATTTAAGAGCCATAAATTGAAAATACCTTAATATATCTAAATCCCTCGTATCGTCCAATGAAAGGCCAACCCTAGGTGGACAGATGACTGACTGGTAAGGTCCGTGGGAATCCGCTGGATACGAGATGCTTGGGGCCATGACCAGCAGTGATCAGCTTTCGGCAGCAATTATGAATAAGATGATAACATCCCATTCTAAAAGCCATATTGAGAAAACCCAAGCTTCTATATCCAAGAAATTCATCAAGATTAACGTTAGCAAGTCCATGTCCTGTCCACAGCACATCGTCTACGTGGACAGACAAAGTAAATGCAATCCCCGTTCATTACTATTTCCCCGCACTGTTTGTTTATTGGTCAGGATATTGACTTTACTGCACTTTATCTCATTCCGATAGTATAACTCTACCAATCTCTACTCAAACTTGCCGTAATCGTTTCTATCTTATTCACAGAATGTTTATCTTGTCTTCGAATTTACTATCAAAAGTGCATCGCAATACTTTCCGAACTGCACTATCTGATAACCTAGATAAAATTGGTATCTATTGGTTTTGTTTCCTAATTAGATCAGAGAATGCAGCAAAATTGTGGAAAAATGTAAAGAAGAAGGAAATGGCAACTGGTAGAAAATTAGGTCAAGAACAAGGTCAATATGATCATAAATTGGGTCAAGGGTCCTAGCTATGTTCGAATGGAATTGAAGAATCTAAACAAAACCTTTCAGAGTACTGGTATGAATGTGGTCTTTAAGACTGTTTACAACCGAACTACTTCAACAGGAGGGTAACGAGCAATACTCGCACCAAACTGTCACATTATTCAATCAAGTGTCACAGAAAACGGCAACAGGAATAGTCATATTAGCTCAGCTTCCAACATAATTTCCTGCCCATCCGCTCAGTATCTAGCCCGACACTGCATAATTAGCAAAATTGACAACATAAAGGTAGACTTCCGAGCAAAGATGCTCCGGCGTCACACTGCCAATTCGCGGAAAAAAGGTCCTAAGTAAGCGCCGTGTAATACGCGTCTCTTACGCATACGATTCAAACCACTGTTACCTTCGCTACTACAGTGTTGCTACGCTGGAAATCCAATACATTTCCAGTATCGCTGAGTAAGGCCGCTTGTACGTAAACGCTAAGAAAATTGACTGGGCCTACCCAAGAATTCGTGTCGTACACGATCATTTCATCATGTACAGACAAGAATTTTGTCGAACCTAGAACCTAGAAGGCATGCACCTTGCCTAGCGAAAACAAGATATCTTTTTGTTCAGCACCGTGGTAGTGCACATAATTTGTGTGTAGAAACGCCACGAATTCTTGCGTAGTCCCGGTGACTTTTCTTAGTGTACAAGCCGCCTAAGGGACGCCGGAGCCGTTTTGCTCGGATGTCTCCCTTAACAATATAACCGCGGCATACGATGAACATGAATAAATCTAAACAAAAACAGGTGGTAAATACTTCGGGGAGACCGTGCTGAGTGTTTCCTTTAAATATTACAGCGTTACAGCGGCCAGCGGGTCTGTGGAAACTGCCCTCTAACCTAAACGAGCTCGGGGACCTGCGAATTTGGGCCAAGCCTGTTAACTGGGAATTCAGAAAATTTTGTAAATTGACGTGTAAAATTATTAGAGATTTTTTTATGAAAGGTAAGCGGGGCGGTGTAAACGATGAACGATTTATTTAACGAAGATGAAATTTTCTACTGATATTATAAATGTTGATGTGAATGTTTGTAAGGATGGATGGATGTTTTTTATTCTTTCACTCAAAAACTACTCAACGGACTTTGATGAAACTTTACATTAATACAGCTTTTATATCAAAATAACACATAATTTTTATCTCAGAGCAAATCCGTATCACCCGCGTGGGTGTCGAAAATTATCTCAAGGGAGCATTCCCTTGAAATAATTTTCTACACCCACGCGGGCGAAGCCACTGACAAAAGCTAGTTCGTAATAAATGAACTAGGTAATTCACGAACACGAGTTTCCTGCGACTAATTGTAGGTTTTCGCTAGAGCTTCACTCTTTCAAGGAAAATGAATAGATGAGGGGTATGGAAAGACGAGAACTTCACAATTTCCGAGAATTTCCAGTTCTGAATAACAAGCCCACAATATAACTTGAAAAACACAGCCTCTGCCCGGGTAGAGTACCGGGTACCGGCCACTCATTGTTGTTGCTGTTAATAAATAATTGCTGTTTCTGTTGAAAACAACGTTTCCCAGACAAATTAACAATTCTTGTTACTCTATTACAAAACCGTTTTGAAGCCTCCAATTTTATTATACAACAAAACAGAACCTACAACCGTTTTACTGTAATAAAACGTATTTGCTTTGTTTTTTTCGTCATTAAGTCGTTGTTGGGTTGAGATAATAAAATTTTAAGGGCGCCACAATGAATGGGGACTGTTATGATATTTTATTTTATAAGTTCACGTAAGTTTTGAAGGTGATAACTGTATTGATTCGCAATCAATGGCGTGCCAGTTTTATCTAATCATTATCGGTTCGTGCTGAGGGGTTCGAATTTATTATCAATGATTTCAATTCGGTTATATTCTGTGTTTTAGTCAGGACCCCGTAGCTCAATACTAACAGCCACACGGGTCGATCTTCAAGGTTAAGTAACGCTTGCCGAGGTCAGCGCGTGGATGGGTGACCATCTTAGCATACCGAGATTCCTCTGTACCTCGGCAACACGTTAAGCCGTTGGTTCAGGCTGTCATTTGTGTACTATGATTTTTTTAAGAAAACTTGAAGAAATTGAGGGAATTTGTAGATTTTTCTTATTTCCTAACATACACGTATAATTGAGACAAAACAAGTATTTCTTGGAGAGCAGGTAGCTCAAGTATCGTAACAAGTTGTAGGTGGGTGTACCCGTTACCCGCGACGCGGCTCAGTAGACGTCCTTACCGACCTTACGTGTCCTTTGACACCTACTAACCTATAATGTTAACCTGTATTTTATTATATAAACTCATTGATAGTTATACACTCGTGGAGCGTGGAGAGGAGATCTTCAACGCTTGACGAGATCGGTCCGTAGATGGATGACCATTTCAACATACCGAGTTTCTTCCGTGTCTCGGAAAGCACGTTAGGCCGTTGGTCCCGGCTGTTATTTGAAGATCTTTGACAGTCGTTACGGGTAGTCAGAAGCTTGAGATTTGACACCAGTCTTGCCAAGGGGTACCGCTGTTACCCAGTTACTGGGTTGTGGAGGTCAGATAGGCAATCGCTCCATGTAAAACACTGGTACTCAGCTGAATCCAATAAGACTGGAAGCCGACCCCAATATAGTTGGGAAAAGGCTAGGCAGATATATTGATATATTAGAAACTGTAACATAGATATATCAATCTGCCTCGCCTTTTCCCATGTCTAGTTCGGCTTCTAATCTAACCGGATGCTGCTGAATACCAGTATTTTCATGTAGCGACTGCGTATCTGACCTCCACAACCCAGTAACTGGGTACCACGGTACTCCTTGACAAGACTGTTGTCAGATTTTCTTCTAGCTTCTGACTACCATAACCCAGGAGCCCGAAATGCATCCTAAGGAAGACTGGCGAGAGAACCGGCACTGTTCTGCTCAGTAAGTAAGTTCATTGGATTCCATGTGTTGCGAGACCGATGAGCCTACTATGCAGGGGTAGACAGTGTGTCTAGTTTCTTCTTTTATTTTATTTTTTAGGGTTCCGTAGTCAACAAGGAACCCTTATGAATTACTAACATTAGTTATAAAATTATTGTTACTAACAACATTGCCTTGCCTAGACATTTTTGTCTATTTTTTTTTTTTTTTTTATAACGGCTTATAAAATTCTTCAAATGTCAGCCGGGGCCAACGTCATGCTTCCGGAGGTACGGCTTTTTTATAATGACCTACAGCTTCTTATTTGAAGAGCTGAACCGCCCAAGAACACCCCAAAATATATTACTCGAGAGCCCATAAAACCTCGACTCGATTTTTCATATTGAGCTTGTAACAAAAACTTGAGGAATCTGGATAAAGCCCCTAATTACGGCGGGACGTTCTATAAAACGTTTGATTGATGACACTGCGGAACCCTCTATCAATTACAATCACCGTAAATACAGCTTAGGGTTCAGTTCGTGAATCTAATTAGTTACGGCAACTTGGTGTTTATGTTTGTGAATAGTTGTAGGTGGGAAGGCGAAATAAAGGCAATGGCAGGCAAAACATGGACGAGGACAGCGGCGAATTGAATTGAGTGGAAAAACATGGAAGAGGCTTTTGCCAAAGTTGGGCAAACAGACCATGTTGTTGATGTCGACTCATCACACAAATAATATAAAGGAGAAAGTTTGTGAGCGTGTGTGTGTGTGTGTTTGTATGTTTGTTACTTCTTCACGATCAAACGATTGGACAGATCTGGATGCAATTTGGCACAGAGATAGATTATAGTCAGGAATAGCACATAGGATAATTTTCATCCCGGGCATATGTTCGGGGTAATTTTCGACTTTCACGCGGGCGAAGCCGCTGGCAGAAGCTAGTTATTTATAAATTAAGTAGCAATGTGTTAAATGTTGTTTTTGTGTCTGAATAAATGCTTATATTGAATTGTTACTTACGCCTAATTTCAATTTAAATGAAGCTTTCACCCGTGAAATTGCAATCATTACTGTAGCAGTTGTCATAGTAACCGCTCGACTGACGAGCTCTGTTACAATACTAACTAGTATAGAGCGAGTTTCAGCCTGAAAGAGCGAATGTTGCACACTAATTGGGCAAAACAACATTTCATTTTAATACACTCACAAACAAAGCACATTATGTTCCGAAAATCCGTCTCTCTCAAAACTTTATCTTCTTTATTCTTATTGCCGTCAAAATTGGGACTACCCACCCTTCCACCAAAAATTCCAATACTCAGAAATTGTAGTCAATAACTAAATGTTTACGAACAGCAAAAATTCCCTGTAGCCCTGACATCCTCCGAAGTCCGACCTCACCAATAAGTTTAATCTTCAATACTATTCTAACATAATATGCAAATACCGCCCTAAAAACGTGACCATGCCCATATTGTACCGAAGGAATGTTGTATTTGTTTTATTTACTTATAGCGTTTAACCGTTTTCTTATTTTAGTTAGTCTTTAAGTATTAAGTTCAAGACATTTATTTAAGAGCACAGAGTCTGTATCACAGCCCGTTTGATGGCAATTGACTCGACTTTTTGAATTCATTGCACCTAAACTAACAGGCCAATGTGCCAAATGCCTCTGCCAATCCCTTCAGAGATTAACAGGTTTTAAAGTCAGGACTCAGGGGAAACGAAATGACTAACGCAAATTTTTGGCGAGATTCTAGTTTGCTGCCGAGTGATGTCTGGCCAATTTGCAAAAACAAAACTGAACAGAAGCCTTTGAAAAACATGATGTTAAAGAACAAAAGATATTCTACAACGATTACAGTACTTATGAGCCAATAATATTACCAACACGACGAGGCACCCAATACCTTGGCAAACCTTATTCCGAACGCTGCAAAATATCTAGCTTGATTCACTTACGGATTCAATAAGGCACGAGTTGGTGGTGCTACGCCAGAGCAGTGCCTCGAGAAATTATATTAAATCGCTTCACAGTTCAAAGGAATACAATCTTGCATATTATTGATTTTTGCCGACCAAGTTTCGATAGAGGTGATAAGTTTTATATTGAAAGTTTGTTAAATTAATTAACGGGTATAATTAGTGCTAATCACCATATATATAGCAAGAAGTTTATCTTGATTCTGAAAATATGTATCTACCGCCCATTTGTTGGTGATTTGATGAACTCACTTTTATCTAAGTATCGGTTTCAACTTTCAATTGTTTTAAGTAGAATGAAAGTAGTCTTTTAATTGGCTGAAAAGGAAACCAATTCTGTTTAAATGGTGTTATTTAGTAATTGAAATAACAAAGCGTTAAGCTTAGCAACTCGACGTAGCTCAATTACCATCATGGCAACCGGATGACCTTTGCTCTTATAACTCGGAGGGCGAAAATAAAATTTATCTTACTTTGGTAATCTTTTTCTTGTTACACAAAGTAATATTACTTTTTGGCTTCAAACCGTAGACGTCTTATGTATTCATTTTCAGTTAGTTGTCAGCTATCATTACACAATAATGATTTGAAAATGGTCCCAGTTGGGCGCCAAAAGGCCGAAATTGTAAATTGAGCCCCATTACCCTCGCAATGAATAAAATTCGTCCTTGGTGAATAGTTTTGGTTAATATTCTGACTAATGAACTAAAATATTTTAAGCGAAGGCGTCCTAATACTGAATATTGTGAAGAAATTCCTTGAAACAAATTAGAATTTGTTTATACAATTGATACGGGCGGTAAAATACGTTTTGTGTACATAGTAAACATTACTAAATTACTGAAAACGATCGCGAGATTTAAAGATAAATAAATAGCCGAGCACATAGTAAACATAAGGTGGGTTTTCCAATTACGCATGTTAATTTATGGAATGTATAAAATAAAAATTACGAGGCAAATTATCTTGTAGGTTGAACTCAATTTTGATAGTCAAACAGCTGGTTTATTCTATAAACATCGCACCGTGAAAAACGTAGGTGGACTGAGCTGGAAGTGCAATGCCATTCCACCATGATCGGAGAGCTTGACAGCTTTATGTTCACTCCACCTAATATTTCACGGTGAGAATTTCACAGAACAGCACTACAGATGTAGCTACATGAATGATGCCTTTGACGAAGCAACAGGTGACTGGAATAACTACTACGTACTCTAATTGACCTTTTAAATAGAACCAACCAGACCTTAGCAGTAGACTTATAATTAGCCTCGAATGCTCGATCCTATCGCCAGAGCTTATTTCGTCATCAAAATAAATATCATCTTTTAATTGCGCGCTCTTGCAATGTTATATAATACCAATCTGCTACTGTTCCACTGTAGGACAAAGGCCTCTTCTCGTACAGAGAAGGCACGAGCATCAATCACCATGCTTGCTCAAAACGGGTTGGTGATTTCAACTTATTTTAACCCCCGACGGAAAAAGAGGGGTGTTATAAGTTTGACGTATGTTGCTGTGTATCTGTGTGTCTGTCTGTGGCATCATAGCGCCTAAACGGATGAACCGATTTTGATTTAGTTTTTTTTTGTTTGAAAGGTGACTTTGTCGAGAGTTTTCTTAGTTATGTTTGAATAAAATCGGTTTATCCGTTCAAAAGTTATTCGCATTCACTCCTTGAATCTGGATTTTTCCAAAGATATCGTGTCATTATTACGTTTCGATAGATTGTCGACTGAAGCGTGTCTGTTACTAGATATATTATATGTAGTTTAAAAATCATGAAATAAAAATTAAAATGGGGGGCTTTTTAAATTTGTAATGTTATCTTGTTTTGTATCTATAACTTAGACTTCTAGGTTCCCTCACATCTTTTCCTTCACAGAAGTCAGCATGTCCTTGATAAACAGAAAGGACACACGTATTGTAAAAGTCACTTTGGTACTTGCCCGGATTTTCACCCAATATAATCAGAGTAAATAGCTCATGAAAACATCGAGGCAGATACAGTCCAGCAATTCCCTCCAGTGTCGTATGTCATTACTTATGGTACACATGGCCGGATAATCAGTTACATGACGTAATCAATACTTGTCCTCCCGGGAGAGAGGCGTTGGAGTCTGTGATACTGGCGATGGTCCGTTAATTTTTATGGAGATACAAGCAGAAAAACAGGAATTACGATGATGTAGCTGGAGCACATGTAGATAGATTTGTTACCAGGAGCTGTGTTGGGAAAGTATTTTTGAACAGTTCCAAATCATTGAGTCTTTGAATAAGGCCCAGTTTTTTGGAAATCAGAATTAACTCAACCGATGGTTAAATATGGTAACCAATGGTTACGTTAACGCCGTTTTTCAGCTACTGTTTAGCTTAACAAATTGTCAAATAATTAACTCTGCAACTTATTTGACCATTAGTGAGGTTAACAATTGATGAAAAAATTATACTATAAATTTTAAAATCATCCGACACAAAAGCCTCTAAAAAGCAAAAAATAAGCCTCGTACTCACGTCGGGGAACCGCCAATATTTACAGCAAATTATTTTATTTACTAAGCGGTTCCCCGATGCGAGTACAAGGCTATTTTTTATTTTAAGAGGTGTTAGTGTCGGGGGTTTTTAAAATGTATAATTTATTTCATGCTTTTTAAACTACTTATAATATACCCAGTAGTAGACACGCTTCAATCGACGATCTATCGAAACACGTAATTATAACACGATATCTTGCGAAAAACCCCAAATTCAAAATAAAATGCGTATATATCTTTTGAACGGCTGAACCGATTTTAATCAAACCTAGCTAAGAACACTCTCAACAAAGACACCTTTCAAACAATATAAACTAAATCAAAATCGATTCATCCGTTTAGGAGTTATGATGACACAGACAGACTCACAGATACACGGCAACACACGTCAAACTTATAATATCCTTCTTTTTGCGTCGGGGATTTAAAACGCACTTTAGCGAAATTTTAAACCATTGATTACCTTATTTAAACATTACTACTGATCAAAAAACTGGATTTAAGATACAAAGAGAGTTTCCGAAAACAGCACGCTTATAATATGTAGCGGGTAGTGAAATTGGCTGAAGAAAACCCGGCAAATAAGTACAGACCTACAAACAAACATCTTCGAAAAAGAAAAGGCAAAGAAAATAAGGAAAACTCAAATAACATCCTAATTAAAACATCACAAATCAAATCTCTGTAACAGGACAAAGTTAAGAAGAAACATCTTCAAGATTAAAAACGTAATCAACAAAAGTAAATGCGAGGGACGTCAGAGAAAGAGACAGCTTCTTCGACCGTCGACATTCCATACAACAAGATTCGTGTAATATCCCATTCATCAACAAAAACTCGGCATGTAGAAAATGAACTAGACACTGCCAAAGAAATCTAATTCTTTTCTTACAGTCCTAAAGTAAAAATTGCAATTGAACTGGTTCCAAGTTTTATTGGTTACTCCAGTAAATACCTTGCATTGAAAGAACGATAATCGATATTTGATGTAGTAACGTATTAAAATCAAACAATAAAATATATTTTATTGTACCATCAGAGACAATGATTACAAAGTAACAGTAAATAAGTAGAGTAGTGGTTATTAGTTTACTTTGTGTAAAGTAGGTACCTATTTCAATACCACTGCTCTACAAACGGAGAAGGAAAACATCACGAGGAATCCGGCATCTCCTAGAACTAAAAATTTGAAGACATGGGACATCTACCAACCCGTACTGGACCCGCGTGGATCAAAGCCCATTTCCCTATAACAGAGACGACGCCTGGGTCCCAGCAGTGGGAACGTTAAATTCTAATTATTATTTATTGGTTATGAAGGAAGATATTCATATCAAGCAATTAGTCTGCAAATAGATTGGGGCTCAATTGCAGAGACTGTGGTATCGGTAAATAAAGGTAAAGCTGGGCAAGCAATAAATTTTGAAATAGTCTTATTTGGAAAATTTATCGTAGGCATCTATTTCTTTGCCAACTGTTACCGAATTTCTAAATTGGGTAGCTTCTAGCTGAACTTAAAGGATTTATAAGAACGAGAATTCATAAAGATATATGAAGCAAAGAAGGCAGATTTCGTGAAAATGTCGCAAGAAATGAAAATCCCGAGCTAAGCCAAAAACAGTTTGCAAAGTTTTTAGCAAACTAAGTAGGAGCGATTAATATGCGAAGACAAGTCCTTGAATTTATTTCAGCAGCCTTGAAACACACATTCCTATGCGTAAAGCCAATTTGAGCGCTAACCGTACCAAAATCCAGCCAGTAATATTCAAGATTAGTCCTGAAATAGAAAGTGACGCGATCGACAACTTTGTACGAGTATTTTGTATTCACAAGCACCCGAAACATTGATTTTGTAATGGGTCAGATCTAATTCATATTTAATGGTGTTCTACAAAGGTGCATTACCCTATATACAGGACATTAATTATTTACCCGGACAAGAATCGCTTTTAAGGAATACAATATAGGGTGGATATTCTTTTGGGTATTTATGAAATGTTTTGTAACTTTGTTCTTGATTTCTTTGGGTTTTGCTTACTTGTCTTAAAAGAAAACAATATTATGTATTATTTATTGCCTCGTTGGTCCATTGATCGCACTACTGTTTTGCAGGAGGTTCTAGGTTCGATTCCCGTTTCGGGCCAAAGTGTTATTGGGTTTTTCCAGTCCGGATGTATACACGGTTGAAAGGCAATTATTTATATGTTTACCCTCGCAATAAACGCCTTGCAGCAATTAAACCAATGGAGCACAAACTTACAAATACTAATCTTATAACTCCAGGTTTCCTCACAATGTTTTCCTTCACCGTTGTCAGCGATGTCCAATATAAACTTAGAAAGTACATATAAATTGAAAAAGTCACATTGGTACTTGCCCGGATTTGAACACAAGACCTCAAGCACGAGAGGCGAGGTCTTAGCCACTGGACCTATAGGCTCACCTCCTATTACATGGGACTTAACATAACTGACGAAAATTAGGTGTACTATAACTCCACCCCTGCCTAACCCTTCGAGGAATGCAGGCGTGATGTTATTTTATAATTATTATTTCTTCATGCCTGCCTGAATCCTGCATTGTTTATGATAAACAAAGACAGCAATTAAAACGACACAAGCATTCAATGCCAAAGAGCATGAAGCAGGACTTTTTTCCACAACAAAGCTAAAACACAATGAAAAATGCAAGTCAAATTCATCATCAATTTATCTCTAAACGGTATAGAAATAAAAGCCGCTTCATCCATTGTTTGGTTTTCGATAAAACCGGTGAATCGAGACGGCATTTTATTGGTGGACTAGATTTCGAACGGATTCTGAATACTACAGTCGTAAATCGATTAACCATCTGAGATAGAATAGTAGAAGTATATCAGTCTATAATAACCTAGGCTAGGAAACAGGTCACCTCTGAGAGGGCTGTAATCCTGTCTGGGCTAGATAGGTCTCACGTCTCCTAATTTTTGGTTCTGGGAAAGCCGGTTACCTCACGATGTTTTTTCTCACCGTTTTGAGAGCAGTGCAAAAGACATGAGAATGCCAAAAATAAGAATTCCTAGGCACCATTGATGCTGCTCCAGGGATGTGCCATAATAAGCGTTGCACAGAGGAGGTTCCGGGATGGTCTTTTAAGTAGTCACAGAGCCCTTTCAATTAGCTGATAGTGATGACCGGGATGGAATAAGTGAGGCATTAAAATAAATCCCATTCTGCCTGGTCTTTTCCCCAAAAGCCCAGATAGCGAAAATAGGAGCATTAAGCTTGCCCCAAGATTAGAAAGGTCATGCTAATACACCTGAACATAACATATTTATAAATGTTCAACCGCAGCAAACAGAAATCTTTGAAGCAATCATGGCATTAGCAAATTCGAGTTTCCTTGATGTAAATGGCAGAGCTGAAGTAATTAATTAGATTGCTAACGTAGCTGCCGCAGTTGAGTTCTGCCATTACCTAACACAACACGGCGTTGCTGTGAGGACTGAAACGCGTAACAATATCCGAGTGAACGTTTGTATGAAAGGGAACGCCCGTTGCGCACTGATTATCTGCTAGACGCGAATGGTGCAAGCTTTGAGCGACACGCATTTAGCGTGGATGTATTTTATACTGGCAATTGCTCCGAGTTTGCTGGAGATTGAATTTTTTTTTGTTTT
This sequence comes from Anorthoa munda, assembly GCA_945859665.1. NCBI lineage: Eukaryota > Metazoa > Arthropoda > Insecta > Lepidoptera > Noctuidae > Anorthoa > Anorthoa munda. Next base: position 28,193,654 of record OX243911.1, on the reverse strand, counting down.
ATAGAGAAAAGGTTAGAATGGTGCGGTGGTGAAAATCCTCAGGTTTCTGAATCAAGTATTCGAAGTTGACTGTTTGTCAAACTCTACTTTGGTATGAAACCATGCCAAATTTTGACATTAAAGCAGGGTTCGACACGTTCTTAACTTCAAATTAAGTATGGGCTATTCTATTCAAAAATATCGATTCTTGAATCGAAATCCAAAAAAGCACATAGTTTTTTTTTGTGTTCTGTTACTTTATAATAATATAGCATGTAAGGTGTATTCTTTGTTGGAGATCCTAATAAAATAAAATAAAAATAAAATAAATAAATAAATCCGATAAACTAATGCACAAAAAAATCGAGGTCAAAAATCGATATTTTATTCGATTAGCTTTTCGCGTTTTTATTTTAATACAAATATAAATCCAATTACGGAAAACAAAAAGAAAACCGTAATACTAATCGATCTTTTAACATTTTTAACGAATTAAAGTTGTTTCTACAACTAAATGAAGGCATTATTAGGTATAAAAAAGATATTTATTTTGTTTACAATAAAAGTTTATTTATTTATAAACACCAATTATAACATCTTTACTGATTGCTCCAATATGATGCGTTAGTGTTATGTATTTGTGTAGTACGTTCAACTAATTTTAAATAATATTTTGGTTCAAATCAAAATCGATCTCAGATCGCCATCCTTACTTCAAATTCTCAATACAGAGATCTGCCTCTAATTTACCACAAGCAGAATCGAATGCGCACTCCGTTTTATATCAATTGAGAGATCTATCGACCAGAGAGATCATCATCGTTCATTGCTACTATATTTCATAGGATACGTAATAATTTCAGAATGTATTAGTAGTAGCGGCTTATAAAATTTCCCACATTCTACGGCGTTATAAAATTGCAGCTGTGCATAAAATGTGGGCTACCGTCCAAAGGCTAGATTCTTATTTGGTTTTTAGAGCTCGCGCTAAATATTTTCGGAACAGCAAGGCAATTTATTTTTTAATAACGATATGAATGTCATTTTTACGATGGTGTGGACAAAAATACTAGCGGATGTTTTTTCAGTAGTATTTGATGAACGTTCTAAAGATCATGACATCATCATGGTCCATCCTCCTGGCCTTATTTCAGTGTATTTGGTGTCGGCGCAGTGTTTCTTCTTCTTTTCTACCCAAAACCCAAATTACTCACATTTATCTCAGCCAAATATGTCGAGGCATTCAAAATAGCCCAGCCTTTAGAGGTAAAAAAGTATTACTATTGGGTTTTTTTTAGGATACTCTTGATTTCTCAGTAGTACGATTCACTTAAATATCTTGATATCCACCCATATATCACAATGATAATCACAGTAAAGTAGTTTTTTCAGCAAATGTTAAAGCATTCAGAATCGCCCAGCCCTTACAGATCAAAGTACGGACACGGCCAGTCTAGGACGTCAGTGGCTATGAAAGAGGCTGTCGCGCCCTGATTAGTTCGCCGCGACATGGGCGCAGCTAGGAATTTGGTACAAGACATAAAAGGTAGCAGTGTCTAGGTAATACACAAATAAAGTATTTAGTAACAAGTAAGTAGAGCGTTACAAAAACAAGATATTGACAAAAAATCTTCCTAAACTTGGAGATAGATTGAACAACATTAAATAACAAAATGGTAAAAGGTACAAATACAGATCAAATCTTCGATGTAAAGAAGTAAGTAAGGGGAAGCTTCTACAAAGCTTACATAATTAAAATAACCTGGTTATTGACAAAATTAATACCTAAACTTGGAGATTGATTGCAACAACATTGAAGTACAAAACAGTGTATTTGCAAATTCATAACAAATTTGCAATAACTTATTTATTGACAAATACTCCAAGCATAAGAATTTGCACCAAGCCGAGACATACAGTCTAGGTGTGAAATCAGACTCAGAAGCAACTTTACCACATTACAACAGATCATAAACAAACAAAGCCAGCATTTCTACGCTCATTCATAATTCTGCGATACACGATGTTTTCTAAAACGGTTGTCCAACCATTACATCATGCATTCACAATCATGTCAACACGGGGTGACGGGGCTGGTGAAGCTGACCATTGTCCAGCCAAGCGTATCTTCTCACGATCATAATATCATTTGTTTGCACTATCAACCGTTACGTGATTTCACTTATTGCTGAACAAAACTAGACCGAAAACCGTTTCTAGTAAATTGCTGTTATGTAACTCAGAACCTTATAAACAACAGTAGTCAGATCTGTTGTCTGTAAAATTACTTTTTTTCCAATAAAAAAATCTATTTTAGGGTTCCGTACCCAACGGGTAAAAACGGGACCCTATTACTAAGACTCCGCGGTCCGTCTGTCTGTCTGTCCGTCTGTCACCAGGCAGTATCTCATGAACCGTGATAGCTAGACAGTTGACATTTTTTATTACAGATGATGTATTTATGTTGCCACTATTACAATAAATACTAAAAACAGAATAAAATAAATATTTAAGTGGGGCTCCCATACAACAAACGTGATTTTTTTGCCGTTTTTTGCGATGATGGTGGTACCTATTGGCCGGTTTTAAACAAGCTTTTTAGCTAACCATGCATTGTCATCCAAACCTAACGTGTATGCGAAATTTCAGCTCAATCCGTTGCGGATAGCTGTTTAAAAATTAAGTCGCGGGTTTTGACACATACTAACTATCCGGGAAAGTTAAGTAATATAAGCTAGTAAAATTAAAAGACAACCCAGACTGGATGAGTGCAACCAGTTAAGATTTGGTGGATTGAGAACCAACGAACTTGAGCAGAACCCTAACCACCCCATGCCCTATATTCATTGGCACACCCTTATAATACAGAAAAGTTTTTACGACCGAAACGTTTTAACAGCTTCAAAAGTTTCGTTAGAGGATCATTAAATATTTGAGTACATTTGTACCATTTCTGTTGAAGTTTCTCTCATCGGGCTCACGGCTCACTAATTACTAATATAGGTTCGCTAAACAGAACTCGACACGGTTTTTTAGTTGAGAGAAAATACAAACAGAGCTTCACGATTTGTAGATATTTTTGTCTATCAAAGCGTGGGCGTATAGGTCAAGACCGTATAGGCGTAGTTTAGAAGATTGAGGATTTTACTCGGTACTCTGTTTAATTTGTAAAATTCGGATCTGGTTTAAAAAGGATTTGGTCCGGTTCGGTGGGACCTTGTGATGACCGCCAGCGTGCGCGCAAATAATTGCGTCTAAAGGCCATATCGCGCACGTATTTTCTAAGAAAATTTCAAGAGAAAATCAGTCGATTCGCATTGTATTGCATTCATGTAGTAAAATCACTCATTAGTGTAATATAAATCGAAGGGTCGTCCCATCAGGCATGTCGCTAAGACTGTCATCTCTCTCTGCTTGACATCATTAAAATGTTGCCTAAAACACACGGGAACATACAAATTAGAAACAAACTTGCACCACGTCAATATTTCCGTTAAGTGTCCAACAGATTTCCAAGCGATATCATCAACCAGAACGAACAGCGATTAGCTCCACTAGAACCATGACAATTTGATTGGAGGATCGTGATGGGATCGAATTATGACAACAGGTTGCTTGAGAACCGAGAACCCACAAAACCAAGCACACTTCTCGAAGTGTCGAGGGATGTGCCGAGTGTTGAACTCGACATACCAATCAAAAGAGAGATATTCGTCCTTGTTCTAAAGATGTGTTTTCAAATTCAACCAGACGTCAAACAAAATCTTTTTGTTTTCGTTTCAACGATACTTTATGTTATATTGTTTGGGTATTGGGTGGCCAAGTTAATTGTAGCGTCAAAAGCGCTGTACGGGTCATCTAGGTTGCAAGTGATGGACAGTTGACTCTCCAGTAAGTGGGACATAGTCTACAGGGGCACCACACTCGCACCGGGTGTTCAAATCAAATTATATTTACAGCGGCCTGCCTTCTTGGACACGCAATCGATTCAGTACCTTCCATATAAGCCACCAAACTAAGAAATCTAGGCATCAATCTGCGAACAATAACGATAAATCCCCATAATCCACAAAATACGCAAGTGCAATATCAGGATCAATAATCCCATATAGGGATCCATAATCGTAGAATCATCCCGGTGCGCCGTTTATGCGGGCACGGATGAAGTTAAACGGTATTCAACTTATGATTACGGCATCGTACCAAATGGCAATTGGATTTCGATATGGCTCTACTTGGAAACGTGAAGTACTGCCTGAAATACTGGGAAAAGACTGACGTGGAATAATAAATTAATTACGTTTTCGGCAATGTTTTGTACTGTATTTCGTTTCTTGGGCAGTGTGTTTTAAGTCTACTTTATCTGTGTCAAACTCAAGATTCTCAGGCCCTTCAGTATTTAATCTTCATTCCAGTAAAGTGGCCGGCTTTGAAGTCTAAATCCCCTGCAAATATCCGAATGTTGCTGAAGCTACCGTAAAGCCTCTTTCTGGCTAAGAGCTCCGGTCACCTAATCCGTCTGTCTAAGGATTTGTTTCGGTCGACATAACTGCAATACTGATATCGCTAGATCTGTGCTCGCTCTGAAGCAGAAACATGAATCTATATGACTAGTTATTCTCTTGTTTATACATCACAAATACTATCTATGTTTCAGAATCTATCTGTAGTTAGCATTTACGTCAGTATGCCCTCCGTCTTCGAATTCTGTGTATTACGGCAGAATATTTTTAAGTGACCCAATATTATTTACGTGTTCTCTAACTATAGTTGCATTACGCAATATTACTATACTGATGTAATAACTCTGTAGTCGTTTGACTTCCATCACTTCAGCATGTAATTCATTACGGGCTTAGTTCGCGCCGACAATTTCTTTTGTTTGTAATTCAGAAACGTCATGAGTATATGCGACTGACGTCAAATGCGTCTGGGATGTCTGAATGTGATGGATTTGTATTAAGGTTAACAATATCAGAGGCATTGCAGATGACCATAAGCTGCGGGGATTTCACCTACAGATGCTTAACAAATTGTGGCCCTAAACTTGATTTCCTAGCTTCAATCATCGTTTCCATACTAGCCTTCTCAAAATTGCCTAATTAGCCCGTTCTGGCAGACCCAATAGAATGAAACTTCCCATTTAAACTACGCGGCATTAAATCATATTTCATAAAAATTCAAAATTTTCTTAACGATCTGCATTACGCAATAACTCTACACGTCATTCGACTGCCATTACTTTAGCATGTAATTCATTACGCGCGCATGCGTCCACGACGGTACTTTCTTTTGTTTGCAAATTAGTATGTCACCGTTTCCGACTGGTGATAAGCAGTACTCTTATAGAAATATTCAGGGCATCTCGTTCAACCAGTCTCTAAGAACGGATAGAAAATTCATCAGCAAATTCAAAGGTGTAAATAATTGCTTATAAATAAGGGATGACCAAGAAGTCATCTAGGTATTTTACCAACATCGATTTTCCCAAGTTAAGCCTGAAAACTGCCTTCCTATTGGTTCACAACAATAACGACACACTTCACCACGTCACTACTTCTACCATCGTAGCATAGTTCATTACGCACTCTTCGAATCCGCGTCACTATTTTACTTTCCTCCTGTGCAAACGTTTGGCGCTTGTTTGCAAATCAGGCGCAGCTTATTGTGTACATACAGAGAGTAAACAGATTTACTTGAGAAAAGATTTACACGTAATGTTTAGTCACTTAGTTCCGAGTTTATCGGATAGCGGAAGAAGGTTAGAAGTACAGATTTTATCCTTACTGAGGGAGAATAAATTATGTTTAAGTAGGAGAGATGAAATGGACTTAGGTATACTTATAATCAATTTAAGTTTGAAATCGCCAATCCGTCTTAAAAGAAATCATGAGCCATATCACTAGATCACCAATATTGGTGATCAATGCTCTTGCCTTCTCTGTTTGAGATGAGACCTTCGCCCTGCAGTGGATAGTTATAGGCTGGTATTATATAGGTATTATAGATAAAATGGTATGAAGGTCTTAATCTTAAAATCCATTACAAGTTACCATTTATATTTTTAGTTTATTTGGTAGACAATTATCAGGCAACACGTTTTCAAATAAATGGTTCTTTTGTCGCTATTGAACGCATGACTAGCTCTGAATGGAGATGCTTCTTATTTATTAAATAAAGGCATTCTTCTCGCTCGCTTGTCTCTTTCATTTTGTCGCATCTGTGTAATGTACATTTGAAACTACTTCAATACAATAGGCTATTTAATTACCAAGTAAGAACTTCTTAACGACTTTGACTTAATGGTCATCAGCACATAAGGATCCTTTGAATAGTATTCTCCCAAAACTATGTTGACATCTGGCTACTAGCGCCACTTGATCTTTACTCGCAAGATACAGATCACACGAGTAGTTACGACGACATGTTAACATGTTCTGAATGTCTCGTTGGTCTGGTGGTCGGAAGCGCTACTGATGAGTATCAGGTCCTGGGTTCCAGTTTTATTGGGTTTTTCCATCTGTTATTCCGGAGTCTGGATTTGTGTCCCTTTGATGGCAATAGACTCGCCCCCATGGGACTTAAACATACCTAATTGACCAAATGTGGGTGTCCTATAGATGTACTTCTGCCCACCCATTCGGCGAATACTCGCGTGATGTTACGTTATGTGTTAACACACACAAACAATCATGGCGACATCTCCAAAATCCCAACAATAACGTGTCCGTTTATCCTAATATCTGCAGCAATAAACTTCAGCGTCGTGTAAAAGAGTATGGCGGATTGTGAACAAGTTTATGTGCCCGTTCGCGCTCTAACGCTCACTGGCTCCAAGCCAATAGGGATGTTTTCATATCGACTTTGTTACCAGCTTGTTTATTAAATGCTCCAAATAAATAAATGTATAATTGTGCTCGTGACATTGTTCAAGGGCGGGAAAGCTTTGAGACCAATGTCCGGTGAGGATTCGGAGATGTTGTTGAGTCATCATGATGATAATGTGGTTGTTATGAATAGGTATTAAGATGTATATACTTGCGATATATCTGCTTAATCATGCATTTGACTGCGATAATGCAAATAATACCGGTTTTATAAAGATGCGCATACAAAACAGCTAGTAGTAACTAATGGTAGTCGTAACTTAAAGAAAATATTATGCCAGCAGATCTAGACTTAGCCATAAACGCTACAGCACTACAGTATTTTGACATTAAAAAGTTTAGCAATAAAAGTTATGCCAACAACCGTCAAACATTTATATTTGCTCGTAGATTGTCAAATTACACAGGTTAGACGAGACGACTCCGAAGGAGCAGGCTTGAATATTCGACAGTTACTTGGGTCAAATTCTGAGCGGGTTGAAATCAGAGAATTTTATCATTTAGGTATCAACGTGCCAAAGGCTTATGCTTGTTCGAGTTAGTTAGCGGTTACATCACAACTTCCGACGATTTCACGGGACCCTGAAGAGCAAACAAGGCTTGTGTAATTCTTACATTGAATAAATTTGTTGAGTATATTTATATTTAATTTACGAAACAGCTACCTGTGCCTGATCAGGTTTAGATTAGATTTCTCGCAAAGTACACAATTGATTCGGTATTTTTGAAATGACAAAAAGAAACCTAAGTTTAATCGTTACTTCCGCATGTCAAAGCGTAATCTGTCTTACAATTTGAACTTGAGGTACATTTTTACAGGAAGGCCATATTATACAAACAAAGAAAATTAAAAACAACAACTTAGTTTGCTTCTGTTTTATTTAGTACCAGCATATAATACACAACTCAATAGCATAGGATAGGTAGTACAGTAGCGAAATGCCCGCTTCTGCACAGGGTCGCCAGTTCGAATGCGGCATCGCGACAAATATTTGTATGGCCTACAGATGTGTTCCGAATCCAGATGTCTGAATAGGTACATGTGACTAACGAAGACTCAAGCCCCCACAGGCGACAGCGAAATTTCTTTTAAATTATTCCTCAGTTTGCTTTAGTAATTCTTTTCTTGTACGAAAGATAGATCTTGCAGAAAAAACTAATTACGCAAAGCAGTCAGGCAGTTGTTTCTTGGCTAATTAGTTTCTAAGCCACAAGCTATTAAACGCAAAACGGTGCTTGTCCCATACCGTTATAGTTGGGTTACACTTACAAGAATTAAATGTCTTTGAATTATCGATTTAACTAATCAACTTTTTTATGTTCAATTGTAAAAGAGAAATGCTGTATTTAATTAGGAAGATAAATTGGTATGTTTTATTATAAGCGCTATGCCGACAGGCAATTACTAGGCCCGCACCAACTAAAAGAAGGTCGGGTAGATAGAACTTGGGAAGCAGAAAACTACGCTTAATGCAGTGACATGGAGAGAAAAAGGATTACATCATCATCAACTTAGCCGAAAGACATCTACCAAAAGCGTCGCCATATCTACAAGTCCGCTCTGAACAAACTCTGATTACATAGCCCGAATATAATTCATTGAAGAGCAAAGATAACCCGATGACTATTTAAATTCGAACTAATAAATAGTGATCCAAAAATAATATATTTTCATTAATTTAAATAATCAAAACCATAGCCCACTAATAGCTACCGTTTGACGGCACCGACATTAGTAGAAAGCGTTCCAAATTATCTGCGATCTAAATATAGGGGGCATTAGAAGTTCATTGATATTTTGACTCGGCCACGCTGCTGGCCGAAATAGATGCTTCCGGAAATGTGTAGTGGCATTCTAGGAAGACATTGATTATCAGGAATGTAGGCGGAGCCGGGATACTTGGGCAAATACACAAAGTTTTGTTAAGATCGCCGTGAAGGAACGAGGTTCAAATGGTCAAACGATATTCTATTACATAATGATCTGTTTACGTAGATCGTTCAGCCAAGCAAGTCTTTTATTCCAGGATGAAAACACATTAAGTAACAAGGGACAAATCACAACGCTTCACGCCAACAATGTCTTGATGCTAATAATAGCGTTCAGAAAGCCGTTAAAAAGTTTTTATGACACAGCCCAAACTATGCTCGTAATCATAAATATCTTCATTAAACAAAGCTGCTACCGCCTCGACACCTTCCAAAACCTTTTTAAACCATTCCAAAGTTAATAACACTTCATTTTGAAGCCGGCATCGCAACATTCTTTAGCTGAAAAATTCCACCGAATTACCTCCAGGTAATTTAGGCTTGCTTAATTCATGCAAAATCGCTGACAATCCAGCCTAATTGCGCTACGGATACATTCATAAATCACTGCGAGGAAAACTCTAGTCATTCCCTTAGCAAATTATTTCGTATAAACTCAACACAATTATTTGGATGAACATAAAAAAGACGGCGAATTTTTGGCGCGAGTGCGGGGTCTCTTAAAATGTTCGGGGTCGTAGGTGATCGATCATTTTACATGGACGTAAATTGCATTTGAATAATAAATCGTAATTCCTGGTGATTTAGGGATCCTGTCTATTTAAAAATGTGGAAGTGACGCTGAACGTGGGTGTGAGTCTACGCGATATTTGGACCCACAGTTAAGTGTCTTCTTGAAGGCAATATTCATTGTTTGACGGAACCCAACTTCCTGACAAATGTAACTGGCATCGGGCAGGATCAAGGCAGGATATTTGCAAAACGGGACACTATCATTAGATTTAGAATTGGACGCTCGACAAAATCACGGACAACTAAAATTGGGTCATTCTTGGTGATTTCTATACAATATTTGTATTGCCGTACATTGCTCACGAACCTTAAGAATTCGCAAGAACTTTTAGCATGGCTTTTAACATATCGAACAGCCAATATTTTTGTAACCCAGGAATGCAATGATAACCCAATTTAAACAAGTTCATTTGTTTACTGATAATAAAAGTCTAACGCCACACCTATTTTTAACCGTTTTTTTAGATAACGTGGGAGCGAAATCGATCGGTCTGACTAGACAGTGGTGGATGAAGCATTTCATAGCGCTTCAATGATCGATCAAGGGAAGATGACTCGGTAATCACGGTTGACTAGTGAAGAGGAGACCTACGCTTATTTTGTATGACTAGGTGTACAGTCTATCGTTTTTTACTTGGAATGAACACATAGGTATCTAAAATTCGTATCAAAGAGTTAAGGAGATGGGCAGCAACATATTCGTCTTATAAATTATCTACTAGGAGTACTAGGTATTATGATAAGATCCTGTTAAATTGTGTGGTCTACGGGTTTTAATAATCATGTTTAAATAAACATAGTACAGAACTACAGATGCCAAAAGAAAAGTTGAAAGGAAACCGTTTGTCTTGGTATGGTCATGTGACGAGGAGGGATGAAACGCATGTTACTAAAGGAGTTATGAATATAAATGTGGATGGATGGAGAGGGAGGGGACGGCCAAAGAAAATATGGATGGACTGTGTGAGTATAGGTATGATAGAAAAGAGTCAGTGAGGGCGTAACGGCGGACAGGACGGTATGGAAGAAGAAAACGTGTTGCATTGACCCCAAGTAATATGGGACAAGGGCAGGAAGAAGAAGTACAGATGCCAAACGATAAATCTTGAAAAATGAATAGAAGGTAAATCTGAAGTTACCATGAAGCTACTGGTTGTCACTTTATTCCGCATTTATTAACGTTCATGGGAAAACCTGCTGCAATAAAAAAACGTGACACGCATAAAAAGCTACTTCCTCAAGAGCTGTTCCCGATCCCATAAGATACCATACGCCATCTCACTGAAACTTTGGCGTGAACCCCCCAAACCGTGGAACAAAACAGCCGACAAGAAGCTTGACTTAATTTATATCGGAATTGAATGAAAACAAACTGACGCAAATCACAACAGTTGGATGGGTAATGTGGGCGAGAAAATACTGTTTTTGGTGATGTTTACGTCATTCTCCTTAAATGTCGGAGCAATTAGGTGAATTGAAGTGCTTACCGATTGTTTGTAGACTTTTGGTAAATTCAATTTCGATTTGTTTGATATAATTTGGTAGGTTAGGTCTTAAGGAATCATGGCGATCGTTTTTACCTACATCCACAGGGCACTGCCGCTACTGCTATGCTATGCCGTTTCTAGCAGTGGCGGCCAAGCTATCCAGGTCCCGTTTTTACCCTTTGGGTATGGAACCCTAAAAACAGGTAGCTTGTAAGATTTAGTTTACAAACAAGATAGAATGCAGTTACCCTCCCCTATGGACACATTAGTTACACCATTTGCAACTCAATACAACGCATTGAATCAAAAGGTTTGTTGATGCGACACAAACAAAAAGAAAATGAATCATCAAAATAAAAATCTTACTTTATGTAAACTGGAAAGATATCAATGTCTGTTCCAAGCTATTCATAATGTTAAGTATCTACCAAATTGTGATAATGCACATTATGGCAAGTGTTAATCATCACAACACAAATAAGCTACCAACTAACACAGAGTTTAAATGTTTCAGGCCTGACCAGTTACAATGATACTGATTTGATAACAGCTGATTACTTGACTTAATTCAGGCTGTTACTATAGAGTAGTATAGTGGCATGTTCATTATTACAAACTAGACTATGTACTAGAATTTAGTTGTTTGTCATGTTTAGGGATAATGTCACTGTGACATATTTTATTGTAACATCTTGCATGCCATGTGTGTGTTTTGACTTTTAAACAAATAAATGAATCTATATCTGACATCATGAAAAAACTAGAACCCCAAGACGTGACATTATATAATTGAATTGGTGATAATAATTGTAAATAAACACATTACCCTCCTTCGGCAGTCGGGTAAAAAAGTTGAAACATATGAGATTGACATACACTACTGAATTGTCATATAGTCAACCAAAAGTATTTTGGACTTTTCAGTGACAATATTATTTTTTTATTGTCTTTAGGCTTGCGCTTGACCACTATCTCACCTAATGGTAATCGAAAATGTGGTCGATCTCACTTTGTTTAAGGCCTAAGGTCAGTTTGTCTGTGACAGTTTGTTAAATAATACATATGGGTTTCTTGTAGGCATTAAATCTGCCTTTGTATTTGTACAGTGTTTTTACTTGTGCATAAGGTTTAATAAATAAAAATAAAATTTTGACCAAAGTGAAGTTAAAATTTTCTGAAAATGGTGTAAAAGTGGTGAACAATTAATTTCCCCAACTTTAAATAATGTTATCAGTGTTTCACATAGTGTTCAGTCTATCACAGATTTTATCTATAATGTGAATGATAGCTGACCTAACATCAATATTTGAATAATGTTAGGCTTAGTTTGTGGCTTACAATATTAAGTTATGTTACATCTCATCATTTTAAATACTAGGGTTATATGTAGTGACCCATTAGCTAAGATCTCGCCTCTCGTGCTTGAGGTTCAAATCCTGGCAAGTACCAATGGGAATTGTTCTATTTCTGCACTGGATTTGGCCATCACTGATAATGGTGAAGGAAAACATTGTGAGGAACAGGTTTCCTTATCACACTAATATTATAAAGAAGAAAGTTTGTGAGTTTGTGTGTGTATGTTTGGATGTCTGTTACTTCTTCACACTCAAACGGCTGGACGGATCTGGATGACATTTGGCACAGAGATAGATTATAGTCAGGAATAGCACATAGGATACTTTTTATCCCGGGAATATCTTCTCTCGGGATGACTTTCGACTTTCACGCGGGCGAAACCGCTGGCAGAAGCTAGAGTTAATATAAGTTTGAAATCTCATGCCTTCTATATGAAAAGTGTCCTTTGCCCTGCAGTGGGACAGTTACAGGCTGGTATTAATGTTATTTATAGTTACTTGTTAAAACAATACATTGATTTCTACCTACTGAATATTAAATGCTTGTTATTCTGTCATAATCATAACCACAGTAGATGGGTTAAAGTAACAGTTTATTGTTAAATAAAACAACCACATCATTTACAAGCAGCATTTGTTATGCCTATTGGCGGCACAAATACCTAACATTATGTGCCTAAAGAAAACACATTAGATTCTAGGCACTGACATACCGGCTTTTTGGCTGAGAAAGTACAAGCTGTATGTTTTATTAGGTTCCATCAGAACACCATCAGAAAAGATCAATGAAATTTTATTTAATCTTTAATAAACCATGGCTCGAAACAAACCAGTTTGACAGTTATTAATTGATTTAATTTTTATTTGAGAAGAAAGTGATTAGTAAATAATTAATTACCACATTCTATGGTAAATTGTGATGACAAATTATGATTTTCCATTTGTCTACAATACATTTGTAATACATTAAAACAAATATTTTAACAGCAAAATAACTCAAATATTTGAAATAACCGCACAAAGCGAAGTCGTAATAAACATAATTCTTCATCTCAGTTACAGAATGTACATTTCTTTAATTCTGTTCCGCAGACTGAGCATTATGTCTGCAACTCTCCTTGACACGGTCTGCACACTAACAATATTCATTGTTACTTGCCATTGCATATAATATATTATTTGAGATAAAGAAACCTATAACATTTGTATTGACTTCAGTCAAGTCAGGTAACAATTACCTACAGAAATATTATTTTAAGGAAGTTGTATTTGACCATGAAAATTACAAATATAAGCAAAAAGAGCAGGTGGCATTCTGTCGTTTCTGGGGGTGCCCAAAGGAAAACGGAAGGGATTGACAATATTTGTAAGCATAACTAATCAATGCTTTTTGAAATTCTGAAAGATATCTTCAACTATGATTCTCTTGCCTAATCAGTGAGAAAAACAATTTATAAGCAGGTATGTAAATCAATGCTCAATGATTTAATTTGTCCTCAAAGGCAATTTGTTGATGAAGAGGTGGGCCATTACCACCCTAACAAATTGTTTTAAGAAAATAGCTCAACTTGAGGAATCAATCCTTCGATTTAATGCAGTTTTTGATTACAGTGATGCACACAAGTTTTTTTTTTTAAATCTTTAGCTTATCTCGCCATCTATGAGCAAAGCAGAAACTATAATACAGCCTCTCAATCTTGACACAATGCAGGAAGCACTTACATGTCAAAACACAACTATAACAACTGATTGATCACAGAATCTAATAAGAAGTCCTAATCACAGTTACTGAGCAATAAAAATAACAATAGCACATCAATAGAGTAATTGTCTGGTGCAGTCACCACCGTCTGGTTCTATCTGATTATACAATAGACTGGCACTATTGTTGGATACGATAATTAATGGGTTAACGAAGATTTATTTGTTAGCAGACAAGTTCCTGTGTATTTTTGTTTGAGAAAACTAACTACAAGGTTTAAGTAAAAAATACTAGCAAAAGAGAATTCCAAAAGGTTTGAAAATATAGTAGTCATGAACTTGAGCATATCCCCAAGCCCGTCTAAATCGTAACCGTATCTGAGCATTGCTTGCAATATAAATAATATCCGCTTTTACATAAGCAGCTAGGCATTAGCATTCAAGTCACTGACCTGAGGCAAATTGGCGGCGATCTGTCTGTGCAGCGAGTCCCGTTCCTTCTCCACCTCCTTGAGGCGCTGCTCGGAGTCCCCCAGGCGCTCCTGCGTCTCCCGCAGGCTCTCCACCAGCTTATCGCGCTCATCGAGCATAGACACCATCAATTGCTCGAAGTTCGCATCCTCACCGGATAACTGCGAACTCCTTTGACTGATACTGTCCTCCGATATAGTGGGCATCACGTCGCACATCATATTCCACATTTTAATTTAACATCAAACCAGAATACTTATCGTACACTACACACCGAAAAACACAATTTCGATCACCGTTTTATTACATATGTCCCGGCACAAACGTTACCTAAAACTAGCGCACTTAACGCAAGCGAGTTGTTTCACATCGTCAGAACATTCGTATAAGACATTAGTCAAGAATTTCGGAGACATTCTAGTTCGATATTTAGAAAGACACACCTAAAAATCGTAATCCTACGATTCCATACTATCATGGCTCAAGCGGCATGTCTGCCATCTTGGAATGGAACGTCAATCAGAACAAAGAGTAACACTAAAGATAATATTCTGCTTACAGAAGTGACACAACTCATGAATAGCTAAAAGGATCAATTTTTTTACCTACTCGGAAAGTCGGAACATTATTAGCAATAACGCCCGCGCTTAGGTTCAAAACACGTTTTCTCCCAATCTCATTATTAGATAGTATCAATTGTATTCTAAATTCTGGGTATGTGTGGAGTTTAGTAGCGCTGGCACTGGAACTACCGCGCAGATTGCATCCCTAGCGCGTTGAAAAATATTTCGTTGATTCGTTGGATATGGATTGTGAATACTCGGCTTAAAGACGAGAGTTAAAAATCCAGTGCGTTTTTTTTCTAATACTGTTATTTGAAAAGACACACACAATCAAAACAAATTAATAGATAGGTACGTGGGACTTAAAAGCATAAATTGCAATATGTGAATCTCGGTTGCTCAGCTACCTAATCTCTTCTCCCTTCGAAGCATATGGGCCACCTTAAGTTACGAGATCAATATGAATAAATTGCTTTCAGCTGTTTCAGGTGATGTTTAGTAACGACTTCAGAAGATTAGTATTCATTTCAGCATGTCGTTGGGCAACAATAAACCTAAAATAAGATTAACTCTTACAAAACAAAGTGCATTTCTTCGAAAATATGCTAAGGTTCCGCTTTTGTAGCATGGATATAATAGTGCTAACACGCTTTCGAATTTGGTCCGGTCGGACTAACTCCGCCCACAAATCCGTCGTCCCAAATTCGAACGTGTGTTAGCACTATAAGTGAACGCTGTATGCTATGGAAGAATCGAGTTTTATGCCTATGTTACACTCTCAACATCTCTTTAGTCTGTGCCACCATTTACTCGTAGTGTCCACAGAGGTCGTTACGATACTACATGAATGAAATTTACAAAGCATGCTATGAACAAATTGTAAAATATAAATCTATTTTCATGATAAAGTTGTAACATATTCAAAAATCCGTTTTATTGTGCTTTAATTTTTGTTTGTAAAATTACGTAGATTAGTCGTACATTTAAATATTATTTTATGAGGTTCATTTAATTGTTTTTACTCAAGGCTATAAAGAAAAGTGTGTTGACCCTGCTCTTTTCAGTTTTTTAGCTCAGGGCTTGAAGAGTTTACATTGATAATAATTTTGCAAATTAAAACAATATAAATTACGTTTAGGTCTTGCAAACAAATAAATACATGGTAAATACATTGTCGCGTCTCTTTGACATACTGGTTGCCAGTGCCATCTAGCGGCAACTTCGAAAATAACTATCAAGCTTTAGCACAAAGTAAGTAAGCAGTGGCGCGCCGCTTACGTACTTGGGTCAAATCAAGCCGATTGGGTTCAAACAGTACAAACTCTCTGAGTTCTAAAGATTACTATTATTGCTGAGTTCAAATGACAAGTTTCGTTAGATTCGCATATCCTACCTTAGGCATTGGCCATTTTAAAATTGTCTCATTTTTGATACGAATCCATCAGATTTTCAAGGAATGGAAGATAGGTTTAGGTCATAGACCAATTGGTCTGATCATTGGCAAAAAATGTCCCTTGAAGAGCCTACAAGGCTACGGGGTCAATTTAAAGCTAGAATTTAATGTTGAATCAAAGCAACGAACAAAGAAAACCAACTAGAGAAAGCTCAAACTTGAATCGAACGTTGAACATTTCCTCAAATAATCCATCCTTAATATTTGTCTACATTTTGCGTTGCCATGAGATCCAAAAACAAGTTGTTGATTAATTTGGCTAGACTATCATCGTGGACCGTTTGATCCCAACCCAACCTCTGACTTGACTGATTATCTCTCTGTTCTCGGAGCCTGTTTCGTTTGTTCTCCAGTCTTCTTAATAGAGCTGGCGAGGACGACCGTGTTTTGAAAATGTTTAAGTTTTGTGTTTTTCTTGCGTTCTGTGTTGCGGTAAGTTCTTAGGCAATGTTTTACGGGATTTCGCTATGAGTTGTTTACTTGTATTTTGTTGTTTAGATAGATTGTAGTTTTCGTCGTACCTACAATTCTTTGAGAGCAGATATTCGGTAGTATTCTTAGAAAGAAACTAAGCTAGGCTATCTAGTCTTTAGCTTGAGTAGGAGCATGTACCTACTTTTCTATCGTCTACGTTCCATGATCATCGTCAGTTCGGGTTCCTATCTTTCCTATCTAAACAGGAACTAACAACCGTTTGCTCGATCCATCGCTCTATCTTAGATCCTTGTTTTGTTTTTTCTTTTTTTCTGGCTAAATATTGATGGCTACTGATTTGTATTATTATTACCAACTTCATTTTATATATTTTTTTACAAATCTACTTGCTATTTAGGATATTAATGGCCCATAATTCTATACAGCGTTTAGGTACCAACCTATTCAAATAAATTGCGAGTGTCCTGTGAGATGAGGAGATGAGCCATCAGTGAACTCATCCGCAGTTTATTTATGCTCATGACTAGCTGGCGAGGTATTCCATCTACACTAGACGTGATGCTTTGTTTTTATGGCTTTTAAGTGGTAGGTATTCCCACGTATTCACCAATGAGCGAATCATTATATTATTCATGTTAATTAAAGAGGACTGACGAAAATATTGGAGACCACCGTACAGTAGGCCGCACTTTAGTGATAAGAAAACAAGTATGAGCTACTAATTCCTAAATACGTTGTAAAGCTGTATAAAAAAACCGGCCAAGTGCGAGTCGGACTCGCGCACGAAGGGTTCCGTACCATTATCGCAAAAAAACGCCCCTTAATTTTATTTTATTTTAATTTAATAATTATTATTTGTTGAAGTGA
Organism: Anorthoa munda; assembly: GCA_945859665.1. NCBI lineage: Eukaryota > Metazoa > Arthropoda > Insecta > Lepidoptera > Noctuidae > Anorthoa > Anorthoa munda. The sequence goes on along the minus strand of OX243911.1, from coordinate 28,175,894 downwards.
ATATACAACTAAATATTCTGTGAATATTTTAAGCGTCTACCTGTTGCCGTTATTAATATCGAGCAAAAAACGTCAAAAATATCACGTTTGTTGTATGGGAGCCCCCCTAAAATATTTATTTTATACTGTTTTTAGTATTTGTTGTTATAGCGGCAACAGGAATACATCATCTGTGAAAATTTCAACTGTCTAACTATCACGGTTCATGAGATACAGCCTGGTGACAGACAGACAGACAGACAAACGGACAGCGAAGTCTCAGTAATAGGGGCCCGTTTTTACCCTTTGGGTACGGAACCCTAAAAAGGAGAGGTTCTGTTCCACAAAGAGTCTTTGTTTCTCAAAGTGCCGAAAAATTGCTATAGGCCCTCCGCTTAACTGAGACCGTTCCTAAGGTAACAAGAGAGATGTTGACTTGACACCCATCTTTTTTTTTTTTTTTTTTTTTTTTTGTGGCATCAGCGAGCTATCGACTGACAGGTCAATACACCCGCGGTTACACTAAGTCCACCTATGTACGTTTAAGTTGCTTATAGTAGGTATTAATAAATAAATAAATACACTCCTTTCCTACCGCGCAGCTTCTTCAGAATGGTCTCAGTTAAGCGGACGATCTATACCTTGTCAGTGATTCTTATCACGAGCGACCTTGTGTACTAATATAACATGCAACACTGACTGCCGTGATGATGTCACCAAAACATCTTCTTAATAGTGCCCCACACCACACGAGGCGATTTTCCTGTATCGTAGGAGCGTTCGAAACCAGTCACCACTAAACAACTACCTATTTAGACTGCTCTTGCAAATTATTTAATAATGGTACTTAGGTGCCTACTTCTTTATCCCGTGCGAGAATCGAACTCGCGACACACGTATCGAAAGCGCTCCAACAAACCGATTGTTTACGGCACAACACAATCACTTGTGTGATGTGTCTACTCCCAACAGTAATTGGGTTGGTGAATTTAAAAAAAAATATGATTTTTTAAATGTATTTTGAAACTATGCATATCATAAATTATATTGTCGTTGCAGAAATCTCTTAAATATTTTTTTTCAATTTATTATAAGCAATTGAAAATCGATAAATTTTATAAAGAACCACCTGTCTACAAACGGGCCATGATTGGTCGCCATGTTGGTGACGTCATAACGTTCAAGGAATTCCACGATAATACAGTGTCAACTGCACGTGAATTGACTAAAAATATCCGAAAATTAGTGCAAAAATATTATTAAACAACAAATTTTATTAAGTCATGTGTGATAAAGGATTCAAAAAGGCTAATGTCGATAATATACCCACCTGATGGACGATTTGGAAGTTTTGAGCATAAATAAAGTACCTAGTCATAATGCTTATTACGTGTTAGTGGACCGGTGTTAGTTATTGTTGTTTACCAGGTACATTTCGAAACATAATTGTCATCAAGGGCGTCGCCAGCCGATGGCCCAGGGGGGGGGCAAGTTGATATGGAGAATGATAAAAGTATGAATTGTAGGTAAAGCCGAGAGCACATGAAACTTTTCACTTGTAGTACGAGCCTTACGCTTTAATATGCGCGCTTATTAGGCGCTTTAATATCAAACCATGGTGGTTGCGGGGACGAGATCAAGCGACGCATGGCTATGGCCAGGTCTGCCATGGATAGGCTGAGGAAAATATGGAGGAATCACAATATCACCAAAGCTACTAAAATCCGGCTCATACGGGCACTTGTGTTCCCCATATTTCTATACGCAGCCGAGACCTGGAGACACTGAGAGGAAGAGAATAGACGCTCTGGAAATGTGGTGCTGGAGAAAAATGCTTGGAGTGTCGTGGATAGAGTTTCGCACTAACATATCCATCCTTCAAGAGCTTGGTATCAGGCAGCGTCTGTCGGCTGTAGTTCAAGCTCAAGTACTCCAGTTCTTTGGACACGTGTCCCGACGAGGCAACGACTCTATCGAGCGGCTTATAGTTCAGGGTAGAGTGGAAGGAACGAGAGCGCGCGGCAGGTCGCCCATGCGATGGACCGTCCAGATTAAGTCTGCAGTGGGTGGCCCATTGAATGAGTGCACACGAATAACGGCCGATAGAGACGTATGGCGTCGCATCGTTAAACAAATTATGGCAACCCGAAGTCTCACTGCAACATGATGACCACGACCGCTCTGCCAAGAGTGTACCGACGAAGAAGAAGACGAGCCTTACATCTACAGCGATTGTAATAATATCGGTATAGTTCTCGCCAAACTTCTTGGCCGTCCCGAAGTTGGCTGCAATGTCTGCGCAGTAGTAAATCATACAAAAACACTACCGATCCGTGCCTTGCGCATCGGAAAGCCAACTTCAGGGCGGCCCAGAAGTTTGGCGAGCACTATTCAGAGTCCAACGTGTAAAGCTACGCAACTCTACCGTACACGTTGTGCACGGAAAAGCGATCAAAATTTTCAACGCTTTTCCGTGTCGGAAAAGAAGGTTTTTGCCTATTTTAGGATACACACAACGGTTCGATCTGTTGGGTTTGTTTTATATATATTCATTCGCGACGTACGGGAATGATCATTCAAGCAAGTCAAGTCAAAGACTTAGGACTGTGGTTGCTTTACATTAGGCAATTTTTTTAGAATCTCTAGGGGAGGGGGGGGGGCGCGGGTGCACCCCCCTGCCCCCTCTTGGCGACGCCCTTGATTGTTATAACTTAATCGTTTTAACATATGGGTAGGTGATATTGGTGTAAAATAAAAAGCAAACAAACACGATTGGCGCGAAACTTCGACTTTGGATATCAAAAAATTTCACTAGATAACACTAAATATTATACACATAAACACAACATTTTCGTTTATTCACATTATTTACATATCCCTTAATAATATTAAACACTATTATCTATATTACATATTTGCAAACACTAAAAAGTTTGTAGAACAGAAACGTACATTGAGGTACTAATGTGAAAATATTAACTTGGTATAAAGTTCTCGCCAAATTTCTTGGCCGCCCTGAAGTTGGCTACAATGGCTGCGCAGTAGAAAATCTCATACAAAAACAGCACCGTTTCGTGCCTCGCGCATCCGGTAAACCAACTTCAGGGCGGCCAAGAAGTTTGGCGAGGGCTATATATTTTCCTTACACCACAGATCATATAATACTACAGCCTTACACTAATTCGTCAGTAAATATCTCTTAAATGCGTCGACCGATTTTCATAATTCAAACAGAAATATTAGTTTTACGCCTATATCTGTCATTTAAGAATAAAATAATGAATATATCTCCATAAAAATCATGTTTTCAAGTTACGTAATTATACAGCAATGTCAACTTTGCTCGAAAGTTCCGTTAATTTACATTTCTGTCTTTAATGATCAAAGTAAGAAATTAATACGGATCTAATAATACATTAAAGCAAGATAACAACATAATTAACACATTATAAATGGAATCTAGTTAGACATATAACATTTCTCAAATTTAGTACAGATTGCTAGGTACTTGGCTATTGTGCGAAACACATATAATGGGGATCTTTTTGTAGTGTTCGTACATAATGATTCGAAGCAAGCACGATAACTTTTAAGGTTCGATATTTATGATCAATATATTCGATATTCATCAATATATTGACGATAATAACAAGATTGAATCGGTTAAAAGTCAAAACACTGTATGAGCTATGTGCCAGAATGAGTAGAAAATGTAGAAATGAACGTTGTGACGTCACACGGGCTCGGGTTTGTTCCGAAAACTGTCGGGGTGTTTTCGGTACTGGATTCAAAAAAATATTTTCGATTGGATTTTACTTTGTAATTACAATGAAAAAAAAATAGTTTTGTATGAAAACTTATATATGATCTTTCCATTTCTTACAAAAAAAAAAAAGGTTCAACAAACCAATTGGGAGGCCTGGAGGCCCATGCTCTTGGTTTGTGGGCTTCACGACTATCATTTATCTATTGTCGAAATGCGACCTTCCGAATTCCCTTTGTAGACCTTTGTAGTCCAGTAAAATTTGACAAATGGGGGTCGCTACTGCTTTTGGTAGGTAAAAAAGTATTTTATGATTTTTCTAATCATTATGCTCCAAAATGAAGGCAAAATACCCATATTCCTTAAAAAGTTTGCTTTTATGGTAGCTCAGCACACCCCGACGACGAGGTAGAGGCTAGGATATATCTAGAGCAATGCATGGTTTCAAAACTCACTTCACCGTTGACTGCCGAAAAGAAAGTAATTTTTCACTTTGTAGTATTTTGTTTTGGAAGTCGGTTGTTTGGGTAATAATACTTTTTGTGAGTTGTCATTTAGAAAAAATAAGGTAAGAAATAGTTATTTTAAAACAAGCCGCGAAAAATTAAAGAGATTGTAAAATAACTTTTACACAGCGTCTACAGATGGTACCTACTTACTACTTATGTAATAAAACAGTTAACTGTTTCGTAGAAGACTCAAAGAGGTTAAAATGTCGCTCAAAAAGTGTAAATATGATGCTGATGTATTTTGTTACATATGTGGTATATTTATTAAAGTAGGTACGAGATATAAAATTTTATTTAAATGCATGCTCATTTAGATGAATTTGAATAGATACGCGTTTGTCCATTATATCTCCTGATGATAAGCGATAATGTGACCTTTCGTCTCATTTACACTGGGTGTTTTGCCGACCGCTCGGTTTTAAGCGAAGCTTAGGTATACAATTGCGTAAGTGAATTCTGCAAAAGCAAACAAGTCGATTCCTTCAAAGGATTAGAATCATTTCTTTCAACTTTTTCGGTATTGTGAAACTAATTTGTAAAGAGTACAAACATCCTTCTTTCAGTTGAAGTTCATCTACTGCGTTATGTTTCATCAAACTCGAATGATTTATTTCCAAATCATTAGGACATAATTTCATTACACAATACTAGCTATGCTAGTATTATATTATCTGTGACAATACCAATAGTGAAGTTTTATCTCGATTCTTCCGCTTTCGTTCATTCTTTACAATCAATTCTACGTCAAAATATTGGTAATGGAAAGGAGCATAACCTTTCCTTTTCAGTGTGTAATATGCAATACGTAAAGTCGTTTCTGGGAAGGTTCCGACTTGTTTGCTTTGCAGAATTCACTTACGCAATTAGACTGCAGGTGCGACTCCAGCTTTCAGCTAGCAAGCGTCCATGTGGCTCAATGCCGAACTTTATAGACTTTGGCAGCGAACTTAATCGTCAGACGATGAGACGACAGCCATTACTTTGGGCTTTGTGCTTTGAACGTCTCATTTCAACCAGCTGCCTAATTTCGTAAGTGAAATTGGCAAGGCAAAGGGTTTTGGCACCATCAATCGACCAATAAATTGCGAGATGAAAGACGCGATGTGGATATCCGTCTATGTGATTGATCGATTGATGAGGTCAAACCCTTTGCCTTGCCGAATTCACTTACGCAATTAGGCTGCAGGAAACCAAAACACAACCTTGTAGAGTTTTATTCTCCATCGTGATTAATACCTACAACTTCAACTGTAGGTCTCACATAAAACTTTGTTTTCACTATCTTACAACTGAGATAATGTCTACAGTTTCTACGAAGAGATAAATGAAGGAACAATAACAACGAAATGTTAAACTTTAGGTAAGACATACGTAGGAAACAGTCGAACGAAATTATTGTTTATAGATTGACTTTATCCATGAGTAGATAAAAAATCTATATATGGTAGGTACCTACTTAAAAATCTTAATCGATATAAAGATTCCTAAAGGACATGAATAGCGCTTAGAGAATCAATCTGTCTATCCTTCTCCCAACTATTTATGTACAGCACGGTCAACTTAGCTGAGCACCCGAAATGTCAATGTCATTATGTCACTTGAACGTTCGACCTTCGCTATTGGCTTACGACCATAATTGCTGATACGGGCGCACCCATTTTGTCACAAATGTCACATTTTGACAGATGAATCACTTTCGTTCGGAGGTGGTGAAATATAAGTAAAATTTTATAGTTGAAAAAAATATATTTTCCTTCTAATTACTTCACCAAATGACAATAAATTTATTTTGTGTAAGTGGTGATCAATGCTTATTAATTAACTGAAATGTTACAGGATTATTAATTAATTCTATATTATTACTTTTTTAATTATTGTATTTTTTTTGTTATTCTTATTTCTAATAATTTTTTTTTATTTTGATTGTTATTTTTTATAATTATTTTCTTTTATTCCATATTCTTCTTACTTTATATATTTTATTTTTATTTCTTTTTTTAAATAAACCGCCCAAAAAACATTTAAAATATAAAAAATAAGGGACCACCGGTATCGGGAACAGAGTCCAAGCTATTAATTAAAATTTTCACAATAATTATATCTTTCTAACAAACACTTACTATGTTATCAAACAAACAAAGTAAAATAAAGTGTGCATAAGTCTATGGTCGTGGGTCAAATATTAACGGCACACTTTTATACGTATTATTTTATTTGGTCGTCTATTCAGATTATGTCGCACTATGAAGTCAGCAACAAGAAAGGCATGTCGCGCCGCTCCTTTAAACTATGTCACATGGTTGTCCCGTGCTAGCATTTAAGACAAATTGTAAGACATGACATATTTTATCATACCTTGTCATGACCGAAAATATTTTCTGTTAAGAATTTGTAGTTCAAGTCGAAAATCATGCAAATAAAAAAAAAAACTATTTTTCATAAATTCATGTTGGGATGCTGCTGATTGCTGCTAGCATGGGGGTAGCAAAGGCGGGGCTTAATTTTGGTTATTTTTTGCCTAGGACATACCGTTTTCGAGATACCATTTTGGAAATATAGAGCGTTTTATGCAAAATATAACTTTTTAACAAAAAAACAAACTGACTTCCAAAAAAACACTGCAAAACGAAAAATAACTTTCTTTTCCGAAGTCGGTGTCTTTGGTACCTATTGTTTTCCGTGTTTCGACACCGACTTCGGAAAACAAGTTATTTTTCGTTTTCAGTGTTTTTTTGGAAGTCGGTTTGTTTTTTTGTTAAAAAGTTTTTTGTTTATCTCTTTTTAGTTTTGATAGGTACTTCCAATTGTCATAAAATTCATATATAGCCAAAGTACATCTCATGACGATCAACAAGCCCATACACGACTAGGATACATTGTTTTATTTCGGAGTACCAGTGCCTACCTGCCGCCTTCATCATCAGATCAGTTTGATGGTACCATTTTCATCAGCACTATGTATTTATAAGTATTTGCTTCATCATAGTTGTTAAACTATTCGAGATATCTTATAACCCATTAAATACTTAGCATTAAGTAATTCTATTGGCCATCTGTGGTCTTCTTCACCAGTTCCACTTCACCAAATGTTACTTTCTGAGTGCAGATGATTGCATTGTTGATAAAAATACCAAAATCGCTATATGTATGCCTATAATATTTGAGGAGTTCCCTCGATTTCTCCAAGATCCCATCATCAGATCCTGACCTGATGACTATGGGACCAACTGGGAAGTATAATATCCTTTCAAACAAAAGAAGAATTTTCCAAATCAGTCCAGGCGTCTTACAGTAATCGGGGAACATACATAAAAAAAAAATCCATAAAAGATTCCGACGAATTGAGAACCTCCTCCTTTTTTTGAAGTCGGTTAAAAATAAGATTCGTAGGACCATAATTCGGCAACAGTGCGTCGTAGGGCTATGCTTCACAGTTCACAGAATCTAAATGGTTTTTATGGCCAAGGTTTACCGAAACTGCAATAAAATTGGAATATTTCCGAAAAAGAAAAAAATAAACGTCAAGAACTTATGCCACAAGTCAAGAAAATATCTCACGCCGCCGTGCTAGCATTTAAGATAAAATGGCTGTGATAAAAAGTGTGACTTAGGCCATGTCACAGTAGGCCGTGCTCGCCGGGCCAGTTTCGAATCTAGCCGAACACAGCTTATTTTTAACAAAAAAATATGTGTTAATTTCAGGCTGCTTACGGGGCACCAGGAGGAGGCACCTACTGTGGAGAGATACCAAGTGCGGTAAGTTATCCAAACCTGCCTATCAGAGGGACCTAGTGTCAGTTTGTATACCCGCGCTAACGTTCGCTTATATCAATTTGTATAGAAAAATAAAAACACTACAAAGTGAAAAATAACTTCAATTTCGGCAGTCGGTGTTCCTGTTTTTGTTTTTTTAGGGTTTCGTACCTCAAAAGGAAAAAGACTGAACCCTTAAGGTCTATCCACACACATCAGGGCCGTGCCCGGGACGTGGACGGACCGGGCTCAAAAAATATCGGTGTGTACATTTTATATGAACTCGTTCACACACGTCCGTGCACGGGCCAGTGACGAATCTTCAATGCCTGGGTCCAGCCCTGTTACGTCCCGGGCACGACCCTGATATGTGTGGATAGACCTTTATAGGATCACTTTGTTGCCCGTCTGTCTGTCATGACAGAGATAGTCAGATCTAGGCAACGCGTGGTGGTATCGAGTTGAATTTAATACCGTATAATCAAGTTTGCAGCCCCCTGCAGCTGTGAAAAAATCAAACTTCTGGATGAACGCAATCAAGAGATTGTATTAGAGTGATAGAATATTAAACAATGGTGATGGTGATTATGATGTGTGTGAAATGTTGTAGAAAAAAATGTTAGCAGTGCAAAACTTACATTGCAGTAGCTGTACTGACAACGTATATGTAGGTCACAACGTCTCACGTGTCGTGGATGAACGGACTCTTCAGCATTGGACTCGAACTGACTCCCAGCTGCTCCACATCGGACCCGAACGATTTATCTCCCGGCGCCCTGCATATCCTCTCATCATAAGGCTTGAGCATTCGCCCGCCACCCGGCAGCAACATTCCTTTCCTGACTTTTTATTTAATGTTTTCACATCTTCAAATTAATTATTTGATCCTGTTACTTCTATATTTCTTTTTAAATCTTCTTTGCTTTCTTTCTTCAAATTTTTCCGTCTTCGTAAACTTCTATCAGTAAAATCTTCATGATTTCTTCAACTACAGACGAAAGTTACAGACGTCTTCGCTTTTCACGTATGTTGCAAAATTTTAATTGCTGGCTAAGGGTCGCCATGTATTAGAGTGATGTAATCAAATAAAAGAGGTGTTCAATTCAACGATTCGTGTAATAATGGCCATAATTGGTATGTGCAGTTACAAAACTTATTTGCAGTTGGTAAACTGACCGCGACTTATGTTAATTTTGTCCCTCAATTCTGTTTATCTATCTTATCGTTAGAACAATGATCGGTGCCCTTATAGTTTATGAATTTCCAGTAATGTTATTTAATTATTTTGGTGAACGTAGCTGTTTGTACGGCTGTGTGTTTATGAGCGAGTCCGACTCGCACTTGGCCAGTTTCTTTTCTTTAAAGGAACAAGTACGTAGCCGACTGCAGACAGCAGCAGCAGACGACGTGTCGCTGCGACACTACTGGTTTCTATGTATTTCTATGAAAAATCTTCCGCAGCTAGCGACACGTACGATCGCAGCAGACGACGTGTCGCCCGGCCGCAGATCAGTAGTGAGTGAGTGTAGTCAGACATCTTGCCTCACGGAACACTCAGATCCAATAGGAAAACGGCGCTGCCGTCTGCTGCTGTCGTCTGCAGTCGGGTTTGGAATCATGACTGCAGCGACATGACGCCACGAGCCCACGACTTGTCGCTGCGTCATAAAGCGACGACACGTCGCGTCGCCTGCTGTCTGCAGTCGGCTACAAGCTTATACCTTTATTCTCTATAGTCTCGCGCTTGACCACTATCTCACCTGATGGTAATCGATGATGTTTCTTCGTATTTTGACATCGGCTGCCGAAATTGAAGTTATTTTTCACTTTGTAGTGTTTTTATTTGGATTTCAGTTGTATTTTAGTAAAAACGTTTATATTTTTCACTTTTTAGCTGTGGTACATAATGAGCAAGTTCAATAGTAAGGTTCCTATAACGCCAAAAGTTATGCCTGAATAGATTACCCGTATAACATAAAAATAACATAACCGGTGAAATGAGAGTGTACCAGGTTGAACTGTACATATCTGCGTACCTCTTTAGAGCGTACCGGCGTAATGTTATTTTATGAAATGGCGTAAACAATAAACAGACAAGCGATTGCAGCAATCCCGAGAGATTTGCCGTTGTTTATTAAAGAGTTATGTTGTATATCTCCGAAGTTCTTCATCAGATCTTGATTAAATGGGACCCGACCAGAAACACCAGCTTTCAAATAAAAAAATATCATCAAAATCGGTTCACTAAAAAAAAGTTTTGAGGTAACTAACAAACATTTAAAAAAAACTACAGTCGAATTGAGAACCTCCTCCTTTGTGAAGTCGGTTAAAAAGGGGTTCCCATCAAATAATAATTATTAGAAACTTCAAAGAAAATATCAATTGTCTTATAAAAACAACATTACAACAACGCGTGCGGTCAGATCGAACTAGTTTGAGATGCCCGCTCCCTCACGGCCGCGCGGATTGCCGTTGCCGCCCGCGAACTCTGTTTATGAATAAAAAATAAATAAATAAAAACGTTCGAATTAATAACCTTCACCTTTTTTAAGTCGGTTAAAAGTATTGATTTATTATTATCTAATATGATAGGATAGGATAACTGGACAATGTCAGTTGTACTCACTTGCTAGAGTACAACTTGTAACTAAGGAAAAAATTAGACTTGATTCGAGCTTGGCGACCTTATGTGGAAAGTGGAACGGTAACAAAAGGATAGCGTGATCTAAGTCGACGCCAACGCCATCTAATAAGCGAGGGGACATATTTTTAGCACGGATGGAAGATTGTTAAAACGTTTGCTTTAATTTCGCAGATCTCCAAATGCCTCAATTTGCCGAATATGGTTAGGCAAGAAGTGTCCGAAAAATGCAAAGGAATCGATACATCTGAGGTAAGTTTCAGCACTCATGAAGTAGCTATAGCGGCCAAACTTCTTGGCCGCCCTGAAGTTAGCTACAAAGGCTGCGCAGTAGTAAATCTCATACAAAAACAGCACCGATTCGTGCCTCGCGCATAGGAAAGCCAACTTCAGAGCGGCCCAGAAGTTCGACGAGAACTATATCTTACTTTCTTCGATTCGCTTTACTGTTATGAAATCGGGTGCGTCGCATATCATATAAAGTTATTTGGAATAATTTTAATTTCAATAACATTCACAAGATATAATAAACGTGAGTTATACCAACTGTTGATATAATTTCTTTAGATATAACATTTATATTCCCTAAAACTTATTTCGTATAACGTTATTGGATATAACGTTTATTTAATCGAAAGTCATTAGGCCTATCGTTTAAAATATAAAATATTGATACCATATTTATGGTTAACACCTCGATTCAAAGCAATCCGACTCGGATTATATATATTATATTATATACTAGCTTTTGCCCGCGGCTTCGCACGCGTAGACTACATGCTTCTCCTTATCATATTTTAACATTATGTAGAGAAAAGTAAAAAATAATGTAATGCGAAAGTGTTTCTTACGACAGACTTATACTTACTTACTCTATCATCAATACGCTCTAACCTTGTCCCGTTCCGTATGCCTACACTATTTCTGTGTTTATCCATGACTAATAATAAGTAATCATAAGCATAAGTAAGTAATTAAATTAAAGTATTTCCTTATAAACAAAATTTTAAACCATTTTGGACGTTGACGCCAATATCACCAGACTATTTGATGAGCTAACACGTGAACACGCTACATAGAACTGTCCATAGAAAAAGCAATTTGCCCTCAAATCTACACCAGCATACTTCAGAGTTTGTCCTTGAGCCTTATTAATTGTCATGGCGAAGCAGATTTACCCGTCCCTATTTAATTCCTATATTTATGCGTTGAGCCATTTTATAGTTACCAACAGACTTTAAAGACTTGAGAGTATTTTTAATAATTTTTCCTTTGTAAAAGAAGGACTTTTGTACACAACATTTCATCCCCCATGATCCGCCCCCCCCAAGTATGGAATTCCCAAAAAACCTTAATTTGCGTTAGATTTTAAACTTCAGCCCAAACCCAAAATTCGAAGATCCTAACTTCAAAATTGGCCGACTTTCATACAAACTTTCATCCCCTATTTCACCCCTTTAGGGGTCGAATTCACAAAAATTATTTCTTAGTGGATGCCTGCACAGTATAAAGTATCTATTTGCAAAATTTGAAGTCTCTAGACGATTTTACCCTCATGGGGGTGAAATCTTCAAAATCGCTGAGATACGTGTAAATTATTTTTTAATCTTCAGCCTAAACCCAAAATATGAAGATCCTGACTTTAAAACTGACGGATTTTCATACAAACTTTCATCCCCTATTTCACGCCCTTAGGGGTGGAATTTCCAAAAATCCTTTCTTAGTGCTCACCTACACTACCAAAGGAACCTACGTGCCAAGTTTCATGATTGAAGCTTCTTCGTCAGTGAGTGAGTCAGTCAGTCAGTCACTTTCTTCTTTTATATGTTTAGACTAGCTGTTGCCCGCAACTTCGTCTGCGTAGCATTAGTAATTCGTATAGCTTATTTTTTATATCGCGGCATAATATTCTAGGTTTTCCATACAAACTTCTACCCCTCTTTCCACCGCTTAAGTATGATTTACGGGATAAAAACTATCGTATGTCCTGCCCAGGGTCTCAAGATATCTCCGAACCAAATTGCATCTAAATCGGTTCAGTGGTTTAAGCGTCAAAAGGAAGACAGAGAGACAGACAGTTACTTTCACATTTATAATATAAACTCCACCCGCGACTTCGTTCGCGTGATTTCGTATTGTATACCTCCTACAGGTGACTTGCTTATGTGTAGTTAGTGAAGGCAACCAAAAATAATAACCCCTTTATGCCCCATTGAGGGTTGAGTTTTAACAACCCAAATTTGTTACTTATTCACTCTTTTCTTTATTATTTTTCAATTATGTTAGTTAGATTGCTCAGTAAGATTCCCCAAAAAACTTTAACACCCCTTAACCCTATCAGGGGGGAGAGGGGGTCATTAGTTTTTGTAACGTATTATGCAATTTTGATTATTCACTTTATCCCCAAGGAATGAGATTTTTTATACCAAAACATAAAATTTTTCAACTAAACTTTATCTCCTGTTAAATCGTATTATGGAGGAAGTTTTGAAAATCTAATAATATCAACCTTTATTGTTTACTGAGGTTGTGTTAACTTTCAAGTTTATTAGCCCAATAAATAAGATTCTTCAAAAAAACTTTAATACCCCCTAAATCGAATTTTGGGGGTAGTTTCGAAAAACTTATAATGAAAACCTTTATTGTTTACTTAGGTTGATATTTGTGTCATATTAATTAACCCAAGAAGTAAGATTCTTCAAAAAGAAAACAAATCATCTTTTGGGGGTATATTTGAAAAATTAATAATTGCAACCTTTTGTTGTTTACTTACTTTGTTATTTATGCCAAGTTTTAAGTTTATTAACCCAAGTAATAAGATTCTTCAATAAAACTTTAACACCCCCTAAATCGTCTTTTGGGGGTGGTTTCGAAAAACTAATAATAACAACCTTTATTATTTATTTATGTTTGTATTTGTGCAATGTTTCAAGTTTAGTAACCCGTGAAATAAGATCCTGCCATACAAATTTCAACACCCCCTAATTCGACTTGAGGGGGTAGTTTCAAAAAACTAATAATGTCAATCTTTATTATTTACTTAGATTACTATTTGTGCCAAGTTCCAAAAATATTAGCCGAAGGAATTAGATTTTCCATACAAACTTTGCCCCCCTTTTTAATCCCTTTAGGGGTAGAATTTCGGAAAATCCTTTCTTATCGGATGCCTACGTCATACAAAGAATGCACCTTTCAAGTTTCAGGTCTCTACGATCAGCGGTTTGGGCTGTGCGTTGATCCGTCAGTCAGTCATTCAGGACAAAGCATTTTATATGTATAGATTAGGTTAGAAGGCTAAGGCGGGAGCGGAGCGGAGTGCCAGGTCCCCTCTATGTTGGTGAATCATTTGGGTGATTTGGGTTAGGTTTGGTTAGAACAGTGGCCATTAACGCGCGAAGGCGAACGAGTGAAGCGAGCGTGCTGCGGGAGCGGCGTGACAGAAACGAATCGTTGCAAAACCGACTCCACGTAGTCTTGTCTGCCCTACCCCTAGAGTGTTATTTAAATTATCATAGGCGCGGAGGGGTGAGGCGGCCCGTGAGCTTAGGAGCAGGTGGTTTTAACACTCGCCGCCGCGGCTGAGGCTGGCCAGCGAGGCCGGTAACCAAGCCGAAGCTGCGGTGGTGAGCGTGAAACACATTTGCGACGATAAGCTCGCATGGGACCGCAGGAGCCCCGCAGCGCCGGAGCCGTGACAGAAACCATGCCTGCAGCAAGTTGCATGCTTGCTTGCATGCTGCATGTATCATCATCATCATCATCATATCAGCCGAAAGACGTCCACTGCTGGACATAGGACTCCCCCAAGCGTCGCCACTTTGACCGGTCCCGTGCGTCCCGCAACCTTCACCAGGTCATCGGTCATGCTGCATGTATGGTGTATGTAAATTTATCATATTAGACTAAATAGGTTTTATGTCTTTTGAGTGAGTATCAAACGATTTTATATTCAATGTATGTTATGCTTATAAACAAAAGTTATTTTAAAATTATATCAATCGTTTATTATATTAACTGATCATTATCTATACATATAAAATGCTTTGTCCTGAATGACTGACTGACGGATCAACGCACAGCCCAAACCGCTGATCGTAGAGACCTGAAACTTAAAAGGTGTATTCTTTGTATGACATAGGCATCCGATGAGAAAGGATTTTCCGAAATTCTACCCCTAAGGGGATTAAAAAGGGGGGCAAAGTTTGTATGAAAAATCAAATTCCTTCGGCTAATATTTTTGAAACTTGGCACAAATAGTAATCTAAGTAAATGATAAAGATTGACATTATTAGTTTTTTGAAACTACCCCCTCAAATCGATTTAGGGGGTGTTGAAATTTGTATGGCAGGATCTTATTTCATGGGTTACTAAACTTGAAACATTGCACAAATACTAACATAAATAAATAATAAAGTTTGTTATTATTAGGTTTTCGAAACTACCTCCGTAAGAAGTTTTAGGGGGTGTTGAAGGTTTTTTGAAGAATATTATTATGTGGGTTAATAAACTTAAAAGTTGGCATTAATACCAAAATAAGTAAGCAATAAAGGTTGCCATTATGAGTTTTTCAAAACTACCCCCAAAAACGATTTCTTTTTTTTTGAAGAATCTTAAGAAGTAAGATTCTTCAAAAAAAAAGAAATCGTGTTAATAAACTTTAAACTTAATATAAATACCAACATAAGTAGACAATACAGGTTGTCATTATTAGTTTTTCGAAACTTCCTCCAAAATACGATTTAACCGGTGATAAATTTTGTTGAAGAATTTTATGTCTTGGGTTAATAAACTTGAAAGTTGACAATAAAAGTTTGTAATTATATTTTTTTTCGAAATTACCCCCAAAATACGGTTAGGCGGGTGTTAAGAAGGTGTTAGGTGTTAAGTTTGCTAAGAATCTTACTGGTCATGGTTTCGTTTTTGATGTGGTGGTCTAGGGGTGCATGAAGAAGGAATTCTCGGAAAATCAACCTTCCACCATCACCGTTATTTCAGCCAACCACTGCTGGTCATAGGCCTTCCCCAAGCGTTGCCACACTGATAGGTCAGAATCAGAATCAGAATCAGAATTATTTATTTGCCAGCAATTTAGGTACAAGTTTGAGATGGTACAAAATTGGGTGTGTCCGCTACATTCTGCCTTACGGCATGCAAAAACATTATAAAAGATAATATACATAAAAATATAAGCATCAGAATATAAAATAAAATATCACAAATCACTTAATTGTCACATAAACAGAATACAACGAATCAATAAGCTTATCAAGGAATTTAAAAAAAAAATAAAAAAGAATAATATCATTTAAAATGTCACATACATAGTCGATTACAGTCAATTAAAAAAAAAAAAAGGTCCTGTGCGTTATGCATCCACTGGAATACCGCAGCCTTGACCAGGTCCTACTTTGCGTTTCCCGGTACGCAGTCACCACTCTAGAACTGCTGTATTTGTTTGTATGAATAATCTCATTCCTTGGAGATAAAGTAAATATTAAAATTGACATAATACGTTTTTTAAAACTACCCCGCCCGAAGGAGTGAATAAGTAACATATTTGGGTTGTTAAAAACTCAACCCTCAATAGGGCAAAAAGGGGTTATTAGGGAGTGGAGGATTTTACTTTGTGACGGTAACCTAAAATTTATTATTCTTTTAATCAAATAACGAATCGTACCAAACCTATAAACCGTAGAACTCTATGAAATACCATGTTTATTTGGTTTAATAACTGCTTATTTTTGGTTGCCTTCATTAACTGCACATAAGAAAGTCATCTGTCGAACGAAGTCGTTAATATTATAAATATGAAAGTAACTCTGCCGGTCACTCTGTCTACCTTTTCACGCTTAAACCACTGAACCGATTTAGGTGCAATTTAGTTCGGCAATATTTTGAAACACTGGGCAGGACATAGGATAGTTTTTATCCCGTAAATCAAACTTAAGGGGGTGGAAAGACGGGTAGAAGTTTGTATGGAAAACCTACAATATTATGCCGCGATATAAAAAAATAAACTATTCGAATTACTAATGCTACGCAGACGAAGTTGCGGGCAACAGCTAGTTTCAAATAAAATTATAGATTCAGATGTCATATCTTGTAAATATTAGAGATTTTGTAATTATATCATATATATCTTACCCTATGAAATCTCCAAACATTGCACTCTTTTAAATTTAATCAAATTTTAAATTTTAATCATTTGATTTAATTGTAAAAGTATGCAATATTTCAATGTTCAAATTGAAAAAAAATATGTAGGCATAAATATTATTTTCAACACACTTGCTCATAAAGTGGCTCTAATTTCACAGCAATTAGGCACATAATGATACCTGTAATCAAACTGTGACTTTTTCATTGCTATTATTCATAAGTGAGTTATAGTGTTTTTATTTTTTATTTTTTGTGTTGATTTGTTCTTAAAAAAGTTTCGATACAAAAAAGAGCGTGCTCAATAGTACAAATAAATTAATGTACCTATTGCTTGCTTATTTCATGCAACTTCGTATTTAAATAGATAATTTCAACTTGTACGTGTTTAATAAATAAAACTCATCACTCAAATGTAAATTTTGTTTTCTCTGTAATAAAGGAAACTTGAAATTCCCCAATTTGTTCGTGGCTAAAACGCTATCCGCGAAAAGCCAAAAAAAAGAAACCTCATTCTTTTAGTCTATGGCCGATCGCCATTATTAGATGCGCGCGCATAAGAAAACTGATTAATTTTTCCCGCCATTGCGAATATTTTTTCACATCTCGTTTTCACTGTTGACATTACAGTTATTTATTAGTTATAATGTCTACAAGTACTAATTATGAAAAAATGATTTATGTTGTACACCACCCGATATAAGATTACTACCTGAAATTTCCAAGGAAAAATATCTATTATCTACTAAATAAAATGTTTTTTTTTATAATTTTTTTACAAGCATGTTGAAAAACGTCGTATGATACACGTATATAATGATGATTACCGTCCTCGGCTCTCTTAAGACCCTCACCTAACGGCTCTGGTCTCAATGGTGCCTCAGCGGTAATCACCAACATTACACACTTGTCACACTTTATTTATTATTATAATCATTTGATCTATGATGGTTAAGGTACATTATGTTCCTAAGTAGGATGATAGTTAACTAACGCCCTATTCCTGAATTTTCACTTGAATGTCTGAAACGTGGATGCACGCGTGATACAATGATTTTTTAATTGTTTTGGTAATAACGTCATTCATTATCAAGCTCTACTTAAGCCTGAACTTTGACATATTCCCAAATACTCAATTCAGTAACCGGAAAACTGTATTTATACCATTCCCCGTTTAAAAATCTTATTCAATGAATAATAAAAAGCACTTTCAATCACTGTTTTGGTGTTTGAATTTAGAACCAACCAATATATATTCGACCTCCATCTCAATGCTATAGTCAACGCAACCTCCTTGCGTATTAAATACTCGATACAAACTCCTTGTGCAAAGAATACTCGACATACAAACTCCTTCTGCTTTTCGCTTAAATCTTTCTTTTTCACGTAGGTAGTCATGGTATAAAATTAAATATAATATGCAACTCTTGAATAAAACAGATTTATATCGAGGTATATGAATCACTCGCGTCGCTCAGGTCTCTAACACTTGAATCATTCGCTATGCTCGTGATTCAATCATCATGAATACGGTCGTGATTCAGTTTTTAGAATTCTTCACTTGCTCGTGATTCATCTATGCCCTTCGCTTTAAATCTCTTTTCTTATAAACAGTATACGCTTTTATAATAAGTTGCCAAAGCCAGTTATAGAATTGACCGATGGAAAGTTCAAAAACTACATCAAACGTGTCCTTATTAAAAAAGCATATTACAAAATCAAGGACTACGTTGAAGATAAAAATTTTAGCTCCTTCTGCGCATGCGGCTTCCCTGGTAACTCATAAACGGCACAAATATGTGGATGTCTCTAACTATTCTCAATCTCATTTTTTACTTTTTTTCTTTCTTTTAATTAGACTTTTTACAATGATTTCAATGATCTTTATAGCCCTTTGCTATGAATAGTTACAGCACTGATAACAACATTTGTGCCACATGTTAAATTTAGTCTTGTTATATATTTTTATTTATTTTTTCCTTTGTATAGATTCTTTTACTGATTGTTTTGTGAATGTGTGAACATTGTAGGCCTTCTAGATTTCTAGACGCTTGTTAACATTTGTTAACTCTCTCGTTTATACAATTTTTTTTTAGTTTCTTACGACTTATTGTCGGGCCTACGTTGTCCCCCCATATCTAAGCACTAATACTGTAACGTGGAAATATTGTAAAAACAAACCATTTTTTTTAAAAGAGTAACCGTGGAGTTTCTTGCCGGTTCTTCTCCACAGGAAACGACTAACCCGAACCGTGCACCTTTTGTCGACGTTTTATAAGTGCCCATGTAGGCCTATGTGAAATAAAAAACATTTGATTTTTTTGATTTTTGAAATCCGTGATGTATTCACTAATTGCATAATATACCTATATTATGCAACTATTATACCATTCCCCCTCTAAAAAGCTTATTTTATTCACTGAAAACAGTAAATAAAAAAAAGACGTGTGGCACTCGGGGACTGCCGCGGTAAAGCTATTGCATAGCATTTTTTATCAACTTATGCAATTATAATTATTTATTTATTTTTTATTTATGCCTTTCAATTAAAAAATGTTCATCCATCAGTTGTAAAAACTTCCGCCTTCCTTGCTTCCTTCTTCTGCCGGAGAACAAGATAGCATAACCCCCCCCGTTAACTCTTTACCTTCCCCCCCGCAATTTTTTTTTTATTTCTGTCTAAAAGTATCAAAATGAAACTTCTATAAAATCGCGCAACAAACCCCTCCTGCCCCTCCCCCCTCACCCCTCACCCGCTCATACACTCGGAATCCATCGTCCGATTTCGGAGCAGCTCGGGGTGTCAGGATTATTTTCGTTACGGCATTTTTTTTGCTACGAAAAGATTAGTTTTTTCTTGATTCGGTGGCCGCGCTCAATCCTCAATAAAAGCTCAAAGCCCGCGATAAAAGCTATGCAATAGCTTAAAAATCACTTTTAATCACTATTTTGGTGTTTGAATTTAGATCACACCAATATATTATTAGACCTCCATCTCTATGCTATATAACCTCTTTGCGCAAAAACTACTCGATACAATCTCCTTGTGCAAAGAATACTCGACAAACAAACTCCTTGTGCTTTTCGCTTAAATTCGCTATTCTTAATTTAAATTTATTTAAAATTTGTGGTGGTTTTCTATTAAAGCGTGTTTTTTTTTGAATTGTAATAACTAAGTAGCCTGGCCACCCGTACTTGCCACTGATCCTTTTACCAGTACTTTTCACATAACTTCCACTATTCAATGTATCAAAACAATGCTTCCAGTGCGGTAAAATGACCTGCATCTACCGTGAATCCAAATGGCTGAACGGCACAGCAGTGGACCAGATCAAGGTGTCTGCGTACCTGGACCAGTTCGAGAGGGACCACGCTGAGTGGGGACCTGCTATCCAGCACGCGAAAACCGCCTGTCTGGGGCCGGAGCTGAAGCCCCAGGGTTTCTCCCTCGACTGCCCGGCGTATGATGTCACTCATTGTGTGTTGAACAGTTTTATTAAGGTGAGTTGGTTTTTCTACAGACTTTTTTCCAACTTTACTTAGTTTTTAGGGTTCCGTAGTCAACAAGGCGGTAGGGGGGTAGGTGTGGTATGTGATAATGCGATTGTTGTGTTGATTGTGTGTGATGTTGATGTGTGTGTTGTGTTGTGTTTTATGGTTGAGTAGTAGTAAATATCGACCTATGACATGAATGTCAACCTTACGGCAAACGCAATCGAATCTAATTTGACATTAGATTACAAAACGTCGGAAATACTTCTGCACTAACACAAAATAGACTAGAACCCCGCGCGCATGCGCCGTATGGACTACAGACCGGTGGTGGTACAGACCAGATAGGTCCCCCTCCAATGCGTTATTCGAGCTTAAACATTATTAATTTAGAAATCATTATTATTAAGGATGTTATGATTTTTGACATGGGTCATAAGCATATATTTACTATCTGTTTTACACAGCTAACAACGTTATTTAAGTCATTTTTCAATGGTATTTGTACAAAAAAAAATCTGGTCCAAGTACATTTTATAAGTTTGTCGACTATTACTCGTAAACTTGTAAAACCTGTTACAATTTAACATTATTTTATTTTACCACTTTGTCGGAATTATTAATATGTATATCCATGCCAAATTATAGCTTTCTAGTACTTATTCTCTGCGGACGGACAGATGAACAGAGCGAAACTATAAGGGTTCCTTGTTGATTTCGGAACCCTAAACATACTTAATATGGCTTACTGAAATACTAAGTGGGCGACAAACAGTGGGAGCGTACAAATGTTTAAAACAGCGAATTGCTCGGTCACTTCAGCTCCCGTCATCCCCTTCGAACCTAACCTATCCGTGTCGGGGTGCCCTAAATTCCCAAGCTCGCTTCGCTCGCTCTTGGACTAATTCGCTGTAAACTTGAATACACCCGAACTCCCGCGCTGCACAGCGATGCCGCCTCGTCGGTTGTTCTGCTATTTTCAAAAGAATAATATGCTAAAATATAACCCCAAATACAATTAAAGTATGTAACAATATTATTACTCAAACCGGATAAATAGTTACTTGTAATAGTTGACTAGTATAATAGTCGCCCATTCAGTATATTTTTAGCCCGGTTAATAATTTCTCTTATTTTATTAAACCTGCTTTCTCTTAACACATCATTCTTCAGCCTCCACCTCCGATTCTAATTTCTGTTCCGGTCCGATAAACCAAATGTAAAACCTCCGATTCCGACTTCGGTTCCGACATTATATCACTTTCGTAACATCCTAGAACAAACTCTAGCTACCCACAGTAGCCAGTGTGGCCAACGCGTTGCTTGTCATTGCTTAACACTTCTGAAGAAAGGCTCAGGGATTTCTAGGTTTAGTAGTGTGTGTTGTTAGGGACTTTATTACGCCACTTTTTCTTTTTATCATAAAACACTAAGAAATGGTGGTCCGTCACCATTTGTAATGTAATGGGTAATGTATATTTATTTACTCTCACAACGTTATGTTCCAAATAGGAATTCAAAAAATATTGTATAAACACGTACTTTATATTCGTGGATAGGTAAAATTAAACTAGCCAAGTGCGAGTCCGACTCGCGCACGAAGGGTGCTTCTTCTCTTCTTTCTGTCGTCCCAGTTTATTTGGGGTCAGCCCTCCTAGTACTTCTGCGCCACACCGTACGGTTGCGGGTTGTCTCTTCTGTTGTGTTGCTTGTGATCATGTCATTCTTGATTGTTCGTAGCCAGGTCATTGGTGGCCGTCCACGGCTTCTTTTTCCGTCACTGATGTTCATGACTCTTTTGGTCATATGGTCATCCTCTCGCCTCATCACATGTCCGTACCAGCGCAAGTGGTTTTCGCTAAGTTTATCGTGTATTTTAGTGACTTTAAAAGTACCACGAATATACTCATTTCTTATTTTGTCAATTTTTGAAACTCCACCAGACCAGCGTAGCATCTTCATCTCAGTGGTGTGAATTCTCTGTTCATCCATTTTCCTCATCGGCCAGCACTCAGAACCATACAGCAAGGCTGGTCTTACTGTCCTTTTGTATACATTGCCTTTGACTTTAATCGGAATGCGGGAGTCGTATAATATGCCAGACAGTGGTCTCCATTTCAGCCAGGCTGCTTGGATTCTATTGTGTATGTCTCTCTCTACACAGGCTTTTGGTGCTACTATGGATCCGAGATACTTGAATTCTTCAACTCTGTTGAGGAGACCCCTCAACAGAGTTGAAGAATTCAAGTATCTCTGGTTGTCTCTAGTTATCGATGATTGGACATGGTATGACACCCAAATTAGCTCCCGAAAAGTCGCAATACATATATTCGGTCTTCTGTCTACTGACTCTCAACCCTCTCCTTTCCAAGGACTTCTGCCATGCCGTCAGATTTAATTGCACTTCTGCCAACGATTCGGCTATAAGAACAACATCATCGGCATATATTAGTGACCACGGTGCTGGTTTTTGTATGGTTGAAGTAATATAGTCCATTACCAGATTGAATAGAAGAAGGCTCAGGGTCGAGCCCTGATGAACACCCACTCTGACCTCAAATGCTTCACTTGTTCCTGCTGTGCTGACAACTCTGGTGGATACATTGTATTACAGATCCTTTAGAAGCTCTATACAATGCTCAGGCACTAGTTGTGCTCTCAGTGCTTGCCAAATAAGCGCTCGCGGAACTCGGTCGAACGCCTTTTCGAGGTCGATGAAGACCATGTGGAAGTCTTGTTTGCGAGACTTATACTTTTCAATAAGTATTTTCACCGAGTGGATCGCGTCCGTAGTGCACACACCGTTGGTAAACCCGCACTGGTTCGGAGTTATCTTAGTTATTTTTGTTAGCCTTTTTACGAGGATACTTTCCCAGATCTTAAGGGTGTGAGAGAGGTTAGCTTGATTCCTCTTTAATTTCCACAGCCCGCAACATTCCCTTTGTTCTTATAAAAAGGTATCAGATTGCTGGTTCTCCACATATCTGGTATCCTCTGGTAGTTATAAGAATTTCGTTAAAAAGCATCGTTAACCAACCTACACCAGTATTTCCCAGTTTTTCCAAAACTCTGCTGGAATCTCGTCTGGTCCCGTGGCTTTCCTATTCTTCATTTTCTGGATAACTGCTTTGACTTCTTCAGGTGAAATTAAGTCAACTGGCCCCTCGATGCATGGCAGTGCCGTTAGCGGTTCCTGTGGAAACTCCTCGTTTAGAAGTGTTTGGTAGTATTCCTGCCACCTCTTATTGATTTCTCTGTTTTTGGTTAACAATTTGCCGAATGAATCATTAATGTATTTGTTACGTTTGATATCCTTTGTTTAGTTATTCCGAAGTTTAGCTAACTTAAAAATTTCCGTGTCCGTTTTTGCGTTCTCTAATTGTTTGTAAAAATGATCATTGGCCAATGCTCTTGTTACTGCAACACATTTCTTAGCTCTCTTCTTCATTACGTTATATTCCAGGCGATCGGTGTCCAGTTTTGTTTCCTGCCATTTCTTGAAATATGCCTTCTTTTCCCTTATCAGAGATTTAACATTCTCATTCCACCAAGTAGGATCCTTATTACTTCGTAGTTTTCCTTTTGTGGCACCTAAGGTTGTTTTGGCGGTTTTCAGGCAAAACTTGTGAAAATCGTTCCAGAGAGTATTGCTATCTTTTGGGTCTTGTAGCGTGTCTTTCAAGTATGCATCGGCCTTGGTGATGAATGAAGTGCCTTCTGATTTGTGCATGTTATACCATTTTATGCGGGCCTCATATTTTTGATACTTCTGTTTTTGGTTCCAGTTTGGCATTGTCAAACAGGCCACCAGAAGTCTGTGTTGAGTAGTTAGTGGTTCCCCTGGTATAACTTTACAGTCCTTGAAATTGCGCAGAATGGACCTATCACACCGAAAATAGTCTATTTGTGAGGCCGAACCACCACTTTTGTAAGTTATTAAGTGTTCGTCCTTTTTTTGGAAATAGGTGTTGAGGATTGGAAGGTCGAATTGTGTTGCTATCGCATTTTTTTTGCCATTATCGCAAAAAACGGCAAAAATATCACATTTTTGTATGGGCTTAAATATTTATTTTATTCTGTTTTTAGTATTTGTTGTTATAGCGGCAACAGAAATATCTGGAGGATACATCTGGTTTTGGTCAGCCTGCTCGCGAATATGTATCCTCCGACTGCACAGCATGATTTTCTCCTTATTTACGTCTTTTTAGTTCGCTTTTCAAGCAGTCGATTAACTTTTTTTTTACGTGCAAACGTTGCCGTGCCGATTTGCAGCCAAATTACATAGAATAATTAGGAATTGACTTTTTTTTTTTGTATTTGTATTCTGATAGTTCTCGTTGTATGTTCCAGCACGCGACCCCAGGGCAATGGTCGACCACAGCATCATGCTCGTACCCGCGCGCCTACGCGGCCGCCTGCCCCGTCTGCCCCAGCGATTGCTACGTCCCTCAGGTGCCTGCTGGCTCCTGTAATGCCTGCTACTTGCCGCCAAGAACAACCTAAATATATGCAGTAAGATGATTAAAGGACGTATATTTTGAAAAACAATGGTCGTTTTATTTTAATTATGGTACATAAATAAAAACTTTTTCACAAAAATAAACCGACTTCTAAAGCAAAACCCTAAAAAGTGAAAAAATAACATTTGTTTCGGAAGTCACCTTTGGCACCTCTTTTTTTCGTTTTTCAAAACCGACTGCCGAAATGAAAGATATTTTTGCTCTTTTTAGTCGGTTTTGCTTTAGCAGTCGGTTTATTTTTTGTGAAAAAAGATTGTATTTTTCTATTTTTAGCTTTAGTACCCTATCACTAAAAAGTAAGCAAAGTCTATAGTGAGGTACCCAAAGGATTGACAAAATATCCTATAAGTTATTATAACTTAATTTACACATTCGTGCTGTTTGTCGCTAAGGAATTCAGTTGTAGGTATGATCCATGTCTTAAAAATTGCTGAACCTATTTAGATGAAACTAACACTGTTCCCTAAGTTGAGAGATACTTAATCCAATAAAAAAATTATGATCACGATCCGATAAGTTATAACTTTCGGAAAAATGCATGGACATACAAACATGTACTTATGAAATTTGGCACACATGTTTAGAAGCCCATATAGAGTAACATACGTGAATATTGTGCAATTCCATATATACATACGTGTCGAATTGATTACCTCCATCTTTTTGAAGTTGGTAAAAAGATGGATGGAGTGTGTGAGGAGTGTTAAGGAAGAAAAGGGAGTCAGTGATAGCGTGACGGTTGACAAGACGGCATGGAAGAAGAAACCGTGTTGCGCGGACCCCAAGTAACATGGGACCCGCAATAAATAAATAAACTAATGTTATAAATGGAGGTTTTGATTGTTTGAAAACTAATAGGTTTCCTGGAAGCTCTGTAAGTACTGATCCCACTAATCCGAATACCAACAAAGTTTTTTGGACTATTAAAAAGAGCTTCCTTGCTTTATTGTCGAAAGCTTGAGTGAGCATAAGTTAGAATTATTATTTGTTTCGGGATATTTACCATGTATATTTTGTTTTTGTTGAGAGCTCGATATTTCGGCACCGTTACAAGCGCCATGATCACGAGAACTAAAGAACAACAAAAAACAAATAAACTTATATTGAGCATAAGTTGGTACACCCATGGGTCGAATGCTGGTACCTAGTACCTCCCAATACCTAGTAAATCCTTATTTAACTATCATAATATAATATACATTTTGTCATATGAGACATAGGTAGTTAGGTACTACTTGTTTAGTGGTCTCACTTAAGGCGCAGATACCCCTGAGTAGCTGATTTTGAATGAATTTGAATGAGAATCACGTCTAAAATGCTAGTTGTAATTATTTGGCAAAAATATATGTTACATAAGACCGATAAGAAAATTTTGAGTTTTATTCGTATAACATAATGAATTAATTTTAAAAGTTATGTATAACACGGACAAAAAAACGACAAACGCACCAAAACCGCCGGGCGTATTTTAATGAAATTGTCACTATCTCAAAGACAATTTAAGTTTCTACATTTTGATCTAAGGCTTTTTTTGAAAGTCACACAATAATAAGGAAAATTAAAAAAAAAAATAACTGAATTGAAAATAATTTGGGTCGCGTGGGTGTGAAACGAGTTCGTGTTTTGTTCCCTCATGATCGTCGTCGTCTTAGGCAAGATCAAGATCTTGAAAATAAAAACAGTCATGCATAAAGAACATATAGGTATTATAACATACCAGCATTCACGTGGGGGCCGAGTCACCCACGTCCGTAGGAAAGTACCTATATGATACCCTACACGTGGTCCCCGGGTGGTGCCAATCAGGTGACAATAACTGGTGGTAGGCTTCGGCCGAAGGCTTGCGACCACCCACTGGGCAAAGACGTACCGCCAAGCGGCCTAGCCGTGTTCCGGTGCGATGCTCGCTGTAGCCATTTCTGGAGATGGGTCGAGATGGCAGTGCCATTGCAGGCAGACCAGCCAGACGCGCGCCGTTATGGACGTATCGGGCGACTGGTCGCGGAGGGTAGCGGGATCCGCGGCACGGTGCACCGCAGGCCTACCGCAGGTAGTTGGGGGCCCAAGTAGTGTGCCAGCCCCACACGAAAGGCTACCCCGCCAACTGACGAAAAATCCCGGAATGCGCCATCGTGCTGGTTGGCGACCAGAAGGGAGGGCCCGATGGACATTCCCGGGGGGGCTCGGGTGACCCCGCAGTCTCCAGACTAGTCCCCCAATGATGGCGTCCCTTCAGTGCGTGTCTGAAAGTTAGCAGCGTGGAACCGCATCTCACTTCCTTCTCCTTACATTACTTCACTCACAAAATGAAAAAGAAAAAAAAGTTCAAAGTTGAACAGCGGCTGCACCCCTTCCCACTCAAAGTGCACCTCACTAACATTAGAGGCCTGCACTCCAACCTCATAGCAGTCCATCATCACCTAGAGACTGATAAGCCGGCTCTCTTTTTCCTTTCGGAGACGCAAATCAGATGTCCGTCAGACGTATCGTACCTAACATACCCAGGGTATACCTTGGAGCACAATTTTAAGCAACGCGCGTGTGTATGCATGTACGCCCGAGACGACATCTGTTATCGGCGTCTCCGAAACCTTCCAAATCCTTGAGGAATTTAGGTTCTCTGTGCTGTGGATTATGCTGGACACGGGCCTTGATAAAATTGTCTACGCCTGTGTCTACCGCTCGCACAGCGGCGATCAGGAGACAACCAGGCTCACAGAGTATCTTAGTGAGGCGGCTGATACAGCACAGCAGCGGTACCCTTCCGCCCAATCAGTGTTACTGAGGGATTTCAATGCTCACCACCAGGAGTGGCTTTTCCCGTACCAGAACACTGATCATGCTGGGCGAGAGACGAGAAAGCTTGCGCTTGCGTTAAATCTCGCCCAGCTGGTCCAGGGGGCAACGAGGGTGCCGGATGTTGATTCGCACACAGCCAATTGCTTGGACCTTCTGCTGACAACAGATCCAGACCGCTACTCGGTTTCGGTATCTTCACCTTTAGGTAGTTCCGACCATTGTCTGGTGAAGTCTGTATCCGTCCACTCCCCACCCGATCCCAGCCCAAGAGGCGCTCGGAGGGTTTGGCGGTCTTTTTTCGCATCTTATCCTTGGCAGCCTACTTGCTTCTCTTCGGCTGATCCTTCTTCATGCGCGGACGCCGTGTCAGATGTGTTGCGTCGGGGAATGGAGTACTACATTCCGTTCTCTGACGTAGCAATGTCTAGCGTCGACCGGCCATGGTTTGGCGCCGAGTGCAAGTGCGCCAACGCGCTTAAACATGAGGCCTACCTGGCATGGGTCGACGCTCGGACGCGCAAAGCAAGCGACGTGGGTCAGTGGAAGAGAGCCTACAACAGGGCTGCCAAGTCCTGCAAGAAGGTGATTCGAAGATCTCGGTTCGACCACATAAGCTGTATTGGGACCAAACTTGCTTCTTACCCAGCGGGTAGTAAAGCGTTTGGCTGGCTAAGTCGGTGGAATCGAACTTCTGCCGTCCCTCACTTGCACCTTTCTTCTTCTCTTATTCTTATTCTTGCTGCACATAAATGATCTGCTAATACCTTTGGGTACGCGGATGACAGCACTGAGAGGTACGTATCCGACGCACGCGCTACTGGACCTCAGATCCAGTCTCTCCGGGAGGCCATGGTTGGGCGCTTGAATCTGTCCTTAAAGGCAGTCTCCGAATGGGGCGATGCCAATCTGGTCCGGTTCAATGCTGCTAAGACCCAGGCGTGTCTTTTTTCTGCTAAAAGGAGCCAATTCCAGTTCTTGGCATTACGTTGATTGACACTCAATTTTGGTCCATTCATTGAGGCAAAAGCTCAGCTGGCTGCCAAAAAATTGGGGATCCTCGCGAAGGTGAGACGGTACATCACGCCAGAACAGTTGCTCAACTTGTATCAAGCGCAAGTTCGATCATGCATGGAGTACTGCTCTCATCTCTGGGACGGATCTGCCAAGTACCAGCTGGATGCACTTGAGTCGATCGAAAGACGGGCCAAGAGGCTTATCGGCAATGAAGTACTGGTCGAATCTAGGTTCCAGAACCTCGAACATTGGCGCCGAGTTGCCAGCCTGTCGGTTTTTTATAGGTTACATTTCGGGGAGTGTGCGTTGGAATTGCATGAACTAATTCCTCCTAGCCCGTTCCATCATCGGACTACAAGACGTACGGCGATGCGTCATCGGTACATGGTGGACATCCCACCCATACGCACCAAACGTTTTGGGAATACTTTTATTATGCGTACAGCAAAGGAGTGGAGTTCCCTGCCGGAGTCTGTATTTCCTGATAGCTACAACCTGGGAGTCTTCAAGTCAAGAGTGAATAGGTTTCTTCTAGGCAAGCGTGCTTCATCGTCGACCACATCATCGCTTACCATCAGTTGAGATAGTGGTCAAGCGCAAGCCTATCAACAATAAAAAAAATATAAAAACCTAAAGGCTGTTCACTGATGACGTCATTGTTTTGGTATGATAAGACTGTCGAACCGGGAATCGAAACCTTGCCTGAAAACGTGCATACATCGGAACAGTCAACTTTATTTATGAACCGTAAAATGGAGAAACTTTATAAAAACCAAACATTGAAATACAATATTTATAGGTAAGTAAGAGTTTTTCCGGGAAAACTGGTAACACGAGGCAATAAAAAAATCTGCACGTGATATGATGGTCGACGATGGGAGCCACTGTGTAGAATTTGGCCCATGATGGCCGACTCCCGTGGCAGACGAAAAGTTCAGGAATAAAGTGAAATAAACGCTTTGCAAAATCATGCAATAAATAGTTTGAGGAAAATTCGACTCTATTAAACTATGCGACATTTCGAAAAGCTTTCAAGATAACTGAACCTGACTGAATACCTACTGATAAATCTTAGAAAATAGAATTGGATTGTGAAATTCCCTTGAGGCCTTTCAATTTATTAAAGCACAAAGTTATAATCCAACATCAAAGCCCCTCAATAAAACTAGTAATAAAACGCAATCATAAGTTTCAACAAATAAAACCAAAATCAATTCCAATCGAGGCTTTAATTTCCTGCGCCACGTCACATCCTTTCATTTATCGAGCGCTTCCCACCCACGGTTTCCCGCCCTCTCCATAATTTTCCACTGGTTTCCCGCGCATGCGCCCCGCAGTGCCCTCTCTCTGACACCTGTCAAAATCAGTCTGTCCCTCCCCAGTGCCGTGTTCTGTTTGACGTCACCGCATCCATAATTACGGGAAATCCAAGTGCATTTTGGTGAAACATGTAAAATTAGGTAAGTGGGTAACTTATTTATTCTCCTTGGAAAATGTTTTTTTTTTATTGTTATTCGGAATTTAAAACCGTTTTTGTTCGAATTTATAGCATGTAGGTTGATTCATTTTTATGAAATGTCGATGGTTTTAATCTCTTTTCATGATGTATTTGATCGCACTTTTTTTAAAATTCTTATTTAAAATTTTTCTGTTTCTGTGTTCAAATCGATCGATGAATAAAACTTGAGACGTAGATTATGACAGCCTTCGTTCTATTAATAGCCCATTGGTTTATGTGATAACAGAACCATGTACCTGTAGGTGAGGACTGATATTGCGCGTGTCTCGTGACCTTTAATCTTAACTTGTCTGGTTTGATGGTAATTGATTAAAGGCACTTCATTGATCTTCATCGATACCTATTACATTAAGTAACGAATGTCTGTGAATCATGGCCGTTTTATATGTTTAGGAACCGTTACGATCAGTATTTACCTACCTGTCTAGCTTTTGATATTCGGAAAAATATCTAACAGTGAAAATCTGACAGCCTACTTTACCAAACATACCTACCTTATATTTTCCATCTAAATACTATTTGCCACTTATCAATAAAAAAATCACATATAAACCTATAAGCTCCTGGTATGGTTGCTATTTCATGAAGCGGCCTCTGTAGGTCCTGTAGGGTAGATAAACATACATTGTGATAAACGTTCACAATCACAAGCTTAGTTTTCTGAATTTTCTTCTATAGAATATATTTGGCATACATCTGCATTGACAATCGTAAAACATATCGAATATAGAGAATCGTAAAATCAGAGTACCTAAGCACCGAAGACCGGGGTACTGGTAGCCTCAAATCACGCTATCTATTTTGGACAGAATTCACTCTTGATACGAAATAAAAACAAATCCAATACGGTACATAATACAGAAACTGGCAACATCAGCGGAAAAAACGAAGTTTTTTAGGGTTCCGTACCCAAAGGGTAAAAACGGGACCCTATTACTAAGACTTATACTTATTACTAAGACTTATACTTACTTATACTTCTGTATCTCATGAACCGTGATGGCTAGACAGTTGAAATTTTCACAGATGATTTGTTTCTGTTGCCGCTGTAAACAACAAATACTAAAAACAGAATAAAATAAATATTTAAGTGGGGCTCCCATACAAAAACTTTTTTTTTTTGCGGTTATTTGCGATAATGGTACGGAACACTTCGTGCGCGAGTCCGACTCGCACTTGGTCGGTTTTTTATAAATTGCAGAATATTATTTAACATTTACATTAAAACAGCAGTCCTTATTTACACCTTTTATATTAAAAATGAGATCGAATTGAGTACAAGTTTATGTGAATAATATGACATAATGGGCAAACTGGATATTGTTGAATTTTTCAGGTTACCAAGGAAAGTTAAAAAGCCAAAAAATATATCACATTATTTTGTGTTTCCTCCACGTTCTCTTAAAAGTTTCCACCTGCCTTGAAATGTTGAGAATAATGTTATCCATTGTCTCTATCATTCCTATACAACGGCGCTTCGCATTTTACTCACATTGACAGGGTTTATAAATTTTGCCCTTCGTTAAAGCAAGCCCCAGACGTGTTCTATCGGATGCAAATCTGGTGATCTCGCGGGATATTCCAAAACTGCGATATTTGCATTATTAAGACAGACTGGAGTTCAAAAGTGAATTGCGGCCGAGCATTTTATTGAATCATAACGAAATGACCACTGATAAAGGAGCAAATGATACCACATTTTATTTTTTAAATAATGTTTCTATAGCGATTAACAATAAGATTCTCTCCATCGATCACCATCAAGTTCGTACGAGCTCCCAAACATATCCTACCTGAATCCAATATTGTTCCTCTACCATACACCACTGTAGTTTAATAAAAATACAGTTTATGTTGTTACACATGCATTGCCGTCCGTCAATTGGATTTAAATGAACTCCACACTCATCACTGAACAATATTTTGGTCCGTGGACCAAAGTCAAGTGAGCAAAAGTTATTCGGTTCAAAGGTGGTCCACCTCAAATTTTAGACCATCGGCGGGCTCGAACGAACCAAAACCAGCTTCTTTTAACCTCCTTCCTACCGTAAACTCACTTTCTGTTGCACCTAGAACTTCCTCCTGCTCATATGAACTTTGTTTGAACGGCCTTCGAACGCGGATATCTGCACTAAACAAAACGATTATTTCTGTTAGAAGTACTTACGAGTTTTCAGCCCTTGTTACTCAAAGAAAAGAATTAGTCTTTCTAAATCATTGGAAACTGCAATAAATCGTTGAAACAGGTAAACAATGAATTATGCACTTTACTCTGTAGGTTTGATCCTTCCTCCTCATCTCAATTACCCAGGTCCTCTCAGTTTAGGTAAAGTTGGGCACAATTATGTCCTTATCTTCGAAAAAGATGGTACTTTTTAGTGTTTTGCTTCAGAAGTAGGTTTATATTTTGTGAAAAAGTTTTTTGAACTCCACAACTCAGTAATTGAGTAATACGATATCCTACGATATTCCTTTGCAAGGTTGGAGTCTGATTTTCTGACTTTTAACTACGGGTATCATTAACGACTGTCCAAAATCTAGAAAATAATGACAGCCGGGACCCAAGGCTTAGAGTGCTTTCCTAGGTACGAAGGAGTGTAGGCATATAATGGATGGTCACCGAACCATGGGCCGACCTCAGCAAGCGTTGCTTCACAAGACAAGGGATTAGACGGAGAGCATAAATCTTTATAGGTATGAAATCCTAGTTTGATCCCGGAGACGCAAATCTGTCTCACAGACCACAGTACCCAATATTCAATACTAGCAAGTCCCAAGAAGCAAATGAGCACCCGGGCACTTAAAATCCTAATTGGTAAAAATGCGAAATTCCTGATGGGAAATCCCAAAACCATCCAATTTAAAAGCTAAAGGTAGTATTGGGCTGCTGAAAGTTGTACCGCTGCAGTCGACCGACTCGACGTATTTTTTAAATGTTAGCGAATTTTTGTTGTATAATTTTTGTTATCGACTGATTTGTTCATTGTTAAAATTAACAGCCGGTGGATCACGTGAGTGAAGTCACGGGCACAAAAACCATGACTTTCACATCAACAACAAACTTGCATTGGGCGTATCTTTCTCTAGAACTAATATATATTAAACATTATCCACGGCGTGACACTGAAACTTTCTAGAAATTGTCGCCGCTCTGTCATTATATGTCTTTGGAGTCTTGAAACTTAGGAAATACTTTGAAGTGTCAATGGGAAATTGACCATCTGCGTTATAATGTGTTGCCTTGCAGACTAGTCTGAAAAGACAGTTGTAATTTATTATCTAGAATTTTGACGCGTATTTCGCTTTAGAGGTAAACAGATATTTTACATAATTCTATCTCTTCGCTACAACTACGAAAAAATCTCATTCTACACTGAAATATTTTGTTTTCGTAATTTTGGTACAACCAGTGCAATCCCTCTGCAGCAGAAGGACAGATATTTAAATTTTTGCTATTTTATGGAGAAATAAATATAATTTTGTTAAATTTTTAATCATTCTACGATCTGCCATCTTGTCTTTCGTGTCTTCTACTGTGGTCTTGCGGGGGCATTACACTATCATATATCTAGGATCGTACATAGGATCCTATCTCTTATCCTAAATAACCTCTAGAATCATATCTGTGTATTACATTATCATAGTTCTTTGATCCTATTTTTTGAAATTGGCTGCAATAACCAACAAGTCGGTTGTGTGTAGGTACTACTATTGCTTCGGCAGTGTGTACAGCAGTGTACCCAACAATTATTTTAGAATTCCAAATCCACTAAGCATATTGTGAACTTACACCAAAATTTCGTTGTACTTACTTTATTCCGTCAATAGGGTTGATCAGAGGGTTTTGTTGTTGTTACATGAACATTAAAACGGTTTCAGCAGCACACATCGTCTAAAAACGGGCCCACATAGAATAATGTCTATGTGCTTCTATCTAATCTATATGCTTGCGTTTGACCACTATCTCGCCTGATGGTAAGCGATGATGTGGTCTACGGTGAAGCACGCTTGCCTAGAAGTAACCTAGTCATTTTTGACTTAAACTAAAGAAGGACTAACTAACTGAAGAAGGAGTTCAAGAGCCAACTTCGCAACTGAAGTTAGAAAAATATTATCTATTTGGGTACCACCGCACGCACCCGCGGTGGTACCCAAATAAATAATATTTTTTATATTGCGAAAGGAGCCAATACGAGCGCCCGTCAGAGCCACGAGAAATGGTATGGTTCGTTCCTGGATCCTTGCGCGCACGCTCCTTGTTTATTTCTCTTTCGGAATTTGAAAAATTTCGTATGTATTCACCTCTAATCTGCGGTAATCACTATTTCATTCTGGAAAGTTTTACGCTACTCAATTAGTGATGTAGTCATGTCGAATATTGACTTTATAGATGGACATCGACAAAAGAAAATAAGTGATTTGCTTGGCAATCGAATCTAATTGGACTTTAGATTACAAAACGTCGAAAATACTTCTGCAATAACACAAAATAGACTCCCCCGCGCGCATGCGCCGTATGGACTACGGACCGGTACTGCCAATGACTCCGGCCACTCCAATGCGTTATTCGAACTTAAATATTATTAATTTAGAAATCATTATTATTAAGGATGTTATGATTTTATTTATTTATATTTTTATATGAATAATAAGCATATATTTACTATCTGCTTTACACATCTAACAACATTATTTAAGTAATTTTTCAATGGCTTTTGTACAAAAATTCAGTACATTTTATAAGTTGGTCGACTATTACTCGTAAACTTGTAAAGTCTAATTATCTGTGATAGTTTTCCTTTTAATTTCGTTATATTTACTACTGCCGTAAATTTTTAATATAGCCAAGAGCAACCATTTCGCTAGCAGGGGGGGGGGGGAACCCCTGACTCTAACATAAATTTGCAATTTAAAGCTTAATTTAGAGCAAACGGATCTCTAAATCTAAAAATGGTTTTAACAAACCCTTAATATTTTTAATGGCCTATCCAACGATACCCCACACCATGGGATACACGAGAAAAAAAAAACATCCAAACATCCCCGCTTTACGTCTATATGAGGAACCCCAAAAAAAAATTATTTCATGATTTTATTTCGGATATATATTTATTTTATGTTGGAATTATTAATATGTATATCCATGCCAAATTATAGCTTTCTAGTATTTAGATTCTCTGAGCTAAGCTGTGGACGGACAGACGGACAGAGCGAAACTGTAAGGGTTCCTTGTTGACTTCGGAACCCTGAAAAGAAGGATTATTAAAAGGCTAGGAAGACGATACTCATTCTTTATTGTACACAAAACATAAAATGAAGATAAAAATACAATGGTCAGCTTAAAAAATAAAAACAAAGGCGAGCTTAACCCATAATTGGGTTCTCTAACAGCAAACCTCATTTGATGAGGACAGTGCATCCAAGTGCACAACAAAATTCAAAGTTCAAAAACATTTAATAATTAAAATTCTTACAAACTAAATAAACTAAACAGATACATGAAAACATAATACTATATTACAATATAATACATAACTAAAATCTTATATTTATAAATAGATATATAAGCGTCATGTTGATAGAAAATGTTCCTTCATTCTTCTCTTGAAAACCTCATACGAAACGCTATCCCGTATACAGTGTGGAAGAGTAGACGATGATTATGTGGCCAATTTAGAAAATGTACATTAACTTAAACATTCTTTAAGTGCTGTCACCGCAGCAAGATAATCCTCTTTGATATCTTGATGATCCCTTCAGGGCTACCAGCGTTGCGCCTTAATAATAAAATAAAAATAAACTTGTCAACAAAGTCATCTAAACTCATTAATGTTGACAGCCCCGCAAGCTTTTAAGACGTGACCTTTATTCCGGATTACTTTGTCGCTTAAGGGACTTAAAACAGTATTTACTACATTGATTGGAGTTTGGAGCTTCAAGAATGAAACAAAAAAAACGGCCAAGTGCGTGTCGGACTTCGCACATTTAGAGTGATTTTTAAATATATTGGTTTTTGAAAAACAATATATTTAAAAATCACCAGACGTTTCGGCCGTGTTGCAACGACCGTGGTCCCGGGTAAACTGAAATAGGTAAATAAATAATCTAAATCATCTCGTTCAATTCCCGTGATATATTGTTATTCAATTATGAAACGCGAAAGTTTTAAAGTTAACGTAACAATAAACATTTTCACCAGGTTCATAGGTCAATGGGACGTTAAAAATTTCTTCGGAACAAAATTGTGTGATAGAAGACGGACAGATATACACGGAGTGACAGCAATAGGAATCCGTTTGGACCCTTTGGGTAGGGAAACCTAAAAAAAAATAGGTAAATAGGTAGCTAATACCAACGCGAGCGGTTTCACCAATTCCCCAGCTACCGTGCATTTTACGGAATATAATTATTATAGCCCTCGTCAAACTTCTTGGCCGCCCTGAAGTTGTTTTACCGGATGTGCGAGGCACAAAACGGTGCTGTTTTTGTATGAGATTTTCTACTGCGCAGCCATTGTAGCCAACTTCAGGGCGGCCAAGAAGTTTGGCTAGAACTATACTATGAGTCTGTTGTGTCTCACTGCAGGGAATCCATCTCCTCACTCAATCTTCCCTTTTCTTCCTGTCTTTAGCTACATCTGAATATGAAGTTGCCTGTGGCTTTCGTAATCAGTTTAGCATTATCAGTGTAATAATTCAAAGTCAAAGTCAAATATATTTATTTCAACTAGGCCAATAAGCGGCACTTTTGAACGTCAAAAATTAAATCTAAATTAAAAATGATTGAATTGAATGATTGAATTATCGTAATTAGAACATTAGATACTTCTAGAGATTAAATACCATCTACAAACAATTTTCCTTATAAAGATATGAATTACATTATGATCCTGACCTACCGCAATGCAACAACAAGCATCCAAAATAATCATTACAAAAAAAACTTGCGTAGATTGTCAAATTACCCATATTACATAGTACATGCAGCCTATAAATAAACAGTTCCATATGAAAGAAATGTCGGTTATAAAACTAGTCTAAAATTACATGGTAGTAATGGTACAAAATATTCATTTTTAGGGTTCCGTACCCAAAGGGTAAAACGGGACCCTATTACAAAGACTCCAAGGTCCGTCTGTCTGTCTGTCCGTCTGTCACCAGGCTGTATCTCATGAACCGTGATAGCTAGACAGTTGAAAATTTGAGTTTCACAGATGGTGTAGTTCTGTTGCTGCTATAATAACAAATATTAAAAACAGAATAAAATAAATATTTAAAAGGGGCTCCCATATAACAAACGTGATCTTTTTGCCGTTTTTTGCGATAATGGCACGGAACCCTTCGTGGGCGAGTCCGACTCGCACTTGGCCGGTTGTTTAGGTTGCAATAGGTCCATGTGGAACTAGCTACATGGGACTTCAGGGAATAAAGGTAAGATTGATATTCGCTATCGTATCTCGATAGATCAGAGCATATAAAGTCATACACCACGATGATAGCTAGCTCTAGCATTGCCTCCCAAATGGGTTTACCAAACTCAAGATCCAGATTACATTTGCAGGGAATCTTTTCAATGTTAATCCCGTTTGGATATGCCTGATCCCCCAAACCCTGTAATTGATTGAATCTGGAGTCACTTTGGGGTAAATCTATTGTGGATTACATATCGGATCCTCTTCGCCTGAATATATCCAATATTCGGATTACGGTTATAATTTCACTGAGTTTTATAATATGCCACATTATGTGGGACGATTTGGATAAACGAAATGGTCCTAAATATACTTACTTAGGTTGGTACTTATCTGAGGCAAACTGGGAGGCGCAATTGATTAGCGATACCCCACATACCTTTAATAGTGAGAATCTCTGCCTTTTACAAGAAGTTTTGTAATTGGTTTTAGTGTAAAAGTGGTGGAAGAGGTTTTCTTCGCTGCCTTTAGTGATAAGGAAAGCTAACTCAAAAAAGTTAATAATTATGCTTAAGAAGCGAACTAAAAAGACGTAAACAAGAAGAAAATCATGCTGTACAGTCGGAGGGTACATCTGGTTTGGTCAGCCAGCTCGCGAATATGTATCCTCTGACTGCACTGCATGATTTACTTCTTGTTTACGTCATTTTAGTTCGCTTCTTAAGCAGTCAGGTTTTGTGATTTTTTAAATTAACTTTTTTTATTTATAACTTTTGATAACATTTTTTTTTTCGAACTTGGTCATTTAAACATATAAGTGTTATATATTCTTGAAATCACCTCTGAAAACCTTTTATTTTGATACCCCACACGATGGCTTTGGAAGAAAAGAAAATTGCCCCCACCCCAATATGTTGCCCAGAATCGGTTGGTAGATATGTAGGGGAATGTTAGAACTATGTATTTAGATGAAAATGCATTGTCGCGCCTGTCTGCTGGAACTTTTACTTTATGTGGGTCACTAAAAATTGAGACAGTGACACTTTTTCCAAGAGTCCTCTTGCAGGAGCAATTTTCATCGCTAGCCCGTTTACCAGCCAATTTGTTACTCAACATAACTCCGACGATTTGATTGAGCTAATCTAAACAGATCTTCGCATCAATTTCGCAAGGATGAGAATCCGAGATGACGTGTTCGTATTTATTTTTATTTTTCATTAGGACATCGCCGGCGGCCGGAATTAGCATTTAAATGAATTTCGGTCTGTTGGTGAGGCGTTATGCCGTTAGCACAGAATTGTGATATTACGCGCTTCGGTATTCCCAGAGCTAATGGACATTACTTTTGTATGAAACTGCTTATTGTGTGAGAAATGTTTCATGAAACTTGGCAACTGAACTTTAAACTCTACGTGCTTTAAATGCAGATATATTTTTCAAGAAATGTTCTGCTGCTGTTCAGTTTTAAAATTTATTGGGCTGTTTCAGTTTGCCCAAGACTATACTGTATTAAAGTTATTGTCTTACGACTGTAACTTGAGATTGTTTTAATGCTATAAATGTTGGCCTATTTATTTAAATCTAAATCATACTTATTACAAATGTAATGTGCTAATGTAAGTCTGAAATAGCCAAGTCAGAGGCCTGTGGGGTTCCCAGAGGCGGCTTAATTAACTCGGACACCAGAGATGGCCACATCCTCACACGAAAAGAAGAAGACATATTGCTAAGACGTAAAATTGTTTATTTATAATATGTTTGTCGAAGGTAATCTATGGATGAACCCATGAAATTACATAAATTCTCTCGCTGACAGCATGTTATCATATCACGTGAGTTACATTTTTTCCGGCAAATGCACGCCCCTTCAGGGGGCCCCCAATAGGCCACGAAAGTTGTTCATAATAGATAAGTACCTATTGTCTTTATTTATAAATATATACTACCAAAATCGAATCCTTTGAATAAACTGCTTCAGGGCGCCCACACGTATTCATATTCATTCAATGTTTGAAGAGAATTTGAGTGTGTTATCGGGTACTTTTCACTTCCTTGCATGCAGATATTGATCTACGCGAATCAACATGAAGATCATCAACAGCCTTTATTAATGTTCCCACTGCTGGGACTCAGGCCTCCTCTTATAGAGGGAGTGGGCTATAATCCACCATGCGGGCCTAATGCGGATTGGTAGATGTCACATGTCTTCGAATTTTTGGTTCTAGTACATGCCGGTTTCCTCACGATGTTTTCACCGTTTTGAGAGCAGTGGTGATGAAATAAATTACATAAAGTAATGCGCCTGCTCGGGTTCGAACCCACAACCTACTACTCGTAAGTCGGGGCCGCAACCAATGCGCCACCACTGCTCTATCTATGCGAATATCTAGCTATATTCATTACCTATATAATTGTACATTTGTTCAGCATGAATCCTAAACATACGAGGGGTTGTTTACATAAAATCCATATCGAATCAAGGTAACAAGTAAAAGTAATATTGAGCAGTGAATTCCATTTTATTGCACTTCTTTTGTTTGTTTCATCGAGCGTTTGAGAGGATAGCGAGAAATTGTTTGTTTTTATCGAGGAGTAAGAAAATACAAACAGTTTAGCTGAACATAAAAAGTTTCCCTTTAGAATCTGTACTTACATTTTTTTTTTTAAGTCGTTCTATTTACAAAATCAATTGTATTTATGTCTTGGATATTTTGGAATCCGGCTAAGGCAGGTAACTAAATAATTGTACTTAGATACTGCCTATAGAGACTTACCTACTGACTGACATCGGTCCATTTATTATGATAAAGCTTGAACTGAGGATTATGTATGATGAGGACCTCT
Source organism: Anorthoa munda (assembly GCA_945859665.1). NCBI lineage: Eukaryota > Metazoa > Arthropoda > Insecta > Lepidoptera > Noctuidae > Anorthoa > Anorthoa munda. The sequence goes on along the minus strand of OX243911.1, from coordinate 28,135,494 downwards.
TTTTTTGCTTTTTGATTGTTCCTTGTTCAATATTTTATGTGGTCTTCATCGAATGCCAATATAAGCAATTCACTAAATAAAAAACTAGATACAGATAGCTATCTTAACAATGATAGCAAATACAACTGTTTTGCTTTTTAATGCAAGTAAACCAAGCAGCTTTTTCTGACTCGTATCAAGGCTTTTAATTTGAGTTTCACAGTCAAAACCGCAGTGTAAAAGCGTAGGAAAGGTGAGTACTAGAAAAGGATTTCTGAAAATTCACATCCGACTGAATTTCCTAAGCAAAAAGTCATAATTCGATGTTCGGCTCTCGCCAATTTCCTCCTCCAATATTGGACTAATTTAAAAGATATTCCATAAACTGAAAAAGATAGATGTGCCCCTATGTTTTCCTTTTTTTTAGGATTCCGTACCAAAAGGGTAAAAACGGGACCCTATTACTAAGACTCCGCGATCCGTCTGTCTGTCTGTCTGTCTGTCCGTCTGTCACCAAGCTGTATCGCATGAGCCGTGAGCGCTAGACAGTTGAAATTTTCACAAATGATGTATTTCTGTTGCCGCTATAACAACAAATACTAAAAACAGAATAAAATTAATATTTAAGTGGGGCTCCCATACAACAAACGTGTTTTTTTTGGCGGTTTTCCAATAATGGCACGGAACCCTTCGTGCGTGAGTCCGACTCGCACTTGGCCGGTTTCATTTATACTTGTCAAATGTACTATATGTATGTATGTAATGTTCATTCGTACTCTGGGCCTCTGTTGACAGCTCAACTTTGAGCATCTTTTGAGGGTACTAGTGCTTTTAAAGTATCTTCGTATCATCAAAAAGGAAAACATAGGGGCACAATATATATCTTTCTTTTTCAGTTTATGCAACATCTTTTAGATTGGTCTACTATTGGGAGAGGAAATAAACGAGAGCCAAACCTCGAATTATGACTTAAACAGTCAAGGAAATTACTTAGGAAATTCAGTCCTATGTCTGGGATCGCATTTCCTCATAAAGTTAAAATTACTAAGGAATGAAAGTTTAGGATGGGAAATCCCAAACGACACACGATTTGTCTACGAATAAAATACAGAAAAATTATCCGTAACATAATGTTCCTACCTCCTACATTTCTATTTTGATTTGTCCTCATTACGCCGGGACAGCTATTATTCCCGGAACCTGGTTCCCGGACTCGAGTGTTCCCCTTTACATAACACTGAGCAGGAAAAATACTTACATTCTATACAAATATAAAGTTTTCAAGTTGTTCCGCTTCTTAAGAAGTGGGGAAACTCTTACTGATGAAGTCTTATATGTACATTTATAACTTTTATGTAGGTACCTATTTCTTGCGTTGTTGGTTGGAAGTTAGCCCACCTGTTGTTAAGTGGTCATTACTTCCTAGAGGCATCGTAGCACGGATATTGTATTCTCCCAGTTATGTGGTTGTGTAGGCCAGATAGCCAGTTGTTTCATGTAAGTACAAGTAAAAAAAAAGCAATAAGCCCGACAATTTTTTTTTAATTTCTTACTTTTTAAATCAAACAATCTATTGAACAGGTAATTATGACACGATATCTTGAGAAAATGCCCCGTGGGCTTATAACGTATCTTTTGCAAGAGCAAAACGATAGCGATCAAACGCTTAATGTCATAAAAGTCGGAATTACCTGCAGTGTAGGTATGGTAGGTCCTACACAATCGTTTGCTAATCGCTCGCTGTTTGTCAAATGCATTTATTTAAAAAAAATCACTCATCATCAGGCTAGTCAAATTGCAAACTACCTATGGACATAAAGACTTACATACCCACTTACTTACGACAATACCGCTTACCTGAATTGTCTGACGCATCAGTTTGAAGGGCCGAAATCGACAATGTTCGGCATCGAGCAACATGGACGCTTGAAAGCCGAAGGCAGCAACAACAAAGCGAACAGAAGCGGCTTCGGCATGGATGCATGCGGCATGAAGTCAAATAATACTATTATTCTGAAGTCGTCGGACGACCTAGTGAAATGTAGCTTGTTATGGAGAAGAACGGACAAGAAACTCCGATACTTACTCTTTTTAAAAAAGTGTTTTAGAACATTTACACAAATTTCATAAATTTAATTTTCCTGGCTATGATTGCTGACAGGCTGGACTGTGTGGAATATGAATCGTTGCTCCAGTATTTCAGCTGGAATGCTGAAGCAATGATGATGAAGATGATTGTAAGTATTTATGTGAATTTGAAATGTTGTTCAAACTGTTTCATTTGTTTATTGTGCTAATAACATTGGTATAAGTTTGTATTGTTACTAACACCACAGATAATATAATATTAGCATACTAACACCATCATTATGTATGTTAAGGTTTAAGTTATTCTATATGGGCCCTGTCGCCTTAAACAAATGGATTAATAATAATAATAAATTCATATACGTGAGGACGATGCATTCAGCACTACTATACTACGTATAGGTTTAAACTTTTAAAGTATTACAAGCACTAGCAGGTAAATCCCTTCACTTCATAAATAGGAACATGGTTCTCACATACTTATGCATATTACAGACATATGTAAATTACCTAATTCAACAACAATGGAACAGTGTGCGAGTCAATTTCTTGGGTTATTGGAAGACTCGCCCGAATTAAACTCGCCCGAATCGGGCGAATCGACCACTGTCCTTGTAAACAGGTCGCGTACCTACCGACCGACCGAGAAGTCCGAGAAGAGGTCACGTACCTACCGAGAAGTCTGACATCTGAGGTCAAGGTAGTTAGGACATGCAAGTATTGCAAGGTTAAATAAGCAGGCATCTAATTCCCAGCATATGCATGCAATAAAGAATAACGCATAAATGTCATATTCATTAGATACAACTTTATACACAAGTAAAATCGCTGTGAATAGTGCCTTAGGCATTTTCCACCAGTCAACCATAGGTGCAGATATAGAATAGCTGGTGCAACTTAAAAGAAAATATATAAAAACAAGGAAAGTCACCTATAGAAAGCCACCTCAATTTTGAGGCAGTAGGGTAAAACTTGAACTATGGATATTTTAAAGATACCTGATTCTATTAACTTTAAAACTTTCGCATTTCATAATTAAAAACAATATATCACGGGAATTTAACGCAATGATTTCGATTATTTATTTACTTAGGGTAGAGGAAGAATTTTCTGCTACAACGGAGCCAGTACACCGAGACATCAGTCTACCCGGGACCACGAACGTTGCAACACGGCCGAAACGTCGGGTGAAATAAGTAAATAAATAATCGAAATCATCGCGTTAAATTCCCGTGATATTTTTTTTTACCTGCTTTTAATCTAGAAAGCAAACCTCTGTGCGTGTAAATGGGCTAGTTTTTTGTCAGTTTCTTGCTGCAAATGTATAGCCACCAAGTTGCATATATAGCGTTTAAGAGGCCTGTAAACGGGCTACAAAAATTGCATCTTGTTGGCAATTTTGTTGATCAATATAGCTCAGTAGATATATTTGCAACTTATACCCTTGCTGCAATTTCATTGTGCAATACATTGCCGGATGTTGTCCAGCAAGATAGTGCAACTGGGTTGCTGAGGAATTATGACTTTACTGCAACATCGCCGTATATCGTCTTTGCTCTGATGTATAGGTGCATCTCTTTTCCTTCGCTCGCCTCCTCCTGCCTCATCCTGTCGCTGCAGGAATCGATAGTATGAAGCAATTTCACTAATCAATTAGTTTTGTATCCGTAGTTGATTTTATTCTGTTCGTCATGGCCGAGTGGTCAAACGAAAAGATTTTGAACTTTATCAACGAAATGCTGAATTACCTGAATTATGGGGTGTAGAAGCTAGTGCGTATAAAGATCATAACCTTAAAAAGGTTGATTGGGGTGTAATTGCCGCCAAATTTCATGTAACGATCGAAGAGGCTTTCGTAAAAATCGTCATTAATTACTGAGACCTAGCCTCAATAATTGCTCCGCGTGTGCGAACAAAATTCCTCGGCAATCCAGTTGTAGAATCTTGCTGGACTACACTCGGCAATGAATTGCGCAATGAAATTGAAGCAAGGGTATAAGTTGCAAATATACTGAGCTATATTGATCAACAAAATTGCCAACAAGATGCAATTTTTGTAGCCCGTTTACTGGCCACTAATACACAAAAAAAAAAAATAAGAAAGCTGGAACTGACAAGTTCGAACATCTTTCTTTTCAAACTCCACCTCTAGGTAAGAGGATTAAATTGTTTCGTATGATTGGACAGGCTGGATCCCTCAGGAGTACTAAATAGGCAGGATCCCTTTAACGGCACTGACAGGCAATCGGATTACTAAAACGAAAGGACTTTCGGTGCTTCTTTGAGTTATTCGTTACTCAATTCTACTAGCGGCTTCTCCCACATGAAAAATAGTCCCAAGGGAACAGACTCCCGGGATCAAAAGTATTCTATGTCTATCCAAGACATAGTCTTACCGTGTCCCTTTATAAATCCGTTAAGACTTGAGAAGGTAACGAACAGATAGACAGAGAGTTACATATAATATTAGTGAGGATGGAATTATAAAAATATTTGGAGTAGAAAAGTGAAGCGGAGACAGATAGGTGCGATGCGACAAAGTTAATTGTTTGACCATTTGCTAGACTAAAAATTGATGAGTACACGCGTTTTACTGAAATTTGGTTAGCATATTTAACCATTGGTTAACTACGGATCAAAAAACTGGATTGTCACGAATATAAACTACTAGCTTCTGCCAGCGGCTTCGTCCGCGTTAAAATTGTTTTCTTATCCCAAGGGAACATTGTAGCGGGATGAAGTAGCCTGTGCTATTCCAGACTATAATCTATCTCCGTGCCAAATTTTATCCAGATCCGTTCAGCCGTTCTGGCGTGATTGAGTAACAAACATACATCCATCCAACTTTCGTCTTTATTATAGCCAGTCACAGAGCTATGCAAATGGGATAGACACGATAGCATAGTTAAGATGTTGAACAAACCTACGCAGTGCCATTTGACGTCATGTGACACGTCGCACTTCTCTTTCTAATTCTCAACTTTGACGCTTTATAAACCCGTCGAACGAGCTTTTAAAAAATCTTCCAAATTTTTGTACTATATTATATTTAACTTAGCAAATAAAAAAAATACATGCATATTTCCTATTGTTAAATCTGATTTTAACGAATGTGTCAACGAAATGTTTTGATATTAAGGAGATTTTAAAATAAAAATCCTTTCCCATCCTCCTTCGTTTTCATGACTTGGAGATTGTTTAAATAAAAATGCCAAGTATGTGCAAGTTCTTCTATCTAACTAAATACGATAAGGCCAATTTTTGAGAAATAAAGCTATCCGATTTCCTCAAAAGTTTTCATTAGAAGCCAATTTGCGTAATATATCCGCAATCGTAACTTTCTTCTTCTTGTCTGGTCAATTCGGCAAATTCTACTACGTAAGATCGTGACGACTGTGACGAAACAGTCGACTAACTGTCGCCCGCTGCCCAACCTACGCGGATTTAGTTCCTCTCCAACATAAATTATAGCCTGTGTGTTACTTTGATGTATAAACTATATTACTGTAAGGTATTTATGTCGTAAAAGAGTAATAAACATCCACCTCTCCATAAAATTTCGCGTTTAAAATAAGTAGTGAGATAGGATGTTATTTTACAGGCCATAGTTAGCTGATTCTTAATTTCATAAACTCAAAGAACTTAAAAAAAATGCCGTCTCATAAAACTGAGTCAACCTAGTTCTCTCTCTTGTTAAACACACCATCACACACACGTCATACAACGCATCGATAAATCGCGAGATACGTTATCTCGAGATAAGGCGTCGATACAGAATTAATACACATTTTACTAGAGCAAGCGTGTCCGTTGTTTACTAGCTCACCGACCAATCGGAGATATTGATTTTGTTATTGTTGGTAACGCGCGAATCGTACGCCAGTCATCTTTGTGCTAAGACGGACAACGACGCGACGGAAGGATTTGTGGTAAATCTTTTGTTTATTTTGTATTTTAATCTGTGAATTTTGATAGGACTTACTGTAGGTCTTTGTTAGTATTATTTTGAAAGGTAACTACACTCTTTTTATAGCTTTTTCTCAACTATTTCGGTGACGGCTTTTATAGATTCGCTCGTTGTACCTTGACGACAAATTAGCGTTATTTAAAGCGTATCTACCTATTGTAAAAGTTTCTTCACGGGTAGTCTAATGGCCAGTTTCACAAAGCGGGCCTATAATGCACTCCGAGTCCAATATAATAACAATTTCAGGACTTTGGTGTGAGTTCCGCAGTACTTTAGTGCTTCAGGCAAATTTGCAGATGCGCTCATCTTTGTGATTTCTATGCAATTATGCGTAAGAAAACCATGTCTGTGGTACACAGTATGAGGGGGAGTAGAGGACAGAATGGACTCGGTGATCATACGTCGATACATTGACCTGCATGTGAAAGGTGCAGGTTAAGGAAGAAACGTATATGTAACTTTATTCCCATTATTATTTTTATCATAGTATAAAATATTTCTGATACTTAACTTTTCTTTGGACGATGTAGTTGTCTGAGAATAAACAGTTTTTTTTTTGGCCTAACCACTTTGCAGCTGTAAATTTGAGAATATTGAGCTGAAAATCCTTCTTGATTTCTTCTTAATTTTACACCAAAACAACACATTCAAACAATGTGAAAACAAAATACTTGTACAAATAAAAAATCATTATTCGAGACTGTATCCACTAATGCTGATAGACGTTGATAAACCTTTGTACTTAGGAACTCTTCTATTTTAATAAGCAGACAAAACAATGCCCCAAATATATTGTACACGAATATCATGAAAGAAGACTTGTGAAGCCAATTGACATCGTTCATTAATCTTCCATATTGTCATGATATACATGATATATTATTTAAAATTCAACCCTTTATCTCTCTTTCTTTAAATACTTTTTATTATTAAGCGCAGCTCTGAATATTACTGAACGTGCAAGCATTTTCATATGTGATGTGCATGACTGAACAGGTGAACTACAATTTGATGCTTGTCAATGGCATACGTAATCGCAAATTGCTCTTGAAACTAGCTTAGCGCAACAATACATACAGTAAAACCACTGGCTCTTCAGTAGGATCTTATACAGGGAGAGTTTTAATTATTTGGTGGGTTTTAAGGGGGTGAAAGTTCTCATGAATATAAACAACATTTAATTTGGGATCAACCCTGAAATCAGCGGTTCCCTACATATTTGTCGAGTTACGTGAACATAAATGAACGGAACTGCTGATTTATTTCGCGATTTACTAAGAGAATCCCGTTTTAAAAATGGCTCATATTCATGAATACTTTTACCCCCTGAAACATTGTCAGAGAATTAAAATTCATCCTATAAAGGACACATCTACTTATAATATGTACCTACTCACCGATATGTTGATCTGAAGTGCCGCTTGGCCGCTTCGGAATTAAATCAAGGAGGGGTAATGCAATCCAGTTAGGGGGAAAGCGGTCTTGGCAGCATCCCTGCAATATTAGGAATAGAACCGACTAAATATGCTAGCAATCAACTTTAAGAGTTGGTTACCAGCATATTTACTGGGTTCCTATCGCAGAAACTCAATTTCAGCAATTGGTCCATAAAATAAAAGTATTAACTTTTGGGTAGGAATTAATTTTAATTACTTAAGTTGTATCAAGCGCCTGTTCGATCATGCATGGAGTACCTACTGTTCTCATCTTTGGGACGGATCTGCCAAATACCAGCTTGATGCACTTGAATTGATCCAAAAACGGGCAAAGGAGCTCATCGGCAATGAGGCACTGGTCGAGTTGCTCCAGAGCCTTAAACATCGACGCCGAGTGGCCAACTTGTTGGAATTTAATTGGTTGTATTTCTGGGAGTGTACAATGAAATTACATGATCTAATTCCACCTAGCCCGTTCCATCATCGGACTACAAGATGTACGGTGATATGTCATCGGTACATAGTGGACATCAGTATCTAAGATCTGTCAGAAATTACCCAAACATTTGTGATAATTTACAAATGTTTGCGTAATTTCTGACAATCTTTAGATCAGATATGTACGGACTTGCAGTAATAAAACTTTTCTGACAATCTTTATCGCTGAAAAATGGTCCTTTAAAAAGAATTCATATCTGCGTACCTTGTAGCTCTTTGAACTTTGACCTCTGAGTCGATACCCAGGTACAGAAACGATCGATGTTTGATATGGGTATTAAAAAACATGAAATATTTATAAACTTATTTTTCTGTCTTTAAATCCACGTCAACTTGAAACGTAGTAAGTAGTGTATCGGTACCGACAGCCGTTCTTAAAATAGTCGACCGCATCGATTCCGAATAATATAGTGTGTTCTTTGCAATTGTGTTCGTGTCCAAGGGAAGAGACAGTTGGTACTTTACATAATATCAATCTGCCCAGCCTTCTCCAAACTGTATTTTGGGGTCAAATCCCGGTCTTACCTGATGTTGTGGACTCCAGTATATATGGAACGACTGGTTATCTGACATCCACAACCCAGTAGCTGGGTAACACGATACCCCTTGGCAAGTCTCGAGTCATATTTTATGGTTTCTGACCATCTGACCATCCGTATCGACTATCAAAGATGGACTAATGGCAGTCGGGAGTAACGGCTTTCCGTAGCACGGAGGAGTCCCCATATGTAATTTTTTATCCAAACACGAACTTCAGCAAGCATTGCTTAACTATGAAGATTGACTCGTGCGGTTGTTGTTATAAAGCCACTTGACATAAATTATCCAAGGTTTCGCAATTTTCTAGTCGGCATTGCCATAACTCTCATCATCCCCTCTCCTCAGGGATGTGGGTAGGGTATGGGACGGGTTGGGGTTTAGGTGTCCAATAATACATATTTAAAATTACTTTTAACCTGATGTGAAGCAAAACTAGTAGGTATATTTGATAATAAATTTATTAGAGTAGAACTACTTGGAAGTAATAGTATCACCTGTTCCACTATTTGGAAATAAATCGAAACGTAGAGTGAGAGCCAAAACTCCCTTTAATTCTACTATTTTGTAACACCTAATTTAGTAGGACTATTGAGAAAAAACCGGCCAAGTGCGTGTAAGGCCACGCGCAGTAATAGGGTTCCGAAGTTGCATAATAATGCGGACTAAAAAGATGGTTTTGTTGTTGTTACATGAACATTAGAACGGTTTCAGTGGCTCACAAAGTCTAAAAACGGACCCACATAGGATTTTTTAATCTATATTCTCGATTTTGACCACTATCTCGCCTGATGGTAAGCGACGATGTGGTCTACGGTGAAGCACGCTTGCCTAGATGTAATCTATTCACTCTTGACTTAAACTAAATAAGGACTAACTGGTAACTGAAGAAGGAGTTATAAAATCCAACATCGCAACTGATTCGCAGATTAGAGGTGAATCCTCTAATCTGCGGTATTCACTATTTCATTCTGGAAAGTTTTACGCTACTCAATTAGCGATGAAGTCGGGTCGAATATTGACTTTATAGAAGGATATCGACAAAAGAAAATAAGTAATTACGTTCTGGTACTGCCAACGAGTCCGGCCACTCCAATGCGCTATTCGAGCTTAAACATTATTAATTTAGAAATAATTATTATTAAGGATGTTATGATTTTATTTTTGAATATTTTTACATGGTTCATAAGCATATATTTACTATCTGTTTTACACAGCTAACAACGTTATTTAAGTAATTTTTCAATGGCATTTGTACAAAAATTTTACTGTGCCAAATATATTTTATAAGTTGGTCGACCATTACTCGTAAACTTGTAAAGCCTGTTATGATTTCATTTTTGTATATTTTTACATGGTTCGTAAGCATTATATTTACTCTGTTTTACACAGCTATCAACTTTATTTTGGTAAAATTCCTAAGGAATTTGTAAAAAAAAAATTACTATTCCAAGTACATTTTATAAGTTGGTCGACTAATACTCGTAATCTTGTAAAGCCTTGTTATCCGTGATAATTTTCCTTTTAATTTCGTTATATTTACTACTGCCGTGAATTTTTTCACATAGCTAAGAGCAACCAATTCGCTGGCAGGGGGGGGGGACACTTGACTCTAACATAAATTTGCAACATAAAGCTTAATTTTACGCAAACGAATCTCTGAATCGAAAAATGGTTTTAACAAACCCATAATATTTTTGAATGGCCTATCCAACGATACCCCACACCATGGGATAGATGAGAAAAAAAAATACATCCCCACTTTACGTCTATGGGAGGTACCCGAAAAAAAAATATTTTTCATAATTTTATGTAACCACTTTGTCGGAATTATTAATATGTATATACATGCCAAATTATAGCTTTCTAGTACTTAGATTCTCTGAGGTACGCTGCGGACGGACAGACGGACAGACCGAAACTATAAGGGTTCCTTGTTGACTTCGGAACCCTAAAAACACCCCATTAGTTCTACCATAGAACTGCCCCCGAACCACGACATGGCAAAACTATCATAGTACGACTGTAAAAAAGGGACAGATACACAAACACACTCATGATAACCTTACTCTAACAGCTTATGGTCACCCCCCTGTTTAGTAGAACAAGTGGGAACAAACGAAATTCGATTCCAACTTTTCTGTGATTTTCAGCATGGAGTTTTAAACAATTTAAACCCATTTTCTAAAGTATTCTGAATCATTATAACATATCTTCTTTATATCCAATAATATAATCTATGAATATCTTTACGGATTTACATTTATGAATCATCAACCTTATCTCAGTTAGGACCGGCGGCGTCGGCGCAGCGTTTGTCTTCTTCATCGATATATCCTGTTTGCTGATAGATATAATGTTACGATAGAAATATTTTCTATTAAAGATACATACAGCACAATCAATCTGCCTAGCCTTTTTCCCAACTATATTGGTGTCGGCTCCCAGTGTCACTGGATTCAGCTACCAGTGTTTTACATGGAGCGTCTGCCTATCTGACCTCCACAACCCAGTAACTGGGTAACACGGTACTCCTTGGCAAGACTGATGTCAGATCTCAAGCTCTGACTACCCGTAACGACTGTCAAAGATCTTCAAATGACAGCCGGCATCAATGGCTTAACGTGCTTTCCGAGGCACGGAGGAATTCGGTATGTTGAAATGGTCCATCCACAGACCGACCTCGTCAAGCGTTGCTTAACCTTAATGATCTGCCCGTGCGGCTGTTATTATTTAGCCACGAGCGTGCACCTTGCACGCTATATGCATTGACCGATCCCGTGGAGCCTTTTCGTAATCAAAACTTTTACGTATTTTCTCTTGATTTTCATTTTCTTTTGTTCATATAACAGTTTTACAAGCACTGAGCTTAATAAGTAATGCATCGCCCTGTTACGGCGCAGTAGTGCTGCCATATATTATTCATTGATGGCATTTAGTGTCGGTAGCTGGTGGTCACGACGCGACGATTGCATCTATGATTAGACTTATTGACAACAAAGTTCAACAGTTGGTAACTAAGTTCTGGGCTGGTGGCTACTATCCTACTAATATAAGAAGATGGATGTTTGTTATACTTTCACGCGAAACTGATTTGGATGGAACTCTTTTATTTGGAAGGATCGTAAGAGAAGTGAGGACTGGGTTTACAATATCTCCTTCTTGCTATTATAGCAATGATAAATATTGTCAGTTTACGCTTATCTCTGATGATCATAAACATATAGAAACATTTGATGCGACACTGATATTTTCAGATCTGACGTTTATCGAGTAGAAATTATTGCTCAGGGGAATCCCCATGAATCAAATCGATCGGATAATGTTTCTAATCGATAATCCTGTGTATTAGATTAGGTACTAAAACGCGTACTTAATCTTGTTGGTACAGGAAAATATTCTAACTTTTAATTAACTAAGATACTTTAATAATATAACTTCTTTATTATGTTCAAAAGTTCTGTAACGATAATTGTTTCTTTACTTACGTATTGACGTGCAATCGTGCATATTTTTGATGATTGGCTGACCAGAATAAAATAAAATACCTAATAAATTTACTATTTTATGTTAGTTAATATAAAAAAATCCGGCTATGTGCGAGTCGGACTCGCGCGCCGAGGGTTCCGTACAAACCTCAGCTTAATGGTATTATAGACCTGAGTATTTGATATGAATGTCATTTAATACCTCTACGCGTTCATGAGGAAAGGGGTAGTAAGTTTAAAATTATTAAAAATATTTTTAATATATGATGTTACTAAAAATTACGGGTTTCGCATTTTTTCCTTTATTTGTGCTATAAGACGTTGCTTCGTACCAAATATCAAGATTCTGAGTTCACGGGAAGTACCCTTTAGGTTTTGATTCCCTTGCGAAAGTCGAAAATTTGCGGCATAAACGGCTGTATCTTTTGATTTCATTGGCTTAGAAGTTTACATTTTTTCACAGCTTTAAGGGATAGAAGACTTAAGTATTTGATATAAATTTCAGCTTGATACCTCCACGCGTTCCTGAGAAAAAGGGTCTTAACAGACGAACGGACGGACAGCAAAGTTATTCTATAAGGGTTCCGTTTTTTCCTTTCGAGGTACGGAACCCTAAAAATAGTATATTGACTATTTTAAACTTTTGTAAAACTAAACTAATATCATTCGCACAATTATATAAATTCAATACCTTATTGTATCCTGATAAGAAAAATGTTGATACAAAGATATTCTCGAATATTCAATAAGAAAATCCAAACCCGGTTACTGAGAAATGCTAAAGACATCTGCCTATTCCCAACAACAGGTATAGGCAGATGTCGTTACTACCACGGACAGACCAATAGTAGCAAGGTCTGTAGAATATAGCACGCAGGCATAACCGCGGGACCCTGCTTATGTGTAGTTGTTTTTGTCCGTAATAACACTAATAACTGATCTTTCTTAATCGCCAGCTGTTTATCAGCCACCGTCACCATGTTCGAGGGCGCGGTCGCCGGCATCCTCAACCGGCTGCTGGGCAAGTACGTCCAGGACCTGGACACCGAGAACCTCAACGTGGGCATCTTCTCCGGGAATGTCAACCTTACCGACTTGAAGCTCAAACCTGAGGCTTTGGTAAGGAATTCAAGCGTTTAATTAAATATCTTTTTTTAACGCCTCTTATATGTTCGCATTTGCAGTATATTGGTTCATGGTATTATATGGTAAAATGAGGCACCAAAAATAAAATAAGATGTCTTTGGTAGGTACCATTTTTTTGCGTTATGGACACCGACTGCCAAAAATAAAGTTATTTTTCACTTTGTAGTTTTTATTTGGAAGTCGGTAGTATTTTTTGCAAAAAAGTTTTTTATTTTTCTCTTTTTAGTTGTACTTACCTAATAGGAAATTTGTTTAGTAAGGTACCTATAACGCCAGATTAGGTTACCCGAATATCATGAAACTTGAACATAACCGCAGACTTATTACGTATCTTTTGCAAGAGCAAAACGATAGCGATCAAACGCTTTATGTCATAAAAGTCGGCATTACCTGCAGTGTAGGTATGGCAGGTCCTACACAATCGTTTGCTAAACGCTCGCTGTTTGTCAAATGCACTTGTTTAAAAAAAAAAACCGGCAACTTCTCTAAAACTTCTGTATGGAAGAGCAATTATTGCACAAAAATCGCTATCGTTTTGCTCTTGCAAAAGATACGTAATAAGCCTGCCGGTGAAATGAGAGATCTGCGTACTCCTTAAGAGCGTACTGGCGTGATGTTGTGTTATGAAATGGTATAAACAATAAACATACATGCGATTGCAGCAATCCCGAGAGATTTTCCGTAATTTATTGAAGAGTTCTGTTGTATATCTTCGAAGTTCTTCATCAGATCTTCACCAAACTAAAATGGGACCAATTTCGAACATACTTTTTCAAACAAAAAAAGAATTTTCAAAATCGGTCCAAAATTGACGGAAATATGCGTGAATAACAAAAAAAAAAAAAAAACAAACATAATGTCGAACATAGAACCTCCTCCTTTTTGGTAAGTTGGTTAAAAAAATAGGTACCAAAAGACACTGACTTCCGAAAAGAAAGTTATTTTTTGGCTACGAGTGTTTTGTTTCCAACTGCTTTCGGGACAGTTTCGTTGTTAGATTATCACTTGTCTCGAGCCTCTTCTAGGTTCTTCAAGTATTATCAATCAGAATTATTATGCTTATTATCAACTTATCATTAAGACTCTAGAACTAGAGTGGCACTTAATAAAACCTTTCATCTTTCCAGTACGAACTCGACTTACCAATAGATGTGAAGATCGGTACAATCGGCCGCATCGGACTCCAGATACCATGGTCAGGACTCTACACACAGCCTGTCGTGGTCAATATCGAGGATGTACTGGTCCTAGTTGGCCCAGCCATCTCCAACAGTCATTTCGACCCAGAAAGAGAAAGACGGCTCACCAGAGCTGCCAAAAGGAAGATTCTTCAAGACTTGGAAGCAGAAAGTGAGGTCCTTAAAGGTCCTCAGAATTTCTTCGAGCATCTGTTCACAGCGATTGTGAACAACCTACAGATTTATGTGAGGAATGTCCACATTAGGTATGAGGACTCCATCAGCTCCAAGGATGGTCCCCTCGCGTGTGGACTGTGTCTTCAGAGCTTGTCTATTGAGACTACTAATAGGTGAGTCAGCCGTTGCCGAATTATCCTGTGAATATCGTATACCCAATAGGATACCAATTCTTGTATCACGATTTGATTTGTTGTATTAGGTACACGAAATTTGGAATTATAAAGTGACTGGAGAATATTACCCTGAACTTTTAACAATATCATGTTTCAGCAAATGGAAACCCTCAGTGACTCCAGCGAACGCGTCAACTGTCTACCAGATGATGCGTATAGAGTCCATGTCAGCCTACTGGAACCCCACGGCAACTGCCCTGGACGACAACGAGACTGCTCACATCACGCCGATGCAGTACTACAACTGGAAGCATTATATGCTCACTGGACTTGACAAGTTCTCCATGCATCATGAAGACTTTGAATTTTGTGAGTGGATTTTCTATTTCATTGGTAAACTTGAAGTGATATAAAAGGGAATCTTCTAAGTGCAAAATGGTCATCGAATGGAGTAGTCTCTACTATCATTTTTAGGGTTCCGTACCCAAAGGGTAAAAACGGGACCCTATTACTAAGACTTAGCGATCCGTCTGTCCGTCTGTCACCAGGCTGTATCTCATGAACCGTGATAGCTAGACAGTTGAAATTTTCACAAATGATGTATTTCTGTTGCCGCTATAACAACAAATACTAAAAACAGTATAAAATAAATATTTAAAGAGGCTCCCATACAACAAACGTGATACTTTTGCCGTTTTTTGCTCGATATTAATATCAGCAACAGGTAGACGCTTGAAATATTCACAGAATATTTAGTTGTATATTTACTTCAATAAATAATAATTATTAAATTAAATTAAAATAAATTAATGGGGGCCCCCATACAACAAACGTGTTTTTTTGGACGTTTTTTTCTCGATATTATTAACGGCAACAGGTAGACGCTTGAAATATTCACAGAATGTTTAGTTGTATATTCACTTTAAAAAAAAAAAAATATTAAATTAAACTAAAATAAATTAAGGGGGCTCCCATACAACAAACGTGATATTTTTTGTAGTGTTTTGCGATAATGGTACGGAACCCTTCGTGTGCGAGTCCGACTCGCACTTGGCCGGTTTTTCAATACTGTATCCAATAGGCGGAAATAACTAGAGCATGCGTGAAAAGCGATAATAAGGCAGATTCAAGTGTCAATTAGCAGACACAATAGCAATTACCATTGTTTTAAGCCGGTTCGGCACGATGGACAGTTGAGCGGTTGAGGAAAGTAAGGTTGCAAGGAGCACGTTTTCTTGCAAGACAAACAGGGGAGACGTGCGCGATCGAGAACAGAAAGCAAGAAGTTTGCAAGTTAGGCAGCATCAGTAAAAGCAAGCAGCAGATTTTAACAAACTTTTGAAGCCAACCAAAATTTCCAAGTAACGATAAACTGACCTGCCATTTATTTTCGCAGTGCTGAAACCCGTGACCTGCAAAGTGAAGGTCCTTATCAACCGCTCTGGCGAGGCACGAGTTCCTCGTCTGCTATTGGATGCAGTCCTCCAAGATAGTGCTCTGCAGCTATCCCGCCGGCAATACCTATCTATAAACAACCTGCTGGCATCTTTTGACAGGATTAAGCTGAATAGGTGAGCAAATTAGTCTATTTACTTAGGTTTTGGCAAGGATGGAAGAAAGGAAAAGTGTTCGTGTACTTCCTTGGAGACCTTGAATCGGCATACGCTTGGTACTTAGGCGGCGAGCAGGATAGGTGGAACTATTATCTTTTTGCAGGGTGACTATAACTGTTATAACAGAATAAGAGCAGCTTGGCATTCGATTGGAAAGGACTTTTTCTAGCAATGGAATGCTATAATAGATGATGGAGAAGTGTTTTATTATAATGCCATAAACAAAACGAAATTACCAATTTGTTTCCAGAAAATACCGTCACCTCCACCCAGGAATTCCACTCTCCAAGAACATCAAAAAATGGTGGATTTACGCCTTTAACGTGGTAGTGGAACAGAGAGTCAGGCCCTACACCTGGGCAGCCATCAAGAAGCACAGGGAGAACTACAATGTGTACAAGCAGATATACAAGAGCACGCTCAGGAGCCCCAATGATATCGAGCTGAAGTTGGATCTGCAGAAGTGTGAGGATAGTCTGCCTATAGTGTCAGTAATTATTGCAAGGGAACAGGCGAAGTTTGAAGTAAGTATAATCGTATCTAGCTCTTTCTTTTTACCATGATACAATAATAATAAAATAATAATATATTAATAATAATAATATATTTTTAATTTAAGTACCTATTGAATATTATCTGCCATTCTGGAGGATATGAAAGTCCACCTTTGTATCGTATTTTCCCGTTACAAAAGAAAATGATCTGTTGCGTAAACTAGAAGTATTCCATAGGTGACACAGGTCCTTGTGTAATTGCTTCACCGAGTCAAGCTGACAAAAGATTCTTTTTCTTCTTATTCGTTGTCTTCTTTGCTGAAGGTCGTGCCCTTATTGGAACGCTTTGACGAAGTCACTGACGAGCTACTGCCAAGCCACTCTGTTTTCGGCTCTGATGAAGGCAGTGGTTACCGTGAGAAAATATTCCTACTCATCCATTCATTATTTTTATTCTTTCTCCAGCTACTAGCCCAAGAGCCTGAACGCATAGAAGTAGTAGAAACAGAATTCGACTGGTGGAAACCAACGAGCTCTCCAACTGAGAACGAGCCTGAAGTTCCAAAGAACCATGTGGAGTTGTGTGTGAAGACCGAGAGAAGCAAGACGCTATGGAGTCACCTGTCCAGTCCTGAGAAGAAGAAGGTCTGCGAGCTGATTGGGTACGTGGAAGGGGCGCCGCAGAAGGATAAGTCAAAGCAGTATATTGGTGAGTGGTTTTTGTGGAGTTTTTATCGCTACTTGTTTTGGAAACGACATGGGTGAACCGGGTGACCTAAGTGGGCAGCCACTGCAACATCAAAAGTGCTTTTACTTTACTTTGCTACTTTAGGGTTTACCCACGCAGAAAACAGGTAGCTGGTAAAATATGTCCGAACTTGTTGGCGCTTATTAAGCGCTGATTATTACATGTACGTACAAAAAAAAAACTGCCTGCACCGACCAGCGTTGATAATCTGCTTGTGTCGGCGCTTTTAAGCGCTGGCAAACTTGTATAAGCTATCAGTTTTCTACTTTACATACATGTTACATACATTAATACAAAGTCTTTTGTTATTTTCGGTATGGTGGCAATATCAACATATCATTGTGTTATAGCAAAGTGTCCATCATCGTCATTTTGATTATTTCAGAGCACAAAATAAACCTGACGCTGGCGAATTGTTCATTGACGCTAATGAATAGAAGCAAGGAGGTGCTGGTGGTGACCCTAACACAGTTTCTCGCGTCTCTGGAGACCAGGCCTTCAGCTAAAGCATATAAGGTACTATATTACTATTTACTAAGCTTATTTTATGTGCTCCTCGCATTTACTTCGGTTCTATACTGCAACTAATATCTTAATCACACTGTCTCTGCCCTGTGCTACTTGATTATAATTTCTGAACTGGTCAGAGAAAAAATGGTTGTTCCCTGGTTACTTGCCTTACATTCCATCTTCCTTACTATTTACTTGAAGTTCTATTCAGAACTTCAGGTTCCATTTACCTCCTATCCTGTTCCTAAAAACACAATACAGTATTCTAAAACGAACTAAAATATGGCATCAAAAAAAAATCTTCCTCATCGTTGTGGTTTCTTAATGTGCCCACTGGCATTATTGCCATGTTGTATGGAAATGCTTATCCTCTGATCAAGATGAAAGTTAACCCTCGGGTCACGAAAAGCGTCTACCAACCATCTAAAAGATGACCTAAGTTTTACTTGGAAAAGATCAACATTATAAGTTGCTCTCTGGCACAGCAGCGGGTGTTGATGACGAGAAGGCTTTTATGAACAAATAGTCTTTATAATTTTCTGGGTACTAATTATAATCTCTACAGACCAGTTTTAAAGAATTCAGAGATGGTTAAACAGATTCACTTATATCTATGATAAATTGTTTCGCAACTGCTGTGCAACAACTTAAAGCAAATTACCTCCTAAAATTTGTACAGCTATCAGCCCGAGCCGAGAGCGTAGTGATCGAAGGAGTCACATCAGATGGGGACCTGGTACCTCTTCTGACTCCGGAGCGAGGAGCCGGCGTCACCAGCTCCAATCTACTGGCCGTAGACCTGGAGAAGAACCCCTGCAGCAACGAGGCTGATTACGGATTGTGTTGTTTGATGGAACCTGTGGAGTTGGTGTACATTGAGGTGAGAATTTTTTATGCAATGGTTACAGAAGTTAGTCTTACTAATCTCGTGTGTTGACCAGTAAACTCGACAATTAATATATGCTGTTGATCCATGACGAGGCAAAATATTTAGGACAAAAGAGACGCAACATAAGAAGACTTAACGGTTACAACGGTGCTTAACTTGAAGAAGAAGGTATCTGACACTCTCATCCGATTCTGATTACCTACACTTTATTGTTACTAGGTACTGACTTTTTTGTTGTTCTACTTGTAAAAAAAATTGTCGCCACTTCGTTGTTACATTGTCGCGCCAGCCTGTGGGAGCCTTTACAATACTTACGTGTTTTATATAATACCTAGTGCAAATAGTTTTTCGTCTCATAATTACTGAAAAACCATTTCCAATATTATTTCAATGATTTTATTGGTTAATTCTCTTCAGCACTCCTTCACGGAACTCATCAACTTCTTCCAAACCCACTCGATGTCCGCCGAGGAGTTGGCAGTGGAAGTGTCAGGAGCAGTTCTGCGAGCTGGTGCCGTCAGCAAGTCGGTGCTGGCCTACGCCGTCAGCCGGCGGAAGGTGTTCCACCTCAACGTGGACGTCAAGGGGCCCTGTGTGGTGGTGCCGGAATATGGATGTGTGCATAAGTATGGCAATTGATCTAGTATCTGAATTGAATGAATTATGGTTTTTGTTTCTCAGCTTGGGCTTCATTTATATTTCTTGTTGGTTCTGGCCTCCAGGAGTTGCAGTAGTTGTTATTAATGGGAGCTTAACTTATCGTCTGATATAATAGTTTTTATTCAGGAGGTTGTCTAAACGACGATAAAATGAAGTATTTGATTGAACTTACAGACAACATAATGTGATTATTCAAAGAAAGTCAGCGACCTGCCAAATTATCCCCGAGTATTGTTGAAAATAAAACGCTGTCTGGATTAATTTTAAACGTCTAATACTAAACTAATGATGTGGGTATTCTTCACAGGTCGGGACGCGTAATGATCTTAGACATCAGCCGGATAATAGTGAAGTCAGATCTACAACCCTCTAACTTGACGCTAGAAGATGCTACCTGCATGGAACTAGAAGAGAGGCTGTATGATAGACTGCACGCTGAGTGCTCTTGTCAGGTAAGAAGATAACTGAAGACTAGGCTGTTACGATCTGGGGTTGAGTATATAAAGAGCACACTTTATTACTCAAACTCCTCTTAAACAATTGTATTACTTCGCACTATTTCGCTTTTGATCGCTCCGAATCGCTTCCAAATCGAAACTGTCCTACGACGAACCCATTCACCGCTTATATACCATGGGAAAAGTTTCTGGAACATTCTAGATTTTCTTGACGCGACATAAACTTTCTAGAATGTACGTCTAAGAAAGTCATTTAAGAAGAACTTTCGAGACCGTTCTCGAAGTAACGGAATATTCCAGAATGTTCGGCTGAGAAAGACTTAGGCTACACGAACATTTGAGAAGTCAATTGCCGCTATTTGATACGAGCTGGCAATACTAGCTACTACTAGTTTCTTCCTCTAACCAATAAATGGCGCTTCCTTGTAACAATACGATGAAACTAGCCAAAATACACACGTAACTGGTTACTTCCGCAGGTCCTGTTCAGTGAGTGCACAGACACGTGGCGTGAAGCGCGTCGTCACGCAGACTCGGAGCTGCACCTGGTGCCCAAGATCCGCATGCAGGTGGTGTTCTCCAACAGCATCAAGAAGGAGTACAAGCTGCTGCCCAAGTTAGTAGTCTATTTCTGTTTTTCACCAATTATATATTTCTTCTTTTCTTCTATTTTTTTGCTTCTATAACAATCACTATCTACAGTGTTAATAGTTTATCAAGTTCTTTCAAGCATGACCTCAGCTAATTCAAAATTATCTCCACCAGGTACAAACTAAACATCTCCCTCTCAAGCATCAAGCTAAACCTCTCAGACCGCATCATAGTCCAACTCCTGGACTTCTGCGACAACTTACCGATCCCCGTGCCCAACACCGTGCCCGTCTCCTTCATGGACTCCGGCGACTACACGGAGGAGCTGGAAGAACCGGAGCTGGCTGAACTGCTGAGCATTGACAGGGTGACTGCTGATCCGGAGTATCAGGACCTCATGAATTTGAGGCAGAAAATTGTGGCGGCGTATTTGAGTAGGAGCAAGTAAGTAGTGATGATAAAATACTAATTTGTTACTGTTAGGTGTGGAACTGGAAGAGAAGAAATAATCTGTTAACTACAAATATAGCGCGTGTTTCATATAGGATAATTTCAAGAATCCGGCTCGAAGGACCATAATGAACAACGGGTTCAGGGTTTTTCACAAAACTGAATTTATGTAAAGATTCTGTTCACCAGTAGTGTTTCAAGTTACGAGTGATATTTAAATTTTGTGAGCCATCTTATAAGCTTTACCATCATAAACATAACATGTAAAAACACAAGTCTTGCGGCGCAGTTTTTCTACCGCAAAAAGAAGTGAGATCGAATGTAAAACCAAGTCTTAGATGTATTCAGAAAGTACCTTAATAGTTAGGTAACAAACAAACAAACAAATTAACCGACTTAAAAAACGATAAATGATTTGATTTCAATTGGTTTTTAATCTCGTTATGTAAAAGTAAAACCGAACCAAACCAAGTCAGATTCATCTACAACGAAGTTACAGGGCCGGGGGTAGAAAATTTCCTGATTGGCTTCGAGAAAAGGATGGCACTTTGTTTGCTCGATTTGTTGTACCAGATAAAAGTAGACTCAAGTGGCTCGTATTTATCGCATTGAGGAAATGAAAAAATAAAAACCAATGATAACTGGATAGAGATACGAAGAAGAAACAATTAAATAATACTGTTAAACTTGAGATGTATGTAACAGAACTCGGTTGGTTTTTGCGATGTTAAATGTCTCGTGGTATACCTATTCATACTATAATAGTCACAACGGATCTTTGTGTCTCTGAAGTTGGCTCTGTTAACCATTGCGCATACAGCATAGAGTAAGCTAGATAGGACGATGCGACAAACGTTAGCGAGTGAAAGAGACAGTTATACAATGCTATTTTCACTTTTAACATTGACACAAAATTAGCTAATGCGCAGGGTCTTGCAGACCAGCCAATTCAGAGACACAAAGATCCATTGTGAGTATTATACGACGAATTTGAAAAAACTGTGACGTTAATTTTACTGATTATTTTTTCAGGGCAGCAGAAACGACATTCGACGTGGCCACAGCCAAGCTCGGCTTCCAGGCAGCTCAGCAAGCATCAGCAGCGTCCGAGCACAGCGACGAGGACGTGGAGGTGTACGCGCGGACGGTGGACCTGCCCGGCTTCGACGACAACGTGTCGCCTAGCAACAACATCAACACGCTGCTGAGGTTCATCGTGGGTGAGTCTTGTGGCTTCCGTGATGATGATGACGAAACATTTTATGAATAGCTGGTATGAGACGCTTTTGAAAGATTGATTAACTGGCGACAAAAAGGGTGGTCAAACGATACAGAGCCCACAGCGTTCCTGTAACATTTTGACTGACACTAGCGACTTGATTACCCCAGTCCAAAGAACTATCGATGCAAGCCTGGATCTTTAAAGCCAGTGCTGTTGCAAAGTTGCACCATCCACTTTACCCTCAAAGAATCTTCGAGGACTCCTTATGATAATCATCTGTCACTTATCTGTTATCATGTCTAGCAATAAGTAAAAGAAATTGGACATTTTTCTTTCTGGTGATATATATATAAAAAACTTTTTTACAAAAAAGTACAACCGACATCTAAATACATACACCACAAAGTGTTTTTCAAGTGTCTTTGTAGTGTTTTTATTTTGAAGACGGTTGTATTTTTTTGTAAAAAAAGTTTTTTGCAAATTTGTTTATATATGACGGAGTTATCCGAACATACAAAAAAAAAATTGATTGACATCCGAACCGAGAACCTGCTCCTTTTTGGGAAGTCGGTTAAAAAATGTTCTTGTGACTTTTTCTGCCTTCGTTTCAACTTATAAATGTACGCGCTTTTTTCTCTCCTAGGCGAAATCGTAATCAACCTCTCCCGTTCCACGGAACAAACGGAGTTGCCTTACGTGATGCTGAGCATCACGAAGGTGTGCCTGGACGTGGCCCTAATGGAGTTCGGGCCGGCTGTGCAGCTGTCCGTCAACCAGGTGTTACTGACAGACAAGCAGCATCACAGCAGCTCTGGCCAATATCTCGAGCTGATCACCAGTTCCGAGGAGCTGTTTAATTTGTTGTATAGGAAGGTAAGAAAAATCGGCGAAAAATGAGTTGGTCCTAAAGTTAGTGGACGATGACGACGACGACGACGAGAAAGAGACGATTTTCCAGCAGCCTTATTGCGTAATGAATTCGGAAAGGGCCAAGGCAAAGGGCAAATCGTATGAAAAATCAAAAAATCGACTAATAATATAAAAGGAAATCCACATCCAGTCTTTCATCTCACATTACGCAATAAGACTCCAGATATAAGTAACCGAGATAACGCTCTACAAAGCCAACTGTTTAAAACTCGATATGCTTAAACGACTTGCTGTAAGAATATTACCTATAGTCCAACATTACTTGAAGAGTTTGCGTTGAAATGTTCATGTTCTTGTCCGATTTTCGCCATATCTACCGTCACGCGTAATATGATAGAAGAGGATCATTCCTCACACAATCTTTCTATTTTTCCTGAGGCTCCCTCTCCATCTATCAACATTTATATTATTCAGCCCTATTTACTCGGTGTCAGCGCAAAAATCCAAACTCACATACTTGTTTTCTTTCCACTGGAAAGCTTGGACCAATAGTTTCTAATTTGACTCTGCTAGTGCTCTTCTTGTATAAGTTTCTTAATATTATGAATCCCTTCTCTACATTTTGAGCTTTTAAAGTTTGCCATAATTACTTTCGTGTGAATCAGTGTCGAAGGCATTTTGGTAGTCAGTAAACGTTTTTCTTAGTCTATTTACGCAATTATTAACTTGAATTGTTCCTTGAACTTTACCTCTATTTTAGAAAAAAAGGCAACTTGTCTTATAATTAACTGTCTGTTTGTGCAGGTCCGTGCAGACTGTCCAGAGTTCCGCTCCCACTTCCACAGCGTGGAGCAGGCCTTAGTAGCAGATGTGGGATACCTGGCGTTACTGCTACATGCAGACGCACTGCCGATTTTGCTCAAGTACTTGCAGTACATTGGGGAAAAGTAAGGATCTACACTTTAGGCCTAAATTTCCATACTCTAACATTGAGCTTATTATTAAAGGTTAAACTACGTTTCAATGTATTGGATATTTTTCAAAGGCTTTAATCTTGTTCAAATTCCTGTCTATCATTGCAGAATCCAGAACCGACATTCAATAAACCTGAAGAGTGTAGTCCTGCCAAAGTCCCAGTCTCTGTGGGATTATCTGATGCAGCCAGAAGCAGACCCACCCGTGCCACCTGGTGCTACCAAATTCAGCTATTCCGTCAGGTAATAAGCTAATTTTATATTTCAATCCCTGGTTTGAAAATTTGTCTTTAGAAAATTACCTGGTCCACTTACTCTAAATTTGGGAAATGATTATTGCTTAAAAACAATAGACAATGTTGATAGTGCAGTAGTGTAGTCCTTCCTGCGTCTTAAAGGACCAATAGTATGGGTCTTGGTCCAACAGATTAAATCCTTACATTTGTATGCTTTGGCATCTGAACTTTCCTGAGAGACTAGCATTAATGCTTTGCTTTCTATGTTCCACTTCTATTGGACCAAGATAGTATTGTACCACTTCTATATTTTAAACTGTCACAATATGTCTTTCCAGGGCATCATCAGTGTCGATAAAGCTCTGTCACCTAGAGAGCCCCGTCCTGGAGATGCGCCTGGGTTCCTTGGAGAGTGACTGCGTGTTCAGAGCCAACGACCGCATGATCTTCAAGCTGTATCTCAGCTCACTGCACATCGATGACCTGGCTGAGGCTACTCTGTATCCTAAGGTCAGTGAAGATGTGGTTAGAATGAAGCAGGTGTGATTGATTGGTAATTACGATATGAGAGATTTATATAAGGCAGGTCAAGTAAGAATCATACCGTGTTACCTTACAAATATATTTTTAGAAATTCAGAATTAAACATAATCTTTATTTCCTAAGGCACTTGAATTTTATTTCTGGGGTCACTAGTAACAAAAATAAGCACTGCTTCTATCGAACAAATATAGAAAATCAATTGGTCCTTTGTCTGTTAAGTTAAGTTACGGATAGTTTATCTTGCGGATAATGTTATTTAAAATCCTTGTTTAATTATGTACTAACAGCAGACTCGATTCATGACCCGCCCTAAGCGTATATTACTAAAAATATTCAGACAAATTATTGGCTTAATTGGTCAAACAGTTTGACTGTACTGCTCTGTAAGATACTGCATATTTAGACACTGACTTTGGTCAATATTCTAATAAGGTTCTTCTTTGTTATCCTAAGCTGGTATGGCCTGACGAAGACAAAGTCCTCGAGATAAAGTACGTCCGTGCAGCCGCGCGGGTGTACGGCGCCGGCGCGAGCGAGCAGCAGTCTATGAAGGCGCACGGAGAGCTGCGCGTGTATGTGGGCAGGCTGCACGTCGTCATGTTCTGCTGCGTGATGCATCATCTGCAGGTCAGTTGATCACAAGATACAGCAGCCGCGCGGGTGTACGGCGCCGGCGCGAGCGAGCAGCAGTCTATGAAGGCGCACGGAGAGCTGCGCGTGTATGTGGGCAGGCTGCACGTCGTCATGTTCTGCTGCGTGATGCATCATCTGCAGGTCAGTTGATCACAAGATACAGCAGCCGCGCGGGTGTACGGCGCCGGCGCGAGCGAGCAGCAGTCTATGAAGGCGCACGGAGAGCTGCGCGTGTATGTGGGCAGGCTGCACGTCGTCATGTTCTGCTGCGTGATGCATCATCTGCAGGTCAGTTGATCACAAGATACAGCAGCCGCGCGGGTGTACGGCGCCGGCGCGAGCGAGCAGCAGTCTATGAAGGCGCACGGAGAGCTGCGCGTGTATGTGGGCAGGCTGCACGTCGTCATGTTCTGCTGCGTGATGCATCATCTGCAGGTCAGTTGATCACAAGATACAGCAGCCGCGCGGGTGTACGGCGCCGGCGCGAGCGAGCAGCAGTCTATGAAGGCGCACGGAGAGCTGCGCGTGTATGTGGGCAGGCTGCACGTCGTCATGTTCTGCTGCGTGATGCATCATCTGCAGGTCAGTTGATCACAAGATACAGCAGCCGCGCGGGTGTACGGCGCCGGCGCGAGCGAGCAGCAGTCTATGAAGGCGCACGGAGAGCTGCGCGTGTATGTGGGCAGGCTGCACGTCGTCATGTTCTGCTGCGTGATGCATCATCTGCAGGTCAGTTGATCACAAGATACAGCAGCCGCGCAGATGTACGTGAGCAGCAGTCTTTGAAGGTGAACGGAGAGCTGCGCGCCTATTATTATTATATACTTTATTGTACACCACTTAAATAGTAACAGGACAATATTTTTAAAGATAAGTGTACAATGGGCGGTCTTATCGCACAGGGCAATCTCTTACAGACAACCTTTGGATGGACTGAACGAGAGGAGATAGACATAGGGCACAAAGTGTACAAAAACAATCTTAATAATATTACTTAGATATTACATAAAATAAATACATACCAATAAAATAATATACTAATAAATCTAGAACAGAGAAAGGAGAAGAATAGTTACAGAGAAAGGAAATGCTCCTTCACCATTTTGCCTGCCTATGTGGGCAGGCTGCATGTCGTCATGTTCTGCTACGTGATGAATTACCTGCAGATCAGTTGATCAAAAGATACAGCAGCCGCGCGGGTGTTAAGCGCCGGCCCGTGTGAGTTGTAGTCTATCTGGGCAGGCTGCATATCGTCTTGTTCTGCTGATGCATGTGTGATGCCTCATCTGCAGGTAGTATAGGATCCCTTCAAAAACGACCTTCACCGAGATGTTTATTTGATGAAACGTAATTTATATTTAATTTAATATGGCAATAAATAAATTGCCTAACAAATTTCAGTCCAGGATATGATTATTTAACAAATAAAAATTTTTTTTTTTTAAACATTTCACTGGTTTGATTATTAGATCAATTTTATATCAAACGAAAGTATGAAGCCCATAGAATATGCAAACGTTAGGTTGCCTATTCTTTTCCGGTCACAACTCTCGGGTAGCCAGGTATAAACAGATAAATTGATAATAGCATTTTGCACCGGTCTAATTATTTAATTAAAATTAAATGAAAATAAAGGTTATTTCATTATGAACACGGTGGTATAGGGTTGCCTGCGAAAAATCAGTCCCGAATTCCGGTTGCCGAATTTTGAAAAGTGAAATATTGCTGCGAGTGAATATGTGCGACTGAGAGGTCCCAACCAACCATCCCATGCGATAGAAGAGGACACAGCATAGCAGCTGTTGAAGTCCGTCCATTTCAAATCAAATCAAATCAAATGTATTTATTTCAACTAGGCCATTATGCGGCACTTTTGAACGTTAACGCAAACACGTACTTTATATTCATGGATAGGTAAAATAAAAAAAAAATCCATTACAGTGCAACATTTTCCTTTGATTTTTAAACAACTGCACCATCATATAACTTTTTAATTTTTATAGCACACTTTT
Organism: Anorthoa munda; assembly: GCA_945859665.1. Classification (NCBI taxonomy): domain Eukaryota; kingdom Metazoa; phylum Arthropoda; class Insecta; order Lepidoptera; family Noctuidae; genus Anorthoa; species Anorthoa munda. The sequence goes on along the minus strand of OX243911.1, from coordinate 28,107,921 downwards.
ACTTTTTAATTTATTGGCGCTTATGGGCTCATTGAAGTACTGTCATTGTCTAAGGAGGCGCGCGCTGTACAGTCATGCGCAATGAGAATCTAAATTGCCCGCCATACCAAATATTTTCCGTTTCCAGTTTTGTTTTATTGCAACTGTATGAGTGAAGATAAAGTAGTGTATACAATGGCATATAATTAGGTATTAAAACACTCGCGTAATATAATTATCACATGAGGCGAAACGCTCGTGTTTTAATAACCCCTATTATATGACAATTGCATAAACTACTATTTTGTGTGATTCGGATAATGATGTAATTGATTTTAATGATGACACTTTTAAAAACTGTGTATTAAAGATAGCTTTTCGAAAGAGAAAAAACTTTAATTACAATGTTGTTGATGTACCCAGTGCGTCACTTGAATTTGTAGGTTATCATACCACGTGTTATAAAAAAGTGACCGTTATGAATAAAAATATAACGAAGAATTTGATTATTTTTGGGCTGAATATACAATAAGTACATAATAATTGAATCTTTAAATTATCAAAGCTAACACAACTGCTATTTTTTTCATGTTGAAATAATTGTTAGTTTAATTCACTTTGTAAATTTTCGACGCACATAGCTTTTTTTTGTAATTAACTTAAAAAACGGTTGTTTATAAATTAAACAAGAAAATGATCTTATAAGTAATATTATTGTAAAAAAAAATAACTAGAGTCTGGCCAACGAAAGTGTGATCTGAAAAACGCGGCAAATTCAAAAAATCCTACTGTGGTATCACCAACTATACCTCTAGTTAAAAGTTTTGATACTTGTATTTATTATAATTTATTTTTTGATTTATCGGCTCCGTTTGGTGAAGTGTGACGGAGCCGTGACTGTCATGGATGTGAGTTAAAAAAGAGTTAGTAGATTTATTTATTAGTATGTACATAATATTAACCCACTAATATTAACATTTAATTTATTAATTACTTAATCATCATACTCAAAATCATAGTCCAAAAATTCAACCTCTAAGTATTCATCTGTATCTGAATCATAATCTACACTTATATATATTTATCCAATACTTCTTCTGTTATGTGATCTCTTTGTTTATATTTATTTGCCACATTTATTACATGGTCCGTCAATTTTTCCAGTCTTCTGCAGTTATTCGGCCAAATGAGGAACATTGAAACATAAACATAAGAAAAGGTATCATCATATCGTAAATATATAACAATCAGCCAACATGGATCAAGATTACTAAATCATACTAACAATCGCAATCACAGACAATACACAGATTAATAATGTTGCCATACCCCAACTTTGAAAATACCCCAGATCACGCTTTCGTTGGCCAGACTCTATTCCTCTATTTTATTATTAAACTTCTCCAAAATGATGCACAGCATATACTACTCGTATATGCTGTGCATCATTTTGGAGAAGCAGCATTCATTTCGGATAGCGCTATCCTTTTCATTTTCAAGAACAAATAGCATGCGCACTCTCTTTCTTTAAATGGACGGACTTCAAACAGCTGCTATGCTGTGTCCGCTTCTATCGCATGGGATGGTTGGTTGGGACCTCACAGTCGCACATATTCACTCGCAGCAATATTTCACTTTTCAAAATTCGGCAACCGGAATTCGGGACTGATTTTTCGCAGGCAACCCTATACCACCGTGTCTATAATGAAATAACCTTTATTTTCATTTAATTTTAATTAAATAATCAGACCGGTGCAAAATGCTTTTATTGATTTACCTGTTTATACCTGGCTACCCGAGAGTTGTGACCGGAAAAGAATAGGCAACCTAACGTTTGCATATCCTATGGGCTTCATACTTTCGATTGATATAGAATTTATCTAATAATCAAACCGGTGATATGTTTTTTTTTTTTATTGATTGTTAATTAATCATATTCTGGACTGAAATTTCTTAGGCAACCCATAGGCAACATGCAATATATTTATTGCCATATTAAATTAAATATAAAAAACGTTTCATCAAATAAACATCTCGGTGAAGGTCGTTTTTAAAGGGATCTTAGACTAAGGTCAGGTGATCATAATATAGAGTTGGCATTGGTGAGAAATAAAAAGTTATAAGGTAAATTTGTTAGCTTAGTTATTGGTTCCTATGTAATCTTGATCCATTGTGTCGACTCTGCCACTCGTTTTGGAAGTCGTACAATTTATCACACCTATATCTACACCTGTCTATAATAGCCAAGCTTCATATAGGCTATGATTGCGACTTATCGAGGGTCAGGGGAAACAACGTTTCGTTTTGATTTGCAAAGAATCTTTAGCTCCTTTGATTTTAGAGTTCTATTTTTGTCATGTGCAGCAACTCCTGGAGCCGCTGATCCCTCACGCGGTGACGGCGGAAGCGGCGCAGGCGGCCGAGCGCGCCGCCGAGCGCCACGCGCAGGGCGCACGCAACTGCAGCACCCGGCTCAACCTTGTTATTGAGGTATACGCCCACCTTCTATTTTCAATAAGCTGAGGAATTCTAAAACTCGGCCTGGCCTGCATATCGTTGTTTTATAGTTTTGACGCTGTCTCTATTACTTGATTAATACACGCCTTTGATTTCTTTTTCAGATTCATGCTCCTGTATTACTGCTACCACAGAAACCTTCATCACCAAATTTGCTAGTCCTCAATATGGGTAAGTTCGAATAGTACACTCTATTATTACGTAAAACTGTACCTATTCAAGTTCACCACAAACAATTTTATTACTTAGTAGGGTAAAATACTCAAGATTTTTCTCTTTTCAGGTGATCTTCTAATAGAGAACTTCTTCAAGCAGCTGAATACTGGCCACGAACCGACCAGTCCCATTCAGAACGCGATCATAGACAATATACTGATCAAGCTGGTCAACATCACCTTCTCTAGAGCTGTCATGACTCTGGCTGGCACCTTGGAAGTGCAGGTTTGTGATGGTTAACATTACGAGTTCTCATTTCAGATGCATTTAGATAGTATCAGAGTTGGACCTAATATTGAACCTTGTGGCATACCTAATCGTCATGACAAAAAACTGATAACTACGACGATTGTAATTTGACTAACAGATCTCTGTAAATATTAAAATAAGTAATGTATCAACAACCAATTTCTCCATGGTATGGAAATGCTCTTGATAAAGTTTTGTCATGGTGGAAGCAATCAAACGCTTTAGAGGAATCAAAAATCCTCCATCAGACTTTTCCTATATGTTTCATTGTAAAAGTTAGTTTCAGTATAAGCAGTTTCTTTGTTCCATAAGCACTTTTGATAACAGATATAACATAATTTCAACCATCTTCTTTATCAGGAACCGATCCTCGAACCCGTATCCGTGCGCTGCGACATGAAGCGTGCGGTATCCTACCAACAAATCGTCAGCATCAACTTGTACCGCGAGCTGCTGGCGTGCGAGGCTGATGTAGCAGTAGACACTGTGCTGCTCAACGTGGGGCAGAAGGACCTGGCCACCATGCTCGCCGTCTGGACTGATAACTTGAGCGAGGGACATTATATTGGTATGAAACTGTAAATTAGGTTGTGCAAAACCTTTTGTAAACATATAAAAGCATATTTTCAAAATTGGAGCTTGCATAATAAAGAGTCGTTATTAATATGAGCCTACGTTGTCCCACTGGAAGGGAAATGGCCTCCCTTCCCTTCTTTCACTTCGCCCGGTCTATTGTGATCGCGGGCCAATCTTTTAAAAAGGAGTCATCACGCATAAAGAGTCGTAAGAGATATTTTTTTGTAAAACCTATAAGGATATTTCATTTTGTATTTTGCAGGAAGTATAGTCCCAAGCTCACCGGTAGACGCAGCGCCTTCTGACTCATCTGTCAAGAAGCTACAAGCTTTTTTCGCCCAAGGAGAACCAATCAGGAAGGAAGCTGTTGTCAGGTAACATTCGAAAAGAGTTCTGAAAAATCCCAACAATAAAATTCAACAATAGTCCATAGCTTTAAGCAGAAAAGCCTTTTAGTGCCATAAAAAAACAGGGTGAAAAGCTCCTCAGCTTCCATGGAAGAGGGAGAATCCTCTGACCGGACAGTTTCTTAGTCTGGAAGGTTACAACCGGTTATTTTCGGGATGTTGTAGTAAATCACGCAAAAACTCAGCTTGTGCGATGTAGAATTCTGTGACGTCAGATATAGTTCTGTGGTTGTACAGATGTCAATAAACTGAACCATTTGCTTCCAGGTTCATCCTCGACGGTATAGAACTAAAACTCTTCTCAGACGACGACGAGATACTAAGCTCTCCCGTCAGGGACCTGAACCATGGACTGGCAAAGCTGACAGCTGGAGAAGCGATGCTGCAGATGGAGTACAGCTCTGATGGCAGTCTGGAGGTCAAAGCTAGTCTCCAGAGCCTGCTCGTTGAGGATATTAGGCCGGATCCTGGAATTGTTATTAAGAGGTAAGAGCGTAGGCAAATGAAAAATAAGCCAAACATTCAATTTGCTTTTTAGGTAGAAACTGGCACGGAGCTGAGATGACGCTTTTTCATCGTTTCTCGCTCCTTTTTTGAAACTTCATCTGAACGTTTTTTTTAATTGGCCTGTATTATCCCAGTCCTGGACAAAGGCCTCCCTAATTCCTTCGATTTCTCTCGATGTCGTGCTTCATCTCACCTGTATAATGCCCTTCTTCATCTGTGCTTATCCAAAGATTATTAAGTTAGAGATAACAATTATAATATACTTTTGTAGATACTCATGTTGTTTTTCTTAATATGTTTTCTGTGTACATATAATTAAAAAAATGAAGTTGCCTTATAAAAATAAATAAAAATAAAAATGTTTATTTCATCAACTTATGTAAATTACATTGTTAATTTTGAAGTCACCTTTTCATATCCCTGTTTATCATATCTCTTTCAGACATAGAGTACTCACCCTTTTATTTCGTCAAAAATATATATGAGATTTTTGGTCTGCTTAAAACCAAACCAACCCTTCGTTTTATTTACCCTTATTATCTTAATCTTCATTTATGTATCCCACAGGATTTTCCAGTCCCAAGGCGGTTCAAGTGCGGACGCAGAAGACGCGTGCATATCCGTCCGGCGCCCCCCCCTCATCGACGCTCACCTGCGCGTCACAGGCGCCAGGGCACGCCACGCGGACGTCAGGGTCGACAGGACCAGGTTCAACCTGGCGCTGCCCTTCCTGCTGCAGCTGGCCAGGACGCTGCTGGATGCTATGCCTGGTAAGTGTTCTCACAGACGCTCACCTGCGCGTCACAGGCGCCAGGGCACGCCACGCGGACGTCAGGGTCGACAGGACCAGGTTCAACCTGGCGCTGCCCTTCCTGCTGCAGCTGGCCAGGACGCTGCTGGATGCTATGCCTGGTAAGTGTTCTCACAGACGCTCACCTGCGCGTCACAGGCGCCAGGGCACGCCACGCGGACGTCAGGGTCGACAGGACCAGGTTCAACCTGGCGCTGCCCTTCCTGCTGCAGCTGGCCAGGACGCTGCTGGATGCTATGCCTGGTAAGTGTTCTCACAGACGCTCACCTGCGCGTCACGGGCGCTAGGGCACGCCACGCGGACGTCAGGGTCGACAGGACCAGGTTCAACCTGGCGCTGCCCTTCCTGCTGCAGCTGGCCAGGACGCTGCTGGATGCTATGCCTGGTAAGTGTTCTCACAGACGCTCACCTGCGCGTCACGGGCGCCTGGGCACGCCACGCGGACGTCAGGGTCGACAGGACCAGGTTCAAAGCGATGCCACGCTTTCTTGCCGGAATACTATAATTTGTGACAACAAAGTAGAACGAATACCTTTGCGAACAAAAATAAAACAAGAAATTGCACTGGGCAGCGAACCCTCACTTCATTTAACATGTGAATGACTTGTATACAAGTCCCTTACGCAAACTCAAAATAACCTTACTGCAAGAGCTTATGGTCACCCCCCAGGGGCATAACATGTGTACATTTGTTCCTTACGCACAATGAAAATGACCTTGCTCTAAAGCTCATAGTACGGCCCCAGATGCTTCAAACAGCAGGATAAATTTTTGTAGCTTAAGCCTGTTTATTTGCCTACAGGCGAGAAAGCTATGGATGGTGGTGTTGTAAACCACGGTTACGTGGGTGACGTTCATCCTTCAAAAACTGGAAACAACAACCGCGCAGCCAGGCTACCCAGTTCCAGTGATTCAACCAGCGGATATTATTCTACAGGTTGGTTACTTTTACTAATAATACAATGTTTTATACTCAATCCGGAAATTAACTAGTTTGGATTTAAAAGTATCAAAAACAATTGCTATAAATCCGGTTTCTGAATTAACAATTTGAAGTTAAAACACGTCGATATTTAAATTGAAATTCCTAGTTCAGAAACTGGGTGGCAGTATGTCATTGGTCTAAGTAGTCTTGAACAAAACTGAGTGATTACGTGACATTATTATTTGTGTTCCTTCAGCTACATCAATGTCAGAAGAACAGCAAAGCCTATCAATATCGATCCAGTTTCGTCAACCGGAGATCATGTTCTTCACGGACCTCACCAAGACCGAGGGTCACGCCCTGCTGCTCCGCACAGAACTCCTCATCGACTACTCGTGTCACTCCAACAGCGAGTCCTTCGTCGTCTCCTTGGCAGGTCTCCAGATCATGTCCAAACTTCAGTCGAAGTTAAAGAATCTGCCACCACAGTTGGTCTTGAAGCCTTGTGATATAGAGTTTTCGAAGGCCTTTAAGAATATAGAGGAGGGGATCAGGGTTAAGATGTCCGTTTCAGAGATTGAGGTGCATGTTGCTGCTACTACTGTTCATACTGTTATGGGTAAGTAACAAAGCTTTTACCAGCTTTTGGACTTAAGGTTGCCGGCACGAACTATTTTGTACGCGGGCTTAAAATTCATGCTATCTCATCCGACAACACGTGCGAAAGAGATAGATGCTGTGATGAGCAGTAAGAAGCTAGTTCGCGTACGAATTAGCACTTTTGCAGCAAAATGGATGATGATTTAGGACAAAAACGAGCACGCGAAATTTTATAAACAGACCTTTGGGAGAACGTATATCGTGAAAAAACGACTAAATGTATATTTTCAAAATAAAATTATTTGCATTGTTGAACTACTAATCTATCCCTGTATGGTGGCTGTTTTGCAATTTTCCTTCTTCTTCAGTGTTGAAATATGGAACTTTCGACGCTCATAACTTTCAGATACTTAAATTTTTTACTTTTTTGTTTCCATACAAGGCTAGATAATGATGAGACAAATTGAAATCATTTTTTATTTTGAACGTACATCGTCAAACAGTGGAGTAATCACCAGACTACGTTTGTATGGAAGAATTATCGACTAATGCAACCTTAAGCTATTGAGGTCGCGTAGATACTTTTGAGCCACGACTAATATGGTCGCACGACCGGCCAGCTGAACAGAGGATAATGTGTCATTCTATGGTGATGGTCTAAATGCCAAAGTGAAAGGGATTGATCACTGGTACTTAGCTGCTTAGAGAGCAGTGGTGGCCCAGTGGTATCGGTCGCGACTTACAAGTTGTAGTTCGTGGGTTCGAGCCCAGGCAGGCGCTTTACTTTGTGTAAATTATTTCATCACCACTGCTCTCAAAACGGTGAAGGAAAACATCGTGATCGTAAGTGAAAAATAAAAAACTTTTTTACAAAAAAAATACTACCGACTTACAAATTAGAAAACTAGAAAGTGAAAAATAACTTTATTTTTGGAAGTCGGTGTCCATAACTTAAAAATTTTGTCCCTACCAAAGACACCGACTTCCAAAAATAAAGTTATTTTTCACTTTCTAGTTTTCTAATTTGGAAGTCGGTAGTATTTTTTTGTAAAAAAGTTTTTTATTTTTTAACAATTCTTCTACTTACAGACATTATCGAAGAAATAACTTCAGAACTGACAATCCCTGAAGAAAAAGAACTATTCAATTTCGCCACCTACAACCCTAAAGCCGAGAAGCAGGAGGAAGATCTCTGGTCTCCCAAGAAGCTGACTCCTTACGTCATGATAAACCCTGAGGATGGGTACACGCAGCCGAAGTACCCCAGCGTCAGGCCTTCGGAGACGTTCGTCATGTCGGTGCCTTGTGTGAGGGTCATGTTTGAGATGGAACAGACAGTCAGGGTTCCTGTGTTGATGATGAAAGTAAGTCTTGGGATGTACATATGACCTGTTTTACTAGTTCTGGATAACTTCTAATAAATTTACCCAATGACTGAAAGTTTCTTTAATTATTGATAGGCTCGCACCGGACCACAATATCACTTGATGGTAAGCGATGATGTGGTCGACAATGAGGCACGCTTGACTAGAAGTTCGTAAATCATAAACTCTCTTGCATTATTTCCGGTTAAGTATGTATAAACTTTGAACCAAATTGGCCTAGTCTGCCATCGCCATTTCGATCTTTCTTGAAAGTAGTGGTCCATGATGAAACTGGGTGTCCTCTAACCATAAATGGCAGTATCATGTCGTGTATTTAAAACCCCTTTTGTTACTTTTTAGGGTTCCGTACCCTAAGGGTAAAAACGGGACCCTATTACTGAGACTTCGCGGTCCGTCTGTCTGTCTGTCTGTCTGTCACCGGGCTGTATCTCATGAACCGTGATAGCTACACAGTTGAAATTCTCAGATGATGTATTTCTGTTGCCGCTATAACAACAAATACTAAAAACAGTATAAAATAAATATTTAAGGGGGGCTCCCATACAACAAACGTGATATTTTTGCCGTTTTTGCTCGATATTAATAACGGCAACAGATAGACGCTTGAAATATTCACAGAATGTTTAGTTTTAGTTGTATATTCTCTTCAAAAATAATAATTATTAAATTAAAATAAAATAAATTAAGGGGGGCTCCCATACAACAAAAGTGATTTTTTTGCCGTTTTTTGCGATAATGGTACGGGACCCTTCGTGCGCGAGTGCGACTCGCACTGGGCCGGTTTTTTTTTAATATCTGATAGGTCGAACAAAATATGACTAAATATTAATACGAGTAGACCTAAGTTACTAGTCTTTGTACTCAATTTATTAAGGAAGTTTTTTTTTCCACTAGATGAAATCCGAGGTATCCCTCCACGATTGGTCGCAGCAGCTGCACGGCACAGCCTCTCTCAGCCTCATAGCTTCCTGCTACAATGAACGTGTGGATGCCTGGGAGCCTCTCATTGAGCCTGTGGTTCAGAATGAGAATGTATACCGACCTTGGGAGATTACTGCTACACTGTTTCAGGTTTGTGATATTATGTTGTACTTAGGTGACCAATCTATCAACTCTTCCGCTACCAGTTTATCATTCTAGGTACTTGAATTTATAATGTCAGGTAATTTAAAATAGGATGGATAGTTAGTCCTCTTCTAATTATTCAGATACGTTAAGTATCCTTAGTTGGTCTTTAATCTCAACAGTTTAAAAAAAGTCCGAAAAGGTTTCCTTGTGTATTGTCCAATATGACCTAAAGTTTGTTGTTACAAAACTTGTGATTCATATATTAAGAATTCAAAAATAGACTTGTTAACTAAATTCCATCAACATATTATTATAGTAATGTAACATGAAACTATGTATTTCTAAATTTTTTGCGAAATAAATTATTCTTATTCTTATTATATTTAAACAGGCCAAAGCATACCCAATGTCCTCCCGCCTGGACACGTCAAGCCACCAAGAAACAGAAACGGACTCCTCAATAGCATCAGAACAGTCTAAAAGACCCAAAAAGAGGAACGGCTTCGAATCCGAAACTTCAGCAGATGAGTGCGACACTGACAATGAGATGACGTTCATAAGGAACCCTAATGGCAGGGAGAGTAAGCACTATAATGTGGACTTCAGTGCTGGACACATGTCCTTCTTGGGATTGCTGGATGCTGATGAGTCGGATTCGGAGAATGAGAGCGGGCTCATGGATAAGCTGGCGACAGCTATTGGACATTTGTTCACTGAGTAAGTCGAAGTTATATTATGCACAAGACACTACCCCGAAAGCTCCCGGTCGACAAATTTACGCCTTACGCCTTTAGAGTAGTGGATCAGGAACTTCCGAAGGAATACATTTAGACAATTACATTTTAAGACCTTTCTGTCAGAGACGAAGATTCAAAATATAAGTAACATTTTACAATTTTCTGTATTTGGGTCACTTTATCATTAGTATCAGTATATAACTATTGGTATTTATATTTTCTAGTGACTCAAGTGCCGAAGAGATGAGCAATGAAGAAGATTCTTCAGCACCAGAACATAGTGAAGTAGAAGCGGGCAGCGATCATGAAGAAAATGAGAAGGCTGTCACTTTTACAGATGGAGAAGTTAAGGGGAAGAAAGAGACGGAGCATAAAACTGTGACTTTGCAGGTAACTCATTAATATTTTCTACGAGTTTAAACTGTAGTTGGATTAATGAGGTTAAGCGGTTTCGGAAGAAATGATTACATTGTAATGTCTGATCATGAGAGGAGTTAAAAGCTATACTTATGTGTTTTAGCCAAGGCAACCCATATATTCGTGATGTAAAGTTTTGGAAGAAATTCTGTATGTTACGCTACTGGTATTTTTTCACAAGTATCAATTATTATTTTCAAGTTCCTTCTTTTTAAACAACTAACTTTTGTCAGGACCCCGTCGTCCGCGAAGATAGCGTAGACTCCGGCCTCGAGACAGAGAGCTATGTAGACAAGTCCTGCACTTACATCGCAGTCGAAGCCAGGGACATGCTCAACGTGACCGTGACTCCAGCCGGAGCCAGGGCTCTCCTGGACCTGGCTGCAGCCTGCACTGACAGAACTGCTCTGGTCACTGCTATTGTGACTGGAGAGAGTGGACTGTTACTGGTCAATGATATAGGTGAGATTTAAATTATATCAGTAAGTATAATAGTAAAAAAGCTAACGCACAATCTAAAAGCATTATTCAGGCAGTAGTATTTTAAGCAACTTATTGTTTTAAATTTTGTATTTGATTTTTTACTTTCGACATTTTAAACAATGCACCTGCCATGTTATCTCTTCACCACCCTTGGTTGACTGGTAGAGAATTCAGGCATTAAGTCCGCCATTGTATCTTTGTGCATGAAGTTTTAAATAAATATAAAATATGCTATGTCTAATGATTGTAACGCTAATTCAAATCATCATCATACCGTTGGTGTATTGAATACATTAGATCATAACCAATACTCTGATGCTATTTATAAAAATGATTTGTTTGTAGGTCCCGGATCAACCGTCCATTTGAAAACTAAAGCTGAGACAGATTTGGCTGGCAACGAGAGGATTATAGCTATAGCTGATTATGATGTGGACACTAGCCGGCCTAGCACGCCAGGTAACAAATTATCCATCAATAAGTTAAAGAAGAATAACCAGACAGTTTCTTTATCACAATTGATATAGTCTAGTAAACTGCATAGCTACCGTTTGCTAGAATCTGCTTGATGTTCTTACTTTATTGGTCTACTACTTCTACTAGCGATCTGCTTCGTACGGGACAAATTACAACTTGTCACCTTCCTCGTTTAACACTCTTTCTTTTAGTAAAAACCACAGATAGAAATCTAACTACTCGTAATAACGCAAGTCCCTCCATCTGTATGAAAACCAAGCGTGACACTTTTACACAAACAATTTAAAAACAAATTTACTTACCAATGAAAGAAAACATTTCCAATGCCTCGGCTAACTTTTTCTATACATTCTTTACAGCTCAATATAAACCAGCCAAGTGCGAGTCGGACTCGCGCACGAAGGGTTTTGTACTATCATCACCAAAAACGGCAATAAAATCACGATTGTTGTATGGGAGCCCCACTTAAATATTTATTTTAATCTGTTTTTAGTATTTGTTGTTATAGCGGCAACAGTTTGTTGTTATACATTATCTGTGAACATTTCAACTGTCTAGCTATCACGGTTCATGAGATTCAGCCTGGTGGTGACAGACGGACAGACAGACGGATCGTGGAGTATTGGTAATAAGGTCCCGTTTTTACGCTTTGGGTACGGAACCCTAAAAAGGCATTTTTATAGATTTTAGTGAATTTCCTGTGTCGATAATGCTAAATGAAAAGCTCAGATTACGATCATTTTTTTTTTTTTTTTTAAAACGTTGCCCCACACTAGGAATTTCTTCCTGTATCGTGGGTGCGTTTACAAACATATAAACTCACATACACACATTAATCGTAACAATACTCCGTTTTTTTTGGCACGCGAAGTACATACAATTGCGTCTGCTAGTTAGATTTATGTGTGTGTAACCGTATCAAAATCCGTTGCGTGGTTTAGACGAAGTTAACAAAATTACATCGACAGACGCGGACAGCGACTTGGTTTTATAGGTTTTTTTCGATTAATCTAACACTAATATGCATTTGATATCATCATTTGTATCTTTTAATCTAGGTTGCGACACATCATCAGGAGAACTTCTTGACGAGCCACCAAAGAAATCTAAACCACTGATGTCCGATGTTAGTGACGAATGGGACTGGTGAGTCATGCTTTATCTTTATCTAGCTATTGTTTCACTCTAGGTTAATTCGGTTAATACTTTTATAGATAACTTTAACAAAAATAACGAAAGTGATGTTTTACAAGCATTTACTTAATTTCATTAGATCGTTGCGTTGGGTCACCTTGTAACCATGTGTTCTAACATTACAATAATACAAAGGCTAACCATGGTGTTAAATAAATAAAGAAGAGTGAAAGGAGAACGTCCATTTAAAAAAAAAACGAGTTTTATAATAATGGTGGCAAGTGAGGGGAATACTTTGACAAGGTCTACAATCGTTAGCTGGGAATGCCCATATTTTTTTGCTATCGGAGGGAAACCCTGAACTCGCGCCTGAACTTTTGGGGAAAAGACCAAGCAGTGTGGTATTTCTACCTCATTAAAACCAAAACGGTGATCACCATCAGCACTTCTTAAAATACCACATCCTTGGGGAGACTATAAAGGAGTCTCCCTTGAGCCTCATTGTGTACGGCAGCACGTGATCGATTTGCCACTGTCTTGCCTGAGGTCACTCGGTGGACGGACAGAGTCCCCACTCCGAGCGCCCGAAACCCCGAAGTTCCACCTGCCTTAAATGAGGCTGGGCTTCGGCGTGTCTACATCGAGGTGGTTGCCTCCACGATGCCTTCTTCTCCGAGTGGGATTGGCCTTCTCACGATTCCACTCGGCGGCTATTTCTCTCTAGTTTTCTGTCTCCACCACCATATTCCTCACTAATACTGGCAGAGATAAGTCTCGCCCGATCCTGGCGGCTAAGACCCACCGCTCAAAGGCCCAAGAAAGCACTTCTCGAGCTTATACTGTGCAGAATCCAAGTTGCCTCTACAATGATGGCATTTTACCGTGGCCTCTCACCCAATCCTAATCAGGTACACGTCACGTAAGGAACCATACAGGTCACGGAAGGAACCGTGCCCGATCTGTACCTGAATGTGCCTGTAGGAGATGTACTCCGCTCTTTTCAGCCAGCCACGTGCTATTCAAGTAACCATTTTCCGCTGCAGGCTGTTGATTTTAGTCCTGCAGCGTTGGACATCTGATAGTCTATTTCTGCCTCCGAGATTGGGCAGCGGTCTATGCATAGCACCCACTGGCCTACCAATGCGAGGGAAAAGGCGCTAGAAATGCTCTTTGAAGCCCCATCTCCTATTGTCATTACTGAGCTGGGTGGCTCTCTGCTCTTCGGCAGAACCTCAATTTTATGAAACACTATCTGTAACTATCTTTAACCGAACGTCTCATGCCACTCGAGCTCGGAATGCTGGATGGTGTCGTCGAAGCTGTCCCCAGCAGTGGAGTATTTGTAGTAGAAGTGAGTGTAACGGGACAACGAAGCGCTACGGGACAATGAGCGTAACGGGAAAATGAGCGTACGGGACAATAAGCGTAACGGGACAATGGGCGTAACGCGACACTTTTTCGTGCGTGCAGCCTGCGTTCATCAATTTATGATATTTATGAGACGCTGTCACGTCAAAAAGTTATGGGAAACTTCTTTAAGGCAACAAATATATTCAATATGACGATGATGAATAATGACCGAAAGCTTATAACAAACAGACGCATTAACCACTCCTACAAAAATCCCTAAATCAATTGCATTCAACGTTAATGGTCGCTTTTGAGATAGTTTTTCCGAAATGTGAACATATATCAGCTGGGGTGTTGGTGGCATTGTCATTTGTAACAGTTTCACATCTTGGTCCCTCGTGATCACCAACACATTCACAGACTGGCTCATTCTCCTCGTTCAACATACACTCACCGTTATTCAGGCAATGCTCATGACATGCGTTGACTTCACAGCTGACACCAGAATAACCGGCATTACATCTGAAATAACGAAAGTGTGAAATAAAATTGGCTTTATTAAACAACACATTTAAACAGGAAGTGGAATAATAGTTTTACCTGCATTCAGGAAGTCCCTCATCATTGACACTACAGTTGCCATGGATACAAAAGAGCTCGCAAATTGAAATTTCACATTGCTCGCCGATATAGCCAGGTTTGCATTTGCACTCCTCCACATATTCTGTAGTAGCTTCAAGAGTTTTAGCATTATTCTGTAACAGACTCGTTTGTGCTTCGCAATCCTGTGACCCTCGGATTTGGTCAATAATATTATAATTGCTGGCTATACCGGAAGGGATTTCATAATGCCACTCAATTAAAGCATCATACGTCTTGTCGCCTGGTGTAACGTTTGGGAATTCCCAAACGGCAGAACTGGAGAACCAGCCCAGCATTGAGAAGGATTCTTTTGAAACGGTCAATTTGTTTGATAGATTGGCGAATTCTTGCCTACCTTTAAGACTGTGATGCATTCTTTCCTCCTTGTTTATTCCATCTAAATCTGCACTATATGATAATGGGTACTATTCTCATACTCAATCCAGTATATTTCGTGTGTCAGTTGATCAATAGCTAAACTATGTGGCTCCAATTTATATGTTGTGTTGATTGACAGTGACGTAGAATGTATAACAATTTCCCTTTCGGATCCATTAAATCGAGCTTTCTCTATTGTAGGGGTCGCAAGGTTTGTGTTGATCCAGAATATATACCTGAAAATTAAAATTCACGGTTACCTTTCACAAAGAACAATAGACACAGCGACAAAAAAACTGTCCTTTGATTACTATTTATTTATTACGTACCCTCCACAACTATCCACGGCGATATCAGTAGGCGTTCCGTCATCCACCTTGATGAGAACATTTTCGGTAGCGTTGTTGTTACATTCAGATTTTAAGGATATCCAATTAATACTTCTTTCTTTAGTATCCGTGAAGAATAATAATTCCGCGTCTATAGCGTCGTCGCCGCTTTGTTTACCGACGTACAGCATCATATTGTGGACTTCATCATAGGCTAAAGCAGCCAGGTTTTGGTCTTTAAATCGTACCGTGACCGTTTTGGTTTTGTTGGTATAGAATTCTAGCTCATCTCCTTTAGATAAGGTAAGGTCTGAAATAAGAAAAAAATAGTTTACCTAGTAAGCTGATCGCTAAATAAATTGAAATAAATATATGGTACTACTAGCTTCTTCCAGCGGCTTAGCCCGCGTGGAAGTCGAAAATTATCCCGAGGGAACATATTCCCGGGACAAAAAATATCCTAAGTGCTATTCCTGGCTAAGATCTATCTCTTTGTCAAATTTCATCCAGATTCGTTCAGCCGTTTGAGAGTGAAGAAGTAATAAACACACTAAGTAATAAACTTTCGCCTTTATCATATTAGTAGGATAGTAGGATTTGTTGTATGAAATCAGGGCATACACAAGCAGACGGAACGGTTTGATTATGGGTGAATGTAGGAGTGTGTGGTGTGGATATCGGTTATCATGGTATAGGCAGGCGAGGCGTTGGAATGAGGAACATGTGTGTTTGGTGTATGAGTGTAGATGTTTTTAAGCTGAGTAAAGTCAAATAAGACTAGTGTATTACGTGCAAAATTTAAGGCTAAGTACATAAAAAAACTTTTTACAAAATTCATAGACTGAAAAATACTACCGACTTCCAAATAAAAGCACTAATGAAAAATAAATTTCTTTTCGGAAGTCGGTGCCTATGGTAGGTATAATCATTTTTTGTTATGGACACCGACTTCCAAAAATAAAGTGATTTTTAATTTTTTAACCGACTTACCAGAAAGGAGGAGGTTCTATGTTCGACATTTTGTTTTTTTTTGTTTATGTTCACGCATATCTCTGTCAATTTTGGAACGATTTTAAAAATTCAGAAATTTTTTGTTTGAAAAAGTATTTTGCGAAATTGGTCCCATTTTAGTTTGGTGAAGACCTGATGAAGAACTTCGAAGATATACAACAGAACTCTTCAATAAATTACGGCAAATCTCTCGGGATTGCTGCAATCGCATGTCTGTTTATTGTTTATACCATTTCGTACAGGGCCTGATTAACCCTTAGGCTAATTAGGCTGCAGCCTAGGGCGCGAGGATCGAGGGGGCGCGCTGAAATCGTGTCTTCGCATGCACTATTAATCTAGCATTATTGCATCTACCCTACATATTTCAACTAGACCGAGACAAAACACTTAAACTAAATGCGCTGTGAACTAAAAAATGCTGGAGACTCCCTGATTTTATCAATAAATTTTAAAAAGCGCGCCTAAAGCAAACACTGACTTGTCACTCGAATCAAAAGACAAAAAGGCAGAGGTTCTCCTTCGTAATTGTCATCCTCTATGATCGATGAATTTATTTTACTTCTCGCTGACGAAGTTCGACTTTTGATTATAGGAGAAATAAAAACAGCAAAATATTATTCGATTAGCATTGATTCTACTTCAGATATATCACACATCGATTAGTTGACATTTTTAATTCGTTATATTTTGCCTGACGGAGAACCTGTCGAACGCTTTGTCACATTTTTACCCAATTGCGGTCATAAAGGTGGAGACATGGTGAAGGCTGTTCTTGCGACAACTTTGGAACTTGATATTAAAGACTGTCGTGGCCAAAGCTATGACAATGTCTGGTCAATACAATGGTCTCCAGACAAGAATTAAAACTCTAAATCCTCTGGCTACGTTTGTTCCTGTGCTTGTGCAGCGCATTCTCACCAACTCGTGAGATCGGCTGCCGCGGAAAGTAGTGACAAGCCAGCTGCTTTTTTTACACTGGTACAACAACTATACAATTTGTTTTCTGGATCTACAAGCAGATGGCAAAATTTGTTATCCAAATTGGATGAAGAATCGACGGTACTCAAAAATCTATCAAAAACTCGAACGAGTGCGCGAGCAGATGCAAGCAAAGCCCTATACAGTTCATACAAACTTAACAGTTCTGGAAGCATTAAAGATGAAAATCAAAGTAAAGAGACCAAAATAAAAGCAAAAGCAATATTAGAAAAAAAATCTCTTGAAATTACAATTCTGTTTTAAATAAATAAAAAAATGAATAAATTTTTCTTTATTCAGGTAACTTTTCAAAACCCATTTTACATTTTACATCAGAATAATAAAAATAAAAATAATATCAGATAAATTAACGGTCAAAACAAAAAGTAATGTCAAATCAAGTCACAAGTAAAGTCAAAGCAAAATAAAGTAAAGTAATGTCAAATCAAAATTACATTCTATACAAAAATAAAATAAATATAAAATAATTTAAAAAGCATTAGTATTAGTACCTTCTTTCCGGCATTGGCACAGTGACATGTCTGTCAGAACAATGCCGGATGAAAGGGCAATCCAACCTTTCCGCGATCATCGCCAGGCTGGCCCGTACCCTACACACCATAGAAGCAGCGCGCTTGCGCATAACCGCGTGAAAACCATCGATGTGTGCCTCTGCGAACATACCCGAGGCGCTACAATATCGGGGCAGCCCCATCACCGCCCTAAACGCATTATTGTATTGCACCCGTATGGCATTCAAGCTTCTTTTGGTGTAGTGAGCCCAAAGACTACACGAGTACAGTGATGTGCAAAAGGCTCTAAATATGTTTGTGTTTGGTTTTGCTTTTTGAAGGCTCTAAATATGTTTGTGTTTGGTTTTGCTTTTGGAACTCTGCGCTCGTAAAGTTTCAAATCGTTAGTGCACAGCTACAAGCAAGTTCTGGGGGGTGACCATAAGCTCTTAGTTTAAGGTTATTTTGAGATCGCGTAAGTGACAGATGTATACAAGTCATATACATCTGTCCCTTACACACACTCAATATAACCTTACTCTAAGAGCTTATGGTCACCCCTCTGTTAATTTATCTAACGTTGTTACTCTTTATAAGAAATAACATTCTAATCTTGATTCAAAATTTTGAATCAGAGGCAATCAAAGATGCGAAGTGACCACATACACAAAAGATGTAAGAAGAAGAAAGAAACCAAAATTTAATTTTGATGAAGTTAAAACGGGACACATTGAGTTAGAAGGGAGACGATCTTTCATCGTTAATAATTATTATGCAGCTATTGATTGTCTTAAAGTGCACTTATAAAACCGGCAAATTATTTATAATACAGTAAACACAAAGTTTGGTTTCTTATGGAAACTGCATGAACTAGACGACAATGAATTTATTAGAAGTAAAGCAAAGGAGTTAAAACAACTATATGCTTTTAGAAGAAACCTTTGCAGAAGAATGCGTCCATTTGGCGCAGTTTTAATTATCTGACACTGAGGCCGAGCATTCTATTTCTGCCAGAACCTCAAAGGATTTGTTGTAGTTAATGAAAAGTTTTAATATTTCATGCATGTTCGCGAATGTTAAGAATAAATAATAATATTAAGAATTTTACACTAGTAAACAAAGTCAAAACTAATATACTACTTTTTAGGCCGACCGTAACACACCTGGCGGGGGCGCGTCCTCATAATTAGCCTAGGGCGGTCAGAACTCTTAATCAGTCGCTGATTTCGTAACATAACATTACGCCAGTAAACTCATAAGGGGTACGCAGATCTCTCATTTCACCGGTTATGTTCAAGTTTCATGATATTCGGGTAATCTATTCTGGCGTTATAGGTACCTTACTAAAGGCAAGTTGCCTATTAGGTTGTATGCGAAACGTTTGGTTTTGAAAAGTAAATAATTTGTCAAATACCGATTGCGTCAGTGATGTTTTAATACATCACAAAATAAGATGATAAATCTCGTAGTTGTAGGTAATACCTACATCTCGTATCTCTGAAAGTACTGATCATATTTTTGTCCGTTGTCTTTTAGAAGAAAGATCAGATTGGTAAGGCCCAGCTTCTCAGCCGCTTGTTATATTTCGAAATATCTGACAATTTGTCACAAATTATCTTTCGAATTAGCTATTTATAGTTAGAACTTTTGAATGTACTGCAATTAAGTAGTAAAGTAGTAGTATTTTAATCAATAAAACAAATATCGCAAACGTAATACTCAACACAAACAATAAATAGTTTTTCTCAAACATGCTTGGAAATGTGAGCATTATTTTGACAACCTTCTTCGAGATAAATCGAAATTGCTGTACTGGCCAAATACATGCGCGCAGCGGCCGGCAAAAGTTGTATGAAAATCCATATCTGTCATGTCTAGCGGCCAAATAAATTACATAGTAAACTCATATCTGTCGTGTAATTTAAAAATGGAACGATCTTTTACTCCGAAACATGGAAACCAAGGAGGTAACTTATCAAAGGTTTTATTTAAATTTCGAACTGGCTTGCAAATAGAAAGCTGTTTATTGAAAAAAAAAACAAATGAACATTTTAACGCGGGCAAAATTATTGTTACTCGTTGTTCGTCATTGATTTTAAAAAGTAATAATTGTATTTGACAAAATGTGTTCTAGGTAATACTTAGTTTCAATTTCCGCGCATTATTTGAGAAAAGTACTATACAAGCCTTGGCCACAACTAGGCATTGATGGACTTACGTATGTGTGCCTCGGCTTCGCCTCGGCCCACATTTACACGTTCGTCCATCAATGCCTATTTTGCTGGCCGCTGCAGTAATGTACTATAGCTGTATGAAAGACAGAAAAATAAAAAATATCCGTCCACCCGCATAAAAGCGAACTAATAACAAGCAATATTTATGTGGTGCTTGTTTTTGCTAGCACGAAAATGGCATGCGTTTAAAATCTAATCACTTTTTCCAAAAATATACAAAACAAAGTAGACGTTTCTAAATTATATTAAACGTTACTTAGAGATTTTGAATATTATAGTTACTGAATGTTATACTAAATGAATATTATATCAAACGTGCATTATATAAAATGTTCATTATACCATATAAAATTAGGTAAAATGAAATTATATCAATAATGAAATTAGGTCATATGATCATTAGATCTTTTGTTATTATTTCAAACGTTACACACCCCTGAGAAGCTGGGCCTTACCCCGAGTTTCCCAGCTCAAAATTATCGCAGAATTAATGTGACAAATTGTCAAGCACGCGTTATCTGCTGTGATTGGCAGTTGAAAATTCATTCAACCAATCACAGCAGATAACGCGTCACCCTTTCGGTATGAGAACGCTCGGCGCAATTTGGAGAGGCAGAGGAAGGGCAAAGAAAAATTGTTTAGACTGTGTGAGGACTAACTTGAAAGAAAAGGGAGTCAGCAATAGCGTGACTATTGACAGGACGGATTGGAAGAAGAAAACTTGTTGCACCAACCGCCATTAACATGGGAGAAGGGCAGGAAGATGATGGTGCCACTCAGCGCAATTTTACTGAATTATTTATAACAATGTTCTCTTTTACTTTGTTAGTTTTGCTGTTTTATTATGTCTGTGGCACGTAAATGTTTTCTATTCTATTTTATTACAGTTTCGAGGGCGGGTTTCCCGGTGGGGCGATGTCTCCGCCCGAGGCGTGCGCGTGGTCCCCCGCGCCGCCGCCCCCGCCGCCCGCACTACGCACCAAGCTGACCGACCTCACGCTCACCGTGAGGCTGCACGATCTTGATCATCTTACTGTAAGTATCATCATAAGACTTCTTTTTGTTTTCGTGGGGAAACTTTCAAAAGCCACCGGCAGCCATATTGCGTAAGTAAA
This sequence comes from Anorthoa munda, assembly GCA_945859665.1. Lineage (NCBI taxonomy): Eukaryota > Metazoa > Arthropoda > Insecta > Lepidoptera > Noctuidae > Anorthoa > Anorthoa munda. The sequence goes on along the minus strand of OX243911.1, from coordinate 28,086,884 downwards.
CTCGGCAAAGTAAAGGGCAAAAATTATGAAAAGTCGACCAATCACATGGACGGAAATCCACATCGCGTCATTCGTCTCGCATGTTGTTGGTCGTTTGTTCATACTCTTTGCCCTTGGCCTTGCCGAATTCACGTACGCTTATTGGCTGCTGCAATAACTTTTTTGGGGAAAAGAACAATTTCTAGAATCCGAAGTTTGGTTCCAGGATTGTTTTTTTCGATAACCTAGCGCTAAGACAGGGTATCAAGGCCTTGATGACGTTACATTTCACATGTCACTTTATCGGACCAGTAAAAAAATGTAATTAGTTCAGCCTTCATACTACTGATGTTTACGAGTTCTAAGGAGGGCTCTCAATGGCAAACCTTAGTAAAGCCTATCCAGCAGCGGACTTGTTTGTCCTGATATAATGATGATTGTAGTCTAGGGGTGTTACGAATATTTACGGAGGGTAATCGTCAAGATAATTTATCAGAAACAAAGGTTAAGATAGTAAAATATAGTTTTCCTACAGATATTATGCCCTCAACGCAGCGTGTCCAAGCTGCACGTCTTACACCCCAGCAAGAACTCCACGCGCTACTACATCGCTGTCGAAAGGACTTCCAAGTATAACAACAAGAAGATCGTAGTCAGGTCTCCATTACAGGTTTGTACCTACTTTATCTTTCATCAAATCTGTACTATCTAAGCATTTCACATCTCCTTAATTAATAAACGTGAAGTCACAGAGTAAACTGATGCTATAAACGTTATTAACTCAAGATATGGGTGTCACTTTTAACTCTGCATGTTATTATAAGGGGTTTAGGCCCACTTGCGCCGAAAACTTAACTCGGATTTAACCCAGGGTGGCTCAAGCGGGGGGCGCTTTACCCACCCTGGGTTCCTGCATTATCGAGACGGGGAGGCTCAGTAGCCGTGGCTTGGTCATCCACGGTGAAGCGAAGAGGAACTCGAGGAGAGGCCGCTCGAGAGAGAGTCGACGTAGCGGCCACCTAATAGGTTGCGATGCCGCTTGGTAACAGAGGCGACATCGAAATTGAGGCGGGCCACGATGTCGTATGTAGCGTCCCAGGTCCCATACGATATCGCGGCTCAAGGTGGGAGGCCGCGCGGCGAAACTCCAATTAACAAACTGTAGAATTTTTATCAAAAAATCCTATCTCAGTGCGGACTAACGTCACTTGAGGAACCTCTTTGCCAAATTTTATCTTTATACGTCAAGAAAATTAGCCAGCCTTGGGCACAGGCCATGGGTTATTTAGGAACATTCACATGTTACTCAAGAAAAGCAAAAACAGATGTATAAATCTACAGATGTTTTGCAACATCCGAATACTTACTTACCTATGGTTGGTGCTTGAAAAAGTATCTAGTCTAGTAAAGAATTCTAGGAAGATAGATAGTCTATCATACATAATTCGTAATCGCTTCTAGATTGTACGACTGACTAGAGATTAATTGGCGAGAGACAAGTATCAGCTTTCAAGTAGATAACTGCATGTTTCCGTTCCGTAAATAAAAATCAGCAAATTGAGAGCATAAATTGTAGAAGAGACCTTGATCCTTCCCGACATCATCTTATGAAAAAGAAAAATAATTCATTCCGCCTGACGTTAACCTAACCTAACCTTTGCCCACTGTTTTGGGACCTCCACACACATTCAAGTTACTGGACAAACTGATAAACTTTGGTAAAATTCACAATAAACAAAATATTTATAAGCCTTTAGAACTTTTATCCTTTGTTATCAAAATAACAAATATGATAGCCGCAAGGAGTGAAGCATAAGGTTAAATCATCTTTGTTAAGATGTAAGCAAACTTGTTTGCCTCTCTTTTTGCGGAATCTTCACGTCTGGATTCTGGTGACGCGCGACTCCCTTCTCCTGATAGATGCGAAACGAGTATGTCGGACATTCGCATCCACCAAAAGGACGTTCGTAGGGTACTGCGCAGCCTCGACGTGAGCAAGGCTAGTGGCCCCGACGGGATTCCAGCAATTGTTTTGAGAACCTGTGCGCCTGAACTGTCTCCAATCCAAACACGCCTGTTTCGCCTTTCGTATGAGACTGGAAAAGTGCCGAATGCTTACAAGAAAGCTAACGTTCAGCCTGTGCCCAAGAAGGGTAGTCCAGCTGACCCGGCCAACTACAGACCCATTTCGATAACGTCCATCCTCTGCAAGAGTATGCTCCTGGCATAACTAGAAGCTAATGACAACCTCAGTGACCGCCAATATGGCTTCCGCCAAAATCGATCAACTGGGGATCTTTTAGAATCTAGCGTATGCTATTCACATCTGGAGTGAGGCCATCGAGAGGCACGGGGAAGCGCTTGCCGTGTCCCTAGACATCTCGAAGGCTTTAGACAGGGTCTGGCATGAAAGCCTTATTGGTAAGCTTCCTTCATTCGGTCTGCCCAGTGGCCTGTGCGATTGGATTGCAGACTTCCTGAGGGACTGGTCCATCCGAGTGGTTATTGATGGCCGCTCGTCTGACCAACTGGATATTAATGCCGGGGTTCCTTAAGGGTCGGTGCTCTCAGCAACATTGTTCTTGCTTCACATAAACGATCTGCTAAAACCTTTGGGTATGCGGACGACAGCACTGTTGCTGAGAGATAGGTCTCCGACGCGCGTGCTACTGGGCCTCAGATCCGGTCTCTCCGAGAGGCCATGGTTGGGCCCTGAATCTGTCCTTGAAGGCAGTCTCCGAATGGGGCGATGCCAATCTGGTCAGGTTCAATGCTACTAATACCCAGGCGCATCATCGCTTTTCTTGAAAGCGATCGTTCTCAGTTTGCATTTGTTTTTTTGTTTTTCCATTGGTAGCCATCCTTACCTAAAACGGGGCTCTTATAATCTGTGCGCGGAATTGAAAAATGGGAGTCCGAAATCCAGCCATCCAAGTGCGTAATTTTGTGCTTGAGTATCTAATAATATCTTGCTCGTTACGACCAAGAAGAGAACTGATTATCGAAGATTACTGAAGGTAAACCAAGCATATTCAACTAGTTTTTTTTAGACAAAACACAATCTAGATTTTTTAAATTGTTTTTCTGGGTACTCTAGGTAAGAAATGAATATATTACAGCCAGTTTTAAGTTGATATCTCGTGTTCATTCAAATGCACATTGGGCGTTTACAGGATCAGATTATTTTTTTAAATAAATTTATTTTAATGATGTTTTATATATTAATAAGAAAAAAAAGCACAATTTTAACAAAAAATATTGGTATAATTTTATCACATTATATTTTTAATATTAGCATTTAGACTTCAGCATAAAAGTAAGATCAATCAACAGGAACTGTTAATTTGGTAGGATCTTTTTCGAAAATACGACATTCGAAATACTCCTCAATTTGATCACTCCAGAGACCTACAAATAAACAATTATTGGTTACGTTTTACTAATCAGTAACCCCCAATGTGCAACACAATTAACATAATTTTTCGACGAAGTATAAAAAATAGAACAGCGTATTATTGAACTAAAATAAAAACTATTCCAGATAAAATATGCGTTTATCTTTAGATTTATCTGATTTTTATACAAAATAAGCTAAGATTCAAAAATGGTAAATTTTGACAGATTTCTTATGAATTACGCCGAAATGTCAGCTGTTAAAATAGCTCCCAAGGTATCAACCAATCATAATATTCAAGTCAAATGACAGTCGGCGCGAAAATTTAAAAGAAATATGCATTTAAACTAAATGTACATTGTAATGTACATTGGGCGTTTAGGAAAAGATTTTGTTTTTAGGTCTGGGCCGGAATGCTGCATGTTACTTTGTTCAATAAATTGTACATTGGGCCTTACGAGGATAACGCCAGAATAGATTACCCGAATATCATGAAACTTGAACATAATCGGTGAAATGAGAGATCTGCGTACCTCTTAACAGCGTACTGGCGTGACGTTATGTTATGTAATGGTATATAAACAATAAACAGACATGCCATTGCAGCAATCCTGAGAGATTTCCCGTAATTTATTGAAGAGTTCTGTTGTATATCTTCGAAGTTTTTCATCAGATCTTCACCGAATAAAAATGGAACCAATTTCGAAACATACTCTTACAAACAAAAAAAAGAATTTTTTAAAATCGGTCCAAAATTGACGGAGATATGCGTGAACATAAACAAAAAAAAACATACATAATGTTGAACATAGAACAAGAAAAGCGATCGTTCTCAGTTTGCATTTGTTTTGCCATTGGTAGCCATCCTTACCTAGAACGGGGCTCTTATAATCTTTGCGCGGAATTGAAAAATGGAAGTACAGCCATCCAAGAGCGTAATTTTGTGCTTGAGTACCTAATAATATCTTGCTCGTTACGACCAAGAAGAGAACTGATTATCTGCTGCGATTAGCGACTCTATATTTTAAGGTACTGCGGATGACACGTCCTGTGAATAGAAGTCCATATATCAGGGGGTATTCTGAAGACTTTAGATCCTGGATTTATAGATCTCATTGGGTTAGTCACACAACTTAAACGCCACTCAATTCCGTGGATATTTTTCGCTGCTAGATTTGAGAGTTGTTTGACTGCCAATTAATTCTTATATATTAGTAGATATCACACGAACACGATACTCCTAAGTAGCGCCATCGTCTAAAACACAGATTAGCGATGGTTTTTAACATCCATTACAATTTGTCGAAGATAAAACTCATCAATAAGATAAGAACTTCCTTGTTTCTTTTGATGAGCTGTACTTATACCGATATCCGTAGTTTTACCCATAATCTACACCCCGGGGAAATGTAGGCGTAAACCTTCCCATAGTACCCATGATAATCATCTTTCACAACTTCTTCTATTATCTTTAAGACCTTCGTTTCATGCAGTTGCCGCCTGCGAGTTTCTTATTATTTTAAGCCTGTAGTATAAGTAAGATAGTTATTTTAAGAACATTAACGCTGAATATAGATAGGGATCAGCCACCTGTGTTTTCGGATCACTATAATTAGGTCAGTTTAGAGACGCGAGTGAGACAAGTCCCAAGGCACTTGTCTCCCTCGCGTCTCCTCTCCAAGCTTCAAGAAGTTTTATGGCATAAGTATTATATGGTGCTACGAAGTCATAGTCTGGCTCACATGTGTTTTTATTTTAAATCTCGGTCTCTGTTTCGGCTGCTTTTCAGTAGTGCTGATCTAATGCATTCGTAGTTATAATTAAAATTGGTTATATTTTATCCAATTTGTGGTTGCAATTTTCGTTTCGGCCTTTGGTTACTCTTGCTCCGTCGCAGTTTACTCTTGGCTCCTCTTAGTTGAGCACTTGAACTAGGAATTGTCCCCAGAGTCTGTAAGCCACGTTAATAAAAGTGAAAGTAATTATAAATTAAAACTAAGAAAAAGAATATAGATAATAAAACTATGGGCCGGCATCGCACGACGTGGGCAGTTAACCAGGCAGCAGGTCGGGCAGGAAGAGGTGGAATGCCCGAGGTAGGCAGGTGAGCAGGCAATCGGGCAGGTAGGCAGGTGAACAGGCAATCGGGCAGGTAGGCAGTAGAATAGGAAGCAGGACGGATAGACAGGCAAACGGGTAAGTACGTAGGCACCAAGGAGTGTGGAAGCCGGCTATGACTCAATACGCCAAACAGCGAGGCCTTTGGTTCCAAGAGATGACCGTTGAGTGTAAGGTCCAGGAAATAATGCTCTCTTTAGGGAACCACACACAATATATTTTATTGGAGCACTTCAGAAAGTAATATCTCTTACAAAAGCTGGAAATTCACAGTTTTGAGAGTTTTCAGAGTAGAAAATACACTTGGTATTATAGTACTCGGTAGTCAACAGACTTTCGGCGCTCAGTCGAGATTCCGCCCGATTTTCTTCGTTCCGACATGTTTTCTAAATTTTTAATTCAAATATCAATTAAGAAATCATGACGAACGAATAAAAACGGTTTACAGAGGGGGCAGTCTGCCGCTGCCCTTATTATGATAACAAACTTTTTAACAAAAAATGATGCCGACTTCCAAAACAAAACTCTATAAAGCGAAAAATAACTTTCTTTTCCGAAGTCGGTGTCTTTTGTTCCCATTGTTTTCCGTTATTCGACACCGACTTCGGAAAAGAAAGTTATATTTCGCTTTATAGAGTTTTTGTTTTGGAAGTCGGTAAGATTTTTTGTTAAAAAGTTTGTTATTTTCCTTTATGTAGTTTTCGTAGGTACCTGCAATTAACATGAAAATCATTTATAGCCAAAGTACATCATGACGATTCCAATAAGCCACAACACGACTAGGATACATTGTTTTAGTTCGGAGTTCCAGTGGCCATTGTGGTCTTCTTTATCAGTTCCACTTCACCAAATAATGCTTGCTGAGTGCAATTGATTGCATTATTGATGAAAATACCAAAATCGTTATATGTGTGCCTATAAAATTTGAGGAGTTCCCTTGATTTCTCTAGGATCCCATCATCAGATCCTGGTTTCCTTATCATGGTACCTCTCTTGAAATATCTCCTTTCCAACAAAAAAAGAATCATCTAAATCGGTTCATAAACGACGAAGTTATCCGCGAACACACATAAAAAAAAAAAAAATGCGGTCGAATTGAGAAACCTCCTCCTTTTTGGGAAGTCGGTTAAAAATTATAATGTACAACGATTTTAAAGAAGGTATAGTCCATGGTACCTTATGGGTCTATTTCATTTTCTTAAGCCATAGAGGCTTAAGAAAATGAAACAGACATATGTCATGTCAGATAAAAATGTTAGTTTTAATATTCTATGATTTTTACAAATTAGCAGCAAAATTAAGTCTTGGGTGTTAAAACAAATCGTATGCTTTTGAGGTGTTTACATTATCAAAGAATACATAAAAATGAGTAACATGAATTCATACAATTTCAAAAGTTATGAAGATGAGATTTGTAAAGTGTGTTAAAAACGTAAGTTGGATCTAAAAACTAAGAGCTGTGGAATGAACACCACAAGTCCAGACTTTCAATTCCACTCCAACTGCATTTTCCAAATCCTTTGCCGATTTAACATTTAATTTAAAAAGCTAACGTTCCCGCAAATTCCCACAAACAAAATTGTTACCAGTCAGTTATTACATATTCGCTTTAGTATTCTAATTTCAAAAAGACATACTTTTTATTTTACTCTGTGGAACTAAATCATTATTATTAGCATCCGTTAGCTGTTTGAAAACCGCGAGCAACCGTTCCCGCTCAAAGTGATTGATGGAACAAAATGACACATTGCTTGATCACCGACGGGCTGAGATCTATTACGGCCATTTTGATTTGCGCACTAGATAATATAGCAACTACCTTTTTCCTGTTCATACTTAGTTTCAGGGTCAAGCAACTATTAGTTTAAAATTGCAAAAAAAAACAAAACAAATGTACCCCCTATTAGGTATATTGGATAGAATGCCCTCATCAGCAAAATACCGCTCACAATGACGGTTCAGAAGGTTGGTTTGGTATACACAAGATGATCATTTTCGCTATCGTTAATTAATGGGCCTTATTCATAAAATCTATGAGCTGTCTAGCATCTTATTCACAGGTTCTTTAGTCAATTTCTCTATAGAAAATGTGAATATAGAATGTGCTGCTAAACCATAGATTTGGGCGCACGGTTGGCGCAGTGGTTGAGCGATTGACTGCTGCGCTGCGTGTCGCGGGTTCGATTCCCGCACGGAACAAATATTTGTATGACCTACAGATAGTTGTTTCGGCTCTGGGTGTTTGTGTATGTGAGTTTATATGTTTGTAAACGCACCCACGATACAGGAAGAAATTCCTAGTGTGGGGCAAAGTTTTTTTTTTTAAAAAAGAAAAGAAAGAAAAAAAAGATATAGTGTACAAGATAAACAGAGTCAGATGAAAAGCGAAACCAAAAATATAAAATCTATGTGTTAGGGAATTCTCCATGTGTTAGTTAAAAAAGTGTTGTCAAAAAGTTCATGTTCAGTATCGATATCGATACTTGGTGAACACAATATGAAACACGATTAAAGGGTTATCGATTATTTTGAACTATAATAAAAGCTGGGCAAAATACATGCTTTGCTAAAGAAAACAAATTACAAAATACAAATAAAAAAATATAAATCAAAATATTTGAATGTCGTGTATTTGAAATACAAAATACAGTATTTTTATTCGAAATACAAATTACTAAATACAGTCGATCATCCATCGTGACATTCGTACTGATAAACTTAATCAATACACAGAAGTTTCGTGAAAATGAACCGTTTGAAATGAAAATAACAATTGACAAGGTACTTGACAATTTGACGTACACGGTCGCCATTTTGCTTATGAAACGCACCTATTATATCCAGCCAAAAGTATTTGAAATACTTTACAAATAACCGCAGCGTCAGATATTTGAAATTGACGACACGGTTGGCGTAGTGGTTGAGCGATCTGCGTAGTGCTGCGCTGCGTGTCGCAGGTTTGACACCCGTACGGAACAAATATTGGTATGCTACAGAGAGTAAATGCGATTATTTTGGAGAATCTCCAACACATTTTTGCAAAAATGCGGTCGTCCGTATTTTTATTATATTCTTTTAATTTTCATGTTTTGTCTAAAAAGTTACTCAGCACTACAACATAATGCGACAACATCATTAGCCGGATATATAAGCCTTCGTCTGTTTTAGAATAGTCTCTCTTAACAATTAAGAAATTATGACAGAGAGCTGTTGGGTTTAATAATAAACTATGTACACAGTCCTCACATTTAACTCTTTTTATATTCTTTTTTACTACACACCCAGACATATACACAGTTTAGATAGACACATTTTCTCAATCCTAACTTAAAACAATTTTAACAAAACTTGACTAAATAAGTTTGTATTCATGTCATGATGTCATTAAAAACGATAAAGTTTTTATCGATACTCATGACGTCACCGCTTTGTCAAGCCCTAGCGTAAAGAAACAATTTACTCTTTTACATAATATTTTTGCAAATTCTGCTAAAATATACGAAATATACTTATATAAAACAATGTAAATCAATATGCTATTGTAAAAATCTTTTTCTGAGCCGATTACTAGCAGAAATTTGTCAAAATTTGGTTCGAAACAAACCAAGGACAAAATTGTATTTACCTATGAAACGTATATTTATTGGGGTTATTTTGTCTTGTAACGTCACCTTTACTCACAGAATAAGCTAGCATATCTGCGTATTTAATATTATCAATTTAAATCTGAAGATTATTATTTAAATGCAAGAAATTCACCGCGGCCACAGATTACTGAATAGTTACTACGTAACAGATACTTCACTCAGTAGAAAATTTCCAATACCTATTACGATAATTGCCTACTCCCTCGCGTCAACAACCACTGTATGCTAAAATGCGCCTAAATGCTCAAGCGTACAGCAGTGATTGCTTCGCACCGCGCGATTCCACAGTAATCGCAGGGCTGCCTCTTCGATAAAATTAAATTAACATAACTTTTTATCTATGTTATTGAGAACTGTGAATATGTTCTGACTTTTATGTGGCAGTTAAAATTTTTATCATTTATAAAATATTTAACCAACTTAAAAAAAAGGAGGTGATCAGACATACAGGCCAAACTGAGAAGTTTGACTTGTATGGTTTGTAGGTATGTATGTTTGTGCGCGATAATCTCGCGTTTGGCTAAACCGATATCGATGCGGTTTTCAGAAAAGGATTTGTTACATTTAGGAGAACGTTTTAAAATAAGTATAATACTTCTTAGTTTGATGATGATCTTCGGAGATGTTCACTAGAAATGAAAAAAAAAAGAGAACCGACTTCAAATAAAGCACTAAGCCGTAAGAAATAATTTGTTTTTTTTTTTATGTTAGTGCTAACAGTTGGTAATTACGAATCGAAAAAGCACCGACATCAAAGAAGAAATTATTTCTTACGGTTTAGTGTTTTGAAGTCGGTTCTCTTTTTTAAAGTTTGTTTTATTGTGTACGTAGTCGCAGCGGAAAAACCTCGAATTTATTAATTTCAGATAATCAGATAATTAGTTTATGACGTCGTGTAATTGTGTATAGTAAGTACAAATTTGTGTATCCAACCATTGGGGAGCTATTCAACAAAAACTGTTTCCGCTGGAACTACGACATCCTAGCGGCACCTTTTTTTTCCTATGCACGTAGATAAAAAAAAATACATTCAATAATTAGTTTGAAACGAGAGGTAAATGTGTATGCTTAAATGAAATTTGTGTGACATAAAACTGCGAAGATAATCAAGTTTCCGCTGCGCTGACGTTTGGCTATTTGATGAAAATCATATAAAACGGCTTAGTGCAGAATTGATTTTTTTTACGCACTTTGCTTTGAATTTGTGTGTAATGATTGTGAAAACAGAATTTGAAAAAATCTTACCGTTCAGAAGATATACACGTAAAAGTAAAATAAGGTTTTTAGGTCCAAGTACTTAAAATAGGAACACTAGAGCCTAATTTATAACGTTTATTTGTATCTTGTAAGGGTCTACAAAGTCCTGCCAAGTTTCATGTATGTGTTCTTAGTAATTAATGAGCAGTCGCATAATTTACTACGACTGGACCACTATATTGTATGACAACCGATTTTAGGACATTTTAATGGAAATGCCACGTAAAACATATGGCGATAATTCGTGTATTAATGCAACTATTCACATGTAAAATTTCAGCTCATTACACTAAATAATTAAAGAGATATAATAAAAATACCAGAACAACCGCAATTCATGGATAAACCGAACAAGTTTGAATGGCTACAAAAAAGCGGCCGTGCAGTATATAGAGCTAACATTCTAAAATTTCCAGTGTCGTACCATTATTGGATTGATACAGGTGAGCACACAATTCTTGAACAAGTAACAAATAATGTTCGTGATCAAAATAGTAGCTCACTTGTTTGTTTCTCAAACTTACGAAATTATTACAATAAGAATTACTTCTGTATTAGCAAATGCATTTATTTGTCAGAATATTACGTCCTTAATATTCTGCTGCTTCCATCGTAGAAATATTTTGATGTTAGTAAAATTTGATTAAATGAAATATTAATCATAATTAGAAAAAAATATTAACACACCAGTAGTTATTAGATAGATAAGGGAATAATCTAAAGAAGGTTGTTCTATCTCACGACGGTGGGTTGGTCTTAAGGGCTTATTACACTACACGGTATTCAGGGCCCTGAATACCGGGTCACTAAATTGTTCCGAAGCAATAAGGTCGATATTATGAGAACCCTAACTTCCTAACAGTTATTACACTACCCTAAATTAGGGTTAGGGCCCTGCATACCGTGTAGTGTAATAAGCCCTTCAGTCGTGTGTGTAGTGCACATGCACCATGCACATTGTTTCTGTGTGCGTAAGCTCGGGAGCGCTCAGCAGAGAGTTTGTATTATACTAGAGGTAACGTATTTAAGTTATAAAACACACAGGATGGTAGCGTTTGCCTATGTTTGTCTCTTTTTTTTTATAGAATTTTTCTATAAGCAAGAACGAAAGAATTAACAGTTTCTTTTTCGTCGTAAATACGTTCCCTCTAGTATAATACAAACTCTCTGGCGCTCAGTATCGCATGCACACAGAAACAATGTGCATCTGTACACATGACTAAGACGATCCCGCAGTCACGCAGTGCGTCGGTCGCGACTCGTGAGATAGAACAATTGTATCAGTTTCCCGAAAAGTTAGGTACCAGTAAAAATCCTAAGATTTACTTATTCATATAGGCTTTTACAGTGGGCCACATATTTGTTATTTATATTAATTAAAAAACTGATTCTTTATGTTAATGTTATTATTACCTACTTTGTTAATAATATTGTTTTTTTTTTCATTTTAATTAGTCATTAACCAATAAATACTTTTATGAGTATAATGTTAATACTTACAGTTGTTTTATTTTCTGCTAAACGATTTTGTACGCACCTGTACGAAACTATTACACACAATAACGATGCTATACTGGAAATTTTAGAATGTTAGCTCTATATACTGCACGGCCGCTTTTTTGTAGCCATTCAAACTTGGTCGGTTTATCCATGAATTGCGGTTGTTCTGGTATTTTTATTATATCTCTTTAATTATTTAGTGTAATGAGCTGAAATTTTACATGTGAATAGTTGCATTAATACACGAATTATCGCCATATGTTTTACGTTGCATTTCCATTAAAATGTCCTAAAATCGGTTGTCATACAATATAGTGGTCCAGTCGTAGTAAATTATGCGACTGCTCATTAATTACTAAGAACACATACATGAAACTTGGCAGGACTTTGTAGACCCTTACAAGATACAAATAAACGTTATAAATTAGGCTCTAGTGTTCCTATTTTAAGTACTTGGACCTAAAAGCCTTATTTTACTTTTACGTGTATATCTTCTGAACGGTAAGATTTTTTCAAATTCTGTTTTCACAATCACTACACACAAATTCAAAGCAAAGTGCGTAAAAAAAATCAACTCTGCACTAAGCCGTTTTATATGATTTTCATCAAATAGCCAAACGTCAGCGCAACGGAAACTTGATTATCTTCGCAGTTTTATGTCACACAAATTTCATTTAAGCATACACATTTACCTCTCGTTTCAAACTAATTATTGAATGTATTTTTTTTTATCTACGTGCATAGGAAAAAAAAGGTGCCGCTAGGATGACGTAGTTCCAGCGGAAACAGTTTTTGTTGAATAGCTCCCCAATGGTTGGATACACAAATTTGTACTTACTATACACAATTACACGACGTCATAAACTAATTATCTGCTTATCTGAAATTAATAAATTCGACGATTTTCCGCTGCGACTACGAACACTGTTTTATTATATTTGTAAGTTTGTTTTGTTTTATATATTGGTGCTGACTGTGGAAGAAACCTAGATAAAACATAATTATAGACATCAGTGTGTAGGTAAAATAAAAAAATCTTTAAAGTTGCACGTGATTGTGCTTGATTTACACCCACATACAGCACATAAGGCACCACACGGCATCGTAATACGCGTACGAACGAACAGCACTATTAAAATTGAACGGCGTGCGCGCGCTTCGCTTGCGAAAACCGCACTGAATTTGATCCGCCGGCGGACCGAGATCGCTCGGCTGGGCGGTAGGCACTTATAGCGCGCAAGTACATGGAGTGACGGAGGCCTGCCGCGGCGTAAAATAGATGGGACGCTATGGACCCTTCCTAGCGAATAAAATGACGTGACCGGACTTTATTCACTCTCTCTTTTTCTCTTGGGCGGTTGTACTTGATTAGGATTTCTCGCTCGCACGCTTCGTGTATCTTTTGGCGTAGCAAAAAAATTCTAAATCTATGTGCTAAACAGTGTTGAGATTTTTATAAATAAGGGTGCATGTCTGCTAGACAACCATATATGATGGCATGTTGCGCGATAATGAATAAAGTTAGAAATGAAGGACACATTCAATTCTCAAGTACTTACCTAATTGTCTCTTTCCGGTAGTGTGTGTGAATTTATTAAAAAGAGAAAAACAAGTACCAGATATAATTTATACATTAAATATTATGAGGTGCTGTCAGCGGTGGCAAACGAAGTTTTGGTCGGCTTTTCTATAATTTTTGTTTGTCCTCGCCTGCAGCACCTCATTATATTTAATGTATAAATTAAATCTAGTACTTTATTTATTTTGCTACCAAAGTTACGATTATTTTGAATTTGTACCAAAATAGGAACATAAAAATGTTACAATATATATATTTTTGGAATGGCTTTTTTATGAGAAAAAAAAAACCATATAGCGGGTGCTATCTGGATTTTTTTTTTATGGGAGGGAGGGACGCTATTTTTAACCGACTTACCAAAAAGGAGGAGGTTCTATGTTCGACTTCATGTATGTCTCTTTTTTTTAATGTATGTTCACCGATAACTCCGTCAATTGTGGACGAATTTTGAAAATTAGAGTTAAAGAGTATGTTCCGAAATTGGTCCCAATTTTAATTTGGTGAAGATCTGATGAAGAACTTCGGTGATATACAACAGAACTCTTCAATAAATAACGGCAAATCTCTCGGGATTGCTGCAATCGCATGTCTATTTTTGGCATACCAGAATAGATTACCCGAATATCATGAAACTGAACATAACCGGTGAAATGAGAATGTACCAAGGTGAACTGCACACATCTAAGCCACCCTTCGCATCCTTTAGAGCGTACTGGCGTAATGTTATGTTATGAAATGGTATAAACAATAAACAGACATGCGATTGCTTGCAGCAATCCCGAGAGTTTCCTTAGGCTAACTAAGTCTAAGTTTAGTTTATGATGTAAGTGGGCCATAATCATATTTGCAAAGGCAAATCAACTACACTTACTTAAAACTTCAATATTGTTGCTATACATATTTTCTTTTCTTTTTTACTAACGTTGCCCCACACTAGGAATTTCTTCCTGTATCGTGGGTGCGTTTACAAACATATAAACTCACATACACAAACACCCAGAGCCGGAGCAACTATCTGCAGGTCATACAAATATTTGTTCCGTGCGGGAATCGAACCCGCGACATGCAGCGTAGCGGACAATCACTCAACCACTGCGCCAACCGTGCGCCTATGTACATGTATAACGGCTTTTACTTTAATAACATGCCTATCTCCATGCCTCCTTTTCTGACGGGATGATTATACAGTCCACCGCTCATTACTTCACTTCATCACCTCCCTGCCTTTGTCCCTTGTTACCTAGGGTCGGCACAACACGAGTTCTTCTTCCGTACCGTCCTGTCAACCACCACGATATCACTGACTTCTTTCTCTTCTGTCGGGATGATGTTACAGTTCACAAGTTATTACTTCACTTCATCCACTTCTTTCCATAGTTCCATGTTACTTGAGGTCGGCGCAACACGTTTTCTTCTTCCGTACCGTCCTGTCAATCACCACGATATCACTGACTTCTTTCTCTTCTGTCGGGATGATGTTACAGTTCACAAGTCATTACTTCACTTCATCCACTTCTTTCCATAGTCCCATGTTACTTGAGGTCGGCGCAACACGTTTTCTTCTTCCGTACCGTCCTGTCAACCACCACGATATCACTGACTTCTTTCTCTTCTGTCGGGATGATGTTACAGTTCACAAGTTATTACTTCACTTCATCCACTTCTTTCCATAGTTCCATGTTACTTGAGGTCGGCGCAACATGTTTCCTTCTTCCGTATCGTCCTGTCAACCACCACGATATCACTGACTTCTTTCTCTTCTGTCGGGATGATGTTACAGTTCACAAGTTATTACTTCACTTCATCCACTTCTTTCCATAGTTCCATGTTACTTGAGGTCGGCGCAACACGTTTTCTTCTTCCGTACCGTCCTGTCAACCACCACGATATCACTGACTTCTTTCTCTTCTGTCGAGATGATGTTACAGTCCATCGCTCATTACTTCACTTCATCCACTTCCTTCCTTAGTCCCAAATTACTTGGGGTCGGCGCAACATGTTTGCTTCTTCCGTACCGTCCTGTCAACCACCACGAAGTCACTGACTCTCTTTTCTTTGGCCTTCGCTAATTACCTCACTTCTTCACCACACCAGTTAACATTCCCTTGCAGATTCGCAACGAGACCTCGTACGCCCTAGAACTGTTCTACAAGAAGACGGACCTGCAAGCCATCGGGGCCGAGCTGATAGGCTCCCTCACCAACCCCTTTGACGACAAGATGCGGCTAGCGGTCATCGCGCCACAGGAGACGTATAATGTGCCGCTGTATATCGCTTACCATTGTAAGCTGTTCTTGCTGCCTTCTAACTTCGAGTAAGTTAATTTGTAACGCTGTTTAAACGGCACAATTTTTTGAAGTCGATGTCTTTGAAAGAACTGTACCTAAAGCTTTAATACGACTATATGAGCATAATTTAGTTGTTCTTAAATTGCCTAAGACAGTTGTGTTTATATGGTATGACGGTACAGTTTTTGCGCGTCGCTCCGGTGAATATGATCTCTTCATTGTCTGCATTGATGCTGACCAGCTGTAAGTACGTCTCGTTAAGCAGTTCGCAACAAATCTTGAGCATAAAAAACTACTTCGAAATTGGGTATTTTTACCCGACTGCCGAAGGAGGGTAATGTGTTTATCAGTCTATGTATGTATGTATGTATGTATGTATGTATGTATGTATGTATGTTTGTTCCTATGTGGCGTTCCAGAGACCAAACGCGTTGACCGATTTTGATGATTCATACGTCAATCGATTCGTCTTAACCTTGCGAGTGTCATAGACTACATTAAATTTGGAAAATAGAAAAATGGCGGCTTTTGGGCGCCATATTGTGGGGGGCCAATTTTATTTTTTCTTCCAAACCCATCGTGTGGGGTATCAAAATAAAGGGTTTTTAGAGGTGATTTCAAAAATATATAACACTTATATATTTAAATGTACCTAATTCTTAAAAAATGTTAACTAAAAAGTTAGAAATAAAAAAGTGAATTAAAAAAATCAAAATACCCTACTGCTTAAAAAGCGAACTAAAAAGACGTAAACAAGAAGAAAATCATGCTGTGCAGTCGGAGGATACATCAGGTTTTGGTCAGCCAGCTCGCGAATATGTAGGTATCCTCCGACTGCACAGCATGATTTTCTTCTTGTTTACGTCTTTTTAGTTCGCTTTTTAAGCAGTAGGGTATTTTGATTTTTTTAATTCACTTTTTTTTCTTTATCGGAGTGCATTCACATAAAATACATCCCACACAAAAAAAGAAGTTGTATTGCCGATTTATAAAATGGTGGAGATAGAAAAGCTTTTATTATGACATTCTTTGTTCGCCAGGAGTTACCAAACAGCGACTCAAGGCATATGGTGGATGGAACTGGCAAATGAAGTGGGCACTCCACGAGACATGATCTGTCCTGCCAAGGATGGAGAAGACAAGAGGATATTTGCCATGAGGATATTGCCTGTTGAAGGTAAGAAGAAATTGAACAGCGGAGATTTGATTATAAAGACCCTTGCTATAAAATGGTTTTCTGGAAACTTGATGAGAAGTATTTTCGTCAAAGTTTTCTTGAAATTGACTCGAAGTCAGTTTTATTATTTTTGATATCTTGTTGCTTCACTGGGTATTTATTCTGTATTGTACTATCCTCCAGCATTTATTATACATGCCAAATGTACATCACCTTAGGGAGAGAGTAGGCTGTAAATTTTGTTGGCCCATGGATGGTGGACAATTATAAGGAAAAGGGCAAATTAATTGGCGCACGGTTGGCGCAGTGGTTGAGCGATTGACTGCTGCGCTGCGTGTCGCGGGTTCGATTCCCGCACGAAACAAATATTTGTATGACCTACAGATAATTGTTCCGGCTCTGGGTGTTTGAGTATGTGAGTTTATATGTTTGTAAACGCACCCACGATACAGGAAGAAATTCCTAGTGTGGGGCAAAGTCTTTTTAAGAAAAAAAAAAAAATCCTTAGGCTGCGGGAGTCCACTGCACAGTGTTTTATAGACCCAAAAAAAGTGACATCGGCTTTTTATTGGTTATGTCTACCTAATAGTTCATTACAAATGCACGAGTAGAACTCCCATGTGCCAATTTTGAATGACTGATTTTTAAAAAAATCGCAAAGTTTTCGTGACCTTTAAGGTCAAAAGAACAAAAAAAATCGTATAAAAAAAACTGTACATAATTGAGCTTTGTTCGTTTTGCAGTTTTATGAAGCAAGTCAAGGAGAAAATTATGCCGTATTTAAGTAATCAAAAACGACAATAGAACTCGCAAAAAAAAATGTTTTATCAAAATCAGTATTTATTTTTTATTTTTTTTCTAGCTCGAAGTAGAACCTCTGTCTGGTATAAACAGATTCCTTATACCAAGGTTTATCATCCATATAAATATTACTTTCAACTTGGGCCTAGGTTTTGAGAAAATGATTTTCAAAAATATGTGTTAGGGTTGTCACGATTTTGACCTTTTGTGACGATTAGTTTTTATTACATAAAATTCGCAGGTCTTTTATCTTCTATAATGATTTATAATTCTAACAATTAATTTTAAAACACTTTTCACGTGAAATATATAAACATACAAATGTAATAGTATATAGAACTAAGAAGTACCAAAGTAACCCATAATTGGGTTCTTGGTTTCTTAGTTTGATTACTGTCTGATAAGCACCTGCCTATACTATTATAGGGTAGAGATGACAATAAATTAAACTCCGTATAAGTCATGATATTTCCAGTCTAAACGAATATATCCAGTAGTTTAGCCACAGGACATTTTTTTAATTCTTAACATTTTCTACATGATGTATCTGTTAATAGGTGAGCACCGACAGATTAACGACTCCCGCGTCCACACGTTGCCAGCTCGCTTCCTGATACAATTTAGTGCAAATTATATCTTATGCCTGAGCCATAATAGTCAAAGCGTGCCATCTTAACTAGATAAAGAAAGAATGCATGCGAAATTTATTACTTCCTGTTACGCACTCATGTCATTGTGTCATGAAATTAGGTAAGTGCGAAAGAGATAGCTAAGTTTGATTTTTTTATATTTTGCTCTCTTGTCGAAATCACGGCCACGGGTCAATTCAGTGCGCTACTGACCGAGGTCCTGTGACATTGTAGGCTTGTTGAAGACATGTTACTGACGCCGTACCTATAATGACGTTCTCTGCGACAGTCTGTCTACTACTTACCAAATAAATACACAGGAGTCCCTGCGATTACCTTCTACTTAACCTATCTGAGTTATCATGGGTGTTATTGTTGACGATTCAATAGACTATATCTGCAACATGCACTATGATCGATAAGTCATAAATACTTTTATACTAAATTATAATTAATTTCAGTTGATTGTAAAAAGCCAATAATAATTGACCCTGTGATACCCCTAAATTTGGCATTTTGACCTCGGTACATAAAAATCATTTTCTCGAAACCTAGGCCCAAGTTAAAAGTCATATTTTTATGGGATCACCCAATGGGCTTTTACTAAGGTCTATCAAGACCTTAGTAAAAGCAATCTATTTGTACCAGACAGAGGTTCTACTTCGAGCTAGAAAATGAATAAAAAAATAATTAGTGATTTTGGTAAAATATTTTTTTTCGTGGGTTCAATAATCGTTTTTGATTATATTAATACGGAATAATTTTCTCCTTTAATTGCTTCATAAACCTGCAATATGAATAAAGCTCAAATATGTACAATTTTTTGTTTACGATTTTTTTTTGGTCTTTTGGACTTCTAGGTTACGAAAACTTTACGATTTTTTTAAAAATCAAGTACACAAAATTGACACATGGGAGTTCTACTCGTGCATTTGTAATACACTATTAAGTAGAAATAGCCAATAAAAAGCCGATGTCACTTTTTTTGGGTCTATAAAACACTGTGAACTGGAAGCAAGACGCCCATGACCGGTCCATGTGGCGATACTTGGGGAGGGCCTATTTCAGTAGAGGACGTCTTTTGGCTGAAATGATAATGTTGAAGTAATGTATCTGTGTCTGTAACACAGTCTATACTAGCACATACTCGTACATAGACGTTCACTCACTCTGTCTCAAATAATGCATAGTGTTGTAATTCATACAATGGCGTTTTTATGTTTGATTGAGATGGAAAAATTGTATTTGGCTTTTTTTTATAAACTTTCTTATTATTATTATTTATTTATATATACTTTATTGTACCAAGATAAAACATTACATACGGAAACCTTAAAGTAACAACAAACATACAACAGGCGGCTTATCGCGTTCTGCGATCTCTTCCAGGCAACCCAGAATGGAGAGAGATAGCCTGGACACGACATGGGGTTGCACTTGGTGCAATTTTAAAATTAAATAATAAGTTAAAAACATAGAAAGCACTAAATATAAAATACTAAAATAGATACATAAATACATACATACATTATTATTATTATATTATTAATGGTGATGTTGCTTTCTGAAGCCTTTTTTTGTTTATTTTTTTCTCTCTTATCTCCTGTGCGGTTTCTAACCTTTTTTGTCCCTTCCTCAGGCTGTCAATCCCACAAGATCACCCGCTCGATCCCCAACTATTTAATCCGCGTGGTGCCCCCCCTCGCACTGTACAACCGCCTGCCCTACGCCACGTCAGTGTCGTGCGCAGGCGCCGGCTGGAGCATGCGCATCGAGGCGGGCGAGAGGGCGCACACCTACACGTTGGCGCTGACGCAGCCGCACCGGATCACCATCAGCATGCACTACATGGGGCTGCCCTGGACTGGGAGCTTTACGTTGTCGCCAGGTTAGTGGGGAAATAGTCCGTGATATATTTGAACCTGCCCTTTCCATCATCGGACTACGGACGCATGGCAATGCACTATCGGTTCATGATTGACATCCCACCCATATGCACTTAACGTTTTTCGGAATATTTGGCGTGCGATCTTAAAATAATAATGAAGCTAAAATATGTAAGTGTAATACACATACAATTTTTCTAACTGATATTTGTCTTCCAGACCGGGGCCTTAAAGATCACTATTCTTCTTACAGATGTAACAGAAAAGAGTGTAACACTGAGCAGCGATTGCGAGACAGAAGGTGGCAACAAACAGGTGCAGGTCTGCGTGACAGTAGAACGAAATGATTGCTGGGAGGTGTTCCTGCACGCTCAGCACTGGCTCATCAACAAGACGGGGCTGCCACTGCAGATGAAGGTACCAACACTGTTATGACTCAACTAACACGTACCCAATATAAGAGCGGTGCTAATTTATTTATCTCAATTACTCTCTGCAATTACAGTTTGACCCAACACGTGCAGAGAGTCAACAATTTCACTATTACACATAGGTACTATAGTTGAACATTTCAACATGTTGTGATTCTATAATCACTAGTACCTAGTCTTAGTTTTGTTGATCCTGATCATGTCATTCCTAATAATTGTTTGTAATAATCGGATTTTTAACCTCTTGACTATTTGCGCAAGCGTTGTATCGTTTTCTTACCCTTCCATTTTATAATTCTTTTTCTTCGTCCTTCTCCTCATGTCGTGTTCGTCGTTTCCCTATCCTCGTGGAAACAACTTTTACTTCATTATTTTGCGCCATCTATGCCTGTCTTTTTTGTCTCGGAGAGCATCGTGCAGTTTGGTTTTCAACGACGTGCGGATTGTCCGAAACTTTATGTTCAGTTCCAGGAGGATAGAGTCGTTGGTGCGAAAGGCAGTTCGAGGGATTTGCAACATCTTCCTCCAGCACCACATCTCAAATGCATCTATGCGGTCACGGTCGGCTTTCTTTAAAGTCCACGTTTCAGCTCTGTAACTGAAGATGGAGAACACCAGGGAGTTGACCATGGTCAGCAGTTTCACTTACGTTTTACGTGAAATGTTTTGGTCTCTCCATATTCTCTGCAATTGGGACATTGCATTTTTAGCCATCACTATACGTATCCTAATATCCTTCTCGCTAAACCCTGTATTGCTGATATTTGCGCCTAGGTTGATGAAGTCGCTTACAGTTTCCAGCGATAAAGCGGCTGTAAACTGGAGATGGTTTGCGCAATCCACTACCATTTACTTGGTTTCGGCATGGTTAGTTCTGAGACCCAGTTCCAAACTGATCTTTTCCATTCTGCCAAGGAGGTCTATCATAGCGGTTTCATTCGAAGCTAGAAGTGTAGTGCCATCTCATCTGCCTAGCCTTTTTCTCAATTATATTTGGGGTCGGCTTCCAGTCTTACCGGATTCAGCTGAGTACCAGTGTTTTACATGGAGCGACTGCCTGTCTGACCTCCACAACCCAGTAACTGGGCAACACAATACCCCTTGGTAAGACTGGTGTCAGATCTCAGGCTTCTGACTACCCGTAATGACTATCAAAGATCTTCAAATGACAGCCGGGACCAAAGGCTTAACGGGCTTTCTGAGGCACGGACGAAACTCGGTATGTTGAAATGGTCACCCATCCACGGACCGACCTCGTCAAGCGTTGCTTAACCTTGAAGATCGACCCGTGCGTCTGTTATTATTTAGCCATGAGCTCCTCAAGTGTAGTGCCATCTGCAGGTTAGTTAATTTGGTACCAGCTATTTTTACCCCTTTACCAGTCTTCACAAGTTCGTTTGATGATATAAATAAATAAATATTAAAAATAATGATAGACAGAATACAACCCTTGCCGAAGTTGAAAGGACCAGACATGGACTTGTCAACCATGTACCACTCCCTGACTGCTCAGATACAAGTGATTGGATATGAGCCACCAGGTATTTAGGTACTTCCAGGATCTTCAACAGTGCCGACCATATCACGCAGTCAGAAATCTTGGTGTAGTCGGTAAAACATAAGATGACAGCTGTATTAAATTCAGAGGGCCTTTCAATTAGTTGGCGAATGTTTAGAATGTGTTTACGAGTTTCTTTGCCTTTGACGAAGCCAGCCGTTATCCGTATTTCCGTTTCGTTCGGGGTTTTGGCCAGAGTAGTTTCCAGTGGCTATCTCCCCGTGGTAGTGCAGTATGCATGAGCATATCTCAAGGCAAAAAAAATATATAGCATAGAACTCGTCAACAGTCTCATCTTTAACGCAGGATGTAGGAGCATTTAACACGACAATATTAAGGGCACAAGGCTTCGTGTTAAGTGTCAGAGTTATTATTCTATTAGATATGTACAGGGTTATAATCAGATACATGCTTGTCATTACATGCTTGTGTAGATGGCGAGATATTCAGACAGCGACTCCGTTTGAGCTAGTACTCGTATATGCAGAGCTTGAGAAGTATATCCCTTTAGCCGCTACGGCTATTTATGCGTAGTCCGCGCAGCCGTCACGTAACATCTCGGAGATTTACCTCGGCTACTGAAGGAACACGGCTGGGTTTTAGTCAGTAAAAGTCTGACACGCCCTCCCGCTTAACCCAGAGCGGGCAAAATCATTAGACGATTTCCCAAACCAAAAAATAAGGTGTTTTCTTGGGTAAATCCATCGCGGTGGCATCGCGATCCTCAGTAATGAGGGACCGATTAAAGAAGGTTAGGTACCCGATTCCTTCCATGGCATATTTTATAGCTGTGCAGACAAAAAAATTTCATCCGTGCTTGAGACCAGTACTTTTTTCTTCATTTTCATTTTACTTTTATTTATGACTTTTTTCCTGCCCTCTTTATATTTTTATTTATGTTTCTTTATCCTATCTTTATCGTTTCTTATATCAGGTAGATAAGGTTTCTTTGTGTAAGAAACTGCGGTGTTTTTGCCAGGGCGGTCAGTCGGACACCTGGTACGAGGTGACGGACGAGCCGCTGCTGTGGAGCCCGGCAGGGCGGGGGGGGCGGGGGCGGCGCCGCGGGGCGCGCGTGCGCTTCCGCGCGCATCACTCCGCCTGGTCGCGCGCCGCCCGCCTGGCGGCCGCGGCCCCTGGGCTCATCGTGTGTCCGCACACTGAGAGACGGACTAACTACAGGCTTCTGCTCAATGTGAGTAACTCCACACTCTTCTTAACTCTTTATTGTACTGCAAATAACATAAATACACAGTGATACTTAATAAGTTTATGTACAAATGCAAGTTTAAAGATACTAACCTACAATAAAGTATATAGTATCTATACAAATAAATAAAATTGAAGTGTCTATAGGTAATATCAACGTTTTATTGAATGCATGTGACAATGTATACGGTACATATAACAAATATGCATTTACTTACTTACTTACCAAATTCACAAATTCAGGAGGACTAATGCAACTCTTTATCCACAGGTAACCCTATCAGAACTGTGTCCTCAACTCACAAAGATCGTGACTCTCCTGCCATACTTCTTGGTCTACAACGACACCAAACGTCACTTGCGCTTCATGGAGGAGAATGAAGCAGCAGACTTGTGGAATGACCTGTCTCCCCAGCAATGTACGCCGTTCTGGCCACAGACGGATTCTATGTCGATGCACTGCAAGTACCGAGACTCCACTGTGGTGTCTCAGCACTTCCCGATTACCAGGAACCATTTTACTGTGTTGAGGATGGATAAGGGGGTAAGTTAAATTGTAACTATTTAATATCATCAACATTGTCAGCATTTTAACTGAAAAATGTCCACTGCTGGATATTCCCAAGTGCCGCCACATCGATCGTTCCTACGCGTCTCGCATGCAGCGGATTGCCACACTGCCGCCCATAATAAGAAAGACGTATCTAACAAAACCGGTCATGTGCGAGTCGGACTCGCGCATGAAGGGTTCCGTACCATTATCTCAAAAAACGGCAAAAAATCATGTTTGTTGTATAGGAGCCCCATTTAAATATAAATTTTATTCTGTTTTTAGTATTTGTTGTTAAAGCGGCAATAGAAATACATCATCTGTGAAAATTTCAGCTGTCTAGCTATCACGGTGCATGAGATACAGCCTGGTGACAGACAGACAGACAGACGGACCGCGGAGTCTCAGTAATAGGGTCCCGTTTTTACCCTTTGGGTACGGAACCCTAAAAAGTAAATAAAGGGAATAATATTTTAAGTTGAAAAACGGGAAAACCCGTTCTGTGATTTAGTTATTGCATTTATGAAAATTCTGTGGATAACCATTTTTTGGTCCATATCTTAATTTAGTATTATCACATTTTAATATATATAATATATTATTTATTTATTTATTTAAAATTAAAGCTTTTGATTTGGCATAAAAAAACCGGCTAATTACCTAGAACTAAGTAGGAAAGCCTTTCACCAATTCACCAAGAGCTATATTAAAAAAAAATGCAGATTTGTCTTTTTTATCCCTCATTCCGGAAATCTTAATATATATATTTCTTGTGTGCGTGTGTATGTGACTGAACTCCTCCTAAACGACTGGACCGATTTTGATGAAATTTTTTGTGTGTGTTCGTGGAGATTCGAGAATGGTTTAGATTAAAAAAAAAAAAAATGGAAAATTAGGGTAGGGTAGGTAGGGTAGGGTAGGTAGGGTAGGGTAGGGTAGGTAGGGTAGGGTAGGGTAGGTAGGGTAGGGTAGGTAGGGTAAGTAGGGTAGGTAGGGTAGGGTAGGGTAGGTAGGGTAGGGTAGGGTAGGTAGGGTAGATGCATATTAGGTGTTTTTATGGCAAAACAAAGTTTGCCGGGTCAGCTAGTAATTATATATAACTGAATTTTGGAAAAAAAAGGAGAGGAAGTAAAACAACTGAGTAAAAAATAAATTAGCTATAATTACTACAACTTACAAAAAATCATCATTTCCCATACTTCGGTGGTCTCGGCCACTCCGGAGTCAGGGTTCCATCATCATGCAACGTATACGCGGCTCCCTTAGACCTATGCGACCAGATCTTGATGGCTTTCAAATGAGCATCGCTCTGTTCCTTAGCGGCTGATGCAGGTGGGGCTGGTTCGACAGGAGGTGCCTTGATGTGGGCAGCTGCTGGTGATGGCTTCAGGCCAGTCGGTGAGGAGTAGGACTGTGGTGATCCATATGATGATGATGGTGGTGACGGGAGAGACTGTGATTTTGATTGTGTTACCTGAAACAATATAAGGGTGCGTGATGAAGAAATTATTTTTAGAAATTAGAGTCTCAGGGCTGTCTTGGGACCTAGAGAAGCTTCATTGCGATATTAATTTCAAGTTTTTTGCTTTTGTTTCATACGAGTTTTGTTGAGGTTCTTAAGGTTATTAAAGAGCTGCTATTTCAAAGAATTTTTTCATTAATTCATACATACATTGTCATCACATTCACTACAACTTCCATTGTCAGGAGAAATATTTGATAACTCATGTTTATCTGATTGTGTATATCGTAGATTGTATTTGATAGCGAATAATGGTGAGTAAATTAAAACGTATAACTAATCAATAAAATGGGTTAGGTCAGTTACATCAGCGATCAAAAAACAAGACCGCTTAAAATCAATACTTACAGTATAATGTGGCACATGATACGAACTGACCGAATGCAACTTAGAGTTATAGTTCATCAGAGGTAGGTCACCGAAACTCTCCACTTGATACGAATCAGATTCAGCCTTCACTACTGTAGGAACATTATTTGTGTAAGACGCATCAAAATCTTCTACTCTCATGTTTGTTGGCGGTGGGAGCTTTTCTTCTTCATTTGTTTCAGGAATATCTGGATTACTAGGGCTTGAATAAGTATTAGGTCCTTGAGGGTTTCCAAAATTCTGGCTAGTAAGACTGTCATCAGGTATGGATACAGGGGGTTCGTCTTGTGGTCCATAAGGTTTGTGTTGAGTGGGTGGCTCATCTTGTGTGCCATAAGGTTTATATTGGGTGGGTTGCTCATCTTGAAAGACGAAAGTTTTATATTGATTAAGTTGACCGTCTTGAAAACCTTTGAATGAAGTTGGCCGTTCATCTTGAGGACCAAAACCTTTGGATTTGGTGGGTCCACCTTGGGAGCCAAAGCGGTATGGAGGTGGTGCATTGTCATGATCGGTGTATGCTTTAAAGGGCGGCGATGGTCCATCATTCTGAGATCCATAAAAACTCTGTACTTGATTGGGTTCTGTTTCTATTGAATATGAGTTCCTTCTGTCATCTTGTGTCGCAAACTTATAAGGACTTGCTTCAGTAACAAAATTTACATATTTCTTGAATTCCATTTCATAAGGTTTCTCTGCTTGATATTTAGCATCAACATTTCCTTTATAAAAATCTTTGGTATACGTCGGTCTTTGTGAGTTCTCTCTCTTATGCGGTCGGCTGTATTCATTGTCCACATCTTTGCTCTTATAGGAGTATTTATCTTTGTCAGTCGCGAACTCGAGTATCTTGTCCAAATCTTGTTTAGATAAGTTTTTAACTAGGTTACTGATGTCATCGTCCCCTAAACCTTCGTTGGTAGGACGTTTACTAACCTTGTAGGGTCTGCTGCCGGGGTACGGAGGTTCATCATCCTGCATGAAGGGAGGAGGCGTGTAGGAGAACGCGCCTTTGATAGGGAAGGGCATGGGCGGTCGACTGTAGAACCTTAACGGAGGACCAGGGTATCTCCCTCGTTTGACTCTTGTGTACGATCTTGAGTGTCTGCATCCATCATCACTTTGTGTATTAACCACACACAACACGGAAAATGATACAAGAAGCACTATTTTGAACATTGTGTCACTGTAGTCTGCTGAAAACTGAGGGAAAGTGTGTTTGTGTGTGGGTCTTATAAAAGTTGAGATGAAAGTGGTACCTAAGTGTTAATTGAGTTAGAGTCGCGTCCCAGCTGCGGTCGCATAACTCTTACGTCACGGCTTTCATGTTTATGTTACAAGTTATGATCTTCATATTATTATGCGGATATGTGAATTACATGGACCTTTTTTGTCATCTGTGTGGGAAGTTGGGAAGTAGGGTGTCAAATATATCTATGCATTTGGGTTGCGTAAATATTTGCAGTTGATGATTTTTAAGTATTAAGTATTACGTATATGGCCGTTTAGCTGCATTTGTTGTACCAAGTCCTTTCATAACTTAAGGTTTTTACTTTTTAGTACTTACCCTGTAGAATAAGAGCAGTCTTTGCATATATACACCGAAAGCCATAGTTGCCTGGGCTACCTTTACTATGCTTTTAATTTTTTTCCAGAAACAAAACAACAACATCAGTTTACACAATATTTTCTTTTCAGACGGCAATCTGCGTAGAAGTTACAGGCGGGACAGACCTTCCGTTCACCATAACCTTCAAACCGTACACCATAGGAGACTCGCCAGTCCGCATAGACAACTTGTGTGATGACCTGTTCCTGAAGCTGCATCAGGCTGACTCAGGCCAGGTGGCACTGTTGAGCCCCTACCAGTCATTGCTTTATACTTGGGATGATCCGGCTAAGGATAGGAAGCTGATGTGGAATATTTATAATAATAAGGGCAAAGGATTTGATGCTCCTTTTGGACAGGATGGGTGAGTCTAATATTGAAATTCAGTTTTTAATGTATTAGGTATACATTAAAAATATTATATGTATACCTCTGATGCTGCAATAAACGTGGCCAGATGGCGAAAAAGAAATGTATGCACCACCTACCTTTTGTGTAGAGATTTTGGAAAAAATATTATAATAGAGTTCATTATCGCTAGGTAATGAATTATAGTTTGCCCAATAACCTTTGGTACACCAATGGATGCAATATATGGACGGCACGGTTGGCGCGGTGGCTGTTGCGCTGCGTATTGCGGGTTTGATGCTCGTACGGAACAGATATTTGTATGTCCTTCAGATAGTTGTGCCGGGTCTGGCTATGTGGCAAATGTGTATGTGAGTTTAAACGCAGCCAGCAGCCTAATTGCGCAAGTGCATACGGCAAGGCAAAGGGTTTGACCCCAACCAATCAACCCGTCACATAGACCGAAATCCACACCGCGTCTTTTATCTCACATGTGATTGGTTGATTGATGGCGAGAGTCATTCCTAGTAAGTCATAAAAAAAACTCAAGTAAATAGGTAACAATTTTGATCTATTTAATCTTTCTCAGATATGGCGAAGAAAAAGTAAGTTTCCACTCAGTGAAGCACTCAACCTTGGTAGCTACCAGCTCCGTAACATCCAAACTATCTTCAACCCTCAAGAGACTAACCCCCAAGTCACCAGAGCCCTGCTCCTCCAGCAGCGATGACTCCGACAGCTCAGATCTACCAGAAACACATGCCAAGACCAAGAAGATGAGGAAAGATAAGGTCATAGTGTACTGGATATCTTACATGGATGGGTACCAGAGAGTCTTTGCTTTGGCTCAGGATGAACGAATAGCTTATCAATACAGGATTAGGATTAACGCAGAGAGGAGCAACTACGAGGTCTACATGTCCTTATCAGGAATCAGTTTATCCGTCTGCGTGCCAACTCACACTGGAGTGAAGGAACTGGCTTACGTAAGCATGACAGATTCTCTACCCAGGTGGGAGGTGAATGTTAACCATAAATGGAAGCAGCTATCCCCAGATCTAACATCCTGGATTGAGGATAAGTACCAAACAGAGCAGAAGAAATGTCAGTTGAAGGAATATATCCATTTGGATCTAGAAAAAATGCAGATGACAAAACCATTCTTCTCAGAACTGCGCAGGACTTACAACCCTGGCGTTTGGATGCAGTTGCGCAAATCTGACACGTATACTTACTGTCACATGAAATGCCAGAGGTTACAAATCGATAACCAGCTGCATGAGGCGGTGTTCCCAAGTGTTTTGTACCCCGCACCTATCCCTAATGACGTCAGATCAAGCAAAGGCTTAAAGCCCTGCATTGAGATTGTAGCATTGAAGCAACACCGACCAAGCTTGAACCAGGACATCTACAAATACGTCAAGATTTTAGTCCAGGAGTACTGCGTGAACTTAGACCGTGGTTTTGTGAACTACGTCTTCGATATCCTGAACCACTGGAAGATTCAGGAGAAGCCAGCTGTAAGGTTGAGGGCTGACCTTGCGTTAGTTCACATGCCTTTGCCAATGATTGCTACCAAGAGCCAGATTAATGCTCAGAAGAATGTGCTCTTTGAATATGTTCATCTGTCTCCTGTTAAGCTGGTATTGAGCCTGTCATCTCGAGGGTATTCTGCAGAGACAGCTAACAGTCCTAGTAAGACGAAGTTTGGCAACAAGAAGGAGAACAGGCCTAAGCTGTTCAACAGTGACTTGCTGGAGTATCTGTTCAATTCTTGGGGTTCTTCACTGTGTGATATGAAGGATGTAGTGATAAAGTAAGTACCTTTTATGTTTAATTTTTAACTACCAATTCTGTTTCTTTCGAAATTAACTTCACCAGAAAGCGGAATATTTTTAGGGTTCCGTACCCAAAGGGTAAAAACGGGACCCTATTACTAAGACTTCGCGGTCCGTCTGTCTGTCTGTCTGTCACCAGGCTGTATCTCATGAACCGTGATAGCTAGACAGCTGAATTTTTACAGATGATGTATTTCTATTGCCGCTATAACAACAAATACTAAAAACAGAATAAAATAAATATTTAAATGGGGCTCCTATGCAACTCCTATGCATTTTTTTGAGATAATGGTACGGAACTCTTCGTGCGCGAGTCCGACTCGCACTTGGCCGTTTTTTTTAATGTACTGCCTTCAGGTGTTGGTTTCCATTCCCTTTAATTTTTTGTATTTATCGATTCAAAATCTTGTCTTTTATTGATTTTGATTTTTGATGTGACTCCTAATTATTTTAAATTGCAATCGCCAAAGGTACAAGTATTTCGTCGTCTGGATTGAAAAGACCTAAATCGTTAGTAATGCAGTATGTTAAAATATTTGTCCCTTCTCCATATGACCAAAAGATTTTGGCCCTGTATTGATAAAATCACAGGATGGTAAACTGCCTAGCTTTTTGATGAGATGGATCGGCTTCAAGAAAATATGCTGTAACATTGGAAATTATTTTCAGAATGTCCTACTTGGAATTCCGCAACGCTCCCATCACGGCTGGCACCCTGGTAGACCAGGCTTCCCGCCATTACTGGACGCAGCTGGTGCAGCAGTTCTACGTGTTGGTCCTAGGGCTGAATATCCTCGGGAACCCGTACAGCAATATTGGAGACTTCTCCAGGGGACTGAAGCAGTATTATGAGCCGTGCCTGGTGAGTTTATTAAGTAATCAGAAGTAGAGTCTGGCCAACGAAAGTGTGATCTGAAAAACGCCAACTATACCTCTAGTTAAAAGTTTTGATACTTGTATTATTTGTATTTATTATAATTATTTTTTTGATTTATTGGCTCCGTTTGGTGAAGTGTGACGGAGCCGTGACTGTCATGGACGTGAGTTAAAAAAGAGTGTGTAGATTTATTTATTAGTATGTACATAATATTAACCCATTTAATTTATTAATTACTTAATCATCATACTCAATATCATAGTCCAAAAATTCAACCTCTAAGTATTCATCTGTATCTGAATCATCATCTACACTTATATAAATTTTTCCAATACTCCTTCTGTTATGTGATCTCTTTGTTTATATTTATTTGCCACATTTATTACATGGTCCGTCAATTTTTCCAGTCTTCTGCAGTTATTCGGCAAAATGAGGAACATTGAAACATAAACATAAGAAAAGGTATCATCATATCGTAAATATATAACAATCAGTCAACATGGATCAAGATTTTCAAGTCATACTAACAATCGCAATCACAGACAATACACAGATTAATAATGTTGCCATACCCCAACTTTGAAAATACCCCAGATCACGCTTTCGTTGGCCAGACGAAAAACGTCGTCGTTTCGTTGGATAAACGTTTTGAATTTGAATTTGAATTTGACTCTAGTACCTAAGTTACCCATCAAACACCCACCCTATAAAAAAGAAAAGGTTCAATGAGTAGAGGATATGATTAAAATGTATCATTTCAATATAGGGCTCATGAATGAATGATGAGCATATAATCTTGTTTGTATTTTTTTTTTTTTTTTTTTTTTTTTTTTTTTTTTTTTTTTTTTTTAAAACGTTGCCCCACACTAGGAATTTCTTCCTGTATCGTGGGTGCGTTTACAAACATATAAACTCACATACACAAACACCCAGAGCCGGAACAATTATCTGTAGGTCATACAAATTCTTGTTCCGTATTTCTTGAAGGGCTGTGCTGAAATGGTTGCTGGATTATGTTTATGTACCATGGTCGTACCTATTCAAATCAAATCAAATCAAATCAAATCAAATCATTTTTATTTGCTCAAACATGAGTACCATACATACATAACAAATTGTCAGCATGAAGAGATGTTACAATACAAAATAATAGAACGTCATGTTTGCCTTGGAAAATGGCATGCAAATATTATAAAAAAGGAATACACATCAAAATAATTAATAGAATGTCATATTTAGTAGTAATAACATATCAAATAAATGTCGTGCAAATTTCAATAAACTAAATCAATTCAAAATAATCATTCTAGAATGTCAAAGTAATATTATAAAAAAAAAAAAAAAATAATGTCTAGATATTAAAATATTGAATGTGTAAAATGAAAAAAATCGTGCAAATTTCAATTAAATAACACATGTCAAGGTTGTGATTCTAGAATGTCAGAGTAAAATTATAAAAAAAATGTAAATATATTATATTAATAAGTCAAAACAAAATAATCATTCTAGAATGTCAAATAAAATTATTAAAAATGTCAGGATATTACAATATTAAATGTGTAATATTATTATAATTTGTCATCAAAAAATTCATTTAAATTGTAGTAAGCTTTATCTGCTAGAAAATTTCTAACTTTATTTTTAAATGCTAAATTACTTAACTGCTTCCAGCTTTTAGGGAATTTGTTATAAATTTTTGGAGCCATGCAAAAGACACTCTTCCGCATAAGTGCCGTTCTGTGTTGATGTTGGCAAATTTGGGTATTGTCGCGTCTATTACGCGGAAATCGATCTGCCATGCGAGTAAACAGATGGTTATTATTTCTTAAGAATATGGCATTTTCTAATATGTAAAGAGAAGGCAATGTCAAGATTTTGTGTATCTGAAAATAAGGCTTGCAGCTCGTGGTTGTTTCAAGTTTAAACATCGACCGAATGCACCTCTTTTGAGTTTTAAAAACTAGTTCCCTATCAGTCGAGTTACCCCAGAAGATGATGCCGTATCTTAAAATGGACTCTACGAGGCCGTAGTATGCGGTGAGCAAAGCATCAATATTAACCACTTCGGCGAGTGTGTACAGAGCATATGCTGAGGTACTTACTTTCTTACTGACAGACTCGACATGTGCCTTCCAATTTAACTTTTTGTCAATAATAAGTCCTAAGAATTTAGTTGTATCAACTTCGTCAATATTATTATTGTTATAATTGATGTCAAGATTATTTAATGTCAGTGAGCGTTGACTAAAATGTATGATTTTAGTCTTATTTAAATTAATCTTTAAATTATTATTATTTAGCCATTCTATTATTTTAGTAAGGGAATTAATAATGTCGCTTTTATATGTCTCTCTATTTTTACACTGAATTGTCACTACACTGTCATCAGCAAAGAGGCTCATTGGCTGCACTGTGGATTTAGGCAAGTCATTAATATATATTGTAAACAGGGGAGGTCCCAACACACTTCCCTGTGGGACACCATACATAACCTTACGCTCTTGCGACCGATGAGACTCTTCTCGTTGAGTAGTTACATTTACCCTATTGACTTCTGTAATTTGCTTCCTTTCCTGAAGATATGACTCAAAAAGTTTTAGTACTGGTGGTATGGTATGTATGGTATTGGTGTAAGGCTTCTGGTTTCGATGGCCAATACAAACTCAATCAATAAAGTAGACAGCTGGAATCACGAATGTTTACTTTCCTATCTAGGGCACAGCCCTAGGCCGCAAGGTGATGGACGTGGCATCTCGCCTAGAAGACGGCGCAGCAGCCCTGTTGGGACTACGAGCGAGTCCCAGCACTAGAACAAGTGCCATGTTTGATGACCTGCCTAAACCGCAGACACCGAGGAGGAAGCCAGGTTCGTTGCTCTTTTTGACAAAATGGGAGAATTTGAATTTTGCTACCAAAATATTTTTGGACGCCGATAAGGCTGCCTGTCCACTTGGCGCGGAGCGAAGAAAAGAGGAGCAGAGCCAACCAATCGAATTGCATTATTATTGGAGCGGAGTTTTTATGCAAACCGCGGCGGTGCGCGGTGCCGTGTGTAAACCGTCTTAGAGGCGATACTCAGGCACTAAAGATTCGAAGCGTAATCAGCGATTTGACTAAAGAGAAAGAGAGAATAAGCAAGTACCTATGGCAATATTTTCTATCTCTCTTTAGACAAAAAACCACACGCACCTTGACGCCAACTCAAGTTTGTGAGCTAAGTTGTCATTTGAACGTTTTGTGAGACATGGAGAGCCACAGGGCTTAGCGTACCTAACCTGCTGTTGTGTGGTTACTTTGAAAAATCCATAATCTTTGGTAGTTAGAAAACATTTAGAAGGCTTTAGAATTACTAATCTTCACTATTCATATCAGGTGAAGTTCCCCAACTCAGCAACGACATTCCTGAGAGTGTGATAGAGGGGGACAGCAGTAATCAAGCTAGCATCGCTTTGGCCCTCACAGCTCTTGTCGCAAGACCTACTTTTGGTAAGTCTACTACTACTTCAATATCTTTTTTTTTCGTATTTTAAGTGTTTCTCTCTGTGTGATCTGTAGAACCAGTTCATTCAGACTTTTTTTATTCATGTCAACATAAATTTACTCTTTGAATAAGGTTCCAGTCAATACTTATTTCTACGTTTTATTCTAAGCATGCTTTTTTTTTCGGGACTTTCTCTTTCTTTTCTACTATAGTACTGTGATAATTAAAAATGTAAGTAAATTATATCTTTGTAAGTAACAAGCATGATGATGGTGTTGTATTCAAGAAATTTCATGTTTGTTTTTCTATACCCACCTATGATATTTTTATTAAGTGTTTTAATATTTTATCTATTGTATGTAGTGAATTATTTTAAATTAACTGTGTTTCTCGTTTGTTTTCGTCTGCAATGCGGACAGATGACGACTGTGTTGTCGTGAGGAGTGAGTATCGTAGTGCATGCATGTACAATTGCTTTATTTCATTTATTATAAGCAAAGCCCGCTAATTAAAAAAAAAACTTTTAGCTTAGCTAAAGCTTCGATTATAGAGATTTAAGAACACCGTAAGGTGTTATGAGGTAACACAAATTCAAAAAAACCTGCCAAATGCGTGTCGGAGTTCACACATTTAGGTTTCCGTACCAAACAGCAAAATCAAGTTGGTAGTAACAAGAAAAATGATTTATCAATATATTGGTATTTGTTGATAAAATAATACACATTCACCAAATTTCAAATTCATAGGTCAATGGGCAGTTAAACAATTCTGGATTCTCATTCCTTTGTTTTCCAATATTTTTGAAAACAAAAAATACAGTATTTATCTACTCAACGATAATATACCCCACTCGATGGGGTAGGTCAATTTTTTTCCCCTTTTTGGCCATTTCTCTGTAGGTATGGGAGCTCCTCTTATTTTTATTATATTTTTGACAATTTGTATGACTTTGGGACAACAAGACGTATATACTGTAAAACTTTGAACACTGTAGCTTCTACCGTTTGGCAGTAATACCTGTGTGACAGAGGATGGACAGACAGACAGAAGGACAGACTAATGAGTGACAGCAATAGGGCTCCGTTTGGATCCTTCGGGTACGGAACCCTAAAAACTGAATTGTGAACTTCCTCCTTTTTTGAAGTTTTTAAAATAGGAACTCTGAGATACTTATACGACAATGCTTCATGCAAATTACAATCACAGTCAGCAAAGAGGTGGCGGATAGGAGAGGAGAGGTTTTTACTTACACAGGCACAGTGGAACACCACAGTCGCCGGTTTGACTACTCACAATAATCCGTAAATAACTACACTAAAGTAACTCGTCAAAGCTATAAGCTATTCTAATGCACCCTTAGACTATGCTTCAGTTTCATGATCACCTCTTTACCATCTTGACCTGTTCACCAGACGTGTGTCGCGAGGCTGCCCGTGCATCACTGTCTCGGCAGTTGAACGTCAGTAGTGCGGAGAGCGCCCTGAAGGCCTGCGTGGAGCGAAGTGGCGGCCGACTGCTGGCGAGGCGACGCCTGCCTAGACATTGTGACCCTATTGAGGTGAGTTTCTAGAACTGTTTAGTTCTCTTAAACTAGTCTTCATCTGCGTGGAGAAACTAGCCGTGACTAGTCCCAATGTGGTCGTTGCTAGTCCGAATCTAGTGTTTACAAGTCCAAATCGGGTCGTTACTAGTCCGAATCTAGTCGTGATCTGTCCGAATCTAGACGCGGTCAGTCCGAATCTAATCGTGCCCAGTCCGAATCAAGTCGTGGTGAGGCCGAATCTGGTCTTTACGGGTTCGAATTTTGTCTTTCTAAAACTAGCCTGATGACAAATCCGAATGCAGTGTTGAGTAGTCCGAAGCTTATCGAAGTTTGTCGTTATAGTCTAAAGTTAGCTGTGACGTTTAAGGTCTATCCACACATATCATGGCCGTGCCCGGGACGTGGACGGACCGTGCCCGTCAGGGGCTCAAAAAAATATCGGTGTGTACATTTTATATGAACTCGTTCACACATGTCCGTGCACGGGCCAGTGACGGAGCTTCAATGTCTGGGCCCAGCCCTGTCACGTCCCTGATATGTTTGTATAGACCTTTATGCTCCAACTGTTCTTTAAATCGCATTCTCCTCATTCCAGGGTGTACGTCCATACTCGCAGCACGCCGCCCTAGGGCTGCAGCTGCTGACGCTGCTGGGGCGCGGCCACTACGCCGACACGGACGCCTACATCGCGCATGCGCACCTGGGACCTACCTCCAACTGCACACTGCTTGTATCCACGCAGTAAGTGTTTAGTACCAGACATATTAATGGAGCAATAAGAGCAAGAGGCACATCACTGGGGAAACTCCATCTATTGAGCCTCACAGTGCATGGCAGCACATGCACAACCATCGTATTTTCTGGATTCACTTGGAGCGGACAGAGTCCCCACTCGGACAGCCCGCAACCGCGAAGCCCGCACGTATGATGCAGGCGGGGTTGCCGGTTGCCTCTCCGACGCCTTCTTCTTCGAGCGGGATCGGCCCTCTCATGATACCGTTCGGCGAGAACTAGGCTGAGAACAACCTATAATAGATAGAGAAATGCAGCACTAAATGATGAATGAGTGAGCTTGATTCAGCAATTTTTAGGGCAAGAAAACTTACAACCTTCTCCAATCGTATAGTAACTTAAGACCTTAGGCTCAGGTAAGTCATTAGGTCTTAGCAACCAAGAGTTCGTTCTTACAGTCAAATAATAATTTTCCAGACACATATTCATGGTGCGAGCCAGCGGCACCAGCGGCTCCTGGCACGTGGAATGGGCCGTCAAGCTGGACGAAGTCATCGGCTCGCCCATCGTGCAAGACGAGAAACTACGGCTGAATATTAAACAGGTCAGTGTTTGTATGAGGATTTTGTTACGTTTGTTCGGAATTTTTCATTCTGGGTTTTTGTTTCCGTTGACTGTATTGTACATTTGTAGGTAACTATCAGGATACCTGTTCCACCAAAGACTAGCGGCATTGCCACGTTGAATGGCAATGCTGATTCTCTCGATTTCTTTATTATTCCTTAAGGTCATATTAAATAGGGCCAGGGCGGGTTGGATTCCCGCATGGATCAAAATATTTGTATGGCCTACAGATAACTAGTTGTTCCAGGTCTGGGTGTCTTGTGTGCACCGCCGCTTACTTACTTTGTGTCTATACTTAGGATTGGGCGTTCCAATTTTCCGATCGGCGAGTCCAGTAGCTACACGTAAATAGCTATTCGCCAAACATAACGCGGGCATGTCCCATGTGACCAGGACCAGAAGTCGTTCTTTATCCGAGTGTAGAACGACTACTTAGCGCTTATCAAGATGTTTCCAATTTCTTTTTTGTATTCTTAATTAATTTTTCATCAAGTTCACTGTATCAGGCCTTTGTCAGATTAGCAGTTCTAATTAGGGCGGCCATAGCTGGCCAGTAGCGGTGCAACAGGCTTTTCTCCGGACACGAGTAGAGTGTCCCAAGTAACCGCTCTCTCTTGCTCCACAACAGGTAGACAGGTTGGATTTGAGTCCAAAATTTTACTAGGCAAAGGGCAATACCAAACTACCGTGCCAGACTTTTTTGACAATTGGCTTAACTATGCCTTAAATATATGTTTTGACTAATATTTTCAGGACGAGCTGGTAAAATACTTCTCAACAGACGAAAAGGTGATAGAAGTATCAGATCCAGAGGTTTTGAAATGGCTACATTCCAAGATCGAGTGCGCCCTTATCCTGGCCTTAGAAGACAAACGCTGCACGTCAAATGAATAAAAATACACTGATACTGAACCACACTGATTATAAAATACACTATATAATAATGAAGATGGGTACCTATAATAAACGATTTGTACTACGAACCTAATAAAGTCTAAGAATTTTTTAAATAATGACATTGTATTTGGAAATAGGGGCTGGTACTTTCACCCGGTTTCTGGAAATAAATTGTATGGATGTCACAAATTAAACGCTAGCCATGCGGTTAGCTGTTGCAAATTAATTCAACCTGGAGTAGCTAACGCGTGTTTAAATATATGTCACATTAATTGCAAAGGTTGATCATTTTAGTTCTAGAAACTGGGTCTTAGACACTAGAAGATGCATCAATGGTATGGAAAACTTCAAAAATCCAGAAGCAAGGAAGCATTGGTAAAAATGTTTTTTGAGCAAAACCTGAAGTACCAGTGGCGCCACCTAGTGAAGATTAAAAGTACTAAGCCCCCATTAGGATTGTTTATAAACAGAAAATAAATAACTAAGGCAAACTTTCCCTCTGCCAAATTGAAATAGGTGTTTATATAAATTGTTTAACGCATAGAATAATGTAACAGGGATATTTCTATATTATATGAAAAATCATCTCATATATTTGATTGTTAAAATATATAATTTTGTTACCTACTTATTCATCGATATTCTTTTGGGACAATGCAGGGGACATATCAGAACATCCTGAGCCTTACGTCTGTTTTAAAACGACAATAATTTGAACAATATTTTTACCTTGATAATATATTTTGATCTCAAAATCTAGTCAGCTTTTGCGTACATTTATTTTGATTACATAATATATAATTATGTATTTTTAAGTGTACCTTTGCGATGATCACGCCAAATAATACTTTACAGCTGCAGCTAAAAGCAAATAATTATTTATAATTATGCTGCCAGCTTTTATATTGCAGCTATAATAATAGTTGCTGCCATTATAAAAATATTTATAATGATAAATAAAAAAATAAACATCGGAAATACATCCTACAAATAAATTAAATTAACTAATTGTCGTGAACTGTAACTTGGATGTTGTAAAAACGAATTTGTAGAAAATATGGGCGAACAACAGTGTCGCCACCTAGCGCAAATTATATTAAACTGTGCAATTTCATTGCCTAATTAATTTAGTACTCACTGATATTGTAATAAATGTTAAATTAAAAGTATTTTCATAATAAATTACATACATATTTATATTGTTTTATGTATTCGATCTCTAAGCTTTAGTATGTAAGCTTGTTATCTGTTAATAAATAAATACATATAATCATTTGCCGTTAGAGTAGGTATTTATAAGTTACCTACCAGTATTTCGACTATTTATGGTACCTGGGTGTTAATATGGCTCATGGGGTTTTAGAGATTTATTGTTAGATTGAATTAATGACCGAAACGACGCTCTACAAAGCCGAACTGTTTATAAAGGCAAGATTCACAGATACTTTACCGTTCTATACAAATATGAACCTTATTTTTAACAAAATAGCGATTATTTTCGTATAAACGAATGTTTGCAAGCGTTTCATACGAATATAAACTTTAATATAGGAGTTGGAAATAAGGTTCATATTCGTACCTCACGCTATCTTTACTCGTGCAACCTGTAAGTCTTGCCATAAAACCCGATGTACCATATTACCGGTTGGGGACTAGCACTCTGTTTGCCCATAAGGTGACATGAGATTGGGTGTCTCTCGATTCTTTGGTGTCAATCTGTAGAATCTTCGTTTGTGTCCTGAGTGTTTCAATGTAGACAAAAGTGTTGTCTTGATGCACAAAATATGTTTTAGTTGACTTCATCAAGCATTACTCATCTAGTTTTTATCTGTAGGGCACAGAAGTTTTTGAAGTACTTTAGGTTACACTTACTATTTCCATACAAGTGCAAGTTTTTTCATGTCTTTTCTTGGAGTAGAATTCGACTTTTAAAATTATTTAAAATGTTTTTTAGACCTACTAAGGGCCACTTATTTATGTAGTAGAAGTTGCAAAATGTAGTTTATTTTAATTCTTGGTCTGTGCAGAAGGGAGTTAAAAAAAAATACGTGGGAAAAAAATATGTTTGTGGTTTGGAGGTTTTGTAAAGGAAATGTAGGTTTCGATAGTCACCTCTCGCTTGTAACTAAAACGTAAGAGCGAGAGGCAAAGAAGTACTGAGCTAGCGGCGTCACCATTTCTAATCTTATTACTATTCCATTATAAATAACTTTAGCTGCATTTTATCCACATTTTTTATGTAAGTTAGCTGCAAATTGTAGACACATCTGGTTTCTGGAATAACAAATATCAACGCATCAAATTCAACACAAGTCAAAGATGCAATTAGCTGTTGATAATAACTTACTCAACCAATAAATTTTAGTAATTAACGCGTGTTGACAATTATTTTGCGTTATTTTTCTTGCTAGAAACCAGTGTGTTAGAGCTATTTGAGAATGCTTGGCGGAGTCTAGATATTTCCATTATATCATTTAACAGGCAGGCCATACGTAAGGGAGCTTCATCCAACGCGAAAGGGTACATTATTGCTTACATCGAAAGTTATATCATGAACTTGAATGTTTTTTAAATGGAAAATAAAATGTGATTCTGATTTTGGCATTTTTATTTATTTCAGTCAATAAATATACTTTTTGTGTACATTCATTTCATCAGATGCTCTGTTTGTACAAATTAGTTGTAATAAACTTACTAATAATTAAGAGTGCTTACAGCGTAAAGACTGTCAGATCAAATTTAGCATTTTGCAGACAGGGATGGCAGCCTCTGAATGGCGTTTGATCTTTATAACAGTTTTAGAATCTTGTTTTCTATATTTGAATATTACTTCTTCTTCCTGCTTGCCACTCCCCATTACTGGGAGTAGGATTGAGATGGTCATGAGGCGCCAGTTGTTCCCCTGATAAGTATTGTCAGTAGATAGACCGCATTTCTACATGTTCTTCTGGACACTCATCATCCAAACTACAAAGTAGATTATGAAGCAAACTCTAAAGAACCATAACCAATAATATTTATATTTATCAATTAAATAAATAGTAACTTCTTCTCATCTTCATTATTTTTTCTATCATATGGGGTACCAATTAAAATAGTCCATGGCGTCTTCTCATTGGGTCAAAAGCGGTGACTAGTAAACCAATCTAATGTACGCGAAAACCCATAGATAATTAGGTATAATCATTTGTTTCTCAAAACTCGGCTTTCAAATTGCATTGAAATAAGTTCATCGGATTCTGTCTCAAATTAGCCATCAGAGCCTTCTCCACTAGAACTGTAATCACAAACTAAGGATATCTTTTTTGATTCTTTTTCTGCTTTAGCATTGTTGGTGTCTTTTGAATCATTGTTAATTATATCCTTATCAGCAACCAAAGTATGTGTTTCTTTACTATCTATTGCAACTTTTAGTGCAGGTTCAGTTTTTACAAGTTGTCCTTCTTTTATACAATTTTTATTAACATTCTCATCATCATCAGGTACATCTTTGCCTACTTCTCCAAGGGATAAAGGTTTGATATTATAATGAGGACTTTGTCCTTCATTTTTAGTAGCTACATCATCTTCTTTAACACCTGACTTTTCAATAGTCTTCTTATCTTCTGACACACCAGTTGTTGCATCCTTTGTTTTATTCAAACTACTATAATTTTCAACCTTTTTTCGTTTAAAAGTGATGCCTAAAGTTTGTCTAGTTAACGAAGTGCTCTTACCTAAAGATTCTTCTTTCTTTAGGCCTCCAAAGCTGGTTAGGAGTCCACTAGAGCTGGGCAATGCTGGCATATTGAGGATCTTACTTCTGGTGTGGGTCTGAGACTCTTCTATGCTCTTTGAAGGTCTGAGAGAGAGGAGTGAAGCCATGTTTCTGTCATCTTCATTTTCTGGTAGAAGACTTATGTTGAGTGATGATTTGGCTAGCAGGAGGCCATCATGGACTGATGCTTCTTCTAATTCTTTTCTCCTTTTCTGAAATTTAAAGTATATTTAAATGTTTTTTGAGACTGAATTATCTTCATTATGGAGAACTGTGAAATGTTGGGTGTATTTGTTAAGAAAGCATGACTTTGTTGATTCATTCAATCATGTAGCTCTGGTTTTCTATTCTTCTATATTGTTACATTTAATAAAAATAAGATTGTTAAATAAGTGATCTTATGTTGCTATATTTCTGAAGAAAACAAAATTTTAAAAAATTCTTCAGTAAGAGTTTTGGTACAAATATAAAGTAGATGTACTTTTAAAACAGTCTGTTATACACTTTCACAGACACAAACATGTAAAGGCAGATATTGAATGAATAAATTTAAAGAAGTCTATTCTTCTAGCTAGGTAACTTAATCTAAACCTACACCTCTGCCCGTATGGAATTGATACTCTGCACAATCACACTAATATTATAAAGGTGAAAGTTTGTGTTTGTATGTTTGTTACTTCTTCACGCTCAAACGGCTGGACGGATCTGCTTGAAATTAGGCACAGAGATAGGTTATAGTCAGGAATAGCACATATCATACTTTTTATCCTGGAAATATGTTCCCTCGGGATAATTTTCGACAATCACGCGGGCAAAGCCGCTGGCAGAAGCTAGTATGTTTATAAATTATAGCCTTTGAGTTATTCTGATGTATAAACTATATTACAGTAAAGTTTTATGAAAATCCGTTTAGTAGATTTTGTATGAAAAAGTAACAAACATCCATCCGTCCATCCATTGGATTTCTTACCCTAAAATTCCTCCTCAAAGAACAGTTAGCTTCATAATCATCCTTCCAAACAGACTCGTTCCTCCCCACCAGCATTCCCAGCCTCGGTTTATCTTGCTTAGCAACATCTTCATCTCCAGTCTTGTGTTCCAGCCTGAACATAGCATCATCAAACAGTTTCTTCTGGGTCTCTTTAGTTTCTGGCACAATTTGGCCATTCTCAGTCGGGTCCCATCTGTTCTCTTGGCGTCTGGCCCCGGACACAATGACATAGTCCAAGTTCTGAAAAGGGAATACAAAAATAAATTTTAAGATAAGACATGTGAAGTGTCATCATCTTTAGCCTTTTTAATGTTCTCACTGCTGGGAAACATGCCTGCCCTTCCCAGGTACTCTTATTAATAGCGGCTTGATTACAAAAATATTACTGGTTTGTGTCACTACATGTTCTTTTAAACCACAACGTTGTCTTATTACCTCATTCCTCAATCTATCATTTAAAGTTACACCACACATACTTTGCAAGGAACGCATTTCTACTGCATTAATCCTACTTTCATGTCTTTTTTGCCATACCCATTGGTCATGTTGAGAGAATGAATAAAAGGAGACTAATGAAAGGTATTTACATGGCAGACGTGAATGGAAACGCCGGGAGGGGACGCCCTAGAAAGACATAAATAGACCTTATAGGTGATGTTCTTCAGAAAGGCCAGGTGCGCAGTACTCATAACCAGCATGTGTGTATGACTAGATGTATGAATGTGAGTGAATCAAAAGAAGTATGTAAGGATTGTAGCAGGTGGCGTTCTATAGTTTCAGCCTACCCCCATGGGAAAAAGGCGTGAGTTTATATATGTATGTACTGGTTTGTGTTACCAGAACTCTAGGATAGGATAGATGGACCCCCTTTTCAGCAACCCTTAATCCACCATGTGGGCCCAGTGCAGATTGGTGGATATCACAGGTCTTCAAACTTTTGGTTCTAGGACATGCTGGTTTCCTCACTATGTTTTCCTTCACCGATGTAGAGCAGTGGTGATGAGATAATTTACACAAAGTAAAGCGTTTACCTGGGTTTGAACCCACAACCTACGACATGTAAGTCTGGGCCACCACATGTATGGTCATTTATCTGTGATAAGAGCACCACTTTCTATACTGACTGTAAGATATGGAACTAGCATACACAGAGGTTTTAATTTATTGATTACACAATTGAGACATCTTTACATACTACAAGAATATTTCATGTTTATAATGCTCCGTGTCAATGTACAAAAGGCAGCCACATAAGACAAATATATAAAAGGGAAACTAGAAATACTCACACCAGGATCAGTTTTGATTTCAAAATGATTATCACACAAGTGACACTTCATTCTGAACTGGTAAACCGGAGTAGTGTAATACATCCCAATCTTCGTCTTCTCAGCGTTGTATCTCACTCCCATACCAATGTGATTTTGACAGCCATCACACCAGATGTTGTAGGGCATCTCGAACCGGATGATTAGGATCCCCATATGGATCTTCCTAGCTCTCTCTCGTAAAGCATGGGTACCCATGAATTTGTTCAACCCCCCGACCTTAGGGTCGTAGTCGGGGGGATAGTATAGGTTCTGGCCTTTACGTTCACCCATCTTTTAGCCTGTGAAAGTAAGGGTAACTTTAGACAATGTACTTGGTAATTATATGCAATCTCATCAGGGTTATTTGCAGTTTGGCTGATCTAACGCTTCTCTAAGTTCTTCGGCCTAATTACATGGTGTAGATGTATGTCTCATTATTAAGAAAATATAGCTACCTTTTAAACACTTTTGGGGTTGTATTAAAATGTTAATTACAAAGAAAAAATTAAATATATAAAACCAAAATTCCGCAATGCGAATGATATCAACAAAAAGTCAGTGTCAGACACTCAGACCACAACTGTCACTATTGTCAGTATCAAGATCAAGCGTCAGTGTCAGACA
This sequence comes from Anorthoa munda, assembly GCA_945859665.1. Taxonomy (NCBI): domain Eukaryota; kingdom Metazoa; phylum Arthropoda; class Insecta; order Lepidoptera; family Noctuidae; genus Anorthoa; species Anorthoa munda. Next base: position 28,042,359 of record OX243911.1, on the reverse strand, counting down.
CTTAGATAAAGTACCTATAGATTAAGCACTGGCGTGGCCGCACATGAGACAGCAATAGTTAGTTCTTGTGTTACAACAAGAACAAGAACACTACAACTACAGCATCGCACTGACACTTATTATCTATAAATAACCCAAATTCCTTGTCTCAATTAACACGAAATTGTTGAGATCAGGTTTTGAATAACAAACTTTTTCAAGTACAGGCTGAACATAATACTTTGTGTTCAGGATTTATTGTCAATCAACAGCACTGTCAGAATTCATTGTGTCTGCTGAGGTCATCTTCATGACTTCAGCATCAGATCGTACCAAGTATTCAGCTGTAAAGCATTTACCTAATTTTGATAAGAATATTTTTATTACCACTCGGACTCTGTTATGATTTACATGAATATATGGCTATCCCAAACCCTACCCTTGGATTTTAATTTTACAACAGAAATCATAGAAAATCAAACAAAACCGAGTTTGTTTGTCAAACCTGCCATTGTATTAGAGTTTGATAAACAACAGAAACCGGCCACGGTGACAAAGACAAAAAATAAACTTTTGTCCTTATTATTTACATGGAGCTGCCAATTAGCCATCTCGCTCTATCAATCAAGGTCATTTTAAGGCTTAATCTATAGGTACTTTATCTAAGGTCAGACACAACAAGAGTATAAAACCTTAGATAAAGTAGGTATAGATTAAGCCTTAAAATGACCTTGATTGATAGAGCGAGATGGCTAATTGGCAGCTCCATGTAAATGATAAGGACAAAAGATTATTTTTTGTCTTTGTCACCGTGGCCGGTTTCTGTCGTTTGTCAAACTCTAATACAATGGCAGGTTTGACAAACAAACTCGGTTTTGTTTGATTTTCTATGATTTCGTGGTATTATGTGTTAATTGAGACAAGGAATTTGGGTTATTTATAGATAATAAGTGTCAGTGCGATGGTGGGTTGTAGTGTTCTTGTTCTTGTTGTACCACCAGAACTAACTATTGCTGTCTCATGTGCGGCCACGCCAGTGCTTAATCTATACCTACTTTATCTAAGTATAAAACACTACATTTACCCAGAGGTAGAGCCCAAGAGCCAGTTCCTCTTTCTTTTGTTTTCAATATCTCTGGTTTTACCAATCACATCAGTTTTGAGAAAGAATTGAATGTTGTCAGTTATCAAATGAAATGCAAATAAACAACAATGTCTGCTAGTTGGAGTTGTCCCCCTATAAGTTTTACGATAATTATTTTTCAATTGCAATCGGTTTACTTCAAACTAGAGTACTAGTTTTAGCGGTGCCGGTGGAAGCAGTGAATGAAATTACAGCCATGGGACACTAAAAGTGGACCGAAAACTACTAAGGTCGACTTCCATTTCGGCATAGACTAAAAAAATAAAAGAATTCGCTGGCAACTCGGTGACAGCTGTTTGACAGCTCCACTTTTATTTTCGTAAGAAATATCGTCTTTCGAGAATAAAGCTTTTTGTTGATTGTATTTGTTTGTTCATTGTGTATTTCGCATTGAACTATTAAATATTTTCGTGGATATATCCGCACGCATCACTACTAATGTGAAATACGATGTCTAGCACTATTGATAGTTTGGTCCGCAGTTAGTTTGATGAATCGTCTGATTGTGATGGTTGATCAGACATATTGACAAGTTATTTAGCGACAATGGGCAGAAGAGAGGAGCCCGCTTGGGCCAGCAACACTGTGGGGCTCGTGGCGGCCAGGGAGCGTGGGGAACTGAACAGGAAGTTTCAGAGCCAGCTCACTGTGACTCGACCTATGATCGACAGATTGGGTCTCGAGAAGGAGCTTCACGGGCATATGGGATGCGTTAATTGCCTGGAATGGAACCACGATGGATCGTAAGTATTGCAAAATCATCGCATATGTACTTTTATTTGTAAATTGGTACAAAAATCCTCAATATACTTATAGAATACTGGCATCAGCATCTGATGATCTTCACGTTATGCTGTGGGATCCTTTCCGCTACAAAGAGCTCATGAACATAGCTACTGGACATACTGGGAACATATTCTCTGTGAAGGTGAGTCAGTAAACAAAATAACTACACCGAAAATATCAACAATATAAGACATTTATTTATGATAATCTATTCAAACAAAACATTTTATCAGTCATGGGATAGTATTTATACTGAAATTAGCATTTCAAAGCAAATTGCAATGCATTTATTCAATCCTAAGGTAACTGTTACATTTCTATTGATAATAATGGTCAATCTACAAAAGATATCAATAAATCTAAATGACTAGGCATTTAAATAGTTTATTAAGTTTTAATTGTAATTATCAAGTGAGTGATCTGTGCCTTTACTGTTTTATTATCTGATGTTCCTTTCACTGCATGGTAGAGTTTTGGAAGAGCAGTGGTGGCCCAGTGGTAACGGCTGCGACTTACAAGTTGTAGGTCGTGGGTTTGAAGCTAGGCTGGCTCTTTATTTTATGTAAAGTATTTCATCACCACTGCTCTCAAAACGGTGAAGGAAAACATTGTGAGGAAACCGGCATGTCTTATAACCAAAAATTCTAAGACATGTGACATCAACCAACTGATTGAGCTCTGCTCAGGTGAAAATAGAGAAAGCAAAGTTTTCTAAAAATGAAACCTAGCTAGATAGACCCCACCACCATACTAAATTACTTATAATTAAGGAATACCACCTGCATACTAAATTTAATGAAAATCATTGTAGCTTTTTTTTGAGATTCAGATTATATATACAAGAATTGCTCATTTAAAGGTATTAGATATATTATGAGGTTATGTGTTCCGTGCCAAATTGAGTTTTTATTAATCCTTATATACTCTCTTTTCAGACATTACAAGTTTCACTCTATTATTACAAAATCAATATAACATACTTATCTAGGTCATGCAGCAATCTAGCCAGCTAAATGAAGTTGCTATGATTAGTAGTTACCTACAAGGGTCCAGTAAGGCATTGTCTCTTTAAATAACTGGTGTCATTAAAAGGAATAAACATAATGAAAACAATAATGCTGGTCTATGCCCCAGCCAGTTAAGTCCTATTTCCATTAGCAAGGTTTGCCGTGATTGTTAAACTGTTCTCATAACCTAGTTATGGTTCCTGATAAAGAGAATGTTTTGTTTACTTAAGTACTGATAACCCATGATGATTCATTATGACCTACACACTCACCATCTTGATTTTTAAAATTACGTAAATGCTTTTATTTGACGCCCTATTTTACAAATTATCATAATACTGTTACTGACCCACCTCAAGGCTTCTTCTTATACAGATTAAAAACTCTAGGGTAAGTTTTGAACTTAAACACTTACATAATTAGGTACATTTAGTTTTAAAAGGCTGTTTAATTTACTGAGATTCAGCCTTTCAAACTAGAGGAAACCTGTGATTTAGGAGTCTAGTATTCTACTGGTACAGTTGTTCTATCTCACGACGGCGGGTTGTTCTTGGTCGTGTGTGTGATGAACGTGCACATTGTTTCTGTGTGCGTAAGCTCGGGAGCGCTCAGTATCGCCTGAGCACACTGCTGCTTTATGCTCGTGCGCTGGGTTAATGGCTAATTATTCGTAAGTACCATGTACTTCAAAAATATTGGTTTTTAGTAGATCTAAAACAAGTCCTCGCCACTATAATCTAACTCTTATAAATAAGCCACAATAAGGCATTTTGGACACATACCCTACATTTAGGGTAGGTAGGTGGGTAGGCAGGTAGATAGAAAGGGTAGGTAGGTATGTGGGGTAGGGTAGGTAGGTTGGTAGGTGGGTAGCTAGTTGACGGGAGCGAAGCCGCGGGGGTCAGCTAGCGGTATTTATAAAAAAATCTTTTGTGTATATTTTTTAAAGGCCAGGTGAGTACTCATAAGCGGTGTGCGTGTATGACTCGATGTATGATAGTAGATGAAACAAAAGAAGTATGTAAGGATCGCAGCAGGTGGTGGTGGCGTTTGTAGTTTCTGCCTACTCCCATGGTAAAGGTGTGAGCTTATGTATGTATATTGTTTATAATATAAAGTAATTCTGGAATAGTCTTGCTGAATCTGGAAAAGTCACAGAAAGTGAGAGAAAAAGAACACAATTTATTGACATCAAAGCGAATTCCATTCATATAGGCAAATAACATTCAAATGCAGAATGCTGCCTCAATATTAAATATGCAGATATATAACAGGACTGATTGAGCTACAAATAATATGTCGATTATTAAATAGTTCAGAGTCACATCTATTCAGAACCAATTGTGGTCTGAATAGCAATTGTAGACATGCTGCATAGAGTGATTGTATTATGGATCTCTACTACATATGGGTATTGTATATAGCGTCGTATCCACTAGGCAACATTTGACGCGCGACAAGATGCACAACATGTTGCTCATCATGATGAATCATCATCATTTCAGCCGAAAGACGTCCACTGATGGACATGGGTCACCCCCAGGCGTCGCCACATTGACCGATTCCGTGCGTCTCGCATCCAGTGCCTTAACCAGGTCATCGGTCCACCTAGTGGGAGGCCTTTCAATGCATCGTCTTCCGGATCGTGGTCACCATTCCTGAACTTTTCGGTCCCATCGACCATCCGTTCTGCGAGCAATGTGACCTGCCCACTGCCACTTAAGTTTCGGAATTCTTCTGGCTGTGTCGGTAACTTTGGTTCTCCTGCGGATATTCTCATTTCTGATGCGATCACGCTAGGAAACTCTCGAGAATAGATCTCTCCATTGCCCTTTGTGTGACTTGAACTTCCGTTCATGATGAATGGCAACGAAGAACTTTGGTTTACATAGTCGTAACATTGTCTCTTCGCGTCATGTCGCGCGCCAGCTGACAACGTCGGAGATCATGTTGAGCGTCATGAGTTACGCGTCAATTGTTGCCTAGTCGATAAGAAGCTTTAATAATCATCTATTAAACAATATTTACCTAACGTTCTGTCAAGATATTTAGTGAGTCATCATCAATAAATTAACATATCATTCATCATTATCGTCATTCATTAATAAATTAAAACAATTTCTATTAACTAAATACTATTATAATGTAAATGAATACTTAAATGATAAATTTTAAATGAAACTATTCATTGCAATCTAATAAATAAATAAATACTTAGTCATATAAAAGCCCTCTTCCTCTCTCTTAGTTTTGCAGTGCCCGACAGGGTCCACAATGGTCTAAATTTGTAACCTACCATCTAAGTTCACTTGTGGGAGCAATAAATGTATTGAGTCGTTTGAATTTGAGTAGGCTTAAATAAATTTTAGTACAGAAAACTTTGTCAGTCGATACATCATCATCATCTGCCTAGCCTTTTTAACCGACTTACCAAAAAAGGAGGAGGTTCTATGTTCGACATTATGTATGTTTTTTTTTTTTTTTTTTTTTTTATGTATGTTCACCGATATCTCCGTCAATTGTGGACCGATTTTAAAAATTCTTTTTTTGTTTGAAAGAGTATATTCCGAAATTGGTCCCATTTTAATTTGGTGAAGATCTGATGAAGAACTTCGGAGATATACAACAGAACTCTTCAATAAATAAAGGCAAATCTCTCGTCGTTGCTGCAATCGCATGTCTGTTTATTGTTTATACCATTTCGTAACATAACATCACGCCAGTAGGCTCGAAAGGGGTATGCAGGTCTCTCATTTAACCGGTTATATTCAAGTTTCATGTTATTCGGGTAATCTATTCTGTCGTTATAGGTATTTACTTAACTACTTCCCTATTAGGTAGGTACAACTAAAAACCGGCCAAGTGCGAGTCGGACTCGCGCACGAAGGGTTCCGTACCATTACCGCAAGTAACGGCAAAAAAATCATGTGTGACGTACGTTTGTTGTATGGGAGCCCCACATAAAAAAATATTTTATTCTGTTTTTAGTATTTGTCATAGCGGCAATTGAAATACACCATCTGTGAAAATTTCAACTGTCTAACTATCACGGTTCATGAGATACAGCCTGGTGACAGACAGACAGACAGACAGACAGACGGACCGCGGAGTTAAAGTAATAGGGTCCCGTTTTTACCCTTTGGGTACGGAACCCTAAAAAGTGAAAAATAAAAAACTTTTTTGAAAAAAATACTACCGACTTCCAAGTAAGAAAACTAGAAAGTGAAAAATAACTTTATTTTTGGAAGTCGGTGTCCATAACTTAAAAATTTGGTACCTACCACAGACACCGACTTCCAAAAATAAAGTTATTTTTCACTTTCTAGTTTTCTTACTTGGAAGTCGGTAGTATTTTTTTCAAAAAAGTTTTTTATTCCCAATTATTGTTGGGGTCGGCTTTTTCGGCTTTGTCAGTCGATACATAAATCATTTATTTGAAATGGGTGGTTTGTTAGATACTCCCCACAGCTAGGTAGATTGATGAACTTAAAAAGGTAGCTGGGACAGACTGGATGCGTATGGCGGAGTATCAAGGGTTATGATTCATCTTGGGAGAGACGTATATCCAGCAGTGGACTGATAATGTGATTTGATTGAAAAATTGGTTCTGTTAATAAAAGTTTAATAAATTAGCTATTTTATCTTTGCTAATTAGTGATCGAATTGAATTTTAATCTGATAATCTCTGATTATGAAAATAAAATATTTAGCCTTAGCAACAGGACACAATTAATATTGAGAGAATATTATATTTACTATACATGTATGCTGCTTCCCTGTTATCTATTTAAATACCAGTATTACTAAACCATTATAATGACTAGTAATTAGAACATAGGTATCATTAAGTACCGCGCCGCATCACATGTGATACGAAGGGAAAATAATTTATTGTCAATTACTCTGACTGTCACAAGTGACATCATCAAACATTGCCAAAAAGTATTCCTGTATTTCTGGGCGTATGCCAGTTACCTTCTCATTTAGGTGATATTATTTAAACCAAACTTTTATTCCAGACTTTTTACCCTTACTACACCTACAACTTTTATAGTAAGGCATATGTGAAATGGGAGTGAAGTTAGATGGGGGGCCCAAGTAGTGTGCCAGCCACAAACAAAAGGCTGTCCCGTCAACTGTCGAAACCTCACAAGTCAGCAGACTGGGATGGGATGCGGTCTTTCTTCGCTTGCTATCCTTGGCAGCCTACTTGCTTTTCTGCGGCTGATCCTTCGTCGTGCGCGGATGCTGTGACGGATGTGTTGCGTCAGTGGTTGAGTACTACATTCCGTTCTCTGACGTAACAATGTCTAGCGAAGACCGACCATGGTTTGGCGCCGATTGTAATCGCGCCGCCCGACGCGCTTTAATATGAGGCGTGTCTGCAGCCTGATTGCGCAAGCGAATTCGGCAAGGCAAAATGTTAAACCGCCATCAATCGACTAATCATATAGACGAAATCCACTTCGCGTCTTTTATCTCGCATGTGATTGGTCGATTGATGGCATTCAAACCTTTTGCCTTGCCGAATTCTTCTACTTCGGCTGCTGCGGTCGACGCTTAAACGCGCAAAGCGACTGACTTGGGTCAAAGGAAGAAAGCCTTCAACAGGGCTGCCAAGTCCTGCAAGAAGGTGTTAAATTGCGAAGGGCTCGGTACGACCACATTGGCCGAATAGGGACTTAACTTGCTTCTTACCCAGCAGTTAGTAAAGCGTTTTGGTCCCTGGCTAAGTCGGTCGAGTCGAACTTCTGCCGTTTCTTACTACCACCACTGCTGAAACCCGACGGGTCGCTGGGCCACCGCAGAGGAGAGGGCAAACTTATTTGCCTCTCTTTTTGCGGAATCTACGCGTCAGCATTCTGGTGATGCGTGGCCCCCTCTTTCTCCTGGTGGATGTGAGACGAGTATTTTTCTATTGGGACAATCCCACCGCACTATTCCCAAACCACTGCAACTCCTAAAAACCAGAATCAACAGTGGCGACCACCAGAAAAGCGCCGAGGCAATGTTGTTCCGGAGATGAGTATGTCGGACATTCGCATGTATCAAAAGGATGCCCGTATGGTGCTGCGCAACCTCGACGTGAACAGGGCTAAGTGGCCCCGATGCGATACCAGCAATTGTCCTTAGAACCTGTGCGCCTGAACTGTCTCCGATCTTGTCACGTCTATTTCGCCTTTTATATGAGACTGTATAAGTGCTGAATGCTTAAAGCAAGCTAACTTACCGCCCGTGCCCAAGAAGGGCAATCGAGCTGTCCCGGCCAATTACAGACAATATCAAGCTCGTGGCATACCTAGAAGCTAACGACATCCTAAGTGACCGTCAATACGGCTTCCACCAAAATCGGTCTACTGGGGATCTTCTAATTCATTCCATTCACATTTGGAGTAAAGCCATCGAGAGACACGGGGAAGCGCTTGCCGTCTCCCTCGGCGTCAGTGGAATTCCCTTCCGGAATCTGTGTTCACCGATAGCTGCAATATAGGGTTCTTTAAGTCAAGGGTGAATATGTTACTTCTAGTCAAGCATGCTTCACCGTCGACCACTTCATCGGTTAGCTAGTGGTCAAGCGCGAGCCAATGTTACTAATATTATAAATGTGAAAGTTTGGATGGAGGTGTGTGTCGATTTATAGTCTGGAATAGCAGATAGACTTATTATGCCGGTACAATGTTCCCTTGGGATGATAAACACTTTTCACGCGGGCGAAGCCGCTGGCAGAAGCTAGTCAATAATAACATAAAATAATTTATTCTTTACATCCTACTTTCATATTATAAATTTGAAAGTATTTATATCTGCTAACCAATCACGAAGTTAAAAACATGGACGCTGGGTAGGCCATGAATGGATAGTATGTTTCTCTGGGACAATTTACGACTTTTACGCGTGCGGATTTGGCAAAACATATGTTTCCCATATTTATTCTGACATGAATGCCACAGAGCAGTGGTGGTCCAGTGGTAACGGCTGCGACTTACCCCGACACCCGACCGACGGTTGTTCGGACCCGGGCAGGCGCTTTACTTTGTCTAAATTATTTCATCACCACTGCTCTCAAAACGGTGAAGGAAAACATCGCGAGAAACCGGCGTATCCTAGAACCAAAAATTCAAAGACATGTAACATCCACCAACCCGCACTGGGCCCGCGTGGTGGACGGCCCATTCCGCCTCACAGAGAGGAGGCCTGTGTCCCAGCAGTGGGAACATTAAAAGGCTGATGATGATAATGATGAATGCCATTGAGGATCCAGGTGAAAATTCCTAATGTTACCGATAAAAAAAGTTACCGACGTCGACGGTGGGTAGCAAAGGAATAATACTAACCTGTTTTTAAAATGACGTCATATTGCATTTTCACTAAGGAAATGCTAAACTTGTAGCTCCAAGAGATAGAAAGAACTAGAATTATTTATTATGCTGACTCACGGCCGACGTGTTTTCGATCTTCGCCCATTCACTCCGTGCGAATGTCGTATAAAATCAACAAATATAAATTGTTATTTTCCTTAAGTTTCATTCATTCCATGCACGTCATCGAAGCGGGGTTTGTTACGAAGTATTCTAATGAAAGTCAAGATTTTGCTAAGCGTCATGTTTTCAAGCAAAGCTGTTTCCAACGCGAACACACGAGCCCGACAGAGGGCCCTTTTCGATTTCGCCATACAAATGAACGCGACGGTCGAGTGTTCGCGCGATGATCGCGTTGTATTATGACAGCACCTCGTACTTGTTTGGTTAGTAGCTATGCTCCAAAAGGGACATCAGAAAAAAACTGGATTTTCGTTCCTTACATTCAGCTTCTTTAGAACATTTTCGAACTTTAAATGTGCTGAGTGATGTGACTTTCTGGGCCAAATAAAATAAGAAGGCAGGCACTGTCTTTACGAAAAGAAGTTCCTTAATAAGAAAGCACTGCCTTTAAGGAGAGATGAAGCTCCTCAACCCCATCCGTTGTCTCCAGTTCCTGTCGCCCGACGTGATCGCGACCTGCGCGGCGGACGGCACGGTGCGCGCGCGCAGCATCCAGTCCAACTCGCCGCTGCTGGAGTGCGTGTGCCACTGCGCGCGGGTCAAGCGCCTCGCCACCGCGCCCGACAACCCGCACCTACTGTGGTCGGCGGGGGAGGACGGCCTCATTCTGTAAGTGATCTTACTGACTTGGTTCTCTCTTCAGTTACCATTTGATTAGTCTTGGGCTCATCGCAACGTTGGCAGTAACACCAAGGGGTTGCTGATCTATCTTGAGGAGTTGGGGTGGATTGAGTAAATAACTAAGTTTCCCACCACACTTAGCTGGTAAGTCAGAAAAACAGCAATTAATTTGCAAATATTGCTTTATGACGATATGATCCCTAAGCGGGTCATATTTATCGTAAGGATCCCCGACCAACCGTAATAGTACAATAAGCGTCCAAAAGTGGGCGTTTATTGACCTCCGATGTTCCTGTTAAAATGGAAAATCTAACTTTCATCTTCTTTTCCAGCCAACACGACCTGCGCACCTCGCACAGTTGTAACCCTGACTCAGCCAACGTGCTGGTGAACCTGCTCAATCACCTGGGTCGGTACGCTGAAGCGAAGTGCGTGGCCGTGAACCCTCGCCGACCGTACCAGCTGGCTGTGGGGGCCAACGACTTTTATGTGCGGCTCTATGACACCAGGATGATCAAGCTAGCTAGGCTACAGGTAAGAGCTGTTGATGTAGGGTTTTAAGGAGTGTAACTCAAGATCAAGCGAGTACCAGCTGGCTGTGCAAGCTAACGACTTCTATGTGCAGCTCTATGACACCAGGATGATCAAGCTGGCCAGGCTACAGGTGAGAGCTGGTGATGGAGAGTTTTAGGGGAGTAGATCAAGATCTAGCGGGTACCAGCTGGGTGTGGAAGAGGAGAGGAGGCTACAGGTAAGAGCTACTGATGTATAACTTTTCAATGAGAATAACTCATAATTCGTCACTACATCTAAATGCTGCGGTGAAGAGGAGAAATGTGATAACCACGCCAAAATTACGTACTTTGAATGCAACGTAACGTTTCTGATGAAAATGTAAGAAAAACAATAATAACGTATCCTTAAAAAAATATGGGCTCATTGCTCGCTAAATTGGGGCCTGCTATTTCATCACAATCCAATAAAAATTCAAAAATACAACAACATTTGTAATATCGGTTTGTTGAAAACCCTGTACATACGCCCTTGTGTAAATCTAATAAAACCTTGTGTAAATCTAAGGTTAGGTGTTTTAAACCAAAATATCCCGTGTTGTCCAGGTGAACGCCCCAGCCTCTCGGCAGATGTGGGAGCGTCAGAACATGCGCTGTTCCCGCGCGGGACACGGCGATCCCGACAACAACATCCCCCGCGCCGCTGTGCATTACTTTGCACCGGGTAAGTTCTACGACCTTAAGGCTGCCTGTCCACTTGCGCGGAGCGGAGAAAAGAGGAGTGAAGCCAACCTTTTCTCCGCTCCGCACCGAGTTGACAGGCAGCCTTAACCTTTACCTACATGGATATCCTCATTAAATAAGCATAACTGTCACAAGACTGTCGGACTATAGGTGTAACAGAGCAAGAATTTTAAACCAAAGCTTGTTCTAAGTAAGTTCAAGTCTTGTTGGTAAAGTTATTAATTTCGTTTTAGAGATTATTGTTACTATAGACTGATAGATTTTTACCAAGATTAATGGGTTTTAATGTCAGAAGACTCTGTAGAAAGAGCCGTTAGGATAAACTGGATAGCAATCGAGAGGACTGGTGGGGATAAAAACTGCGTTCTAGGAAACTGCCTTTGTCCAGCAGAGGGACACGACATCCACCTTCACATGGATTAACCAACAGTTTGGGGCGTACAAAGCACCCTTGGCTACCTTATTTCAGTGTCCGCAGGTGTTTCATGATCCCTTACAAAGGTAGCCACGTATCTGCCAGCAGAGGGACAGAACAGGGTTAGTAAAATAAACCAACAAATATCAAGCTCATTTCCACCAATAAACCAGCATTCGAATAAGACAAACGACAGTGGCGCCATTAGTTCTACAGGTTACTTATTTTCTTAATAAACCTTATTCATGGTTGTTTGCAGGACACCTCTCGATGGAGCCAAATGAACACACCTTCCCCAAGAAGGCCACTACATACGTCGCGTTCAGCAATGATGGCAACGAGCTGCTTGTGAATCTGGGTTCTGAACAGGTACTTACATGATATTTATACTGACAGCCACTGAGGGAAAGAGATAGCGATGTTTTGAGCTGTGAAACTTATTTACTTGATGATGTAAATAAGTTTCACATTTATTTTATAACACAGTGATAGTTATATCTTCGTTGTTATTATGAAGTTCAAAATAATGTAGTAATCTTCTAAGGTCTGAAAGGAGCAGCAAATATTGAGATGCGTCGTTGAAAGTGATTCAAGGAATTTATATTTAGTAAATGTAAATATTCAAGCATTATTTGCATTGAGTGTGACGCATATTGTAACATTGTATGAAATTGTATGTAACGTAATTCCAATGATTGCTGTAAAATACTTCATTTAATTTCATTGATTTAAACTCAATGCATTTATTTCAAGTAAACCATTTATATGTTCTTCTGAATTGTCCAGGAGACTGACAGACAGTTACTCAGAAAGTTGAAGCTATTTTCACGATCTAGTAGATTTCTTTAGAGAAGAAATTGTAAGAAACTCAAGCAACATTCTTTTTAATTCAAGTTCAATATGGTAACATTATACTTGTTTATTTTTTATGTGAGAACAATCTTTATAAAAAAATACAATAAAAGGCAGCTATGGGATGATCAGTCCCAATTGAAGGCGCCCGTTCACGAATATGACGCATAGATCTACATCATTCAGCTTAACCATTTCCAAGGGGACTAAATGGTCCAACACATGTGCCACCATCAGTCAGACATTTAAGGGAGCATGTTTAGCTTTGTAAGTCAGCCAAGAAATTCTATTCCATAATTATTGATCGCCGATTTAGCATCAAACAAGAAAAACAGCTTGTGGCTAAATTAAATTAGCGGCACGGGTTGATCTTCAAGGTTAAACATAGATCGCCAAGGTCGGTCCGTGACCATCTCAACATACCGAGATTCCTCCATGACTCGGGAAGGACGTTAAGCCGTTGGTCCCAGTCATTTTAGGGTTCCGTACCCAAAGGGTAAAAACGGGACCCTATTGCTAAGACTCCACGATCCGTCTGTCGGTCTCTGTCTGTCCGTCTGCCACTAGCCTGTATATCATGAACTGTGATAGCTAGACAGTTGAAATTTTCACAGATGATGTATTTCTGTTGCCGCTATAAAACAAATACTAAAAACAGAATAAAATAAATATTTAAGTGGGCCTCCCATACGATAATCGTGATTTTTTTGCCGTTTTTTGCGATAATGGTACGGAAGCCTTCGTGCGCGAGTCCGACTCGCACTTGGCCGGTTTTTTATGTCTTTGCCAGTAGTTACGGATCGGTGTCAGAGAAATCTGACGCCTATCTTGTCAAGGGGTTCCGTGTAACCCTTTTACTGGGTTGTGGAGTTCAACCAACATACTTAGAAAAAGGCCAGGCAGATTGATTGTCCGTTTTAGCATAAGACCATAATTTTCTCCCCTCAGGTATACCTTTTCGACATAAACTCAGCCCGTCGACCAGTGCTGGTGGAGAGCTTCATCATCCAGCACAACCACGGCAACCGAGCTGGAGAGAGCAAGCAGTCGCCCCGGAACGGCACGAACGGCACCAACGGCACTAACGGCACCACCGGCGGGAACGGCACGCTGGCGCCGCCGCAGCAGCTGCCGGATAGGGTGCGGCAGCTCAAGGAAAGGGTGAGAATATCACATGATTGCTAATATTTGTCCTATCATTTTCTGTTATTTTAAATTCCTCCTGAAATAATGTTGGTATAACTAGATCTTGGTTATCTTTTTATCTCCATGGTTGGGCGCTTGAATCTGTCCTTGAAAGCAATCTCCGAATGGGGTGATGCCAATCTGGTCAGGTTCAATGCTGCTAAGACCCAGGCGTGTCTTTTTTCCGCTAAAAGGAGCCAATTCCACCCGGCTTCTTCTTTCCGAGGTGTGACCGTGCCGATAACTGACCATCTTGAGGTTCTTGGCATTATGTTGATATCGACGCTTAATTTTGGTCCATTCATTGAGGCAAAAGCTCAGCTGGCTGCCAAAAAATTGGGGATCCTCGCGAAGGTGAGACTGTACTTCACGCCAGAACAGTTGCTCAACTTGTATCAAGCGCAAGTTCGATCATGCATGGAGTACTGCTCTCATCTCTGGGACGGATCTGCCAAGTACCAGCTGGATGCACTTGAGTTGATCGAAAGACGGGCCAAGAGGCTTATCGGCAATGAAGTACTGGTCGAATCTAGGCTTCAGAACCTCGAACATCGGCGCAGAGTTGCCAGCCTTTCGGTTTTTTATCGGTTACATTTCGGGGAGTGTGCGTTGGAATTGCATGAACTAATTCCTCCTAGCCCGTTCCATCATCGGACTACAAGACGTACGGCGATGCATCATCGGTACATGGTGGACATCCCACCCATACGTACAAAACGTTTTGGGAATACTTTTATTATGCGTACAGCAAAGGAGTGGAATTCCCTGCCGGAGTCTGTATTTCCTGATAGCTACAACCTGGGAGTCTTCTAGTCAAGAGTGAATAGGTTTCTTCTAGGCAAGCGTGCTTCATCGTCGACCACATCATCGCTTACCATCAGGTGAGATAGTGGTCAAGCGCAAGCCTATCAAAAATAAAAAAAAATCTTCTGCCATTATTTTGTAGGTATTTCTCTCTTGGTCGGTCCCTTATGTCTGAGGATCGTGGTCAGCATCAGGGTTACATCTGGAGCGGATGATCTGCGTCCACCAGTTTCCGTCCAGCGCGTCCCTTACGACGAGAATAGAATAAAAATAGAATCTCCCGTGTAGAATTTGGAGGACGACGAGTCTTTCACTTGATCGGTCTATCTTGTAGGTGATCTCTTGCCTTCGGTGTTTCCAACCACGATCGATCTTTCCAAATTCTCATCGCCTCTGCGCATTGTGTGCCCGAAATATGTAAGAATGCGTTGCTGACCTATGGTGGACAAGAGAGTTTTTATTCGGTGCTGGGTCTGGATCGATGCATTGGTGCGTTTTGCAGGCAGTTACGTTTCGTTTTATATGTAGTCAATTATTATTATTATGTGCCTGTAGATTAATGTACAATTATATGCATTTTTTTTTCTAAATAATTTGTTTGTGTTCGTATCAATAAATAAATAAACATTAAAATAATAGAGAGAAATTGAATTCCTTTGAGTGTCCATCGTGCCGAATCGGCTTAAAACAATGGTAATTTCTATTGTCTGCTAATTGACACTTGACTAAATAAGGCGCTCTCTAGGGGGCACGAAGTAAAGAACAACCTCCCCATCATGTGTGGTATCATTGAACAGGGATTTTTGTCAAGTGTACCGTTTGCTAGACATATCCCGTTAAAATCATGAAACTAATTTTTAGCCGACTACGACGTCGCAAAGTGTTTGTTGATCGTTATGTAAGTATGCATGATTGTTGATTTATTCCCTCAGGCTCTGCAAAAACCCCAAAATACTTTAAATAAAAAATGAGTTAATATTTTTTAGTCCATTAAAAGTTTGTTTTAAAAAGATTTTTACTTATAATTATTCGATCGATTTTCGCACCCTTTTGTTCTAATTTCCCTCTTTTACTTCCAGGCGAATGACTTCGTGAACAAAGGCAACTACTCTGCAGCGGTGGAGTTCTACAATGAAGCTATAGCCGCGTGCCCCGACTGCGCCATCTTATACTCCAACAGGGCTGCTGCACTCATGAGGCGTGGATGGTAAGTGCATTGTAGCTTGTCAGGGTATTGTATTGTACAAAAGTCGTTTTAGCGGCATTTATACCGCTACATACGAACTACAAATAAATCTGAGGTTACTCAAATTCTACATCGCGCTATCTAAGTTCTCCACACAGAAAACATACAACAATCCGACAACAACTGCCACAACACACAGCACTCGTCTGGCCGGGCTATCCTACTTATTTAATGGAGGTTGCAGGACTTTCCACACTGATCCGCACATCTCTATGTCATGTCCAAACCGGTCCATTATGGCAGCAATCATCTTCCAAAAGCATGGGTTCACAAAACCTAACTGTGTTGGGAATTGTACCCAAAACGGGCGGCCGGAGCGCGCCGTGTACGCTGCACACATACACACATACGTACGCGTGCCTCACACCCACACCATAATACACACATAAAACCATAATATTTTTAAACTGGGACAGTTGATTTGAAATTATAGCGGCATTAAAACCCTTACACAGCCACGGCCTATTTAATACAGTCCACTCATTTCATCCACAAGCTAACATTGGTCCTTCGAGCCGGATACTGATTTATTGTTCTGATGTACCTAGATTCTACTCTTAAAAACATCTAACAAATATCCGTCTGGCTAACTGCGGTTATAGTAGACTAGATAGTATTTTATCTTCAGATCCATCAAAAGTTTGCCAGTTTTAGCAAAGACTAGCATGTTAGAATTTTCCAAGATAGAAATCATAAACTCATGATTGATTCGTTATTAGTGAAAAAATAATCTAGTAGAAAAAGAATCCGGTACTTCCTACAGATGGATAAAGTTTAAAAAAATAAAGCGTAAACTTTCTGAACAAACCGATTTCCCCGTTCTCCCTCCATCCCAGGTCGGGAGACACCTACGCCGCCATAAAAGACTGCTACAAGGCCATCAAGCTGGACTCATCGCACGTGAAGTCGCACTTCCGGCTGGCCAAGGGTCTGATGGACCTCAAGCGGGCCCGGGAGGCACACGAGTGCCTGCTGTACTTCAAGGACAAGTTCCCGCGCCACGCCACCAGCCACGCCGTGTTCCTGCTGCAGAAGGACATCAATGTGGCCTTGGAGACTATGGAGACTACACCTGATGAAGGTATGGGATTATTTTCTGGATGTAAGGTTTATTTTCTTGGTATTTTGGTATTAAATTAAAGATTATGGTTTAGATGATAACTCTATATTTTTTGAGCTTTGTCTTGGTGTATAGGACCCTAAATATCTGAAACTTTAGGTGTAAGGCAAGCTTTTAGGTTTAATTATTTATTGATATCTTGGAATATAAATTATTTTGTGACTAAGAAGCCATGCCGTGTATTTAATGGAGCCCATAATAAGCGATCTTTCTTGCCAATTGCCGCCAAAAAATCGAGGTTCACATAACAAAGTATATTCCAACTTCTATTTCCGACTTCAGCAGCCGCGGAATCCGAAGACAGCCAGCCAACCAGCGTCCTCGAGAGGCAACTCCGCACTGCCGCCCTGGACTACTCGCAGAGGTTCCTGGGACACTGCAACACCACCACCGACATCAAGGAGGCCTGCTTCCTGGGCCCCGATGCTAACTATATCGCAGCCGGGTAAGTTACATCCACGTCATCATCATTATCACTGCAGCCGAAAGACTCTCCGGGAGGTCTCTCCCAAGCACCGCTCCTGTGTGTCTTGTATCCTACGGTCTCCGCAGGTCGCGACCTTCACCAGGTTATCGAACTACTTTGTAGGAGGCCTTAAAAAATTGCGTAAAACGTTTCAAGGCCATCATGAAGCTCTGAAACGAAAGTCTCTCTGAGGCGAGTCTGATGAATTTGTGCAACCTAGGGCACAACGGAGATTTAGGTTACCAATTTATATCTCATTAATTTAACAGCGGCTATCAATCAAAAATAGTTATGGATCTGTAGTCCGGTCAATTTAGACATCCCAGGGTACAAAAATTCACACCCAGCTGAAAATTGGTAGGATTGTTCAAAACACCATTATAAATGAAATCTGAAAAGCCCTCATCAATCCGACACCTGGAAAAATTTAGTCAGGGTCAAAGGGCGCAAAAGCGGTAAGTTTTATCGTAAAATTAGCCCAGACAAAAATTGTAGATCAGATAATTATCTATAAAAAATGTCTAAACTACTTTTTTCCTAAGAACCACCGTTTTTGAGATTTTTTGGTTCAAAAAGTTGAAAGATTTGTAATGTGTGTGTTTTGAACAGCTACCGAACTAGAAGAACTACCAATTGTCAGCTGGGTGTGAATTTTTGTAACTTCACTCCTATTTTATGGTCTAATTTGACCGGACTAAATGTGGATGCCCTCTTTTACGCATCCTGTAGGCTTAACCTGATACTGTGGTAAAATATTAATAAATATTGTATTTTGTTCCAGTTCGGATGACGGCAGCCTGTTCATCTGGTGCCGCAAGTCCGGCAACATCATCCGCTGCCTGCGCGCAGACGACAGCATCCTCAACTGCATCCAACTGCATCCCTCCATGTTCCTCCTCGCCACCAGTGGCATCGAGACCGTCGTGCGGCTGTGGAGCCCTAGGCCTGAGGTACCGTACCTGTGTCTGACTGTGTTGATTCTGTAGATCCGCGGCTTGCGTTGGCCTCTTCATGTAAGGGAAGTTGGGCCAACATAAGCTACACTGTAGGGCTAGTTGGGCAAGCATGGACACTTTAGAGGCTCCTGAGCCCGCTTGGGTCACTGTATAGGAGCAATATGGACCAGCATAGGCCCCGTTAGATGTGGTTTTCCCAAAAAGTGTATAATTGACTGTTTCTTTCGTCACCAGGACGGCAAAGAAGAGACCCGCATAATCCGCGACGCCGGCTCGGCCGCGCAAGCGAACCAGCAACGAATGCGAAGCGACCCTTTTGAGGCCATGCTCCTCAACATTAGCTTCGCCGGCGGCGCCGACCGCGACCTGCACTCTCCCGCCTGCAGACCTACATAGGTAAATATTTGAGGCCATGCTCCTCAACATTAGCTTCGCCGGCGGCGCCGACCGCGACCTGCACTCTCCCGCCTGCAGACCTACATAGGTAAATATTTGAGGCCATGCTCCTCAACATTAGCTTCGCCGGCGGCGCCGACCGCGACCTGCACTCTCCCGCCTGCAGACCTACATAGGTAAATATTTGAGGCCATGCTCCTCAACATTAGCTTCGCCGGCGGCGCCGACCGCGACCTGCACTCTCCCGCCTGCAGACCTACATAGGTAAATATTTGAGGCCATGCTCCTCAACATTAGCTTCGCCGGCGGCGCCGACCGCGACCTGCACTCTCCCGCCTGCAGACCTACATAGGTAAATATTTGAGGCCATGCTCCTCAACATTAGCTTCGCCGGCGGCGCCGACCGCGACCTGCACTCTCCCGCCTGCAGACCTACATAGGTAAATATTTGAGGCCATGCTCCTCAACATTAGCTTCGCCGGCGGCGCCGACCGCGACCTGCACTCTCCCGCCTGCAGACCTACATAGGTAAATATTTGAGGCCATGCTCCTCAACATTAGCTTCGCCGGCGGCGCCGACCGCGACCTGCACTCTCCCGCCTGCAGACCTACATAGGTAAATATTTGAGGCCATGCTCCTCAACATTAGCTTCGCCGGCGGCGCCGACCGCGACCTGCACTCTCCCGCCTGCAGACCTACATAGGTAAATATTTGAGGCCATGCTCCTCAACATTAGCTTCGCCGGCGGCGCCGACCGCGACCTGCACTCTCCCGCCTGCAGACCTACATAGGTAAATATTTGAGGCCATGCTCCTCAACATTAGCTTCGCCGGCGGCGCCGACCGCGACCTGCACTCTCCCGCCTGCAGACCTACATAGGTAAATATTTGAGGCCATGCTCCTCAACATTAGCTTCGCCGGCGGCGCCGACCGCGACCTGCACTCTCCCGCCTGCAGACCTACATAGGTAAATATTTGAGGCCATGCTCCTCAACATTAGCTTCGCCGGCGGCGCCGACCGCGACCTGCACTCTCCCGCCTGCAGACCTACATAGGTAAATATTTGAGGCCATGCTCCTCAACATTAGCTTCGCCGGCGGCGCCGACCGCGACCTGCACTCTCCCGCCTGCAGACCTACATAGGTAAATATTTGAGGCCATGCTCCTCAACATTAGCTTCGCCGGCGGCGCCGACCGCGACCTGCACTCTCCCGCCTGCAGACCTACATAGGTAAATATTTGAGGCCATGCTCCTCAACATTAGCTTCGCCGGCGGCGCCGACCGCGACCTGCACTCTCCCGCCTGCAGACCTACATAGGTAAATATTTGAGGCCATGCTCCTCAACATTAGCTTCGCCGGCGGCGCCGACCGCGACCTGCACTCTCCCGCCTGCAGACCTACATAGGTAAATATTTGAGGCCATGCTCCTCAACATTAGCTTCGCCGGCGGCGCCGACCGCGACCTGCACTCTCCCGCCTGCAGACCTACATAGGTAAATATTTGAGGCCATGCTCCTCAACATTAGCTTCGCCGGCGGCGCCGACCGCGACCTGCACTCTCCCGCCTGCAGACCTACATAGGTAAATATTTGAGGCCATGCTCCTCAACATTAGCTTCGCCGGCGGCGCCGACCGCGACCTGCACTCTCCCGCCTGCAGACCTACATAGGTAAATATTTGAGGCCATGCTCCTCAACATTAGCTTCGCCGGCGGCGCCGACCGCGACCTGCACTCTCCCGCCTGCAGACCTACATAGGTAAATATTTGAGGCCATGCTCCTCAACATTAGCTTCGCCGGCGGCGCCGACCGCGACCTGCACTCTCCCGCCTGCAGACCTACATAGGTAAATATTTGAGGCCATGCTCCTCAACATTAGCTTCGCCGGCGGCGCCGACCGCGACCTGCACTCTCCCGCCTGCAGACCTACATAGGTAAATATTTGAGGCCATGCTCCTCAACATTAGCTTCGCCGGCGGCGCCGACCGCGACCTGCACTCTCCCGCCTGCAGACCTACATAGGTAAATATTTGAGGCCATGCTCCTCAACATTAGCTTCGCCGGCGGCGCCGACCGCGACCTGCACTCTCCCGCCTGCAGACCTACATAGGTAAATATTTGAGGCCATGCTCCTCAACATTAGCTTCGCCGGCGGCGCCGACCGCGACCTGCACTCTCCCGCCTGCAGACCTACATAGGTAAATATTTGAGGCCATGCTCCTCAACATTAGCTTCGCCGGCGGCGCCGACCGCGACCTGCACTCTCCCGCCTGCAGACCTACATAGGTAAATATTTGAGGCCATGCTCCTCAACATTAGCTTCGCCGGCGGCGCCGACCGCGACCTGCACTCTCCCGCCTGCAGACCTACATAGGTAAATATTTGAGGCCATGCTCCTCAACATTAGCTTCGCCGGCGGCGCCGACCGCGACCTGCACTCTCCCGCCTGCAGACCTACATAGGTAAATTTTACATTAGACGGGCAATAACATTCTTGAGCGGCTTGTAGTACGCTAGAGTTGAAGAGTAGTAAAGTAGAAGGTCGCACATGCGATGGACGGACCAAATTAATAAGGGCTGATTTCACTAATGAAACTAACCACGATTAGTTCAACTAAACTCAGTGTATGCCAATACAGCGTTCTGATTGGTAGTTTCTCAGCGGTAACGCTGTATTTGCATAAACTGAGTTTATTTGAACTAATCGAGATTAGTTTCATTGGTGAAATCGGCCCTTAGTTTGCAGTAGGCGGCCCATAGCATGTGCACACGAGTCATGTCGACAGACAGGGATGGCGTCGCGTCGCATCGTGAGGCGAATTGTGACAGCCCGAAGTGTCACTGCTACATGCTGACCACAACCACTCTTCTATGACTTATACAAAGAAGAAGGAAGACAAAGTCCGTGGCATCGTACGTTTGTTAATTGCCCTACAATTTATCCATACAGGATAAACAATTATCTCAAGCCGAGATTAAGAAAATTCTTCGATGCGAAAAACAGAATCAGTCTTTGTGGCGCTTGATTGAGAATGATTGCCTATGTCCAACAGTGGACGTCTTTCGACTGAAATGTTGATGATGCAAAATCAAACGTGATGCAGATCTTCTCAATAATATTACTCTTTTAACAAGTCATTTTATTTTTCAGGTAACACCAGAAAATAAATTATTAAATAAATATTTATAGGCGTTATAGGAGCGCGGTCGATATGAAACATTGTAATCATCACTACGAGTCATTTGTAAATAGTTACTATTATATACATTATTACAGATAATATTACTACGGCGTTATCATTGTTTTTCACCTTTTTAAGTTATACTCAACGACTTTTCGGTACTACGTACTAGAGGCGTGTTATACGAATTTATATATTCCATTTGATTAGGTTTTAGGTATAGTAGTTATACAGGGTATAACAGCAAGGTGCGATCATATTTAAAAAATCGGCCAAGTGCGTGTCGGGCTTCAAACATTTAGAGTTCCGTACCAAACCGCAAAATTAAGTTGATTGTAATAGGAATATTGAGGGAATTCAAAGAAAAATCTGATTTATCAATATATTGATATTTGTTAGAAAAAAATACGTCATAATAAACATTATCAATAAATTTCAAGTTCATAGGCCAATGGGAAGTTAATAAATTCTTCGGAACGAAATTTTGTAAAAATTGCTGACTTTGGTGGCTTCTCATTCCTTTGTTTTTCAATACCTTTTAAAACTAAAAATACAGTATTTATCTACTCAACGAGCTCTAAACAACGATATCCCACTCGATGGGGTGGGCCATTTCTTTTTGTCATGCCCAAGGGGGATTAGCTGTATGGGAGGCCCCCATTAAACACGTAAAAATATATTTTTTGACTATTTGTATAACTTTGGGTCAACAAGATTATACTGTGAACAAATTTGAAGACTGTAGCTCCAACCGTTTGGCTGTAACACCCGTGTGATAGACGACGGATAGACGGACGGAATAGGACCCCGTTTTGGACTTTTCGGGTACGGAACCCCACAAAAATGTGTCTCCATTACTTTGGTCAGCTGACGACAACTTTGTATGGTTTATTTTTAATTTTCATTGACTTCCTTGGAGAAAATTGTATATACAAGAGCTGAAGCAGTCTTTAAAAATATGATCGCCCCTTTCTGTTATATTACATCCTTTATTTAACCTACTTCGAAAAGAAGAAGGCTTACTATTTCTAATATCTTTAGACATATATCATCATCTCTTCGTCTACTTCTACGCCTTACCCCGTTTTCTGATTTAAGAATTCGAAGTTGAGTACTTGTCAACCTCTACTGTAGCCTGAAAACGTGTCAAAATTTGGCATTTAAGTAGGGTTTGACAAGTTCGTAAGTCCGAATACACAATTCAGAAGCCTGCCCTTAAAAAGTTGCGGAGTAAACTTATGCCAAACTTATATGTCCAAAGATATATGTGTAAATTTACTCCGCTTTTAAAAACAAAGGCGCTACTAGTGTCTAGTCGCTGGTTCGACTTTCTTGTAACAAATATCATTTAGTACATTTGTAAACTCTTTTTCTTTCTTGTGGTACTTACTATGAAATAGTCTCTAAGGCGATTATATCTTTAGCAGTCACTGGAACAAGTCTTCATTTCAGCCAGTTATGGGGTTGTGGAGATTAGATAGACAATCGCTCCATATAAAATATTGGTACTCAGGAGCTTCCATAGACCTGAGGCCATCCCCAATTGGGAAAGGCCTAGGCAGGTGATGATGTTGTCAACAGCATATTGCCATCCCAATCATACGCATAATCCATTCGTTTATAACTATATGTTTTTCTTTCGAGATAGTATAAATATACTTTTGATACTTGAGAATCTCCGCAAGGCGCGTGAGACATTAGTACAACAACGTACACTTAACTGTGCACCTCGCTGGAATGCTTGTCCACTCCCACATTCCCTCGCGGCGTCCCCGTGTTCGCCGCGTGCGCCAATAGCGAGAGTTAAGAGGAAATGTGGTCGCAGACATCTGACTGAAGTTCCTAAGTAAAAAGTCATAATTCGAGGTTTGGCTCTCGCCTATTTCCTCCTTCAATATTGGACCAATTTAAAAAATATTCCATAAACTGAACAATAAAGATATATAGTGAACCCCGGTGTCCTTTTGTCATTTATAGTTGTCAAATTTGTACAATAAGCCTCTGTTGTAAGCGCAATTTTGAGCATCTTTTGAGAGTTCTAGTGCTTCTAAAGATAATTTATCATCAAAAATTAAAACATAGGGGCACAGTATATATCTTCATTTTACAGTTTATGGAATATCTTTTAAATTGATCCAATATTGGAGGAGAAAATAGAGGAGAGCCAAACCTCGAATTACGAGATTTACTTAGGCAATTCAGTCGGTGTCTACGACCGCATTGCCTCTTAAACGTCACAACTCTAGATGCACAGTTATTTTTACCGAGTAGTACTTACTATGTGGTTTTATTTATTTCAAGATAATATAAAAATACTTCCCATACATGAGAATTAGTTGCAAGGCGCGTGCACATGAAAGATTGGTATCGGTATTCTTTGCTTGGGTTATTGTTTTAGGCCCTAGGGCCTAGATTGTTTGAGTGTCTCCACATTTAGTATGTTTTGCTCAAACCGTGTCTAGTACGTAGTACAAGGATGTGAAATTAGTTATGTTTTTTTGTGCAAAGTATCGTGAGGTGACAAGTTTATGTTGATTTCATTTCCTTTTTGTATTTTTTGTGATATGTCAGTTTGGGAGTGTCAATATGAAAAACGAAGTTTGTTTTTGGTATTTTTAGTTATTATGTTATAATAAAAAGAAATGGTGGCTAAGAAAAGGATAAGTGTATGAAGATATTTTGTATGTAAAGCGTTGGAGAGACTAGTAAAACTTATATTGGAAAATAATAAATATATATATAATATATTTTGACATAGATTTAGTTACAAGAACTGATATATAATCATGAGTCATAGCCATCATTATATTTTGCTGTGTATCATAGTTTGAGTACGCTAAGGCACCGTTTCCACTGTGTTGTGACGTCAGAGAAACAAGAAAACATTCTCACTTAGCGTAAAATTATCTTAGACGAATCGTGCCGTTGAAAATTCAACTTTATCTAGTTAAAAATATAGTTCACAATTATCTGTTGTCAGAACACAGTGGGAACACTTACTAAGAAGAGTAAGCTACTGACAAATCGGATGGGTTTTGTAGCGAATACTGAGGGCTGTCTAAGGTAGTGAGAATAAAAGTAAAGTATACTTATAATAAAAGAAGTCATTAAAACAT
Source organism: Anorthoa munda (assembly GCA_945859665.1). Classification (NCBI taxonomy): domain Eukaryota; kingdom Metazoa; phylum Arthropoda; class Insecta; order Lepidoptera; family Noctuidae; genus Anorthoa; species Anorthoa munda. The sequence goes on along the minus strand of OX243911.1, from coordinate 28,017,284 downwards.
GTTTCGTTTGTCTACCTTTGTTGTGACCCTTTAAACCTAGCAGGCATTTGTTGATAAGTTGAAGTTCTAAAACCCTGAGTATACTGTTCGAATAGATCTCGTTAAATTAATGTTAACCACATTTGGATATTTGAATTTGGAATTGCATTTGGCAATTGACGGAAAGGCCTGAGGAGCTCGTGGCTAAATAATAACAGTCGCTCCGGTCGATCATCAAGGTTAAGCAACGCTTGACGAGGTCAGTCTGTGGATGGGTGACCATTTCAACATACCGAGTCCGAAGATACCGAAGATACCGAGAACCGAGAGAGAAGATCTTTGACAGTCTTTACGAGTAGTCAGAAGCCTGAGATCTGACACCAGTCTTGCCAAGGGGTACCGTGTTACCCAGTTACTTGGTTGTGGAGGTCAGATAGGCAGTCGCTTCATGTTAAACACTAGTACTCAGTTGAATCCGGAAAGACTGGAAGTCAACCCCAATATAGTTGGGAAAAGGCTAGGCAGATTGATTGAATTGATTGAAAGGCCCACTTGCGTGAAAATCTTAACTCAGGGTTAGTTGCTAAAATAAGGTGAGGTTAAATTGACAGTCATACAATGTTGTCAATTTAACCTCGTGTTAGCTCTACCTCTGAGTTAAGTTTTTCACGTAAGTATAGATTTTTCTCGACTTATCATCATATTCCTGCTTGTTGAAATATGTGTGCTATAAAAGAGCCAACGTATTGGGTATAGATGGAAACAGGGTGTAAAGTCCCACAAATCTCCATAGAAAAGGGAGGAACCTCCGACCAGACGGGTGTTGTGTCTGGTGCGGGCAACTGCCCAACGGTTATTGTCGGACTGTTGAATGTGTTCAAATCGCGCCGAAAACTACTACTGTTATATGATACTACTACTTATTATATGATACTACTACTTATTATATGATACAATGCTATGTAGTCGTCTCACAGGCTTGTGTGTCCATGCGAGAACTTTATGGGTCTGAAGTCCTCATCTCTCTTTGGTTCAAAAAATATCACTAGATGGCGCGATCGCATCGATTTGTTATTGAATTTTGGGTAAAATTAACATTTTCTAGAATTGATCATAAAAATTGTATGTACTTGTTTAATAAACTCTCAGTACAAATTTTTGAAATATTGGGCTCTTAATTCCTCGGGATAGAAAAAAGTACAGAACAGATTAAACTTGGCATTTATAAAGGAGGTATTAGCAACAGCAAAGACCCGACCTGTTGGGATGAGGATGTGAAGGAACAGATTAAAAACAAGAAAATACTATTTAAGACCTGGCAAACCACAAAATTAGAAAAGGATTACATAAAATACAAAGAATCAAAATTGCTTACAAAAAGGAAGGTTGCACAAGCAAGAGCAAAGGCGAGACAGACTTTATATGGCAAAATTGAAAGAGCAGAAACAGATACAGAAATATTCAAAATTGCTAAAACTAGACATAGATCGACTCAAGACATAAAATTTAATAAATACATTAAAGACAAAGATCACAAATTGCTAACTAAAGACAATGAGATAAACTATAGGTGGTACCAATTCTATAATGAACTCATGAACGAGGAATTTCCAAGCGAATATCAGGTGATCAATGCTGTGAAAAGGATGAAAAATGGCAAAGCTGTTGGGTGAGATGATGTACCTACAGAAATATGGAAAATGTTAGGACATATAGGCATGGATGGCTCACAAAACTTTTTAATATCATTCTCCGAACCAAGAAATCGAGAAAATCATGGAGACTTGGTGTTCTTGTACCTTTTTCTAAAAAAAAGATGTCACACAATGCGCAAACTATAGTCATTAAGCTTACGTCCCATACCCCGAAAATCTGGGAAAGGGTATTGAATCACCGCAACCAATTACTTATTTCCATAAGTCAAAACCAATTTGGCTTCACACCCTCCAGGTCTACAACAGACGCTGTACAAGCGGTCAGAATCTTGGTTGAAAAACACCGTATGAACCGGGAAGACCTGCACCAGACCTTGAAAAGGCTTTTGACCGAGTGCCACGGACGTTAGTGTGGCAAGCGCTTAGGGCACAACAGCTTTCCGAATGCTATCTACGTAGTATACAAGATATGTACCGTAATGTACGTACGAAAGTTAAGAGCGCAGCTGGTCTGAGTCAAGAATTCACCGTAGGTCCATCAAGGCTCTGCACTGAGCCCCCTTTTATTTAACCTCGCGATGGATCTTATAACCAAAGAAATCCAGGCTCCAGTTTCCTGGAATTTCCTCTATGCAGATGATATCGTTCTGGTTTCCAGGAATGCGGAAGATATGCAAGATACTCTCTGCCGTTGCGTGAACGCATTAGAAAATGCTGGTCTCAGGGTTAGCAGAACGAAGACTGAACATCTCGCTTGTCATTTCAGTGGAAGCCAAGAGAACACAGCTAAGGGAGTCTTTTACCCTGACAACACACCAGTACCGACAGTAAACCAATTTAAATATCTCGGCTCAGTAATTTCCGAAAACGGAGACGTAGATGCAGACGTGGCGCACGGAGTAAATGTTGCCCCGCAAAAATGGCGAAGTATGACGGGAGTCTTATGCGACACCCGAATGTTAATACGCACAAAAGGCAAAGTATACAAGATGGCGGTTAGGCCGGCAATGATGTACGGTGCCGAATGCTTTTTAAGGGCCGTGAAAAACAGCCACGTCCAAAAACTACACACCGCAGAATTGAAAATGCTGAGGTGGTCTGGAGGAGTAACGAGAATGGATAGGGTCCGCAACGAATACATCCGAGGCACTTTAAGGGTGTCTCCAATAAAGGAGAAGTTAAAGGAGAGTAGACTGTGATGGTATGGACATGTCATGAGAAGGACAGAAGAACACGTCGTGAGAACGGCTCTGAGCCTACCTGAAGGCAAAAGAGGCCGAGGACGACCTCCTTTGTGGACAGGTGGACCAGTATGACGAATCTCCTCAAGAAGAAGAAATTGCAAGACCCAACAACCCTCGACAGACCGTCTTGGCGCCGTGAAATAAGGAGAGCCGACCCCTCCTAAAGTGGGAAAAGTCTAGGAAGAAGAAGAAGAAAGGCTCTTAATTCATTTCAGAGATTATTTAAACGGGTCATTTAAAATTGATTCCAATCGATGGCGCTGTTTTAAATTTCTGAGGCGCATATGCCACTCGATTTTAAAAATTGGTATTGTAACATATTTTGGTGCAATTAAACAATCACCACTGTATTTAAAGAAAAAAATAGTCACGTACCGAGTAAACTCTTTAGATCGCTGCTAACATATAGTCACCATCTATAGCCGTGGAAAGAAACCGAACGCGATCGGTGTACTTACAAAATAATCAGTATAATCGGACGAACAACGCTTGTTACGTCGTCGGCACGGTTTCTTTGTATGGGATGAGACATTATTATGTATGCTAGTATTTTATTATCTTTGGCTTTACTAAGTAATTTAAGTTTTCCTTACGAATATGAACTTTGTGACTGCATTGTTGGTCTCGACGTCTAGTCGTTGGTCTAGTGAGGTCCAGGGTTCGATCCTCGGATCGGTCAGTGTTATTTGGTTTTCATTATTACGGAACTTTCCAATACCAGCCCGGTCTGCTACTGTGACTCTGGAGTCCGTATTTGTTCCTGGTTTTTGATAATAGGCTTGCCCCTCTATAATAAATATTACAGGGGTATAAAACAACGAAATATGGATGCACTATACCTAAGTATAGTTATCGGCATGTAACTTGGCAAGATTTTGGCGTAGTGGGGGTAAGTTAAGGGAACTGACCAACCACCATATAGAGCGAACGGAACGTGGATGCGATTGGTCAGTTGATTCTTGTGTCAACTGAGCAACTAACCGCGCGCTCGGAACGGTGCTAAACGTTCCCCGTGTCCCGCTTGGTAACCAAAGAGACCTAAAAAACGACTTATGCGCATCTAAAGACTCTTGCCAAGTTACGTGCGGACAACTATACTACTAGATAAAGGCAGAACAGTCTGTGGCACAGAAATGTGTGGATTGGCAGAAGAAAATAGAGGTATATGCCCAGCAGTGGTTGAAGTCAGGCTATGGATGAATGAATAAGAACTTTGGGCTTATAATACATGCGTGATATTACATTCTTACGCCTATGATATTATTTGTATAGGCGAATGTGAGCTAGCGCTTCATACGGATATGAACTATAATTTGATATGAAGTGTTCATGTTTCTTTGTTGCTTAGTAAATTTTATATTAAGTAAGTACGGTGGAAAATGCTTCCATAGGCCTACTATGAAATTTACATGTGCATCTGGACCGAGGGCCCATTTTTTTAATCCTTGCGAAACGAAATAAGACTTAAAGGGAAATTAGTTAAAAATAGTAAAAACATAAAGCAATGGGCCAAGAATTTCTTAAACGTGAATTAAAACAGTTATGCTTAAATTACTTGGGCCCTCAATCCAGACGCGTGAATAAACTGGCATAGCCTACATCTCAGAAAATACTATCTCTGGGTTAATCATTTTTATTTAGGAATTTAGTTAAGAATTTCTTAAATATTTTAAGAAATTCCCAAATCTGTAGAATATGACATTACAGATTTTTGGCGGTTTAGCTAGGGCCCTCAATCCTTTAATGTCTCTACTGAGGAATCTGCAAAACATGAATTTATCTGAAGATATATATTAATAGGACTGTAATATATTTTGCTTAGATACCTCTGAAAATTAGTTAAAAAGAAATAATGACACAAAAGTCAAAAAGTCAAAGTGTTATAAAGTAAATGAGAATCGAATTTTACTATAACGTCTGGACTGAGAGCCCAATATTTTCGGCTTTATTGACTAGGTTCAACCTCATAGATTAAGTCAAATTAAAATATATTTTTTTACTATTTTTTAATTAAAATGTTACATATCGTCCGTTCTTCTAAATGCAATACTTTAAGAGAAAATACATTTTTAATTTTTCATAGGAGAAAGTTTTGTAGGGTACATATGATTTTGTTACTTTTTGGGACGGAAAATCGTATGTCATTGTTTCTAAGGACAGGATATGTAGCACCAGAGACGTCGCAATCAAAATCATTTCGATGAATAAAACACAATTGGTATAAATTTATGAAAACTATTTACTTCACTTATATTATATAATCTAAAAATACTTTGATATCGTAACATCAATTTAATTACAAACTATTTGTAACAACTATTCAAATAAACGGTTACGATCGGTATAAATATAAGAAAACTATTTACTTCACATAAATGTAACCTAAAAATAGTCTGATATCTAATATATAAAATTCTCGTGTCACAGTTTTCGTTCCCGTACTCCTCCGAAACGGCTTGACCGATTCTCATGAAACTTTGTGAGCATATTGAGTAGGTCTGAGAATAGGCTAACATCTATTTTTCATACCCCTAAGTGGGTAGGGTAGGGTAGGGTAGGTAGGGTAGGGTAGGGTAGGTAGGGTAGGTAGTTAGGGTAGGGTAGGTAGGGTAGGTAGGGTAGGGTAGGGTAGGTAGGGTAGGGTAGGGTAGGTAGGGTAGGTAGAGTAGGTAGGGTAGGTAGTGTAGGGTTGTTAGGGTAGGGTAGGTAGGGTAGATGAATGTTTGGTGTTTTTATGGCAAAACAAAGTTTGCCGGGTGAACTAGTTGTAAAATAAAATTTACCTACTTACAAACTTTTTGTATCAAATTTTCTAATAAACAGTTTAAATTATTAATAAATTTGTTCAAAGAAGCGAGTGAGCGAAGTTTGTATGCTGATTTTTAGTTATGAACGCTAAATAATAATGTTATTTTTTAGTGCTATAATTTTTATGCAAAAATAGCGGCTAACTATATGCCCCTATTTTCGAAGATGAAATCAGATTTTGTCGTCGATTATAACAACATGGATATGAAATTTAAAGTCCAGATGAGTACCTACCTACATGTTGTTTTAAAATTAAACTTGTCACTAAAATGTATTAAAGAAAAATAAATAATAATAAAAATATAAAAAAACACGACTGCGCTATCAAAAACACGAATTGCAGTCGGATGACCTCTTAGACGTTAAATAGTGTTCCATAAAACAGTCCCCCAACTGTAGTACGTGATTTTAGCAGCGCAGTCATGTATTTTTAATATTTTTTATCTTTACTCTTCAAAATTAGGATCAGCCAAACCATATGTCACAATGTGTAAATAAATAGGTTGTTCTTCTCTACTATTGTAAAATCTAAGCATTAAATCATCATAACAGACCATGCGGCCGTTTACGAAACCATGCCCCTTGTAGTGACCAAGATCAGCCGGTTTCAACGGGGGGACAAATTCAATAACACCTAATATTTTAAAATATTTTATTATATATTATATTATATATTATTATTATATTTTATTATTTTATATTATTATTATATTTTATTATTTATATTTTTTTATTTACATCACAGTTCCCAAGTATGTGTTAATGCAATAAAGTGTGCAAGATATAATAAAATATGCCTTAATTAAAACACAATAATCAGCAATTCTCGATGACGATGAATTAACACAGGAAAAATGCATATTAATCTTCAAATGAAATAAGCAATATTAAAGCGATCTGGGTACCTACCAACTTACTTCGATATCACAAAACAGAAACACTGATAATAATAATATTTACTGCACTATTAAATTTGTCAGCAATGTTAAAGATTTCCTTCTGAAAAGAGATTTGGTTTCGAATGACTGACAGATGTTAACTTGACATAACACTAGTTTATGGCGCGAACAAGTGAAGATCACAAGGAGATCGAGAAAGAAAGATTGCGAGTTTGATCAGTAGTAAACATGATAAAACTTGAAGAGAAATACAGTCGTTATAGTTCCCGATTGTAAGTTTAGATAAAAATACGTGCCTAGTGAAATGTCGTTTACGTTATTCTCCATTACATTTTGCAATTAGTTACTTTGTAAAAGTACATTACCAAGAAAGATTTGTTTTATCCTCGCCCGAAAAGGACCCATGTAATAATGACTTTGCCTGACAATTGACCTGTCTTCCCTTCAAAATAATGCATCAAAAAAACAGTCGCTTCCGACAGTACAAGCAGTAAATATTTACTTTAGACGCTTAAAAATAGCTTGTATGAGGATACATACTGATCAGTCCAAAAAAGTAACAAAATCATATGTACCCTACAAAACTTTCTCCTATGAAAAATTAAAAATGTATTTTCTCTTAAAGTATTGCATTTAGAAGAACGGACGATATGTAACATTTTAATTAAAAAATAGTAAAAAAATATATTTTAATTTGACTTAATCTATGAGGTTGAACCTAGTCAATAAAGCCGAAAATATTGGGCTCTCAGTCCAGACGTTATAGTAAAATTCGATTCTCATTTACTTTATAACAATTCACTTTTGTGTCATTATTTCTTTTTAACTAATTTACAGAGGTATCTAAGCAAAATATATTACAGTCCTATTAATATATATCTTCAGATAAATTCATGTTTTGCAGATTCCTCAGTAGAGACATTAAAGGATTGAGGGCCCTAGCTAAACCGCCAAAAATCTGTAATGTCATATTCTACAGATTTGGGAATTTCTTAAAATATTTAAGAAATTCTTAACTAAATTCCTAAATAAAAATGATTAACCCAGAGATAGTATTTTCTGAGATGTAGGCTATGCCAGTTTATTCACGCGTCTGGATTGAGGGCCCAAGTAATTTAAGCATAACTGTTTTAATTCACGTTTAAGAAATTCTTGGCCCATTGCTTTATGTTTTTACTATTTTTAACTAATTTCCCTTTAAGTCTTATTTCATTTCGCAAGGATTTAAAAAATGGGCCCTCGGTCCAGATGCACATGAAATTTACTAGTATTTTTTGGTTATCGAAATGACTCATGCACTGTGCGACATTTTCGATGGCGGATAACAATTTACGGTAGGTACCTACTCAGTGGCAGCAAATGAAGCGATGGACTTACATCAGGTTTCATGCGGAATTGCGGAAGGTGTGGTGCTGGCTCCACGATTGGATGATGGGTGTCCATGAGGACACCGATTGATTAAGTAAGTAGTAAGTAATAATTTATTTGCAGAAGGATTAGTCTAGGTATGCTAGTATTATATTATCTGTGGCCTAGGTTACATCAGTGTTTACATTACGAAAACGGACATGGATTACACATAATAATATCCCTGTCCTAACTAGGAAAAGCCTGCATCTTGAAGCACAGTTTTCTCTAAATGGATTAGTTGTCTGTTAAATTGAGCTCTAGTTCTGATGCTATCACATTAATATTGTTGTTTTTTTATGAATGGGGTGAATAGAACTGCAGAGGTGAATGGGAACAAAACTTTGAAGAGAATTTTCACGTTATTTAAATATTATTTGCAGAATTTTAGTAGGTACTCCAATATATAATATAATTATTTAAAAAACACGATGCTTTGTTTGAAACCACAAAGTGGTATCAAAGTTAAAATCCTAATCAAAGTTTTGTTCCCATTCACCCCTGAGTTCCTATTCACCCCGTTTTACCGTTAGTTATGTTTTAGTTAACTGTGGGAAAGGTTGATGTAAGTGTGTACCCTTTCATTAGATTATGTTGAGATCTTTTTGGGGTAAATCGAAATTGCTGTACTGGCCAAATAGGGTAAGTGCTCCAGTGAATGAACATTTAAGGGATAATCGAACTTCATAAAATTCCTCTAAGGGATACGGTGCAAAGCTAATAATAATTTAAGCCTTGCAATCTTTGGTAATAAGGATATATTCAAAAATATTTTTAAGTAATATTGTTTAAGGGTTTATGACATAACCTGTATAATTTCTTAGATATTTAGCAATATATTGAAAAATACCCAAAAACCCAGAACAAAAAAAAACCAGTGAATGAATACAATTTTTGTTTAATTAATAATGAAGAAAAAACCTTATTTTTATAAAAAATGCAGTCCAGCAATCAATAAATAAACAAACATAAATAGTTCATTTTAAGACCGACTTGAGGTCATAAATAATTTCACTGAGGTCCTCCACAGTCTCAGCCATGACCATCTATATCGTTGGCAAACCAAAGGTGAGTGATGTACTCGCTATTAAAGTTGATGACTGGAGAGGGCTACTTTCCAGTCCATAACCTAGCAGTGCAGCGGTGAACAGTTTCGGCGATATGACGTCTCTCTGTCTCTCACCTCACTGCAGGAGGATAGGTTCCGAGGTCTGATCCTGAAGTCGGGCTGGCATGATGGCGTGTTTGTACAAAAACTTCAACATCGAGCGATGTACCGGTAGTCGATTTAGCACTGTTGGAGAGACTGCAGTACAGCCCTAGTCTAGATCGAATTGAAGGCTTTTTCCAGCAGAGAGGCAGGTTATATACTCTTCGGTCATCTGTATAACCGTGTTATTCATCATAGTATCTACATTTGTGTTGTTACACGCAACACATTTACCAAAACTATGCCATTACTAAAACCTTTCAAATAAAACGCTGTTAAATAATTAGATAAATAAATACTTGTTTGGGGGAAGGTCTTGAATTATTTATTTAATAAAAGACAGCAACTTAGATTAACAAAAAATAAATGAGTGATGTTATAAAACAAAGAAGGTGCTGCTACTGGCTGTAATAAAGACGATAGTAAACTTTTATTATATTCTAAATTTGTATAGGTACAAATGAAAAAAAAACATATTATTTATCTTGATTTTATTAAGTATTGTTAAATTTACATAAGGGAGACATGCTTGGTACAAGATTATCTACTTATTAAAAAAGAAACAATTATTGCCAATACTACAAAAATATTTAGAAAAAGGAATTTTGCAAAGTGCCGTTAATATTTAAATTTTATTTACTTCGCAAATGTTGAGCAGTGTGCAGCATAGCCACAATGTTGGTCATCGTTGATTTACAGAAATATATAGAGCTTTACATATTTTTAAACATCTACCGAACCTATTCATTATAGAAAATTTTAATGCTGCTATTCAGTCGCCAAACAGTGTCGAGATTTTTAAGATTGATAGTTGTTACAGTACCTACTCCCCGATCTTCTTGGCCACTCTGAAGTTGGCTACAATGGCTGCGCAGTAGTGTTGAGATTTTTAAGATTGATAGTTGTTACAGTACTCCCCAATCATCTTGGCCACTCCGAAGTTGGCTACAATGGCTGCGCAGTAGTGTCGAGATTTTTAAGGTTGGTAATTGTTACAGTACTCCCCAATCTTCTTGTCCGTTTTGAAGTTGGCTACAATGGCTGCGCAGTAGCAAATCTCATACTAAAACAGCAGCACGCCATGCGGAAAGCCAACTTCAGAGTGGTCAAGAAGATTTGGGAGTACTTTAAATATATTTGGACTCTATTCCACTTTTAATAATTCATACAATACCTATTTGAGTTATCAGAGTTACAATACCTAAGTACTTACCTGCTTTAATTATACCAATCTATATCTATAAATGAATCTTTAATGTAAATCAAAGTTACAGCTGTCTCTTGCCTTTATTTGGTGATCTAGACTAGCCTAGATCCGGCTAAAAGCGGTTACAAGTTAATGCACCGCTATCTTACACTAACATCTTGTTATTTACATAAAGTAATTAAAATACAACATAATGGAAATGTATTTTCTATGTAGATAGGTGGATATGTAGACGATTATAATAATGCTTTGAAATGATTTAAAAATGAATTTTAAAATGGCACAAAATACGTAAGTCACAGCGAATCCTGGTGACACTTTCACTCTTAATAATTATGTAGGGAGGTACCTATAATCAATTACAGAGTCAAATCGTAAATTTTCAGTTTTACGGGTTTTATGATCTTGGGGCTTCCTATTATCAAACAAATAGACAACAGAACATTTTTTCAGGCTGAAACTTTAAAGTGCACATAGGTGCAGGTCGATTCAAACCTAAAGGCAGCTGTCAAGTATGCTTTTTACTGTGCCCTATCTCCCACCTCCGCTGTCACTTCACAGCGACTAGCTTTGAATTCAGAGCTGCCATTATGTTTGAATCTACCTGTAATTGAAACCGTAAACAATCATAAAATAAATCACAACTTCAATTCAGTAGTCTTCTGAATCTTCTGTCTTCTTAATCTTCTTTATTCTTCGTCTTCTTATGTCGAACCGCGCAACTAAGAGTAGGAACTTCTCCCCCGTTGGCGCATGAGCAACAGCCAACGGTGGTGGAGTTACCAGGCCCAGTTACGTCTGGAGAACTTCTAGATACTTCTAGAACATCCCAGAATGTGCTGACAAAGATATTATTGAGGTGACATTCTTGCAGATGAAGTTAGTAGCTTGTTACATTGCCGAATGCATAGTGCCTTCAAAGTTCTTCAACTTAAGTTTCCCATACGGTCAACTAGCACCGTCAGGAGTGAATGTTGATCGTTTGGGGACCGCCATGGTGCAGAAAACACTGTAAAATAAAAGAAACAGGAATTGAGATTCAGCAAAATATAACTTGATATCATACAGAAAAAACTGGTCAATTTTGTGGGAATAGGAATAATTTGTATAGTAAGAAACGCTAACAACGATCAACTGATGTTAGTCAGTTATGTTAGTCAGTTATGATCACGATTTGAATGAACGGGGAAATTCATTTGAATTATACGCTCGCTCTCTACTCGGAAGAGAACTGCTTGACAGCAGTTGAGAGTTCTCTTCAGAGTGTAGTTATAAGCGAATTACGTATTCCTCTATTCGCGACGAGAGCCGTATATCTAATACGGTCTAATAGCGTCCTCACAATTCATTCACACACGAGATTGACACAATAGTTAATTCAAACTCAATTCCCTTATTTGTCGTTGGTGACAAACCTCTCACTTTGAACCTAAGTACCTAGTTTCAAATATAATATTGCATATTTTCAATATTTCATTTCGCAGAACGCCGGAACCCGCATTCGGTTTGCAACAGTTTTCTCTGAGCGATTGGCTGGTGCTTTCCGTTCAGTGGCTACATGCCACGGTTGGCTGGCTCTACTATCACTCTTGATAATGCAGGAGATATAGTTTGCTTTAACACTGGTAGTCTGAACGATGTTAGATAATGTCTGGTACCAACGTTGTTATTTTTGTTTTATGGATGATGTCCATTTTGTTTTTCTGTGACGCAGTCAGGGAGTATGTTATTGTCGGTTGAATAGTGGCCTAGCTTGTAGAGAAGTTCTTTACTTAGTAAGTAAAGTTAAAAACAACTGATAAAAATAAAGTTTATCGAACAACGGAAAACTGTTGATTAAACTCTAGCATCACATTACCTCGCTAAGCCAATTGGAATTTACCTTATATTAGATACCAATTTTTATTTTTTTGCACATTGAACCTAATAATTATATTCTAATTAGAATCTAGCAAAAGAACAATGATTGAATAAAATATATAGATATTAATTAAATTAACACTGGTACCTTAGGAACTAGTTACAATTGGCACTCTAGAGGACCTGGATGAACGCCTTTGACACTGGATCCCAAAATAATTGAAGACTTTTCGACTCGAAAAGAAAAATAAATTCATGTTGCTAAAATATCGATGATTGTATTATTCCTAAAGAACAAGACGATAATAACTATAATTCAATATTTACCCTATATGAAACTTATGGTATTATTTTGTCTGTGCTTATGGGAAGACAGGGGTCCTAAACTTGTCACTACCGGAAACAGTAATGGTTTTAACGTTTATTATTTTGCGTGAATTGGGGAAGAGCCAAGTGACCGTAAAACTATAATAGGGAGTGATGTGGCCTCGTGGCTAATAGTCCCTGCGACTGTGTAAGCCATAATTTTAACTGCATTGACAGTTCGTGGGTACGTTTTATTAAACGCCCAGACAAGGGACAGGCTTCTGCAGGTCATACAAATGTTGGTTTGAAAAGGGGTCTATTTTTTTATCGTTGGTGCGTCAGCCGGGACCAAAAGATGAAACGACTAAATAATCTGCCAAAGAATTAAAGGTCACTACCAACCTGCTCCTCGTGTTGGACACGTACAATGAAGCCCTTTTCCACTCAAACATAATTCAACGACATTGCGAAGTACAAACACAAAGAATTTCGTTATTCACCAGTAAAAGAAACCTACGTTCAAGTTAGACACTGTGTTATATTCCTAACTAACTGGAATACGATCCGCTCTCTCCCTCACCCCTTCACAACGACCGCTTATTCGAAATTCAAAAAAGGAACGAAAATGCTGCGCTCGGGTCGGCCGCCATCTTGAATCGGGTTCGTTTGTTTAATTCATGGGCCTATTCGGTTTCTAAAGGGTATAAAATAATGCCTTAATAATTGTATGCAGCCTTTGTGGAATTATATTAGCTAATTCATGTCGAAGCGCCTGAGTAATAACGATGGCACGTTAATAAATTGCGCAGTGTCGATCTAAATTGATTATGTGAACTATTTACGAGGGTGTTTAATTGTGGTTTATTGCATGCTGGTATGAAGGGTGGAATAGGTACTGGGGGCGATTTAATTATAGTTTGAGCAATAAAAGTAGGTTAGTAGTAGCACATGTTTTGACGTTCGTTTCCTTTGTTAAGGGACAAAGAGGAGAGCTTGGAACTAAAGATGGTGGAACTCTGGACGGTAAAACCGGGGTCAAGGGCATGAGAAGGAGATGACTGGTCGTGGTTGCTTACAAACGAAAAAATATTGCATGGGGATACCTAAATTTTATATGACCAGGATCTTGAAAATGAAGATATCCAGATCTAGCCTTTTCCACACAGAAGCACCATCTTATAGACCGCACTTCCTGAAAAATAAAAATAAATATTATTAATAATCATTAGATACACGTATAGCAGAAAATTTAATTAGAACGTAGAAATAGGCGCCATAAATCTCCGTGGTCCCGACCACTACGTATAAATTCGATCAGAATCCATTTAACTATTACCTTGTTGCACTATCTTTATGGTCAGAAATGTCACAAAAACCATTTCTAAAAACCAATTTCAATAATGATTGTAAAACTCAACAAGTCAACCACCAGAGCTAACCAGAGTAATAAGGCACTTACAACTCTCTTAGTCCTTTTGTTAAGCAAATAGAACCAACAAGCATGAAAATGAAGATGTAATTCTGCAATGACTATAATTAGAGTACCTAGGCAACTAAATGTGAGGCCTAACTTTTCCTAGAAACATTTACACCGCTTCCCACAGAACACTGAGGTAAAATACTAACAAGCGCTACTTAAATAATATGTGCCGTAGTATCTCTCTCATGCTAGGCTCTGGATAGCCAAGTAAATTAGATACTCATTCACACATTCTTTTCCCATAAGATTCTTATGTGATATTACATTATAATAATGTAGGAACAGAAGTTCTGAGCTGAGCTAGAAAACAAGTTTCAAGCTGAGAAAATAATGACACACTACATCACGTTATTAATGTGATACGTTATTTTAACACTCAATGCTACTATAACCTATTATGCTCCTAACTCAGAAGCGTAAACACAGAAAAGGGCCAAGAATTGACCCTTGGGGCACGCCCATTTTGGCTTAGGATCTAATGAGTTACGGACATTAAATCAACATCAATTTTACTAAATTGAATTCAAACAGGGAGTAGGTATAATAATAAGGTCAACAGATAATGCCTAATTTTCAGAAAGGTCTGTTAATGGTATGAAATAGTACTAGAAGTAATAAGTATCCGTATCGAATGACTTTGGAAAGTTTTTTCACTCCAAGATCCAAGTAATGTTTGTTCTGGTTTAAAATTAACTAAATTTTAAAGTTTCTTTGTTCCCAGGCTAATTAGGTACTGTTTTTTTAGCTGATGAGTACCTAACTATCAAGTTGCAATTTATTGACATAGGACATTAACTGTCTCATACACTTGAATGCTAACAGTAGGTTAACAATATTAAATGACAATAAGATAAAATTGTGGGTAATGCTGGTGCGACTAAATTCATTTCACATTGCGAGTCAACAGTTTTTTAGCGTGGGCGCATCAACGGCCATTGAATTGTTATAATGGCTTGATACTTATTGCTATTACAACAGGGTTTGAAATCGTTTGGCGGTTTGGAAAAGCATTGCAGGCTGATTAAATTCTTTTATAAAGTTATGTTTAGCACCTATTATTTCTAGAGGAGTGGAACTGAAGTTATGTTAGGTTAGGTATAATTTCTATCCACAAATTTAGTTATTTAAGGAATAATTAAATATGCCTTTAAAAGCCACAAGCAAAAGGGCAACCGTAAATAAAAACAAGAAGTATTGAAACAAAAAGTTCTCAAAAAAATCGAGCAAAAGTTATTTCTTTTGATACTAAACTCAAATTAGCTCCAGTTTTTAATTAACCCCATTTCTGAATAAGTTTACTATACCGTGACCTAAAAAAACGTATAAAGAAGGCTCCCCTTCTCATTGCGCTGCAACGGAATGAAATTATAAAGGTTATTGTCGTAATCATCATATTTTCTTGGCAAGCTGATTAGGAATGACTTATTATTAGTGCACTTGTTTCCCTTACCTGAATGCTCACCCATCCGAGGGGACGCAATGATGAATGACTATAAAATAACCTTAGCACTAATATAGGCATCCGAGAATGTCTTCATATTGAAAGCGAACACGTGTAGAGAAATTATAATATAGATAAGTAATATAATAATCATTTTCTATATAAATACATCGCACGAACAGCTTGTTATATCAACAAGGACTGAATCAAAGGATAATAGATTCGAATTCTTTCGCAGTGACGGAATCAATTTGCCGTCATTTGTGTTGAATGAGGGAAACAAAGGAATTTCCTATAAAACGGAGAAAGTTATTATAAACAGTAATGTGAGGAAGTCTTTGTACGAAACGCTGTACACGAGTAAGATATGATTCTTATGTAGGTGCATCAGCATCTGTTTTAGTCATGGATATTATATCAGTAACTCTCTAATAATAATATTATAGGTTTTAACTATTTACCTAATTCCCAGTTACCATTATTTGCTTTGACCTCAAATCAATGTTTTCTTTTAGCTTTACTATTGTACACATGTCAGGATAGTCATGTGATTTTGAAATCTAAATATTAAACAATCGGTTTTGTTCGGTCTGCTTATCATGAGTTTCGTTGATGGTTTTCTCTGCTAACTCTTCTCTTCCAATGAATATAATTATCGGCGATAAACTCTTTACCAATCCTTCGTCTACATATAAAGTTCGAGCTATTCATTGTCCTTCATAAGTAAATCAAAAATCTTACCAAGTACCTACAACAAAGTATATTCTATCTACCTATATTTTATCTAAATGCATCGCGCTACAACCTACCACAATGAAAATGATGAATCAATCTTTTTAAACATCACTAAACCCACACAGATAAGGAATCATTGACCTCTGTAGAATAGCGTGGTATCTACCTACCCCTGTTTACGTTACTTATCTATTTTTATAGAGAACCGGAATTGGGATAGGTTGCGGTACGTGTAAACGAAAGTGTGTGTCGTAACCGTAAGATACGTGACTTGGGCCTTCGTTGGTTTCGTTTGTATTTTGTTGCTATGCAACCAAAATTGTACCGTCATTCAGGGAACGTGCTCTGACGTGTCAGCTCATGATTCCATTGTGAAAAAGGGATAGTGCTCTTCGTCCTCTATAGCTCCATCTCTCTCTAACAGTGGAACCATGATAGTTTTGACACGTCAGAGTAAGGCCCCAGGTTTTTGTTCATCTGTATGAGATTAGTCGCTCATAGAGTCTATATAATAATATGTAAGTACCTAGAGAGTATGAGATAGTATGTTCAATATAAAATTTCAGACCTCAGTCTACATGGTCTTCACATGATCTAACCAAGATTTTGTCTGGACTTTAAAAGAGACTGTGACCTCTGAGTTTGTTTCGGCCTTTCTTCTTAGAGTAGTCAGATAGGAAACGCCGACCACATCTAGTTTAAAAAATATGATCGACATGTAAAAACAAACCAACGTACAGAAATAAAATCTTTTATCATTATTCTCGGTTAGCAACTAAGCTACTTTTAGGTACCAAGTCTATTTGTAGGGTCTAATGAACCTAGGTAGTCCTTAGTAACTGCAGCTCAACAAACTTAAAACGAGCAGGGGTAAATATTCAGCATTCATTTTACACATTATTATGCAGTGCTGACACAGTTTTAATCGCAATACTTTCCCCTACGATCGTTTTATTAATAACATCTTTAAATAAAAGCGTCCGTCCCCAAAACGACCTCAAAAGAAAGTAGTGAAGGTCACTTTAGTCAGTATTACAGGCGTTACGATGACATACAACAAAAAAGTTACTTGCCAGTGGCCTTGAAAGGAGTCAATGATCGGAAACCCTCGCATCCGTCGACTGCACTCCTCTATCTCACTCTCACTGCAGCTAAAACGTACCGCCATCTCTTTCGCACGCCCGCCGCAGCGAGTTGCATCGGCCAATGGGAGGGCAGCGCAAGCGCAACGGCGCGCGTCGTTTGTTCAACTGGATCGTTAGGGGTGTCAGCTTTTTCTAAAGCTCTCATGCGAGCTTTTTGTTTTTAATTGAACGAACTAGCTTGCATTAATATTGAATGGTATTTTAATACTTCATTACTATACGTTTTCTAAGTTTTACAAATATAGTTAAGGCTAGTGATATTTCAGTAGGGCTGCCACTGTCTGTCTTCGGAGTTATAGGTAATTAAAGATTTTATATGACTTTTATTGTATCATATTTTATATATGTAATATAAATCTCGTATAGTGATATCTTTGATGGAATGTTATGCAAAGTCTTTAATCCAGACACGAAATCATTTTAATCACAAGCCACTGTCAATTCTCCAGAAAAATATGTAATTATTTATATTGACTGTTAATAAAAAATGTTGCTTCCAACCTGCCATTACATTTGTGTTATATAAAGTGGTGATATTGCAGTTTCCAAAGACATTTTCATAATATCTATTACTAGCTTCTGCCAGCAGCTTAGCCTGCGTGAATGTCGAAAATTATCCCAAGGGAACATATATTTCCGAAATTAAAAGTATCTTAAGTGCTATTCCAGACTATAATCTATGTCTGTGCCAAATTTAATCCAAATCCATTCAGTAGTTTTTGCGTAAAAGAATAACAAACATACAAACACACTTACACAAATTCACACTCACAAACTTTCGCCTTTATAATATTAGTCAGTCTACCTTTGACTTTAATGACAACTTCCAAAGGTCCTTGTCGAATCTACAAACACAAAAACCATTCCAAATTCTCTTCCATTCCAAATTGAAAAATATTTTTTCTGCATCGTTAAAAATTCTTTTATTTTAAATGAGTTATTGGACAACCCTGTGTCCACCCCGTGCTGCACTATTATTATTGCTAAGCGTCCGTGGCTGGAATACATAATGATTTATTTTATAAAACTCACTAACACACAGTATCCTATTCTTATTCCACACCACACTCTCTTTTGTTTTTCTTTCATCATCTTTTTTCCACTTTCCAGACTCTTTGTATAGTATTTGCTCTTGTCAAGTGGAATGGTGGAACAAATATGGGAGGTATGTCTGTGTGGTGCCGGCTACCCGTTTTTTGGTAAAACTTGTTTCAACCTTCTTGTGTTTGACTGTTTTTGGACGAGATTTGAACCAATAGCCGGGGAATTGGTGTTGCTAGGTGACATGTTGACCGAGAGAACGATGACGATCCGAAACTGACCTGTATTTAGGTAGGTATTAACAGCTCTGTTGAAGATCCAGTGTATAATGGCCCAATTGAGAGGCAATCCTTTATTATGAAGGTACTATATTGAACGTGACATACTTTATTGAATGGTTGGAGTCTTTAGCTATAAGAAAACTTTTGTATGCAAAGATAAATCTCTTCTAGAAATCACGAATAGTTAAGAAACTGAAAACTTGAAACAATGCTTAAATATGCGCTTATTGAAGTTAAACATACTATGTATCTAGAGACTGAATTACACCCATGTAACATTTTCAGAGTTGGAAACCCAATACTAGTTATAAATCAATCTATCAAGATGTCCTAAAGATTTACCAGTGTGTTCCAATGAGGAATGTGGAAAACGTTGGCACCTTCGTAGACACCTATTGACTAGCAAATAGCCAAGTTCCCAGGAATCACGGAAAACACACGGTTAGCAAACAGTTGAACGAACTGCACTCCAAATTGGCATGATTTAAGTGTCGATGATAGATTAGAAAAAGAGAAAGATTAAACTGTTTATAGAAGACTTTACAAACGTTCTCAACTAGTCATCGCTTTAATCCTTTTCTGCTATAAAATCAGAAGCCCTAGCAAGTAGAAAAGAACTGGGCCCTATCTGACACTGACCTTCCCTTATTTATTTATATATTAAAACATTATGCACTAGTACAAAGGCCAAAAAAAATAAAAAATAAAATAATATGAGAAAAATAATTAATATATATTTATCAAAAAACAATATCGGTAAATATGATTCGCGAGTGGTAAACGAGAGTTAAGATATGAAAAAAGTGCTGTTTCGGTAGCAGCTACAACACTGTGAAATCGCAATTCCGATAAACCTAATGTGGCCTAATTTTGACCGCCCAAATGTACCCCAATATTTTTTTGTGAGATAGAACTATCGCACCAATAAAAATGCAAACAGATGAGAAGCGAATGCATCGCGGCAGGACAGTCACAAAATACGCAACAAAATTTGTAAAACACGTGTCATCTCGCACATCACTCTTCTATTTTGTTACAAAAAAGTCCTACTGTGTCACGAAACTTGTACATGTTGACAGCATTGACACGACACGTGTGAAAAGGGTCGTAGTATTATTATTTTTGGACTAATTTTACGTTACAGCTGAATGTCATCAAATAGTCAACGTGTTTGAGATTTAGCACCTTCGTGTATCCCGATGGCGTGTCAAAGAAAATACATATCTGTGAATATTGCAATAAAATTTGTTCATTAGAGAACAAAATAATCTATAAGAAAATATCTTTAGTCCGTCTCTCTAAGCTTAAAACAGAAACTCTTTCTTATCAGAAATAATCAAAATGTGGGTCGTACAATTAAACAGTGTATTCTTCAGCATAATTACTATATACAGAAACCACCGCGTTGTAAAATGTATGTATATCAGACTTTTTTAACATAAAATTAAAGTCAACTGAAGAAAACTGGTACAAGAACCTGTCATTCAACATGAACTACTAAGAATAATGTTTGCTGAACGTGACTACAAAAGCTACCAACTTAATTTTGAACTTGAAGTGAAGCTTGAACAATACACAAATATTATCCCACAAGCTGTACCAGTAGCAAGAATTAAATTTCGAAGAATTTAACACACAATCTATTGAGCTGAACATTCCAAATTCAATGTAAAATAATTTGATAAACAAATTCCCAACCGATACGCCACATGATTTTCATAAAGAAAATTGAAACTCTCCTTAAAATGAAGTAATTAAAGCCTATTAAGCCATAGCAAAAAGCATATGAAAATGTTCAGAAAATTTACAATCACTTTCAAAAAGATAGATGATAAGATTTTTATATTTTTTTTCATACACTTTCAACCTTTCTAAAAACGACTGTGATGACGAGAAACTAAGGTTGAAATTCTGAAGTAAAACAGTTGTTACACTAGACTGGATTCTAATTACAAAGTATATTAGCATAGGGTCGGGGCAGGTCTCACTATTGTTTTACTTTTCCCATTGGGAACGCGGCATTTGATTCACGTCAATTTGAGATGGCATCTCTGCTATATAAGGAGGACAGACGTAAAAATACTATTAAAACTGATATATGCAGAATAAATGAAGTGTTTTAAAATACTGTTTAAAATGAGTATGAACGTACATTTGAATAGGCTGTATGAATTTTATTTATTTGTGTCAGTTTAATGTTTACCAAGGTTAATTGTATGAAATTTTTAATTGGTGTCAAGATGTTCACCAGAGCTAGTATTACATTAGCTGTGACTGGAGAATGTTGTATTTTAAGTAATGTCTATGGGCACGTCTGATAGAAATTGATTGAAATCCAGAGCTTATAAGAACGATATCTTATTAAACCACTGATGTATTCAACAAGAAATTGTTTGAAACATGAACTTATTAGAAATATTATCTTATTTCTGTGGCAGCTACTCAACATCAATTATAATTATTTTTTATATAAGAATTTTATGAATGCATGTGGATGGGTTGAAATTGATAAAATAGATTGTTTTTTTTATCACAGCCTATTTGAAATTGTTCCTGTCCTTTGAGTTTGAAATGAATAAGAAAATCACAATCAGGCGAATATAAACAAATAAGATCAATAAATATTTTGCGTTGACAGAACTATTGTATCGGTAAATTGAGAATTAAATTCTTTGTAACGTAAAGGAAATCCAAAATCATATGTCCATAGAGAGAAGTAAGACGAGGCGAATGCATTTTATGATAGGTATAAGAGTATATCTGTTGTCTGAAGCGCATAATAACGTATAGGAATGGAAGGCTAGCATAGTCTCTGTAAACAGCAAACAACAAAAACATCATAAGTATTCAGGGTACCTAATCATGGCAAGGTTCACTATAATTTTTTGACTGACTGACTTCACTTTTTGCACTTGTTGCTATGCATTAAAAAAAAAACATACAGCTCAAAACTACAATTTTTACAACTAGGAAATCAATTAGGAATTCCCATTGACTACGCAGCATTCGAATTTCAAACGTCTATCGCTAGGGAAAGGTTAAAAGCGTAATGAAACGGTAAACGTCGAAATAAAATTTAACACGGCTACGATAATAGGGCCGGTCCTGGCTGCGTTTCGATTGGGAATATTTTTATTAGTGAAAGGTGTTTTGGGTCAGGTAAGCTGAGTTCTGTAGCAGTATAAATATTAAGAGGATTTGAATATTAGTGGTTTTTGGGTAACAAATGGGTCCTCAGGTCAAAGTATCAGGAGTTTTTATGATGTTTTAAAACTTTGTAGCGTGGAGCTGTTGAAAATATTTACGATTTTTTAAAAGTTTGATAGATATGTCCTTCATCTAATACATGAAGGTTTAAAATAAAATAAAAGGATAAAACAGTTTTCTTTCTTTTTTCATTTTCAATAAAATGTTACTATACTTAAAAAGAGTAGACGCAGAAAGGGCAACTGAAAATTAGATGAAACTGCGAGATAACCTTCTAATAGACCGGATTATATGCATTTGCATATGAAATTGCATATTTATCCCATTCACAGCGGAAATTGCATATTATATCTAAAATCTAGTGAAGATGCATATTTTCGCTATATTTATAATATTTTTCGGTAGGTTAATTAATAAAAGTGAAATAAAAACTGTAAATAAGTGTAATAAAAAACTCTATAACAAAAATTTCGCAATATACACTAACAATTTTCACTTAAAAATATTTTGATTGATTTAAGACTATACCTACCTACCTGATTGTTTACGTTTACAAAAATGAAAAAAAAATACTATTACTACTACCACCATTTTTTTTGCTTTTTTCGTTTTCTAAAACTTATTACGCATATTTTACGCATTTTTCATGCATATTTCAAGTTTTTTATATTGCATATAATCCGGTCCTTAGTGATGATTATACAGCTATAGGAAAGGTATCTAATATATATTTAGAAATCATCACAGTGCGTTTTTTTTAAATTGACCTTTAATAGGTGGATAGGAAACTAGGCATAGTGATGCAACTATATTTACCAAGCCCTACTATCGGTATCGACACCGATCGACAATTTCATATTTCGGGTACAGATTGTGGTTTCAATATATTTGGGTGTGTGTTACGTTAGATTAAGCAATTCTACCAGAATTGAAAAGTTTGTACAAAATGTAACAGTTAAGATATTAAGTTTCAGTTTGAAACTTTCAAGAAACTATTGATGCAAAAAAAAATATTTTGAATAGTTTTTAAAGCAATGTAATTAGCAGTAGCAATTATACAATTTTGCTTGTCTTAAAAATTGTAGCTAGAATATGACTAATGCTAAATACATTACTTTAAATTTATGGCGTGAATTACCTTTCTTTGAGTATTTGCGTAAAGCGCCTGCCTTGGATAGAACCCACAACTTGTAAGTCAAGGCTTTTACCACTGAGCCACCAATGCTCTGTTTTTTGCATTATGATAATATTATTGTATTATTAGGTACCTTTTTCTATTCGAGAAAGAAAACCTTGCTAGATGACTAGCGATAGTTTTAAAGTGTTTTAACAACACGATAATGTTGAAAAAAAAATTTGGTTTTTGAGAATATAGATCACAATTCAAAAAGCTTGAAAACTACAGCCCCTATTAAAAAATCGAGGGAAACAAACGATTAGAAGTATACACAAAAACGGTCCCCATATAAAAACAGCCACGCGTTCTATATTCAAATTGATTCGCCTAATACCATAAGCAACTAAACATTACATTATTTTTTTATATTCAACTTTCAACAAAGGGCACAGTCAGGGCTGAGACGGCCAGTGTGATAATAACCACACGATAGGGATGAGACGGTACAGAAACCGGTATCACTCGATACCAAAAAATAGAGAGCTTTAAACGAGTCTTAGGGTCAAAAAAGTTGGATAGGTACTTGATAATAAAATTTGCCGTTTGTTATTATACGTATGGACTATGGAGGCTTTTGACGAGAACTTGTCCTACTTATTTTTCTTTCATGTCGATTAACTCAAACTATAGTCTCCTCAGATTTTGTCCGTCCAGTATGTAGCTACTCGTACAGCTTAGCTGCAGCAAGCTCAACCTATGTGTCTTTAGTAAGCGCTATGCAGCTACAGTATCTGGCACAATATGGTATCTGTTTGACATCTTGTATGCCCCATTAAATTAAACTGGCTCACCACCGTTATTCTAACCTCACCGATGAGTCCCAAAATTCTATTTTAATTGCGGCCTTTAAGGAAATCCAGTTGATAGAGAAATTGTCCATATGCTAGGTACCACTGCAAGACTTAAAAAGCACAGAAAATAAAATAATAATTACAGCTCCTAGCCGTTTTATTTGTATAAGCACTTCAATAACATATAAAATAATTAATATCATTGCAATTTCATATATTCTTGTTTATTCTTAGTCATGGATCTTAATTTCTCTAAAGGAGCATAAAATAAAATTAATTATTCAATAAAATTAATAAAAGGATCATAATATTTAGCCAATGCGAAATTACGGATACTAGTGGCGACCACACCGAACTAGTATGGGTTTAAAGATACCTAGTTTATGTCACAATGTTTTATCTGTGTTACTACCCTTTTAACATCATTGCAAGCCATTTTTATGATCGGCAGGCTTATGACGTATATTTTGCAAGAGCAAAACGATAGCGATCAAACGCTTTATGTCATAAAAGTCGGCATTATCTGCAGTATAGGTATGGTAGGTCCTACACAATCGTTTGCTAATCGCTCGCTGTTTGTCAAATGTACTTGTTTAAAAATAACCGCCAACAACTCTAATTTAATTTCTGTATGGAAGAGCAATTACTGCGCAAAAATCGCTATCGTTTTGCTCTTGTAAAAGATACCTAATAAGCCTGCCGATCAATTCATTATTTGGTATTCCATGGTAGTATTTGATAATAAGCTAAATGTTTTTAGGTACAATTTGATTGTGACAGTTTGCAAGAGTAAGTACGCACTATAAGCTTCCATTTGCTGTGTATGTGTATTTACTTTGTGTAAATTATTTCATCACCACTTTTCTCAAAACGTTGAAGGAAAACATCGTGAGGAAACCGGCATGTCCTAGAGTCAAACATTCAAAGACATGCGATATCGACCACCCGCACTAGGGCCGCGTGGTGGTTTACGGCTCACTCGCTCACACAGAGGGAAGGCCTGTGTCCCAACAGTGGGTATTACATTTTAGGCTTATGCGAAAAAAACTACCACTTTTAACACTCGAAGCTTGGTTCTGTCAATCTTGCCTAGCATCTTATTTCAACCCTCATCCTCATTACCAGCCATATCTTATAAGACAATGGATTACCGAAATTAAAGTAATAACGCTTTGTATCTACTAATAAACGGCATCTGTTTCCGCCACGTGTTTCCAGTCACAAATATACAACAAACACTGTTTATGAGTTGCTGGGGTGCAGGGTCGGGCCCTAAATGGTTTCTACTCGTAGGTATTATCTATGCGTCATAATTTGGGAAGAGAGCAGTTTTTTTCGAAGTTCTGGGCTCTAGGGTGAATGCGAAGGAAATGAGCTAGCTAAGATGTAGAATTTTGGCTACAATCACAGCCGAGAAAATTTATGGCGCATTACTTTAGGAAGAAAGCTCTATAAATCAAGCCAAATTCAAAGTTGCGCAAAAAAATTAAATATGCACTCAAGCACTGTTTGAAGACAGAAACATGAATTAAATGTTTCCTCGCCTAAGAAGTACACCAGCCAACCAGCCAGTTTGATACGCAACAAACATTCTTCTAGCTCCAAAGCAAAGCAAAGGTTGTCTGGTAGATATCGCTGTCAGCGATAAGGCCGTCTTTGTAAGTACCCGTAGAAATAAGTATTATTTTAAAAGAGATGTGTAACTTCACTTTGTGGTGTACAATAAAGTATATTCTATTTTAGCTCCGCCGTAGTCTGACAAAGATATCGTTTAAAATGTTAAACATGTCAGCCAGCAATGCAATCAGTGATATATAAATTCTTTTAACTTTTAAACTTTGCCCCAAACGTGTCGCTATCAAAACTGTAGCCTATTGAAACACGAAGGTCGGTGTTTCAATAGTCTGGGCATCAAAGGCCACAATGAAAGGCTGGACGTTACGATATAATGTTTGCGCCATATAGAGCATGGGGTGGCGGGACCTTGGCAGTGAAATGTCTGCTGTCGGCATGTGTGCCTAGGGATGTGCTAATGTCGATAGTCGATGGATTTTTTGCCCAAACGTATAATTATGCGTTTAGAACTTGAAATAAAAAGGGCCGTGTTTGTTCCGAAGGTCTTTGATGTCTAAAATTTTCAATTTTCTTCAGTATTATTAAGAAATCTGAGAGGCACCTATTTTATGAAACACATATTGAGTAGGAAGTGTATTTTTAACGCCTACAAATATATGGCATTTCAATAATTAATCTTAATGGTCAATGAAACTTAAATTTTGTAAAATTGGTAATACTGCTGCTAAAAATAACTGAGGTTATTAGAATTTGCATAATACTGATTGTAGCAATATTATACTGCTGCTAAAAATAACTGAGGTTATTAGAATTTGCATAATACTGATTGTAGCAATATTATTGTGTTAAAGGGTCAACAAAATTAACCATTCACCGTAGCGTAAGTATTTTAAGGTTTATGAAACTGACGAATTATGCCTATAATATATTTCCTAACTTCTGATAAATTATTACTAATGCTTTGCCAATTTGACAACCTTAACCTTTATTCGAAAGCATCGATATCCCAGCGAAAACAGCTGACAGCCTCCCCTATCCCTAGTTTCGGTAACAAAAACCTGTCTGGTGGTCACTCATGACCTCACCAGGTAGGGCCCCTCCCCTCTCCCTGCGACCCTCGCCCCTCGCAGGGACAAATTGTTATAGTTTATGGCCACACGTAACCCTTGACTGGCCTTTTGACGTCGACTTTTTTAGGTTATTCGAATTCAATATGGCGGAATATGGTGGCGAATATGAAGCGGTGGAATTTGAATTGGATTATTTTCGTAATTAGGATCATTTGCGGTTTCTTTGCGGATAAGTATTTTATTTTTGCGTTTGGCATTAGTTTTAAGTGGTTTAATGACAATAGCCTGAGGTTTGTAATATTGATTTTAGTATTTGCCAACTAATTAAAGTTTTCAACGCAAATTTCTTGTGGATGCATCAATTTCCCGAAGCTTAATATTATACTTAATAGACTCCGAAAGCTAAGTTACTTCAACGGAACTGCTAATGCCTGGATTGTAAATACAACAAACTACATAACATTATTTACCTATTTACAGTAGTAGTAGTAGTAGTATCTCCACATTTTGAAATTTCCTGAAACATATTTGAATCCGTTTTATGGGAATTTTGGGATACTGCACCAAACAATCCGCATTGAGTTATTTCCCTAGGACCAAATATGGCTAGGAAGTGTCTAAAATGGTTGTTTTTGTAAGCGTGTATGCTTGAGTGGCCTTTTGGGCATTTTTTTTTTCAAAGACTGCAATAATCCCTATTAGCTTTTAGGTGAATTGGTGGCTAAAATTTTGCTATACAAATAGCAGATATAAAAGTTATAGAAATAATATATCATCGCTAACCCGCTCTAAGAAAGAGTGGTGATTAATGTTCGTACATTCTTTGTACGAGAAGAGGCCTTTGCCCTGCAGTGGGACAAAAACAGGCACGTATTATTTATTTTTAACAGAAAGATGAGCAATAATATAGCCACAGTTAGAACGTTGACACACGAATGCACTATTAAAACAGGTGTTCATTTTCCCAGAAATAGTCAGACGACACAGAAACTGGTTGTTATAAGCTAAGTGTTGGTTGATTGCAGGATACAGAAATGCTACTGTTTTCTTTATTATCCATAGCCCTGTACTTTAACTTATTGGGCGTTTTCTGTTTTTAGGAACTGAAGCAGTAGAAAAGTGTGTTTTCTACTGCTTAGTTCTCTTAATGCGATATTTTTTTTTGATCTGGTGTTACAATTTGATTTTCTGCTGTATTGCCTTTAATTGCATCTGGACAAAGAGATGCGTACAAACGTTTTTGACAGTCTGGGTCAAACAATGAAATGTAGGTAGGTATATTGATAGATTGAAGGTCCAAATTGGGTCTTTCATAAAGCACCATCTTTAAATATGAATATTAGTGATTAAGGCTATTGAGAAGCATTTGTTGTAAATAAGTAGACAGGAAGGCGCTACTGCCTTTTTTGTGTAGGAAAGGGCGGTTTTTTCTTACATCTCATGAACGTCGTATCTCATATCTTGATTGACGTAGCTCATTCTCAGGAGACAAGACAGTCAAATCTTCTAAAATAATGTATGAAAGAAGCGTAGGTGTGCAACGTCAACGTAATAGCTTAAGCCGTTGCTAAAGACGAAGATGGATTTATCATTACAAGAATGCCTAAACTGCCAACGTTCTATCTAAACGACAGACCAAAAAGTGATACCATTCCGAAATATCTCCAGCAAGTTATGAATGAATTAGTCACCTTACTACAAACACTATCGCACGTCTATCGTTGACACTGGCGTCTGCGTTCGGGCTTCGTCGGGCGCCTTCGTCAATGATCGTGAAAGCTCTCGTGCCAGTGACCTAGGATAACATGCAACTATGAGTGCGCTTGCGTCGACTTAGAAACCGTTTTTAACACAGCTTAGGGTTTGCTGTGTGGGCTTGCTTTACGTTTTGTGTGAATTGGAATGTTGGGTTCATTCTATTTTAAGTACTTTACTTGTTTGTATATATATTTTTAAATAACGCCAGATTATGTGCCTAAGTACCTAGGTAATCAAATAGTAAAAAACGATATTATTATGCAAAAAAATTGTCAGTAACTGTTATTCAAGACTTTTTATGTTTTAAATTAATATAAAAATTGTTTAGTTTTTACGATAAAAGCGCTGTTTGAAGTTATTTATTAGATTTTATTAACCGGTAACAACCGTTAAATATTTTTTAGGTTTATTTAAAATATTTTATGAATTTCTAACTTCCTTTGTTTGATGTTTTTTTTTTATATTCTGTTTGGTAAAATATCTAGCGAGTTTGTGTTTTGGATTAGCGGAAAAAATAATTAATTAAAAATATTTTGAAAAATCAGCAGTTAAGACAAATGTCTTAACTTCCGAGTAATCATTTGTTCTTCTTCGTTATTTCCGCAGTTTTCATTACATGTCACACACAACCAACACGAATATCAAAAATTCCAATATCTACTCGCAAACAGTTAGTACTTACAATAAAACAGAAACAATGCTCGTACGCCGTCTGCCACGCCACGTTCAGCGTCTAATTAGAATTCCTCCATAAGACTAAACAAGAATAATTCTATCCCGGGAAAGTGCACGACCATGACCGGGTGTATTGACCTGTGCTTCCTATCGACTATGTTGGCCTAGGTTAGGCTGCGCGTCACCACAGCCGATGACGTGGTCTTGCCGCCATTTTCTAATGCTAAAATGCCGGGAAAAATGCTTTTTTAAGGAGGGCGCAGGTTTTGAGTTTCGAACTTCTTGTCTATGGTGGGTTCGTATTTTAAAATTTATTTTGGATGGATTTTCTTTGTCACATGGTTTAGAAAATAAATAAGATGACGATTATGCTTCCGTGCCTAGGTGGTACCTAAAAGTTACGAGATATTTTTTATTATTAGTTATTTTTATTTTTAAACACGAGAGAATAATATATAAAAAATTTGAAAGAGGTTTCTGGTGTAGATAGATCTATTCAAAAGTTTTACGTTTAGATGTTCTAATTACTAAAATAATCTTGAAATAACGTAAACCAATGAGAGTATTTTCTCTCAAATAGGCACCTAGGTCAGTTTTGATTTACACACGTATAAAAAAAAGACAACGAAGATAATGTTTCTACGAAAAGTGGTTTGGAGTAATGCCATAATTTTAAAACAAAACGGTAAATAAGTAGATGCAACTACGATCGTGGTCGATGTTGTAGATGAGGTAATGTTTTAGAATTAAAAAAAAATATTTTTGCTAAAAATCTTACACAACAACAGTCTTACTAGAAACTAATTAGAAAAGGTCGTAGCAAAGAAAAAAAAACTTACCTCGTTCCCTCCGGGTAGGCCGCTGCTGTCGTCATCACACGTGCACCGGCGAAGTGCAACACTGTGTGGAGTGATGTGTGGAACTGAAGAAAATATCGACACATCAGAAAGTCAAAAAAAATATGTCACAAAAATTTTAAATAAAATTTTTGGTTTAGTTATCAATGGCTGGGTCCTTTGATGTGAGGATATTTTGTTCAAGTTGTAAGGTTATGTCGGGTGCGTTCGCGCTGTAGCACTCGTCCGGGACGCGCGAGGGCTCGGCGGCCACTGCGCAGGCGCACTCCTGCCGTCAGTGAAATTACGTCAGCGCGCACTCCGGCCAAGCACACCCCTTTCTTTTTTTCTGTAATTAATTTCTTGTAAGATTTTTGGCGATGCGTTTTTTTTTAATAAATGATCTTTCGTGCGATAATGGGTAGCCGTTTTCAAGTGTGTATGGTTGGAAGTATTTTGTAATGATTTAATTTTATTAAAGTTAAGTGTTTTTTAAATAAAAACGCTTGGTAAAAAGCTTATTATTATTAAGGATCATGATTCAATGTACAATTAACAAGTTAACAGAAAAGAAATCATATGAATGTCTATATCATGTAATATAACAGTTTATACAGTTACATTCACTCTAGCGCTGTAAGCTCATTCTTGTCATCAAGTTCAATTAATTTAGTTTTCACCTTGGTTTATTTAATCCCTCCTTTTTATTTTACTTTAGAATAGCAGGGATTCTAACACAAATTCTAAATCTATCTCTAAACAACCAACCCAGGAAGAATCTTCTAAGACGAAGCAAAAATCTAAAGATTTAGTACCGAGTAGTATGAACACTGCCTATCCCAGCGCACCGCAGACGATCCCGGTTACCTGCGCGAGAGTCGCTCACACACACAGTCGCACACTCATACAAACACACACATAAACGCCGGGGGTTTGACACAGACGCCGCTCCTAATGCCGATGTGAATGTCGAGGAAAAATGGCGCTAGTGAAATTTTAATTTTTTGCACGATTATTTCTGTAAGGGAATGTTTTCTTGTAAAACAAACGTTTGTGGTTCATCTGTTATCAATATCATAGATAAAAATATACTTAGACAATATATAAGCTGTTGTTGCGGCAAACTATAAATTGAGATTAAAACTATTCTATCTCTAAAGTTGCACCAAGCTGCACACAGTGAGCAAAATTTCATTAAAATCGGCTGATTAGTTTAGGAGTTCATTGACAACAAACAACATGACACGAAATTTTTAAAATATAAAGAAAAGAAATAATTAACTATGAGTATATACCTACACATATTCAAAAACTACTCATTAACTAATCCTAACAATAAACTAAACTGAAATATGGTGTCAAAAAACCCAGGGACGTGCCCGAAATTTGCGGGAACGAAAATGCTCCTGCGGAATAAAGCCTCTGTCTAAAACCCGCGACCACCGCGCCCCCATGCGGGGAGTAGCGATAGCACGACTCTCCTCCGTATCACTGTCCACTAATATTGTGCCACGTCAGCACTGGTACTGCCACGTTGCACCCAGCTTTGCCACGTTGTATTTGTATGACAATGCTTATCCTCTGAACAAGGTAAGGCAGGCATGGATCACGTGACGTGTCAACTAGGTAGAAAGTTCTTTAACCAATGCGTTAGCACTCGGACCTCACGGACCAAGAGATTCAACAAAGGAGTTAAAACACTATGGTATTAATTTAGTAAAGTAATTTTGCAATCTGAAAAATATGCTTGAAAGACATAGCTAGGTTTTTATTATTGGCAAAAAACACGTATTTTTTTTGTCTTTGATTTTTTTATGATTAATTTATAGTTAGAAAGAAAGCGAGAAAAATAACACATTTATATGACACAAGCCAGAGCACAACACATAAAGAAAAAAAATCTTAGACTAATCAACAATAATATAAAAGAGAGAAAACAATATAAAAGTAACATTGTAAAACAACAGAATCCTACAGGGAGCGCCTTTTTAGGGTTCCGTGCTCTGAGGGTAAAAACGGGACCCTATTACTAAGACTCCACGATCCGTCTGTCTGTCTGTCACCAGGCTGTATCTCATGAACCGTGATAGCTAAATAGTTGAAGAATTTTCACCGATGATGTATTTCTGTTGCCGCTATAACAACAAATACTAATAACAGAATAAAATAAATATTTAAGTGGGGCTCCCATACATCAAACGTGATTATTTTGCCGTTTTTTGCTGTAATGGTACGGAACGCTTCGTGCGCGAGTCCGATTCGCACTTGGCCGGTTTTTTTATTTAGAGCTGTAAATATGGTGGTAAAAATATTCCCTTTAGTAGGCCAGGTAGATTTTGAGAATTGAACAAACCAACAACACGAGAATTTTGAGATGGTTACGTCTATTTTGCTTCCAAAGGAGGCAATCCAAAAAACTGCAGATATCGATATCGGCGGATAAAGTTTGGTGTTGCAGCCCCATACGTATCATCAATATCCAAAATTAAATTACACTATTCGATACGATCAATGTATAAAATATCGTTAAATATTAATAAAAAATATAATAATAAAACATGGAGCAGAGTGAATCTGTGAAATAGGTAAGCGTGCTTCACCGTCAGCCACGTCATCGCTTACCATCAGGTGATATAGTGGTCAAACGTGAGCCTATTTAAAAAAAAACATGGACACCGAAGGCCCGTTACCTACACGTCATCACGTAGAACACACGGCCATGTCCACGTCACAGCCACACCTCGATTTTTGTTATTATTCCATACGCCATCCATTCCCTTCCATTTCTTCCTAACCTACGAGAATTAAAAATAAAAGAAGTCGGTTATGAACGAACGACGACGATGCTTATAAACGACAGAACGTCTCGCATATTATTTTAGCATAGGGACATTTCTCACGGTAATTCTGTAAACAGTTATTTAAGGCCTGCCACATGTTTGGACCTTCCAACGGTATATGAATTACGCGAACATTAAGGTCTGTTGTCGGCATTTTACAGTGTTATAAAAATAAGTTAAATTCAATGCTTATTGTCTTCGGAACTGTAAACGAACCCTCATTAATCTAATGGCTAGCGGGCCGCCTTGAACGATCCCAAAGACATTAACGTGGCGTGAGAAAAAGGTTATATCCCGTTGCATTGTCTAGTAGATTTCTCTTCTAAAAATACCACATGGATATTTAAAATAGGATTGACATAGGTGCCATGTGAGTTTTAGATTAAGACTACACTTGTAATATATATAAGAACTAGAGAAAAGGTAGCTAATTAGACAAGATTATGTATGTTTTCATAGCTCATAAGTAGAGTACTTAGAGTAGGTTAGGTTTAAGACTCTTGTATTGACCTTTTACACGTTTTATATTTTTTCCTAGGTAGAATTAAGTATGTAGATTAAAGAAATGTATAATTTGTGTAGATTTAAGTAAGATACGTTTAATAAAATCGGCATTTCTGCGATGCCGGGCCCGAATACCGTTGAGGGAGAAGGGCGCTATTGTTTGCGGCTAACGGTTTTTTGTATAAAAGCCGGACCGCTTGGGAGTTGAGACAGTCGGTCTCCTGCTCTACAAGGGGTAACAAGTAAGGAATAAATTGAAGATACGAATCAAGACAGTATTTTCATTCCTCCAACCAGACCCCAACAAAACAACACCAATATACAGTCCACTACAGTCTGGTCCTTCGAGCCGGATAAAAGAACGAGAACTCGCGGCAACCAGTCCACTACAGTCTGGTTCTACGAGCAACGGATACAAGAAAGAAGAACCTGCGGCAACCAGGCCCAATACAGTCTGGTCCATCAGATCTGCTGCAACCAGAACCTCCACGCTGCAGACGAAGTACGAAGACCTGCGGCAAGAGCGAAGAAAGGTACCCGGCTGTCAACGAGCTGCAGACGAAGTAGGAAGATCTGCGGCAAGAACAAAGCTGTACGGAACAGGACCGGTTTCGAACCTAACTGGTCTTGAACCTGACCGGCTTAAACCCAACCGAACCCGACCGGCTCACCGAACCGAGCCGACCGGTTTCACCCGAAGTACCAAACCGAAGAGGTACTAACCCGCCGTGCCAAACCGAACGTGCGGCTATACTCAAGATGGTGTTCACAAGGAGCCAGGGAGACGCAACCGAGATGGAAGAACAGCTACGCATCCAAGAACAGGAAGCGCGACGCGTCCAAGAACAGGAGGCGCGCCGCCAGGAAGCGGAGCTGATCGAACGGGAGCGAAGAAGAAGACTCTCACCTGACCCACCAGCATCACTATTCTCAAGAACAGCACACAACAGCGCAGCGGGGCCTTCCAGTGCTCAGACGACAAACACCGCGATCCGACAGCGAATGACGTCACCAACCAGGACAATGAGGTCGCAACGGTCAACGACAAGCGTCACAACAAGGCTACGGATGGCGGAACTGGAGGCTGCAGAGAAGCTAGCAGCCATCCGGACCCAGCAACTGGCACTGGAAGAAGAGCTAGTCAAGAAGAGACTAGCAGTGGAGGTGTCAGCGATCAACGATGAAGAAAGCGTACAAGAGGAACAAGAGCCCTCTCGTCCTCGCGAAGAGCCTCATCGAATGGTGGATGAATGGCTGAGGACGAATCCCCTCAACTCACGGGGGGAGGTGGGA
This sequence comes from Anorthoa munda, assembly GCA_945859665.1. Lineage (NCBI taxonomy): Eukaryota > Metazoa > Arthropoda > Insecta > Lepidoptera > Noctuidae > Anorthoa > Anorthoa munda. The sequence goes on along the minus strand of OX243911.1, from coordinate 27,982,860 downwards.
CCAAGAGAATCCAAACAGCTACGCTTCACATCTAGAACGAGATCGCCGACCCCCACAAGAGCAAAGGACAGCATCGAGCACTTGGCAGCAACGCTAGAAAAGATGGTCCGACCTAGGCCTAGGCACACGGAGCTACCTACATTCTCCGGAGTGACCAACGAGTGGCTGCCATTCAAGGCGGCTGTACGAGATTCGACAGACATGTACCAGGTTACAGCAGCCGAGAACGTACAAAGGCTAAGAAGCTGCCTCAAAGGAGAAGCAAGAGACGCCGTGGCCGCCCTTCTACATACGGCCACTGATCCAGGCGTCATTATGAAGACCCTTGAGCAGTGCTTCGGACGACCGGAAGTCATCATCGACCGGGCACTGGACGACCTCAAGAAGCTTCCGAAACCTGGTACATCGGCCATAGAACTCAACAGTTTCGCTGTCAAGCTACAGAACATCATTTGCGTGCTGCAAACAATCGATCGAAGAGGTTACTTGTTCAACCCTTTTATGACCCGGGAAGTACTGGACAAGCTCAGCCCGCATCTCCGATCCCGCTGGTGTGACTACGCCTACGATCAAGAAGGGACAGCGGATCCGGAAATCGTCGTGATGTCACGGTTTCTAATGCGAGAGGCGGACCGAGCGTTACGATATACGTACGCTCCGTCTACAAGCGCCGCCGCACCGAGAAAGGAAACTAGGCCCCTCGTGATACTCAAGAAGAAGGCGAGCGTGTTCGCTACGACAGAGGAAAGGGAAGAAGAAAAGGACAAGTGCCCCAAGTGCGAGCAAACCCACGTGTTGACGCGGTGTCCGCAGTACAAGGCGCTCACGGTAGAGCAGCGATGGAGCTTCCTGAAATCTAATAAGATTTGCTTCAAATGCGCCCAGAAGCAACACAGGCGCATAAGTTGCAAGGCGCAGCTGTGCGGCGTCGATCAATGTCGCCGCCCGCATCATGCGACGCTCCATCAAGCGGTACGCGAAGCGCAGACCGAAGACACGGGGAAGGCTGACCCACCGAAGGAGGAAGCGGTCCTGTCCGTGGCTACCCGACCCGCTACCGGGCCACGAGCAGTCTTGCTCAAGATGTGCCCTGTCATCGTGTCCGGACCACGGGGGGAGGTCAAGACCTACGCGCTCCTAGACGAAGGGGCCACGATCACCCTAGTGGACGAAGCACTGGCAGCAAGCGTCGGGGCAGAAGGGCCATCAAGGCCGCTCCACCTGAGCGGGGTTAACATGTCGCAGCGAGATATGGGCAGCCAAGTAGTGAACATCGACGTGAAGGGACTGAAGAGTGAAGAGAGCTACAAGGTACGAGCGAGGACCATGAAGGATCTCCGGCTTCACCAACAGTCTGTTCCCGACACGCTGCTGGACTACGAGCACCTGAGGGACCTGACACCAGAAGAGGTGTGCTACGAACTGGCGCGCCCCGGGCTTCTAGTGGGTACAGACCACTGGGAGTGCATAGTGTCCCGCGAGCTCCGAATCGGCGGCCCTAACCAACCGGCCGCATCAAGAACGCAACTAGGATGGGTGGTGCACGGAACCGCACCACGCAGGACCATCATAAAAGAAGGGAACGTGTTGCATGTGTATGAACCCGACCGAACCACGGGTGCATGCAGCCAGGATCTCCACGACTTAGTCGAAGCCCACTTCAGGATCGACGCGCTCGGCATACAAGGAAAGCCGAGAGTCAAGGCGAGCGATCAACGAGCCATCGACATAGTCGGGAGGACAATCAGGAAGATTGACACCGGGTACGAGGTTGGGCTGCCATGGCGGCGAGACGAGGTCACTATGCCGCCCAGCTACAATCAAGCGTTCCGCCGGCTGAAGAAGATCGAGCAGAAGATGGACGCCGATCCACAGTTCGCGGCTGAGTACTCCAAGCAGGTTAACAACCTATTGGACAAGGGGTACGCGACGCCATGCGACGGGTCGGAGCGAGCGAGTGCCATCTGTTGGTATCTGCCACATTTCGCCGTGCAGAACCCGAACAAGCCGGGCAAACAGAGGCTAGTGTTCGACGCAGCAGCGAAGAGCAACGGCGTCTGCCTAAACAACGAACTGTTGGAGGGACCCGACCTACTGCTGTCGCTACCAGGAATCCTGTTTAGGTTCCGAGAGAAGGCGGTAGCGATTACAGCAGACGTGCAGGAGATGTTCCTGAGGATCAGGATAAGGCCGGAGGACCAACCAGCGCAACAGTTCCTGTGGAGAGGTGACGACCGACAAGAGCCTCCGAGGAAATACAAGATGACCAGTATGATATTCGGCGCCGCGAGCTCCCCGTACATGGCCCATTACGTACGCAACTACAACGCAGATGTACATGGGCAGGAGTACCCGCGGGCGCTGGAGGCCATCAAAGGAAGTCATTACATGGACGATTTGGTGGCCAGCTATGAAGACGCCGAAGAAGCACGGAAGGCAGTCGAGGAAATGAAGGCAGTGCACGCGCACGCAGGGTTCACGCTGAGAGGTTGGAGCTCCAGCGACAAGACGGTGCTATGTGACGTGCCCACCGAGCTACACGCCACCTCTCCTACCCAATTAGGGAGTGAGCAGCCTGAGAGCAAGATCCTGGGGCTGCATTGGGACGCGGAGCGCGATGAGCTGGGGTTCAACACATCTATGAACCGAGTCCCGGCTGAAGTACGATCGAGAACGCGCGCCCCAACTAAGCGTGAAGCCCTCAGCGCCGTGATGTCCATATACGACCCGCTTGGGTTGCTGAGCCACTACACAATACGATCGAAGATCATACTGCAGAGCTTGTGGCGCCTTCAGACGACGTGGGACGAACAAATCCCCGAGGAAGAGAACGAGCTCTTCTCCTCCTGGCTCGCTCGCCTGACCGAACTCGCTCACCTGCGACTACCGCGCTGTTACGTGACGCAAAAGTATGAACGCGTCGACTTACACGTACTGTGCGACGCCAGCGAGCAAGCCTACGCAGCCGTGGCCTATTGGCGAATAAGAAACGTCGATGGGAGCCTGAAAGTCGTGTTGGTGGCCGCCAAAGCTAAGGTGGCGCCTCGTCGGGCGCAAACTATACCGCGCCTGGAGCTACAAGCCGCAGTGATCGGGGCGAGACTCGCCGAGACGATAAGGAAGGAGCACCGAGTCGACATCGGCCAGACGACCTACTGGACCGATTCATCTACCGTGGTGCACTGGATCCATCACGACGTGCGACGCTACACGCCATTCGTCGCGCATCGGCTGGGAGAGATCGCTGAATTGACCCAGAAAGAAGAGTGGCGTTGGCTGCCTACTGAGTGCAACGTAGCGGACGACGCCACTCGACTTGTCAACATGCCCATCTGCGCGACGGATAGATGGTTTCACGGGCCGGACTTCTTGCTACTGCCAGAAGAGCAGTGGCCCACGACGTCGACGGATGAACCAGAGGACGAGGAGGTCCTTCACACGAGTGAAGAAACGGAGCGAGACAGCTGGCTACCGAACCCGGCCCGCTTCTCGAAGTATGAGGACGTGCGACCCATACAAGCCGGCGACGTGGTCCTCGTGGTCGACAACACACTGCCACGGAACACGTGGCCGATGGGAATCGTCGAGCGCACGCATCGCGGACCGGATGGCGGCGTTAGAGTCGTCGAGGTGCGCACCAGGACCGGCACCTTCCGACGCCCCGTGAGCAAGCTCGTCGTCGTGTCAACGAAGGAGGCTACGCGAGCTGCGCCGGGGGGAGAACTATAAACGACAGAACGTCTCGCATATTATTTTAGCATAGGGACATTTCTCACGGTAATTCTGTAAACAGTTATTTAAGGCCTGCCACATGTTTGGACCTTCCAACGGTATATGAATTACGCGAACATTAAGGTCTGTTGTCGGCATTTTACAGTGTTATAAAAATAAGTTAAATTCAATGCTTATTGTCTTCGGAACTGTAAACGAACCCTCATTAATCTAATGGCTAGCGGGCCGCCTTGAACGATCCCAAAGACATTAACGTGGCGTGAGAAAAAGGTTATATCCCGTTGCATTGTCTAGTAGATTTCTCTTCTAAAAATACCACATGGATATTTAAAATAGGATTGACATAGGTGCCATGTGAGTTTTAGATTAAGACTACACTTGTAATATATATAAGAACTAGAGAAAAGGTAGCTAATTAGACAAGATTATGTATGTTTTCATAGCTCATAAGTAGAGTACTTAGAGTAGGTTAGGTTTAAGACTCTTGTATTGACCTTTTACACGTTTTATATTTTTTCCTAGGTAGAATTAAGTATGTAGATTAAAGAAATGTATAATTTGTGTAGATTTAAGTAAGATACGTTTAATAAAATCGGCATTTCTGCGATGCCGGGCCCGAATACCGTTGAGGGAGAAGGGCGCTATTGTTTGCGGCTAACGGTTTTTTGTATAAAAGCCGGACCGCTTGGGAGTTGAGACAGTCGGTCTCCTGCTCTACAAGGGGTAACAAGTAAGGAATAAATTGAAGATACGAATCAAGACAGTATTTTCATTCCTCCAACCAGACCCCAACAAAACAACACCAATATACAGTCCACTACAATGCTGATGTAGTGAACTTTTAATATTGATGCCATAGTCTTTTCCGAATACATAAATACAATAATAATTATTAATTATTACATTTTAATCCATTTATTCATTTATTTACATATTATTACATTTTTAAATATTATTCTATAAAAAATAAACTAAAAAAAAATTATAATTAAACAACAACAAGAATGTTTTTTTCAACGTTTTAATTATTATTAATATTTTTTATCAATTTTTATAAAAGTAAAAACAATTTTAGTTAATATTGTAATTTTTTTCCAGTCTTTTTTTAATTATTATTTTGATATAGTTGTTGATAATTTAAATTTCATTTGGAATTGGATCAATGTAGTGCTGGGTTTTTATCTGTCGCTTTAAAAAATAATGTTTATGAATGTAATATTATGGAAAATGGTTTGATTCGATTTTAAGTTAAAAAGTAGAAAAATAACAGCTGAAAAGCAACTTCACTTTGTGAAAGACAACTTTGTAGATGTGGATTTCACTGTTGTAAATAATTATTACGTCTTATTAGATTTTAAAATTAATCAGTAACGACACTAATAAGAATACTCAAAATATTACAATAAAGCGAAAACCAACCTTTATTTTGTCTTAGTTAGTTTTTAATCATGGTCTGGCAGTTGTGAGTATTTATGCGGCCTACCCGAATGTCCTTTCTTTGGTATAGTTCGTCAATTCGTTGAGCTTCTTAAATTCTGAGTTGAGCTGCACGGTTATTGACAAATGCGTGCACTGACTGGACAGGTCCACTCAATCTGGCTGGTTCTTTCCTCAAAAGACCATTTCAGACATCAGTCTACATGGTCTTCACATGATCTAACCAAGATTTTGTCTGGACTTTTCAGAGGTCACAGTCTCTTCCTGTGACCTCTGAGTTTGTTTCGGCCTTTCTTCTCAGAGTAGTTAGACAGGAAACGCCGACCTCATCTAGTTTAAAAAAATATGATCGACATGTAAAAGTGTTTGTACAAACCAAGTTACAGAAATAAAATCATTTATCATTTAACCTAAATTCAAATTTCACAAGAAAAAAAAACCGCCAACGATTCTATCCAGCTCAATTCAAACTTCATTAAATGGACGTTGGCACTAAGGAATTCTCAGTCACCGCCGCTTGCTCGTATCCCCTAAGCTAAGAAAGTATAAATATAACATAACCATCGCCGCGCGGGTAGGTACACATAGCGAGTTAGGGACGTTGCCCGGCGCGCGCGAGTGTGCGTGCGCCTTTATTATGTTCGCTCACGTAATGGTGCGCATGTGTGCGTGGCCTAAGTACACACCGCACACAGCTGCAGTGATGCATGTCACACCGAAGCGTGGCGGGTAGTATTTTTTCTGTTGAAGAAAGTGCTCTCTTCAAAAGTAAACGAAAATATTGTCACTTCAGGTAGTCGTTGTAAAGTCGGATCTGTGTTTCATGATGTGCCACAGTATGATTGGCTGTACGGTTGGCGCAGTAGCTGGGCGATTGGCTGCTGCGTTGCGTGTCGCGGGTTCGATTCCCGTACGGAACAAATATTTGTATGGCCTTACGATGTTGTTCCGGGTCTGATTGTTTGTGTATGCGAGTTTAAATGTTTGTAAAAGCACCATCGATACTGGAGTAATTTCAAGTGTCAAAAAGTAAAAAAAAAAAAAATGTGGCCGCGGGACTTTAGAAAAGATAAAAGAAGTTTAACCAATTCTAGGTAGAGGATCGGTAAAGTTATCTTTACCGTGATAGAGGCCTCCCCATGCGTGGGCTTATCCACCGGACCTGTGCTTCTCGTATCCTGTAGTTTCCCCGACCAATGTTTTCGTCGGTCTACTATATCCAGCCTAATAGGGATGATGACTAAAACAATATTTTTAGTCCGTCAGTTAATTTCCAAAACATATTGGATACGTATTTTTTCTTTTGTCACGTTAACAAAAAAATGATGACGATACAGTGTTTAAAAATATCGCATGACGTCATGCCTTGGTACAATTTTTACATAGAAGTGACGTCACAATCCCCCACTCCCGAAATTTGATGCGCTTTATCTTGGTGAATTTTTATTGATTTGAATAATCAAAAAATACGTGTCCAATATTTTTTGATAATGTAACCGGCGGACTAAATAGAATTTGATGTTTCGTACCCCGTCATTATTCCTATTCTATGTATATCCTCGTTACAAAGTTTCAGCTGCTTGGCTTTAAAGCTCTTTTAGGACTTTTACATCATTAAAGGATGTTGGGATGTTGAAATTGTCTGCACTTGATAATGGGTTATGCAGGTCAATGTCTGATCACCTAACGCTGCGTCGAACAAGTATTGTGGACAGAGTAGTACAATCATCATGCTAGCCAGCCTTTCCTTCAACTAACCGGTCGAGAGACGGGGACTATGAGGGAGTAATGTGTATGCCAAAAACTATACAGAAATATTAGCTTTCGAATGTGAAATTAGCTTCATCTTCCGACCAACCGACTCCTTCACAGTTCAAATGTGAAAAGTGTAAACGGTTTTGTTGAAATAATGCTTTTGAAAAGGATGAATAAGTCATTTTGTCAAACATGTTTGGAAATTTGAGCATTATTTTGGCAACCTTCTTCGAGATAAATCGCAATTGCTGTACTGGTCAAATACATGCGAACAGCGGCCGACAAAAGTTGTTTGGATATCCATATTCTGTCGTGGTTAGCAGCCAAATAAATTACATAGTAACTCATATCTGTCGTGTAATTTAAAAATGGAACGATATTTTACTCCGAAACATGGCAACCAAGGAGGTAACTTATCAAAGGTTTTATTTAAATTTCGAACTGGCTTGCATATAGAAAGATATTTATAAAAAATGAAAACCGGCCAAGTGCGAGTCGGACTCGCACACGAAGGGTTCCGTACCATTATCGCAAAATACTGCATAAAAATCACGTTTGTTGTATGGGAGCCCCCCTTAATTTTTTATTTTTTTATTTATTAATTATTATTTTTTGAAGTAAATATACAACTAAACATTCTGTGAATATTTCAAGCGTCTACCTGTTGCCGTTATTAATATCGAGCAAAAAACAGCAAAAATATCACGTTTGTTGTATGGGAGCCCCCCTTTAATATTTATTTTATACTGATTTTAGTATTTGTTGTAATAGCGGCAACAGAAATACATCATCTGTGAAAATTTCAACTATCTAGCTATCACGGTTCATGAGATACAGCCTGGAGACAGACGGACAGACAGACAGACAGACAGACAGACGGATCGCGAAGTCTTAGTAATAGGGTCCCGTTTTTACCCTTTGGGTACGGAACCCTAAAAAAAAGAACACTATAACAGGGGAATAATTATTGTTGTTCGTCATTGATTTCGAAAAGTAATTGTATTTGACAAAATGAGTTCTAGGTGCTACTTAGTTTTAATTTCCGCGCATTATTTCAGAAAAGCACTATTGTATAGTGCTTTTCAGCAGGTATTGATGGACTTACGTATGTGTGCCTCGGCTTCGCCTCGGACCACATTTACACGTTCGTCCATCAATGCCTCTTTTGCTGGCCGCTGCAGTAATGTACTATTATTATTCCCTATCGCTGCAACTTTGAAGGCACGGTCGGTGCAGTGGCTGAGCGATTGGCTGCTGTGCGGCGTGTCGCGGGCACTCGCAGGTTCAATACAGCATTGAACAGATATATTATTTGTATGGTCTGATGGTTGTTTTGGGTCTGGCTTTCTGTGGATGTGTAAATGTTCGTATACGGACCCACAATACAGGAGAAACTCCTAGCCAGGGGCTACGTTTTTATACCCAACTGCTGGAGGATAATGTTTTTCGAGCGTATGTATGCATGTATATATGTCCATTTCTTTGGCACGCTCTACAGCCCAAACGACTTGACGGATTATGACTTATGATGTGTCGCTGGATTCGTCTCAATTATGGAAGTGACATAGCCTATATAATTTTTAAATATGGCGCTCCCCCAAAAAAGGCGGTGTTTTTTTTTTTTTTAGTTTTCGTAACAATATGTTTCAAAATCAAATTGAAGCATATATATATCGTAACACTTTCATGTTACTATTTTGGCACAAAAATCTAAATAAGCAGTAACTTTGATAGCAAAAGAAATAAGTAAAACAGTCACATCCTTTTTTTCAACCGACTTCAAAAAGCAAGTAGTTCTCAATTCGACTGTATATTTTTTTGTTATTCACTAAAGCCATATTATTAAGTATTCATAATATCTTTTACCACATAACTTATTTGGAGATCTTGCTCATTAATAAAACTAAAAAGTCTGAAATAAAACAAATTCTTATAAAAACGAAAATTCCGACTGCTAAAACTAATTAACTGAAAAGATAAAAATAAGTTATAGGTACAATTTATTGAATTCTGTGAAGTAATCTAGAACGCATTATAATAATATATATATTTTATTATGACATATTTATACAAGGAAATAATGAAGTACCTACCTATATTAATAAATAAAAAATTAAATAAAAAAGCTATTTATTCTACTATATTAGTTAAATCATTCATGCATTTCACTTGTAAAAATTAAATTATATTGTAAAAATTAAATTCAAATACCTACTTTAAAATAAATAAATGTAAAAGTTCAAACCAATAAAAAATCAATTTCAGTACAGTTCCAATTCAATTCGATTACAGTTTCAATTCAACTCAATTATCTTATACAAATTCAATACAATAGGTATATTTTTCCAATTATGTACCTATATAATAACTATTTACAAATTTATTAAAATAAAAAATGTAAAACTGTTCAGTTCAGTAAATTACAAACCAAAAACAATTCAATTTCAATGAAGTATATTAAAATAAACATTAAATATTATGAGTTGCTGCAGACACTGTGCACTGTTTTTTTTTTGTACACTGACACAGTGCTACAAACAGAAATTATAGAAAAGCGTACCAAAACGTTACAAGCATTCGCCAACTTCATCCACCTTACACATTGGTGTAACACACAGCCTGTCTGCGAGTGTTCGCATCGAACCCAGCTAGTTCAAGACTTCTATGTAAATGACAAATCGTAATTACGTTTACCGAGACGCAACGTTAATCCTATAGGTTATGAGCGAACACAGGTCTTGATGGATCTGCGCTTGAAGCCAGGAAGTGGCCATGGTATGTTGTACAGGTTTTAGTAACATAACGTAACCTGCCGTGGTTTACGTTACGTCGAAACTCCTTGGTACGGCTTTCGAGAGGTCTGTGGAAGAGTTATGATGAGATTATTTTAATTTATTATAAGTTATTATAAGTTTTGTTACCGGTTTTGTCTGCGTGAAAGCCGGATATAACTGGCGAAGTGTGGAATTACTCGGAGCTGGGCAAAATACATGCTTTGCTTTAAATAAATTACAAAATACATCCTCGCATGTATTAAAATACGAAGTACAAAATATTTGTGAATCGTGTATTTGAAATACAAAATACAGTATTTTAACTATTTTTATTTAAAATACAAAATACAGTCTGTCATCATTTTGTAATTTGTCGTGACAATCGTACTAACAAACTTAATTAATACACAGAAGTTTAGTGAAAATTAGCAGATTATGACAAGATACTTGACAATTTGACGTACGCGGTCGCCATTTTGCTTAGCAAAACTATCGAGCGCGATTTTCTGCAGAACGCACCCATTAATAAGATCGTTTTATGTATTTATGTTAATTATAATGTATTTTGAAGCCATAAGTATTTGAAATACTAACTACAAAATATCTCAGTGTCAGGTTTTCGAAATACCAATTACAAATTACATTTATAAGAAGTAATTGAAGTAATTGAAGTAATTGAATTACAAAAACCTAAAACGTATTTTAATTACAAGTAATTCAAATACCTGAGAGAAATATAAATTTTGTAATTCTAGAAATACAGGCTTGATGTGGAGCGTACTCCAGGGCTATAACGTATCCTATATCCTTTTCCAAGGTCCAATCTATCTCTTTAACAAAATTCATTGAAATTGGATTATGGATTTAGGTGTGAAAACGTAACAGGACAGAAAGACAGAATTACTTTCGCATTTATAATATTATACTTTTGAATTAGCTCCTCTAAAGGTTGTCTATTATTTCTCGAGTTAACATTCTTGCTGAAATAGTCTCTGCCCGCCTAGTTATTTAGTACATAGGTTTCATTACGGTATATTCTTGTTTCATTAACTAGAATTCTGTCTACCCATCAGTTAGCGTAGCATTCTTTTGTGTCTTCGCCAATAGATCGAAAATTCTTAACCCTTCGGAGGATTACTTGTATTTATTGAAAGGCATGGGAACTGGTATTGGGCTGTATTATTGGTGTAACAACAAATCGCAATCGCTAAGCCATTAGATTATAATAGATTATCGTAGGTATATCTCCACCACATTGTATTTAATATGTAATACCTATTTATGATAAAAGAGCTGTTGCCCGCGGCTTCGCTCCCGTGGGCCACCCCATAGGACCCGTTTTCAGGATTAAAAAATAGCCTATGTTACTCAGGAATAACGTAGCTTTCTATTGGTGAAAGAATTTTTAAAATCGGTCCAGTAGTTTCGGAGCCTATTCGGTACAAATAAACAAACAAACAAACAAAAAAATATTTCCTCTTTATAATATTAGTATAGATTAGCTTCTGACCACGACTTTGACAGCGTAAAGTGACAAATCATCCTACGGGAATGTGCTCCCGGTTTAAAAATATAATACCTTAAGTCCTAAATCAGGGCGTTGTCTTCCGTGCGCTAATGTAAGTGTCTTTCAGAAGGAAAAGAAAAAGAAGAAAAGAATCAAAAAGAAGAAGGGGAAGAATCTAAGGGGCAGTTTTTTGATCCATAGTAAACTCAACTAATGGTTAAATTTATGCTAACCAATGGTTTAAAATTTCGGTAAAATTGGGTTTTTAACCTTTCAATTATTAGCCTCACAAATGGTCAAATAAGTTAGTTAGATAGTTCTGAGCATTTGAACACTAAAAATTTATAAATATACGCGTTTTATCGAAAATTCAAACCATTGGTTATCATATTTAACCATTACTTGAGTTAACTACGGATGAAAAAACTGGGCTTGAGCCGGCGTGCTTGAATAACATTTTCAATTTTTATTATTTTATTTAAAAAAAAAAGTTGCCCCAAACTAGGCATTCCTTCTTGTATCGTGGGTGCATTTACAAACAGAATCTCACATACACAACATCCAGAGGCGGAACAACTATCTGTTGATCACTAACTAACATTCTAAGATCCAGTCTCTCTCAGAGAGCCAATTATGGCCACTATGAGTAAGTATTGGCTACTTATTGCCATTGCCTCCTCTACTCCTCCACATTACAATTATTAGGCAATCCCTGTATGGTAAATAGACAATAGGTCAGAACTTCTTCGCTGTACAAACAGTTATTGTGTGACCTTTTGTTTCCCCGTAGGTCTACAACCTGCTTTATTGTGCCGTGACCTTTGGATCTAGGTAACTCGCATAAGGCTTAGCATAAAGTCGACCGTCCAGAGGTTCTCAACAAGTGACATTCTATTCATCGAAACCGTCGCGATGATGATTGGTAAAATGGCTAAAATACATAATAATATGATTGCTAAGCGCTATCAAAATGTCAAGTGAGCAATCCCTTGAAATTTGGGCTTTCGATAGAATACACATTGTCTACTCTCCGTCTAGTCTGTAATTTTACATTTGTCAGCTCAAAAACTAATCATATAGTGATGAACCAATGCGGTACCGATTCGATTTCTTATAACGATCGACTCTAACAAGGAAGAAATTTTAATCAACATTTTTAGTTGTTTTTGTTTTTTAATCAAATCAAATCTATTGTATATATAAATATAGAAAACCAGCAAATAAACTAACTAAAATATTAATGATTTTTTAGTATTTTGTTATTATTATATTTTCAAAATTTAACCTTCACACCACTGCTATATTTACTGCTACGTAAATTCGATTTACTAAAGTAAGTAAATTCGATTATAGTCCTCGCCAAACTTCTTGGCCACCCTGAAGGTGGTTTACCAGATGCGCGAGGCACGAAACGGTGCTGTTTTTGTATGAGATTTCCTACTGCACAGCCATTGTAGCCAACTTCAGGGCGGCCAAGAAGTTTGGCGAGAACTATATCGACAAATAAGCACGTCGCTTCAGTACTAATGTCAGCGTCCATGAAGTAGGTACCTATTGCATTTTATTGTCTATGGTTGCCTGTTCATAAGCGTGCATCTGTCAAATGTCCGTAACAGGCTGGACGGAGAGTAGAGCCTCGGGTACGTGTTACTTAGAATGTGCACGGATAGTTTAGCCACGTTTTAGCTGCGCGGTTCATTTGTTTGCAAGCCACACGCAGCGTCGCTGTATAGCTGTCTGTGGTCGCTGAGAACATGTAACGACATCTGTGACGCCACATACGAACTAAACACTAATCGTTCTTAGTGCCTTTGTACAACAGCTTTATTTTCTCTATACATTTTGTGTACAATAAAGAATTAAGAATCAAAAACACAAAATCCTGCATCGCGCAAGCAGAGTTTTCGGTGCGATTTGAATAGATACAATAGTCCGACAATAACCGTCGGCCAGTTGTCCGGACCGGCTCTCAGTCTACTCTCTAAGCACGAACTCCGTAGTTTCGGCCTTCGTTTCGGGCGTTTCCTACTCCGTATCACCTACGGACGGATGATTCGTTCGGGGCCCGAACTAAACATTAGTGACAACACAATTTGACAGTTGTAGCTACTCCAGATAAGTTTTTACCCGTCCGAAAAATTTTACTTAACACTTGCTTTTCACTCCGAAGTTTCTGAGTACTTTTGGACGGGGCCCGTAACTTCGTTGTCTGAGATAGGCAGTAGACCCCCAGACAACACCCTTATGGTCGGAGGATCATCCCTTTTCAATGGACGTTGCGGAAATTTACACCCTGTTCCGCATACCTCCATAGACATTATGCTACATTTTCATACAAAGCGAAGTGAAGCTACACTTGCGTAGCTTAGGGCAAGGCCTTTATGCCTATTCTGTGGGAGTCAGAGTTTCTGTAAGTATTGAAGATGTATTTGAAGAGTTATTACTACGTCTTAAGTCTAGTCCTTGGTAAATAATCTTTATTAATTAACTAGCTTATTTCTCATTAGCAGCTTAGAAATATAGGCAATATAGGGTCGCCACCTACTACGTGGCCACTTAAGACCTATATACATATTCCCCAATGTTAACGCAGTACGAGCGCACCTCCTTTTGAACAGTTTTGTTTGCAAAAATATTATTTGATTTACATAAGCTATGTTAATTATGACGAAATTCTAGCCTTCAATTATTCTGTTTAAAAATATTTAAAAAAATCAAAGTCGTTTTGGAGGAGTGTCCAAAAGTAGCGAAAAAATATCGTGTGTTAATTATTTTTTTAAAGCAAAACTATTAGTTACACACGAAAAAACCATGTTTCACCAATAATTTACATGAATCAATAATAAATATATATATTTTTTAAACCTTTTAACCTAGCCATTACAAAGGAGTAACCGTTTTACGGCACTAAAGCGATGTAAGGCCCTTGGTGAAATGTTTGTGTACTTTAGGCGGTAGGTGCTCTTCTGCTCAACCCTTTGGAATGCAGGCGTGAATTGATATTATGTGTTATGTAAACGGGTAAAAATGACAAAGCTCACTCGTCTAAAAACTAAGCAAAGTATTTTAACCGGTTTTTTAACATACCCGGATTCAAATTCAAATTCAGAATTCGGGAATAGATACTCCCGAATTCTGAATTGGGAATGTTAAGTCAAGTATTTGTCAAACTCAAATTTAGCCAAAAAACCTTGTAAATATTATCGAAACAATTAAAAAGCCATCGTGTCTTGCCTGGATCCACGTTTTAGACACTCAAGGAGTTAAAATAGGGTTTAACATATTCCTAACTCCGAAGATTTAATTAATTCAGATACCGGCCATATGTAAGCTATTGCTATCATTTTAGAAAGAATCACTCGTTAGATACTATACTTCTTATAGGAAAGCTTGATCTCTGTGACAGCTGTCAGTATCAATACAGTAACAATAGCGCTTGACAGGCTAACAATAAAGTATACGTCAATTTGACATATGTCGCAGAGATCAAGCTATCTTTTATGAAGTATCGTGATTCTTTCTGGCACGGCATGGAAACATGTAGGTTTAAAACTATCCTTTGTCAAGAAAATAATAAAATATAAATTTCTATGCGCTCTTGAATTCTTGATTCAGATGGTTATTACCTATAAACCATGGCATGCAGTATTCTTTCAATATAAAAGAATGCCGCTTGTACCGTCTATGACATTTAATTAATTGAGGAATCTAGGAACTTCTATTGTGATTTGATTCCAGGAAAAACCGGATAAGTGCGTGTCGGGCCACGCGCAGTAATAGGGTTCCTTATTTGCATAATAATGCGGACTATGAAGAGGGCTTTTTGTTGTTACATGAACATTAAAACGGTTTCAGCGGCTAAAAACGGGCCAACATGGGACGATAGTAACTGAAGAAGGAGTAATAAAATCCAATTTCAAAGTCAAGTCAAAGTCAAATGTATTTATTTCAAGTAGGCCATCAAGCGACACTTTAGAACTCCAAACATACTCTTTAAAAAAATGTTTTACAATATCACTTACAATATAATACTAGACAATATTTACATAAGTACATACATTAATAAACTCATATACGTGAGGACGATGCACCCAGTAAGCACTACTATACTACATATAGGTATAAAGTATTACAAGCAATTACAGGTAAATTCCTTTACATGATAAATAGGAACATGGTTCTCACATACTTACAAATATAGCAAACATAGGTAAATTACCTAATTCAACAACAACGGAACAGTGCGCGAGTAATTTTTTTTAATCAAAAAGAGAAGAAAAATAATAAAAATAAAGCGTTACTATAATTAAGAATATAATACAAAATAATCAGTTTAGTAGATTTTGTCTACACTAAAGATTGCCTTATGGAGCTGGACCAGCATGTTTCCAAGCATTCTTATCTTGAATATAACCATCTAATTTGTAATAAGCTTGTTTACAAAGTGTGCTTTAAAACTATTGTTTTAAATTTTCTTTCATTTAGTTTTAATATATCAAAAGGTATTTTGTTATAGAATTTAACACAGTACCCCATGAAAAATATGTGTACTTTATCTTATCTATAAGATGATAAACTTATGATTAAAGATATAACTTATCTTTATTTCTAGTATTACAATTGTGTCTATCACAAACTTTACTAAAGAGATTTATATTTTTCCTTACATACATAATATTTTTTATATAAATGAATTGGCAAGAAACTGTCATAATATTAATCTTTTTAAATAGCTCCCTAAGAGATTCTCGGTGACATAACTTGGTGGCTCTGACAGCTCTCTTTTGCAACATAAATATTGATTTAATGTCAGCCGCCCGACTCCACAGTAAAATACCGTATGACATAATGAAAGTAACTAAAATAGACCAAACGCGCGGTTTCTATATCCGTTAACTGTCTTATCTTTCTAACAGCATAAGTGGCCGAGCTCAGCCGAACCACAAGAGATGTTATGTGAGGCCCCTATTGTAATTGGTTGTCTAGAGTGATTCCCAGGAAAACTGTTTGATTTACATAGTCCAATTTTTCTCCACTCAATATGATGTCACATTCGCTTCTTCTGACATTCGGTAATGTGAATCTAATACATTCACAAGTGAAGTTAGAAAAAATATCATCTATTTGAATACCAATGCGGGTAAAGGCAAGCGTTTGTATTAAAGATTTATAACCAGCGTCACTTAATAATTTGAATACTGCAGTATTACCGTTACGGAGATAGTCTTCGTTAAAATCTCCAAATATTTACAAACCGAAAACGAATATTTTATGATGAGTATTTTCAGACAACCAACTCAACTACCAAAAAGTAAAATCAAATTATTCAATGATAGAAACAAACTACCAATGTAAATAAGTTGCAATAAATAATCTATATTAAGGACGTTAATTGCGAACGAGCCGATACGAGTGCACGTTAGAACCACAGGGTGGTATGGTTCGTTCCTGGATCCTCACACGCACGCTCCTTGTTTCTTTCCCTTTTGACATTGAAAAAACGACAAACGCAATTAAGTTTATAATTAAGGCCACCATAGGGGCGGTACGACGTAAATTACTTCAGAGTCAGCGTTGAGCTTTGATATTCTTATGCAAAGCATACAAGACGGTTAGTACTGAGGCCTTACCGGTACTTGCTGGCGTACTTCCGGTCGACCTTGAAGTGCAGCGACGTGCTGCAATGTACTATTCCGCACGAGAGACCATAGACACGGACTTTTTAACGCGGAGTGACCGTGAGAAAATCTCTAGATTCACCTATTGACGTCTGGGAGGAACTTTTATCTGAATGGGAATGTAGGTGGGATAATTCCATCAAGGGCCGACACCTCCACCAATTCTTTCCATCCGTTCGCGCGCGGCTGGCCAGGACGTTGCTGGAGGTGGATCGCTGTCTTGCAAAATTTCTCACAGGGCATGGTAACTTTAAAAGTAAATTATTTTCCTTCAAGCTCGTTGTCTCGCCTTTATGTCAGTGTTCTACATCTGACTGCGAATATATACAATATGCACATCATATCTTATGGGAGTGCATTCTTTGGCAGAATTAACGCAATATTATGTTGAATAATGTACAGGCTGCATCAGGAGTTGTTTACTATACGGACCTTGTGGAAACTAGAACAAATTTCCGTGCGTTCAAGCGTTTTTGCCATACCTATTATTGGAATCAAATATAACAGCTCACAATGTTAGGGCCCATAAATATTAATCCTAATTTTTATCCGTGGTAAGGCAACTGTGCTTATCCCAGTTGTAAACGACCCTTTGTGCCTATTGGACTTGTTTGTTCTGTCTCTTGCTTATCATAGTCATATATCAAAGTCAAAGTGGAAATTTATATTTTTTCCTACTCCTCCGTTATTCTTTTCGGATTAATTTCGTTGCGGGATCTAAGACAGTTAAATTCATTCGCCGGGACTTCGTCGAGCTTCATTGCTTCGGCGCTTTTCTAGTGGTCGCCACTGTTGATTCTGGCTTTCAGGAGTTGCAGTGGTTTTTGAATAGTGCGGTGGGATTTTCTAAAAAAAAACAAAAAGTTTATAATTGGGACCACAGAAAATCCTGCCTTCTATGGTCAGATAGCGAAATTTACTTGGCAAACGAATCTGGTTTGACTTTAGATTACAAAACGTCGAAAATACTTCTGCATTAACAAAAATAAAGTTAATAAAAAAAATCAAAAAACCCGACTGCTTAAAAAGCAAACTAAAAAGACGTAAACAAGAAGAAAATCATGCTGTGCAGTCGGAGGATACTTATTTGCGAGCTAGCGGACCAAAACCAGATGTATGTATTTTTATTTACAACCTTTTAGTTATTTTTTTTTAGAATTAGTTACATTTAAACATATAAGTGTTATATATTTTTGAAATCGCCTTTTAAAACCTTTTATTTTGATACCCCACACGATAGGTTTTTTTTTGAAAAAATTTGCGCCACAAAATGGCGCCCAAAATCCGCCATTTTTATTTTTTCCAATTTTAATGTAGCCAGTGACACTCGCAGGATTAAGACGAATCGATTGACGTAAGAGTCATCAAAATCGGCCAACGCGTTTGGTCTCTAGAACGCCACATAGGAACAAACATACATACATACATACATACATACGTACATACATACATACGTACATACATACATAGACTGATAAACACATTACCCTCCTTCGGCAGTCGGGTAAAAAACAGACGCCCCCGCGCGTATGCGTCGTACGGACCGGTACAGCCAACGACTCCGCCCTCAAAGGA
This sequence comes from Anorthoa munda, assembly GCA_945859665.1. Taxonomy (NCBI): domain Eukaryota; kingdom Metazoa; phylum Arthropoda; class Insecta; order Lepidoptera; family Noctuidae; genus Anorthoa; species Anorthoa munda. Next base: position 27,964,402 of record OX243911.1, on the reverse strand, counting down.
TAGCTTAAACATTATTAATTTAGAAATCATTTCGAATGTGGTTTGAATTTAGATTACAAAACGTCGAAAATACTACTGCGTTTTCAAAAAATAGACGCCCGCGCGCGATTTTTTTCGCGTATATGACTCTAACAAAAATTTGCAATTTAAAGCTGAATCGAAAAATGGTTTTAACAGACCCCTATTATTTTTGAATGGTATATCCAACGATACTCCACACCATGGGATAGACGAGGAAAAAAATAACCAAACCTTCTTTACGTCTTTACCTAATAGGTGGCTCGTTTAGATGTCAATGTGTACGCTTTTATAATAAGCTTCCAAGCCGCGTACAAGATCTAAGTGTTAATAAATTCAAATCATTCTTTTTTTTAAAAAAAAAAAAAAAAAAAACGTTGCCCCACACTAGGAATTTCTTCCTGTATCGTGGGTGCGTTTACAAACATATAAACTCACATACACAAACACCCAGAGCCGAAACAACTATCTGTAGGTCTGTATTCATTAAACGTAAGTTGTGCCAGAAATCGTTTTTATACCATTAAAGATTACGTTGAGGACAAAAAGGCTTGGGATTGAGCTGCTCCAAATTTTGTTTTTTTTTTATATTTTGCACCGTGAATTTAGTTTTTTTTTTGGATTTTTTGCAATGACAAGAATAGGTATTTACTTTTTTAAGTATTATATTATTTTATTTTAATTATTGTGAATGTGAAGACTATGTGGACCATTCTTTTTTATTTAAATTTTTTATATCTTAGTTAGTTTTTAATCATGGTCTGGCAGTTTGAGTAGTTTATGCGGCCTACCCGAATATCCTTTTTTTGGTATTGTTCGTCAATTCGTTAAGCTCCTTAAATTATGAATTGAGCTGCACGGTTATTGACAAATGCGTGCACTGACTGGACAGGTCCACTCAATCTGGCTGGTTCTTTCCTCAAAAGACCATTTCAGACATCAGTCTACATGGTCTTCACATGATCTAACCAAGATTTTGTCTGGATTTAAAAGAGACCGTGACCTCTGAGATTGATTCGGCCTTTCTTCTCAGAGTAGTCAGACAGGAAACGCCGACCTCATCTAGTTTTAAAAAATATGATCGACATGTAAAAGTGTTTGTACAAACCAACTTACAGAAATAAAATCATTTATCATTATAATTTACAGATTTAAAAAAAAAATAAAAAAAAATTTACCACTTTGTCGGAATTATTAATATATCCATGCCAAATAATAGATTTCTAATACTAAGAGTCTCTGAGCTAAGCTGCGGATGGATAGACGGACACAGCAAAACTATAAGGGTTCCTTGTTGACTTCGGAACCCTAAAAATGGTCTTATGTCTTTATTCGCATTAGTTCAGAATTGTTTGTTTTACTACAGTCCAACAATACATGCTAGACTGCTAGACAAGACTGTCTCTCAAGCAAGATACAGGTAGAATGAAACATAATGGCGGCTAGGAAAATTCCACGAGTCGCTGCGCAGTAGCAAACTCCTAGGCTCTAAAAAAGTTTAATTCGATGACGATGGTCGAATTGCCATTACGAGACATTTCGATAGCGTTTGACATTCCCATATGTAAAAAAAAAACCTTTTTGACATTTTTCCAATCGCTAGTGCCACGCTTTCGATGATAGAATGCCAGTTGTCTAGGGCCTCAGGGTGACAGCGGGTATGAGGGATGGGGTGTAGTACTCTGCACAGCGAAAAGCGAACTGTACAGCCGTTATTAAGTCTGAATCAACCTGCGCGTTAAAGCTGTAAATTCTTCTAAAGCCAGGACGGCCAGGGCTATCCAATTAACTCTGAGTTCACAAATAAGCACTGAAATAAGCACTCAACGTGGGGAAAATTACTAGTTTTTTTTTTTAGAAAATCTTATTATAATTAATATTGATACAACTATCCAATTTAGAAGTAAATATGAAAAGTTCTAAAGTTCTATCCAGCAAAAATATTTTCTAAAGATTCGTTAATTTTGAATATTTTTCACCACAATAATTGGCACCAACCAACATAATATATAGCATGATTACGTCCATATATAGCTTTCGTAGAACCTCTTGAAAGTCGACCTACTTATATTCCAATAATATTGGGAGTATGTGAAGAGGTCATTGCCCACTGCAAGGCAATGACCTCTTCTCGTACAGAGAAGGCATGACCATTGATCACCACGCTTGCTTAAAACGGGTTGGCGATTTCAAACTCATATCAACTATAAGTCCAGGTGATGTTTTCCTACACCGGTTTCAGCGATATCCAAGCTTAACTTAGAAAGTTCTTATGAATTCGTCTTCTTTTCGGGTGAGGATGTGTCAGAGTTAAAAGCCGCCGAAAAGCTGGGAATCTCACAGGCCTCTGACTTAGAATTGAAAAGGTGACATTGATACTTGTCCGGAATTGAGGCTACGAACTGAAACTATGAGAGATAAGGTGGCCATTGGGCCATGAAAACATATATATTTCTTTTTGTGACCTGCACAGGAGACACGATAGATTAAGGATAAACAAATAAATAAACAGATTAAAAACCGGCCAAGTGCGAGTCGGACTCGCGCACTAAGGGTTTCGTATCATTATCGCAAAAACGGCAAAAAAATCACGTTTATTGTATGGGAGCCCCACTTAAATATTTATTATATTCTGTTTTTAGTATTTGTTGTTATAGCGGCAACAGAAATACATCATCTGTGAAAATTTCAACTGTCTAGCTATCACAGTTCATGAGATACAGCCTGGTGACAGACGGACAGACAGACAGACAGACAGACGGATCGCGGAGTCTTAGTAATAGGGTCCCGTTTTTACCCTTTGGGTACGGAACCCTAAAAAAGAAAACGCACCGAGTGTTACCAAAAACGCCCCTATCTAAGCATGTGCAACGATATTTACACCACGACAACGTACCTCGATTCATCAATCTGAACATCTCCATCGAATCGACCCAAATCTTACCATCTACGGCGGTGATTACCACACAAATCAAAGCTTATAAAATAAAGGTACTCGTATAATTAGTGGTGATAACATAACCATACAAGATCTGGGCGGTGTAGTCCCGCCTCACCGAGACAGCAGTCACCGGTCACTAGTGGTCACCAGTCAGCCAAGAGTTACTCAACAGGTTAATCAACGGAGATAATCTGGCAGCGGCTGTCAAAGTTTTACGTGTGTTTTGGTGAATAGATTTGTCTCGTTTTAATCCCCAATGGAAAAAGAGGGGTGTTGTAAGTTTGACGTGTGTACCTGTGTTTGTGTATTTGTGTATCTGTCTGTGGCATCATAGCTCCTAAACGGATAAACCGATTTTGTTTTTTTTTTGTTTTAAAAGTGACATTATCGGGAGTGTTCTTAGCTATGTTTGATGAAAATCGGTTCAGCCGTTCAAAAGTTATGGGCGTTTTACTGTTTGAATCGGGGTATTTTCGCAAGATATCGTGTCATAATTACGTGTTCGATAGATTGTTGATCAAAGCGTGTCTACTACTAGATACATTATTTAGTATAAAAATAATGAAAAAAAAAAAATTGTCGAGTGTTTTGGAAATTTTTAATTTTTACTTGTAAGTATTTTAAATTATAAGTATGTACTTCTTTCTGTTTTTTACTTCGTCTGCTTAGAAGGCCTTTGTTACTTAGCTTTCGATTCCTATCAGTGAAAGAAATATCTGTGTAATGTAATCAATAGGTACTTCCCGAGATTAATATGCCACTTATATGATAACAAACAAAAACAATTTATTCTCTTCATAAATCTGACCATGCCACAAATATCTATCCAAATCTAGCCATTACGTCGGTGATTACCAAACAAATAAAAGCTTATAAAATAAAGGTATAAATTACTGGTGAAAACATAACCACAGTGTGGTATCTACCTCAGTGAGTCTCCGCAGTCACCGGTCACTGGTGGTCACCAGTCAGACAAGAGTTACATAACAGGTTAATCAACGGAGATAATCTGGAAGCGGTTGTCAAAGTTTTAAGAGTGTTTTGTAGCATAGAATCTTCCTATTTTGTTAACCACCAAATGTATTGTAAGTGACGAAACTGACATAATCACAGTCATCACTAATTTATTTAACTACTATCTAATGTGTATGTTGTTTAATAACGCTATTAAAATCTCAAATTCATTGACGATCGTTCACACCAAATTTGGATTAATTTTTAGTAAAGAAAAGTAGGTCTGATACGGCTACAAAGCAGTTAGTAAAATAATATTTTTTTTAATAACTTTAGTGTATCATAAAATTGATTCGATATCGTTGAAATCTTTTCTTCTTAAACAAACTGAAAAAATATTTTCGATTATAAAATACTAGCGACCCGCCCCGGCTTCGCCCGTGATAAATTATAAATAAAAACCTTCCTCATTTCTTCTTCTTTCTGTTGGTGAAAACCGCATGAAAATCTGTTCAGTAGTTTTTGAGATTATCGCGTACATACGTGGCGGGGGACTTTATTTTGTAATAAAACCCCCCCGCCGACAGCCAAAAGCCAAAAAGCTTTAGTCGTTTCTTCGTTGTAATTTAACGCGTGGGAATTCCTTTCTTTCCAACACAGATCAAATAAAAGTAGGTGTATAATATATTTCTCACTTATTAATTTCAGTTTATGTGCACCAGATAAAATTAAGTATTACAATTTTAATGATATGCTCGTCATGCTTTTGATTTAACTGCTTAAGGGGTGGCAAGGACCAGTGATACAAATGTTGGTTGTATAAATTAGGTGGGTACTATAAATCTTTTAACAGATGCAGTAGCCGCGGTAGATGGTGTTAATAATAAAATATTATGTTTTAAACTGGTTTGAAGTATACATAAATGGATAATATTTACGAAATTGAAGTACTTACTGATAGTTAATTGTTATAGTAGGTCTAAGATCAGGTCTATGTATTTATGATAAAACACTGGAGTTAACCCCAAATATACGAGCTAAACTACACACCTACATGAGTATATAAAACTAGAACTTACTTACTTTTTTCAGGACACCATTATGTGTATAAAGATACTTATAGATATATATAGATAGCACTTCCACAAACGGTTGAATTACAGTCTTTGTTAAAGATGGTAAAACTCACAATCCTATATTTTTTTAATTTTTAAAGATGTTCAAACTTACTCTAAGTTTGAACATCTTTGGTTGTGTCATTAATAATAACACGAGAAGCGTCGTGCCGTATATTTGTAATATTTAATCTACCGTCTGTCACTACAACTACAATACTAAATAAACCCTTAGTTTAGTTGTATTATAAGTCCAAGAAAGTTATTTACTCATGAATTAATGTTCACTTTACTTTTTTGCATTTTCTAAGTATCCACTTTCAGCGGAGCTAGTATGCATAATTATAAAATACATAAGGCTAAGTTTTATAGCAATAAGCTTTTTATTATTTATAAAGCACGGAATATACGGGATTCTAACCACTTTTCTTTTGATTTGAGTGTAATTATTTTTTTGGAGTTTTCAATCTTCTTAAACTGTACAAAATCTTTAAAAAAATATCTGCCTCGTTAAGAACTTGATTGAAAACAAGATTCCCGTATCTACATATTTCTATAAACTTTAAAAAAAGAAACAGAAATATTTGAAAACTAATTGCTTAATAAATAAACCTGCCTTTTGCTACCATTCAGAACTTTTGGAAAAATTGGTTATGTTAAAATACTAATTTAATAAACACTGTCGTACAAACCCGCGCGTCATACATCATCTTGAACGTTGCATAGATTGCGTGAGCTTGTACTTATCTGCTAATGACGGGAGTAGCCGCTGATAACGTCCCATCGACTCCTAACATGTTCCACAGGACAGGTCTCAACAGGGTGCCTACTTGTCCTGCATTTCATTAAGTTTTTCTCAAGTAAACTCCTTAGGACTAAGTGCATAATTAAGTTTGTTATGTTCGTTAGTTTTTGTTTGAGAGGGTTGCATGATGACGAAGACTGGTTATTTAAATGTTTAATTTAGTGTTCAAAAAGTTGAGAGTTGAGTTGAGTGTTGCTGTTGTTTGTTGTTTAGTTGTTTATTGTTGTGTTGTTTGTTTGTTGTTGTATTGTTTTTTTTTAGGGTGGGATAATTCAATAAGATCATTACGTATAGATAGGTAATCCTCAAGAGCAGTTGTGGTTTTATCATAATGCGAAAAAGTAGAGCATTGGTGGCCCAGTGGTAACGGCCGCGACTTACAAGTTGTAGGTCGTTGGTTCGAAACCGGGCAGGCGCTTTACTTTGTTTAAATTAGTTCATCACTACTGCTCTTAAAACAGTAAAGGAATACATTGTACAACCCACCCGCACTGGGCCCGCGAGGTGGATACTACCCATAAGATTTACTATACTGCGCAGCCTTTGTAGCCAAGTTCAGGATGGTCAAGAAGTTTGACGAGAGCTATGATAATAATATATATTTAATTAAGTTATAGGCCCATCTATTGTATTTTGTATAATTATATCTGACATTGTTATATTTTAGTAAGTTAATCAATTTGTACCTATGTGTACGCCTCGTTAGGCAAAACATGTTTGTAAGCGCTAAATAAGAAGTGAACATCTTGCATGCCTATTGTATGTAAACACATGTTTTGACATAAAAATCATCTTTATCTTTAGTCTATCTCACGATTATTGATAAATACGTACGTAAGCATCTGATTGGATAAAGTCAACACAAAGCTTCAATGTATCCTCTAATTCAAGATGCACAGTTTCTACTTCTATTAGAACAATTGATTTTATAAATCGATTAAAACCTGACGGTGGCTATTTTATGTAAAAAAGCTGTAGATATTCATTGTTTGTTATTAAATTTAAACCTCATTTTTTTATTGTCATTAGGCTCGCGTTTGACCACTATCTCACCTGATGGTAAGCGATGATGTGGTCGACGGTGAAGTATGCTTGTCAAGAAGAAACTTATTTTTCTATTATAATCTTTCTGTCCATGCCATCGTCGCTATACGTTTTCTTCTTAATTTCACCCTTGTCAACCGGACATTTTAGATTTAGATCTAGTAAACGGTTCCTTACCTCAAAAACCTAAGTGAATTTGTTGCCTGCAAAGCTTGTAAACAAGCGGTTCGTGGCTAAAGCTCCTGAAAACTATCCATTCTGCGCTTGGTCTCGTTATTCTCACGCGGCGCGCAATTAGACGCGCAATCTGGTGGCGAGCGACAGGGGGCAAAAAGTCCGCTCTTTAATAATTTCTAATAACTGCCAGTGGACAGGTTCTAAGGCAGCTTGACCACGTTCCCGGGATGTAGGGGAGCAGGCACATGAGTTAGGAAGACGCTGCATTTTAGGTGCGTTGGAAAATATAAAACTACGCACTTATAGCCTATAAGGAGACAGTACGAGGTCATAAGTTGTAAACTATATAACACAATAAACAAGCATCTCAGCATTACCTCTCTAGTCTCTTAGCAGACATGAACTTAAAGCTAAAGTTTCTGAATGGCTTCAACAATTGGATTATCAGAATACGGAAGACCTACTGACATATAATAAGTAACATATATCATAACAAACAAACTCTCACATACACACACTCACACCATACACACACTGTACTAAATAAAAAAAAATTGATTGTAGAATAAGAACTACCGAAAGTTATCCTAAAATATGTCCTATGTATCCTACAGCAGCGGCATTCAAACTATACTTATTCGTATTTTATTATATGTCATACTTCCTGCGGCTGAATCACTGTTTCCCAAAATACAAGCTCAGGCTGCAGTAACTTTTGTGTTATACACTAATACGAAGCATATGTTAGTTTAAGATAAGATAGATAAGTGTATTAACTGGCGACAATAAAGAATCTTTATTATTTTATTTTTTATTATCCCTAGATATGCATCAACACTAAGTTATAAATGGGAAACATTTCAGATCGTCGCCTAATTGCATTTCATTAGCATTTTGACCTGATAAGATTGTATCTAACTTACACATTTGAAAGTATTGATATAGCGCTGCATTTCGAAGTGAAGGGTTCGATTTTGGCTTGAACTTGCAGGCAAAAGTTGCTGAGGTGTTAGGTAAAAGATAATAAAATTGGAGTTAATACTAAGTAGTAAAATGAAATATCTTATTTCAATCACGTTTGGCTTTAAACGTACATATGTTTCGTTAACAACCCGCACTGGGCGTGGTGGATTACGGCCCTTTCACTCTCACAGAGAGGAGGCCTGAGTCCCAGCAGTGGGAACATTAATAGGCTGATGATGTGTGTGTGTGTGTGATGTTTCGTTAATTGTAGATCATAATGAGCAAATTCTTATCTTTAATCTAGCCAATACAGCAAAACTAGAATACAACAAACCTTTTAACAAAAAACGCAAAACATATCGAGAATTCTCAGAATCTTCACAAAAACGCGGCGTTTTTTTCGCTAACCTGTAGTATCCCTAATAGGAGGTTATCCATAGATAAGTTTCAAGTTATAGTTGTTTATAAATATCCCAGATTAATACATGCAAGCATTGAGCTAAGGGCTAGACCAGGGGTGCTGAAACCCGCGAGAGTGAGAGTCGTTCGTAGTTACTCCTAAAAATTTGTAAAATAATCCTCCCGACGGAATTTCCGTCGCCGTGGCCAATTGAGATTGGTGACAGTGACAGAAATTCAACAACAATGAAAGCGATTAGACAAAAATGACACTTTCTGAGTGTGAAAATACCAAAATCGTATACCTATAATATTTGAGAAGTTCACTCAATTTATCTGGGACGCCATCATCAGATCCTAGTTTCCTTAACATGGTACCACCATTGGGATAACTTCTTTCCAACAAAAAAAAAGTATCTTCAAAATCGGTTCATAAACGACGAAGTTATCCGCGAACACACTTATAAATATATATATTTATACGGTCGAATTGAGAAACCTCCTCCTTTACGGGAAGTCGGTTAAAAACGTGGGCGAAATTATAGTGCACAAGTGTGTGACTGTGTGCGTCCTATGATTACTACTGCTCTGACCACTCTCGTAGTCCGATGCTCTTTTCGTGCTTTGCCAACCACGGGGGTGCCACACGAGCAACTTCCTAATCCCAGGTTGCTACTGAGAAATTCCATACATAATTGAACTTTAAGCCTGACCTGCAAAGGGTTCCGACGCCATCAATTGACCAATCACATGCGAGATGCTTAAACGCGATGTGAATTTCCGTTTTTGTGATAGGTCGATTGATGGCGGTTAAACCCTTTGCCTTGAAGAATTCACCTACGCAATAAGCCTGCAAGATCCCATGAAATCATAAAAGCTGTAAAAGTATAAAACTGACAATTAATAGTAGCTATCACTCTTAGAACAACCATTAGTCTTTTATCACTGTCTGAAGTAAGAATAGCAGAATTTAGGCAGACACATTTAAAACTAGTAATTTTTAGTTCAACGTAGTAGACGCTTTTAGGCATTAGAAGAATTTTTAGGCATTGACCGAACGACATTAAAAATCGAAATTAAAAAATCAAATTAATTAATCAATCATAAAACCAAAAAAAAATAATCAATTAATTATCGAAATTAAAATCGTTCGATTCCACCATAAGTCTGAGCATGCCTGTTCTAGACACGCGACTCGCGCTTGACCGCAGCCTGGCTACCGATTGTAAATATTCTATCAACGTGCTAGAGCTTTTATTTCTCTCTTTGGTAAGCGGGAAGGCATAGAAAAAAATGTTTGTTGTTGTTTATGATTTTGCGCGAGTGTGAATTTATGGATGGCGACAGTTTCTTTTTTCTGATTTTTCATAAGTAACTAACCGATCTTTGTTGAAGGTCATTACACCCTCGATCTTTTTCAATATTAAAACGTATAGCTATTTCATTTTTTATTGAAAGGAACAGCAAACAGTTACATTATATGAACTTATAACTAATTTAACAATGTTAGTAATATTATAACCTACAACGCCGTCCACTACTGTAGCATAATTGTATTCTGTTAGTCCTAATATCTTTGTAGTAACATTGCATTGGCGTTATAGCTGGTAAAGGTGTTGTTTACATAATTTCGAATAAATAAATAGATATTTTAAAACATCACTTGCTGAATATTTCATAAACAATAAAGACATTTCAAATCCATCCATTCCCCGTCCATCCATTTGACTACATTATCCGTTTTACACTATATCTGAAAACCTTAGGACTCATGAGACTTCTGTCCACCCTCTTTGCTACCTCTTTGCTCTTGCACATAAGCCCACAGTTATCACAAATACTAACATAACTAAACTGCGCAAAGACAAGAAGTATAATTTGTAGCTCCTTCAATAATTCATGTGCAATGCGACTGCAGCGCGCGCAAGTTGTCGCGACATCTAACAAACGTATGTGGTTCATGCTCCAGGCGTATTTATTTTGTTCAGTACAATTTATAAATGTTTTTTATATATGACTGTTTGAAACTGGACTGAATACGTCAATGACAGAAATAGATGGAGGAATATCATAACAGACAATTAAAAATTAAAAATTGCCAAAAACTGCGACAATTATATTATTTGGTACTTTTTAAACTACGTACCAATTTATCTAGAAGTAGACACGCTTCGATCAACAGTCTATCGAACACGTAATTATCTTGCAAAACTACCCCGATTCAAACAGTAAAACGCCCATAACTTTTAAACGGCTGAACCGATGTTCATCAAACATAGCTTAGAACACTTCCGATAATGTTAATCAAACTAAACAAAAAATCAAAATCGGTTCATCCGTTTAGGAGCTATGATGCTACAGACAGATACACAAAAATAAAAATACACAAATTCACAAACACACTGGTACACACGTCTATCTTATAACACCCCTCTTTTTCCAGGGGTTAAAAAGTAAGAATCATGACCCTCAGTAATGACGGACACAAATTATGGTAGATACTGCCTACCTTACCATAGGTTACCCATCATCATCATATTCTCAGCACCCTCATTCTATCGTAGAGCTGGCTTTCTGTCAGGCAAAAACGAAGTCACAAGAAGGCTTCATCATCATCATCTTCGTCATTTCAGCCGAAAGACGTCTATTGCTCCTCCTCCCCCAAGCGTCCCTACATCGACTGGTAGGCTTATTACGTATGAAACAGCAATCAGCAATAATTGCGCAGCGAACGCGCAGTCATTGCGAGTTCGATCGCTATATGTCATAAACAACGGGTTTACGTAACCAATTATTTGCTAAATGCTCGCTATTTGTCAAAAGCAATTACTTAAAAAAAATCCGTCAGACTCTAAACTTTCTGTACTTAGCAATCATAGTAATCACAATATTAACAGCCAAATTTGCTCGTGACAATCGCGATCAACCTGCGTTCAAATAATAATAATAATAATAATTGGCAACTCAGTTCCAGTCTGCCTTAGAGTCAGGATCGCTGCCCCAGTTCCTAACTACAGGAATAACCCACCTGCTCCACAAATCAGGTAGTACTGCGGGAACCTAAAAATTATAGACCGATAACATGTTTACCGACGGTCTATAAAGTTTTTACATCCATTCTGAGAGCTAAAATTAATCAACATATTGATACGAATTCAATCATGTCTGCTTCTCAGAATGGATGTAGGAACGGGTCCCGCGGTACTAAGGAGCTGCTCCTTATAGACATTGCTATTAGCCAGCAGGTTCGCCGTTCCCGAAGGGATCTGGTGACATGTTGGATAGACTACAAGAAGGCCTATGACTCAGTGCCACATACATGGCTCATGAGGGTGCTGGAGTTGTATAAAATTGATGCAACTCTGCGCACCTTCCTGATGTCGTGTATGGGGCAGTGGAGGACGGTCCTTCGCTATCCAGGATGTCGACAGATTCAAGAGGACAGCGAACCTATAAGGATCGAGCGTGGAATATTTCAGGGCGATAGTCTGAGTCCACTGTGGTTTTGTTTAGCCCTGAACCCTCTTAGTACACTGCTGGAGGGTTCGGGCTTGGGCTATCGGTTGAGAAGAGGAGGTCAGGTCATATCTCACCTCCTTTACATGGATGATCTCAAGCTCTTTGCCCCCAACAACTTGCAACTGATGAAGCTACTGAAGGTTACAGAAACCTTTAGTGACGCCATCAAGATGGAATTCGGTGTGGACAAATGTGCTGTCATGCATGTAAAGCGTGGGGAGATTATGGAATCCGTGGGAATACAACTCTCGGATTCCATACACCTTCGATCCCTTTCCTCAACCGAAACTTACAAGTATTTGGGTATGTCGGAAGCATTAGGCATCAATGTAACTGACGTGAAACAGTCGTTGAAGGAACGCTTCTTTGGCCGCCTGAAAAAAGTACTAAATAGTCTTTTATCAGGCGGGAACAAGGTGCGCGCCTTCAACGGCTGGGTCATGCCGGTCTTGATGTATTCTTTCGGCATACTCAAATGGACTCAGACAGAACTTGACGCCCTGGATAGGAGAGTCCGCACATTGCTTACCGCAAATCGTATGCATCACCCACGGTCATCGGTTATGAGACTGTATATCCCTCGGAAGTGCGGGGGTCGTGGCTTTTTAAATGCTAAGACCCTGCACAACCGCGAGGTATGCAGTCTTAGGGAATATTTCCAGGCAGCTGACGTGGGTATGCATCGAGATGTGGTTGCGGTGGATAAGGGACTTACCCCGCTCTCCTTGGCTAACGAGAACTGGCGCAAACCTATAGTATTAGATACTAATGACCGCAGGGAGGTATGGCAGAGCAAGGAGCTTCACGGACGCTTCTACCGGGTCCTACATGGGCCTGATGTAGATCTTTTAGCGTCCGTGGCCTGGCTGCGATTTGGTGACCTTTTTGGGGAAACCGAAGGTTTTGTCTTTGCGATTATGGACGAAGTTATGATGACGAACAACTACCGGAAATATATTGTGAAAGACGGCACGGTTGACATCTGTCGGGCATGTCACCGGCCGGGGGAATCCATCCGTCACATTATCTCCGGTTGTTCTAGTCTAGCTAACGGAGACTATTTGCATAGACACAACCTTGTAGCCAGGATTATCCATCAGCAACTTGCTCTGAAATACAATCTTGTTGAATCGGAAGTGCCTTACTATAAGTATGAGCCCGACCCAGTTCTAGAAAATGGCAATGTCACGTTGTATTGGGATCGGTCTATCATCACTGACAGGACTATTGTTGCCAATAAGCCTGACATAGTGGTGATAGACCGACTAGAGCGTCGCGCAATGATTGTTGATATAGCGGTTCCCCATGACGAGAACCTCGTGAAGGCTGAGAGAGATAAGAAAAGCAAATATCTTGATCTGGCTCGCGAGGTTGTCGACATGTGGGATGTGAATACAGCAGTCATTGTGCCGATAGTCGTTACGGCCAATGGCATAATAGCCAAGAGCCTCGACGAACATCTGAGGAGGCTCTCGTTGGGCAGCTGGATCAAGGGCTTGATCCAGAAAGCGGTACTCCTGGACACGGCGCGTATCGTTAGGAGGTTCCTCTCTCAGGAGCCCTGACCACCGGTAGCTTGGACCCTGTTCCCGATACCGGTGGGCTATTTTTGTATTTTTAAATGTTTTTTTTATTTAATTTTTTTATAGAATAATATTTAAAAATGTAAAGATATGTAAATAAAATAAATAATAATAACAAGCTACAAACTACAAAAAGCTGCAATATTGAACACTTGCCGAATAGTAAGAAAATTTTTACAGTTAGATTTAGATTACGATTTGAGTGCAGTACAAAATAATTTACCAGTTCAAATAGAAAATTAGGATTTCACCTTGGTTCACACCCGTGAGATCTTATAAAAACACCAGGTTCTTACCTGAGAAACTTAAGTTTAAAAACCAAAATAATAATAACGTTTATTAGACAAAATCAGAACTTAGCCTACTACAGTTTAAATACTAAGAACATAAAATATAAGAGGCTTCTAACCGAAATGAACTCCTGATTGCCAAACTAGGTAAAAACCTGTATCTTGGAAATCAGTGCTCTTCCAGTGAACATAATAAGGACTCTTACTTAAATAAGGAGAAACTATGACAATATCAGTACTGAAAATGTTAGGCCACAATTAAGTCATGTGAAGAAAAGAGAAAAATAGAAATACAATAACTCATTATTGCGTTAGTTTACAGCTTGACGATTTTGAGAGGTGTGATAAGTGTTGTGTTGTGTAAGATGTAGGAGTGTTGTGAAATGTAGTGTAATGTAGAGTAGTGTATAGTAGTGTAGTGTATAATGAGTAACGTAACGATTAGTTATTTCTGGACAAGTAGTAACTCTTCGGTATTAGCATAGTCAAGGCCAAAGAAAAAATGAACATTTTGTTAACTAATTGTTCTACTAATAGAGGCAGCACTGTCGAAAAATTGCTATAGTGTGGCTAACGCTGATACATCATTCGGATTCGCGATTGAAGAGAAATTATTGCGAAACAATTGCTATCGTTTTGCTCTTGCAAGATGCGTAATAAGCCTCCGGGTGGGCTTATTGTCAGTTATAAAAGTTTTAACGAATTTCATGGCGTTGCAAATTTGGTTAGAAGAATTGGCCCTTAGATGTAAAAGAGAACTTGTCGTTAGCTTTTTCCTCAAATGCCCTAGAAGGAGGGTAGCAATCAATACTCTAATCAATTTGGTAGTAAAACATTGGTGATGTAACAGAACCTCTCTGGAAACATTATCATCGTCTGCATACCCTTATCCAATGTTATTTGGGGTCGGTACAACAAGTTCTCTTCTTTTATTCTCCCCTGTCTGACATAACGCTAAGATAAACCTTTTTTTACCCGACTGCCGAAGGAGGGTAATGTGTTCATCAGTCTATGTATGTATGTTTGTTTCTATGCGGCGTTCTAGAGACCAAACGTCCTGGCCGATTTTGATGATTCAATCGATTCGTCGTGTCACTATGGGGCCCAATTGTTTTTTTTGGCCTTCCCCATCGTTTATGTATCAAAATAAAGGGTTTAAGAGGTGATTTCAAAAATATGTAACACTTATATGTTTAAATGTACAAAATTCGAAAAATAAATAACTAAAAAGTTGTGTATAAAAAAAGTTAAATCAGAAATCTGCTTAAGCAGTCGAGTTTTTTCATTTTGTTGAATTAACTTTTTTTTAAATCATTCCTTAAACAATCCATTCATCATTTATTTAACCCTCTTTCCTAAAGGGAAATTTAACTTATGAAAATTTTTGAAGACAGGAATATCTGTAATGTAAACCTTCATGAGTACCTAGTACCTACTACCTGAATCAGGAATTTCACATATCTTTATCTGGATATCGTTTCAATTATTCAGTCTGTAACAGACCATTTCAGGACATAGACGTATTCCAAGTTGCGCCCCGACAATTCAGTCTGTAATAAATCAATCTGGCCGTGATGTATTTTAAGTTGCCAACCAACAGGCCAACATTAAGATTTTTTGAGTTTTTCAGTGGTTGGCGTCTCGCAGTTCAATCAGAGTGATTGGCTACCGCTTAACCGGGCATTCCTGTGGGGACTAGACTAGAGCATCCAGCCAGGCTGGCTGGCTGGTTGGCTGTTGATCCCAAGTCAACTGCGGTCCTCTTTTTGGTCTCGATGATTGTTGTACGTATCAGGTACCTACAATAAAACATTAATATCATTTAACAATAGATACATTGCGGATTAAATCACTTTCAAAATGGTTTAGCAATCCTTTTCTTTTCTTATTTTTCTTTCATTTTACCGTGCATAATGCTATCTTCGCCTTTGTAAATCAATTGTTAAAATGCGATAAAGCCTTAAATAGAAAGGTACTAGCAGTCTAGCACTCATATCTTGAACCTTTTTTACGATTTGGCCATTGCCCTCGGCGGTTTTAACGATCCGCGTAGGAAGATGGGCAATTGACACTTTTGATTTCTCTTAGCATTTTTACTATTGTGATCCTAGGACCGTAAGGTTCAGAATTGGTAGGAATTTAAACATCGTTCTGGAACGGGTCACACCGCGTGAAAATTGTATTGTTTGCAAATTGCCACGATCGGTTCAGTTTTCATTTAAATAATAGGTGCTTTTAAATGTTAGAGAAATCTCTTACAATAGTTTATGGGTACGTAGAAACTTAATCCCGTCCCATTCCAAAGTGCTTAGTTTTTCTGTGACATCAACTTATAATTTATCATTTTTATGAGGAGGCAAGCAGTTTCTTAGCACTGACAGCTAAGAAACTGCGAAAAATACAAGAAAATGTCATAAACACCAGTAATATAACTTTTTACATTTTTATTAAATAAAACATCGCTACCAATTGCATTAGCAGCAATCAATTACCAACCAAACACCACACGCATCTAATAATAAACAGAAATATATTAAAACATGATAAAAAGCGTAAAAAAGATGGCTGCCATCGCCATCTTGGATCGAATGCGCGGGAACGAGCGATCGGGTGCGTTCAATAAATTGACATACGCCTTATAAGGTCCTATAGTGTCTCATTCGTCTTGTTGTAGGTCTTAGACCTTAGCTCCGAGTTAGATGCCGTGTTAAATTGGGCCTGTAAGACTGGATAGCTAAAAAGTAAGCGACTAACATTTATGGGGATATTATAATGGTTAGTTGGTTGGAGTTGAATGCTACTAATGCGTGTTGAGTTGCGACTGCGAAAAAATATTGCTTGGTATTTTGTTTATGCTTCAATTACTTTATAATTTTCAGTTTTAGAACAATATGAATGTATCTAGATGACATGATTGTTATAGAGTTGCTTTTTTTCTCAAACTGTTTGTTGTTCTCGGTTGTTTATGCTCCATCTGAAGCAATTGAAGGGTAATCATATACACATTATTAATTGTAGACCATATCAATTACTGGGAATGTTGAACCGAGCCAATTACAGATTCATTACCGATTCATAAAAGGAGAAAATGGCCGATCTAATTTAAAATACAATTAGAACGTGGAAACATCTCACCTAACATGAGACGCATGGGCCAGGATGGCCAATCAAGAGCAATTGATATAGAATGATATAAACATGTTCATAATATACTGCACAGACGACTTAGGCCAGCGGCCTAACCATTTAGATGTCCCTAACGTCTTACCGACTCTTCACAAGAATGTCGTCGGAGTCTGCGGACGTTTTTACATACATTTATTGACCAGCATGGTGGACCAACTAGAAAACCGTAATCACCACTCGACTGCCAAGCTAAATATCACTCAAACTCGACGTAGGAAGGTTGGGTTTTCGATGAGCTGGTTGGGTTTTATGGCGGATGATAGTGTGGTTTGGTGGTTTGGTACTCAGAGGCCGCAAGTTCTTGTGTTAGCGACGCTGGCCGTCAGGTAGTTTGTTGGACGTGATTATTGTTCGTCGTTTTGATTTGTAATGATTTTCGCATTGTTTGCGACTTGACGAAGGAGGTGGAGGAATTTTTATGGTAATTAGTAATTAATTTTTGTTGTTGGCGATATTTTGATGGCATCTGAATGGAGGAGAAGTAGTGATGGATTTTTGATCAATTCATACTTTTAAGACTTTTCTTGGCTCGGAAGATATTATCTGCGGATATCGGAAGGCTTTATAATAATGTATCTGTATACCTAAATGCTTTAAACTTACAAGTGCCTATTGAGTTGGTTCTTGCTGTTTGCGATTTGAAAAATGATAATTTAAAAAAAATCGGTAAGTTACAGGAATCAGAAACTATTGCTTCAATTTGTCTGATTCGCGACTGAAATATATTCTTTAGCAACTAAATGGACATGGTATATTAGCCGTTAGCCGTGTCCCAGAATTATAGGTCCTCAATGATTCAGCAACTGAACTTGAATGTGAATACATATCGAACTCCAAAGTCTTCATGGGCCTAACAAATCGTCCCTAATTGGAAAGATATTGATGTGTCTAGCATCGAGACTATGTTTCTCTTTTTAGCCTCGGGCTAGAATTTGTGGGCAATATATTTTATGGCATGCATAATAATTTGTCAACTGTTATGCCTTGGCGTTGTTTCTGCGCAATCTTGTGCTTATTATTTGTCTCATTTGCTGAATTTGTAATAAGTGTAATTTATTAAAATCGTCTGTAATATTGCCATAATATGTCTCTGTTTTTTGTAAGTGTAGGTACCATTTAATCAATGAGGGCTATCGCGTTTTAATTTGCCGCTAGGGGCGCTGGTGTAGGGTGAGGTCTTTAAAAATGACAAAATAAACCGTTTATGAGCTTAAAGCGCGAGTTAGATTACATTATTTTATTACATTTTCTTTATATTGTGAATATTTTTCCAATTATGCCAGATTAAAATAGTTACGAGTTTTTTTTTTTCTAACCACTGCTTTAAAGAGTTCTATGTTTTGGAAAATTTAATACCACGCTTTTTTTCCAAAAAAAAAAGTGGATGCGCAAAACTGCGGCATACTCGTTGTTATATTTAATCGGCATTATAAATTATTTTAATTGAAACCTTGGTTCCGTGCGTGTAATAACAACATATAACAGCTATATATAAGGACCTTACTCGCCAGTGGCGCTAAATGGCGGGCACAAAAACGGTAGACCTCATTAGAATTAGAATAATTTATTTAAAAGTAAGAATGTTCACAAAAAATTATGTGAATTGTGAATTTCCAAAAACCAATAAATACATGAATTCTTTTTATCGACCAAGAGCGTCAATCTAACATCTCATCATCTCATCTACATGTGTCCAATTTACAAACTGTAAAAATTTCATACAAACTTTCATCCCCCTTAGGGACGGTATTTCCAAAAAAAAACGTGCCAAGTGCGATTCGGACTCGCGCAAGCGCCGTACCATTATCGCAAAAAAGGGCAAAAAAAACACCCCACGGGAGCCCCACTTAAATATTAATTTTATTCTGTTTTGAGTATGTCTTGTTATAACAGCAACAGAAATACATCATCTGTGAAAATTTCAACTGTCTAACTATCACGGTTCATGAGATACAGCCTGGTGACAGATGGACAGACAGACAGACAGACGGATCGTGGAGTCTTAGTAATAGCGTCCCGTTTTTACCCTTTGGGTACGGAACCCTAAAAATCCTTTCTTAGTGGCGCACTTACGTTACTTGAGGAACCTCCCTCCCAAATTTCATCTTTATACGTCAAGCGGTTTTCGATATTTTGTGATGTGTGAGTGAGTGACCTTTCGCTTTTATACTTCCCGGAGGTAACCGGCATGTCCTAGAATCAAAAATTCGAAGACATGTGACATCCACCAACCCACACTGGGCCTGCGTGGTGGATTACGGCCCATCCCCTCTCACAGTGAGGAGGCCTGTGTCCCAGCAGTGGAAACATTAAAAACCTAATAATGATGATGTAATATTAACTAGCACTTCGCCCGCGACTTCGTTCGCGTGATCCGTATTTTATCCTACAAATGTATTTTTATTTAAAGTTTGAATTTTTCATTTTTAGTAAAGGTTGAATTTCCAAAAATCCTTTCTTAGTGCTCCCCTACATCATAAAAAGGAGCCCTGTACAGTACAATTTTTCAAAAATCTAGAACACCTCCTATATCGTCTTTTAGGAGTAGTTTTGAATACCTTTACTATTTACTTTAAAATCAAAATCAAATGTTTTTTATTTCACATAGGCCTACATGGGCACTTATAAAACGTCGACAAAAGGTGCACGGTTCGGGTTAGTCGTTTCCTGTGGAGAAGAACCGGCAAGAAACTCCACGGTTACTCTTTTAAAAAAATTGGTTTGTTTTTACAATATTTCCATGTTACAGTATTAGTGCTTAGATATGGGGGGACAACGTAGGCCCGACAATAAGTCGTAAGAAACTAAAAAAAAATTGTATAAACGAGAGAGTTAACAAATGTTAACAAGCGTCTAGAAATCTAGAAGGCCTACAATGTTCACACATTCACAAAACAATCAGTAAAAGAATCTATACAAAGGAAAAAATAAATAAAAATATATAACAAGACTAAATTTAACATGTGGCACAAATGTTGTTATCAGTGCTGTAACTATTCATAGCAAAGGGCTATAAAGATTATTGAAATCATTGTAAAAAGTCTAATTACAAGAAAGAAAAAAAGTAAAAATGAGATTGAGAATAGTTAGAGACATCCACATATTTGTGCCGTTTATGAGTTACCAGGGAAGCCGCATGCGCAGAAGGAGCTAAAATTTTTATCTTCAACGTAGTCCTTGATTTTGTAATATGCTTTTTTAATAAGGACACGTTTGATGTAGTTTTTGAACTTTCCATCGGTCAATTCTATAACTGGCTTTGGCAACTTGTTATAAAAGCGTATACTATATAAGAAAAGACTTGCTAGTTTTCGTTAATCTGAATTTGGGTATTACAATTTCATGCTTACTGCGTGTATTTAAATTATGGAAATCGCTTCTAGTTTTGAAAAGCTCTCGATTTTTGCGGACATACAAAATACATTCCAATATATAAAGAGAAGTTAGAGTCAGTATATCGATCTCTTTAAATTTTTCTCTGAGGGACTCTCGTGGACTCATTTTATAGATTTAGGTTAGTATTTATGCCAAGTTTAAAATATTTCCACCTTTTCTTCTCCTTAGGGGTAAAATTTCGAAAAACAAATAAATACATTTTATCTTTTTATCAACCAAAAGCGTAAATCTTTAATTTCACTTGTCACACTTACAAACTATATGTGGATGTCTCTAACTATTCTCAATCTCATTTTTTCTTTTTTGTTCTCTTCTTTTAATTAGACTTTTGACAATGGTTTTCAATCATCTTTATAACCCTTTGCTAAGAATAGTTACAGCACTGATAACTTTTGTGCCACATGTTAAATTTAGTCTTGTTATACATTTATTTTGATTTTTTTACCTTTGCATAGATTCTTTTACCGATTGTTTTGTGAATGTGTGACTTTTTTTTTTGTTTCTAACGTCTTATTGTCGGGCCTACGTTGTTCCCCCCCATCTAAGTAATGCTGTAATATGGAAATATTGTAAAACCAAACCATATTTTTAAAAGAGTAACCTTGAAGTTTCTTGCCGGTTCTTCTCCATAGGAAACGACAAACCCGAACCGTGCGCCTTTTGGCGACGTTTCATAAGTGCCCACGCAGGCTTATGTAAAATAAATATAAATTTATTTTGATTTTGAAACTGTAAAAAGGTTGAAAATTTCACAAAAACTTTCAAACTCCTTTTTATCTCCTTAAGGTGGAATTTCCAAAAACCAATAAATACATCAATAAATAAATCAATAAATACATGAATCCTTTTTATCATCAAGAGCGTTAATCTAAAATTACAGTATCCAACTTACAAACTGTAGAAATTACATACAAACCTTCTACCCTCTTTTTACCCCCTTATGGGTGGAATTGCCAAAAACCAGTAAATACATGAATTTTTTTTATCAATCAAGAGCGTAAATGTAAAATTTCACGTGTCCACTTTACAAACTGTAGAAATTTCATACAAACTTTCAAACCTCCTCTTACCCCCTTGGGGATGAAATTTCCAAAAATCCTTTCTTAGGTCACTTGAGAAACCTCCCTGCCAAATTTCATCTTTATATACGTCATGCGGTTTTCGATATTTCGTGATGGATGAGTTACTTTTGCTTTAATTTATATAAGATATAATATATAGAAGAAGATGTAAGTCTGAAATCGCTAACCCGCATTGAGCTTTGTGGTCAATGTGCACGTGCCTTCCCTGTATGAGAAGAGGACTTTGCCCTGCAGTGGGACAGTTACAGACTAGTAGCACTATATTATTACTAAATGTGCCCGCGGCTTAGCTCTCATCAAGTCGGAAAAATCTTGGTAGATTAATTGAGAATATTTTCCACTAGCTTCTTCTCTCTCTTCTCTCTTTCTATTTATTCCTAGGTAACATATTCCCGGGATAAAATGTATCCTATGTGCTATTCTTGACTATCTCTATGCCAAATTTCATTCAGATCCGTCCAGCCATTTGAACGTACAGAAGTAAAAAACCGGCCAAGTGCAAGTCGGACTCTCGCACGAAGGTTTCCATACCATTATCGCAAAAAACGGCAAAAAAATCATAGCATTGTTGTATGGGAGCCCCACTAAAATATATATTTTATTCTGTTTTAGTAATTATAATAGCGCCCACAGAAATACATCATCTGTGAAAATTTCACCTGTCTAGCTATCTTGGTTCATGAGATACAGCCTAGTGACAAACGGACAGACAGACGGACCATGGAGTCTTAGTAATAGGGTCCCGTTTTTACCCTTTGGGTACGGATTCCTAAAAACAAACAAACGCACACACATTCACCAACAATCGCCTTTATAATATTACTGTGATATGACTTTTTAGACAGTTTTGAGAGCTTACTAGGTTACTTTACTTCTATGTTAGTTTTAGGCAAGCGTGTTTCACCGTCGACCAAATCATTGCTTATCATCAGGTGAGATAGTGTTCAAACGCGAGCTTGTCGTTATTTAAAAAAATCCTTTGGCACAAGAAGCAATTATCTTTATTAGACTTTATGTAACTACAGAATAATATTAAACCAACTTATCTGTCCCGTCTGCGACGAATTACAACAGATAGTTCCGCTACATCCTCCGGGCTGCTTAGGCACCGTAAAATTGCAATAACAATCTCAATGATTGGAAACGGCTATCGTTGCCGACCGGAGCAATAACTTAATCTTAGTTTTATAACTTCCTAACGGACTGTTAACTTAAGGCATATTAAACAAGTAGTGGCCAGTAGACATAATAGCCTATGTACTTAATATGATAAATGAATTATATGTTAGGTTAGCTGGTGCCCTCGACTTTGTCCGTCTACAACAAAATTATGAGTTTTCTTTTTTACGTGGAATCCTAATACGTTAAAAAAAAGTAGCCTATAAATAGCAATCTGAAATTGAAAGTCACTTCAAAATCGGTCCAGCCGTTTCGGAGATTAGGCGGAATAATCAGACAGACAGACAAACATTTTAAGACGACGACTAACGCCAACGACCTTGAGGGAACAAAATGCGCCCCCGTTTCACACCCGCGCGACCCAAAATTTATTAGTTTTTTGTACTTTCCTTATTATTCTATAACTTAAAAAAAAAAAGCTTCAGATCAAAATGTAGATAATTGAATTGTCTTTGAGATGGTGTCGATTTCATTAAAATACACCCAACGGTTTTGGTGCGATTGTCGTGTTTTTGTCCGTTTTAGACATGACTTTACTTATTAATTACACTGTGTTATACGAATAAAATTCAATATGTGCTTAGATCAAATTATTAAGAAAATGGTCTAATGTAACATATATTTTTTTTAAAATTACGACTAGCCGTTTAGACGTGATTCTCATTTTAAAATCAGCTACTCAAGGGTATCTGCGCCTTAATATTGTCTTTTTGTTAAAAGTACCGTATACAGTTTCATATGCATTTAGTAAAAAGTGGGTTGAGCAGATTATTTATTCTTCATTAGATTATGAAAACCATTTGTCAACGATAAATATGTTTACACTGTGTGTTACTAGCAATTACATAATATCAATCATCTGAGGTTTTAGATAGCGTCATTGTATCAGCGATAGAGATTGTCGAAATACCAAAATATAAGGAATAGGGTAGTTGACTGAAAATTAGTTTTTTGTCCGTCAGGTAGATTAATAAAAAATATTGGACACGTATTTTTTCTTTTGCCATGTAAACAAAAAAATTTCGACGGTGTGGTGCGTTGAAATATCGTGTGACGTCACGATATGCTACACTACTGTAGTATTATATGATCTGTGGCTACACTTTATACTGACAAAGTGACGTCACAAGCCTCCACTCCTGAACTTTGATCCGCTTTATCTTTGTCAATTTCTATTTATTTGATAAAGCAAAGTACGGTTCAGAGAGATTATCAAATCATCATCATCATTTCAGCCGAAAGACGTCCACTGCTGGACATAGGCCACCCCTAGGTGTCGCCACATTGACCGATCCTGTGCGTCTCGCATCCAGCGCCTTCCCGCAACCTTAACCAGGTCATCGGTCCACCTAGTGGGAGGCCTTCCAACATATCGTCTTCCCGTTCGCGGTCGCCATTCCAGAACTTTTCGGCCCCAACGGCCATCCGTTCTGCGAGCAATGTGCCCTGCCCACTGCCACTTAAGTTTGGCAATTCTTCGGGCTATGTCGGTAACTTTGGTTCTCCTGCGGATATCATCATTTCTGACGTGATCACGCAAGGAAATTCCGAGCATAGCCCTCTCCATTGCCCTTTGGGTGACTTTAAGCTTTCTGATAAGGCCCATTGTGAGCGACCACGTCTCGGTCCCATAGGTGATCACTGGCAACACGCACTGGTCTTAGACTTGTCTTTGATTATCAAATAATATTGGAATATTATTTGATAAACTCACTGACGGATTGAATAGAATTATCATTTTTCTACCCCGGCAATATCCCTACGCTTGACAATCCCATATTTTTTTGACATTTTAACAATGGCTATCACGACACTTTGTTTGATAAAATGTCCCTTTTCTAGAGCCTTTTGCCTATACAAGTTCCTCGTAACATACAAATGGTACGAGCCTTTTGTTCACGCGGCACCGCACGACACGATTTGCGTTTTTGATTTTTAACACACGATACACTGCAGACGGTCTGTCGTCCGTTAGTTTGTTCACTAGACACGATTCTGCAACGATACTGCAGTGTACTTGTATTATTTTATAAGCGCGTGAGTGAAGAACCACGCGTGAGCCGTGCGGTGCGGTGTGTCGTGTCGTCAACAAGCTCATACTTGTTTTGTACAGCCGCCAAACTCGCGACGACATTTCGGCAACGACGATATAGCCGAAAAACCGTTTGTTGTGGTGCGGTGTCGTGCAATGAACAAACGGTCCATACAAATATATGGAGCTCTGAATCGTGACCACATTTTGTCGTGCCGTGTGTAGCGTCGTGAACAAACGACCTAAGTCGATATTTTATTATTTTAATTACTTTATCAGGAAAGCTGAGAATTTCGATTTAGCGATGTTTAACAGTTCAGTTTATTGGCGATAGTAGCTCGCCACAGGTAATAAACTGAATGAATTGTAGAACAATAAATGGAGCACCTGCGTTAATAGAATAGTAACATAAATATAATTGATTGAGGTACCTGCAACTTTCAGCAGCCGGAGCGTGTTTATATCTTTGTACCTAGGAGAGAAATATCTTTCAATAATTTGTAGTAACTAAGTAGGTTTTAAAAACGAATAAATGTCCCATATTTCGTTCTGGAAAGTCTGTCAACTTGCAGTTTTAACCCCCGACTGCAAAAGAGAGGTGTTTTAAGTTTGATGTGTGTCTGGGTGTTTGTGTATTTGTGTATCTGTTTGTGGCATCATAGCTCGTAAACGGAAGAACCGATTTTGATTTCGTTTTTTTGTTTGAAAGGTGATATTATCGGGAGTGTTCTCAGCTATTTGTTGAAAATCGAGGTATTTTCGCAAGATATCATGTCATAATTACGTTTACGAAATATTGTTGATCGAAGCCTGACTACTGCTAGATAAATTATGTGGTTTAAAAAGTATGACTTAAAAAAATTGTCGGAGTTTTTGGAAATTTTTAATTTTTATTTGTTTATTCCTTAGTTATAAATCACCTATCTACATATTCGGCTCTTACTTAAATAAGACTTTTTTAATAAGTATTATTCGTTAACAGGCCTATCAAAAGTCATTACTTTATAAACCCAAAATGCATAGATAACGATAATTTCCAATGTTTTTTTATTAGCAGTAGCCCATACACTTTTGACTTTAAGAACCCTAACCTGTAGCTATCAGAAAACACAGACTGCTGCAGGTCGAATACCAACTCCACGCACAATAAAAGTATAGCCAAAACGTTAAAGAAAAGGCCTACCAAAAGTCGTTGTATATTGCTTTAAAGACGACGGCGTATCAAGGTCTATCAGGAACCACATACTCTGAAAACTCGGTATCCACTCTACGCACAAATATATACTTTACTTGTGCGTAAGAGTCCCAAAACTTTACCAAACAAAATCTAAACAAACACCTAATTTATGGTTCCCATATACTTCTCGATATAGCGTACCTCATGGACAATCTGATCTGTGGGCTTAAGGACAGGTTCCGATGTCCTTGGGGAGAAATGCGACGCGTTGCCGGGAGTCGGCGAAAGTGCACGATGGCGTCCGAACAACCACGATTACCTTATAATAACTGAGGGTTCTGATTGGCTATTAGAATTTTTATGATCGACTGTTTTCGAGTTTTAAGGTTCGTGGAGAATGGCGTTCTGGAATTCAATGTTTTGTGGTAAAACAGACGAGATGAGATTCGATCAAATCTTTTACGCCTAGGAGGTTTGAAGTGCAAAATGGTAAAGCTGTAGTTGCTTAAATTTTGGTGGTGCCCCATGGATGGCGAATTATCCAGTATGAGAGCAACTTGGCAATTAATAATATAATAATACCAGCCTGTAACTGGCTTTTGCCCACTGCTGGGCAAAGGCCTCTTCTCATACAGAGAAGTCAAGAATTTATCACCTCACTTGCTCTAGATGGGATGGCGATTTCAAACTTATCACATCACACTAATCTATACTAATATTATGAAGAGGAAAGATTTTTTTGTTTGTTTGTTTGTTTGTACCGAATAGGCTCCGAAACTACTGGACCGATTTGAAAAATTCTTTCACCAATAGAAAGCTACATTATTCCTGAGTGACATAGGGTATTTTTTTATCCCGAAAACGGGTCCTGTGGGGTGGCCCGCGGGAGCGAAGCCGCGGGGAACAGCTAGTAATATTATAAAGGCGAAAGTTTGTGAGTGTGTTTATATGTTTGTTACTTCTTCACGCTCAAACGGCTGGACGGATCTGGATGAAATTTGGCACAGAGATAGATTATAATTTGGAATAGCACATATTATACTTTTTATCCCGGGAATATGTTCCTTCGGGATAATCTTCGACATTCACGCGGGCGAAACCGCTGGCAGAAGCTAGCATTAACTATAAATCCAAGTTTCCTCATGATGTTTCCCATGACCGTTGTGAGTGATATACATGTTTTAACTTAAAAAGTGAAGTGTTTAGCGCCAAGTTAAAGCGGTCAATGGACGCTACCCTAGTATCTTTAAGAAGAATCTTCAACATGTAAAGAAGTAAACCCAGAAAAACTTACTGTTAAAGAATAATATTTGTAATAATTTAATAATAATCAATTATAATCTAATAATAATTTAATTGAATAATAATTTAATAAAAAAATTATAATAATGAATAATAATCTAATTATAATTTAAATAAATAATAAATTAATCAAAAATAAAAAAATATTATGAAACATTTTAATAATTTAAAAATAATATGTATTCAATTCTTTTCCATGTACTTTACTAAAGGTATCAATAATTGTAATTAAATCGACTAGTATTCACAGTTTTGCTCCAACAAAACTGCCTGCCTGGTAATCTGTGTGACAGGATTTCCTAGTGCAGATACAAATCCTCCCACAAATGATTTATCAAATAATATTGCACTTTTATATGTATATGTAATAGTTTAAAAGAAACCTTTGTGGAAGAGTTCATTGAGTGGTCCAAAGAAATTGAATTTCGCAAAAATATATTTTCAGATTCGTTCATTCGGTTAACCACGACATTGCAGTTGATCGATGTCTATGAGTGCGGTGTCCATGGCAACACTTTAGACGTGCTTTAGACTTATACAATAGTTCTGTGTTCAGTCAGGTGCATTCTTACGTTTAAGGAATGCTATAGAATGGCCCCGAGTATTGCTAGCCGAGGCTTTTGTTCCCGGCTAGGTGTTATTGTCATTTTTGAACAACGGCTATAAGTGCCAGACGAAACGGTACCTACATACCGCAATATTCTTTTACAAGGCGGAAGGAAAATAAAGTTTCCGTACAGGTTTTAATAGCTCCTATTTGTGTCAATCACACAACTTGTAAGAATTTCGGTTACCAAAGAAAGAGCTGGAACATTTTCATTGAAGTTATTTTAACTTTTTCTCCGAGACACACAAAGCCCGATCGGCGGCGGCGAAATACAACGATTAGAAACCGGTTAGGGAACTGCATGAGCGGCGCATTGCACTCGCTAACTCCTAAACTCGGCTCCAGAATGCGTTCCCGACTCAACCCTTAACACAAACCATGAGCAACTAAACCAAAACGCGCGCGTTTGCTGTAACTTCACCTAAGGACTTGAGAATTCTATTCAAGTCTGCAAGGCAGCGAAACGTGGTTCCCTGAGGTTTTGCAATAGTTTCTAATATAGTTTGCAGAAGCTAACGTGCGGTTTTATAGGAATGTTTGTTGCAGACTAGGGGGTTAGCGATAAAATAAGTGGGATTCATTGACATCGGTCACGAGGTTCAGATATGCTGCTTAGACTGGATTAGGTGAAGCTAGATGCCTTTTTAAAAGTCTAGGTTTTACACTGGACAACATGGACGTGGAGCTTTTTAGAGAGATGGCTAGTATGGAAATGTAACGTGTGTGGATACTTGAGTAGTTTTTGTTATTTTTCGTATAGACAAGTAAAGGTGATATTTAGTCTTTCCTTTGTATATCTTCTGTTTGACAACGTGGTTTGATGAGATGATAGGTTAACTTACTACAGATGCTTTTGTAAAGCGATATTTTTAGGAGTTTATTTATTGGATATCGTCACAGATGATGAACTTTTTATTTGGTCATTGCCATGAAATCCATTTGATTTAGAAAAAAACCTATTACGCTTTACAAGAGATTTTTTTGGACTGTTTTTCTGCATTATTTTGATTTTGATTTTATTTTACTTGTTGCCGAGTAGATCATGAAATACTTTCCAACATTTATTAAATAAATAATTACCTTAAGACCACACGCGAGAACACCATACTTATCAATATTATATAGATTTGTATATCTGATATTACTATTTTGATAAATATGAGCATGATTAACATTCTGAAATTCGTAAAAATAGGTAAATGCACCTAGGTTTCACCAATTTAGCTAAAGATATCAAAATTTTTTGATTGCTTCTATTAATATAAGATACGGCAAAGAGAGAATACGTGGGTTGTATTTTAGTGTCAAGATGAAATAAAAACCAATTTTTCAGGGTTCCGTACCCAAAGGGTAAAAACGGGACCCTATTACTAAGACTCCACGATCCGTCTGTCTATATGTCTGTCTGTCCGTCTGTCACCAGGCTGTATCTCATGAACCGTGATAAAAAATCAGTCAGTTGAAATTTTCACAAATGATGTATTCTGTTGCCGTTGTAATAACAAATACTAAAAACAGAATAAAATAAATATTTAAGTGGGGCTCCCATACAACAAACGTGATTTTTTGCCGTTTTTACCCGACTGCCGAAGGAGGGTAATGTGTTTATCAGTCTATGTATGTATGTATGTATGTTTGTTCCTATGTGGCGTTCTAGAGACCAAACGGGTTGGCCGATTTTGATGATTCTTACGTCAGTCGATTCGTCTTAATCCTGCGAGTGTCACTGGCTACATTGAAATTGGAAAAAACAAAAATGGCGGATTTTGAGCGCCATTTTGTGGGGTAAAAAAAATTTTTTACCTCTGGTTTTGGTCCGCCAGCTCGCAAATATGTATCCTCCGACTGCACAGCATGATTTTCTTCTTGTTTACGTCTTTTTAGTTTGCTTTTCAAGCAGTCGGGTTTTTTGATTTTATTAATTAACTTTTTTTTGCGATAGTTGTACGGAACACTTCGTGCGCGAGTCCGACTCGCACTTGGCCAGTTTTTTATAAATAACATTAGCACCACGTTGACCACGTGGCGACGCTTCGTTGAGGTTCGTTGATATATCCAGCTATGGTCATCTTTCTGCTGAATATTATAAAGTCGAAAGGTCTTACACGCAACAACTACTGAACGGATCATGAAGAAATTTGGCACAGAGATAGATTATAGTCAGGAATAGCATATAAGATACTTTTTATCCCGGGAATATGTTCCCTTGGGATAATTTTCAACATACACGCGGGCGAGGCCGCTGGCATAAGCTGATAGGTAATAAAGAAGTCTTCTCTATAAAAAGCTATCCCCGCTTATGACCATAAACTGACATATTTCCGTTACAATTCAAAAAGTTAATTAAGAAGCTCGCTAAGTCGGTAAGGAAAGTTCACGCTACTGGCATTTAGATATTATTATTATCCTATGTGTAATTAGCGGGAGTGACCTTTGTCTGCGATGGCGAGGGGTGGGCCAATGCAAAAACTGACCGAATAACTGACGCGCTGGCTTTTAATACCTAGTAATACGTAGAGTGGATAGGATACAGAAGTATTATTCCATAGGAACATGTAACTGGCGGGACTATATAGTAGAAAGAATTGGTTCATTTTAAAAAAGGATTTCAAACACAATAACAGGCACTTAACATTGTCAAGAAGTTTGAATCGGTCGGCCGTGTCAATAGGCCGTGGCAGCTCAGTCATGACATGTTCCAACTGACGGCGTCCGCTTACCAACTTGGGTCATGAATCAACACCATTCCATTTTGAAGGAGCTGTATGGAAATGGAGAAGAATAGTCAGCACTTTGCTTATGGTAAACTAGTGTAGATTATTCATGTTGATTCTTAGCATGACTATTTGTGGGCGACGCTTAGCATGAAAAAATGTGCCAGTTTTTGTATTTTTATTTTATTTTTTATTATCAATTGATTATTCTAAATACCGAATCTTGTCTTAACTCAATACTCCACTATTGGACACTTTTTGCTTGGACGCCCGCATACGAAGAAAGACTTAGTCCATACATGACTTGACTAAAGAACATGATACGAGTGTATTATACATCCCATTAACAATTGTACCAGCTTCTACACTTCCCAAATAGTTTAAAGCTTTTCTTTTTGTTGAAAAAGGAAATAGAAAAATATTTATTTGTGACTCACACAAGAGACACAAAAAATTAATAAAAAAATGATAAATAATAATTAAAAAAATACCCATGCGGGATCAAAAAGGCTCCTTTACTACTCATAGGCTAGTAACCATGAAAGGCTTTTACACATGAAAGGCTGCCCTGCCAACCAATCCCGGCATGCACCATCGTGCTGGTTGGCGACCAGATGGAGAGGGCCCGATGAACATGCCGGAGGAGCTCGGGCGTCTCCGCAGTCTCCGGACTAGTGCCCCAATAATGGCGTCCTTTCAGTGCGTGTCTGTAGGTTACCAGCCTGGAACCTCGTCTCACTTCCTACTCCTCTCCTCCATTCAATTTTCTAAAATGAAAATGCCAAGGAATAAGAATACAGATTTAAACAGCGGCTGCACCCCCTCCCACACAAAGTGCACCTCACCAACATTAGAGGTTTGCACTCAAATCTATCTGCAGTCCACTACCATCTGGAGACTGAGAAACCAGCGCTGTTTTTCCTTACTGAGACGCAGATAGCGAGTCCGTCAGACGTGTCGTACTTATCTTACCCAGTTTACCCTGGAGCGCAATTATAAACGCGCACGGGTGTGTGTATGTACGCCCGTTACCAGACTTGCTATTGGCGTCGCCGTATCCTCTAGTGGACACATGTCTGGATAAAATTTTCTACGCCGGTATCTACCGCTCGCACAGCGGAAATCAGGAGACAACAAGGCTCACAGAGTACATCAGTGAGGCGGCTGATGCGACACAGCAGCGGTACCCTTCCGCCCAATTAGTGTTACTGGGGGACTTTAATGCCCACCACCAAGAGTGGTTCTTCCCATGCAAGTGCATTGACCATGCAGGACGGGAGATGCTTAACCTTACCCAGCTGGTCCAGGAGGCAACGAGGGTGCTTGATGTTGATTCGCACACGGCCAATTGCTTGGAACTTCTGCTGACAACAGAGCCAGACCGCTACTCTGTGTCGATAACTTCACCTTTGGGTAGTTCCGAACATTGTCTGGTGAAGTCTGTGTCCGTCTACTCCCCGCCCGATCCTAGCCCAAGAGGTACCCGGCAGGTTTGGCGGTACAGGTCAGCAGATTGAGATGGCATGCGATATTTCTTCGCAGAAAGAAAAAATACAAAAAAAAGAAGCTACCCTCCTAGTTGCTTCTTATCGAGGACGGTTGCAAGTGGACCTTCTTCCTTGTACCCCATATCTAAAACAACCAAGTTCATAATTAAATTGTGCAATTTCTATAAACTTCGTAATTGATAGAACTGACCGGAAATAGTAATTAAATTAAACCTTGTCCTTAAAATTGATTTAATAAAGTTATTAATTACTGGCAAGCGTGTAAGAAGTTATCGCCGCAATGATTGTGAACTTTAAATGTCATTAGGGTTTCTATGTATTAGCACGCCATCTTATTCCTTTAGGTGTCGAAGACAGAAAGGTAAGTACTGTGTGGGGATAAATCAGGGAGCTCAAATGAAAAGCCGAAATTACTTTGATAAGTTATATTGAAGCAACAACGTGCCTGCCCTAAGGCGGTTTTTACAGAAGTCACCAGCAAAGTTAAACAAAAACGTCTTCAATTATTTTCCTAACGTTCTTATTTTAATCTCCTTCCAAAACTAAATAGTTATCTATCTGTTGTCAGTCTTATAATAGGCAAGGAGTTTGCCTCTAAATAGGTGAGTAATTCTTACAGTACCTACGTATGTAAGTCAAGTCTAAATAATTTTAGACTACTAACATTACGCTCTAGACGCTTCTTATTCCAAGGAATGATGCTCCATGGACTTGTAAATAATAAGTTTCATTGCTCTGAATTGTTAAATCAAATATGCTATATTGTACCTAGAATAGTAATGAGGCGAATGATATAAGCGGTCTTATCATCTGTTTTGCTACAACTCCCTGTCGTACAAATACAGGAGAGAGAGCGCCGCTCCGGAGATTGGTTCAAGCTGACAATAATAATTTTACCGATAGCGATGTATTTGCCCTATCTAAACTTTATTTAAATAACGTTTTTACAAAAAAATACAACCGACTTCAAAAGCAAAACACAAAAAAGTGCAAAATAACTTTCATTTCGGAAGTCGGTGTCTTTGGTACCTCTTGTTTATGTCGTTTTCCGAACACCGACTTCCGAAACGAAAGTTATTTATGAACTTTTTAGTGTTTTCCTTTTGAAGTCGGTTTATTTTTTTGTGAAAAAGTTCTTATTTCTTTTTTTAGTTTTGGTACATTATCACTAAAAAGTCAGCTACTATAGTAAGTTAGCTAAAGGATAGACAAAATACCCAGTGAAAATGGTTTCCTTGTAGGAGTTAATCTTTAGTATTACTTACCTACTGATCCTTCTAATAATATATGTAGTGTAACTTTAAATGATAGATTGAGGAATAATGTAATAACACAACGGTGTGGTTTAAAAGAAGATGTAGTGACTAAATTGAAAAGAGTATGCTAAGATGGTTTGGCCATGTTGAGAGGATGAATGAAAGGTGACTAACAAAAGGTATTTACAAGGCAGACGTGAATGGAAACGCTGGGTGGGGACGTCCCAGAAAGACATACATAGATCGTATTAGTGATGTTCTTCAAAAAGGCCAGGTGCGCAGTACTCATAACCGGCGTGCGTCTATGACTAGATGTATGTACGTAAGTGAAGCAAAAGAAGTATGTAAGGATCGTAGCAGGTGGCGTTCTGTATTTTCTGCCTATCACCATGGAAAAAAGGCGTGAATTTATATATGAATGATCCTTTTAATATATTGGAATGTACCTTCTGTATTTCGGGTCTACTGAAGTTCATAACATTTATCCAATCCACAATTCAAAACCAATTTACTTTAAGCTCATCAGCTACTTTAACAACCTGACAAGTCAACCTGCTGCTACAAATACCAACATGTTCAGATACTAATAGCTATATCATAATAATTACGTATCCCTCGAAATTACTGTCATTATAGTAATTTCAGTAATCCATCAGGGATGACTGTTTTATCCGCCAATTAGGGCTGTCTTTAGGTAGTCATGGGAATAGGATAAGCTACCTGATAACTACCCGTGGTTCTGTCACAGACAATGTAATAGCTAGCATCATTCTTCTTCTTCATTAATTAAAAATTATCCCTATGGAAACCGGATGAAAAACATTCTACGAGTTAATCCTGTTTGGCAATCGCGGCAACTGACCCGAAGGATCCAACTCAAAATCTTCGGGTCAAATGTCAAATCCGTGCTGCTTTACGGGTGCGAAACGTGGAATGTCACCAAAGAAATCTCACGCCAGATCAAAGTCTTCGTCAACCGCTATATATATCTTCGTACACATCTGTGTACCCCTTTAGAGCGTACTGGCGTGATGTTATGTTATGAAATGGTTTAAACAATAATCAGACATGCGATTGCAGCAATCCCGAGAGATATGCCGTTATTTATTGAAGAGTTCTGTTGTATATCTCCGAAGTTCTTCATCAGATCTTCACCAAATTAAAATGGGAATTTCGGAACATACTCTTTCAAACAAAAAATAACTTTCAAACTCGGTCCACAATTGATGGAGATATCGGTGAACATAAACAAAAAAAAAAGCAATCATAATGTCGAACATAGAACCTCCTCCTTTTTGGTTAGTCGGTTAAAAAATTATCCACTTAGAATGGTAGATATATTCTTGCTATCATCTAGCTAGGCAATACAGACCCAACAATAACACAAACAAATAGACGACAGGCAAAAAACATAGAACTTTACGTCTTTTTGTCTCCTGAGAACCGCCATTAGATACGTTATGTAAAAGGTTTTTTTTCTGTATATCCAGTCATTTAAAGGCTCAGCCCTATAACAAGAGAAATAAGATATAAAACATAGGGTTGAACAAACGGCGGCCAACACTCCTTATTTGTAAACATTGGTGGCACCCGATATTTAAAGCTTGGGTTGCAGTGTGTGTGCGTAGCTATGGTCTGGTTATGAAATGATTGCGAGTTTGTTGACTCACGAAACCAATTGATAGATTCGATATTTAAATTGTGTAGTGCTAATCTGTGAAAAACTCATCGTGACAAGTATAATTTAAAATTTACCTCGATTCAAACAGTAAAACGCCCATAACTTTTGAATGGCTGAACCGTTTTTCATCAAACATAGCTAAGAACACTTGATAAAGTCACTTTTCTAACAAAAAAAACTAAATCAAAATCGTTTAATCCGGTTAGGAGCTATGATGCCACAGACAGATACACAAATACACAGTTACACTCGTGAGATTATAACGCCCCTCTTTTTCCGTCGGGGATTAAAAACTAAGGTGATGTGAGCTGCTATCTGTCCCTAGCATGTGAAATGACAGCTCAATTCACATAGTTCATCATCATAATCATATCAGCCGTAAAATGCCTCCAGCGGATCCCCGCAACCTTCACCAGGTCATCGGTCCACCTAGTAGCTGACTTTCCAACGCAGCGTCTTCCGGTATGCGGTCGCCACTCAAGAACTTTTCTGCCCCATCGGCCATCCGTTCTGCGAACAATGTGTCCTGCCTACTGTCACTTCAGTTTGGCAATTCTTAGGGCTATGTCGGTAACGCTGGTTCTTGCGGATCTCTACATTCCTGATTCGATCACGCAATGAAACTCCGAACATAGCCCTCTCCATTGCCCTTTGGGTGACTGTAAGGTTTCTGATGAGTGACCATGTCTCAGAGCCATAGGTTATCACTGGCATACACACCGTTCTCATAGAATACATGGTGATATTTTACAGAATAGACCAGCTCTTATCCCAATTATCTTTACATGTAACGTGAACACATGCAGTTTACTTAATAAGTATTTCTTTTTGCCAGCCTAAATTGTGCCGGGCAAAGGGTTTTCATTTCTTTTCATCTCGCCAATGCCAACCATCATTTTCAACCGACTTCATAAAGGAGGATATTCTCAATTCGACCGTATGTTTGTTACGCGATTACTCTGCCAATTGTGAACCGATTTTGATGATTTTAATTTTTATTTGAACCCTGGTTAAATTTTCATGTGGTCCCATTTCAATTTGATCAAGATCTGACGGCTAGTTTTTAAGTTATTCTTAATAATGCCTATTTTCATAGTAATATAATGTACCAAAACTATAAAGAGTAAAAATAAACGCAAACTTTTTAACAAAAAATAAATAAATCGACTTCCAAAATAAAACACTACAAAGCGAAAAATAACTTTCTTTTCGGAAGTCGGTGTCAAAAACGATAAATAAAAAAACACAGATAACCACTTCCGAAAAAGTAATTCTTTGCTTTGTAGTGTTTTGTTTTGGAAGTCGGTAATTTTTGTTTGTTACAATGTTTTTTTAACATACCGAGTTTCCTCCGTGCCTCAGAAAGCTCGTTAAGCCGTTGGTTCCGGCTGCCATTTGAAGATCTTTGACAGTCGTTACGGGTAGTCAGAAGCTTGAGATCTGATATCAGTCTCGCCAAGGGGTAACATGGTGTTACCCAGTAACTGGGTTGTGGAGGTCAGATAGGCAGTCGCTCCATGTAAAATACTGGTACTCAGCTGAATCCGGTAAGACTGGAAGCCGACCCCAATATAGTTGGGAAAAGGCTAGGCAGACTACAATGTTTTTCTAAGATCATTTCTAAGGTTATTTTGAGTGTGCGTAAGGGACAGATGTATCTGACTTGTATACATCTTTCTCTTTATCACAGTTGATTCATGATAGTTTTGACACGTCATGGTATGGGACTCAGGCTCACACATCTCATGACAGAAGGCTCCGGTTTAATTCGAATGTAATCGGACAATCCTACGAGTGAAGTGTGAAGTCACAAATTAAATACTCCTTTAATAAATATCTATTAATTGTTCTCACGAAACTCACATTCATTTTAATGGTAAGGACTACCATCCTCCATAAATTGCCGATCACCACTTTTTCTAGACGATACCAACTTTAACATCCATTGCTCATAAGGCAATAGGTACAAAAAATATAGTTTTCTTTTGGTCTTAAAACATAGCTTTTACTGTGCGACAGTTTCTTTGGCCAGCATTCGTGGACATCTTTTTGCTAGCGAGCCTAGTCGCAGGCTGATCGGAGATCCGTACGTCGATTATTTTTCTAGTAGACAACATTGTATTTCATCACTTAATGTTGGTATAAACGGCCAATTATGTTCTATGTAACGGTATTTTAAGTGTTGAATCGTTTATTCTGAGTATTTGTTTTAAAGACATTTGCATCATAAATGCCATTGAATTAATATAAGTTGTCTTGGGCATAAATGAGACCGCTATCAGCCGATTCTTTTTCAGATTATTTTGCATCTCTTCAGTGGGTGATCAAAATGCATAGACCAAGAGCAAATACTATCATTTACTGTTCTTATTTCTTAACATAAGATTTTCAGAGATGTTTATTTTGGATCACTAATTAACAACATTGGTAACAGCAATGTTAACCTAATAAAAGAAGACACTATAGATAGGTACATTGTGGTCATTAAACCCGTGACGCGTCGCGCGCACACCATGTATGTGTGCGTAAGTTATTGTTGTTCTATAGTATCTGCTAATTAGATGCTCAATAGCACATGTAAGTATCTAGTCTTTTAAGAGCTGATGAATCGGATGACAGACGGGTCCAATCTTAACTCCTAGAGCAACAAAAAAGTCAACCGTCGAATCCGACTCGGCTGGGCAGCGTTCGGGAAGTTGCGCGGTATCTTCTCGTCCAACTTAACTCAGTGTCTCACGACGAAAGTCGATGGCCAGTGTGTGTCGCCAGTGATAACGCTCACAGTGGGCCTCATCAGATAGCTTATAGTAACCCAAAGGGCAATGAAGAAGGTTATGCTCGTAGAAATGTAGAGAGCCACAAGAGAAACAGGGTTACCGACATAGCCCGATGAAGCATTGGAAGGCTTTCCACCAGGTGGACCGATGATCTGGTGAAGGTTGCTGGGATTCACTGGATACGGGACGCACAGGACAGGACGATGTGGCGACGCTTGGAGGAGGCCTATGTCCAGCAGTGGACGTCTTTCTTCTGATATGATGATGAGAATTATGAGAGCGTAACTGTATTTATTTTGTCAGTCTTTTCATTCAGTTCTTTTATAGTGAATATTTTGAGCTATTCACGCAGAAATCTAGAATCGATCCCTACAGAACCCCCCAACGATCTAGCATCTATTCTATTGAATTTATTTTTCTATATGTATTATAACCGGTCGTAAGCAATCGTGTGAAAATAATACAGGCTCAGTACTAGTGGCCGTGACAAACGCCGTTCGCGGTTCTACGAGCGTAGGTTATGTGCCCCGGCTGGTCAACCACCTACGAATGATACCCCATATTTTTCAATTAAAGGTGCGAAAGTAATACATGAGTATTCACAGTTATTGGTCTCTTTTTGTTGGACGCTAGTTATCACCGGAGCGATTTCATTGATTGTAATTTTATTCGAGTTTTAATGAAGATCGTGTTGAGTTGACGCAAAAAAGAAGTGATTGTTTTCAACTGGCCAGATGGTTAAGGAAAGGTGTGGTAATTATTACTGGCTTAAGTGGCAATTCATATAATAACTTAAAGAAAAAAATAATTGCGATGGAGACAGAAATATACTAATGACAAAGCGAGAAAGACAAATGCATCATAAGCTCTAGCTAGACTAAGTGGTATTCTACCATGGCAGCGAAAGAGATAGACGAAATATCAATATGACTTTGATTATATGATAATTGGCAATCACATATATTTAAAACTTTATTTTAGAGTTTCTACGAAAACATCGTGAGAAAAATATAGTTGATGTAAGTCGTATGTGAATTACCACTATTCGATACTAGATGGCGCTACTAGATGGCGTTGCCCTATCTTGTAACTATATAGTTTTGGTCCGTCAGCTCGCAATTATGTATCATCCGACTGCACAGTATGATTTTCTTCTTGTTTACTTCCGTTTTTTGAGTTCGCTTCTTAAATTTAAAAAAAATTAAAAACTCAACTGCATAGTTTCACTTTACTTTTTTTTCCACGACGCTTTTTTTGCTATGAAGTGACTGTCTAGAGCCTCAGCTTAGGTGCACAAAGTGAAACTCTGTCGGCAATAAAGATTGTTCGAAATAACAAAAAAATCGGGATTGACCACGTGGCATTTAGCGTTTGTCAATCCCATATATTTTGACTTTTCAACAATCTTTATCGATGATTCAATGTCACTTTGTCTGGAGGGTCTTATCTGTTTGCAATTCTTTGAGTACTCAAAGAATATTGTAAGCAGCGCTTCTTCACCACATTATTACGAGCACAGCAAAACTGTGGAACTTTCTGCCGCTGTCTGTGCTGGTCAAGGCTGGGTTATAACCACTTATAACCCAGCCCTTAAAGCAAAAACGAACAGCCATCTATTGGGCTCGCCCGTTCCGTCGTAGACCTCATCCATCGCTTACCATCAGGAGGCATGGTCTCGACCGGGATAAAAATAAATCATTCTGCCTAGCCTTTTCCCAACCAAGTTGGGGTTACATACAGCAGTAGGTATACCAGTAGTTTTCATGGAATGACTACCTGTCTTATCTCATCAGCCCAGTTCCTGGTTACATGGCAAGACTGGTTATATATCAGACTTTCATGCTTCAGACCGAAGCCCAAGTCAAGAGCAAGCTCATTGTGAAATAATCCATATTACACGTCTACGTACTGTAATACTATAACACCATACCATGGGGTCCCAGCGCTAAGAAAGAAAATTTGGTTTACATAAATATCATTAGATGGCGCGATATGCATCGATTTGTTTTTGAATTGTGTGTAATTTTCTAGAATTGATCATAAAAATGTTTTGTTCTTATTTAATCAACTCTCCTAAACACAATATTATGGAATATTGGACTCTTAATTCATATTTCAAAGATGATTTAAACGCATAATTTGATTCCAATAGATGGCGTGATTATATTTCTGAGACATGCCACTCGATTTTTTTAATTTGTATTTTAACACATTTTGGTACAATAAAACTGTAAAAAAGTGTAAAAAAATACTATAAAACAAAATATATTATATAAATGCATGTCGCTGCTAA
This sequence comes from Anorthoa munda, assembly GCA_945859665.1. Classification (NCBI taxonomy): domain Eukaryota; kingdom Metazoa; phylum Arthropoda; class Insecta; order Lepidoptera; family Noctuidae; genus Anorthoa; species Anorthoa munda. The sequence continues at coordinate 27,924,404 of OX243911.1, read as the reverse complement.
CACCATCTGTAGCCGTGGACCGGAACTGAACGCGATCGATATACTTTTAGAAAATAGTCCGTAGAAAAACGCTTCTTTCGTCGGCACGGTTTCTTTGCATGAGATGAGGTATCTATATGCTAGTATTATATTATCTGTCACCATATCTACTAATATTATGAATGCAAAAGTAACTGTGTCTGTCGTTACGTTTTTACACATTAACCCCTTTCGCCATTTTGATGAATTTGGGTATGGGGGATAGTTACGTTCCTAGTGAAAGGCAGATGATACTTTTACCCCGGGAGTATGTTTATATGTGTCCCCTTTAGATAATGTCCGACTTTAACGCTATTGAAACAGATGGCCAAAGTAAGTTGTATTTATATCATACCAATCTCTTTTTCCATTTAATTAGTACCTACATTTTATAATTTTATCAGAACCATTAAACTTTGGATTACATTATTGCAATTTTCATAAGGATCTCTATTTTTTAAAAATAAATTGTAGCCTATGCTACTCGGGAACAATGTAGCTTTCTATAAGTGAAAGAATTTTTTAAATAGGTCCAGTAGTTTCGGAGCCTATTCGGTACAAACAAACAAAACAATATTTCCTCTTTACAATATTGGTATAGAGTAGCTGTTGTCCGCGAATTCGTCTGCGTAGCGTTATTTCGAATAGCCTATTTTTTATCGCGCAATAGTATTGTAGGTATGTGGACCTTACTTGAGAAATTATTAGTTCACCATACAAACTTCCACCCCTTTCACTTAAGGATGGTTGCCGGAATATCACTATCCTATGTCCTTCCCAGGGTATCAAAGTATCTCCATAACAAATTTCATCTGAATCGGTTCAGTGGTTTAAGCTTGAAAGGTAACAGACAGAGTTACTTTCGCATTTTTTACATTATAAGCTTCTGCCAGCGGCTTCGTTCGCGTGAAAAGTGTTTTATCACCCCATAGGAACATTATACAGTGATAAAAACCTAATGGCCAAATTTCACCCAGCTCCGTTCAGCCGTTCTGGCGTGATTGAGTCAAACATACATCCACACACACATCCATTCAAACTTTCACACTTATAATATTAGTAAGATAAGTATGGCTTGGATGTTAGTGTAGCTCTACAGTATAGAGCTCTTAATTGCGTTAGGTCCACCAATGTAAATATTGATCCTTCTGTACTGATGCAATTGCGAAAATTCTTTCACTGTTGGAACGCTACACAATGGCTGAGTGTATTAGGCTACTTCTTTCCTGAAAAATAAAATACACAAAACACGGTTCCAGTGGAATAGGCTACAGAAGTGATGCCGGGGGAAAAGGCTAAGCTAGAATAATACCTGGAGGAAAACGTAATGCATATTCCTAGTGTTAAAACTTTCGGATATAATAATTCAAAGAGTGTACTTCATCAAATAATTGTAATACTTTGTTATCGGCTTTACAGAACATCTCCATTTTTTCTGACATACGGTAGTATCTCTAAGTAGTCTGTGTTTCTGACTCTCATGATCCAGACTCTTTCATAGCTCAATGATGATTGATTGTGATTGGCTGTCCTTTCCTCGTTGACACCGAGGAAAAAGACCAGTATCAGCCAATGGAAAATAAACACGACATTTTGTCCGGAAGTCAGCATTGAGCTACTTACAATGAAAAATATCAAAAATTATAACAAACTAAAAATGGAAACATATTCAGAAAATCCACATAAAAATCAACATGTTTTATGGTATAGGTTTAACAATAATTAATATTTGTTTTTCTCAAACATGCTTGGAAATATGAGCATTATTTTGACAACCTTCTTCGAGATAAATCGAAATTGCAGTACTGGCCAAATACATGCGCGCAGCGGCCGGCAAAAGTTGTATGAAAATCCATATCTGTCGTGCCTAGCGGCCAAATAAATTACATAGTAAACTCATATCTGTCTTGTTATTTAAACATTGAACGATCTTTTACTGCGATACATGGCAACCAAGGAGGTAACTTATCAAAGGTTATATTTAAATTTCGAACTGGCTTGCAAATAGAAAGCTGTTTATTGAAAAAAAAAAACAAATGAACACTTTAAAAATTTGTCATTGATTTTGAAAGTAATTGTATTTGACAATATGAGCTCTAGGTACTAGTTAGTTTTAATTTCCGCGCATCATTTGAGAAAAGCACTATACAAGCCTTGGCCGCAACTAGGCATTGATGGACTTACGTATGTGTGCCTCGGCTACGCCTCGGCCCACATTTACACGTTCGTCCATCAATGCCTCTTTTGCTGGCCGCTGCAGTAATGTACTATTAATACAAACTTACGAAACAACCTAAACATTTCAATAGAATTCAAGACTTATTTTATTTAAACAATGCAAAATAAGTAAACATATGTGCAATATTTATTTTAAATTAGCACATGAATTTTCATAAAGTTAACACTATTCATATACACCGTTAAATTTTGGTTGATTAAATCCCGTGAAGGGTCAATCCGGTACATGAAGCAGTAATGATTTGTAAAGATAAAAAAAATAACAACCGACTTCCAAAGTAAAACATTAAAAAGTGCAAAATGACTTTCGTTTCAGAAGTCGGTGTTGCAAAATGATAAAACAAGAGGTACCAAAGACACCGAATTCCGAAAAGGAAGTTATTTTTGCACTTTTTATTGTAGTCGGTTTATATTTTTGTGATTATTTTAAATTATTTTTTAATTTTATCTTTACAAATCGATACTATTTCATGTACCAGATCGACCATCCACGTGATTTAAACGACCAAAATTTAACGGCATAGCTCTCTGATGGCCCTGAAATAATTTAATATTAAACATAACATCACACAACGCGCATCGCGGGGTGGGCAGAGTAGCTCCTATAGCACACCCACATATCACCATTTATGTTTAAATCCCATGTAAAAGGGGACGAGCCTATTGTCATCAACCGAGCACATGTACAGACAAGACTGAAGAAATTCCAGGTGGAAAAACCCAATAATATTTTGCCCGACTCGGGCATCAAACCCAGAACCGCATGTTCAGCAGTGGCGCTTGCTACGGCTAGACCACAGCGTAAATATACAAACAGTTCGGAAACTACCTACAAACGCTCGAAACGGCACACTCACACAAATATGCGCATCAACGAAGAATTTTAAAAAAGAACTCTACTTTGTATTTGTTTTTGGGGTCTAGTAAAACTTCATCACTATGTTCATATTTAAATTGTGTTGGTTTTCTTCTTGGACGAATTGTATTTATTGGTGGGAAATATGCTTCTACGTTGAGTTCATGAGCCACATTGATAGCTTCTTCTAAAACCATTTCAAAGTGTTCATCCATGCGATATTTTGTGAACTTATCAATCAACTTATTTAACAAATCTATGCAGATTTGATTATTCTTTGTGGGATTCTGCATCATTTTGCTCAGAGTATTAATTTCGTTTAAAATATCAAACCAAATTACGACCGAGCAAATAAATCTATAATTTTAAATATTCAAAGCAAGCGAATGAGCTTTGTGAGATGTAGTACAATCCCATTCCGACGAATTTTCAGATATTTCTAGCAAAGCATCAAATAATTTTTCGTGATGATACCGTAATGTTTTAACTGCATCGCGTGGTACTTAAAGCTTTTAATTTTAAGTCCGGTAAATGTTTGCATATTATTGACCACCTTTTTGTAGATGATGAAAAGAAAACGAAAAGTTTCTTGAATTATATATTAAAGAAATTCACAGTTTCGTGCGTGATATTTGCTGCATTATTGACTACCAAATAAGGACCGAGGAGCCGATCATAGAACGTAAAATGCGTGATTATTGTTTCCAACATTTTTTTTTTAAATTCCATTGTGTTTTCCACGCATATTGAATGTTGAGATTTAATTGTGAAAATAAATCCAAATCAAAATTTAATGAACCTTCACCTGCGGAACTGGTGATCGGACAGAAACCAAAGAAGTTTTCGCATATCGCAACATTTTTAGTTTCATTATTTAAAAGAACATACCTGAGTACAACTGTAATTTGTTCTGTGTGACTAACATCTGGTGGGCAATCTAATATGATGGAGAAATATTTTAATTCTCTGACTTATAAGTTTTTAATGGTCGTGTCTTTTTTTTTTTTGCTTGGAGAAATGCTCATGCATACTGCACTACCACGGGGAGATAGTGCAGTTATGTGGGACTCTAACCCACTAAAACTCCACGGTGTCCTCCTGTGCCGCTTATGGCGGGAGCACGGGTATGCGTTAGCACTCACCGCGAACCCGCCGCGGCTGTCCGTCACCGGACCCTCCTCGGGGGAGTCCCCCCATCACCGGCGCACCAGAACACACTGCACGCCGTGACCACCCTAGGGACCAATCAACAAATGGGCGCCAGACGACCCCGTGTATGGCACCCTTGGTCCCCCTGTGACGGGTCAAGGTCAATGGCCCCACCACCTACCATTGTTCGGCCGCAGGGGATAGGGAGAGCGGCTAACGCAATACCGACACTCCTCCTCCCCTGCGGCCCCACCGCGTCCGCCATCAGACGGTGGCGAACCCGTCCGGGCCGCGGAAGGTAGGGAGAGCGGCGCACCGCACTCCTCTCCCACCGCGGCCTCCAACCCTCAGCCGCGACATCGTATGGGACCTGGGAATCTCCATAAGACATCGCGGCCCGCCTCAGTTGCGATGTCGCCTGTTACCAAGCGGCACCGCAACCTACTAGTTGGCCGCTACGTCGTCGGCTTAATCGGCAAAAGCCCTGACGAGCGGCCCCTCCTCGGGTTCCTCTTCGCTTCACCGTGGGTGACCAAGCCACGGTTACTGAGCCCCCCCATCGACAAAGCGGGACTCCGTCTCACGACACCAGCCACAAGCATTCGATTCCACCCCGAAACGAATGGTTGAGGTTTTACAAGGTTTGTTTAGGGACAATACCACACTTAACTAAATACTCATTATATTTATAATTATTAATTTACCACTTCAATATTTTCTACCATAAAAAATACTATTTTGTTGTATTTCCCTAATCGAATCTTGAAAAGCAGTGGTGGCGGCCACGACTTACGACTTGTAGGCCGTGCGTTCGAACCCGGGTAGGCGCTTTACTTTTTACCCGACTGCCGAAGGAGGGTAATGTGTTTATCAGTCTATGTATGTATGTATGTTTGTTCCTATGTGGCGTTCTAGAGACCAAATGCGTTGGCCGATTTTGATGGTTCTTACGTCAATCGATTTGTCTTAACCCTGCGAGTGTCACTGGCTACATTAAAATTGGAAAAGAAAAAAATGGCGGATTTTGGGCGCCATTTAGTGGGGGGGTATTTTTTTTTCTTCGAAACCCGTCGTGGGGGTATCAAAATAAAGGGTTTTAAAAGATAATTTCAAAAATATATAACACTTATATGTTTAAGTGTACCTACCTAATTCGAAAACTAAAAACAACTAAAAAGTTATAAATTAAAAAAGTTAATTAAAAATATCAAAAAACCCGACTGCTTGAAAAGCGAACTAAAAAGACGTTTTTTTTTTTATATTCTTTAGGCTCGCGTTTGACCACTATCTCGCCTGATGATAAGCGATGATGCGGTCTACGGTGAAGCACGCTTACCGAGAAGAAACCTATTCACTCTTGACTTAAAGACCCCAAGGTTGTAGCTATCAGGGAACAAAGACTCCGGCTGGCAACTCGGCGTCGATGTTCGAGGCTCTGGAGCTTTGAGGCGATCAGTGCATCGTTGCCAATAAGCCTTTTGGCCCGTCTATCAATCGACTCAAGTGCATCAAGCTGGTATTTGGCTGATCCATCCCAAAGGTGAGAGCAGTACTCCATGCATGACCGAACTTGCGCTTTATACAAGTTGAGCATCTGTTCAGCCGTGAAGTATCGTCTCACCTTTGCAAAAATCCCCAACCTTTTTGCAGCTAACTGAGCTTTCGCCTCAATGAATGGACCGAAGTTGAGGGTCGATGTCAACGTAACCCCGAGATGTTCGAGATGGTCCGTCAACGGCACGGTTACACCACGGAAAGATGGAGCCGGGTGGAATCGGCTGAAAAAAAGACACGCCTGGGTCTTAGCAGCATTGAAACTGACCAGATTGGCATCACGACATTCGGAGACCGCCTTCAAGGACAGGTTCAAGCGTTCAACCATGGCCTCCCGGAGAGACCGAATCTGAGGCCCAGTAGCCCGTGCGCCAGACACGTATCTCTCAGCAACAGTGCTGTTGTCTGCGTACCCAAAGGTTCCGGGTTTTAGCAGATCATTAATGTGCAGCAAGAATAATGTTGCCGAAAGCACTGACCCCTGAGGGACTCCGGCGTTGATATCTAACTGACCGGACGAGCAGCCGTCGATAACCACTCGGATGGATCGATCCCTCAGGAAGTCTGCAATCCAATCACTCAGACCACTGGGCAGACCGAAGGAAGGAAGTTTACCAATGAGGCTTTCGTGCCAGACCCTGTCGAAAGCCATCGAGATGTCGAGGGAGACGGCTAGCGCTTCCCCGTGTCTCTCGATGGCCTCACTCCAGATGTGAATGGCATACGCAAAAGAAAAGAAAATCATGCTGTGCAGTCGGAGGATACATTTGGTTTTGGTCAGCCAACTCGCGAAAATGTATCCTCCGACTGCACAGCATGATTTTCTCCTTGTTTACGTCTTTTTAGGTTGCTTTTCAACCAATCGGGTTTTTTGATATTTTTGTAAATTATTTCATCACCACTGCTCTCAAAACGGTGAAAGAAAACATCGTGAGGAAATCGGCATGTACTAGAACCAAACATTCGAAGACATGTGACATCTACCACTCCGCATTGGGCCCGCGTGGTGGATTATAACCCACTCCCTCTATTAGAGGAGGCCTGAGTCCCAGCAGTGGAAACATTAAAAAAGCCTGTTGATGTTGTTGTTGTTGTTGAATCGAATCTTACACAACCAATATGCTTTGGCCGACAAAGGGTCTAATATGCGGCGGATATTGTCCTGTTGTGGATATAAGTGCCCAACTTAGCTTTTATATGTGTCCTTAGTGCTTTCTGAGCCATCCTTCAATTGATCTCATCTATACTAATCTATACTAATATTATAAAGAGGAAAGATTTTTTGTTTGTTTGTACCGAATAGGCTACGAAACTACTGGACCGATTTGAAAAATTCTTTCACCAATAGAAAGCTACATTATTCCTGAGTGACATAGACTATTTTTTTTATCCCGAAAACGGGTCCTGTGGGGTGGCCCACGGGAGCGAAGCCGCGGGCAACAGCTAGTTTTGAATAATGTAGATAACGTCAATGTTAACCAGTTGAATTTTTTAGGATAATATGAGGGTAAAAATAAAATTGCAACAAATATTTATATCGTTTATTACATCAAATGCATTGCATTGTTACTTGGGAACAATAAATAAACTGGTGTGTTATCTTGTATAACGATAAACTATGTTTGCAACCATTTTATACACATAACTGTTGTTAAATTGATACACATGAGAGTGTTGATCGCTTACAAAAATGTCGGGAACTGATTTGCTGTTCTGATTTAATACAAAAGTTGGCATTTATTTTGGCCCAAAAATTTTAGATAAAATTGCATAACAATCAACGAGAAATTAATTAAATTAAAAAGAATATTATTTAAATCTTTGGAGACTAATGTAAAAATATTGTAAAATAGAAGAACTTGCGACTAATGCCGAAAAATAATAATGCTGATCTCGAAATGTGTATCAATTCAACATTTAAGAGAATCTATTCAACATTGCTGAACTATAGGCTGTTCAATACATGAAGAAATTCATATGAAGCCGAAAGTGAACGATACTCGTCAACAAAACCAAGAAACAACATAAAATATAAGAAAACTCTCGTCTTTGGTTCGCTTTGGGATACCAGCAGAGACAATAACACAAAATTGTACTAAACAGGCGAGGAAATAGAAACAGATTATTATCAATACATCTTGCGTCAGTTTGCCTTAGTTTAGTTTATTGCGTTGCAAAAACAACCTTACTTGATATTTACATAAAAAATTCAAATCGCTGGTGCATTACATAATTATTATTCATGTACTCGCAAATAATCATTACAGTTCAACCGATCACAATACCGAAAAACGTACACTTTTTTTCAAAATAGCACCAATATTTTAATATCAGCACATCGCGTGTACCAAAAAACGATTGCTGGCAACATTGTTGAACAAATTAATAGCTAGCAACACCAAACTTTATGCAATTCGCGCGATAATATCATTACAACCCTTACTGGAGTATTTCTTAAGTATTTTAGTACATTTAGTTGTAAAATAACGAAGAGGAAATATGCACTGAATAACAGTATACGTATTATTGGTATCTTTGATTACAGATGCCTAGAATATTAGATATGGTAAGTAGACATTGAAGGATTACAGAGTTCGCACCTTATATCCAATCATACATCTTAAAATAGAAAATATACATTTTATTCTTGTATAAATAGATATGTATTAAGGTAAAATTAATTAAACTATGGTAACACTTTGTCTACGGAATCATAGATAATAGAAGCTAGAAAAACTGATATACTCTGTGGATTCGTTTTTCCGCTTTGAAGATTTTTTCCTAACGTGAAGCATAGACGTTTATTTCAATTTATTCCTATTCATAAAATAGGAATAAGATATATTATGTTTTCGAGTATCTTTTGATATGGTTTAAATAATTTCTAGGGAGAGTTACCTAGAAGCGATATGATATTTTTTGATTAAGAATCATAACCAGTAGAGATTCAACAGAGACTGTTCTACTTTCAACCGCAAGTTCGAAACTATGCATCAAGTTAAAAATAAGCGGTAATTATAATTAGAATTACTTCACGAAAATTATATTATCAACAAATGTGAACATTAACATTTTAATTTACATCTACTAATTACTAATGGTTCCGGTGTACAATGACATAACTTTCAAAGTATCCCTTGCCTTTTACTTGCGAAGAAAAAAAACCATCACAGAGGCATGTTCCAATATCAACCTGTGGAGGATGGATCATTGTATACAAGAACCATTAAAACACATATGTTGCCAACTACGAAAAAACTTTCGAATTATTTAAAAAACGTACCTAAATTTATTTGGTCTCATTTTAGTAACGGTTATTTATTTATCAACAGAAATCGATTAACAAATTAAATCTATACATGTAAAGGATTTACAGTTTATTATTATACTCGTATTTATTAGTTGCTCTTTTGATGCCCTTTAACGGAACTGTTCTATATTGAACGTCATATTCGATTGTCTCAGATTTATTATCCAATTATTTTCAACTCACGTTATAATGAGTGAAATTTTGTCATTTTCTCTGTCATGTTTTAGAAAGCGATTCGTGAGTCGATTAATTCGAAATAAAATCTAAAATCGATTGTTTAAATAAATCGCTGAGCGACGAGGCGTCAGCAGATTGTACGTCATGATTTGCGCTATACAAATATTAGTATCATTCCTATCTAAGTCCACACATCCATTTACCATTGTACTTAAGAGTACTCTTTCATTATTCCCTTCCTTATTAATATTATGCTCATCATTTTATTAAATTATATTCGACTCAAAAGACATATTTTGGTCCTTTCTTTCTTAAGGAGAAAATACCCTAAGGCTTCTCAGTAAGGTGGCCAGGACATTAGCCAGACATTCAGCTCTGAGTGCCAGTTGACCTTCCAAGGTGGAGTTGTTCTCCTGACCCTGACCCTGGCTCTTCTTAGCGTTGTACTCGTGGATGATTTGTGCCATTTCTGCGCCGGCCAGCTCCTTGAAAGCTGCTGTTACGTCGTGAACTCGAAGGACCAGGTTTCGGGTTTGGAGTGGCGCTGATGTGTGTCTGCCTAGAGCCTAGAAATAAAATGTACCGGTTTAAATTTTGAATGATTCATATTTGCTATTCGACAGTCAAAACAGTGAAATTGGGTCTATATTTTCTAAAACGATTAATACCTTTGAAAGTACAGTCTTTTGCAAGATAAATTAACAAACTAAATAAAATTTCGTGCATTGACATCCCGTTCATCTTGTACTCGTCCATAGCTTCATAGCTGGCCAAAAGTGGCTTAGCCAAAGTAACTACGTGTTAAGAGACGTATATAGACTCGTTGATTCTACAAAAATTCTATTGATTTTCTTGTCTACTGCTGGTCATATGCCATTGCACTTGATCTTCGCCTACTTTCATCCAGCAGCTTATTTTCTCCATTTTTCCTGAACCCTTACCTGTGCTAGATCAGACAGTCTTCTCAGTGGAGTGAGGCAGTCAGCTAAGGCGGTGGCGGCCGCCCCGCCCTGCGCCGCCCCCAGCGCGCCCACCAGCGCGCGCGAGGCCGTCACCAGCGTCACCGCGCACGCTGTCAGCTCACTGCGAGCGCGCTGCACCAACAAATAATAGCATTAATTAACTGAGTGAGAATGTTAAACAAAGTGGCATGAGGACACGAAGGTAACGCAAGTAACTAATTAAGTCTTTAAAAGCCAATACTTCACAAACTTTGAGTAAATTCTTATTTTTTTACTTTCTCGAACTTTTTTACAAAAGGCTTTCTTTAAGACGACGACTAACGCCAACGACCTTGAGGGAACAAAACGCGCACAAGTTTCACACCCGCGCGACTCAAAATTTAGTAGTTTTTTGTACTTTCCTTATTATTCTAAGACTTTAAAAAAAAAAGCCTCAGATCAAAATGTAGATAATTAAATTGTCTTTGAGATGGTGTTAATTCCATTAAAATACGCCCAGCGGTTTTGGTGCGATTGTCGTGTTTTTGTCCATTTTAGACTTAACTTTACAAATTAATTACACTATGTTATACGAATAAAACTCAAAATTTGCTCAGATCAAATTATTAAGAAAATTGTCAAATATAACATATATTTTTTCCAAAAAATTACGACTAGCCATTGAGACGTGAATCTGATTTTAAAATCAGCTACTCAAGGGAATCCGCGCCTTAAATCTGTTAGTGTGTAACAACAAGTAGTTGAAGGAAAAATTTAATCAGCCGGTCTACAATTGTATTCGACAGTGTGATGGTTGAGGTCGACAACTATCCTGCTTTGCTTTAGACAAAAGATCTAACATTCTAACGATTGTCCAAATACCAAAATGTTTGGAATTGGCTTTTCGACGGCCATTATCACTGATATGGCTCTGATGTCCTTGAAAGGTTAACAAGTGGTCCACCGAGAACTTTTAAATGTATACCTACTTTGAGTGCTAATGTTTTCGAAGGTCATTTATCACGAGTTATCAAAATGTACTCTGGAAAAAAAAATACTAGATACGACGAAATAAATCATTAAATTCAACTCACCTGAAACTTAGCCTCATCAATATCCTCGCCGCCTCCATGCGCGTGCTGATGGGAACACTTCTGCGCGACCTGGTGCAGCCTCTGCAGCAGTCCATCTACTGCAACCTCCGTCTTACACAGCAGGTTCTCTATCGACACGTGCCCATTGTTCCCTGACTGGAACTCCGGGAACTTCACCGTGGGAGGTGACGGTGGAGTCGGAATGTCATCAACGACGTCATCTTTGAACCTGACGTGGTTTTGCACCTTTGGAGTCGGGCTAGCACTGTCTCGACGGAAGGATTGTCTCTCAGATAACGGTGGACTAAAGACCCGTTCTCCAGGCGCACCATTCAATAAGTCTGGACGGTTGCTAAACCGCCTATTCATCTGTGGCGAGCATAAGGATAATGCTGTGTTGTTCTTCAAAATGGTGTTCTTCGTCTCCGAGTTCGATCTCACATGACGAGTCTGTAACGTCATTGAACTGTAGTTTGGCGATGATCGGATGTTCTGAGTCTCTTCATCGGTCAATCGGTTCTCGATTTCAAGGTTCCTGTAAGTGTTTAGGTTCCGTTGGAAGTGTGGTGAGCCAATGCTGGCTAATCGCTGCTCTGGGTTTCTAATAGGCGATTGTTTCTGGGAAGTCTTGAGTCGAAGCACTTCGATGCTTGGAACGGGAGGTAGTGGCGGCTTCTTGGGAGGTAGCAGTATTGGAGGCGGCGGTGATAGAACTTTGTTCTCTAATCTTGGAGGCAATTCAGGTGCGTTCTGCATATGTTGCTCGTTTATGTCACATACGACCTTATAGTTCAGCTTCCTATTGTTCAGAGTGCTGAAATGGTTGTTAGTTATCTCAACAGCTGTGAGCTCATTGTTGAGGCACGTAAACGAGTTAGATCGAGGTCTTGGAGCAGGAACAGGTGGTGTCTTCGGTGGTCGTTCAGGAGCTTTCTTACAGTCTGAGTTTTTTCTCCTCGGTGGAGGTCTAATTTCACAAACATCTGGAATGGAGTCTGAGTTCTGTATCTTAGTTTCAACTGGTTCATTTTCATCTGAATTCTCTTCTGACTTATTCTTGTCTTTACTGCAGCAAGAGAACATTCCTTTTCTCTCAACTGTAGGGTATTCTATTACATGCGCGGTACCGTTTGCCTGTTTATCGCCAGATACGCTTTTTCTTTTCCCTTTAGGCGAGTCTGATTTTGTTTGGTTAGAAACTTTGTTCTTATCTTTGAGTAGGAGACTATTTCTAGCGTCGCTAAGGCTCTTTGCTGTAAACATATTCCTAATCTCACTGACGCTTAGTGTTCCCTTCACTACATCACCGTTGGCAGTTTTTGCCTCGGCGTTTGCTTGTTCGTTTTTTGCTGCAAGTATTTGACTATGATTTGCATAACTTACTTGCTCTCTATCTAAGGTTGATGAGTTGGAAGCCGGTGGAGGTGGAATGATATACGACATTATTTCTTCGGGTGTCAGCTCTATAGCTGGTGTCACCTTCACAGTTGGTGGTTGTATTGTAACATTAGCTATAAATTCCTCTAGCGCATTCTTTTTTGGTGCATTCGATAAATTTTCTTGCGAATTTACTTTGTCATCAGCGAAAGATGGTGGAACTACGGGTAAAATTTGAGGCACTTGCGTAGCACAGTCTAATTCATCGGGCGTTTGTGGGGGAGGTATTAAAGTTAAATCTATAAGCTCAGCATCATTATCAACTACGGTCTCCTGGTACAAGTATGGGTATTCAGCCGCTCTTGTTTCTTCTTTATTACTCTTTTCTCTAAGTTGCTTCAAATACTCTTTAAGATTTGGTTCCTTATTGTCTGCCGTTGCGTCAGGGCTGACTAGACCGAAACTAGTCCTGACCCCTTTGGTCGTAGTCGTTTTGTCCTGATGTTTCCGTATAGGACTACTTGTGGGTGTGTAAAGCGAATCATTATCACTTTCTGAGTGGCATATATCATTGTTAAGCGCATTCAAAGCGTCAGTCAGGCCACAGTTATTAAGTATGGCACTGAGACCTTGTGATTGTCGCGTGGTTAAGCTATTATTGTCTTTGGCACTCTCTGGCACACTTAAACCGTTCAACCCTTGGTTTATAGTTTCAGTCAGCAAAAGCAAGGAATCACTATGTCTCAATATACCAGGCGCATCATCCGTCATCCTACTAGTATTAGACTCTGTATCACTCTCTACATTATCTACACAAGTTTCTTTACCAACTAGCTCGTCTCTTAAATTCTCATGATAAGCATCGTAATCACAATTCTCAGTCAAATATTGTTCGGAGTTTTCTACTAGTTTCTGCATTTCTGCTACTCTTCTCAATACCTCTTCGTTTTTAGCTTCTACAAGCCTTGGGTTATTCGACGCATTCTCTAAGAGTTCCATGGATAGAACGCTTTGAAGGTCGAAGCCCATGCCATCATCGAGGTAGCAGGCATCGTTGGGATCGAAGAGTCTGAAGTCATCGTTTCTCTTGCATTTCTCGAAGTGAACATCGTGGCCCAGGAGGCCAGATTTAGAGTCATAGCCTATGAGTGGGCTGGAGTTATTGGAATGGTTCCTGTTGTTGATGTTGGTGTTCATGTTGGTATCCATCGACTTGTTCTGGTCAGGTGTGGAGTGGTAGGGGGGAGGCATGCTGAAGATGGCGTAGTGCTTCTTGGAGAGCGTGTTTGGGTCGTCGTAGTGGAGGTAGCTCCATTTAGCTGGCACCACGTTGTGTTGCGACAAGTACGGTGGAGCTGGAACAGAAATGAGCATGTTGAGTACAGTTATGCTGCTAGGTTTTGAAATACTTGATGTTGTAAGGCAAAAGCAAAACGTTAGCACATTGTCACATTGGTGAATTGTATTTTCGGGTAGTTTCATAGTGCTAACACACGTCCGTATTTGGTACGGCCGGACCAGGGATTTGTGGGCGGAGTTAGTCCGGCCGTACCATATCTGAGCGTGTGTAGAGTGGTCCGCTTGTTTTCACATCGGATATGGTCTGCTCCGTACCAAATTCGGACGTGTGTCTGTGTAGAGTTGTCGGCTGATTGGGCCGTACCAACTACGACCAACGTTAAGAAAGTCCCCGATTTATGGGACATTCACTGATTTTGGTTATTGACTCCCGATATTTTTACATTCAACTTAGTCATACATAAAAATGTAAATTAATGTTCTAAATACGGCAACACTAGGATTTGTGGGCGGAGTTAGTCCGGCCGTACCATGTCCGAGCGTGTGTAAGCGAGAACGGATTTGTGGAGTTAGTCAGCTCGTACCAAATCCGGACGTGTGTTAGCACTATTATACTGATTACTTACCTATATCTTCTGTCATAGGCTCCCGTTCTTGCTCGACATTCAAGTCGTGACCAGTCACTAGGCGGTAGTACCTGCCAAAGTAAAATAATAAGTATTTTTATCATAGCTTTATTATTATTTTTTCAATACAGTTGTTAAACATGGCGTACTTTCAGAGGCTATAATTATGATTCGAAAATTAAATCTTATGCATAGGCATCTTTCTGTTACGCGGTCGTGACTTTTGTTTACGAGCTCGATCATTAGTTTTGCAGTTTAGTTTTAAATTTATAAGTCAATTTAAAAAGTTTAGTAGCAAAGAGTTTATTTATTTATTTATTATAAACTTTATTGTACACCACAAAATAAAAACATAAAGGACAAACATTTTCAAAAACAAAGTGTACAATGGGCGGTCTTATCGCACAGGGCAATCTCTTACAGACAACCTTTGGATAGACTGAACGGAGAAGAATTTAGGGCTGTCAGTGTACAATAGATCATAAATAGTATTATTTACTAGAGAGAGTAGAGTTTTCATACATAGAATAAAATGGGATAGATTTTATACTAGGAAAAATGAATGATTCCGTACGTTTTAGCATTGAACTCTCAAAAGTCTTTTAAATGGTTGTTTAATATATTTAATTACTAGTTTCAATTTAATTATTTTCACATCAACATTTGTAAAATCGAATAGGCTGTATAGACTGTTTTCGTTGTAAAAAATGTCCAGTTGCAAAAACGCGCCTTTAGTTATAAGTCAATTTAAAAAGTTTATTAGCAAGGAGTTTTCATACATAGAATAAAATGGAATAGATTGTATACGAGGAAAAATGAATGATTCCGTACGTTATAGCATTTAAATCTCAAGTCTTTTATATGGTTGTTTAATATATTTAATAACGTTTTTGTTTAATTAGTTTCGTTGTAAAAAAGGCCAGTTGCAAAAACGCGCGATATTTTATTTTTTTGTGAATTAACAAATCTAATTCTTTGATTTGTTTTTACTATTTCCCACAACTGTATTGAAAAATATCGTGTGATACACGGGCGTGTAGGTTATTGCAAACTCGTGTCATTAAAAACCCTCGCCTTCGGCTCGGGCTTGTCAATGACAGCTCGTTTGCAATAACCTACTTTCCACCCTTGTATCACAATGTACTATTTGAACATCAAAGGTAACTTAGTCAAGAAGGATTGAACAGTTCATGTACAAAGGCAAGCTCAACTCCATCTTGAGTTTTCTCTAGTTCAAACTCTCAAAGTTTGAATGATTGAGAGATAACTTATTAGTGCTAAACGATTTTTAATATGAGAGCGAGGGCTAAGCAAAAGGTGATATTTTAGGCTAATGATCCTAAAAACAAGTTAACTATCAAAAATAATGTTCTTCAGTGTAATTAACTATCTTACTGAAAAACATACCCAGCAATGATGAGTGGCATCTCAGCAGCGTCCCGCTCGTCCATCAACAGCGCCAGCACTCGATCTCGTTGTAAGAAGATGGCCACATCCGCCCCACCGCTGGACCAGTCGCGCTTCACTCTGATGCCTTCCACCTCTTCTAGAGAGGCGATGGGTTGAGGCTGGAATAGTCAAAGAGAAGGAATCAGTAATCTATACCAATCATTGCCACATAGTTAAAAGCGAATCGAGTAGTCCAAATTTTGTAGGATCATACGTGCAGCTCTTAACTTTGCTAAGTAGGTAAAGTATTCCTTAAGTCACGGCAACAAAACCTAAGATGGCCTCGTAATTGATTGAAATTATTATACTAGGCCAACACAAGTTCTAAGTGTTAACTTGGATCTACTGAGGCAAGAACTTAAAATCAATCTGCCTCCAATTCCAGTCTTACCGGATTCAGCTGAGTACCAGTGTTTTACATGGAACGACTGCCTATCTGACCTCCACAACCCAGTAAACAGTAACACGGTACCCCTTGGCAAGACTGGTGTCAGATCTCAAGTTTCTGACTACCCGTAACGACTGTCAAAGATCTTCAAATGACAGCCGGGACAACGGCTTAACGTGCCGAGGCACGGAGAAAACTCGGTATGTTGAAATAGGTGATCATCCACGAACCGACATCGTCAAGCGTTGCTTAACCTTGATGATCGACCAGTGCACTTAAGCACCTTAATATTTATAGTAAAAAGTAAATAACTGTTAAGCATAGTTCAATTTTCCAGAACCGTCTGTTAGTCATGTGATAACTGTGTAATGAATTTGTAAATATATTGTTGGCAAGTTGAATAAATAAATAAATAACCACTCACCACAGAGTTACTCCTGCCCACGATCTGGCTGAGCCCAAACCGTGGCGACACCAGCAGCACCCGCTCCGGCCGGCTGCTGCTGAAGCACTTGGCGCCGTAGCTCGGCAGACCAGCCACTATGTCCAGGTAGTGGAGCTTAGCCTGCAAGTCAGATAAATAGGGTCAAAAATGTCCTGAATGGCTTCGTACTTCTGTGCCTTTGTCAGCTCGACATGTTGACAGATAATAAACGTAGATCTAAACATTAAGAAATGTAAAGATCATAGAAAAGTTTCTGATCGATGGTTAAATTGTATGAATCTTTCCTAATATAAAATCATCATCATCATCATCAGCCTTTTTTAATGTTCCCACTGCTGGGACACAGGCCTCCTCTCTTTGAGAGAGTAAATGGGCCGTAATCCACCACGCGGGCCCATTGTGGGTTGTTGGATGTCACATGTCTTCGAATTTTTGGTTTTAAGACATGCCGGTTTCCTGACGAAATAATTTACACAAAGTAAAGCGCCTGTCTGGATTCAAACCCACGACCAACAACTTGTAAGTCGTGGCCGATACCACTGGACCACCACTGCTCTAAAAATAAAATAGTGTATATTAATTAGGTGCCAGTAAATGATGTTTAAATTTTTCATAACACTTAAACGGGGCAAACGAATGCTCTCATTTTTCTCTTTTGGAGTCGTCTGATGTGGACCGAATCAGATCTTTAGAATATAGAGATTTATATCGATGCTTGTACGTACCTCTCTATCATAAAGCCTAGTACTATATACTACTATTTTTCTTTAACAACGTCTTCGAATTTCGATTACCAACCAATTTGCATGGCCGAATGCGGTAAGCTGGGAGCTATATTTCTTCCCTCCATAGCTTACCTGTAACTGCGTCAACTGCCGTTGGCTGCCAGTCATCTGCGAGTTCATTTTCAAGAAGTGCGCGATGAGTCTGCGAAGCTCCTTGCGCTTCATACTTTCGAGTAGACCGCTGGGGACGAACCGCTCTAGACCGAACTCTCTTCTGAAATGAATAAGGAACAATGTCATAAAATTATTAATAACAAATTAAAATTGGCAAAAGTCAAGTCTCAGTAAAAAAACAACTCGACTCTACCCGCAAGGAATTGAATTCATTCTTCTCATGCATGAAATGAAATGAAATTGAGGGGTAGTTTTTCTTGAAAACCAGGCCTTACTATGACGTCTTAGTACCATCATGGATAATGTGTAAGACAGAGAAGGAACTATACAGGCCGCAATAGCATTATCCTTTTTTCACAATGAAAACATTACAGTATTGACACGTAAGAATAAGACTACTGAGTTACGCATTGATTTAAGAGTTTAAATGTAGGTAGGTAACTTTCAACATAATGTTTTTTTTTTCAACAAGAATGATATAACCAAATACTTGTCAAACACTTTTTTTAAAAGAGTTACCCCGAGTTTCTCAGCTCTAACAAATTGACAAGCACCACTCGTTTCACTAGGATCCCTGCACGCGTTATCTGGTGTGATTGGTTGAATGAATTTTCAAAAGCCGGCTTTGAAAAACTCGGGGTAAGTATGGAGTTTCTTGCCCTTCTTCTCCATAACAAGCTACTTTTCCGAATGGACGGTAGAGTGAAATATTATTACATACATTCAAATTTTCAACGTGGCCTAATTGATTAAAGAAATTTTGTTTTTGATACAATCTGCCCAGCCTTATCCCAGCTAGTTTGGGATCGGTTATTTGTCTAAGTATTTAACACAAACCGACTGCCTATCTGGCCTTCACAATTCAGTAACTGGGTAACATGGTACTCCTTGGCAAGACTGGTGACAGGTTTTCTGGATTATGACTACCGTAACAACTGTCAAAGATCTTCAAATGATAGACATTCCCTTTTAACACAACCAACCAAAACTCAATCTGGAAAATTCATCTTATACTCACTCGACAGCCTTAACAGTGAGCTTAGCCGGCGACATATTATTGGCCAGAGCATGTTGATGCATGTGCAGGGCTGCCAACCTCAGCGCCACATCAGGCTGCAGCTCCGGCGCGAACCTCTCCTGAGCGACGTCATTACAACACTGCATGTACAAGTAGTCTAACGCTGCCAGGTCTCGCTGAGCTAGTTCTGCTGCTGATGTTGGCATGAACACTATGCGGAAAAGGCAGCGCATTTTGTAGGAGCCTGGGCGCGCTGCGATCTGGAAGGAAATAAGGGGTATTGTTACAAGTGGGAAAATGGAGAGGAAGGGCTTTGCCCTGCAAGGACATGGCACATATGTTTCTGTATGATATCATTTTTAACAGTCTCACCAGCATGAGAGTTTTTAAAATAAAAAGTAACAAACCTTTTGTTACTTTTTATTTTAAAAACTCTTGCATGGTGACAATTCGTTATATATGTATGTGTTAGGCTCAAATATCGAAAACGCTCATTGAGAGAAAAATTGCTCAGAACACATTGTGGCTTCTTTCAAGCGGCCACAACGGGTATTTAGGGTTGTGGCACTTTTATAACGCCACAATGCGTTGTGGCAGTGAAGAAAAGCCAGATCGCACCATCTTGGATTTCGGTTTTGACTCCATATTCGTTATTAGCGACCCAAAAACTCTGAGTGAGCGTTTTCGATCTTTGAGCCTAACATATTATATATTGTTCTCATAGTTTAGCAAATAAATAATTACCTTATCTTATTATTGCTATACTACTATCCATCTGCCCATCTTCTCCCCGAGAAGAAGATTAGGTACGTTAAAATCTACTTGAAATTTGATCTCATTGTGAAGTATTCCGACACCAGATTTGAGAGGATTATCCCTATTTGTGGATATTCAAAGCACAAAATTCTATGGTTTAAGGTTTGACTACAGCCATTCAGTCTTAGGAATGGCTAGACCTTCACCAGATAAATAAAATAAAATCCTTAGTACCATTCTAAGTATTTCATTGTCTACTTGACTTACCCAACTGATTACCTGAGGATGAGAAATATTTTACTGTTATACATAATTACTAAGCATAGGTATGATAGTTTAGGTAAAGTAGTTAAGTCCTCAAGGTTAAAACAAATCAGAGTAATATGAGGAAACAGAGAAAATAAAATAAGGTAGAATCAAAGGACAGAGATTCAGGGGGATAAGCCCAAGAACTTTAAATGAATTTATAAATAGTTCCAGAGGACCTCAAATCAGTCAACCATATTGGGCCATACGAAGCCAACACTGTGGCACTAGATAAAGACATACTCGTGGTAACGATTGTAGAAAAGTCAAAATGTAAGGGTTTGACTAAGGACCGATTTCACCAATAAAAGTAATTGCGATTAGTTCAACTAAACTCAGTAATTTTTTTTTATATTTGCTCGCGTTTGTCCACAATCTCGCCTGATGGTAAGCGATAGTGTGGTCTACGGTGAAGCATGCTTGCCTAGAAGAAACTTATTCCTATTCCTTAACTATTTGCAAATAAAGCCATCTGATTGGTAGTTTCTCAGCGGTCTCAACCAATCAGAACGCTGTACTTGTATAAACTGAGTTTAGTTGATGATTTCATTGGTGAATACAGCCTTTAGGCTCTAGAATAGTGGCGTTCCATGTCAACGAAGGCGATAATTGAAATGTCAAAGTGTAAGGGATTTCTCATGTGATTTTTCTATATCGCTTGTCAATCCCATACAATTTTGCCTTCTTGACAATCGCTAACCCCGTGTTTTCGATCATAGAATGTCACTTGTCTAGGCTCTAAGGTCAGAATACATCAATTTAAGATCATAGTTACCCTAGCCAAAGACTCCTTCGGATCCAGTAAGGTCAGCTTATTCCTCCTCAAGCTCTTGACGTGTTCCACCACCAGGCTGAAGTGTTCCTCCGCAGTGATGCACAGCTTGTCCTTGAGACTGGTCACCACATCTGCCACCGTGGTGGTGGTATCGTATTTGAAGGACTTCGTCTGACCATTCTCCAGGAACACCTTCAGAACATTCGCCATCGGAGGTAAGCAGAGGTCGCCGAGGGAGAAGGCTGATGGCTGGAATGAAGAAGAAAATGAAAAATTTGATACTTAAATCAAAGTCGCGCACAATAATATTCGTATTTAGATCAAAAAGTCCGAACGTTTGGGACAATCCCACCGCACTGTTCCCAAATCACTGCAACTCCTGAAAGCCAGAATCAACAGTGGCGACACTGGCGACCGCGACGAAGACTTCGGCGACGAAGTCCCGAAAAATGAATTAAACTATCTTGGATCCCGCAACGAAATTAATCCGAAAAGAATAATGATGGAGCAGGAAAAAATACAAATTTTTACTTCCCATGGAGGGGTCAGATCAAGCAGGAGTCAGAAAAAACAAGGCCAATAGGCACAACTGGTCGTTTACAACTGGGATAAGCCCAGTTGCCTGGCACCACGGATAAAATTTGCATTAATATTAATCGGTCCTAACATTTTGAGCTGTTATCCGAGTCCGAACGTTTGTTTATACGCGTTCACCATATAAGAAACAACTATTTTCTAAAAACTTGTAAACGACATTTTTTATGTCTCACACACACGACCTCTCCCAAAGATCTCTCACCAATCCCTTGTCGACTTCACTTCGGTCTAGTATGACCAAATTGCGGCGTCTGCA
The DNA here is from genome assembly GCA_945859665.1 of Anorthoa munda. Taxonomy (NCBI): domain Eukaryota; kingdom Metazoa; phylum Arthropoda; class Insecta; order Lepidoptera; family Noctuidae; genus Anorthoa; species Anorthoa munda. Next base: position 27,902,876 of record OX243911.1, on the reverse strand, counting down.
AAACCCGCGGTTCCCCTGTTCTTGGTACATAAATCAATTGCCATCATCATCATCACCAGCATTTTTAATGTTTCCACTGCTGGGACACAGACCTCCTCGCTGTGTGAGAGGGTACGGGCCTTAACCCTTCACGCGAGCCCAGTGCGTGTTGATGGATGTCACATAACTTCGATTTTTTGGTTCTAGGACGGTTCAATGAATTGCCGTGCCTGTAATTTCACCGGTTCAATCAACAGCCTATATATGGAGCCCGCCATGTCTTCAAATAATTCTACACTTCCAAGAAAACCAATATCAACTGCACAATAAAACAATTCTAATTAATGTTAGCATGAAGCGTCTATCAATCAATTCACTGATTTCACGATAAACCAGAATAATAAAGGAAATAATACTAATGTTCTACAAGATGAAGATATTGAAAAAACATTTAAAATATTTTGTAAACAGCCATTGACAATCGGCTTGTTTGTTTATATATCAACTTTTAGTTATGTAGCTATGAAATACTCGACAACGTGTGAAAACACGGGATAGTGGAGATAGAAAAGCAAAAGGCAACTAACAAATATATTTACAAGGAAGACATGATTGGAAACGCCGGCCTCCTTGAACGATACACGAAACTTATTGATCTTGATCTTGAGAAAGGTTAGGTGCGTAGTCACTGGCGGACTAAGGGAGGCGGTCCGCAAAGGGCCTCTGGTCCTAGGGGGCCTCCAAATCTCGATAAGTTAATCAAATTCTTAGCAAGGCACAGAGGCAGTTTGGAGTTGGAGGCCCCATAGATACAAATAAAAACGGTTTAGAACATACTTTTTATACATTATAATGTAAAACACAAAATTAAAATTGTTCTATCTTTAGGGCTGATCCATCAGTTTTTACTGGAGCGGTCGGCGCTGGTAGATCGGCATAGGTTTTCTGTTTTCTATATGTAAAAGTCCTTATAATACCCGATTAGCCTGTTTAGCCGATATTTCTATATATTGTCCTTTCTTAAACTTGCATGTTTCGACAAAGTATTTAAATACTCATATTTCTGAATCAATGTCCAAAAACAACTTGAGACACATTATAATTTTCGTTTGGTGCTTGCTCTTCTCGATCATTTTCCTTTTTCTGCATAAGTCGATAAAGTATAATCGAGGCAGTGTAATGTAACATCTGTTCTAGCGGCTACTTTCCGAGCGTACAGAAGAGAGCCTCAAAAATTTATCCAGGGCGCCAATATTGCGAAAACTGGCACTGATTTTGCTAGAATCTAACGTGGACAGATACACATAAAGATTTACATTGGCATCATAAATCTAATCGAAAAATTACATCTATTACTGAGATGGGCTTCAGTTAGTTTTTCCGCCCGGGGCCCCCGACATGTTTAGACCGCCACTGTGCGAAGTACTCATTACCGGCTTGCGTTTATGACTAGTATATATCAATGAATCTAAACGAAGCAAAAGGGGTATTTAAGGATCGTACCAGGTGGCGCTCTATATAGTTTCTGCCTACACCCATGGGAAAAAGGCGAGTGTATGTGGGTATGAATGTGTAGCACTGCATCTGCACCTGAGTTACTTAGCTACTTTGGATGATAACTGTATACCTACCCGAACTTTAAAACTAGGACACAGCTGCAGCAAAATTAACTTGGAGGCAGAAACTTCCGCAGAATACGGCGTAACTTCACGAAGAACTGTTAACTACACTTATCTTATATACCTATCTTATAGATATCTAAGATATCTTCAAATTCACGGAACCACATTCTCAATACCACTTAAGTTCCTAATTAATAATGAACAGTCTATTAGAGCGAATAATTGATATCTAATTATGTAAACTACTTACTTATAGTGTGTCGTCGTACATATTCATATCAATTAGCTAATGGGGTGACGTAACCGAAAAAAGTAACCAAATAAGGTAAATATCAACAGTTCTATTAATAGACAATCATAACAACGTTTTTGGAACTATTATTCGCCCGTAATTATTGTCGTGTTGATTTGCGTCATTGCTAAAAATGTGTTTCAATTTTATATCCACAGACTTGTTTCTTCATCATTGCCCTCTGGCCAGTGTCCCAGCAGTCGAAACTTTGTAAGCTGATTATGTCATGTTATAGGTACATTGTCAATGAATTTCTACTTAAAAATATACAAATGGGTCTGCGCTAATGGCACTCTTTGCACGGCCAGAACACTGCTCTTATTTCGGCCGCATTACCATTCAATGTGGCCATGCAAGCCCACCTTTTGGGCACTTTTACCATTGATACCGATACTAAAAGATTTTATGATGTCCAATGAGTTCATCCCATCATTTTTTTAGACTTACACACCGGTATTATTATTAAGTTTATAACACTGACTTTAATAGATATATAGATACACTTACAGGATACATAGGTGCACCATTCAGCTGCACAGAATCAGCGAACCTGACCCTTGGTGGCCGAGCTCGTAACCTGGCCCTCTTAGCAGCCGACAGCAACGCTGACCTCCTGGCAGGGTTCCCACTCCTGGCCGGTTGGCAGACCCGTAAGGTGACCCGTTCAGAACAGGCCCGCACTGCAGTGATGACGTGTTCTCGAGCAGCCATGCTGACGTCTTCGCCGTTGACGCAGAGAATCTGGTCTCCAGGTTCCAACTGAAATTGGGCAGATCAGGAGTTAGTACGTTGATGTGAAGCTTTTAATGATGTTCTTAAAGAATATTGGCAGACCTGGTGGAACAATTTTGAGAGATCTTCAAAAGCAAGGATGTTCCTTCGTAACTTCATCCGCTTAGCTTTTGCCCAACTTAATATATTCATATAGTCGACGACGATATAGTGCATTGAAATATCGTTAGACGTCACGCCGTTAGTACACTTTATACTACCTTAGTGACGTCACAAACCCCCACTCCTGAACTTTGATGCACTTTAACTTAGTAATTTTTTATTGATTTGGTAAAGCAAAAAATACGTGTCCGATATTATTTGATAATCTCACTGACGGACTAAATAGAATTATCATTTTTCTACCCAGAAAACATCCATAATCAAGGCTTGAATTGGTTTATTCAAGCCTCGATTATGGATATTGGCTTCTATGGGTTTACACAAAACTATTTGACTGATCAAATAACCATCTGCATTACTGGTAATTATATGACGCCATTACTACTGGATTGCTAAATATCGTAAACTAAAAATACGTAGATCCTTACCTTTCCCACACTAGGTGAGTTATCAGTCACGAACCGCACCAGCACAGGTCTCTCAGACCCCGCCACGAACCCGAAGCCCAGCTCTGAGTCCCTCTCCAGCACCACGTCGCGTGGCGCGGGGGGAGACTCGCACGAGCAGCCTTCTGGAGCCACATAGGTAGTGGTCTTGTTGACGTGGCTGGAAGGTTAAAGTTTTTAAATAATTCTTATTTCTGGATACTTAATCAAATGAACACTACAATCGTTGTGATTTTATTCCTCTATCCATGTTTTAGCGGTAGACAGGCTTTCCATGATATTGTTACAAGATAGGGCAACGCCATCTAGTGACGAGAGGAAGAACTAGTAGTAACTAGTAGCGCCATCTAGTATCGAATATTTACGTTACATTTTTTATTATAAAGTTTAATTAAACCAAAATCCAATGTACATTATTTACAAACTAATATTAGAACTAAAATAAGAAAAACTAATATGTACAATTACGGGGCGTCAAAAAATTCATCCACATCGCTGTCAACAGGAAAAGTGCCCAGAAGGCTGGCAGCATTGCCACGTTGGATGGCAATGCTGATTCTTTGGCCAAAAAAAACGCCAGCCCTCTGGTCATGTGAAGAGTCGACCAACCGCTTGGCGATATCCCGAAATAATAGGTGTGCACTCGGACTCCAGGGCCCTAGTGTTTTAACCCCAAACGGCCCAAAAACATAATTACCAATTAATTTGTTGTATTTGCGCCGTTTGAGGTTTTCAGCACCTGCAGCAGCCGCCCCAGCGCAGCCCACCGTGCTAGGAAGATGGGATGGTGCAAGGGTGTCGACGCAAGTTGCATCCCACACCAAAGACCTACCCAACTTCCATGGTATTATGGTCATACCATCTGGTCTCATCCCATCGACGCGTGCCAGGCCATTGAGTTCTAAGACACCTGGCACTCTGGCGGTGGCAAGAGCACGACGGATGAGATTATTAATGCTAGCGTGCCGCGCAATCCGACCTGCACTTTTACTACAGGAAAGGCCATGATGTCCGAGGCAGTCGAATGCTTCACCGCATTGACAGCGAAAATTATATAAAATAAAGTTTATTCTATTCTATTCTATTGTTAGCTAACTAGTCTACTCGAAAGCTCGTGTCTAATAGAATTTTCCAGAATGTTCGAAACGAACATGAGATGTGTTTGTAATAAAGTGTGATTAATTAAAGTCTACTGTTGAAACAATTTATCCCTGAACCACAGCTCGTAACAATATGGACATTGTACCCCAATAAAAGTGTTTAGTTTAGTTACTTGTAATATTTGCAAATGCTAATCTTCCTGGCAAAGGTTTCTCGTTCACAAAATAATGTGTCCTCAAGACTCATTGACACCAAGTATTGATAAATAAAGACTGTATCCTACTTCAAATCAAGTGATTGATAGAGTTTTTATATTATTATTTCTTTACGCAAAATACGCGCTTGGCCGTGTAGTTGCGGATACCAGCCCGTTTTAACCTAACCCACAGATAATATTATACTAGCATACATATGCCTCATCCCATACAAACAAACCGTGCCGACGTAACTAGCGTTTTTCATCTGATTATACCGATTATTTTTTATAAATCGATCGCGTTCGGTTCCGTTCCACGGCGATAGATAGATCACCATCTATATCCGTGCAACGGAACGGCACGGAACCGAACGCGATCGATGTACAAAAAATAATCAGAATAATCAGTATAGAACGTCGGCACGGTTTCTTTGTATGGGATGAGACACCACTGCCTAACCTAGAGTTTTTGTAAGTTGAAAAGCACTGATTCTGTTGTCATGAATTACGGCCTACACCTTCTCATTGAGAGGTCGTAGCGGTGGGGACGTAAGAGGCTGATTATGTAGGCCATTCCATTATTGAGCGCTACAAAACAAATGAAGAAGGGACTCACTTGACATAGTAAGGTTTCCCGTGACAGTCGAGCGCCTGCTCCCAGCCGTAGGGCAGCTCCTCCTCATCCTGCTCACTGCCACTGCCGCTACCTTCCCTGCCGGTAGGCCAGCTCTCTGCAGGAGGTAGCCAGCTAGCCGTCCGTGTGATGTGGCTGGAAGAGAAGAGAGCAAGATGTTATTATAAAGCACATTTTTGATGTCCTTTGTGAGAAATGGAATACACGAAAAAAATATTCGTAGTGATCAGTAGGGTTTTGACGTAAATGACATAGGTAAGTAAGGTGGTAGACCAAAGGTCAGTGTCAACGTTTCTCTGTACGAAGAGGCTGTTGGTCTGCAGTGGGACAGATATATAAAGGCTGATGAGGCTGTGGTAACGATGGAAAATCAGCACATTCTGATTATGCAGATATGACTAACAAAATCTTTATAAAACTATTAGTAAAATTTGCGAAAAGATCTGAAAGAAAATTCCATTATAATAGTTGATACTCGTTTTCAAATAAATACAAATAGTCTTTTATTTACAATCTTATAACTCTTTTACAAACGGTTTTTTTCTCAAAACGGTGAAGGAAAACATCAGCAGCCTAATTGCGTAAGTGAATTATACAAAGGAAACAAGTCGATTCTTTCAAATAATCAGAATCATTTCTTTCAACTTTTTCGGTATTGCGAAACTTATTTGGAAAGCTAGCGTTAGCTTTCACATCTTTGCTGTTCCATATCGGTGTCCTCTCATAAATTGCTGAAATAATTTGCTCTAGCACGTCCGAGGACATTTCGACTCGTCACAAAAATAAATTGCACAACACTACAAATCAGACGCGCGGGCGGTCACCGCTCGGCTGGAGTGCACTGCTCGTTGCCCGCGCCCGCGCCGCCGCCGCCGCCGCCCCGCTGCCCGCAAGATTCGAGGCAGAGGCCTCACAGAGGAGGCCTGTGTCCCAGCAGTGGGAACATTAAACGGCTGATGACGAACCATCTTACATATTTTGTAAATATGAGACATCAGTAAAGAGTTTGTTTTGCTTTCCAGCATAGGCCTCCCCCAGCAGACCCTTCCAAAGTTCACAATCGTGAGCTTTCCGTCTCCATATTAATTTAACGCTAAATATAGTTTTACACTTAGCGTTAAAGTAAAGCTACATATATTCGATAAACAGCTTAAGTACGTCTTTTGTAAGCAGAATAAAATCTAGCCCACAAATTTTGCAGCAAACATCCTTTTATTCACAGAGACGGAACAGCAAACAACAAACAAACAATAGGTACAAAATTATCGTGAATCATTCTCAAAGAACTAACCAGCGACTATCATAGCGGCATAAATAGGGGTTATTTAAAACGAACGAGGATGCTATCCGTGTGGCGGAGTGCCAGAGACCCTGGCTGCACTTCCTCACTGCAGAACAGTTGGCCTTGTTCCACCATACGGGGTAACAGAACTTGAGTGACACAAAAAACAATGGGCCTTAATATTTTTTTAGCCATATGATTAGGAAGCATTGATTAACTGGATTGATGGTCACTCATTCACGGCATTCGTCAGTATATAATAGTAATCTTTGGAATTCGCCAAATAATGCTTAACTTTGAACACCAACCCATCCGGCTGTTATTATTTCAACTCAACCCAGGGTGGGTTACCCTCACAAATGCTTAATAATCTCGCCACGATACTTTATAAACCCTTAAAAACAATAACAAAACACCCTCAGAATGTATAAACCAGCGTTAAAACAGCTGAAACCCTTATCAGGAGGTTCCCAAGCCGGTATAATGTGGTCGCATCCTTTGTGGTCCATTACAATGAGAAGATAAAACAGTAAAAACGTTATGCCTATGAACAAGTGTAGCGATAACTTCGTCGACTGTTTTGTTGGGTGTTTTTTCGGGGTGATATTTAATAAACAACACCTAAGTGAACATATTTTTCAAGCGACTTCAAAAAGGAGGAGGTTCTCAATTCGACTGTATGTTTTTGTATGTTTGGTACGCGATTACTCCGCCTATTTTAAACAATTTTGATGTTTTTTTTATATTCAAAAGCTGGTGCTTCTCATGTGGTCCCATTTAAGTTTGATCAAGATCTGACGAGTAGTTTATAAGTTATCCTTAATAATGCGTATTTTAATGGCAATTTAAGGAACCAAAAATAAAAAGAGAGAAAAAAGAACCGACTTCCAAAACAAAACAATACAAAGCAAAAAATAACTTTCTCTTCGGAAGTCGGTGTCAAAAACGAAAACAAATAGGTATCAAAGACATCGACTTCAGAAAAGATTTTTTTTTGATTTGCTTTATATTGTTTTGTTTTGAAAGCCGGTAAAATTATATTGTTAAAAAGTTTTTTATAGCCATTTTGCTTTTCGTAATCGTTAACATGTTAACTTCTCTTATGGGTATTTGTGGCAATTTATGGTGTCTTGCTGCAGCGTCGCAGCCATCACCTAACACATGAAGTCTAACTAGGTCAGCTACACCATACATTTCAGCACAACTGTTTATCTTTGTATTACTTACTGTTCTCATTTAGGTTCTCTTGAAAGGCGTTTCAGACAAATCACATTCTATTTGCACTCGATTTTCTCTTTGTGCCCTATTTCATCGAGAAATGCTACGGGCACGGCAATCCCCCCAATCACAGTAAAATATACAAACAGTATGGAAACTACTGCCTACAAACGCTTGAAACGGCAAATTTACTCACCGACGAGACCACTCGGGCACTTCTGCGGTGCTGTCAGTACTGAGCACCATGACGCGACGAGTGGTCACGTATGTTTGTGTGAGTGTGCCGTTTCGAGCGTTTGTAGGTAGTTTCCATACTGTTTGTATATTTTTACTGTGCCCCAAGCCACGGCAGGCCACGGCAATAAACAGTCATTGTTTCAAAGTATACCAGAATCCCGTCCATCTATCTTACTTTTTAATTTAGCCAAGAAAAATGCTTAAGAGTGCCACGATAGCTTTGTTGTGAGAAACAATAGCCAGGGAGCTTTAAATATACATAGCCGTAGCCATACTGTTTTTTACGGCCTAATGATACTAAATTAAAAATCGCAGAAGGCCTACTCCAAACAACTTTAAATTAAGAGGAACACGAACCGATATGTCAGTGGCGCTTGGTAAGTTTAATCAAGCATAAATCGTGACAATCTAAGAAGTACGATAACGTTTCTCATTTTACATGCCGCAATAACTTTGTAAGTATAAATTCAAAAATCAAACTCTTAATCCTAATTTCTATGTTACTCATACAATATAACAACGAGTATCATTCATAACCATCAAGTTTAATTATTATTAAGAACTAGCTGTGCCCGCGGCTTCGCTCCCGTCTACTGCCTACCCTACCCTAGTTACCTTCCTACCTATCATCCCTTACCTTTCTGCCTACCATACCTAACTTTGTACATACCTACCATACCAGATATAGATACTCGGACCCAACTCTCCGAATATCTATATCTACTAATTGAGTGTGTTGTGATAATTTGACTTCTTGAACACTTCAAATTCATCTAACTTTTGATAGAGTGAACCGATTGCGATGAAACAAAAACTAAGTAATACTTCAAATTACTCGCATTTTTATGTTTCTAAACCTTTCTATAATCTATATATATAAAATGCTTTGTCCTGAATGACTGACTGACGGATCAACGCACAGCCCAAACCGCTGAACGTAGAGACCTGAAACTTGAAAGGTGTATTCTTGGTATGATGTAGGCATCCGATAAGAAAGGATTTTCCGAAATTCTACCCCTAAGGGGGTTAAAAAGAGGGGCAAAGTTGGTATGAAAAATCCAATGCCTTCGGCTAATATTTTTGAAACTTGGCGAAAATAGTGATCTAAGTACATGATAAAGATTGACATTATTAGTTTTTTGAAACTACCCCCTCAAGTCGATTTAGGGGGTGTTGAAATTTGTATGGAAGAATCTTATTTCATGGGTCACTAAACTTGAAACATTGCACAAATACTAAACTAAATAAATAATAAATGTTGTCATTATTAGGTTTTCGAAACTACCCCCAAAAGACGATTTAGGGGGTGTTAAGGTTTTTTAAGAATCTTACTTCTTAGGTTAATAAACTTGAAACTTGACACAAATATCAACCTAAGTAAACAATAAAGGTTGTCATTATAAGTTTCTACCCCCAAAATTCGATTTAGGGGGTTTCAAAGTTTTTTTGAAGAATCTCATTTATATCTACATAAAAGCGAAAGGTCACTCATTCACCTATCACGAAATATCGAAAACTGCTTGACGTATAAAGATGAATTTGGCAAGGAGGTAATTTATAGTTAGTAGACGTCCACTAAGAACGGATTTTACGACAGGGCCGGATTTAGGGGGTCTAAGGGCTATCGCAAGTTAGTATGAAAGTCCTTAATTTTTTGAGCTACTAACTTAAAATATGGGCAGGGATGTAGTTTATAGATAGTAGACGTCCACTAAGAACGGATTTTGCGACAGGGCCGGATTTAGGGGGTCTAAGGGCTCTCGAAGTTTGTATGAAAGCCCTTCATTTTTTGAGCTACTAATTTAAAATTTGGTAGGGATGTAGTTTATAGTTAGAAGATTTCCGCTATGAATGGATTTTGCGACAGGGCCGGATTTAGGGGGTCTAAGGGCTCTCGCAAGTTAGTATGAAAGTCCTTCATGTTTTGAGCTACTAACTTAAAATATGGGCAGGGATGTAGTTCATAGATATTAGACGTCCACTAAGAACGGATTTTGCGACAGAGCCGGATTTAGGGGGCCTAAGGGCTCTCGCAAGTTTATATGACAAGCCTTAATTATTTGAACTACAAACTTAAAAGGCAGGGAGGTAGTTTATAGTTAGTAGACGACGCTCAAAACGGATTTTGCAACAGGGCCGGATTTATGGGGTCTCTCGCAAGTTTATATGAAAGTCCTTCATTTTTTGAGTTACTAACTTAAAATTTGGCAGGGAGGTAGATTATAGTTAGTAGACGTCTGCTAAGAACGGATTTTTCGACAGGGCGGACTTCGGGGATCTAAGGGCTCGCGCAAGTTTATATGAAAGTGCTCCATTGTTTGAACCATAATCTTGAAATTTGGCATAGAGGTAGTTTATAGTTAGTAAATGTCCGCTAAGAACGGATTTTGCGACAGGGCCGGATTTAGGGGTCTAAGGGCTCTCGCAAGTTTGCATGAAAGACCTTCATTTTTTGTGCTACGAACTTGAAATTTGTCATGAAAGTAGTTTATAGTTAGTAGATGTCAGCTAAGAACGGATTTTGCGACAGGGCCGGATAAAGAAGGTCAAAGGGCTCACGCAAGATTATATGAAAGTGCTTCATTTTATTAACTACAATTTTGAAATTTGGCATGTAGGTAGTTTATAGTTAGTAAATGACCGCTAAGAACAGATTTTGCGACAGGGCAGGATTTAGGGGGTCTAAGGGCTCTCGCAAGTTAGTATGAAAGTCCTTCATGTTTTGAGCTACTAACTTAAAATATGGGCAGGGATGTAGTTAATAGATATTAGACGTCCACTAAGAACGGATTTTGCGACAGAGCCGGATTTAGGGGGTCTAAGGGCTCACGCAAGATTATATGAAAGTCCTTCATTTTATTAACTACAATTTTGAAATTTGGCATGGAGGTAGTTCATAGTTAGTAAATGACCGCTAAGAACAGATTTTGCGACAGGGCTGGATTTAGGGGTCTAAGGGCTCTCGCAAGTTTGCATGAAAGTCCTTCATTTTTAGCGCTACTAACTTGAAATTTGTCATGAAAGTAGTTTATAGTTAGTAGATGTCAGCTAAGAACGGATTTTGCGACAGGGCCAGATAAAGGAGGTCTAAGGGCTCTCGCAAGTTTATATGAAAGTGTTTAATTTTTTTGAACTACTATCTTGAAATTTGGCATGGAGGTAGTTCATAGTTAGTAAATGACCGCTAAGAACAGATTTTGCGACAGGGCCGGATTTAGGGGGTCTAAGGGCTCTCGCAAGTTAGTATGAAAGTCCTTCATGTTTTGAGCTACTAACTTAAAATATGGGCAGGGATGTAGTTAATAGATATTAGACGTCCACTAAGAACGGATTTTGCGACAGAGCCGGATTTAGGGGGTCTAAGGGCTCACGCAAGATTATATGAAAGTGCTTCATTTTATTAACTACAATTTTGAAATTTGGCATGGAGGTAGTTCATAGTTAGTAAATGACCGCTAAGAACAGATTTTGCGACAGGGCTGGATTTAGGGGTCTAAGGGCTCTCGCAAGTTTGCATGAAAGTCCTTCATTTTTAGTGCTACAAACTTGAAATTTGTCATGAAAGTAGTTTATAGTTAGTAGATGTCAGCTAAGAACGGATTTTGCGACAGGGCCAGATAAAGGAGGTCTAAGGGCTCTCGCAAGTTTATATGAAAGTGTTTAATTTTTTTGAACTACTATCTTGAAATTTGGCATGGAGGTAGTTCATAGTTAGTAAACATCCGCTAAGAACGGATTTTGCGACAGGGCCGGATAAAGGAGGTCCAAGGGCTCTCGCAAGTTTATATGAAAGTGCTTCATTTTTTAAACTACTATCTTGAAATTTGGCATGAAGGTAGTTCATAGTTAGTAAACGCCCGCTAAGAACGAATTTTGCGACAGGGCCGGATATAGGGGTCTAAGGCCTCGCGCAAGTTTGTATGAAAGTCCTTCATTTTTTGTGCTACAAACTTGAAATTTGTCATGAAAGTAGTTTATAGTTAGTAGATGTTAGCTAAGAACGGATTTTGCGACAGGGCTGGATAAAGGAGGTCTAAGGGCTCTCGCAAGTTTATATGAAAGTGCTTAATTTTTTTGAACTACTATCTTGAAATTTCGCATGGAGGTAGTTCATAGTTAGTAAACGTCCGCTAAGAACGGATTTTCTGACAGGGCCGGATAAAGGAGGTCCAAGGGCTCTCGCAAGTTTATATAAAAGTGCTTCATTTTTTGAATTACTATCTTGAAATTTGGCATGGAGGTAGTTCATAGTTAGTAAACGCCCGCTAAGAACGAATTTTGCGACAGGGCCGGATTTAGGGGTCTAAGGGCTCGCGCAAGTTTGTATGAAAGTCCTTCATTGTTTTGTGCTACAAACTTGAAATTTGTCATGAAAGTAGTTTATAGTTAGTAGATGTTAGCTAAGAACGGATTTTGCGACAGGGCTGGATAAAGGAGGTCTAAGGGCTCTCGCAAGTTTATATGAAAGTGCTTAATTTTTTTGAACTACTATCTTGAAATTTCGCATGGAGGTAGTTCATAGTTAGTAAACGTCCGCTAAGAACGGATTTTGCGACAGGGCCGGATAAAGGAGGTCCAAGGGCTCGCGCAAATTTATATGAAAGTGCTTCATTTTTTGAATTACTATCTTGAAATTTGGCATGGAGGTAGTTCATAGTTAGTAAACGCCCGCTAAGAACGAATTTTGCGACAGGGCCGGATTTAGGGGTCTAAGGGCTCGCGCAAGTTTGTATGAAAGTCCTTCATTTTTTGTGCTACAAACTTGAAATTTGACATGAAGGTAGTTCATAGTTAGTAAACGTCCGCTAAGAACGGATTTTGCGACAGGGCCGGATTAAGGTGGTTTAAGGGCTCTCGCATGTTAGTATGAGAGTCCAGATGTCTTTTTGTACTACTGTCCTGAAATTTAACAAGTCTACAGTTTATGAGTAGGAGTCATAAGCTAAGAAATAATTTTGTGATACTCTATATTTTTTTCCTAATTCGTGCTTTAAAAAATGATGCTTAGTGTGATTGGCATTTTCTGTTAACTGAAATATAAAAATAGTTTGCGTTAAACATCATTAAACTTTATAGCTTCTTAACCACGCGGACGAAGTCGCGGGCAACAGCTAGTATATATATATATATCTACATTGTTTTCGTACATTTTACGTGATGCGTGCACAAATAAACAGACAAATAGACAAAATTGCCAAAAACGCTGGTTATGGATTCTGTTGGCTATCCTTTAACACCCTGGCTATATTTTTTGGAAATATTTTCGCTGTACAAAAACGAATTTTCTACAGATTGATTGATATGTATTGATTGATTGATGATGATGACTTTTATAGCTGTCAAATCCAACTTCGGTGTGACAATTTAAGAAGTCGGACAGACAATTGAAGAAAGACAGCTATAAACATACTTAGTGTAGCTTTCTATTAGTATTTAGTAGTAAATGTGGCACTGTAAAAACCGAGCGAAAATGTGCCCTGACACATTTGTAAGTGAGGTTCTTTGTACGGCTACGATGAGGGGCTGATCGAATACCATGATCGAGACACATGAGCGATAACGAAAGGACTGTGTTTTCTTTCTTTTGGGTAATAATGCCTATCCACTGCATTTCAAGTCCATGATTACCAAGTTTTGTGAGCATGTATATTTGTCATATTTGACATCTCATTGTGGAATGGGACTTCTCAACCCCATTTCTTTATCATTACGGTACTTCTTCGGGAAGATTACTTGTCCAATATGTATAGGTACGTTTGTTTGATTCGTTCGTAATAAATGTAATCTCTTTAGTGAGACGTTTATTTTGGAACTGCTGAGAAAAGGTCACAATAGTTGCGATGCTACCAAATAAAGTTATCACGCTATCATACTAATATTATAAAGGCGTAAGTTTGTGAGTGTGTGTGTTTGTATGTTTGTTACATCTTCACGCTCAAACGGCTGGACGGATCTAGACTAAATTTGGGACAGATATAGATTATAGTCTGGAATAGCACACAGGATACTTTTTATCCCGGGAATATGTTCTCTTGGGATAATTTTCGTTTTTTTTTTTAATTTCAGCTGGTAGAAGTTAGTCTACTTATAAAAGTTAGTCTCTCAGACTCAGTTGTCATTTCTTTAGTTTTTTTATAAAAGCTAACTTCTTCTGATATAAGAAGGACAATTCAACTACAGTAATGTTCTTGTGATTTCCCTCAGAAATCCTGTGGATTCTTATCAAGATCAAGAAGAGAAGAGAAGAAGAGAGAAGAAGAACTTTTAGTATTGGCTCCCATACTTATTAATCAGCCTCAGAATGTTTCCACTAGTGGGACAAATACCGGCTTTCTGCTCTTGCCTACAAGATGGGTGGGCTGTACTGTACAGTATACACCCACATGGAATCAGTGTGGATTGATAGAACCCACATGTCTTCTAGTTTAACTCTTACAATTCGATATTTATCAAGATAGGTCAACAATCTTTAACCTTAAACATACAGGAAAACTTTTCAAGAAAATTACGCTAAGGAAAAGGGGTATTTTATAACTTAAAACAAAATAGAAAATTACGTTGATCAAATAACTTGTTACCAAAAAAATAAAGATAAAGTTTATTCGTAATAAAATTTATGTGGGTCCGGACCCCGAGTAAAACGCCGTCCGCCAACCTGTAGCCACTCTGATGAGGTTAGGGTGCGGACCTAGAGAAGGCGGTCAGCGATTTACGCCTTTGAGATAATACTCTGGGTTAACTGGGTAGCTAAGATTATTATGTGGTGGATCTCGGCACAAAATCAAACTTCGGGCAACTACTGAGATATTCCAGATGGAAAAAGGAAGGTTATGCTAGTGTGAGGTTATAATATAATTGCAACAATAATATCTCAAAGCTGGTAGTTCTGGGGCGGGACACAAAGAAAACGCGTAAGACGAGGACGCGTACAAAATAGACCGCGTCTCGTCCGCGCCCTGTCTTCTGTTTATTTTGTTTCGCGACGCTTGTATACATTTTGTATGAAATTTATTGAAGGGGCGCCGCGTCTGCGACGCGTCCTCGTCTTACGTCTTTTCTTTTTGTCCTACCCCCTTAGGATATCTAAGTAGAGTACCTATTAGTAATAATAATAATCGTTACCTATACCTAATATGGAAAAAAACAGTGGTGGCACAGTTGTTACGGCCCCGACTTACGAGTGGTCGTCGGTTCGAAACTGAGCAGGCGCATTACTTTGCGTAATTTATTTCATCACCACTGCTCTCAAAACGGTAAAGTTCAAATCCCAAAATCTTCCAAAATTTTATGTCGTGCTACATAATTTATCTAGTACATAGTAGATACGCTTCGATCGGCAATCTATTCGATTGCGTGTTCTATGACACGATAAATTGCGAAAACATACCCTGATTCAAACAGTAAAACGCCCATAACTTTGAACGGCTGAACCGATTTTATTCAAACATAGCTAAGAACACTCTCGACAAAATCAACTTTCAAACAAAAAAAAACTAAATCAAAATCGGTTCATCCGTTCAGGCGCTATGATGCCACAGACAGACACACAGATACACAGTAACACACGTGAAACTTATAACACCCCTCTTTTTCCGTCGGGGGTTAAAAAATGAAAAGGCTCTCTTTCTTTGCGTGACATTTTGGCTGTTTTATTTGAAGTAACACTACGTATTCTTTTGACGATAAAGTTTCTCGCTGTCACTGCGACCTCACCTTTACCGCAATTACAGACATGGCCGAAACTTTTTATATTTACGTTACGCGACATAATCTAGCGTAACGGCACGCATTACGCGTTTATACGCGTTACGCGCTTATAAGCGTTACGCGAGGCGACGCGTAATGCGGCCTAAATTATTGTAGCTACACCGCTGGCTTGAGGTGCTTGGTTCATATTACCGGGAAGGAATTTTGGTTTATTTCCTAATTTATTTATTACCCCGGGGCGATACACGAGTTTTTGCGAAGATGTTTTATCTTGTAGAAAAGATTAGGGAAAAATCTCAGTTGAAAAGCCGATTATGATTATGAAGGAATACCTTGTATCTTTTTTTTTTCAGAGGGAAGCCTTCAAAAGGCGCCTGGACTTTTGGGGTAAAGACAATGGACTGTTAGAGTTTTACCTCACTAAACCACCCCGGTGCTCACCATCAACCCTGGGGCCCCGAGACCTCATAAAAGACCACCCTGGAACCACTTCTGTGCAATGCCTCTTAGGGCACATCCTTGGGGAGACTGAAGAAGCGTCTTTTTCAGAAAAGACGCTTCTTCGCTTCTTCCCTCGCTGTGCACAGCAAGAACAACTTATAGGTATCTACCATACTTGCCTACAGGCAGCTTTGAGTTGTTGATAATTGGAACCATCCTCCAGATATTTTAATTACTCCAATTTATCCCATCTTATATGATAAATAAGGGTCTGTTCATATATTGCCAGATTAATTACTTCTATTAGCGAACGGAAATTGATTTAATATGCCTGGCTTACACAACAAACAACAACAACATAATACTACGCCTATATATGCCTCGAGGGGCTAGACAGGGGTGTGCATGTAGAACTTACACCCACATTTTGCGAGTTATGTGTAAGTCCCACGTATTAAGGGAAGGACTTTGTTCAACAGTGGACGTCTTTCGGCAAATGATGATGAAAAGGAGCGAGCCTATTGCTAATAACTAGACACATTTTTACAAGCTTTTTTTTTACTTGCAATGACTGTATCTATGTATATACGAGTTTGTATGTATGTGTGTTCGGGTCAAATCTTGCAAATGATTTTTAAAGCAATTTTTCACCACCGATTAAGATGAAATTTTGCATCAACGTTTAGTTTGGATTACAATGGATGGTTAGCTAAGCGACGACATTCTATATACAATATGGCGGACGGCCGAAGATGGCGGATTAGTTATTTTTTTTGCACTGCCATGATATGGGTATCAAATGAAAGGGTTTGCTGAGAAGAATACGAAAAAAGCTTGTTTTGAAAAAAGATTTATTAATAAATAACTTATTAGTTTTGGTTCATTCTTTGAACCTAAGATCTTTTTTTTTGTTAACTGAGGGAAACCTTCAAAAGGCGCTTGGACTTTTGGGGAAAAGACCTGGTATTGGAGTGGGATTTTTACCTCACTAAAACCACCCCGGTGATCACCATCAGCGCATAGAAGGGTCACGTGACCTCTTTAAAGATCATCCCGGAGACCCCGCTGTGCAACGCCTGTTATGGCACATCACTGCTGGGGTGACTGAAAAAGCGCCTCACCTGAGCCTCGCAGTGCACAGCAGCACGTGATCACTGTGCCACCGTGACCACCGTCGTTCCTGGAAGACCTATTTTAGAAACTTTAATTACAATACCTACCTACGTTTCTAAAAGGATCAATCCTACACTCTTTCTTTCTTTAAATCCGTAGGTAAATAATCTGTGAAGTTTGTTTACACTCAGAAACTCTTATGACGCTTTTCCCTAAGAATCTCCATCAGAAGAACTTTCCCGGTGATCGGTGACACACCTCAAATTCACACGAGGACCATTAGGTTTCCTCCTACACTTTTTATATTATCTACATTCATTATTTAGAAAGGTTAACACACATTTTGTTGATGCGAACATTTCCTGAGAAAATCATGATGCCCATAAATTGTTGTGGCATTTTTTCTGGTGTGTTTTCTTTTTCATAAAATGTATACGCGGCAGTATCTAGGCTTGCATTTCTTTGGAGGTTATCACGGAAATTTGAAAGAGGAGAAGAGTCGGCTTTTGTAGGTTTTAGACATCTGTGTCTTTTATCCTAATTACAATAGATCATATCGATCATATTTTCATTTAGAAATGATCCCAAACCTTGCGATCAGAGCTAAGTAATACTGGTCTAGCTTAGAACGGAATTTCAATAGAATTCGGGTCGAGCCTATATTGGGTTTCTCACCACTGAAGTGTAGCTTAGGTACTTTTCCCAGTAAAACACTTCTAAAACCAAGTACCGACGGAATAACAAATATATTTAATATACCACCTTTCAAAATACTCTGGCTGGCAACGCTTTTTTAGGGTTCCGAAGTCAACAAGGAGCCCTTATAGTTTCGCTATGTCCGTCTGTCTGCTCACAGGCTCTTAATACTAGAAAGCTATAATTTGCCATAAATATGCATAATAATAATTCCGACAAAGTGGTAAAATAAAATCATGATTTTTTTTTTCTTTTTCCTCCGTAGACGTATAGTATTTATGTATTTTTTTTCTAGTCTGTCCCATGGTGTGAGGTATCGTTGGATAGGCCATTCAAAAATATTACGTGTCTGTTAAAACCTTTTATCGATTCAGAGATCCGTTTGCGTGAAATGTATTGCGTCATGCAAATACTCATATTTTTAAATTACTAAAAGAACGGAAATCAACTCAGGTTGATGAAACTTGCCATTTGTATGATGAACTTATTAAATCGAATTGTAAACCTGATTCAATACCTACAATTGACCTAACCGAAGATTCTTTAATAAATAAGAGAAACTGTTCCAAAGTTAGTCATAACAAACTTAAAAAATATGTAAAATTAAATAAAATTATTAGAAATTGCAACAAGTTTAGGAAGCAACACAAGTTATTTATAAAAAATATTCCACACAGGAAAGAACGTGTTGACCTAATAAATAAATTAAATAATTACCAAATCAAATTAGAAGACAGCAAAAATATATATGAGATTGACACACACCGCTTGCAGACAGAAATCCAGGTTCTTGAGAACAGACTTAGTTCTCTTTACAATAAATATATAAATTCAAAATTACAAATTAAAGAACACATTTTGGCTGCAAATGAGTTAGTGATGTGTCAGTGTAACTGCCAGACAGTCTCAAATCTAATTGCAGTCCAGCCTGATGCTACGGAGGACCCGGTCCAAGCTGAGAGGGTGTCTCAAGACAGTGTCTTCGTACAAGACAGATCTAATGTAGCACAGGATTTGCCTCAAGTAGACCGGCCTGAAAGTACTGGCTTTGCATTTAGTCATAGTAATAAAGGTTTTCATTCGGTTATGTTTTCAGATGGTATTGGAAAAGGTTTAGGTAAATTAATAAATGGCAATCAGAGTCATTCCACTTTTAATTATTGCATGCCCGGGTCATCGTACAAGCAAATAATGGAATCTGTGACAAAGAGTATATATAAACCAGATACCAATATAACTGTATTTGTAGGTAATAGTATAAAAGTAAAAAAAGATGACATCACTGAGTGTGTAAAAGAGATGTTAAAGTTACATTGCAATAAAATTATTTTGTGTGCCTTCCCTTACTTGGATAAATTGTCAAATAGACAAAATAATCACATTCACATGCTTAATAAGCATCTGCACTTTCTTGTGAGTCACTATAGTGATAAACTAGTTTTTTTTGACATCAACATTTTTGTTGGTAAATTAAAGTCGACAGGTGATACTTTGTATCTGCCTCTTAGGGTAAGACATCAAATAGCTCGGCTATTATCATATACAATAAACTCAGACATAAGTAGTATGTCGAAGTATCCAGTTATTATTAATATTAGTAATAGTACTAATTTAAAGGTGGTCAATACCTTGAGTAACGTTAGCAAAAATGCTATTAATATTTATTCTTTAAACTAGTTGATAGGACAAGGGAGGGTACCAATAACGGAATAGATACGAGTATATCCACCATCATAAAGGTACCTTCTTGCTCACAAAAATATAATTTCAAAAAAATGTCTGAGCAGAATTCTCTGAAATTATTCCACCAGAATATTCAGGGTTTTTCTTCGAAGGAATTGGAAATCGAACTGTTTTTAGAAAAATCAATGTTCGAAATTATTTGTTTCACGGAGCATTGGCTGAAAGATTATGCAATGCTGATAAATTATGAAAATTATACTGTGGGCAGTTGTTTTAATAGAAAGATTATGTTGCGTGGGGGTTCACTTATATTAATTAAAAAGGGTATTAAATCAAAAACTCGTAAAGATATAGTAGACCTATCGGTTGAACAAAGTGTTGAACTGTCCTGTGTTGAGCTGGATAAGCATGTCATAGTGTGCGTCTACAGACCCCCTAATTATAAGAACTACTCTATATTCGAGTCAGTGATGGAAGATGTTTTGGCAAAACTTGCAATGGGTAATAAACTAGTCATTGTCTGTGGTGACTTTAATATTAATATTTTAGAAGATAATTCAGATAGCAGTAGGTTACTAAATCTCTTTAAATCATTTAATTTGTCACATGTGTTTATGGAACCAACCCGAACTACACTGACTTCTGCTACATGTATTGATAATGTTTTTTGTTGCTGCAACTACTTGGACAAGGCCATTATAAATTATCTGCCTTCGGATCATAGTGGGCTACTGGTGACATTTGAGTACATTATGCGAATAAAACAAGTGCAGATTCAATCCAGACCAATAACAGCCGGTAAATTAAATAAATTTAACAGCACTTTAATCTGTAAGTTAAGCGATCAGGACCTCACAGTGAATGATGGTAATATTATGTATGATGAATTTTTCTCAATGGTTCAAAAAGAGTTCAATAACACTTTTAAGAAGAAAACTAAAACTATATGCCCTAAGTTTTTATTCAGTGACTGGGCGACTACAGGACTTAGAAAAAGTAGGGAAAGACTTTACGAGCTATATGGCCTTAAGCCTTGTATTAACACTGAAACTTTTAATAAGTATGTTGCTACTTACTCAAGAATTTTTAAAAATACATGCAAGGCAGCTAAGGCCTTGTACATTAGCAATAAGGTTAAATTAGCAGAAAATAAAATCAAGACGGTTTGGAAAATTATAAATAATGAAACGAATAGGAATAAAAGAAATAATACTGATTACACGCTTGGGACCACACACGGACTTATTAAAGATAACAAAAAAGTTGCGCAAGAATTTGTAAATTTCTTTACCAACATCCCAATTAAAACAACTGAAACCTTAAATTCATCGCCCTCGATTGCTTTTCGATTATTAAACGCGAACGTTTCAGCCTGCACGAATGTATTTAACTTTTAAAATCAAGATCAAACCGACTGAAGATCTGTGGGGAATGTCCATCAAAGCTTGTACTTCCATTATTCAGACTATAGCGCCATACTTGGCTTTGATTTTCAATTTGTGTGTGGATCAAGGAGTCTTTCCGGATCTAATGAAATATAGTAAAGTTATACCACTTTTTAAATCTGGGGATAGTAAAGACACAAATAATTATAGACCAGTATCCGTGTTGCCGGTTTTCAGCAAGGTATTTGAGAAGATAATGCTAAATCAAATGCTCATTCATTTTAATACGAATAACATCTTGCATGATAAACAGTATGGTTTCACCAGAGGACGTTGTACAACTGACGCTGGTGTCACCCTATTGAAACACATCTTTAATGCGTGGGAAGATTCGCAGGATGCCATAGGTATCTTCTGCGACCTGTCGAAGGCGTTTGATTGCGTTAATCATGAAACATTACTTCTGAAACTTGAGCATTACGGGCTAGGTCAATCAGCGTTAAGTTTGGTTAAATCTTATTTGAATGATAGACAGCAATTAGTTCAAATAAACGGTGTGAATTCGTCGGGGTTAAACGTAAAAATGGGGGTACCCCAGGGCTCAATTTTAGGTCCTTTCTTATTTTTAATATACATAAACGATTTACCCCGTTTATTGGAAAACAAACTAAACATGGTGTTATTTGCTGATGACACATCTTTAATTTTTAAAATAAATAGACGTACTTGTCGGGTTGACGACGTAAATAACGCGCTACGGCAGGTTCAGGATTGGTTCACTGCCAATAATTTAGTTTTAAATGGTAAAAAAACCAAGTGCATAAAATTTTCTTTGCCGAATGTCAAAAGTACTGATTGTGACATTATATTAAACAAGGAGAAGCTAGAATTCGTCGATAAAACGGTTTTCCTGGGGATCACGCTGGACTCGGGGCTGCAATGGGGACCTCATTTGGTATCCCTTGCAGGGCGGCTGAGTTCGGCAGCGTATGCTGTTGCAAAGATTCGTAGGTTAGCCGATGTGGATACCGCGAGACTAGTCTATTTTAGTTATTTTCATAGTATAATGTCTTACGGTATCCTACTATGGGGAAGGGCTGCAGACATTGAGTCAATTTTTATTCTGCAAAAACGAGCCATCAGAGCAATATATAATCTGCGCCGGCGCGATTCTCTAAGGGAACTGTTTAAGGACATTAACATCATGACGGTTCCTTGTCAATATATTTATGAAAACATCATGTACGTGAGAAAGAATTTACATCTTTTTAGTAAAAACGGCGACAGACATAATTACGTTACTAGAAATAGGGACCAATTAGTTCAACCAGGTTTCAGACTGGCTAAAGTAGCCTCATCTTTCATGGGGTACTGTACAAAATGTTACAATAAAATTCCTCCCCAAATTCTTGAACTGAATGAGACGAAGTTTAAAACCTGTATAAAACGCACACTATGTAGGCTAGCATATTATAAGTTGGGGGATTACATCTCTGATAAAAATGCTTGGCTCAATGCTATTCCTGCTCCACAATCCACATCCACTAGGGCGCAATAAAAAGTGATATGCAGAACATTATTGTTTTGAGGTATTGTTGGACCTGCTGAAGACTGTATGAATATATTTGTATTGTATAAACTCAATTTCCTTAGTATTGTATAACTGCACAGCACATGTGTGAGTACTATGTACCCAACTGTAAATCTACCATTTACTGTACCTATGTGGCGTTCGTTGACTTGTGTGTGCCCTGGCCGTTGAGTGTGTCATGCTCTCTCAAATGTCTCTCTGATGGTGGCGCGTGTGTTGGATCATCCGGTTCCCTTCATGATGGTTGAGCTGGGTGGTGCCAATTCATGCGTCATGTTCGTGAACGGACGCCGTCAGTTGGGATTGGTCATAACTTGACTGCTTCGGATGTTAATGTTTTTCTAGTATCTATTATATAACTGCACAGTGCTTTATGTCTGTAGGTGGTATGGTGGTGTGTGGTGCTATTCTGGGTGCATTGTCCTCACATATGTGAACTAATAACTATATATGTACCTATGTTCCTAAATATTGTAAAAAAACAATAATTTTTTAAAAGAGTAAGTATGGAGTTTCTTGTGCATTCTTCTCCATAACAAGCTACTTTCCGAATGCACGGTAGAATCAGTTTTATGTACGTTCAAAAGTGCCGCTTGGTGGCCTAGTTGAAATAAAATATCTTTGTCTTTGTCTTTGTCTTTGAAATTAAGCTTTAAATTGCAAATTTTTGTTAGAGTCAAGTGTCCCCCCCCTGCCAGCGAAATGGTTGCTTTTGGCTTTGTGATTAAATTCACGGCAATAGTATATATAACGAAATTAAAAGGAAAACTATCACAGCTAAGTAGAGCTGCAGCTTTACAAGTTTACGAGTAATAGTCGACCAACTTATAAAATGTACTTGGATTTTTACAAACGCCGTTTTTAGACGTTGTGTGCCGCTGAAACCGTTTTAATGTTCATGTAACAACCAAAACCCTCTTCTTAATCCGCATTATTATGCAACTACGAAACCCTATTACTGCGCGTGCGGGCTACGCACTTGGCCGGTTTTTCGATTGATGATATCACTCATGTTCAATCATTTCTAGGTACCACGTTATGTACGCGAATTCCTAGGTCACACCATTCGCTCTACAGCTGTCGTAAAAGCTAATTCAATCTAGCAGATGGACAACTGCACCTAGAGTGACTTTATATTGCCATCATCAATCTAAATAAAAGGCGTACCTAGTAATAAGTAGGTACAGAATTTCCCGAGCAATTCCGAGCGACTAAACTAGTTAGCTAGCCGGGCTATGTTAGATTTAGTTGTGGATGGAGAAGATCGGTGCCGTTAATTTCATTATTGCCTGTGTCTTTAGGGAGGGAATTGCCTGTTGAATGTAATCAATAGAAGTTCCTATTGATTCAGATTCAGACAGATGGTATTTAAAGTTGTATGCTATATAAGATTGGGTCTGTATTGTATTTCCCACAATACTTGTAACGCGTAGTAAAGTAACTTAAATAAATATACTTTTAAACGTATCTTCCTTTTCAGAGATGAACACAAGGATTTAAGCACTCCTTTGAAAGATACTCGAGTTACAAATTCGCCCTAATTTCGCCTTGAGGCTTTTGTTATTTTTATATTACCTGCCTGCGCCAAAACTCAAAAGGATGGCTGTGTCAAATTGCCACGCAAACAGATCCACAGAACCTACCTTTTTTTCGTCTATAAACACTTCGCTAATATACATATAACATTTTAAAATCCCTCTCAAAACTTCTCCGTACCTACCTGAGGTTGAAGTAAAAACAAACAAAGCAAAGTAATCTAAAAAGCGGTTAACACCAAGCGTCTGCGGTAAACGGTTAATAACCGTCCCGTAGCCGGAACCGGCCTGGGGGACTGGACAAATTGCAGGTACGGCCAAACGACCCGGTACGGCAGCCATGTTGAAATTCAAGTTGGGACTGTCGCGTTCCTTTTTTAAACTTTTTCGTTTGGCGCGCTTTGGTTTGACACGTATTTCATTTTGGTTTTTATATGAACAAAGTTAATCTTTGATAAAAGAAACACATCAAACAGGCATGTGAAATAAAAAACGTTTTTACAAAAAAATACTACCGACTTCCAAATAAGAAAACTAGAAAGTGAAAAATAACTTTATTTTTGGAAGTCGATGTCTTTGGTAGGTACCAAATTTTTAAATTATTGACACCGACTTCCAAAAATAAAGTAATTTTTCACTTTCTAGTTATTCAAATGGGAAATGAGAAACAGTTGAAAATTCTATCTGGTGAATAAAGGAGCACCGAATTCTTTTGGTCCATATCACATACCTCTTCCCTTAAAAAAAACTTACATGGGACGAACTGCTAATGGGACTAACTGCGAATGGGACCAGCCGCGAATAGGACCAACTGCTAATGGGACTAAACGCGAATGGGACCAAGTGCGAATGGGACCTACTGCGAACGTGGGACGAAGTGCGAATGGGACGAAGTGCGCATAACCCCTATATTCGAATAGTTATTTACTTTAATCAACTCATGTCGCGTTGAACTTTTCCATTCCACAACCTCTAGCAATTACCAAAACTTGAGTAATGTTTGAATTTGACATTCTATTATAAACATTTTTTTTAATTTGCCGAATTCTGTTCGGCCAAGAAAAGCTTAAAAGCTCAAAACTTTAGTTTATACTAGCGACCCGCCATGGCTTCGCAAGTGACATATTATATAAAAGAAAAAAAAAATTTGACCCGCACAGGAGGCACGAGAAATAAGCATAAAATTTTTAACAATATTAAAAATAAAAAACCCCGTGCGAGACCAAATAAGGCTCCTATTTTAGCATGTGCAGCGATATCCAAAAAAGGAAATAACGCTGCGCTGATTTTCTGATAGGGCCCACAGTTGATGCCACGGATACACTTACGGAAACTGAAAATACATAAATAATAAAAAATAGAATATATAAATAACAAAAGAAATATAATAAACACAGAAGGTGGGTCAAAATATGCACAAACCTTGCTCGTTTTGTCACTCTTTCTATTAGTAAAAACCTTATCAAAATCCATACCGTGGTTTATAAGAAGCTAGCGGACAAACAGACAGATGCAGACAGTGACTTTGATTTATACTATTTATAGATTTTATTGCACACTAACCACTCTATGGCATAAAATTATTGGTACTAAATATTTAATCTCCCTCTACAAAATCATGGACCCAGTAACATCACGAATTAACCGGACGCTGGTCACCGAACAAGTACGTAGTTATGGCTGACTGTGACCCCTCAGACGCGTGACTGTTGTACTCATCTGTGTCCAGCCCAATCGAGGACAGGAGAGAATTGTACTCATCTGAGTCCGGCGCAATCGGGGACGGGAGAAAATAGGGGGCATTACTAGATTAGATCAATTTAGAAGACGTGAAAAGGGCGGTATAAGGAAGACCTTTTTTGTGTTTTAGCAATCGGGCATAGGAATGCGCGTGTTGAAAGGCAATAAGGATGTTTCCTGGGTAGTAAAATGATAATTCTATTTAGTCCGTCAGTCAGATTATCAAATAATATTCGACCCGTATGTTTTGCTTTATCAAATAAATAAAAATTTACAAAGATAAAGCTCATCAAAGTTTAGAAGTCACTTGTGACGTCACTTTGTCAGTATAAAGTGTAGCACACCGTGACGTCACACGATATTTCAACACACTGTATCGTCGTATTTTTTTTGTTTACGTCGCAAAAGAAAAAATCGTGTACAATATTTTTAGATTATCTAACTTACGGAAGAAATAGATATTTTTTGTCAACCCTATTGCGAAATTAAAATATCCAAGTCTTTTACCAGCTCTGGTAGGGTTGACTCCCAGTCTTACCGGATGAAGCTGAATACTAGTATTTTACGTATCTGACCACCACAATCCAGTTTCTGGGTGGCACGATAGCCCTTAGAAACACTGAAAAAATCATCACTCGTTAATATTCTGAGGTAAGCGGAGTGAGTTTATGGACGTAGGTAAGAAGTGTATAGTTTAAATCGTTATCACTGCTCAACAATTTTCAATTCATCATCTATCTAAACCTAGAATTTTAAAATTATTGTAACTAGAGCTAGTATATAAATTTCCAAGAAATACTTATCGGCGCCGGCTAAAGTAATTGTTTATTCAATATTATAGCAGTAACCAGAAATAATAACACGATATACTAAAGGAAAATTAGAGCCCTATTTATCTATCAAATGTAAATACAACTATTTCATATAATACATGCCATAATATTACTAATTTTCTCCGTATACTTAGACACCTACACACATATTTTTATAGAAATAGAAAACTCGACACGGACCCATCACAATAGCAACAAAGACAAAGTAAAGCAATTTTTTTTTTTTAAACTCTGAGACACATAGTAGTCACAGCGGATGTTAGTGTCTCTGAAGTTGGCTGCAAAACCCTGCGCAGTTGCTATTTTTGTTTCAATGTTGAAGTAGAAGATAGCATTTTATACCTGCCTTTTTCACTCGCTTACGTTTTTCGCATCGTTCTATCTCGCTTACTGTAAGCAGTATATTCGATGACAAACTGTCTGAGTCAACTTCAGAGACACAAAGATCCGCTGTGGCTACTGTACGTGTGTGCTATTTAACTTGAAAGCTTTTCAAACACGGGACAGGTGAAATTAATAAAACATGATAAATGTAATTTTTTCTTTTTTTTAATACAAGCTCTTTATGTATTTTTCTCAGTAAACCCTTTCATTTGATACCCATATACACAAAAAATAACTAGTCCGCCTACTTGAGCCGTCCGCCATATTGGATTTAGAATGACGTCACTTAGCTAACCATGCATTATTGTCATCCAAACTAAACCTGTATGTAAAATTTCATCTTAATTGGTGGAGGATAACTGCTGTAAAATTCAGTTGCAAGATTTGAACCGAGCACACATACAAATATACATACATACAATGCAAGTTAATTAAAAGCTTGTAAAAACTATTTCAAGCTCATACCGTTCCATTTCAACGGCCAATCGTGTATATATATAGTTCCTCCTAGTATGTTACACTGCTATAACATTTTACATAATAGTTTAAATGGCAAAGCATCCATTAGGCTTAGTGGCGGCCATTTTAACTCCATTACTAAAGCTCAGTTATCCTATTTTATCAGTCTAATGTAAGCTGTGGGTAAGGTAGACCAGTTTAATAAGTTATATGGTCATTGAAATAATTTCTATTTATTGCCAATATACATTAATAAAAGCCCATACAGATAGGGGATCTGTGTTTAGAGATAGTAATAACTGGTTTTAAATTTAGACAGAAAAATTGATTTGATGATTTTTGAACTGAATTGAAGGGTTAGGGGAGATTGGGCCACCTATGGAACTAGGACTAGGGCTTTTAATGATTTATAATGGCAAACTGGGCCCACATCTTTTGTTTTGTAGATAGGTTTTGAACATAATAAGCATTTACACCCAAACTACCAGGAGGCCAGAATCATGAAAAGGTATTGTAATCAAAGTAGTAGTAAAGTACCAGGAGATTATATTCATGAGGAAGTACCGAGACTGGAATCATGAGCGGTTAAGGGTACCGGAAGGCAAGAAGTACGAATAAGTATTTCATTGTTTTAACTTTATTGCATGTCTAATATTATTTTTATTGAGACTCATGTCACTAGGGTAGTTTAGAAAAATATGCGTTAAGTGTGACAAATGTTTTCTTAACTACAACGTAAGATTTGAGAGGCTAGAAGTGTTCAATGAAAGTAATGTGCTACAGATGACAGTGGATCCCCACAACCTTCACCAGGTCTTTGGTCCACCCAGTGGGAGGCCTTCAAACGCAATTTCTTACGTTTCCTTCATCGTCCATCCGTTCTGCGAGCAATGTACCCTACCCACTGCTACTTAAGTTTGCCAATTCTTCAGGCTATGTTATGTTATGTATTTGAGTGAATTCGCAAAAATACTGTTGTTTATTTTATGTTATAGTGAAGATTAGAGTATGTTATATGTTTGTCGGGTTTAGTCAATAGTACGGACGTCGAAGCAGGTCGCAAGCGCGCCATCTGGCGGCAAAGCGGGAACTACGCTTTGGCGCGCTTTCTCTAACCACTTGCGTGGTGGGGATAATAGAATGTAGCAGTTGAGCTAAAATGTACTGGCAGTTGAGTACTGACAGCCGTAGAGCTAACACGTCGTAGAATCAGTGTCGATCCGTAATATTAGTAAGCAAGAGTGTAATTTGTGTCTATTTAAATATACTCAGTGTATCGAATAATTTGTGTGATTTCATTTTCACGATTGTACCCAACGACCTGCCCACACACGATGTCTTAACCTAAGGGAATACATCCTGACTTCCCGATGGTTTACATCTATCGGCCAGCCTTGATGCGACATCAGAATTGGGATTCGGTCGTGCTAATGAGATCACACTTAAAAACAATGCTAGTGAAAGTGGCGGTTACATTCTTGCAAAAAATTCGCGCTGTCAGTTGCGACTACCCTCAGTCTTGAATAATCAATAACGGAGCGGAGCAGCAAGGAAGCTAGCTACAACCGAGGAGCTGGAGAGGTCAAGGAGACGCGTGTGGACTTGTGGAAAGATCCATACACACTGATCTTTATGCCAATCTGGTGAGTCATTTTCAATTTATTATGATTATTAGATAGATAGAATTCTGTGTTTTGTGTACGGTATGGCGGTCAGTGGATCGTTGGGGTAGCCCGTGTCAGTTCATAATTTCATGTTAGTTATCGATGGTCAAGTTTTGGTGTTGTTGAAAGAGTTCTTATTTTACTATCACTGACAATAACCCTTGACTGGCCTTGGCTGACTATTATTGTTTGGAGGTTAGAACGATATGCTGACAGCGACGTACCTACCTTACATTTCAGTCTGTAAATTATGATAATTCCAAATGAAATACTTTGATTAGAATTGTAGTGCGATAGTTTTGTCTAGTGCGAGGTGAGAGTTGACTTAGTTTGAGAAGAGGCCTAATATTCTTCTTTTCGAATCAGAGGGCTAAACTACACCTAGGCACTTAGGGCAACCACATATTACATAAGGTTCATGTTTTGGACAGGAACTCTGCACTTAAATTCGGTGTCCATAATAACCTATTTGGCCATGCCGGTTTAGATAACTACTACTACTAGAAGCTCGTGGCTAAATAATAACAGCCGCACTGGTCGATCATCAAGGTTAAGCAACGCTTGACGAGGTCGGTCCGTGGATGGGTGACCATTTCAACATACCGGGTTTCCTCCGTGCCTCGGAGAGCGCGTTAAGCCGTTGGTCCCGGCTGTCATTTAAAGATCTTTGACAGTCGTTACGGGTAGTCAGAAGCCTGAGATCTGACACCAGTCTTGCCAAGGGGTACCGTGTTACCCGGTTACTGGGTTGTGGAGGTCAGATAGGTAGTCACTTCATGTAAAACACTGGTGCTCAGCTGAATCCGGTAGGACTGGAAGCCGACCCCAATATAGTTGGGAAAAGGCTAGGCAGATTGATTAGTTTAGGTTACTACACCGGTGCATCGGTTAATTTCCATCAAAACTGTGTATAGTTAAGATAACCGTGTGAACATGTACTCTCGTAGTGTTTTTCATGTTTCAGATACCATATTGCGTCGCAGTGGAGCCTCTGATGCAGGCTAGCGGTTCAAATGCTGAATGCGAAGGTTGACGTGTCAACACCTGAGAGGTTGAGACCGACAGCAGGCTAGCAGTTCGCAGGTGCTAGTCTAACGCTATGACCACAGCTGTGAGGTCGGGAGCGCGCGCAAGTTTGGAATGTCGCTTCCATATTATTTCGATAGTGAGGTCGAAGGATCTCTAGTGAAGAGGTGCTAGTTCGAGTTTTTAGTTTTCATGTTTGACCATTGTATTGGTCGTGGTTATATCTTGCACTATCACTAGGTAATTGAGATACACTTAGTAAAAAGCAAGTAGCTAAAGAGTTTCCTATTGGATAGTTAGTACTTTCCTAGTTTCAATATTAGGTTTAGTACGAACCTTAGGATGAGATATCCCATATGAAGGAGTTAAGATTTCAAAATGACTGAATAACTAGTAATTTTCAGTGGCAAAGCGAGTTGGTAATGTCGTGTGGTAGCGAAATTGTATCGAGTTAGTAACGGTACTGTTCATTTACCTGTACTCGGAAAAGATCTTGTTGCGGTACGAGTTGAATTCACTTGCTTACTTTCAAAGTAATATTATGATAGCACTAGATCTCGCAATTGTTTTCCTTACATGAAAACTGAGTTGGTGAGCGATAGTAAAGGGTTACTGTTGATAATCTGATTTTAACGATATTGATCCGAGTTATTCGTGAAGACCCTTCACACGAGCTATTAAGAAGCAAATATTATCAGGCTTAATTAACAGTCGGTATGTTCCAAGATCATTGAGTAAAAAGCGCGAATCTTGTTGGAAGGATCCCCGATCACCAAGTTTCTTGAGAATCGACGTCATAGTTGATGACAGTGGTAGTGAAACCAAATCTGATTAACATTTCTGCTCATTAGACAAATTCTGGACCGCACCTCATGCGTAACATGTGGCGATGGGTCTACGAAGAGGTTTCATGAGTTGAGTATGCATTGCCTTTGAATTATGGTAAAGAGTAACAGAATTGTTACAATTACTTTGTTTAGTTGAACTTGTTGATCGTCGGACCTTTTTTTTTTCTAATGAATAGTGTTTTGTGGGAATCTCTAGTACGAAAACTAAATAGGCCCTGTATTAAGTCCGCGATAGGTGATTATGACAGGATGGTGAGCGTTATACACCGAAAGCTTTAAATAGGTACGCTTAGGACCTACAAGTATGCACACTGAAGGTTAAGGAAGATACCAGCGGGTTATGTACCAGTCGATGTTGATGTCAAAAGGATTTTGATGATAATGAGCAAGCTTAAGGTGTCGAGTAATTGAGTCTATCAGCCATATTATGTTTGACCGTACCAGTAGATTCTGGCGGAGGTCGGGGTCTAGAGTGACCGTTGTATGAGAGCAATATAATTGCTAGTCGGCTATAGAGCCGTGGCGTTAGAGGTTTTACTCGAGAGTTTCTGTAAGCTTGGCAGTTTTTGCTGCAGAATAAGTTTTAAAGTTTGTTTGGAATGACTGTGGTACATGGCCCAGGGTAACAGTTTAGTTAAAGAGTAGGGTTCTAAAATCTTTATTTTCACGAACCCAATAGTCTAGTTTGGTCAGGAGTAGCCGAGCGTTGTGTGGCAACTGTGAGCCTGAGTGGCGGGTGTTGGCCTGAGTGGCAACTGTTGGCTTGTGTGGCAACTGTTGGTCTTTATGGCAACGGAAGGCCTGTATGGCAACACTTTGACACTATGTCTGGCGTGAAAATTCATGTTTGTGTTAGGAACCTTACAGAAGGTTCTTATTGAGTCATGAGGTTAAAAGAAAGTAAACTCGCAGTCGATACGTTTGGTGAGGTCACCATGTTAATGTTGATGACGTTCGAATCATCAAGCCTTCATTACGAAAATTTAAATAATGACAATTTTCTAATTTTGATTACTTTGCGTAGATCGTGTTAGTAAGACACACGAAGCTCAAGTACCAATTGAGTTAGTAGATAATGAATTGACGTAACATAGGACAGACTAAATCTCTGTGTGAACAGTTTCTGAGTTCAGAGAGTTGAGTTGACTCGACATCGTGAAGATGTTCGAGTAGAGCAATTGTGATTGCTAAGAGAGTTATAAGATAGCTAAATATCGTGAATAAGATACCTGGTGTTTTCTTTTGTTGGATTTAATTTGAGATTAATGACTATCAGTGGTACTTGGACTTTGTAATCACTATGATTGGGTGCTTTTAGGTACCAAATCGATGATTGAGTTACTATTTTCTTTAAATTGGAAATAGAATTACTCTTTCCTTGCAAAGGTGAAAGGAGACATTTAAATGATCATGGTTGATTGATTCAAAATGTTTCCTCACTCACCTAGAGTATGCGTCAGGATTGGACGAGTGAATACTGTTTGGAAATTTTGTGTTTCAGAAAAACATCCCTTGTATGATGGGAGACTGGCGGGTCGGAGTAGACTAAGAGGACGTGTGGCGCAACACGACATGAGATGGCATGGAGCAAGGACAAGAAGATGATGCCTGCGGGTGATAGATTTGGGGATCTGTCACCTGAGAGATCCCCAAAAAATCCCGAGAAGGCGACGTGTGTGTTCCACGCTCGCCTCTCAAGAGTAATTACGGCCTAGAGAACACCATGTGGTTTTAGTCAGTAGGAGTCTGACAGACCCCTCAGTTTCCCCCAAGGGCTGAGGGCATCCATTGAGGATTTCCACATGATTCGATACACTGTTAAAACCTGACAATGAAAAACAGACGAGGACGCCTGTCTCGCAGGATGGCCGTGTCGGGTTTAGTCAATAGTACGGACGTCGAAGCAGGTCGCAAGCGCGCCATCTGGCGGCAAAGCGGGAACTACGCTTTGGCGCGCTTTCTCTAACCACTTGCGTGGTGGGGATAATAGAATGTAGCAGTTGAGCTAAAATGTACTGGCAGTTGAGTACTGACAGCCGTAGAGCTAACACGTCGTAGAATCAGTGTCGATCCGTAATATTAGTAAGCAAGAGTGTAATTTGTGTCTATTTAAATATACTCAGTGTATCGAATAATTTGTGTGATTTCATTTTCACGATTGTACCCAACGACCTGCCCACACACGATGTCTTAACCTAAGGGAATACATCCTGACTTCCCGATGGTTTACATCTATCGGCCAGCCTTGATGCGACATGTTTATGTTTTTGTATTTTAAATATTGTGTTTTTATATTTAGGAAATTTAGTTTATAAGTTATTATTATTAAATGTTAGGACAATTAGATTTTTAAATTTTTCATAGTTTTATATTGTATATAAGTTAATTGTAAGACCGCGCTATCGCATTAGGTATATACCTGTAATGATAGTTGTAAGGAAGATTTTAATAAATAAATAAATAAATGTCGGTAACCTTCATTCTTTTGCGGATGTCTTCATTTCTGATTCGATCATGCAAAGAAACTCCGAGCATAGCCCTCTCCATTGCCATTTGGGTCACTTTAAGTCTTCTGATGAGGCCCGTTGTGAGCGACCTCGTCTCTATCCCGTAAGTAATCACGTGCAACACAAACTGGTCATAGACTTTCGTCTTGAGGCACTGTGGTAAGTTGGACGAAAATATATTGCACAACTACCCTAACGCTAAATAGACCTATTAAATCAAAACTCATAAAAAGTCTCGTAACCTACTTGCTACGGAATATGCTACGCCGCTACGGAGCTACATAAACAATATATTTATAATCATTTTTTATCTACTCTCATATCGTAAAATTCGAATTATAAACTTCAAAACGAGTTTATATTGACATACTTTATAAACACAATACCGAAATTTAAAAATTGAATCTGTTTATAATAATTTTTATCTACACTCACAACGTAATGTTCCAAATACGAATTCAAAAAATATTGTATAAACACGTACTTTATATTCGTGGATAGGTAAAATTAAAAAAAAAACCATCACAGTTCAACATTTTCCTTCGATTTTCAAACAACTGCATCATAAAATAACTTTTTAATTTTTATAGCACACTTTTACTTTTTAATTTTCTGGCGCGTATGGGCTGTAGTAAAGAAGTTTCATTGTCTGTGGATGCGCGCGCTTCGCAATGAGAATCTAAATTGTCCGCCATACCAAATATTTTTCCCTTTCCACTTTTGTTTTATTTCAACTGTATGAGTGAAGATAAAGTAGTGTATGCAACGGCATATAATTAGGTATTAAAACACTCGCGTAATATTATTATCAAATTCGGCTTCGCCTCATTTGATAAACCTACGCTCGTGTTTTAATAACCCCTTTTATATGGCCATTGCATAAACTACTATTCTCTCACAAAATAATGCTATAAAACATTTTCTTTTCTGTTACGATACAGGGCAAATCCAAGAAGTTAATATCACCAAGGAGTTTCCATCAATTATTTTTTTGTAATGGAAAGCATATGCGGGGCGCGCCATTTTTACCCGACTGCGGGAGAGAAATGTATTTTTTATAGTACCTATTATAAAAAGTTTTGATTCCAATTTTTACTTGTCTGTGGCTACGCCCGCTTTAGCGCATGCGCGGTTAATGCGGTGCTGTACTGAATTTTTCTAACTTGTTTGACTTTTTTCTTTTATTTAGTAGGTTCAATCCCAATGTATGAGTGTAGATAAAGTAGTGTATGAAACTGCACATAACTAGGTATTAAAACATTCGTGTGATACTTTTAAAACACACACTCATGTTTTAATACCCCTTATTATGCAACAGTTTCATAAACTACTATTATCTTACAGTCAACAATATCATTTTCCTGCCATATTGCCATGAAACCACGTAAAAACGCAGAGACTTAATAATCTAAGATCTTCAATGGCTGGCAAAAAAGAATCTTCCATTTATAAATATGACAAAAAATTCGTACTCAAAAATAGAATACTTTTTCTTTTCACTTGTGTCCTATGAAATATTCGCAGAGATTTTTCCGTGGTTAAGCTTTAGTATTTTTGCCAGCATCTCAAGTATTTCGCGACGAGTTGTCGAGCGTCCCCGGGAGACTATGAAGCTTGGGAAAGTGTAGAATGCTTGAAAACTGACCTGAAAATTGTAGCTGAAATACTTGGAATTTAGGTGGGTCACTTATACTTGTTGTATTTTGAGAAAAGTTTAGAGTATTTTAGGTGTTATAGCACCTAACTTTGTTTAAAAACACATGTGAAGTAGTGAGAGTGGTTTTTGTGTTGCTAGTTATAATATCATCATCTGCCTAGCCTTTTTCCCAATTATTGTTGGGGTCGGCTTCCAGTCTTACCGGATTCAGCTAGTTAGCTAGCTAGTTGCTAGTTATAATATAACCTACTTATATTTTGAAGCCCATTGAGCCCTTTCCCCATTTCGATATTTATTAGTCTATATTTTTTTTTATTATGAACTTGTTTATATAATATTATAAAGAGGAAAGATTTGTATTTTTGTATGTAACGAATAAACATAAAAACTACTGGACCGATTTCAAAAATTCCTTCACCGTTGGGAAGCTACACTATCCCCGGGCGACATAGGCTACTTTTTATCCATGTATACCCACGGGAACGGGCACTACGCGGGTGAAACCGCGAGGCGTCCGCTAGTATCTAATAAATAAACAATATTGTGGTCAGTTACACGCAAATAACTTACTTTTTCAGAATTTTGAAAACATTCATGCATGGATAATTTGAACTCCCAATAAGATATCATATTCATCAACTATCATCCATCTGTTCAGATTTCTGTCAACTGTATTGGTGTTGACAAGTCCCATAATAATTATACTTCAGTAGTCACCTATCTTTTTAATTATATCAAGAAAGAACAGCTAGAACTCTATAAGACTACCATCACAGCAACAATCATTAAAATCTGCATATAAAAATCCCCAACAAAAGAACTAAACTGCCCACTTAAAACTTAACCACTATGATGGCTCTAAACTCCCCACTTATCCAACCGGATTGACTTGGGGACTCCCCCTGGCATTCAAAAAGGGGGGATTAGAATATGAAAACGAACGATATGGCCTGGCCGCGGTTACATTTAGAGCTTGAGAGTCTGAACGTGAACAACAATGCCGGATTAGCTAGATCGTAAGGCTATTGTGCACTGCTGAGATTATTCTGTAGGGCTGGCACACCATTAGAAAATTTTCAAGCGTATTGTAAATATACTAAATAAAATTTAAATTTTCCGCCACAATAAGAAAACACCCGACTAATTAAGGAACGAACTAAAAAGATGTAAACAAGAAAATCCTGCTTTGCAGTCTGAGGATATATACACAAGCTAGCTGACCAAAATTATATCGAGTGGTTTTAAAGATATGAGGTAATAAAGAATATAATATACATACGAACTTACAAGATACG
The DNA here is from genome assembly GCA_945859665.1 of Anorthoa munda. Lineage (NCBI taxonomy): Eukaryota > Metazoa > Arthropoda > Insecta > Lepidoptera > Noctuidae > Anorthoa > Anorthoa munda. The sequence goes on along the minus strand of OX243911.1, from coordinate 27,866,411 downwards.
CGCGAAGAACATAACCCTTTCCTTGCAGACGGGTAAAAACAATCATATTTTCAAATAAATTCAAGGGATATAGTGTTACCCAGTTACTGGGCCAGAGAGTATTAGGCTGATTACTTTGTTTTAGGTATCCATTAGTAATTAAAATGAAAAGAACGGCCGATCACACCTCTGATTTTGATACTAGAGTTAAGAAAATCCATAGTAGATAATGATTTTTCATGCATACTTTGTCAGCCTATAGCTCCGATACCTCATGGATTTGGGTACTGCGACTTAAGAAGGGTTATTTCACTTATTATAAACAATCGATCTGCATACTGTTTTAGTTCGTATCGATTTCTAGGTTTTCGGTCCATAGATGTTGGATCATCTCCTTTTGCACAAGAGTATTAGCTGTCGGCAAAGGACTCCGTAAATCGCAGGTGCACGAAAATACAGACACAAATTCACATAAAAAAATAACACAATCATTCTACTAAACTTGTTCAGCTGTTTCACGAAAGTGATGTAAGAATAAGCCTTCACACGATAGTCAGACTTTTCACGACACCGCTCCTATTTCCGTGAAAATACGATTTACGGGATTCTACGCCGACATAGCCATAAACAACGAAGGTGAGCAGAAACGAAAGATTCTTAGAAATTCGTACCCTCAGGGAGTGGCCAAAAAGGGGATGAAACTTTGTTTGGATGACAGATTTGGGCACATAGAAAAACTTTTATGACACGACTAAAGTTCGGACACATTAATGGGGCTACATTATCTAAGTTATAGAAACCGGTAAAAAAATATATTATTACTAAATCCTTACCATAATAATATCTACGTAGGACTCACCAAGAAAACGGAAAAGCCTCGATTAACGTCAGTTCACAAGGTGTTCGAGGTGGAGTCGACTTAGAATATGGGCCTTAATCTTTCTTCCAAAATGCAAACTTGCTCCTTCAAAAGCTTACGATAAACCAACTCATAACACCGATGTTATAACATCTAATAAGCTCTAGTTTTAATACTAAACCCAAATATATGACATAATTGCTTAATTTAAACTTTGTCCTCATACGAGACGTCCCTGAACGAGGCTCTGTCATTACTTTAGTACTTTGGCGAACATTTGCCTGAAAATATAAATATGAATAGGGTTTAGCAGGGTTTCGTGTAAGGCTGCTTTTCCACCAAAGATGGGCCAGGTAACTAGGCGGTGCGAGAGGATAAGAAACGACCAAATGGAATACTTTATTTTTCTTAATTTTTACGCAGCTTTGGTTTAAAAAGGGTTAAAGGAGTTCTTCTTCTTTGCTTCGCTCTTGACAGAACGGTCGCGGTCACTATGAATTTTGTTCAATCGGTCGTGTGGTTGTAACTCGTCTCACGATTCCTCTCCATCTAGCGGAGTAAGGTATTTGTAAATACGAGAGCTGTTTAATAGGAATGTGCTCGAGGAATGTTCCTCGTTTGCAAAACTAGGAATATGTCTGTCCTCACTCATTCAGATGCAGACCGTTTCACAGCTTCACTGCGCATCCCCGATGCCTAGCTCCCACAGTTCTGGTGGAAACAATCACGCCTTTTCAGTGCGCCGTAACTCATCCCCGCAACGCGAAGCATAAGCATTATTAACCTATAATACTTCTCCCACTGCTGGGACACAAGCCACCTCTCTGTGAGAGGAAATAGGCCATAATCCACGGGCGGGTGGTAGATGACATATATCTTCGATTTTTTTGTTCTAGGACATGCCGGTTTCCTCACGGTATTTTCTTTCACCGTTTTGCACCGCATCGCTAAGTCAACTCGCCTATCTCTGGTGGAATAGCTCCCTAAATGTGCTTATACTGCCAAGTTATAATAGGGTAATGCTGCCAAGTTCTGTCCCTAAATACCTTATCTCTTTGTTAGATATATTTTGGTAGGATTTCGGGTAAGACCACCTTTTTTGAGGATTTAGAAGTAAATAGTTGGCGGTTGAAAGAAGAGATTATCTGGATATAGTGGTTTGAATAGATAGTCTTTGTTATGAAGCTGTTGGCGATTATTAAATTTTTTATGCTAGAGGGTTTATGTTACATTAGGTGGGTCCTGTAAGTACTGAGACCAGCTCCTAATCCTAATTACTATATTATCTATACTATCTATAGGTACTATACTAATATTATAAAGAGGAAAGATTTATATTTTTGTATGTAACAAATAAACTTAAAAACTACTGGACCGATTTCAAAAATTACTTTTACCGTTGGGAAGCTACACTATCCCCGGGTGACAAATGCTACCTATTATCCCTGTATTCCCACGGGAACGGGAACTACGCAGGTGAAACCGTGAAGCATCCGCCAGTTATTAATATTATAAATCAAAATGTGTGTTTGTTGGTTTGTTATGTTTATGGATTTTATTGTATGTATAAAAATTAGTATGTAGATAAATTGGCAGATGGGTTGAACATATCCTGGATTAGGTTATAGTACACTGTTTTTTTGTTCTCTTTGGTTGAGTAATACCTATATGATTTAAATAAATTACTGTTTTTACATTATTATAAATTCACTCGTGCCTATTCCCTTTGGGGCGCCTGATATATCTATCTGATATTTTATTTGAATCTCATTTCAAACGGACGACACATTAAAATTACTTTCAGTCAACAATATAATATAGGTACACACACAAATCGATGGGTGTAAGTATGTATTATCCATATTTTATGGACTCCAAAACGACTGGACCGATTCTAATGACATTTTCAAGGCAATCTTGAGATTAGCCCGATTGGTGATCCTGTAAACTTTGGTAGTGATATTTAACGCGTTAAAGCTGGGGACAAAAGCTGGTATTTGATAAACGGTCCGTCTCAAATACCCATACTTATACCTACGCCATAGGACACACAGTTACACGAAAAAAGCTAATAACTTTGCACACCGTTACACAAGAGAAGTGGATACAAACAGAAACAAAACACTAGCGAATACCAACTCTGGTTGAAACTGTATGCTACTAGAAACAGGACGGATTCGTTTTGTGTCAAAGCGGATTTTTCAGCACATTTTGAACTGTTTTGTTCCCAGAGTGCTCGTTATTATAGTTTTCACCACAGAGCTAGCGATAGTAATATATAGTAAAATATAACCTCGATTAGAACAAGTCCAGGTAGTACCTGTGCTCCCTTGAGTAATTTATCTCTATTTTTTCGGGCGAAGCCACTTTCAGTCTATGTAAACAAAGATATTTTGACAATTGGCCTGCATGCTATGTAATGTTACCAGTATGCATGTAATTTTTTTTTTCTGTATGCTTGCGCTTGACCACTATCTCACCTGATGGTAAGTGTTGTGTAAATTATTTCATCACCACTGCTCTCAAAAACGGTAAAGGAAAACATCGTGAGGAGACCGGCATGTCCTAGAACCAAAAATTCGAAGACATGTGACATCCACCAATCCGCACTGGGCCCGCGTGGTGGATTACGGCCCATCCCCTCTCACAGAGAGGAGGCCTGTGTCCCAGCAGTGGGAACATTAATAGTCTGATGATGTGTGTGTGTGTGTGTGTGATACAATATTTCGAACATTCCACACGCAGCCGAATATCAAAAGGAATTGTTTAAATATTTCCATAACGCCAAGAAAAAAGCAAAACTAGCTTTCAACAAGTGTAGGCAAGATATTGAAGATGCAGTTCTCATCTCCTACCCATCTCAGAACGACTCATTTGCTATCATGACAAACGCGGCGAACACCTGTGCTGGTGCAGTCATTCACCAAAATTTCAGGGGACACAGTACCAGTATACTCCAGTATTAGTCCATAAACAGCCATTTTAAACTAAGTGTAGCTACAATGTGCAGTATTATTGCCGAAGGCTATCTCTGACCGACAACTTTTGGATGGATTGAAAGATAATCTATCTGAGATTGAAATTGAGATTATTCGCGGTAACATATCTCAAAACCGTACTATTTTTAGCAATAGTTTCCTTACGGTTTCTCGCTCGTAAATCGGCCGGACGGCACAGTTCCGGTAACGTGTTAAATGTACCGGAACGACCCGATACGGCGACGGACGGTGTAATTAAAGTTTAAACTGTTTGGGAGACTCCTGGACTAGGCGGCGGCGATTAGGATGTCGGGGAGCTAATGTGTGGGGTTTCATAAAAGTGTTCGTTTTAGTTTGGGACTATTTTATTAATTAGTAATAAGATTAGAGCTTTAGTAGGTCAGCATTGAAAGTAGGGTCGGTCCCTACTTTCAATGCTGACAGTTATGGGTTGTACTTTGATTCAAAATTGTGGAATAATGTAGTGTAAATAATCTGTGATACATGTGTGTGTTGCCAGAGATTACCGGACCGAGACGTGGTCGCTCACAATGGGCTTCATCAGAAGGTTTAAAGTCACTCAAGGGGCAATGGAGAGAGTTATGCTCGGAGTTTCCTTCCGTGATCGAATCAGAAATGAAGACATCCGCAATAGAATCCAGGTTACCGACATAGCCCGAAGAATTGCCAAACTTAAGTGGCAGTGGGCAGGGCATATTGCTCGCAGAACGGATGGCCGTTGGGGCCGAAAATTTCTAGAGTGGCGACCGCGTACCAGAAGACGCAGCTTTGGAAGGCCTCCCTCTAGGTGGAGCGATGACCTGGTCAAGGCAGCAGGCGAAACGCACAGGACCGATCTGTGTAACGACGCTTGGGGGAGGCCTATGTCCAGCAGTGGACGTCTTTCGGCTGAAATGATGATGGTGATAATGAATCTGTGATTATGAACATAATTAAAAGTTCACCCATGTTGTAAGCTTGCCAACAGTATTTATCTACTACTAATCAAAACTATTAAATCATCAATCAGGACAGAAGTGTGTGAAAAAAGGAAAGGTGACTTCGTCCGGAATAGGGACAGGCTAAATAGATCCTCCTGACTTTGTCTAAATATTTGTTTTAGGTCTGCGCAAAATATGAGCTTCGATAGATTTCTATTTAACCGACTTTCCAAAAGGAGGAGGTTATATGTTCGAAGTTTTTTAGGAAGATAGGAAGCTGTCATCAACTTTCAGTATTAAACCGCTTGCAAGCGATATTATAAAAAAAAAAACCGAGTCAACTTTGCTAGTTCTGTTGTCGTCGCAAGATCCGCAGCGGCGAAAATATAAATAATCACAAGAATAAATGTGGCGGTATTTCAAACCAAATGAATGAATTCCTTACAAAGTAAGATTTTCAAACAGAAGCAAAGATTTTCCTGCCTCTAACTAACTCTCAAATTAATTAGATACTAAACTCAAAATATGAGAAGGTTTGTTAATTAATTAATTTTCGCGATGGCAACAAAATGTCGGACATTATAATATGGTGTTTGCACATATTGTTCTTACATAAGGTAGATAATGAGGGAAGTATATTGAAGGTTTATTAAGAAATAAAATGTTGCAAGCTGTATGCAAGTACCTACATATTTATTATTTTATTTATTTTTTAATTACTGATAGGCTTGAGTCAGAGGAATCATCTCACCTGATAGTAAGCGATGATGTGGTACATATCATAGTGTAAGATTGTCAATCATTTAAATAGTATAAGCCTAATCGGTCTTTAGAGGGCACGCATTACACATCCGTGTCCGTGATCCGGGTCCGTGATGCGTGTACGTGATTAGAGTACTGAGTTCAAAATGTTCTGAATTATGACACATTATGACGGATAGAGTTCAGGTGTATTGCGTAAGCTTCCATACAAGAAGTACTACGGCTACTTCGGAACCGAAATTTTACGGACACGGATCGGATGTTGTGCATAACCCACTACGAGGACACAAACCTCCATTTCGTGTGAGGGATCAAGCATCACCGTCACGCCAACCCAGTGCGAGTAACGTAGAGCGAGTAGTGGAGTGTGTGTTTGTGCGAGTAAAAATCAAAAATCAAAATTTATTTATTCAATTAAGCCATTAAGCGGCACTTTTGAACGTCAAAAAAAATAACAATTTAAAAGTAACTACCGTCTACCGTCTTTCAAGAAATCTAGCTTGTTATGGAGAAGAATGGACAAGAAACTCCACACTTACTCTTTTAAAATAAAAAGTATTTTACAAGTATTTGGTTACATCATTTCTTGTTGGAAAAATACATATATGTGAGAACGATGTAAAAAGACGTGCACGTAAAAGCGTCTGGAGTAAAACAAACAATTAAAATAACATCAATACATAGGTAATTAAAAGCAGGTCGAGGCAGCCAAGTTATGACCAATCCCAACTGATGGCGCCCATTCACGAACATGACACATAGATCGGCACCAGTAGTATATGTAGTGTTATAAACGCCGTTGTTAAAATTGTAATCTTAATATAAACACAGTTTTCGAGAGCAGTATGTGCTATATAAAGAACAAATCATGAAGAGACATAATATTGCACTTTATAAAGTACAAGAAAAAATCTTGCTTATTAAAATTTCAGCTTATTTTTTACCGACTTCAAAGAGGAGGAGGTTTTCAATTCGACTGTATTTTTTATGTGTGTTACCTAAGAACTTTTTACTTTATCGCATGAACGGCAATCGCATGTCTATTTATTGTTTACACCATTTCATAACATAACATCACCCCAGTACGCTTTTAAGGGGTACGCAGATATGTACACCGGTTATGTTCAAGTTTTGTATTATTCGGGTAATATATTTAGGCATAACTTTGGGCATTATAGGTTACCTTACTATTGAACTTGATCATTATGGACAACTAAACACTGTCAAATAAAAACATTTTTTACAAAAATATACAACTGATTTCAAATAAAAACACTACAAAGTAAAAAATTAATTCAATTTTGGAAGTCGGTGTTCCTGTTTTTGTTTATTCGTTTTATGACACCGACTTCCAAAATTTAATTTATTTTTACTTTGTAGTGTTTTTATTTGAAAGTCGGTTGTATTTTTTTGTTATAAAAGTTGTTTGTTCAGTCCTTTCGCTGTAAACATCCAGATAACCCTTGGTTGTAATCAGGAATGAGACGATATCATACTTGCATCCTGAATATGTAAATATTTTAATTCCGACATCGGTAAAAGCATTAATATTCATATCAATTCATTAATATCTGTCGTCATGGAGTGATATCATTTGCGGAATTAATTTAAAGTATTTAATATGATCGTCAAAACGTCAAGCTGTCATGATTCCCATGTGTCACGTGTTACGAGCTGAACCTACATAGCCCGACGCTTGGTTTCATACATTAAATTATTAATATTAAATAATTAAAATTTGATATGATGAGCGTGAGAGATCGGATGTGTGGAGTTCATGTACGAGAACTTACGTACCTACACGTCTTATTTTACATAAAATGATATAATATTATATTTGGAGGAAGGATTGGTGACAGCAAATTGATATCATGAAGTAAAATTCTACATGTGACATATTTTGTCGGTGTAGGTACATCTTTTTAGGGTTCCGTACCCAAAGGGTAAAAACGGGACCCTATTACTAAGACTTCGCGATCCGTCTGTCTGTCTGTCTGTCTGTCTGTCTGTCTGTCTGTCTGTCTGTCCGTCTGTCTCCAGGCTGTATCTCATGAACCGTGATAGCTAGACAGTTGAAATTTTCACAGATGATGTATTTCTGTTGCCGCTATAACAACAAATACTAAAATCAGTATAAAATAAATATTAAAGGGGGGCTCCCATACAACAAACGTGATATTTTTGCTGTTTTTTGCTCGATATTAATAACGGCAACAGGTAGACGCTTGAAATATTCACAGAATGTTTAGTTGTATATTTACTTCAAAAAATAATAATTAATAAATAAAAAAATAAAAAATTAAGGGGGGCTCCCATACAACAAACGTGATTTTTATGCAGTATTTTGCGATAATGGTACGGAACCCTTCGTGTGCGAGTCCGACTCGCACTTGGCCGGTTTTTTATTTTAAAAGGATATAATTTGACTCACACGATTAGTGCAAAGACAGGACGGACACACGACCTCTTTAGTGATTTTTACCGCTCTGCTATGTCCCTTTGATAATTTCAACACATAATAAATAAATCCGACTGATAACCCGAAAATTAATTAACTGAAAAGAGAAAAACAAGTACCTATTATTAAAATAGACATTAAATATTATGAGTCTATAATTTTTGTTAATCCTGTCCTCGCCTGCAGCACTCTCCTGACCTCGCCTACAATATTCTATATTTTTTGAGAGGGGACGCCATATTTAAAAATTATATAGCCTATGTCACTCCCACAATTGAGAAGAATCCAACGACATCTCAAATGTCATAATATGTCAAGCCGTATGAGCTGTAGAGCGTGTTATAGAAATGGACATATATACATACACACGAAAAACATTACCCTCCCGCAGTAGGGTAAAAACTACAAAAGGACCACAACAAAGTAAACTTTAATTACTCCTTTAATTAAATGTTAGTCGCTACTCTTTGTAGAAATGCACGTTATAAATACAACATGTTCTTTGTAAAGTACAAATGGAATATGTGTACTCCGGACAGTACAAATAGTGTGTCCAAGAAAAAGGAAGATTAATCCGTGCACGTAATAACAGAACTGAGCAATGTGTGTATGTAGTGATGTGTATGTGTAGCTGTGGGATGTAGTGTATGTGGGTGTGTGTGTGTGTGCAATGTAATTGTTAGAAAGTTATTAGGTTTAAGTAGAGCAAAATGTTACATTTTACTTTATACTGCTGTAAAGAGAAATAATACAACGTTAGGGGTTGTTCGCTTTGTAAGTGTGACTGGACTTTGCGCAGTGTTGTAGTAGGTAGAGTATTTAATCTAACCTTTATGGACAAACAGATTTGAAAACACTACTTATTACATTTTACCGGAGACTTTTAACTAATGATTCGACACAAGCACCCAGATTTAACACTTGAGGTAGGCCTATGTCCAGAAGTGGAATTTTAAATGAAATTAGGATCTTGATAATGAAGTAACCATGTAAAGAATGAAAAAAAGCGGCCAAGTGCGAGTCGGACTCGCGCACGAAGGGTTCCGTATCATTATCGCAAAAAACGGCCAGATAATCACGTTTGTTGTATGGGAGCCCCCCTTAATTTATTTTATTTTAATTTAATAATAATTATTTTTTGATGTGAATATACAACTAAATATTCTGTGAATATTTCAAGCGTCTACCTGTTGCCGTTATTAATATCGAGCAAAAAACGGTAAAAAAATCACGTTTGTTGTATGGGAGCCCCCCTTAAATATTAATTTTATACTGTATTTGTTGTTATAACGGCAACAGAAATACATCATCTGTGAAAATTTCAACTGTTTAGCTATCACGGTTCATGAGATACAGCTTGGTGACAGACGGACAGACAGACAGACAGACGGATCGCGGAGTCTTAGTAATAAGGTCCCGTCTTTACCCTTTGGGCACGGAACCCTAAAAAGTATATATTGTCCTAACATTGGTCTAACCTAACAAAACAGATAAATTTAAAAATAGCAATAGTAAAACGATACTGTTGACAAGACCGCAATTTTATTCATCAACACCTTATCGATTTTCAGTAACCGCGCTTAATCCGTTCATCCCATTTCCAAACCAAAAAACACGAATCCCTTACCCACGTAAAATGCAAATAAAAACCTACAATCAACTTAACACAAAATCTGAAACTAAATAAAACCTACTTCATAAAACTCCAGTGAAAAACGCACAATTAAAACAGAAACGGACACCGGACAGCTGTCCGGACCGTGAATATCAAATTATCCGGACACGGACGGATCGGACATCGCCCGCCCGTCGGTAACTTCGTTATGTAACTGTGCCCATTTTATTTCGACTAGTGTCTAACCGAAGCTTTTGTTTTCGCAGAAGCCGAAGCCGAAGAAATCCAGTTCAAGACTGGCAACGTTTTTTTTATTTCGTTTTTGATATGACTATTTTCTGGAGCTGGAGACTGGCCGGCACCAATGGGGTATGACCCCTGCCTGCGGCCGGGCCTATGCCTCTTCCATCCCGCGGTCAAGCATTCGTAACAGTTCGTTAAATCTCGGCACTTGCTAAAAACCTTCCGCTTTGGCCAAAACTTCGGACAATTTTAGCCGAAGCCGAAGAAGGCCAAACCCGAAGCCGAATATTCGGTCGGACTCTAATTTCTAACCTTTTTTGTTTTATTTAAGAAGTAAAGAAATATTGTGGGACGCTAACATCAGTCTGTGAAAACACAAGTATTTTATATTTTGGTTCCGTACCCTTATAATTAAGTAAATCCTTGGTCGAAATTAGACAAGAGGCCTGCCCAGTATTTCTGAGCTAATTAAGTTGTGTCTGCGGGCTGAATTGTTGGTCATTAGATCGGATTCATTATTTGCACAAACTCTTGTGTATATTTTGGGCACATGTACGTTGCTATCTTGTGCACAATACAGCATGTTTTGTCATTAGATCCAACGAGTTTCGGCAAATAGCCCAAATTCGATGGACCTTAACAGAATAGTAGCAAATCTGCATCACACGGTACTTAACCTAACTACTCAAGGCCAATTTCTCCATTCGAATCAATCTTCCTCAATCAAACTGACAGTTACAGCTTGATATTTATTGTCATTAACGTCATCGACCCGAAAGTTTATTATCTGTTGTCGTGATGAATGATGACTAAGTCGAGATTGAAGGAAGTTTTCTTCTAAAGTCTCTTATTATGGCTGCAGGTCACAACACAACTTATACTTAAGGGTACACTAGTCGACGGCACGAACTATTTTGTGCGCGGGGTTAAAATGCATGCTATATCAACCGACAACACGTGCGGAACAGATAGATGCTGTTATGAGCAGTAAGAAGCTTGTTCGCGGTACGAATACACATTTTTGCAAATTTGTAGCGAAATGGATGATGATTTAGAACGAAAACGAGCGCGCGAAACTTTATAAACAGACCTTTGGGAGTCTGGATATCATGAAAAAACGACTGAATGTATCTGTTCAAAATAAAAATATTTGCATTGTTGAACTACTAATCTATCCCTGTATGGAGGCCGTTTTTCAATTTTCCTTCTTCTTATGGTACTTATTTGCGCCCAAAGATGCGTTAAAATTAGTGTTGAAATATGGAACTTTCGAAGCTCATAACTTTCAAGTAATTTTTTTTTTACTTTTTTGCTTCCATACAGGGCTAGATAATGATGAGAGAAATTGATATCATTTTTTATTTTGAATGTACATCGTCAAACAGTGGAGTAAAAGCCAGACTACGTTTGTATGGAAGAATTTTCGACTAGTATACCCTAAGTCATCTTTGAGCATATTGCGTAATCCACAGCACCTACCTTTGCCGCCTTTCCGAAACCCGTTTACATGGCATGATAATTATTTCAGCGAGAGGCACTCGCAATTTGACGTAATTATAACCCATTGAATAATGTTAAAATGTGTGAAACAACGTTTCACGTCGTTTTAAGTACCTGACGCATTAAAATGACGAAGTGTATTAATTTTTAAAACAAAACGCTGCGCGTTATGTTGACACGTGGGTCGGTTGTAACAGTTTGAGCTTTTAAAATGAAACTTGTCCATTTTTAACCACCGAAGGAAAAAGGGGGGTGTTATAAGTTTCACGTGTGTACCTGTTTGTTTGTGTATCGGTCTGTGGCATCATAGCTCAAACGAATGAACCGATTTAGATATAGATTTTTTTGTTTGAACAGTGATTTTATAGAGAGTATTTTTAGCTATGTTTGGTGAAAATCAGTTCAGCCGTTCAAAAGTAATGGGTGTTTTACTGTTTGAATCGGGATATTTTACAAGCTTTTATTTAACTTGCAATGTATGTGTGTATGTATGTAAGTGTCTTCGGGTCAGACCATAAAACTGAATTTTAAATCAGTTATGCTCCACAGATTAAGATGAAATTTTGCATACACGTTTAGTTTGGATGACAATGCATGGTTAGCTAAGTGACGTCATTCTAGATCCAATGTAGCGGACGACCCAAAATGGCGGACTAGTTGTTTTTAGTGCACTGCCACGATATGGGTATCATATGAAAGGGAGAGAATATAATACGAAAAAAGCTTGTTTTAAAAACAGATTTTATTCTCAAGATATCGTGTCGTAATCACGTTTTCGATAGATTGTCGATCGAAGCTTGTCTACTATAGATAAATTATGTAGTTCAAGCGTGAAATTAAAATGTGCCGGGGGTTTTACTTATTGCATTTGTTTTTATTTTAACTTGAATTTCAAACAATCACAAAGGAACAATGGCGGGCTTATTGCCCTGGGCATTCTTTATCAGTTAACCAAGAGTGGTGAAGAGATAACATGGAAGGTGCATTATTGATTGGGGTTTTTCTGGGTGGGGCCATGTGGGTTATTGGGTTTATCCATCTGAAATTTCTCAGTAGAAGCCTGGAACCTGGATTAAACCGGGTTGATGGCATAAGGCTCTGTAATGTGGGGGTACTAGAACTGCAAGTCTGCTCAACCCTTCGGGATGATACCTATCATGATATATTTGTTTCTGGTTTATATTTAAAATTTAATAAATATAATGAAAAACAGTTAATTTAAAAATCAAAAACCCGACTGCCTAGGAATCAAACGAAAAAGATGTAAACAATATGAAAATCATGCTGTGCAGTTGGAGGATACCTCACAATAGCTCCCAAAATCCAACATATTTGTTTTTTGGAACGTCACTTATAGGCTGTCAAGACGTGTCGACGATGTCTTAATTGTATAAATCCGTCTGGCGGTTTGAAAGGTATGAGAAAATAAAGGTGTGAGGTATACATACAAGATACGCGTGGAAAACATAACCCTTTCCTTGCAGTCGGGTAAAAATATTGCTATCGACACAAGCTTATGCGACATGTGTCACCATGCATGCAGTTAATAATCCTTTGTTTCAGTAATCATGAATATCGCCGGTGGTGAAACGTGTGCTATTGTGCCATGCACGCGGGTTCGAAGAATTATTAATAAAGCCTATAGGTTCATTTGGGAATATCCTTACAATGTTGCATTTCGACGTATTATTTAATATGCATGTATTTCTATGAAACGACCCTACTACCCCAAAAGGCTTTTACCATAGAAATATAAAATACAGTATATCTATGGCTTTTACAAATAACAAAAAGTTTCTTTGAAAAATTGTGTTCGCATCGTTGTCGCAACGAGGATGTTTGCGGGAGCGTAAGACCATGAGCTATATACAGAGCTTTACATACATAAACTCACGCCTTTTACCGATTGGGATAGGCAGAACTACAGATCGCCACCTGCTACGATTATTTTGTTTACATTTTGGTATATTTATAGATATCCCTTTAGTTCAGTTATTCTCATTTATTTCTTCTTTGTGTTCTAATTTAGTTCTAAATATCTAGGAGTATAAAATACAGTTTTTTTTTTATTCTTCATCACAAATCATTATCAAGGGACCAATTCTTCAATAACCAATAATATCTGGATAATAAAAAGCAGTGGCAGTATGACACTACTATAAACAAAAGCTATGAAACCATCATATTTATTTCTCGGATAAATCTGTCAGTTGAAAATCCGTTCTCAAAATAACTATCCGAAATGAGGTTGACTGACAGAAAATGTCATATGTACGTGTATGTTGCATAAAATTTTAAAATGAATATATTATATTATATATACATATGCTCGAAAAACATTGCCCTCGAACAGTCGGGGAAAAAAAAACAAAAACAACTCAAAATTCTCATCTTAAAAACGCACACGTTTGATCCATAAAACCAGCCAGTTCATATTCATTCTTTATCCCAACTTTATCAATGTCCCCCTGGCTAAGTTCCATGATAAAAAAAACTTACAACAGCCGTATGTTAAAAGGCTCGAGGGTAGTTCTAAGTTATTAGCTACTCGAAAGTTCACAGCGAACTTGTTACAGTAACGTGTTGCTTGAGACTGGGAAACTTTTCGCTTGTCGACTTGTATTAGCCTTTTGGGAATGATTCCGTTTTAGAATAATGAACAAGATGGTATATGTTTGATTATAAAAGCAATCTTTGTAAAAGTTGAAGCCAAATGCTTGGGGTACAGTTCCCTAAGCATCTGGCTTCAACCTTTATAAAGATATTTTGTGATCTTTGACGTTCTAAAAATGGCTATTCTCGGCCTCATTAAAATAAATGATTTTGGCTATCTGCAGTTTTTCGTATAGTGAAATTATGAACAAATAACATTTCAAAATTAAAAAAGCCACAGACAATTTTTTATTTCATGCTACATAATTTATCTAGTACATATTAGATACGCTTCGATCGGCAATCTTTTGAACACGTAATTATGACACGATATCTTGCGAAAACACCCCGAGGCAAACAGTAAAACACCCATAACTTTTGAACGGCTGAACCGATTTTATTCAAACTTAGCTAAGGACACTCTCGACAAAATCACCTTTCAAACAAAACAAACTAAATCAAAATCGGTTTACCCGTTTGGGCGTTATGATGCCACAGACAAACACACAAACACAGATACAAAGCAACACACGTCAATCTTATAACATCCCTCTTTTTCCGTCGGGGGTTTTAAAAAACATTTCTAATTCGAACGTTTGTCTTTTTTGAAGACTTTTAAAGTCGTTTTAAAATATTGTTAGGTTAGTGGTTCTAGGTGTCGAAGATAGTTTTCTCAATGATGGCAAAAGAAACGTTAATGTGGTCGTGGAACAGAAATATTTGAAATCGAAACAATGTTGGCACTTATTGCTGGAGCTACTCACCCATATCGATAGTTCAGCCTCGCCCCTACGCGCCTAGGCGGGCTTAAATTACACTCTAGGGGTAGGGCAGACAAGACTACGTGGAGTCGGTTTTGCAGCGAATCGTTCCTGTCACTAACTTTTGTAACACAATATATTGACTTTTAAGACAGTGTTTCAATTTTAATTTAAGGTTAAAAATGCTATTTTATAGAAATGCCTAATAAAATTATTCCAAATGAATTTCTGCCATCTTCATAATATGCCAATTGAAATTATGCCAAATAAAATTCTGCCATCTTAAAAGTAAGCCATTGTAAATTCAGACATAGAAACATTCGTATTTATTCAAAGAAACAAACAATAGATAAATTAAATATTTTTTATGTCTTAAGAATATTCGTTTAAAGAAGACTATGCCAAGTGTGTTATGCCAAATAAATTTTGGAGCATCAAGATTCCGCCAGAAAAAGGGAGCCCGCATTAGACAGGTGCCTATTTCTATATACATAGGAATCTACATGTATAGGAGTATGTTAGGTTAGGAGGAGCTCGCGATTAAATAATAACAGACGAATGGGTCGATCTTCGAGGTTAAGCAACGGTTGCCAAAGTCGGTTCGTTAATAAGTGACCATCGATTAAATAACCATTGTTCCCGGTAGGCTTTTATGATATTTGACAGTCATTAAGGGTTGAAAGAAGCCAGAACATCTGACAACAGTCTTGTCTAAGGTACCGTTTTACCCTTATTTTATTATTTACTAGCTTCTGCCAGCGGTTTCACCCGCGTGAAAAATTTATCCCGAGGGTACATATTTCCGGGATAAAAATGTGCTATTCCTGACTATAATCAATCTCAGTGCCAAATTTCATCCAGATCCGTCCAGCCGTTCAAGCGTGAAGAAGTAACAAACATACAAACACACACACACAAACTCACAAACTTAAGCCTTTATAATATTAGTGTGATATACACTTTATTGTACACCAGAATATACAAGAAAAAAAGAATCTTGAAACTAAAAACATACAACGGCGGCCTTATTGCATACCGAGAACTCTGCCAGGCAACCAGGTTCCTTATCCCTATCCTGGTCAGTTACTGGGTTGGAGAGCTCAGATAGGCAGTCGCTCGATTTAAAATACTGGTATTCAACTGCATATCTTTAGACTGGCAGCCGACCCCAACATAATTGGCTTGGCAGATTGATCGATATTTGTAAAGGTACTCTATGTTATTTGTACGATGTTGACAATAACCGCAATTCGGATGGCTAGCCGCCGGAACGCTTCACTGATATCGAATTGGAACCACACGCACTGCCCGCAAAGCGACCCATTTAGGGGATGCATATGTAGGTATGAAACATAGGCTTATAGATCCTGTATTTGGTGTATTATATTACACATAAATCATAGAAAATACAGTTGAATTGGGAACCTCCTTTTTGAAGGCGATTAAAAAAGAAGCGGGTAGAAAATAGACACGTCATCTTACCTACCGCTTTCATTTGCCGCCTTTTATCTCTCCCATGTAAGTAGTTGCAAAACAGTTTGTTTTTTATTTTGGTTTATTTGGCAGTGTGTATATTTTGTTCCACAGTACATTTATACCAAAAAAAGCTGTAGACGTGAAGACTTGTAATTGGCTGCCAGATTGTCTTACTGTTATCTATAAACATTGTATTTAGCTGTAAGTCTTCCAAAGCCTTTTAATAAATAAATAAGGAAATAAATAAATACATAAATAAAAACTGAAACTATTAAGCTGTAATACCTACGACAATCAGTTGGCTACCTAGTGAGTATTGCAAGAACCTAGCCTCCACCTCAACTACCCCTGCCACTTCAATGCTACTGCAGAATTGATTCAACGATCAAAAATAATAAAGAATCAAAATGGTCCAAACTTACAAAACAACATCAACGATCCCAAAAAGGCGATCGCCAGAATCGATCACCAACAAAATTTAGGTTACCTCCATAGGTTTATAAAAAACCGGTATTTCATACATTTCCCCGGGCCGACCTCGTTCACAGTTTATTAAAGGCCCTCGAGCCGCCCCGGGCATAAAACACGGCGGGCGAGTCTCATCCAGAAATATTTTATATCATTATTTATTTTTTATCTCGCTTCGTATTGAATGATCGGAATTTAATATCCAATGTGGAGAGAATGGATACCCGATGATACAATAAAAGAAAAGAATAAGCTTCCGACGTGTTTGTATCCCTTCTTTTTTGCGCTTCACTCGCTTCTTTCGGTGCGATTCGGTATTTATTTGGCAAACATACCGACGATTCAGTTGATTGGAATTTGGTGCCTATAACTGTTATATGAGTTGTTTGTACCTTAGAGGATAGGTTAACCCCGATTTCAGACCCTTAGCTAAGTTAGTTTAGCTAAGTTCACATAGCTGCGTGAAGTAATTACCCGACTACGGCGAAGAAAAAGGGAGTTGACTTTGCAGAATGTATTGTTTTGACGGTTATCCTCTATGGAATAGTTTGTACATAACAATTTCAGATGAGAATATTGTCTTATTTCATACTATTTAGAGCGTGATTTTTCAGTAGTTGGGTTTTAGTTTTTGAACTTACTTTTTTTTTCATACCTACCTACACCGTTTGCGGTTAGCCGACAAGTATGAAAAATTACCTCAGCTATGTTAGCTAAGTTGTATGAATGTAACTTAAGTTAGATCTTGGTCTGCAACCGTCTTAAATGTATCATTTGCTAGTAACTTCACTAACAGCAATATCGTTTAAATAATAATTGAGGGAGTGCACTTGTCATTACTTAATATTAATGATACATTGTGTTTTTTTGGGGGATAAATATAATGACCACCTAAAATTACTTTGTGACCATAACCTCTATTACCTAAAATTGTACTATGAAACCCAAATTTAGTAAATTGATCACCAAATTTAGTAAATTGATCACCAAATTTTAATAGCAAATTATTGCGCTATTTAATGTTGTAAAATAGGTTAGGTTAGGTTAGAACTGTGACCAACCGCGCGCGAGCCGAGCGAGCAAAGCGAGCGGTGCCGCGGCAGCGGCCGGCGAGCGCTACTTCCAAGTTGCTCCCAGAAATTTTATAATCTTTTTGGTCATTGGTTTAATTTTGGTGATCATTTACTACTTTTGGTGATCATTTACTACTTTTGGGTTAACAATGATTTATTTGGAGTCATTTTGCCTAAACAGGATAGCGAGATGTTAAAACTTTGGTTATAATTTTACAATAAGATGCGGGTTTAATTTTGGTGATCATTTACTATTTTTGTCTGTTATATGTTACTATATCTGGTGGTAAGTTAAACATAAGCCGTTTTTTTGTGTACATCTTTCGTTGGAGGTCCTGAATAAATAAATAAATAAATATACACAAAATCATGATACGAACAAAGTAAGTGAAGAACTGAGCCATAGATATATATATTAAAGCGAGTTCAGTATATATTAAAGTACTCTGTGATTTAGCTCTTACAACACGGAACTCTAAAACTTCAGTACCAATGGTATGTGACTTTATTTTTTATTCGAACGTTCTGCAAATCGATTTCAATCACATTCCATTAAGAAGATTTAATTACTGCCATTTCAGTTTAACGCCGAAACGATTCAGTTTTTTGTCGTAAACCTCAGTGGTGCGATAGAGTGTACGTTTATCTACTTATTTAATGAGATTGCGAAATCGGTTTGATTTCTGGTGATTCCGAATTGGTTCATTTCTGGGTTCCGTTAGTTATTTATTGGCAAATTAAAGATCTTTTCTTCTTCATAGTCATACATTCCTGGTGGATTGGTCGTGATCATGGAACGTCAGATATTTTGGTTGCGGCTTTTACGAGGCTTCTCCATCTCAATACGTGAGAGAGAGAGAGAGAGATATATATATTTGCTTAAACATGAGTAACACATACAAGCATGCGAGATAACAAAAAATAACTAAAGATTCCGACATGTTTGCCACATGCTATGGCGTGCAAATATTATGCAAGTTAAGTTTAATTATAAATGAATTACATAATTATCAATGCCAACAATAAAAACAAAAGTGAAAATCAATAACAATTATCTCTAAATATCAATACAATTAAAATCTATGGTAAAAATATAAATCAAATGACAAAATGAAAATAGTGCATGTCAAATCAATGTAAAAATGAATCAAATACAAAATAGCAACAACGCATCACTATCAAAACTATGCAAAAAATATAAATCAAATGTCAAAATACTACATGAAACTACTACGTGAAATCTTATCACACTTCACACTAATATTATAAAGATGAAAGTTTGTGAGTGTGTGTATGTGTTTGTTACTTCTTCACGCTCAAACGGCTGGACGGATCTGGATGAAGTTTGGTAAAGATATAGATTATAGTCTGGAATAGCACATAGAATATTTTAACTTTTTATTCCGGGAATAATATGTTCCCTCGGGATAATTTTCGACTTTGACTCGGGCGAAGCCGCGGGCAGAAGCTAATAAAAGATAAATAATAAAATGTACATCAAACAAATTAAATATATATTTATGTTTCCAATGGTCTTCAATCACGTTTTTATTCCCCAAAGGATAGGCAGAGGCAACCCACATTTTAACAAACCCACATTCAAACTGTTGTCTATTGAAAAATATGGATTTTCAAAATTGTATACTTGAAGTCTACTGAAATATCTATTTTCAAATATCCACTTATCATTAATAAAGAAGATTGTTCTTCAAATTACACACTTTTTGCCTAAATCTCCATTCCAAAGTCTTTTAAAACCTCTTATCTTATTCAGACATCTCATAACATCGAGACGACGGTACACTTCAAACTTTATCCATAAACGTCAATCCGCCATTTTGAGAAAACATGACAGTCGCCACTTTCCATTGTACTCATTAGTTAGGTACCAAACTTTCCTAACGATGCCAATAAAAGGTCTGACTTGTCTCTTTGAATTAAACATTCTTTGGCAAATATTTGCATTTTGTTAATATTCAGGATTTCAGTGGATTTTAAAGTTAATAGTTCTAAGTTCTTTAAAGTTGTTGATTTGAATTAAAAGCCAAAAGAGAATAATATTAACATAATTTGTCTGTTTAATCCTGTGCGCAAGCTAGAGATGGTTAATCAACCGGGTATAAAATAAACCCGATTGTTCGGTTTAAACTAATCTCTAGCGCAGACTAAGTCATATCTGAAATCAGACAGACACGATAAAGGAAAATAAAACAGTGTCATGGACAAATAGCCGATTTCGGAATTAAGAATTTGAAATTAAACCTTTTAAATGCCAGTTTGACAGGCCTTAGCAAAAGCAGTGTTTCAGAAATATGCCACTTCAAACCGGTCAAAAGTTGTTCAAACTGCACCGAAAATCTTATTTTGACACAAGACAAGTGTTCTACAATGCAGATCTCAAAGTTCTGTTCAAGATTTCTTAATTTTCAACTAAATATCACTTCTATTATAGTCACGCTTAAAGTTCGTCGTTTTTAGTTGAAAGCGACAAGTGAATAATATTACCATAATTTGTACCGTAACAAAGTTTTCATATTTCGTACGAATTTCTTAGAAAGCCGCAGTCGCTTGAATATTTGCCGAAGTGGGTAGTTTCAGTTTGCGTGAATTTTTTGTTTCGCGAAATGATTTATGGTAATTGTACACTTATGACAGGGCTTTTGGCGTGGAAAGAAAAATGTTGGCGAAATGGTAATTATAGACTACGTCTTGAAAAAACTTTGTGGAAGTTCGTTGTAGGTCTTACCAAGAATATTTTTGAGCTTATTTAGTCTTTTTTTGGAGGTTACTGCTACGCACGTATTCGACCATTTGTTTTGATAACGTACAATTTAAAACAAAGTACCCCATTCAACATTAAGATTATTCAGTGACAGACGGAAATACAGACGTCTATTTAATTGTAAAGTTGAGAGCACGAAACCCTTATAAACTAATTATCAAGAACTACAGAACTATCTAGGACGTTCCCAACTCGCGTAGTGAATGTTTAATTCATATCCGATTTCACACGTACAAAGCAATTATCATAGGAATTAATGAAAACATGAAAATAATATTTTTTTATTGAGCGGTAGGTGATAACGATATATTTATCGATTAACGGTAAGTAATATTTTGTAGAAATCTACGGTATCCATCATCGAATCTAAGTCGCAGATGATCTAAGTAGAGTTTTGTCCCACTGCAGGGCAAAAACCTTCCCCTAACTTGCCCACACAATTTTGTTTTCATAAATCTTAAATAACTTAGCCTAAATCGCTGGTACTCGAAGCATAAAATTGCACAGAAGTTCGTTGCATATTTAAGGATAATGATATTTCAAAATCCATGTCCCGAATTTAGACTCGTGCAAGATCTTTATACATTTTTATTTTATCATCAAAACGCAGCATAATCTTTCATCTAAGCTACTGTAGAAAGGTTATTAAAAATAAGTCAGAGAGCGACTTCCGTCTGAAAAAGCGACTTCCATCCGCCATGCCATCCCTCGGGATCTCAAGTGGAACACAATTTCTCTCTGCTACCCAATCACGTTTCAGAATCAATAAGTTTGTGGAAACAAGAAATTTATTTTGTTCTTTTATAATACTATTACGAAATAGAAAAAGTCGACGATGGGAACAAAGTTCTGTTGTTTAAAGAGGAAGAGTAATTAAGAATCTTTGAGAGCGTATCAAATTAGAGAAGAAACTAAAAAGTGCTCTTAAAAGTAGTTTGTGGTAGATAGTTCAGCATTGTAAGTGCAAAAGTGCTAACTAACTTGCCTTAGATGGAAAAGATTCAATGAGCTAAAGCATTTTCAGTACTATGATAACTTTGAATTCAATTCTAATATAAACATCCTTCAGAATGATACCACGACAATAAATGTAATTCTATCATCATCAACATCATCACTTCTGCTGAAAGACGTCCATTGCTGGACATAGACGTAAAGTAAGAACGAAAAACATTTAAGTATTTGACGACAGTGTATCAGGTCTTTTGGGTAATATAGTGAACAGCAGATTTTTATCATATTTCAGAGCTGAGCATTTTCACCAAAGATTAAAAACTCATCACGTGTTCATAAAAACACAATCATTAGGTTGTATAAGTACCTACCTGATTTCGAGGAGTAATCCGTAAAAAATATTAAATTAGTGAAATCATTAATTAAATTCGAGGCAGAAATTAATTAAGAGCAAGCTCATTAATTTACCAAAAAAAAACATCTTCATCTAGTAGAGGACTGCTTGTTAATACGGATACTTATTCCCCTCCGTTAAGCTACTAGTATCTCAGCTGTAATTTTAAGATTTTTGACAGTCGTTACATGTATTAGACATCCAAAAAAATCTGAGATCAGTTTTTCCAAGTATAAAGCGTTACCGAGTTACCCATTCATGTTCGACCCCATTTATGTCCATATAGGTTTGAGCATGGTCTTGTATATGAAGAGCTTGTTGACCAGGGATAACTTTGAGTCCTGGCGAACAACCAATGAAGTCCCCTGTATATCAAGTTTATTTCATCCCTTTTCTTCTCCATGTGTTTTCTCCATGTAAGTCTGCGGTCTAGGTGCATGCCTAGGTATTTAGCTGAATCACCTTGTGGAAGAACATTATTACGCATTAAGACAGGCGGCCTCTGCGCAAAGTGAATGTTACATGGACTGATTTACTGGCAGTAGCTCTTATCCTTCATTTGGTCAGCCACTCGTCAACGTTGTTCAAAGCGCTCTGCAGGATTAGGTAGGTTTCTTACGGCTTGTAACATTGACAAGCTATAGCAGATCGGAGGTACAGCAATGGACCCAGAACGGATCCTAGTGGCACTCCAGCTAATATACGGTGAAATGTTGATGTGCACTCAACTCTTTTTATTTGGAAAATTCTGTCCCTTAGATAGGAATATCTCTGGACGATTTCATGTAGCAGTGTGATAACAAAATTTTCTGAAGCACTTTCGAAATTTTTGGTAGTAGGCTGTTAGGTCGTAGGTACGAAGTTATTTTGTGGGGTAGTTACCAGGTTTCGGAATCATTATAACTTGCGAAACTTTCCATAAGGCCGGGAAGTAACCGGTTGTCAGAATGTCATGAAACAAAGTAGCAAGATATAGTATGGGTTTTCTTGGAAGTTCTGAGAGGACCTTATTATCAATAAGGTCGAATCCAGGTGCCTTTTTGTCATACATTTTCCGTACAGTTACATTTCATTTACCTTTTTTGGACTAACATGTTTAAGTGGTAGCTCCAGTTGAAAGGGTTGGCTCGAATGTTGTCAATGTCGGAGTCGTTAATTTGGGGATTAGCTTCGTTGGGAGTGAACACTTCAGCCAAATGTGTACCAAATGCATCCGCTTTTTCCTGCTTCGTTCTTGCCCACACTTTGTTGTGTAACCAAATTGGCGATTTACTAAACCCACTACCTGGACAAAAACTATCCTATGTATAAATACAGGTTACTACTGTGTGCAAAATGTCATCTAATTCCGTTAAGCCGTTTTTGAGTGATTGAAACATAGGTTTCACATTATAACATTTATTTTATTAGTAGGATTTCTCCACACGATTTTTATTAATAGCCGATATTATTAATAATCCAAAAACCTACCCACGTATAAGAAACACACGTAACTAAATATGCCATTACTTCTTGTTCTACGGCCACTAACTCGCTACGTAACTCGGTGCGTGCTACGAATCCGTAGCGCGGGTGCTACGAGCTACGCCGTAGCGATTAGTTTCCACGATAATTGGATTGTAGTGAACTTAAATTTTACTGTGAAGTTTTTGTAATCCTTTCTTTGGGCGGGGAATTGTTTTAAGTAGTTCGTTTTAAGAAATTATTTTCAAGTACATTCATATTTTTATGGGCTGTTTTATAAAAATCGGTCTTCTTGATGATTGAAATGGAACTTATCTGACAAATCCCTATCTAAGTAGCCAAGAAAAACCACAATAATTCAAAAGTCCCTGACTGAATAACAACGCTTAAGTAAGAGATTTAATATATGTTTATACGTTTGTAGTAAGAATTACATGATTGCAACCTAGACAAATAAATGGGAAAGCGTTGTGGGAGGCCATAGGAGTGTCAATTGGATAATGGATTCGAAAGCTAACCCCTAAAAACGACACTGCTTCAAAACTTAGGTCCAGTATAAAGTAACAAAAAAAACCGGCCAAGTGCGAGTCGGACTCGCGCACGAAACGTTTCGTACTATTATCGCATAAAACGGCAAAAAAATCACGTTTGTTGTATGGGAGCTCCACTTAAATATTTATTTTATTCTGTTTTTAGTATTTGTTGTTATAGCGGCAACAGAAATACATCATCTGTGAAAATTTCAACTGACAGACAAACAGACAGTGGAGTCTTAGTAATAGGGTCGCCGTTTTTTGCGATTTCAACTGTCTAGCTATCACGGTTCATAGCCTGGTGACAGACGGACAGACAGACAGACGGATCTCGGAGTCTTAGTAATAGAGCCCCGTTTTTACCCATTGGGTACGGAACCCTAAAAACCGGTCAAGAGTCGGACTCGCGCACCGACGGTTTCGTACAAACCTCAGCTTAAAGGTATTATAGACCTGAGTATTTGATATGAATTTCAATTTAATACCTCTACGCGTTCATGAGGAAGAAATCAAACTTCTAAGCCTAAGCTGTGAAAAATAAAAAACTTACTACCCCTGTAGTAATTTTAAAATGATTATGATGTGACAAAAAAATTACGGTGTTCGCATTTTTTTCATGATTCTGAGTTCACGGGAAGTACCCTGTAGGTTTTAATTCCCTTGTGAATGTCGACAATTTGCGGCATAAACGGCTGTATTTTTTGATTGCGTTGGCTTAGAAGTTTGATTTTTTCACAGCTTTAAGGGACAGTAGACTTGAGTATTTGATATAAATTTCAGCTTGATACCTCCACGCTTTCCTGAGAAAAAGGGTCTTGACAGACAGACGGACGCCAACAAAGTCCTATAAGGGTTCAGTTTTTTTCCTTTCGAGGTACGGAACTCTAAAAACAAATAAAAGTTAGACAAATAGTTGGCTAATTGGCCACTCAAACAAGTTATAAAAATAGACTTTTAAAGTGAAGCAAATACACGCCGTGGTGTTTCAGTTACCTCCACTAAAAACAAATGAAATATACAAATATAACTGTTTAATTGTCAAACACACACACAAAAAATCAAAAACAAGTTTTAAAATGTAACCGTAAAGTGTAGGAATGTTTAAAATAAAACACCAATGTGTGTCTGTTTAAAGATTATCTTTAAAGCATAAAAAATAAACATTTTTAAGCGTCGTGTATTCTAATCTTAACAGCCTTTTCATAAAACTGTCTTACTATATGATTTATATTTTTATATTTGTTTTTATTTTGCCCCACACTAGTAATTTCTCCTATATCGTAGGTGCATTTACAAACATACAAACTCAGACACAAACAAGCAGACCGGAACATCTATCTGTAGACCAAAAAAATATTTGTTCCGTGCGGGAATCAAACCGACGACACGCAGCGCAGCAGCCGATCGCTCAACCGTTGCGTCAACCGTGTCGTCAAATTCGATTAGCAGATTCTAAATTCAAATTCTCCATAGGTGAATTAATAAACTACTAATCAGTGTTTAAATTAATAATAAATGGATACAAAGCCTTTATAAATAAGACCTTAACTATATAACCCCGACAATCTCAGAGAAAAAGTGTCATTATATCTTTTATTTCGTATACAATTTATATATTATATAAATTGTATTTGAAATTTATTGAAATATGAAAAGTTTTAAAACGAAAAATCACTCCGTATCCAAACAGGAAAAGCACTGCTGTTTAGTACTCGTACGGAGTGATTTTAACTGGAACGTGTAAATAAAACTAAGCACAATAGCTGTGCGCTAACGAGCGAGCCTTTATTGCACGCGTTTTTTTATGTAGGACATGGAATGCAGCTTTCATTGAAAACCCTTGTTTGTAAAAATCTCGGACTGGTCTGTTTAGCAACCGATTGGCGAGTACTAAATTTAAATTATCAATAAATAAAAAAGTCGAGATTTTTATAGGTGTTGTTATTTCAATGCCCTTTCAATGTACAATACAAGCATTTTCATAATTTCCCTCAGCAATCATCGCATTTCCGAATATAAAAAATGGTAGTTTCCATGTCCATCAATTATTAGATTTATCGTGTATAATAATTTCAACTCAGAACTAAGTAATTTATTGTTGTTTTGTTTGGATTTCCGTGTAAACTATATAGAGCTATAAAAGTATTTTCCTTTAGCAGCTTTCCTCCCATTTTTAAATATGTATATTTATGCTACTTAGATTACAGATTATTTCAAGGTAGCAATACTTACTCCAGCTTTCACAACAAAATAACATAATTAAACTAAGTAAATTAATTCAAAACAGAGGAAAATAGATGCGTCAAAATACATCTGGAACTCGCAGGAGAAATTAATAACAGTTAGCGACTTTCCTGGTGGTTCAGCGCGATTCAATTTATATCTCACCAATAAGCTAATTTTACTAAGCAAACTTGCAAGTACGTTTACGTGGACGTATGTGATGCAAGTCGACCGATTTCATTTGAAATTTTCATACAAAATACCTGCGTAATATCGCCTATCGACGCATTTTAATACGACGAGGTCGTCACCTTGAGGGAATAAAACGCGCACTCGTTTCCCACCCGCGCGACCCAAAATTTAGTAGTTTTTTGTACTGGTGTCAATTTCATTAAAATACACCCGGCGGTTTTGGTACAATTGTCGTTTTTTCGTCCGTGTTAGACATAACTTTACAAAAAATAATTACACTAAGTTATACGAATAAAACTCAACATTTTCTCGGATCAAATTATTAAGAAAACGGTCTAGTGTAACTAGACGTGATTCTCATTTTAAAATCAGCTAGTGAGAGGAATCTGCGACTTAACTTGCGTCGCACCATAAGGCATCCGGCGGCGCCGCCCTTACATAAAACTTTAATTTTAAGATTATACAAACGCAACTGCAGAGATGATGCCTATTCCAAAACATACACAAACAAACAATTTATCTCTCATCATCCTCTCTATTAAATTTACAGCTCTGCTATCCCCAAAACAATTAAGCATCAGAACAGCACATCATCTAAGCCCTCACAGGCTAAACTAACAAGTACGAATGCAAATAAACCCTCGGTTCCGTGCAGTAGCGTAGCGAGGGTTCGACCGGAATTTTACCGCCCCCCATTTTTATTATTACTCAATAAAAGTAGCACATAAAGTTAAAATATATTTAAAGCTATTTCTTTAATGATTATAAAATGATTTTTTTCGGAGCATGTAATCTTTTATAAAATGTTTAATGTCGATATCTATGTCATGTTCTGTCATTTGATCTGATAACGCTGCCGCCTAGTGCAGCAACTAACAACTATGAGTTTCGCTGCCTCGTGGCTCGACTCGCTGCCGCCTCCTGAATCGCGCCGCCCCGGGGCCATGGCCATACCACGCTATGTCACTGGTTCCGTGGAGTGTGCGCGCGCTTGTGTATGTATGTATGTGTTGAGCTCTCAACTCACGAACTGGGTTATTCCCGTGTATGAATGAATTTTTTTTAGCACAAGTCTCTCTGTAATTTACTTTTGTCGCTGTTCACAGTTTTTTGTTGGTTTGTTCTGAATTTTGAGGAGTTTCAGTGTTGTTGTGTTGGTTGGGTTGTAAATAATTAGTTTGTATGTACGTGTTTTGTGAGGAAGGATTTTTTGTGTGATAATTTTATAACATTGCTTATATTGCAAGGCAGGCACCAGGTTTTCAATTGATGCCTGCTTCTTGGAAAAGGTATAGCTATGAAAGAGGTATCAGATGAAATCATTTTGCGGTAAACAGAAGAAGAATCGAGTGCTATTAAGATCACTTTCTTTTAATTTATTACAAAAAGAAAGTGATCTTTATTGCACCTGATTGATTAAAATGCTTCAATATTTTTGGTAATGAGGTCTACATTTCAAGTTTTTGTGAAGGAAATTCCTCGACTCAATTGTCATGAAAACGGAAAAAAAAACTCAATTAATGTCAATAAATAAGCTATAACCAACGATGTTATATATATACTGAGGTAGATATGTTTTACCGACGTCTACGCGGCTCTGGGTATTGCGTATGTGAGTTTATATGTTTGTAAACGCACCCACGATACAGGAAGAAATTCCTAGTGTGGGGCAACGTTACATATGAAAAAAGAAAAAAAAAAACAATCACAAGCCGACCAGATTGAGTGAACTCAGTCCGTCCTGCGTCTGGCCACGACATGAACCTACATTTGAACAGTATGTTTGTCTCTTTCTGACATTATTTCCTATTTATATCTCTTTGATCTTATAACCTACTCAGTGATAGAAATAAAGTTCAAAGTTCCATAGGTCCTATGTAGGTAACTAAAGTATAATATCGCCATGTTTTTATTTCTTTATAATGAGTATGATGTCTCTTTGGTCAAATCTCATTGGCTGGCACTGTGAATTAATAATATAAAATATACGGATTACAAAACAAACCACATCGCGATTCGGTTCATTAACCATAATTTACAATCAAAAGCCAATTTCCATAACAAACAGCATCAACCCTTTAACAGCATGCAACACAAACCTCGAATTATGAATACTAGAGGAAACACAGAACTCCCATTCATTACGAAACCAGTTCGATTTTCGATTTGACCGTCAGTCGATTTCAAATAATCGAGTCGAACGCTATTCGAATTCGTTCGCCGAGTACCGAAGTCAATAAGCCTGAATTCCTTTGAATTTGATACGGGTTTCGATGAAATTATTTGTTGATAGGTAGGATGTGTATGCAATTAGGTTGTTTATTATTGTTGTTAGTTAAAGTGAGGGCCATTTGTTAGATATAATTGTTCGTGATTGCTCTGCTATTGTTAGGAATTATTACATAAATGATAAATGATTTATTGCTGTAAGTTGGTTTGTACAAACACTTTGTCGATCATATTTTTTAAAACTAGATGAGGTCGGCATTTCCTGTCTGACTACTCTGAGAAGAAATGACAAAACAAGCTCAGAGGTCACAGTCTCTTTTAAAGTCCAGACAAAATCTTGGTTAGATCATGTGAAGACCATGTAGACTGATGTCTGAAATGGTCTTTTGAGGAAAGAACCAGCCAGATTGAGTGGACCTGTCCAGTCAGTGCACGCATTTGTCAATAACCAACTCAGAATTTAAGGAGCTCAACGAATTGACGAACAATACCAAACAAAGGACATTCGGGTAGGCCGCATAAATACTCAAACTGCCAGACCATGATTAAAAACTAAGATAAATTAAAATAAAAATAAAAAAAAAAGAAAGAATGATTAACATAGTCTTCACATTCACAATAATTAAAATAAAACAAAAATAATACTTTAAAAAGTAAATATTCTTGTCATTGCAAGAAAAAAATTAATAAAAAAATACTAAATTCACGGAGAAAAATAAAAAATAAAAACTAAATTAAGAGGAGCAGCTCAATCCCAAGTCTTTCTTTTTGTCCTCAACGTAATCTTTAATGTTATAAAACGCTTTCTGGCACAACTTACGTTTAATGAATGATTTGTATTTGTACCTTGTACGTGGCTTGGAAGCTTATTATAAAACAGTACACATTGACATCTAAACGAGCCACCTATTTTCTAAAGCCTTGTTACAGGTACTTCAAATTTGTGTTTGTTCCTAGTATTTATATTATGGATATCACTGTACTTTTTAAACAATTTTATATTTTTATGGGCATATAAAAGATTTTCTTAAATATACTGAGAAGACACAGTCATTACATTAATCTCCTTTTTATCTCTAAGAGAGTGTGAAATAAGTTCGCTCGAAACATTTACTGTTAAACTTAGGCCTCTCATTAACCTTCAATAAATCAAGCACTGACTTTCTGTCACACTATGACTGATATCTACCAATGATAGATCATCTAGGTACTATCGTCCATATCCATAACATTACAATATATCTTTAGGGGTAATTAGGGGATATCTCTATGATAAGTAAGTTATGCAATTCTACGTTGCCCTTTGTGAAAACAGACCATAAAACTCCACTGTGACACAAACCACGATGTGCAACAGGCATCACCCAAGATTTTTATAACAAACATAAAAATAAATACTTGTCTAATCCAAGAAACCAGGTGAAAATGCCTCCGAAACTTTTTTACAAGCAAACGTAACACTCATTCAGCCAACTGCCAAATCTCGGCAACTCCAATAAAAAAGGTGGCGTCGTGGGAATGCGCGGGAATTGGTAGACATTTTGTAACACGTCAACGAGACGCGGTTCTACAATTTATGGTTTGATATGAGAGATTACAACGGTTTTGGCGGGAGTTGTGGCGACAATTTGTTTAAATTCTGAAATTATTTTTATTTGTGTTCTTTTATGTATGAAATGTTTTTATGCCCTAACTTTTCTTTAAAAAACGTGAGATTTTTTGTTATTGTTTAAGATAGTTCTGAGCCTTCTTTTTATCCTCGAATTTAAAAAGACTCTGTATTGTTTTCGGCGAGCAGAGACCAGTGGTATCGGCCGCGACTTACAAGTTGTAGGTCGTGGGTTCGAACCCGGCAGGCGTTTACTTTGTGTAAATTATTTCATCACCACTGCTCTCAAAAACGGTGAAGGAAAACATCGTGAGGAAACCAGCATGTCCTAGAACCAAAAATTCGAAGACATAATAATATGGCATCCACCAACCCGCACTGGGCCCGTGTGGTGGATTACGGCCCATCCCCTCCCACAGAGAGGAGGCCTGTGTCCCAGCAGTGGGTACATTAATAGGCTGATGATGTGATGTATAGTTTTCAACAAATTTGAATTAAATAGGTACTGTAACGTATATCTGTTGACTAAAACACCAAGTTGGCAAAATATTTAACTACAACGAATTCTCAGAAACTAGCATTATAAAGATTTAAGATTAGAATTATTTTATAAATATTTTTTCATTAAGAATACATCTCACGTTACCCACAAGTGCAGACACAAACATTTTTTCATATAGTTTCATGAAATAACTCATTCTGCCAGACTTCTTCTATTCCCTCCACATGCATAGATATCTACATATTTACCCACCAGCCAGTATTTCAATGACAAAAGGCAAAGTTGCGTCCACGTCTCGCTGCAGGAATTTTAATAAAATGTCGTCTCTCGGAATAATGAGCCAGGATGATATGAGGATCAACCGCACAACTTTTTATTTTGTGCGAAAATGTAAAATGTTTTTAATAAAAATGTTTTTGTTGGTAAACTTTCTTGTTGTGCTGTGGCGATATTTCATTCTGGGTGCCTGTCGAAGTTTCGTCGATAGTAGGTCTATTTATAGCAGCTAACTGTTGATATCCATATCTAAATATTTTTAGGGTTCCATACCCGAAGGGTCCAAACGGAGCCCTATTGCTGTCACTCACGTGTCCGTCTGTCCGTCGTCTGTCACAGAGGTTTTACAGTCTAACGGTTGGGGCTACAGTCTTCAAATTCTCACAGTATAAGCATCTTGTTGACCCAAAGTCAAACAAATTCTCAAAACTTATTTTGAATATTTTTAAGGGGGCTGCCATAAAGCAAAAGAGGGGCGTAAAAAAATTTTTGGACCTACCCCATTGAGTAGGGGTATCCTGGTTTAGACCCCGTTGAGTAAATAAATACTATATATTTAGTTTTTAAGAAAATATAAAAAAAAGAATGGGAATGTCCGAAGAATTTTTTAACTTCCCATTAACCTACGAAATTCTTTAGTGATAATATTTCCTTTATATAACTATTTTCTTAATAATTTAATTTTTATATATTTTTATAAAACACATACAAAATTAAAAAACATTTAAAAATATAAAAAATAGTAGCCCACCGGTATAGAGAACAGGGTCCAAGTTACCGGTAGTCAGGGTTCCTGAGAGAGGAACCTCCTAACGATACGCGCCGTGTCCAGGAGTACTCCTGGAGAAAGCGGTACCGCTTTCTGGAGCCCTTGATCCAGCTGCCCAACGAGAGCCTCCTCAGATATTCGTCGAGGTTCTTGGCTATTATGCCATTGGCCGTAACGACTATCGATAAAATATGATAATATTTATTATCATACTATACTATCTATACTATATTATTATTATTTATTATAATATTATAAAGAGGAAAGATTTTTTTGTTTGTTTGTTTGTTTGTACCGAATAGGCTCCGAAACTACTGAACCGATTTAAAAAATTCTTTCACCAATAGAAAGCTACATTATTCCTGAGTGACATAGGCTATATTTTTA
This sequence comes from Anorthoa munda, assembly GCA_945859665.1. Classification (NCBI taxonomy): domain Eukaryota; kingdom Metazoa; phylum Arthropoda; class Insecta; order Lepidoptera; family Noctuidae; genus Anorthoa; species Anorthoa munda. The sequence continues at coordinate 27,834,332 of OX243911.1, read as the reverse complement.
ATCCCGAAAACGGGTCCTGTGGGGTTGTCCACGGGAGCGAAGCCGCGGGGAACAGCTAGTTATGTATATTTTATTAACAACTACCAATATATTGATAAATCAGTTTTTTTTAAGCTTCATTTTACTATTACAACCAGATTTTGGGGTTGCTACGAAACCCTAAATGAGCTAAGTCCTACCCGCACTCGGCAAGTTAATATTTGCAAATTGCAAACTAACCTATTATTATAAGAAGATAAAGTTGTTTCTTTTTAGGAAGTTATCTTTTGAAGTACTGATTCGATTACAAAACATCTTTTACAGGATAAAAGCTACACTATTACTAAATTTCTTCAACTTTTTACCCCAGAAAATAAGGCAGATTCCTGAGGGATACGGCACGAAAGCGAAGTCGCGGGACAAAGCTAGTTTTTAGGGTTCCGTACCCAAAGGGTAAAAACGGGACCCTATTACTGAGACTTCGCTGTCCGTCTGTCTGTCTGTCTGTCTGTCTGTCTGTCTGTCACCAGGCTGTATCTAATGAACCGTGATAGTTAGACAGTTGAAATTTTCACAGATGATGTATTCCTGTTGCCGCTATAACAACAAATACTAAAAACAGTATAAAATTAATATTTAAGGTTGGCTCCCATACAACAAACGTGATATTTTTGCCGTTTTTTTGCTCGATATTAATAACGGCAGAAGGTAGACGCTTGAAATATTCACAGAATATTTAGTTGTATATTCTCTTCAAAAAATAATAATTATTAAATTAAAATAAAATAAATTAAGGGGGGCTCCCATACAACAAACGTGATTGTTTTGCGATAATGGTACGGAACCCTTCGTGTGCGAGTCTGACTCGCACTTGGCCGGTTTTTAATATAAGACGTGACGATTTTTTATTAAGGCTTCAGACTTAAACTTACAATTTAAAACATACCTTCTTATGAAGCAGTGAAAAATGGTGACATCTGTCACGGTTCTAAAGAATAATGGAACTATTCTAAAGGCAAGAAAAAGAAAAAGTGGATAACAACTCGAATTGTTGACAATGACATTTATTTATGACCCTTGAAATTATTATTGTTACAGACTATTGAAACACTGTTTTGTAAAATCTATACCTTTTCCTCGCTGAAAGTGATACCTCTTATGTCTTGTTTGTTGAACACTGCCCACACACTGCCGTCTCATGTACGGTATAGACCAAGAGAACGAGCGTAAGAACACCAATGAATTGGAATAGTCAATCGATACCGCATGGTCCGTATGCTCACTCGCCTCCTACTCACTACAGAGACCTTAGTGCGAGTTTTTACTCACGCTCAATTTTGTTAACGTAAACATCAATTTGTATTGAAACTAGATAAGCGCCGTCTGGGGACGGTAAGGAGAAACCTCTTTTACGTATACATTTTTCCGATTTTAGATGTTATTTTATGTGACAGAGCTGTTGGTTTGCTTATTATAAATACATAAATAAGATATCGTTTACGTTATCACGAGTGTATGTATAACAACTCAGCATAAGCACACAGTGTTTTTTAACTTACTCACTCGTGATAACATAAACGATCTCTTATGTCAAAATGTATAAAAAAGAGGTTTCTCCTTACCGTCCCCAGACGGCGCTTATCCAGTTTCAATACAAATTGACGTTTACGTTAACGCGATCCAGCGTGAGACAAAACTCGCACTAAGCCCTCAGATCAAGCGAACAAAAGCGAACGAACGCTATAGTGAATTAAAGAGTGTGATAGCGAGCGAGCGAGCGGTGTCCATGAGCGATTGACACTCGATCGCTAGTTCGCTTGGACTGTACCCGGCCTTATATCTTTGTCGCACAATATCTAACGTTATGACAGGTCAGACTTCACTTGTCACATACAACTTGTGAACAAATATGTTTGTTTAGCTCTTCACAAGTTGTTTTAAGAGCTATTATTATTTGATTTTGGCAAAAAGTGTTGCTTTGTAAAGTGTCTTTTAAGATGTGCCCACACTCGTGCCTAAATTGTTTACGTTTGATGTTCAGGGTTTTTGATGTTTTGTATACCGTACAGTCGAATATAATGTATAGCTAGAGAGCTAGAGGTTTTGTATAGCACTAAGTACGTTGAATAACACGATAAGTTCTTTCAGCTAGAGGAGACAGTAAAACCGGCCAAGTGCGAGTCGGACTCGCGCACTAAGGGTTCCGTACCATTATCGCAAAAAATTCACGTTTGTTGTATGGGAGCCACACTTAAATATTTATTTTATTCTGTTTTTAGTATTTGTTGTTATAGCGGCAACAGATATACATAATCTGTGAAAATTTCAACTGTCAAGCTATCACGGTTCATGAGATGCAGCCTGGTGACAGACAGACAGACGGACCGCGGAGTCTCAGTAATAGGGTCCCGTTTTTACCCTTTGGGTACGGAACCCTAAAAAGTGGGCGTCTTTTGTCACGTAGAAATCCTAATGATTAGGTGTCTAATACTAATAGCCTATGAATTTATATAATTTAATACCTTGGGAGAAAGTTAGGCAGATGACATATATTTGGTGATTACCTAGTTGCTTTAAACATACCCACATGTATAGAAAAAAACTGTCACTTTTTACGAAACTGAAATATTTTTTTGTTTTTTAGTTGATCAACGTAGGGTGACCTACGGTTGGACAAAGGCCTACATCGTATTAAATTATTATTTTATATATTAAATATAAAAGAGAATTATTATTCCAGCTCTTTTAATCTCTGGACTTTTCCAACCAAGTCAAGAATAGTCGAAATTGTCACGCCATTATTTTTAAAACATACAGAAGCAATTCATTCACATAATTAGTTAATTAATACAAAACTTAAAGGTAAACAGTAAATAGTTTGCCGCCAACTCCACAGTTTAGAGGCTATACGTCAAGTTAATGTTGTTTCCCGGTTAATTGCCGATTGCCGGCGCCCGCGTTATTGCTCAGCAGCTAATTTATTGCTCAGCCAAGAAATATTGCCCTTTTTGTGTTACAGATAAGCCGATGTTTGACGGAAGTGTTTAATTTAAGTTATTACTTAATTTGACGGTAATTGATCGTTGTATCTGAAGTTATAAATTAGATAATTAATTATTTTGTAAAGTTATTAGCAATATTTTGAGTGATCAACACATGCTTTGAGATAAAGCATATCTGGTTATTAACTTATTTTAATAAACTGGTTTCTTGCCAGTGGTTTCGTTCACGTTACTGTCGAAAATATCCCAAGGGAGTTGACTCCTGAAATAAAAAGGGATCCATGTCCCAATCTAAGACATGGTCTATCTATATGCCGGGTTTTTATTGTCTAAGTAGACTCGCGCAGCGCATTTGACCACTATCTCACCTGATGGTAAGCGATGATGTGGTCGACGGTGAAGCACGTTTGCCTAGAAGTAACCTATTCACTCTTGTCTTAAAGACCCCTAGATTGTAGTTATTGGGAAACACAGACACCGGCAGGGAATTCCACTCCTTAGCTGTACGCACAATGAAAGTATTCCCAAAACTTTTAGTGCATATGGGTGGATGTCCACCATGTACCGATGGCGCATCGCCGTACGTCTGGTTGTCCGATGATGAAACGGGCTAGGCGGAATTAGATCATGCAATTCCATCGCAAACTCCCGAAATGTAACCTATAAAAAACCGACAAGCTGGCGACTCAGCGACGATGTTCAAGGCTCTGGAGCTTTGACTTGACCAGTGCCTCATTGCCGATGAGCCTCTTGGCCTGCTTTTCGGTCGACTCTAGTGCATCCAGCTGGTATTTGGCAGATCAGTCCCAGAGATGAGAACAGTACTCCATGCATGATCGAAGTTTCATCTAAATTCGTAAAAATATAACAAACAGACAGGCAAATTCACTTTTGTATGTATAATAATAGTATAGATTGCTTAATTTGAGAGGACGGTAGTTTGTCAACGCAAGTGCTCACTTATTATTATTGATTAGGTAATTCGTAATTCGTTATATTGAAATTTTGCGAACTTTATTAAAAGCTATCTATCAACTAGTGTCTCTGAAAGACGGCAAACTCTAATCAATCCTAGAATTCAATCATACGAACAGCAGGCCCATAATAAATATAAATGACAATACGACGATACCTTTTTGTCAAAAATTACATATTTGATAATATTTTTGCGAACGGTTATGTAACCTAAAACAGAAAATGTATGAAAGCAATCTTAAAATAAAATTGTCGGATTGCGACATGTCACATGCCGCCTGTCGGCTCTATAAAATAGATCTCTGGTATTTTCTACGTAATTCTATGTTGCTTTTATATCATCACTGGCTGCCGCCTGTAGCTCCGCCCGCGTGTTATTAGTACTTCCCCCAATATTTTTTATAAATTATAGCCTATGTGGTATTCTGTGCCAAATTTAGTCCAGATCCGATCAGCCGTTCTGGCATGATTGATTAACAAACATCCCTCCATCCAAACTTTTGCATTTATAATATTTTTATATCATCGATTCCTGTTAGCAGTTTTTGTAATGAGCTCTTTCAAAAATAGAGACGCGATGGCCTGATTTTACTGTGTCCTATCATTACAGACATCATCACAGCATCAGCCTATTAATGTTCCCACTGCTGGACACAGGCCTCCTATCTGTGAGAGGGGATGGGCCGTAATCCACCACGCGGGCCCAGTGCGAGTTGGTGGATGCCATATGTCTTCGAATTTTTCGTTCTAGGACATGCCGGTTTCCTCACGATGTTTTCCTTCACCGTTTTTGAGAGCAGTGGTGATGAAATAATTTACACAAAGTAAAGCGCCTGCCTGGGTTCTAACCCACGACCTACAACTTGTAAGTCGCGGCCGATACCACTGGGCCACCACTGCTCTATCATTACTACATCCGTATATTTATTAGTGTATGAATATGTTATCATCATCATCATCATCATATCAGCCGAAAGACGTCCACTGCTGGACATAGGCCTCCCCCAAGTGTCGCCACATTGAATCCCCGCAATCTTCACCAGGTCATCGGTCCACCTGGTGGGAGGCCTTCCAACGCAAAGTCTACCGATTCGCGGTCGTGGATATGTTATATACATACCTAAATGTTTCTAATTTACCAGTATCTAACAAATTGTATGCATCCGTAACACAGAGCACTTCGAACATCGATACTCGGATGATGCTTGTGCAAATAATATCTGGGATGAAAACACATCGCAGTGTAAGCAGTAAGAAAGCTTTGAGAGAATTGAGATAAAGTAACAATATTTTCTAGATGTAATGTTGGTAATTATGATCGGATGAGAGTGGCTGGGTATCGAACGAGTCTGGTTTGTTACCTACTGCTAGCATTACACTCATAACAAATTTTTCCTATAACTCTTGACTTACCTATTAACTCTTGACTTAAAGACAGAAAATGTTTCGTATCGTTTACAATTTCACGAATTTAGTTCATCGCTTTAGTCTGAGCGACTCATCTATCTAGCTAGAATTATGACTAGAACTTCTGCCTACCCTGTTCCCTGGCTAACAATAAGTGTGTGCATATGAGGCACCGTTGCCGGCGGATATTAAACGTCAGGAGGTGAACAAACACATCGCTCTCTCAGCTGTTTGTTTTGTATTATTTTGTGACCGTTTGTAGTGTTAACTGTTTAATTTGTAGCGTATCATTCACTTGCGTAATTAGTTTATTGATATACCGTGTGATATTTTGGTTTAACTCATAGATGCTAGAAGCAGGTCGGGGCTTGGGGGAGGCCTATGTCCAGCACTGGCTGCCATTGGGGGAGGCCTATGTCCAGCACTGGCTGCCATTGTGGGCCGCTGTATATTGTATATGGTGTCTATGGAAATTACCATCGTCATGCAATGCCTTTAAGAAGAAAATCTTATTGCGTTTCTATCATGGTTAAGTACTCTAAAATCTGTTTTTTAATCTCGGTGACAAAATTGACACATGCAAATGTCAAATTTCTTCTTTTAGGCTTCCTTAGGTTTGTTATATAAAACTCTTGTAGTCTCAAATACTGTAATCGGTCTAAAAAGAGTTATATATTACCTCAGGAACCTTGATATTTGCTTGTGCCAATTTTGTCTCTGAGATTAAAAACCAGACTTTAGTAGGTTCATAAAAACTTTTCTCGTTTTCACACCAGCACACCCTTGCCATATACCAAGACCATTATTTTATAGCATCGTAAAATTAAGCTTTAACACGTTCTAACACCAAAATACGGATTTCCGTTTTTGATCAAATCAAATTATTTTGTTTGCTTCATAATCTACAAATTTAACTTTCCGATATACTCGTATTTTTTAACCACTTTCATATTTCTTATCCATGAAAACGATGAATTAGATATTATCGATACGGTCCAAATATACGCTATCCCATCGATAATTAAAATAAACATCACACCTCTTCAAACGCAATCGAAAATTCAATAATAATCAAATCCCGAACTATTTACCAGATCCAGTCCGAACCGCGCCAAACCGGTTTACAGCCAGTTCACACCAGATATATCCGGTTTAACGTACGAAAAAGGTTTTATACCGCCTTATAAAGTTCTCCGTGCAACTTTACTTGGTCGAAGTTAAAAATGTACCTAGTTTATGAACAAGTTGAAATTTACTGAGTTTCAAGGGGAAACTTTTGAATTGAAAAGCTTAGCTTTATACTTAAAAGGCAGTATAATGTATACGTGTACGTGGGGAGCTGTACTTAACGTGAAGGAAAAGGTAAATAATTAAAAGGAAAGTGTTTGTTTGAGGTGTGTTCCTGATTAAAAACAGATTGAAAGGATATCTTGGTTTATTTTTTGCGGAGATTATGTGCTATCTTCAGAGTTGATTAAATGAAATGAATTGATATTGATTTCGTATTCGTTCTGGACGTATCATCGACTTAATAATAACATTCTTAAATTAGTTCACTGGAAGACAACGCGCTGGAAATACTGGGTCTATAAGCATGATATTTTGAACTGGAAACCCTTAAGTAACGGTGACGAGCACTACGAATGGATTTTTGAAAATGGATCCCCTAAAGTAGTCAAAGAGGCGATGAAATTTTGTGTGCAAGTCATTTTTCATTCATCCTCAGATGGCAAAACCCCTCCGATTTGTTACCATATAAGATGTTAACATTCATGAGCTCCCAGAGAACGAACAACAAAGAAAATTATCTTACCTCAATGATAATTAGATTTTGTTTTCACAAAAAACAAAAATGCAAAAATTAATGGCTACATTTGATCCCCTTAAATACAAAACACTTCAGCCATCTACAAAAGACATTTCATAAGCACATTTCAACATTAATTTCGTTCAAACGAGCAACATAAGCACACACATTATTTACCCAATCATGTTTATTTCCCCTCTCGAAGACTCGGAAGAAATATGAAAGAAAACGTCTCCGACTCCCGTTACGTCAGAGTTTCATGTGACAGCCTGAATTTGTGTTTAAATATAATGTCATTATTTATCACTGAACACGCCAGGAAATTACTTTACTTTATTAATAGAATATGTCTTTTTTGTGTGGTTCGTTTATTTTTATTCCAAACCCGGAAATATACAACATACGCAGAATTTTTTCTTAAGGGTAGATAAAAAGTTGGTAAAATTAAGCAGATGATCTTCTTAAAAAAATTTATACTCTTGCCGCCTAGACTTTCGTTATCCGATGCAGTGAAATTATTAGAATAGTAAATTAATTTGACACAGATACAACACAGCAAAGATCACAAAATAACTGAGAAGATCAGTAAAAACGTTCTTAAAAGAAAATAGACAAACGAAAAAAAATCTAATTTTACTAATTTTTATGGATAACTCGCTCTTGAACAAACATTTTTTTTACGTCGTTCCGGAAAATAACTAAAAATTTTCTTGTATTAAAGGAATTTAGCACGTAATTATTTCAAGCCTTGAGATAAAAATATATAAAGTTTATAAAAAAAAAAACACCATAGATTTCATGAAAAAGCTAAAGGTTTAATCGTAAGACACTTTACCCGTATTTCTTATGAATTCGGCTTTCCCTATACTGTCTTAGAAAATATACTATAGAACATCTTTCACCTTACATATTTTACCTTATTATTACGGCACTTGAAAACTTGGCAAGTACTCAACGATGTCTAAGTGCCATTTCGTGGTTCAACCACTTGGGGTAATGATTTTCGTGGACACGTGCCTTTCTGCACGAAAACTTTTGATCCGCAGGTTATTTTATTGAAGGAGAGCGGAGGAAACCAGATAGGGCTTAGTTTCATAGATAAAGATTTGGGGCAAAGTGAATTTGACAGGACTGAGGGGTAACGGACGTAATATTGTAAGAAGGGAAGAAAATTCTAGTTTGTTTTTCATTCATATTCAACGCAGAAATAAATCCTAAAAATATTAATATCTAGCCAAAGAAACTGTTCTCCTGTCCTGTTCATGTTTTTGTTAATTTAATAAAAACACGAACAGGACAGGAGTATAAATGCTATTTATTGTACTCGTAAAGGGACTTACACACAATATTCTGAATATTGTCAAAAACAAATAATTTATTTCAATTACAACACGCAAAAGGCAATATTAAAAGGGATGAATTTGAGGTTTATAGACTTTTGGACTAAATGTGAAGGAGAAAAAATGAGAAAAAGCTCAGGCCCCCAAAAATTTACAATATTTAATGCAATCAGAATGTTGGGCTGTGAAAAGATGGATGCAAAGAGATTGCATGTAGCAGAGATGAGAATGTTAAGATGGATGTGAGGCGTAACCAGATTGGATAAAGTGAGAAATTAGAGGCAGTTTGAAAGTGGCGCCAGTGATAGAAAAGTTGAAACGAAACCGTTTGTCCTGGTATTGTCATGTGATGAGGAGGAATGAAACGCATGTTACTAAAAGAGTTATGAATATAAATGTGAATGAATAGAGAGGGAGGGGACGGGATAGACTGTGTCAGGAGTGATATGAAAGAAAAGGTAGTCAGTGATAGCGTGGCGGAGGACAGGACGGAAGGTATGGAACAAGAAAACGTGGCGCCGACCCCAAGTGGCATGAGAAAAGGGCAGGAACATGATATTTAATGCAATACACTTAAAGAATCTAACATTCAAATACATACGTGTATCGCCCCTTGACCTAAGTAAGAAACGACGTAAGCCCTAAATCTCGGCAATACAGTGGAATCTCGGCATAACTCAGTATTCAAGACCTATGTTAAGATAGACTGTCTTCGTGACACGGGTCCTAGCGTCTGGCTTACAAAAAGGGTTACTTATATATTGTGTAGATTTTTTATTTATGTGGATAGCCACTGTTTTTAGGACTAAGGTTTTATTAGTTACATTTATTATTTATGAGGTGGGGATTTTGTTCTTGAAAAATAAAGAGTCTAATCCATTGAGATATATTTCACATAAAATGTTTAGCAGTTGGTTGAATACTTTTTTATTAATTTAAAATAAATGTAAGGTCAACTGGTAGATAATGCCTTAAACATTTATCTGCCTTAGTACTTGTGCATTAAGTTTGAATAAATAGAGCAGATACACAGGCTTAATGCGTAAAGCATTTTATGTCTTGGTTTGCTATGTTTTATTTGTGAATTTTTAGGTAATACCAGTTAATAAAGAAAGAAAGCCTATGCATATGCCTCTTAAGTCAGGCTGTGGATGATGAATACCAGTAAACAGTACATTGAGCAGAGTAGATGAGCATTCAGTAGGTCAGAACGCTAAATCTCAGTTAAACAGAAAATTAGACAAGTTCTACACCTAATCAAAGAAAGAATAACAAAGTTAGCTGTAACCCGATTCACGTCTACTTGTAACAAAAATTCAGGTACAAATACAACCACTGATTTTCATGAGCACCCTTCATAAAATCCTACCTACAAATACCATCACACTTAAGTCAGATTTAATACAGTCAGATTTAAGTCAAAGCTTACGGTCAAACGCGACAACTAGGTGTCGCTAGTGGCGGCACATACACAACTTAATAGGCACACAGTGCGACACAACTTTGAAGTTTCATAGTGTTTAGGCGAACTTCAATAGGAATTTACAACGTTGCGAACCTTAGCAAGAAATGTCATAGATCAATCTTTATTTCCCGAGCAATGATTAATTAACCTCTATAAAATCCTACTCACAAATGAAAATACCATCCCTCGGTATACAGTTAGTTTTAAATCAAAGTTTACGGTGGTCAAATGCGGCAACTAGGTGTCTCTAGTGGCGGCACATACACAAATTAATGGGCACACAGTGCGACAAAACTTAGAAGTTCCATAGTGTTTAGGCGAACTTCAATAGGAATTTACAACGTCGCGAACCTTAGAAAGAAATGTCGGCTCAATCTTTATTTCCCGAACAAATAATGAACCTCTATAAAAACCTACTCACAAATGAAAATACCGTCCCCCGGCGTACAGCCAGATTTAAATTAAAGCTTACGGTAAACGCGGCAACTAGGTGGCGCTAGTGGCGGCACAAACACAAATTAATGGGCGTACAGTACAACATAACTTAGACGTTATATCTGCAAACATGTCAATTTTGTGTGGCTTGGGTTTAAAGGAATCGGAGCAGGAGTTGATAGAGTTAAAATACACAGAAACATAATATCACCTCTCTATTATCTGAAAGTGTTGGCAGAGATTGTAGCACATACTTCGCCAATTATTATTAAGTCCCATATAATAACCTGTCAGTAAACTGATAAAAAAACTAAGGCTAATATTATATTTAAATAATTTCGATATGTGTATTTTTTGGTGTACAATTTAGTACATTCTATTATATTCTATCGATCGCACCCAGGATCCTATGCTTGAAATCGCGCTTGCAACCATTTCATTAATCGGCAGTCAGTCATTTTATAAATAAGCAATTAAGTACCAATACTGTTTAATTGATCAGATGGTAAATTAGCACACATATTTCAAAAACGTTCAAATTCAAGTTGCAGTTTCGTGGTGGCAACAATCAATGTCAAAAACAAGTTAAAATGCAGGGAAAGGAAAAGTGTTTTTGGCAGATTAAGACGGATTGGTTTGCGACCTTTTCTTAAAAATACTTGAATTACCTCTCTGATACATCGATGGAACCTCTAATTCGAGTCGTGCTATACCTGTCTCCCACAGGTTCGTCCACTGACAAGGGCTTAGAGAGGGGACTGCTCACAAATTTGTTCAGAATAGTTCCACAGTTAGTCGCATTTAGGACTAAATTAAGAGGGGCTTAAGACATCCATGTTGCTACCATTTTGGGCGTTGGTGTTTAGAATAGAATTAATATTATCCTGGAATAGTTGACCTTTTCGGGTAGGTAAGTCCTATGTTCAGAAATGCCAAAGGCTTCCCCGAAGAATTTGATGAAGGAATGCTCTATAAATTAAGTGAAAATACCATTTGTATGGAAGATACAAGTTATAAGTTTAGTTTTATGTACAATAGTCGAACAACTATGTGTTAGAGAATTACCTTTTCAACAAAAAGGTAGTTTACAAACAAAAAGAAACAAATGTGTGACATCCTAAATACCGAATTTCAGGCAAATAAAGCATTTTGATTTTTCAACTAACGAAAATATCAATTAAGAATCCGATAAGTGCAATTCAATATTAAAATAAATAAATGAAGAAGCACGTTTTCAATATAATGTCTTGCTAAAAAACTTTTCTCTTTTCCATCCCTATTTTCTTGCCAGCAGGGCATAAGCGAGGCAGTCCTGAGACCCAGTAATTAAGTTGCCTCTCTAATTACTGAGGTGGCGGTTTAATGAGGCCCCCAGCCGACCCACACACGGCTAGAAAAACTAACGCCGAATACATTACAAGTAAAATCCATGTCTTTTTGTTGGAAATGGTGATACAAACATGTTGCGCGTAAAAAATTGGAGTATTTTATGTTTGGTCTAACAAAGCAACCTAAATGCTAAACTTTAGGCAAGTTATTAATGTCAATGCCGTGGTGGCACAGTGGCTAAGGCCTCGGCTCTCCATCTCGATTGCGTCGGTTCACATCCGGGCAAGTAGCAATATGGCTATTCAATGCATATTTATGTAGGTGTTTCATGGTTTTAACCTTGGACATCGTTGACAACTATGAAGGCAAATATCGTGAGGAAACCAGCATGCTCGTGCCTTCTCTGTATGAAAAGAGAGAGCCTGTTATGATTATTTCGATGTTAATATTGCCTATACGAGAGGTTAATAACAGCAGAAGTAGCTTTATACCAGTGAGGCTATTCTTTCATCAGACTCTTTCCTGATCCCACCCGGTGGGCTCCCGCATTGTCGAGGCAGAGAGGCATAGTATCAGTGGCTTGGTCACCCACGGTGAAGTAAAGAGGAGCCCGAGCAAGGGCCGCTCGTCAGGGTTTTTGCCGATTAAGCCGACGACGCGACAAGTAGGTTGCGGTGCCGCATGGCCGACATCGCAACTGCGGCGGGCCGTGATATCGTATGGGATGCTTCCCGGCTTAGGATTGGAGGCCGCAGAAGAAGAGGAGTGTCGGTATAGCGTTGGCCCCTAAATAGGATACTTTCTATCCCGGGCATATGTTCCCCTGGGATAATTTTCAACATTCACGCGGGCGAAGCCGCTGGCAGAAGCTAGTTATCTCATAAAGGTATTCATGCATTACCACAGACCCACTCCGTTCCATTATCTATGCTCGCATTACACAGATTAAATACCTCTGCGTTGAAGCGACGCGCTGACTGCAAAGCTTTCAGCTGGAATACATTATTTTAGTCTGTGGTGCATAAAGCAAGTAACTATACCGGCCTGTAATTGTACAACTGAGTGTTACATACGTTTACTGCTTGAGAGAACGAATGAGAATGTGCTTTGATCATTATTCTAGCTCTTATTTTTTTATTGATAAGCTCTAAATTTGACCATTATCTTGCCTGATGGTGAGCAATGATGAGTGCCACGATTTCATTCCATCAATGTCAAACGATATGTCGGTCACTGCCAAAATTCAATTTGAATACAGGATTATAAAATTTGTGTAACTGACATTACCAGTCACCAGGTCCGTACCCTACCAGCAGGCTCATACCCAGGACCCTGCATCATATCTTCAAGAAAAACCATAGACTAACAAAGCACTTTGAACGCACCAAAGTGTCCATTCTTCCGCCTTTCATGAACTGAGCTTGAATACATTCCCTAGTAAAGGATATCCAAAGCATAATAATTTTATGCTGATAATACGTTCCCGTAGAACAATCAAGCAGGCTAAACCGCTGGCAAAGGCTAGCTAGCTAACAATTGTCTGCCTACATACGCGTCCCTGAGGCCGTCAATAGACGTCGGAACCACGCTGCGTATAAACCGAGCTACAAATTAACATAAGTCGGCGTGCGGATGATAACTATAATTGATTTATAACCAGTTTACAGCTAGCGTCGGGATGGGCGTTGAGATTAATGTTGTTAGATAATATTAACACCCCGAGGGATATGCTGGATGAATGTATTGGCTTGGCGAAATCTATGTTGCTCAAAATGAGTGACAGAAATTACGTTGCATATACGGTCTCAGAGAATATTGCGGTTTAATATATCATCATCTGCCTAGCCTTTTTCCCAATTATTGTTGGGGTCGGCTTCCAGTCTTACCGGATTCAGCTGAGTATCAGTGTTTTACATGGAGCGAATGCCTATCAGACCTCCACAACCCAATAACTGGGTAACACGATACCCCTTGGCAAGACTGGTGTCAGATCTCAGGCTTCTGACTACCCGTAACGACTGTCAAAGATCTTCAAATGACAGCCGGGACCAACGGCTTAAAGTGCTTTCCGAGGCACGGAGGAAACTCGTTATGTTGAAATGGTCACCCATCCACGGACCGACCTCGTCAAGCGTTGCTTAACCATGAAGATCGACCCGTGCGGCTGTTATTATTTAGCCACGAGCTCCTAGTTTAATATATATACACATTAAATACTACTAGTGCCTATGGGTTTAAAACTGGGTAACACTCATTTCAACTCCTGTAGACGTGTCATTACTATTTATAAACATTATTTTTAAAATGGACTTTTCATTTTAAAAATCTATTTTATAATTTTACTATATATATAAGTTTATTTTATACATTAATTTGTATGAAAATAACTGGGATTGCATATTACAGGTTGCCTTGTGGCTTATTGCATGGAACTAGGTTGGAACACTTGACAACTCTTTTGTGATATTTTACGAACTAATTAAGCACGTATATATTTTTTACAGGCATGAAGTCATACAAAGCCTTTATGAGTGCCAAGCTATTACAAAAATAGGTTAGGAGAACTGGAGGACGTACTGAGGTTCAAATAATGAATCTATCTCATTATATTCCGTGTCAGTCATTAAGAACTGAACAGCAAACAAAGGAGAATTGTTTTGCAGACTCTTTTAAATGACACCTCGGAAAAACAAGTTTTCCAGCGACTTCACTCGACTAAGTCAAGGAAAAGTATTTTCTTCTTCTTTAAATGGCTTTGTTTTTGTTCCTCAGTATTTTGATAAGAAAGTATTATGCTGGAATGACATTTGGTTTCTTATCTGTCTGCCTGTCTAAAAATTTTCAACAATTTTAAAATAAGGTACCTTAATAGTAACTGACTGGGAGAAATACTTATACACTTATACTGCCTTGATTAGCAGATTCTTAATTTAAATTGTCTACGGAGAATTCGAATTAAGAACCTGGTCTAGTTTGAAAGGATTGTCAAGGATTGACATTCATGGTTTGAGTCAAATCAACATCAACGTGTTAGAATCAACCCGTTTGACTGTTTGGGGGCGCTTAACTAATCGTAAATGCTTAAACGGTTTTTTTTAAAGCCCCATAATGCAGGAACTTTTTTTATTCCATAAATCTTTATTCACTATTAGTTGTTACCTAGGAAAACATAAAAAAAATAGAAATACCATAACTTCATATACGTACAATACGATAAGCTTTTCATACGATATATTGAATAACATTGAAAATCTCAACACACTTTCTCATTAAGGTATAAACCTAATGTTTAGAGTTATTAATAAAAATTACGAAAGTAACTCTGTCTATCTGTTTGTTACCTTTCCACGTCTTAATATTTCTACTGTTTTGAATAATTCTGACATAGAAATAGATTGGTAGATACTTAAAGAATGACAATTTTTATTCTGGGAGTACGTATCCTAGGGAAAATTTCCTATCCTTTGGCGGGCAAAGCCACTGCTAGAAGCCAGTTACCTACATTTCACCCTCTCGATATTATCACCAGTAAATTATCATAATGTGTCAATACTATCGCAGTTTGTCATCTTAACATGAATTATATAATTGACTCAACATATCACAGGCCGATTGACTGGGATTCGGCTATTAATAGTGTAATAACATAACCATGATTGTATATGCATAATTTATGAACATATATTATGGAATAACTAAGTACTAGTCTATAGGGATCACAGAAATAAATGTAACTAGATGTCGCGATTGTATGTACTTCGCGTGTCAAAAAAACGGCAAAAATATCACGTTTGTTGTATGGGAGCCCCCCCTTAAATATTTATTTTATACTGTTTTTAGTATTTGTTGTTACAGCGGCAACAGAAATACATCATCTGTGAAAATTTCAACTGTCTAGCTATCACGGTTCATGAGATACCGCCTGGTGACAGACGGATAGACAGACAGACAGACAGAGAGACATACAGACAGACAGACAGACGGATCGCGAAGTAAGACTTAATAATAGGTAGTAATAGGGTCTCGTTTTTACCCTTTGGGTACGGAACCCTAAAAGCGGAGTAAAATTACGACCAATAATCGTAATTTGAGCTTTTCATTTAGCATTATTGGCACTGGCAATCCACCGAAATCTGGAAAAATGCCTTTTTACAACATATTGAGCTGTAAAGACTGTATATAAAAAGTTGGTTTTAGTAAATTTGTATTTAGATTGTGTGTGAAAAAGTGGCACGCTTGGTTTTCATACAGATGGAGGGACTTGCGTTATCTAGTTAGATTTAGTCTGTGGTCTAAATACTAAATAGACTAGCTAGCTGGGGAGCTAGTTGCGCCACTTCCTCTTCCCAGTTCAAGTACTACTTCCTAAAGTGACAATCTAAGAAGCCGGATTTGACAGCTATAAAAATACGATATATAAGTTTAACTTGATGCTTACGAATAATACTCGTTGTTATAGTGTATGGGTGACATAGGCTATTTTTTATCCCGAAAACGGGTCCTGTGGGGTGATCCGCGGTAGCGAAGCCGCGGGGAACAGCTAGTCAATAATAAAAAAGAAAACCTCCTGCAACCAAACTTAACTATGGTAGATGTCGTCTATCGACGTTGATCGAATTTTGTAAAATACAGACAAACTGAAAGGTCTTAAAAGCAACAAATGTCTGCAATAAAATTTCAGGAATCCGGATTCACAAACGATGTTGCTTCCCCATTACAACCTAAACCCAGAATTTCACGGCTTAAGGAAGTGAACATCGCCACGAAAACTAATTGTTTGCCCCGACTCCGCTCGGTTTGTACGACTAACTTAATTTCCAACTATTCGACGTGATAATCCTTGGCGGGAGTTTCACGGGAGGTTTTGGCACGTCACAAATTATTGGGATAACTTACTTCCGAATGTATTCGGAACATGCGGTTATGAGATATGGGTTATATTCTTTGGATATTGGATTATAACTATGACACATAATAATTATTAATAGGGATGTTTCCAGGGTAGAAAATCTATAATTCTTTTTAATCCAACAGTGAGATTATCAAATAATATTGGAACCGCATTTTTTGCTTTATCAAATTTGACAAAGATAAAGCGCATCAAAATCAAAAGTCAGGAGTGGGGCTTGTGACGTCACTTTGTCTGTATAAAGAGTAGCACACCGTGACGTCACACGATATTTCAACGCACTGTATCGACGATTTCAACGCACTGAATATTTTGTTTACGTGGCAAAAGAAAAATACGTGTCCAATATTTTTAGATTATCTGACGGACTAAATAGGTATTTTTTGTCAACTAGGTACCCTATTAAAATACGAATTGGGCTTCGTGGAGGCCTTTGCCGAGCCATGTGGCCGAGCAGAGCGACAGCAAAGGCTAGAAAAAAAATACAAATGCTGCAAGCGGCTTTGCTCCCTTTAAAATCTGACAAATTATCTGACAAAGATAACGTATTTCTAGGATAAAAGTACCCGTTGTCATAATCGAGGACTTAACCTATTTTTTTTTTCGTCCTAATCCATTCCATTCCAATTTGCTCATTTAAAATATTATCAGGATCTCAGAATAACTGATTGAATTTACAGCGGCACGAGAATTCAATCTGTTAGCTCTAAGCCCTATTAAATGCGAAAGTCTAGAGAATATACCTAAATGAGAACATAATATTATTAGTGAATAAGTGAAAATCAGTATTCCAGTCAAGACAACAAAATGATTCAGGGGGCCTTACATGATACGTGTCAAAACTATCATGGTTCGACTGTGAGGGGGACTTCGCTATACCAGTCAAATAGCTCTGTTGCTTTGCCACAGTGTCACTATGATAGTTTTGATATGTCATGATACGGCCCCAGCCAGGAGAGCACGGACTCTGTGATAGGCTTGAGTAACGCATATTATCACGGGTTTTGCTCCCTAACTGTGATAAAAATGTGTGACTGAAGCCTGTTACAGTAGGCCGTGCTCGCCTTGCAGTTAGCTAAATTATCTGTCTGACATCACTACAGAAATGGACCCTTATTGCACAACCGTGAGGGGCCATTGTGTTCCATAATTATCTCATGTCTCACTGTTGCCAAAAAAAATATCCTTTCTTTCTTTTAATGAAAATGAACATTTTGATATAAACATAGTTCGCTAAATACCACAACTCGAATCTTTCACCAAAGTTTGTTTTATAACGCCAGATTTACTAGTAACTTATGTGAACATGTCTAATTCTCCAACTTTCTACATCCTACTACAGTAAATATCATCACCGATGTTCGATGAAGCTGTCACAGACGGCATGAATTAGTGGTGTGCCATCACGCCGACAAATCGATCGAGTCTTGATTTAGCATCGACATGATTTATGCATATTGCTGGCGGGCGCAACACTGGTAGTTTTAGCGGGTACTGCTTATATTGTGATGGACCACAAGCTCGTCAATAATGAGAAACTAAGTTAGTTAGCATGTGTTTGCGCTAACAACACCTAATCAAAATCAAATGATGTTTTAATAAATAGCTCATTTTCATGGTACATATTAGTACTGTTTTTCAATACAACAGTACTCCTTTACTTAGGTAGTTACCCTTTTATGGAGGCGTTAAGATATGTAAAGTACCTAAAAACGACTTGTTCAAATGGTGTACCAAGAATACTGGTATCACTAAATAGTATAAAACAGTCGCTGTCCACGTCTGTGGACGTCATTTCTGTAATATGGTTTTCAATAATAGAAAAAGCAATAAACGATAAAGGTTTTTGAACATATAATTTATCCCGTGCGAAGTCGGGGCGGGTCACTAAAGTCTGTTTTTGTATCTCTGAGACAAAATTGACACACGCAAATGGCAAATTACTTCTTTTAGGGTTTATAAGGCCTCCTGAGGTATGCTATATATCTCCTTTTAGATCTATTACAGTATTTGAGTCTAAAACAGAACTTTAGTTAACTTTAAAGATTCTGCGTCATAACTTTCCACAAAATATTGGCACAGGTCCATAGTCTAAAAAGTATCAGTGTGCAATCAGTATCGCCATTCGAAAGCGAGGGTAGTCGCAAAATATATCGGTGTGCTCACATTTGATAGGGTCCCAGGTGTCACCAGCCCCCAGGTCACCGGGTCACACTTACCTGAAAAGAAAAAAGGAACATTAAAATATTGGGTAAATGTCAGGGCTCTGAAATGTCTCTGCATAAGCAGAAGCAAATATTTTTCTTACGTGACCTTAGTTTAAGAATAAGTGTGTTCTTGAGAGGGTCTTTTGTTGTTGAGAAAGGTGAGTAAGGGATAGTATCAGGTAAATAGGTAACGTATTTAATAGAGAAATTGCTTGTTTTAACTACAAATAGTATTTTTTGCATCAAATGGAATAGATGTTTTTAAGCAAACGAAACTACTGAATCAATTTTTCTTGTTTTTATTAAACAACCTAATAATAAGTTTAGGCTGCAGGAAGCCATAGGCCTATATTGCCGGAAAGGTTAGGTAAAAGCATACTTTCAGTACACCCAAGTCTCGCTAGACATAGGTACTTAACTTGCCAGCTTATCGGTTTATTTATCAGTTGCATTTTGGGGAGTGTGCGACGTAATGATCTAATTCCGCCTAGCCCGTTTCATCATCGGGCTACTAGACGTACGGCGATGCGCCATCGGTACGTGGTGGACATTCCACCCATACGCACTAAACGTTTTGGAAATACTTTCATTATGCGTACAGCTAAAGCAGTGGAGTCTTAGTAATAGGGTCCCGTTTTTACCCTTTGGGTACAGAACCCTAAAAACAAACAAAGTCGAACATAGAACCTCCTCCTTTTTGGAAAGTCGATTAAAAAGAAAACTACGTCCCACGTAAAGCCAACTCCCATTGACCGGGCACTGGAATCCGGGATACTACAAAAAAATCCACATAGGATAACCCAATAACAGTTTCCCCTACCTGGGCATTGAACTTAAGACAACACGACCAACGGGGCAGGCAAATCTAATACTTAATTCTCAACCAGATTCCGTTATTACTCTCTATCGCCGCCACCAAATCTGGAGCTCCCAGCTAAAATAAAACTATCTGGATTCAAAACACGAGTCTCAATCCTTTAATATTACGTCGGTATTACGGAATAACATTTTAGAACCGTCTCGGATGGGTCTGGAGGCTTTTAAGAGCTTTTGAGATAATTGGACAAGATACTTTTGTAGGGTAGGAATTTTAAAACAGTTTTTGAAGGTAGCTTTGGATTTGGTTTGTATTTTGCGTATCTACAGGATACTGATTCATTCATAATATAATGGGACGGCACTCTTTGCCTTAAATACAATGTTTAAAAAAAACTGTATTTGCCACCAATGCGCTAAGACGAAGGGGGTAACTAACACCTCAAAATTTGTTAATAATTCAAGAAAGTTTCAAAACTTTGATGCCGGTTTTCTCATTTTCTTAAAACCGATGCTTGATTCGTTATTCCATAATGCCAACAATTTATAAGCTTTCCGTCTTTTTTAAGGTTCAAAAGTTTGAAAAACTGTCTGTCGTAGATTTTGTAGAAATCATATAGTTTCGAATCATGAAAGTTTCCAAACTGGCGCCATTCGAGTTGTGGGTTAGTTATTTGCATAATTTCTTTATCCTTTGACTTTTTAGGTACATTATTAGTATATTTATTCATAATGTAATGTATTGAAATAAAGGTTATCCCGGGCCGTGATAGTGAAAATAAACCCTGCTGTATATCGTGTCGTAGACAGCGTGTTTTGTGTCACGCGCGACCTTCTCACAAAACAGGACAATCAATTGTCACACAATTTAGATGAGTCATATGCTGTATTAGCTATTAGACAGATAAAATAAGCTCCAAAAATTTAAATCGTACTACACTCGTGTGAAAATCTTCATACAAGATCCTGAGGGACCACTGCAATAATATTGAATGGTATTCGAAATTAAAGCTCCGTTTGCCCCATGCTCGCTCTGGACCAAAATCAAATCTAACTACTTAGAGCGAAGACAAATTGAGTTGGGAACGAGGCTGACCGAGAAGATTTTGGGACCAGCTAAATTAGACAAATAGCTATGAGGAACATCGGTTAGAGATGGTCTGAGAATAATTTAAGACGGGTATTCTATAATAGTAGTTTATGAAACTGTTGCATAATAAGGGGTATTAAAACATGAGTGTGTGTTTAAAAACCGAGCCGTAGGCGAGGTTTTTAATAGTATTCACACGAATGTTTTAATACCTAGTTATGTGCAGTTTCATACACTACTTTATCTACACTCATACATTGGGATTGAACCTACTAAATACCTTTTTTGCATTTTCCATGCCATAAAGTCGTGATAGCATTTATCATATAATTTTATCGACTTTGCTGGTAACAAATTATGAGTAATTTCCATCGCCGCATCCAAAATATCGGGCGAAGTAAAATTTTCTTCACATTCACTGATATCAGACATTTTTAAGCAAGAATTAAAAAAAACTCATGAAATTCAATACAACTAAACCTGCAAAATATGAATGGCGCCAAAACCCAGCACATCACCGCATTGCGCATGCGCTAAGGTTTAGCACGCACTGCGATTTTTATTCGTGCGATTTTTTTCGCCTATTCTGCGACCTATGGAATTGTATGAAGTTGCTCGCATTGCGGTAAAAAATCTTGCAGAAATAATACCGCAAGAAATCCGTGTTTTGCCACAGAATCCACCGCACCGCGGCGCGAATTTAATTCGCACGAATATTTTGAGCTCTATGACCATGTAGAAAGAGACAAAATTCGCGCGAATAAAAATCGCAGTGCGTGCTAAGCCTGAAGCGGGCATTGTCATAGACAAGTAAAAATTGGAATCAAATCTTTTTAAATAGGTACTATAAAAATGGCATTACAAAAAATAATTAATGAAAACTCCTTGTGATTAACTTCTTGGATTTGTCCTGTATCGTAATAGAAAAAAAATTGTATTATAGCATTATTTTGTTAGAGAAAAAGTGTTATAATAAGATTCTATTTTTAAATTTCGGTATTGTGTTTATAAAGTATGTCAATATAAACTCGTTTTGAAGTTTATAATTCGAATATTACGATATGAGAGTAGATAAATAAATTAAATTAAACTGTTGAAAAGACATCAGTAAATGATTCAAAGAATCGCCTTCTTTCAATTCAACTCAAATTCAAGGAGGCCGTGATTATAAGCGTACCTACCCAAATGATCTTGTTTTTATTTTGAGCTATTCTCTGGAAGCTAACTCCTCCTGAGTACGGTACGGAAAAATGCACGCTGTATGAACTACACGCGTGAAGCCTTTTTAAGTCGATCGAAAGCGGGCCAAGAGGCTCATCGGCAATGAGATACTGGTCGAGTCTAGGCGCCAGAGCCTTGAAAATCGGCGCCGAGTTGCCAGCTTGTCAGTTTTTATCGGTTACAGAAGTGGAGGGGAGTGTGCGTTGTTTATCATCATCATCAGCCTATTAATGTTCCCACACAGACCTCCTCTCTGTGAGAGGGAATGGGCCGTAATCCATCACGCGGGCCCAGTGCGGGTTGGTGGATGTCACATGTCTTCGAATTTTTGTTTCTAGGACGTGCCTGTTTCCTCACGATGTTTTCCTTCATCGTTTTGATAGCAGTGGTGATGAAATAATTTACAAAGAGTAAAGCGCCTGCCTGGGTTCGAACCCACGACCTATTTATAGGAGTGGAATTGCCTGCCGGAGTCTGTATTTACTGATAGCTACAACCTGGGAGCGTACTAATACATATAGAATGGGCAAGCGTGCTTCATCGTCGACCAAATCATCGCTTACCATCAGGTGAGATAGTGGTCAAGCGCAAGTCTATAAAATAAAGAAGCAGAAAAAGGTAGCCAGGAAATAATTCCATAATGTATCAAATAAACTTCACATCAAGTTTGTCTTTGACATCAAACCCAACTTTAACTCGATTGCCTTAGTCTAGGATGTATTAGCAACGGACGAAGTAGCCGTGGTTACAAGTTCGGACTGTTCGGACCCTAACTTAGAGCAGACGGGTCGATGAACACCTCATTAGTTAAATCTGGCCGCGGTGGATGCAACGGCTGCAGCTAAGTCCTAGTTTTGTGCTGTTGATATATTTATGTTTCAGTAATGCTAGGGGACACGTAATACCCAAGAATTAAGAGATTTGATAGCTCTATTTATTTTTACCTCCCACAAGGCGATATCTATATATTACGACATCGCTTCTCCGATACACGAAGCTTAGACACTTCTTGTAGGTTGCCTATCAACTGTTTTCTTCAAACTTGGCTTAACAAACCAAGAAAAGTGAGCGTCAAAAATTTGGATTTTAAAGCGTTCCAGTTATCTAGTAAAAATACACGGTTCCTATATATAAAAAAGCTAGTTCAGCAGTAATTCAGTAATGTTTCAAAAAACTTCACATCAAGTTGGCCTTACACATCAAACCCTATCAATCTCGCTGAACAAACACGACCGAACTTTAACTAGATTACCTAAGTCTAGAATGTATTAGCATCGGACGAAGTATTCGTGGTCAAAGTCAAAGTCAAAGTCAAAACGTTTATTGCGTTTATTGCGTCACAAGTTCGGAGTTCGGACACTAACTCAGAGCAGACGGGTCGATGGACACCTCATTAGTCAAATCTGTCCGGGATGGATGCAACGGCTGCAGCTAAGTCCTAAGTAGTTTGGTGCTAGTGATATATTTATGTAACACTAGGGCACTTGTAATGAAGACAATGAAGCAAGCCTTTATTCCAAGACAAAATATTAAAAAAGTTATTTAAAAAAAAGCAAAAAACCCGACTGCTTAAAAAGCGAACTAAACAGCATGATTTTCATCTTGTTTCTCGTTTTGGTCAGCTAGCTCGCGAAATGTATCCTCCGACTGCACAGCATGATTTTCTTCTTGTTTACGTCATTTTAGTTCGCTTTTTAAGCAGTCGGGATTTTTGCTTTTTTGAATTAACTTTTTTATTTATAACTTTTTTGTTAACATTTTTTTCGAATTCACCTCTTAAAAACCTTTATTTTGATACCCCACACGATGGGTTTGAAAAGAAAAGAAAATTGCTCCTCCCCCCCCACAATATGGCGCCCAAAAGCCGCCATTTGTCTATTTTCCAATTTGAATGTAGCCAGTGACACTCGCAAGGTTAAGACGAATCGATTGACGTATGAATCATCAAAATCGGCCAACGCGTTTGGTCTCTGGAACGCCACATAGGAACAAACATACATATATACATAGACTGATAAACACATTACCCTCCTTCGGCAGTCGGGTAAAAAATATATTTCATTGCCCGCCGCTCGCCTCAATCAAATGTTTTAATTAATTTTAATTTAACTTCTTTTAATTAATTACCAGAACAAGTACTACTATCAAACAGTTTATTTTTGAACTTGAAACAAAATATCTAAATCGTTTGAAAAAATCTAGCAACATTTTAAGTCAAATTAAATTACTTTTCCTCCAGATAGCGTAATGAAAAACTTCGTTCACAAAAATAAAAATAAAACGCTAACCAAACTGGAGCACGCTGAAAAAACGCGGCGATAAAAAATAAAGATAGACTTTTGTAAAGAACTCTTGAATTAACAAGACTACTTTGCTAGCCTTGCAGAGATTGAGTAACCTAAAAATATAAGATTTTTAAAAACAGCCACTATCTCACAGCAATAGAAAAAGCCTTCTTCTCGATCAAGAATACGATTGGTTGTACGATTGATAATCGAGTTGGTTACGAATGTAACCAACTTTTGTTTCTGCCATCGATCTAATTAAATTTTAGAACACAAAAGCTGCTATTGTGACTTAACTATGACAGTGAGATATATTCTCTTGCAGATTTTTTTTGTAGATAATAATGAGTACTTGATTCATTTAGTTCATAATTTTTATGTATCATCAATAGTTTTCACAGCGCACGCCAAATAATGAATTTTATAGGCAAAATTTTGCTACTTTGGGTTACATTATTGCAATTTTCATAAGAATCTCTAATTTCTTTAAACTTAATATATAGACTATGTTACTCGGGAATAATGTAGCTTTTCATAGGTGAAAGAATTTTTTAAATCGGTCCAGTAGTTTCGGCGCCTATATATTTAGAGGAACTCGTGGCTAAATTATAACAGCCGCACGGATCGATCTTCAAGGTTAAGCAACGCTTGACGAGGTCGGTCCGTGGATGGGTGACCATTTCAACATACCGAGTTTCCTCCGTGCCTCGGAAAACACGTTAAGCCGTTGGTCCCGGCTGTCATTTGAACATCTTTGACAGTCGTTACGGGTAGTCAGAAGCCTGAGATCTGACACCAGTCTTGCCAAGGGGTATCGTGTTACCCGATTACTGGGTTGTGGAGGTCAGATAGGCAGTCGCTCCATGTAAAACACTGGTACTCAGCTGAATCCGGTAAGACTGGAAGCCGATCCCAACAATAATTGGGAAAAAGGATAGGCATATGAGTTTCGGAGCCTATTCGCTACAAACAAAAAAACAAAATAACTTTTCTCTTTATAATATTGGTATAGAAATATGCCAAAACAAATTCTCTAAATTATTAAAAGGTAGAGTCTGGCCAACGAAAGTGTGATCTGAAAAACGCGGCAAATTCAAAAAATCCTAATGTGGTATCAGTGTCTATACCTCTAGTTAAAAGTTTTGATACTTGTATTATTTGTATTTATTATAATTTATTTTTTGATTTATTGGCTCCGTTTGTTAAAGTGTGACGGAGCCGTAACTGTCATGGATGTGAGTTAAAAAAGATTGTGTAGATTTATTTATTAGTAATTACATAATATTAACCCACTTAACATTTAATTTATTAATTACTTAATCATCATACTCAAAATCATAGTCCAAAAATTCAACCTCTAAGTATTCATCTGTATCTGAATCATCATCTACACTTATATACATTTTTCTGTTATGTGATCTCTTTGTTTATATTTATTTGCCGCATTTATTACATGGTCCGTCAATTTTTTCAGTCTTCTGCAGTTATTCGGCCAAATGAGGAACATTGAAACATAAGAAAAAGTATCATCATATCGTAAATATATATCAATCAGCCAACATGGATCAAGATTATCAAGTCATACTAACAATCGCAATCACAGACAATACACAGATTAATAATGTTGCCATACCCCAACTTTGAAAATACCCCAGATTACGCTTTCGTTGGCCAGACTCTATAAGTTAAAAGGAACTTATTACCGTACACAGTCAAACACAGAAAATGACTTTGTTTTTAACCCCCGATGGAAAAAGTAGGGTGTTATAAGTTTGACGTGTGTACCTGTGTGTTTGTGTATTTGTGTATCTGTCTGTGGCATCATAACTCCTAAACGGATGAACCGATTTTGATTGACGCAGCTTTTTTGAGAGTGTTTTAGCTATGTTTGATGCAAAACCGGTTTAGGCTTTCAAAAGTTATGGGCGTTTTACTATTAGAATCGGGGTGTTTTCGCAAGATATCATGTCATTGTCGATCGAAGC